>JAVHKY010000015.1:0-1390500 GCA_035079385.1 Aspidiotus rigidus | reverse complement strand
AAATGACAAAAAAAAGTCGATTTTTTGTGGCTTATGAGGTATTTTGCTGTAGCGGGGCGTCCACGCGCAACACCACCTCTCGCCCGCCCTCCTTGTGTAGCTTGCGTTGGGCCACGTGCAACGCCTTGCGGAACATTTCTTCCTTGTGCTGTAGCGGGGCATCCACGCGCAACACCACCACCTCTCGCCCGCCCTTCTTGTGTACGTGCCGTCGCGCCACAGGGGCTTGGACTACCAATTCTTTGTGGGGGTCTCCTCTGTCTCCTCGGTCTTTCTGCGCTTGGTGGTTGGTAATCCAAATCATTAGGATCGTCAATAAAGGTCAGCCCTGTGGACTGGTCTTGGCTAACCCCTATCTCTTCCAAAAGACTTCATGGAACGTCTGTTTCTGGGGTTATTTGCGCAAGTAGGGTGACGCAACCATCCAATTCTTCCAAGACTAGAGGAAAAAAACGAAACATTTTCAATGGATGTACCTTATTCTCTGAAAACCTGAAAAAGTTGTGATTATTGTGAATGCACATATGTATAGGGCGCATTCAAAGTAATTATTAGATAATATATATTGGTAGCATTAGAGAGGGAGGTGGCGGAGGAAAAAGGTGCCTTTGGCGAAATACTCAGATTTTCTACAGGTGGATGTCGTGTTATCGGATCAGTCGGGCGAGTGGATCCCCCGGGTGGCCTTCGTGGGCCGGACCGTCCCTCACCCGCCCGTGAAGCACGCGGCGGAGGAGGAGGCACCACGGCCTACCTTCCTGATGATGTGGCGGGAACCGGTGCGCGACTCTGTGACTCCTGTGAAAAGATAATATATATTGGTGGCATTAGAGAGGAAGGTGGCGGAGGAAAAAGGTGCCTTTGGCGAAATACTCCTGTGCTAGCTGTTTTGTGGTGGACCCCCCGGGGTGGCCTTCGTGGGCCGGACCGTCCCTTGCTCGCCCGTGAAGCACGTGGGTCCTATCAGTATCCCCACATCTGAGAGTAACACTCACTTGATGAAATCGCTTCGCTTTTGGAGGAGCATCCTCGTCCACACGCCGTCGCTTGGGTTGTCTTCCTGACGGAAGAGGAGGCACCACGGCCTGCCTTCCTGATGATGTGGCGGCGGGAACCGGTGCCCGCGGACGTGTTGACCGCCGTGGAGGGCAGTCCTGTGACTCCTGTGGAAAGATTTTGATGGGAGAGAGATGAAAGAAGTAATGAAAGGGGGACATCTCTGACAGTAACACTCACTTGATGACGCCGAGGAGGAGAGGGTACATAGTCGGGATCATCAGGATCATCAATGTACGCCAATCCTGTTTCCAATCCTGTTTCTGGAAACAGGATTGGGGTCGTAGGGACCCCGTCTTGTAGCCGTGTTTTAGGGGCCAACATAAGGAGGACTAGAGGGGAAAACTTAAAAAACCATCAACTCCATGTCCCAAGACAAAAACTTAAAAAAGTTTGGAGTTGGAAAACCATCAACTCCATCTTCCCAGAGAAAAACTTGAAAAATTTCTGAGCAAATTTCTGTCTTCTGT
The DNA here is from genome assembly GCA_035079385.1 of Aspidiotus rigidus. Lineage (NCBI taxonomy): Eukaryota > Metazoa > Arthropoda > Insecta > Hemiptera > Diaspididae > Aspidiotus > Aspidiotus rigidus. Next base: position 1,388,974 of record JAVHKY010000015.1, on the reverse strand, counting down.
ATCTTTGGTCCAGGGGAGAACTTTGGACCAGAGGAAAACTTCGGCCCAGATCAGAGAAAAACTCAAAAAATCTCCGTCTCCAGTATCGATACGTACATATTGTAATTGTCTTTGTTGCCGCGGTGTACCTTTGTCAACCTTTTGATGGAAGGCGTATGTGAATGGCTTATGGTCTGTATAGACTGTGAAAGGCCGACCTTCAAGCAGTGGGTTGACTGCTGCGAATACGGCATGGTCACATGCGTCCGCTGATAGTATGAGCGGTAGCTTCTGATCGGGACGTGCGAGAAGTGTTGCATTTGTTGATCTTCTGTTTGATGATTTCAAAAGCTTTCAGAGCTTCAGAATTTCATATTGTACCACTAGCTTAACATCAGATATGAAAAAAAGAAGTATCTTTCTTAGACTACATTGTAAGCCCAGAAGGAATTTCAGACTTTATTATCTTTGGAAAAGGTTCCATAGTTTTTTCACATTGATTTAAATATTCTATAGTTTTCCTTATGTTTTCCTTCATGTTTGCGTTCCACTCAGTATCATTGTATGAATTCTCATATCCGAGAACGGACACGGCTGTACATAGCTGCACGCTCTAACAATCGACTGGCAGATTCCACGAAAAGTTTTTGTTTGGAGCCCGCATATGAATGGACATTGGTTGTGCCCAATTTAAAATCAAATACTTGAAAAATGTTATACAGGCTCGATGAAATAATTTCAAAAATTTTCCTTTGCCAACTCCCTGTATCCCTAAATTAGACTCACGCATGTGGTCGGCGTTGAATCCATCAACTTTATAGACCTTTCTATCTCTGTATTTTGTATAATACTATTAATGAAATTGACTTCTTTTCACATACTTCGGAGGAGGCGATCACAATAGGTTTCCTCTCGACGTTTAAAGAACTCTTTTTTCTGTTCACTCACTTTCAACAGCTTTGTCCTGTACTCTTCAAGTTTGTTTTTCAATGGCACTACCACAGCATTGAGATTGGCTATGAATTCTTCTTGTGCTTTGTACTTCTTTTGGAGTGATGTGTTCTCCTCCATCAGGATTTTCCTCATAATCTTTAATCAGATCACTCTGACTCATTTGCCCACAGGTGCTATCATCATCATCACTGTTGTCAACCGCAAGAGCCAGTCTGCGCGTATTTTCGGGTGTGTCGTCATGTACTTCTGTCGTGATGGTATTTTCAGTCGCAGGTTTTGTGGAGCTGATGCCCTTCAGCTTGGTTTGTTCTTGTATCCATGTATTCATATTCTTACATTCAATCTATCTACAACTATTTTTCACGCCTCTCATCTCACCTGGAAGTGGCGGCTCGTAGTAGTGGAACGTGATACGCAGATCTCTGAATGAGTCATAACCCAGGTATTGGATCTGTCGAAGGTGTTTTTTAGCATCAACATTCTTGAGGACATAGTCTTCATATTTATGTTGATGTAGCTGTCTTGTTCGGCCTATCCTAGGCGTCAGCCTGTTGATGGGGTCAGATGAACCGGAGTTGCCCGTCTCGTTTGCTGATGATCAAACAGAGGCAACGGAGCCAAGCTCTGTTGTACCGGGTACCGGGCTTTCACCGGCCGGCGTATTTATTGACTTGGACATATCATTTATCGTTACGACAGGCTTTTTTTTTCAAGTAGGCCGCGCGCCTGTCAGGAACTACTATTCCACGATATTGCTGGCAGGATGTGACCCCGCCACACCTATCCGCATGTTGAGGTAGTCCACCGTAGCAGTACGTGACCCAACTCTGCAGCAATATGTGACTCAAAACTGGACATGAGGGCTACAGAGTGGACGTGAAGGCTGGTGGTGGCTCAGCACCCGGAGTCAGCGCTTTGGGACAATATCAGGTCGGATCCACCTTGCAGTTGGGTTTCAACTATGATCAGCTAGAGGGGAAACGTTACGCCCATGAGCGAGTTTTGGGAGCCTTCCTTCTCAGCTGCATGTGTTGGTGCAGCCACCCTTGCCTCGTGTTGACAAGGGAGGTGTGTGCGTACCTCCATTACTTGATCCTAGTGCTTGTGCGTCACAGGCAAGCCCCTCTTCGGGTGGTTCAGGACGGTGAGGTGAAATGAATGAGTGAACCCTCGAGAACTACTTCCCCCATACCCCTAAGGTTGCAGGAAGACGGTGCGTCCAAGAAATAGGTTCTCGATTCTTTGGTGAAAGGTGAGGGGTGACGTAAGAGAAGATTCGTGAGTTTAAAATATGACATCATAAATCATTAGCGATAAACGCGGAAAAAATACAACCATTTACTTTAGAACGCGATTAGACCGAAAACTTCCCTAATCCTCCCCGCAAAGGGCCGGTTCTTTGTCCTCTGCGGTTTGGTTGTTCTTCAGGTCTGCGAGGAGTGCTGCATGCAATGCCGCCCGATGCAGCTAGCAGCATCCTACGCGATGCAGGGTCCCTAAACGGGTTATCTTATCGGAGTTTTCCTTCTCCTACGCTGGAAGTGCTTTGGTCACTGACAAGTCAGCATAAGCCCCCACGCCACGGCAAGGCAGCACTCCAACTTTAGAAGCATGACAATTACAGCTTTCGCCCCCTGTCATGCTCCCCTCTATGGGGGAAACACCTTCTGAATCTAGAGTCTGAACAATTTTCTAAAATACCAAGGGTTGATACAGTAGGTACAAGTTTTGACTACTTTGTCAAAAATAAACGCTTACTGGCAACTAAGTTCATGACTTCAATAAAAATATACATAATTCATTGTCACAAAAGTCTTTTACCTTGTACTTTAAAGAAGAAAGAAAACTAAAAATGGGGACCCAAGATGAACAAACGATTATTAATAAAATATTATTCCGGAGAAATACAAAAAAAAAAAAAAAAAAAAAAAAATAGGCCCATTCGGTCTAAAATATCCGAAAACAAAAAGAATAAAAACTAGTATAAGAAGAAAAGTGAATAGGAAATTGTGTTACACGTATTAAAATACGTAAAAGTTTTCTAAACCGAACTGTAATGTAATAATAATCCTTATCGGCAACGTTTCAGCTTCGGAAGGAGTTACATCTAATGTTATCGAGTCCTTATTAAATATGCAAGTCGTGCATAAAAGAAAATTCTCTCTCTCGCTCTCTCTGTCTTAAAATGGGTTAATGCTCCGACTGCCGACAAAAAGGGCGGATGTTATGTCGGGAGAAGGTTACTTCAACTGCAGGAATAAGCCCCGCGTCCATCGCGAAAGGCAGGTTGCTGGAAAAACAAACGAACCGTGCCTTTGTAAAAGACAAAGTATACCGAAGCACTAAGTTATGTAAATTTAGAACTATACCGATAAAGTGAAAGCGAGGTGATATTTGGCAAAATACGCTTATACTATATTTATAATTCACGTATGTTTCTTATTTGTATTTCGGTTATCGTATGCAAATAGAAGATAGTCCTCTCATCCGCGATGAAACGCAATCTCGTGCACTTGATCAATAATTTGTGACGAGAAAGAATGAAAAAAACAATTACTTACGTGGATAATTTTGAAGTAGGTGTGACTTCCATATTATGAAGGATTTCTCGTGGATGTTATCAAATCCAATGCTGCTGCTGTTCTACGTATGAAATTGGGTCAGCTTCTCTCCTCCAGAGATGATTTACATCAATTACGTAGTTTTTTTTAAATTAGCTTGAATCGCATTCAATGACGAGCTGTGATAAAACACAAAATTATTAAACTTATAAGTTTGGTGGATACGGCAGTTGCTGGAAGTTTTGTCAATTACCATTTGGTATCTCTATGCGGCACGATGTATTACTTGTGACAGTAAAGTATAGCCTAGGATCGTTTGAATAGTGAAGCAAGGTGCAGAATTTGTGGGTTATGGCATTGAAGTAGGTTAGAGATATAATTCGAATTTACTGTTGGTGACTCTGATGATAACTTGAAAATTTGAGAAGAGAGTGCTGGAGGAAGTTTTTTCAATTTCTATTTGATATCTCTATGATACGGCGCGGAATATTACAGTGACAGGCGAGGATCGTTTGAATTCCTACATCTGCAAGTGGGGAAGTGTGCACAACCAGTCGGTTGATATGGCATTGAAGTAGCTTCGAGATAATACTGAATTACTGTAGGCGATTCTGATAACTTGATAATCTGGGAGAAAGTGCTGGAGAAAGTTTTGCCAATTTCCATATACGCTATGGTGTATTACTTGTGACAGTAAATTAAGGGCTAGGATCGTTTGAATTCCTAAATCTGCAAGCAGAGAAGTGTACACAACTAGTCGGTCGTTATGGCATTGAAGTAGATTCGGGATAATATTGACTTTACTATAGGCGATTCTGATAACTTGACAATCTGGAAAGTGAGTGCTGGAGAAAGTAGTGTCAATTTCCATTTGAAATCTCCAAGATACGGTAAGGTGTAATACTTGTGACAGTGAATTCCAGGCTAGGATACCGTTTAGATTCTTAAATCTGCTAGCGGAAAAGTGGGCAAAACACACCAGGTTATGGAATTGAAGTAGATTCGAAATTATATTGAATTTATTGTAGCGCGTGGTGAATTCAAGAATTGCTCGAGAATCACTTCTACCATTATCTCTATCGAACGAAATCAAGACCAGGTCAGCGTTTTCATTTGTTCTGAGTGTTGAGATCTTCAAACGGAAGAGGGGTTAATCCTTACCAAGGCTGATAAGGATAATGCCGTTGTAGTTATGGAGAAGTGCTCTTACGTCTCCTCTTTTGTTTTCCCACATTCGTAAAAGAGGCTGGGAATCTCATTAGGGATAGTAAAGTCTATTATCAAGAAACTTTTAACTAAGAAAGCTATTTTGAAACCTAATCCACTACCTCCCTTCCTGTATGGATTACCTAAAGAACATAAAGAGGGTACCCCAATGCGGCTGGTTGTTTCGTTTGTTTCCTCTCCAACTTACTCTCTCGCTAAATTCTTAGAGCGTTGGTTTAAATGTGGAGTTTGAGTCTTAGCTGAGAACTCTGGTTCCCTGGCGGAAAAGTTGAAGATAGTAAGTCTTCCGCCGGGTTCAACATTATGCTCCTTCGATGTTGTTGGGTCATTTCCCAACATATCTAAGCCACCGCTATCCAACGTATGGGTGACTTGCTTAATGTCTTTTCTGGTGTTCCTCATGAGGAATTGGGGAATTTTTCGACTTTTTCAACGTTTGATGGTCTTCAAGTTTTTATAGATTTGACGGAAAATTTTCCGAGTTCCCTGAGGAGGTGAGGATCCCTATTGGGTCTCCTTTCCGGTCCTCTTATCTCAGAAGTATTTACGTCTAAATTCGAGCTTGATCTGTTCTCCTCTAGCCGGCTGTTTTTGAATCACATTCATTATTGCCACAGGTACGTGGAACGGTCCGGCAGATTTCCTCAGTGAGTTTCTTGTATATTTAAACAGCTTATACAAATTTACTTTGGAAGCTGGTGACCAGTGCCGGATGTAACTCATTGGCCGTCCTACGCAAAAAACGTCCTGCCGCTTTTATGTAAACAGTAACGATTTTGTCAGAATTAAAAAAAAATTTTCCCATCTTCGACAATTTTGCTGCCCTACAAATTTTGCCGCTCTAGACACGTGCCTATATTGCCTACGCCTAAATCCGGCACTGTTGGTGACTCATCTATCAATTTTTTGGACTTGACCATCTCCGTCGAAGTACCACAATTCCACAAAGGTTGTGTTTAGTATGTCTACTAACATTATGGAATTTCAGCATTCTAACTAGAAACTTTTCACCAGAGAAAGACAAAGTATAAAAAGTTTCTAAGATCCTTCTTCTGCCTTCTGTTCGCACCAGAGAAAAAACTTGGAAAAACTTATGTCCAGACCGCCAGGAATTGAACTTGAAAAGATCTTGGACCTATGAAAACGTTCTCGGAGCGCACTCCCATGTGGATTTTCGAATTCTACGTTGAAAATTACATCTAAAATGACTATAAACTCAAAATTTCAAAAATTCTCATCAAAATACCAAGGGATACCTTACTTTTTTTTCGAGCAAAAGAAAATTTTCTCTCAAACCATCTTCAAGAATTCAACGAGGAATTCCATATCTGGTATCAGATTGAGACCGCCAGGAATTGAACTTGAAAAGATCTTGGAGCAACTATGAGAGTAATGAGAAATTGGTGTCGGTAATAAAGGGGATTCTTCGCTACTGATTAAAAGTTACTTGGTGTTCTTAGTTGTAGAGAAAATTCCTGGTTACTATAATTTTCTGGTTATTCAGATATCAAACTCACATTCCATCATGGTTCGCCTGTAGACGGGATAAGTACGTTCCGGTATGTCCTCTACAGTATTCCACGTTCGGGCTGGCTTCTTATAACTTTCTTGTAGATCGGAGCATGCGACCCATTCTTGCACGCGCTTCGGACGAAAAAGGAAGCGGACGAGGCACTGAGTTTTTTTAGTTGGGTCTCGTCTTATGAAGGTGCATGGCCACAACAAGCGTAACCCATGGCAAGGAACCAACTGAACGCTTTTACATTCATCACTCGAACAAGGCCATCCTGACCAGGGTGGACGCGGACGACCTTGGCCAGCGGTCATGAATAGGGCTCGGTCCGTTGGCCCTTAAGGGCGACGATGTCATTTACAGCCACATTTGGCTTTGAAGAGGTCCATTCAGACCGAACCTGTAACTGGTTCAAATAATCCCTTGACCATGCTTTCCATATGCCACGAATATGGTTTTGAACGAGTTGCAGACGTCGGCTTAAATTGACTTCTTCTTCATCGAGAATTGGAATTTCAGTTGAGGGTTCACCCACCAAAAAATGTGACGGGGTAATAATCTCACTCTCTTAAGATAGGTTGTACCGATAGCATAGAGGGCGGCAATTGAGCACGGCCTCAACCCGAGTGAACAAGGTCGAGTATTTTTCGAAACGGAATTTTTTGTAGCCATTATCATGTGCTTCTTTATGGCCTTGACCGACGCTTCCCATAGGCCACCAAACGATGGTGAGATTGGAGGAATAAAATGCCACGTGAAGCTTTCCTTTGTTGCAACCTCGACGAACTTTGATTGATTTTCCACAAAGAAATTTCGAGTACCAACAAAGTTTGTACCGATATCTGTACTTATAAATGTTGGCAGGGACGCCCCGATGAGCTGCGAAGCGTTGGAAAGCGAGAATAAAACCATCTGTTGATAAGTCGGAAACAATCTCCAGGTGGACAGCAAAATCGATTCCCACATTGGTGAAGGGACGGGAGATATTATGAACTCTCGTTGATGGAAGCTGCCCCATTAATTGTTTCGCGACAACTCCTCTGATTCGCGTACAATGCACACAATTTCTTATTGTTGCTTTAGCCAGTTTGGCGACACGTAACACGAAACCAAACTTTTCGAGTGTTGAGTGCAGGATTTGATAGATTTCTGCAGCTTTTTCGAGAGACTCTGCCCCTCCAACGAAGTTGTCCATATAAAAATTGTTGCGTACGTATGAGATCTGCTACTTCCGGGTGATCGTTTTCAATAAATTTTGCGATTTCATCTACACACTTGGTTGCAATGAAGGACACGCACGTAGTTCCATACGTGACTGTATTTGAATGATATTCGGAGACTTCCTCCCCGGGTGATTCTCTCCAGAGAATTGCTTGAAGATGTCGATCTTCTGGATGTACCCAAATCATACGATACATTTTAGCTATATCACATAAAAAGATTATTACGAAGATTCGCATACACACGAGAATGTCAAAAAGATCGCGCTGTATTGTCGGCCCTTTCATAAGTGATTCATTTAAAGAAATCGAATCTTTTTCACGAGCGGAAGCATTGAACAGCAGAATATTACATAACCACGTCTATTTTATTTGAAATAAACGCGTCCTATCATGTGGATCTGATGATAGCCTATATTTTCGACAGTACCAAATATAAGGAGAGAAACAAAGAATAAGTATTTGAGAATACAACCAAAATCGACAAATTACTACCCACTTTTAGAGACACCATTTACACTCAAATTATACGTTTTATAGTCAGCGTAATTGACCTCGATGAAAGAGACGCAAGGAGTCACTCTCTATTCTAATCGTGGAGTCTACAGAAATGTGAACATTCGGTAGGTTGATGAATTATCTTGCATTTCTGATTAAGATAGCCTACTAAACACTCTCTGTCACTTTTCATTAATATCTTGGAATTGGAGAAGAACTCTTAAACCTGAACACGTTCAACCCACCCCAATATAGTAGATATTACTGTAGGTACAATACGTATAGCAGTATCACTTTACGACTGCGAGAGATACTCCTACCATAAAATGAGTTGACTCGATTTGATTATTGATCGAATTTGTCTACGACAAGTTACATGATATGGAAATATAATGCACAGAGTCAAACTGCTCCAATCAATTTAGCAACCACGAGTACACGTAAAATCCATTATATTTTGCCATTAGGTCTAGTATAATTCTCATAGCAGTCGTAGCTTACGTGTAATTATGATTTTATAGCACGAGAAGATGCGGCTTTTCATTCTGTCCGCGCTGCAGTTTCTTAAAACCATTGTTGGCCCAAATTTCGAAGAAAATACTCTTCGGGAAATTTTTATTTCCTGCGAATCGATAGCCAACTCGCGAGTCGTCCGGAAAAATTTAAATTTACGACCATCCCCCGTATCGCATCACGCAGTCGAAAACTGGAGCGATTTTCTCTCGCTACATTCCGGATCGGAAAATAAACCATGAACGAAATTGTTTGCGTGTAAGATGACTTTTACAACATTGTATGCATTTGAAGTTTCGTAGCTTTCTGGTGATTAAACATCACGTTGGCATGGATCCCAGCGTTCTTGTTACGAGTTGAAAAAACGATTTATGCTCCTCCTAAGGTTTAATGGGAATTCCTTCTTTGACAGGTTGGCGGACTCCCCGCTGGCTACTGTTTCTATAAAATCACTCTATTTGCATCGACAGTCGGCACACGCGATGGGAAATAGCGAAACGTGGTTTACACGAGGACTCGAGTATCACCTCGCGTCGAAGGCTTTTATCGTTTTGTTCGCGGGTAAAAGCGTTCTGTAGAAAGTCGTATTTCGGAAGTTTGGATTTGAATTAATTAGCGCATCACTTTATCGTACACCGTAACTTATATATATATATAGTTCAACAGAGTCGAATAAATTTTGAAAATCGAAGTCTAGAGAACTCACTTCAATATGGGTTCGGTGAACATTGTAGCTTTAATGAGAGACAAAAAAATAAAAACTGGTAATCTTTCTTCATCCTTCGAAATAGGTTGAATGAGTGCTGGAAACGAATCAATGAATCACTGTCACATTTTTGCAGAAACATAATCGAATAGGACAAACCGTTTTTAATTAGTTTCTGAAGCAAACAGGTTCACTGACATGATTATAAACGTATGGAGGTTACCGAAAACAAAAAATGGAAAGCTACCTATACCAGGTCTACTAGAGTGCACAAGTATTCACAAGTCCATTGAGTGGAACGTAAAATTTCATAATTACGCTTAAAAAAAACTAAAATATAATAATGGTAAATCAGAAAAACAAAACCAGATTTCTATACCGATGATGGTTTTCTTCGTGGCTTTCTGATAACGAGATTCCCCGGCTTGATCTACTCGTAATAGGGCCAGTTCAACATCAATCGGGGGAAGGGTGACTCTCAGTAAATCTATGAGCGATCAGATGGTGGTGACCTGAATTGCAAGACGACAGGGTACTGTGTTCCTGCTCATTGATTGCTCTCTCCACATTCGGTAGCAGCGCTACCCATTGATTATGGAAATTGCCGGCAATCAATACTCGTATCATACCCCATTACAGCTTCGAAGTAAATTTGTACATCATAAGATACAAAATACTACCTCTTGAAAAATAAGTCATAGAACGGTCAATTTCCGGCCTTTCTCGAATTTTTGGAATTGTTTCAAATTTTTCAGGTGTGTACCTCTCTACTGCGACTTTGAAGAACCAAAATTTTTTCTGCCCTCACCTTTAATAAAATGCTCGCACGTTCGATCCGAGGCCGGATTTGAATTTCCCGTGCAATTTTCATTCTCACTGACCCATTTTCCAACAATCCGAGACAAAAAAAATGGCAAGGTGTATCCCTTGGTACTTTTTTTGGTGAAAATTATCAAAGTTGAGTTTGTAGTCGGGGTAAAATTGAAACATACTCGGTCGTCAAAACCTAAAATGTATAAACCTACTCCTTTGGTGGACAAAAAGAGGAGGAGTGGGGTTTCTGCGGTTTCTGTGATTTGATACAATCTGAAATGCGTATTGACCTTCAGCCTCCCTCCTTTTACCCACTTATTGCAATATTTGCACTTCATCTCATTTTCGTGTTGGCGGATGGTCTTTGCAGGTGCTGATCGTCCAGGTGCTCGCAAGGGAGAAGGAACAAAATTTATTCGTGAAATCCACAACGTGTGCCACACATGTGAGTGCCCTAAGAGCTCCATCTGACTCACCGTGGATCCTCTTGATCTTATTAGTGTGAGAGCACCCGGGGATAGGTGCCGGAGGAGGTGGAGTGCTTGCTGATCGAGTGTAGACTGCCTGTTGTAGAGTTGTCGAAGGTGGTTTGTGGGAATGTACGTAGGTAGTAGAAGCCGCTGTTGGAGCCTGGAAGTGGGGTCCAATCTTCCGATCGCTCTACCACTCCATCTCGATCGAAATCAATGATGTTCAAGCGCCTCTTCGACTCAATGGTTGTCATTTCTGTTCGTTACATTCTCATATTGATATTCGATAAGGGTTTTCGAGGTAACATCGATTTCCTGCAACCTTCATTGTATCCCATCGAGTCTTCGTCTGAGCTCATTAACAGCGGGCAAGGGTAGAAGACCGAATTAATTCGGTTCTCCAAATCATGACCAAAGACATCAAACGACGACATACTCAAAGGAGTAAAACAGACGTGTAGCGTCACATTTTTGGAACGCACGACAAAAATGCATATAAATCCCCGTTATAAGTCTCAATTGCTATATATGTTATTAGACGACTATTTCTCGACTATTTCTCGATATTTCCGTATTAACCTTATTTTTCTGATATATTTTAGTGCAGCCTATTGCAATCTGGTATGGCCAGCATATACTGCACCAACCCTTGTGTAATATATTCTATTGACAGAGAAGGCGACAAGTCCGTTTATTCAAACATCTGTGACTACAGTCAGTTTAAATCCTACTTTAGGTTCTAAATTAATTCTCCCTCTTTTAAAATCTTTTATTAATGTACGCATGCACACCAATACTGCATGACTGTCCTTGAGGCTGGAGCTAACACAGAGAATCTTACTGTTTATTTCTGAGAAAAGAAAAGGAAGTTAGTTAAACCGATTATTTAAACCCTATTTTAGATACAGTTGGGTGTCAAGTTCTTTTACGATTGAATTCATCCACTAGTTAATTTTACGATTTCCTAAAAAGATTCTCTCTGTTACCGCCGGACTTTAGGAAATTGTCAATGAGTCCGCAGCAGGGGATGTGCAGGACTGACTTTATGCAGTTCATCTGCGAGATGGTCTGATGGATGCATAGACTAGAGGAAGTCGTAAAAGTCATCCTCTGTTCTTACATGCGTATCTTTATAAAAGTTTTTCTTACTGTTGGTCCCAAACACGTGTGGATTCAAATTCCTCTTTCGGCCACCCTTGATGTTTGGGTCAACTGACTGTTGCTTTTTCGCGGGTTTCTGTACATTGGGGGCGTATATGTGTTGCTATCACTACCAGTATTGTGATAGGCTGATCTACCAAAGATGGTCCTTGTAGTAAGAAAAGCCTAGCCAATCAATAACTCCTTGTCGACTCTTGATTCGATGCTGCTAAGAGAATGGGAGCAGCCAAAGTAGGAAGTCTGCGGAACAGGAGTCGACAAGAGATGATGTTGACGTTAGTCGATAGGGTTGCTCAGAAAATTCCGAGACCAAAAGTCTACGTAGCTTGTGTCCGAAAATCGTTCTCGAAAAATATTATATTGTCACGTCTTTGCAAAGTGACTCGGTCGTGATTATTATTATTATTATTATTATTTTTTTTTTTTTTTGTCGCGCCTGGTCTCGATTTTAAAGTGTCGGTACATGTCACAAGAGAAAATTCCGCACCGCGACAATTAAAATTTCAAATTTCAATCGCACACAACATTTTAGCTTGATATAACAAGCGATCAGATAACTAGATTAATATCGCCAAGTAACTTGTGCTCGTAAACGTGTGTTCGTATAAACATATCTAGTTTATCATTTTCATTCGCCGATCGTCTGATTCGAGTGCGAAAAGTTGCGCTAGTATTATTGCAGTAGTTCTGTGCCTTTATCGATGTTCTGGAAAAATTGTTTCACGACCATGAGCGGCTAGGCTCACTTATGCGGGGGCCATCCCGACCCCCAAATGCTGCCCAAATGCCGATCCAATAACAACAACTCATCTCAATGATTTCGCCATTCGTACCATTTTGCCAGGATGCCTCTCCGGGAGCTTTTGCACCGAGATGATTCCACTCGGTTTCCAACATCGATCCACCAACTGCTGTCACTAGTTATTATTTTATATCGTCCTTTTTTATTTTCGTTTTGTCGCCGCTTAGGCGTCTTTTTCACTTTTCATAATTATTCCTCTATTTTCCATGTTTCTTATTTTTCATTCGTTTATCTTGCTTTTATTATACTATGATTATGCATCAACGCCACACTTTTTATTATACAATATGTTCGTAAAAATTCCTATACCGTTCAACTTGAATCCCAAAAGGTCCTATTCCTGAGATGTAAAAATTATTCTTTGGAGGAAAAGTTACATTTCATTTCAGATGCAGATCATCGGATACGCGCGCGTCTTCGAGCTGATCTACATGTGCTCCGTTTATTTACGGTGAGTAAAATATTATTTGAATATAGCAGACTCCCAAGTTTTGAACGCTAAATTACGTTTACCCTTTAATTCGTTTTCTTTTTTACTGTTTGAATCGTGCGAGTAAGCTCGTACAATATATTTTTAATATTACACTTGGGCGCCGATGAGCGCATTTAAAAATTTTGAGTTGAGCTAGCGGCTCGCGCGACCTAGTTTCGGTATCCCCGAGCCCTATCTGAGCTCACCTACATTTTTTGTAGCACCCCGCTGGTGGTTTTGTCTCCCGCGAATCTGGGACGTAATTTGATTTACGCTAACTTGATTTTAATTCTCTTCTTTTATTATTTCATTTTTATATACGTACCCCATTCGCCCAGTGAGACTTGCCAGACGGGCTTTTGCTCATTTTACTTTTGGAAATTTTCCATGGTTGGGCCAGGTAAGGCCAACGAGGATATTCAAGGCGATGGTCGCGCAGCGCCGACACGCTCCTATTCCCTACTCTAAAACTGTTCAGTATTTCCGATTTATTTTGATATGGACAAGTTCCATTCTCCACATTTTTGGTTCGTTCCAAATTCAACCCCGAAGGGATTTTTTGGGACAAACACATCTTAGTTAATCATAATTAACTGTATCTATTAATACGAGTTACCTCATTTAATTATTTCCTGATAACTGAATTCATGCATTGTTTGTCGTTCACCGATTTATTTCATTTCCATTATTATCAGTTTTGACCCGTATTTCGGGTGCATATATCCGTTTGATTTTTCAATTGTCTGTTCTTGCATGCTCGTAACCCGGGCATAATTATAGTTTTTATTCCGTGACTCCAACCTGTGTCATTTTATTCCATGATACGTTCAGTCTTCTTTCTACGGTAGTATTACGAGTAGAAGAAATCTTCATTAATTACAATTATTCTATAAGTTAATCGTCGGTGGAATATGCCGATAATTCCACTCGGAGAGGGAACAAGTAGGCGTAACCCTCTCTTAAAGCGCCGAAAGCTAGCAAGTGTAGCTTAGCTTCTAAATTGTGGGTCTTTTGTCCCCCCCCAGCTTTCAAGAAAATCTGGGCAAAATTCTTCATTGGTCTTCTCTGTCAGACCACACCTTTTATATGTATCTAATGAGACAGAGTGGCATCCCTGTTTTCTTTTCTTTTTGGTTCGACTTGTTCGGGCATAGGTTAGGCTACACTTTCACCATCTTTCAAGGGGCACTACCCCCCTTGGAAAACTGTGACGCTACAGACGGAGTAATTTAATTAAAGCCACAGAAATACAAAATACACCGGGGCGCTTTCGATTAAAGAACCATTGTCAACGGGTGACATGAAAGCAACTGAACCAACACCGGCCGGCAACAAATACTACCGAGGAAATCATGACTGAACTAGCGAGTCATCACAACGTGAATCATACTCATAAACTAGTTCAATCAAACCCTCATCAGGTATGTACCTGTTGAGCACATTTAGGTTGTCGTTATTCAGATGGCAAATAATTTCAATATGTTCTAACGCGGTACGCTTGAAAACCGAGGACTTTCTATGGAGGAGGGACTCGGATCCCTCTTTGAAACTATGTCCAGTGGTGATAAGATGGTCCGCAAATGCCGAATCACTCAATTTCTTCTTTTCCCACGCCTTCCTATGCTCATCTATTCTAATTTTGAGCTGACGTCCAGTCTCGCCCATGTAGATTCCCATTTTGTAAACCCCACTTCTTTCGACCAGTGGGATGGGGTCCTTCAACTTAACGAACAGACTTTTTACAGTGTTAAGATTGTATTACACAGGGCGGAGGACACGACCTAACTGGGAAGAGAATTTTCCTAGAAAGGGGAGCCTGATCCAACGTTTTCTACTGTCAGACGCCGGATTGCGGGGGAGGGAGGTAGTGGCATTCAAGTCCTGTTGAACTTCAGAAAATTGGACTTTGAGGTAACCTGCTGAATAAGGCCTCACCTTATGGCGAATTCATGGGCACCTTCTCTATTAGAGATAGTAAGGTCCAAAAAATTTATAGATAAACCGCCTACTTCCAACGTGAATTTGATGGAAGGATACAAACTGTTGAGATATCTAAGAAACTCCAAAAGGAGATCTCGGTGACCGGTCTACATGCACAAGACATCATCAACATACCTGTGCCAATAATGTGCATGACTCAAAAGCCCCTGGCCAGAGGAAAAAAGATCGAGTTCAAATTTAGACATGAAAACCTCCGAAATGAGGGAACCCAGAGGAGAGCCAATAGGGATACCTACCTCCTCTGGAAATTCGAAAAATTTCCCTTCAAATTTGCAAAAATTGGGAGACCAACAAATATTGAGTAAATTGAAAAATTCTGCCAGTTCTTCGTGACAGATATTAGATTGGACCAAGAGGTCTCCCATATACTGCATGGCAGTAGCCCTAGGTATACTCGGAAATAAGCCGACTACGTCAAAAGAGCATAGCGTAGAATCAGGCGGAAGAATGTCATCTTTGAGCTTATAAGCCAGAGAGACCGAATTCTTCACAGAGTAGGATGACTCAAAAGCTACTCTAGATTTAAACCAACGGTCCAAAAATTTTGCCAAGAAGTACGTGGGGGAAGACACAAAGGAAACGACCCGCCGTATTGTAGTGTCCTTCTTATGAACCTTAGGCAGCCCGTACAATAAGGGCGGCACAGGGTTGGGCTCAAAGAAAAATCTTTTAAGCGAAGGGGTTTTGATAATAAATTCGCTGTTGTTTATAACACGTCTAACTTTTTTAACGTGATTTGGAAAGTTAAATTCCGTATTTACCCTGGTACCACACTGGTCGAGAACGTCATAGACCTTGAAGACATAGGAGGACTTCTCCATAACTACAATGGCATTCCCTTTATCAGCCTTAGTAATGGTTAAGCCCTCCTCCCTGACCTTCCTCTTAATCCTCTTAATCACCTCCAAAGCAAGATCATTTATCCGAGGGAGGGGGGGGGGGGTATGACGAACAAGGGCAGCACAAGCTTTCTGAGTATTGACCACAGGCCCAATTTTTATTTCGAGGTCCGCAACGACACTGGCCAAAGTGTCAGCATTATTAAAAGGGGGTAACCCGAATTTTAAGCCCTTTTCCAAGAGATTCAACTCATCACTCTCAAACTCAACAGTACTACAATTAATAATCCTCGGTAAAATTTTTTGGATAACACTGACATCAGTACTCACGTCCTGGACAGCGGGGGCATTCGATTTTTGGAGGGAGCTAAGCTTTTTATTTTTCTTGCGTCTCAATTTAGCCTCAAACGAGCCACTGATCTCCAAGGATTCTCGCACAATTCGAACACTGAGCGGCGACTCTACATGACTTTTCACATCGATGGCAATAGTCGTCGGTTGTTTCCACCATGAAGGGCAAAAGCAAAAACGTATTTTTGGCATATTGGAGTCTCTGATTTTTGAAATCCTCGTCCTGAATATTATCGTGTCTCATCTAAACTCACCCGTAAGATTAAAGACGGGTGAATGTCGAGCCACGCTCACGAACGGCCGCAATGCAACACAAAGGTGAGATTCTAACTCTTCAAGCACTTTCCATAATGTGGTAATCTTGAAAGAAAATCAAATAAAAGAAAAAAACAAATGACATCAGATCCTACAGGGGAGAATATTTTTGGAGGGAAAAATAATGATACACTTTTTTTTTCTTTGTCTTCTTCTTGGAATACGCATATACGTGTTTGTGTTTTTGTTACGAGAGGGACTTTTTGCGCATGGTGTTTATTTTTCATTATTTGTTGACAATAAGTTGCAGAGGCAATATGTGACGATGAATTTTTACGTGGCTCGCTGTTTGTTACCATCAAACAGAAACTCTCGCTACGCGAAATAAAAGCTCTTATTGTAACGAAGGATAAGTTATCATATGCATTATCAATGATATAATGACTTCAAACGAATTTCATATATATGCACGAAATAAGGCTGGGAGAAATAGTGTACTCGCATTACTCTTACGTACATATTTTGACTGCGCATTTTATTGTGTTTGTTGCGAACGGCTTTTCAAAACTTCTTTCTCCGGAGAGGATCATGAATCTTGGAGTGAGTCCGAATGTTTAGTCCTTCAAGATCATTCATTCATTCTTTCTTATCACTTTCAAATTTGAAAACTACGTAAGTGAATTCAAAAAATCATCCTCCTCAAGAGTACTCTGACGAACGAAAGTTAAAGGACGATCTACGTAGCAGATTTTTGGCGCGTTGTATCTTGAATAGGAACCGATTCGAAACAAACTTTCAAGTCTGAATGACTTGAACCCTTAGTGCTTAATTGATTGTAAACGGGACCACTCTTCCCGATCCATAAATTAGTGAAGAAATTCTCAATCCAATTGAAAGTGTCACGTGGGGTATCAACGTATGGGGTGTAATTGTTGGAATTAAAGCAGAAGTGTAGCCAGAAGGAAAGTCACTCTTATCCTTAAACAGACTGAACTATCTTTTCTCAGTCCGTCGCTCGTTAAAATTGTTCCTCATTTTTTCGGCATGAAGAAGAGGGACGACCAACCTATCACACGCATCATCCCGATAAACTACGTCGACTCCAAATCGACTCGTCATTTCAACCCCCAAAATGAACATCGAGTGTAAAGTCGATTTAGTTACGCCCATATGTCGAGCGCAAATCGGTCCAAACTGACTGGAAGTTGCAAAATCGAGTCGATTAACGGTATCGAAGATCGGTGTTGATCCACAATCAACGCCGTTTATACGTCATTTGTCGACGAAAGGCGTCCATTTCAAGTGCACATGAGCGTGAGACGCTCAAACGAGTTTCCGTATTGGTGGCGTCGCGTCGTATCGGCACTCGCAGTCAAAATTGCAAGTACATGAGCTAATGCCGGTCCTTATCAATTTTGCTGAATAGTAGTCGGATATTCAAGTGGCATGATTTTTGATAGATATGAGAGTAAATCAACCTCTGAAATATCATCGTGAGAAGAAGTTCGCATGACAAACCTCCGAGTCTTACACGAGTTTCAGACTTGAGATAAGAAATGAGTCGACTTCTGGTTTCAGATTTCGACGCCGACTGAAAATTGACGTAGAAACTGCGTTTAGACGGGTCAAGGGTAGGTAAACATAGCATGCTCGATCCAATTGAAAGAACTTTAACTCGGTGTTATAGTATTGGTTTCTGGTGAAGCAGCTGTCGACTTTAGATTGACGGCGGACTCCGATTTAAGGTCGATTTGAAGTCGACCAGTATACATTATCAGAAAGCTAAAAATCGACTGTTAGTCGAGATAGTCGATTTTTGGCCTGGTAGGAAAATTTGGAAAAGTTGACTCAAAACCGACCTCAATCGAAATGGAGTCTACGTGAGTTAAATTTCAACAATATATCGACGTAATTTCGAATGAGAAACCTTAATTCTCAGTCGGAACCGAAGTCAAATCAAGGGTCGACAAGGTTTATCGGAATACAAGAGAACTTCACATCTAAGATGATCTGGAGGAAAGGCTTTCTCTCAAGGGCACCAAAGGTCTATTCGTCCAGATCGTTTCTTTCAGATAGGTATTTCTCTTTTACCCGTGTATGGACAGAGGGACCATCAACTAGGTGACGTTTTCCTCGAGTGTGAAAGCCATTATAACGTTGAGAAAGTGGGTGGTATATGAAGGCAAGTAAAGACTTTTTTTTTAAACCGGTTTTGAACGCGCTGGGACGTTTATCATCGGGTAAACACAAATAATAATTACAAAGAAACGAGAAATAACGAAATCATGAAGCAGGAGTGAAGTCATACATGTAGCGAACAAAAGAACAAACAAAAGTGGCGGTACGATCGTTTAAAAGTTTGCTACCTGTAGATTTTTGAGAAGAAATAGTTTCCACTTCCTTCAAGCGGTTTAAGAGCTTTCCTTTTGAACAGGATCGACTGAGCTTCACAGAAACGTTACTAAAATTCTGGTTCTCTTCCAAACAATGCTTCGCCAGGGCAGACTCGTTTTGAAAGGAGTGCGATGATCAGAGATCTTGGTAGACAAGGATTGCCCTATGTGTTGAAAATCACAAATACTGCACATCAGACGAAAAATGTTATTAAGTGTGAAAAGAGGATGGAACCCTACTTTATAATTATAACTCCAGAGTATCCTCCCAAGTGTATAGGAATGGTCTCCCAAGAGTGGCAGTCGAATCCACCGAGTGCAACGGGTAGCCTCACGAGAAACATGCTCAGTGCTCTGGGACGACGATGCTAAAAGGAGGCGCAGACTTTCGCGTTTGATCATTGAAGGGATGTCGAGATTCAGACCATTTTTGAGAGCAATCTTTTCATGAGGCGTGCTTCGTTGCCTTTGGCTGCGTCTGAGAGAGGAAGGTGGAGGAGACAATGCATAGCGTGGTTTATAATGGTAACTTTGTAGTTTCTCGGATGTAGAGAATGATGATGGATCGAGAAGCCTGTGTAGGTTGATTTCCGGGAAATGCTGAAAGCAGTGATCAAATCTACAGGGCTGAAACCCAGACGAAGAGAGAGGTCTAAATAACAGAGGATCGCCTCCGATCTCCAGAGTAAAATCCATGGAGGTATGAGAACTCTTCATTCGGGAGAGGAAGTGTTGAAGGTCCTCGTGAGATCCGTTCCATATGTACCTGGCGTAGTACAGGAGGTGGTTAGAATCCGCAGGTAGGTGTTCCTCTTCCAAATGGGACATGAAAATTTCGGCCATGAGAGTGGATAGCGGCCCGCGTATCAGAAGGCCATCTGGAAAACCCGCAGAGGCAAATATTATCCTTCGAAAAGTGCGTGACCAAGGCCTGGAACTCGGTGATGGTATCCTTTTAATATTTCTCATTTAATTTCCACTTTAAGTTTCGACCGTCTTCTTTCTAAATTCATTTTCGGGCTGGTTTTGCTCGTTCTGTATCATTGAACCGTGTTGTTATTAAATTGTGTTTTTGAACTCTGATCCGTGGGTAAACTCGTTAAGTACGTTCTTATGCCACCTTCTTCTTAAGCGTCAACTGGCTAAGGCTCTTAGCGACAAGCTTCTTCCTCACTATTTTGCCAAGCCGAAATCTTTATCAGGCCTAATTTAGCGCCGAACGGGTCGTGGTTGAGAGGAGGGAAATATAAGAGGATTATTTACGTCTCTGGTGACAGGAGGAGCTAGAATCGATGTAGCGGTCAAGTGAATGTGGGCTTTTGGTAAATACTATACTCGTGTCCCTTAGAAGTGAGTGAGATACCGAGATCAGGAAAATTAATAGTCGACTCTCCTATTCCTGAAAAGAGCATTTAGATATATACGAGAGGAACTTACGTTATATCATTGACTCATCACACCAATAAGCGACGAGCCTCGTGAGGGGAAGCCCTGCATTGAGGACCTATCCCTCCAAAAGATACATGAAACGATCACTCACAAGGGAACCCAGAGGAGAGCCAATAGGAACTTTAATATCCCCAGAAAAACTTGAAAAGATCACTGTTAAAGATGCAGAAGTTGGACGAAAGACATATTCTCAAGAGAGATTCGAATTCTTTAATGAAACTAAGCTGGAAATTTACCTCAGAAATTTGTACGAGAGCGGTTTGAGGAAGAAAAAGTGCCGCACTTTGACGAATCGCATTCTGAAAAAAAAAATAAAATCCACGAAGGCGAGGTGGCACAGAGTTAAGAATCAGAGGAGACTTTCTCGAGAGATCCTGGACAATGATACGACAATAATCATTGATTTCCTTCCTTACCTTGGCGCTGTGGGTGTTGAGAGTGGCCCCACAATTTTCAAGTACCTCATAGGTTTTCTCCTCATAGATGGGACGGTCCATACTAGCCACAGCTTTACCTTTGTCAGTCTTGCAAACTATGAGGTTGTTATTAATGATCTTTCTCTTTAGGCTGCTGATGATGGATCTGTCTTGACGGTCCATGACAGGGACTTACTTTTCCATATCTTGATCTATTGACCGTAAGATTCGATTTTCATACGGTGTCGCATTTCGTTTTGAAACTTTCATAAGCTTTGATTTGCCAGGTTCAACTATCCCTCGCTTACGTATCAACTTTGTGTGCAATTTTTTACTTCCCAAATCTGAGTACTTAGTAACAGACTTCACGAGCAAACTGTCTCATCACTACTTTCATTGGCAAATGTAAGAGGAGAAACACATTTCTGGAAATGAAATTTTATAGCAACGTTATAGATTGGAATAAAACTTGGGTATGTCATTATGCAGATAAAGGTAATGACATGCAGTTAATTTGTAAAAATGAATGAATATTGATGCCTCCGAAATATTCTATAAAAAAAAAGAGTAAGAAGTCACGTGACGAATAACTTCAGACGTGTCCACCCTTAAAGACTAAGAATTTCTCGTTAAATTCCTACAATGGCACAAAAAAGTCCGTTAAATCGAATGAAATTGCATTCCGGCTATTCGAAAAAGCGTGAAGTATTAGGTGCGAACTCGGCCGGGTACTTTTTCCTTCTTTCTTACACGTGCCCATTCACATCCCTTAGAGTTACGCGCGAGAGCAGGGGCGGGCGCATTACGCATCGGGCATCACTTCGAAATTGCATCCCTTATTCGACAAACTTTTATCAATCTTTCTCGCCAGCCACTACTCACCATCGCATCGCGCCGTCAACGTGAAAACGTAAATATCGTCGTCGCCGGAACAGCGCAACAGTTTTAACCCTTTACTTCTCGGAATAAAAACGTTCCGCCAACCGTTGCAGAAAAAGACACTACACTTAACGCTATCATCGGGATATCTTTTACTATACTTTTAAGCGTGTTATGTACATGTGCTCGCTTCTTACCGCCGCTCGTCTGGATACAGAACGTTGAATTTTATTATAGTTCGTGTTCATTCGCCGCGATTCGTATCGACACCGAATGATAATGCCGACGGACTGACAAACGTCGTCCAATCAACTTATTCTTCACGTGCGCGCTGAATCTGAATGCTATTTGAAATCCGCCGCAACTGCCGAAACGTAATTTACGCGAAATTGTTTAGTTTTTCCACACGTGGATAAAGAAAATTCGTGTACGAACGTGTAACCGATATGTGAATGAAAATTACCTGGCTCGGAGAATTTACCCGGTATTGAACAGTTTTTTGTCGAAGTGAATATTTGAAAATAGCTCCAGAGAGGTCCACGTAAGTACTCTTGGACATATTTTGATACGCGAGAAATCTATGGAATTTTATATGCTTGTCTTATCCTACAATTTATTTTCGAGCCAATACTTTTTGAGACCACTTCTATGACCCGAATTCGAAATTTTTAGGAAGGAAATTTTGAATACGATCTCGTCAAATTTGTCGCTCTGAATCGCGTAAGTGCTCAGTCATATTTCGATACAAAGAGTTTCGAAAACTTCGAAATTTTAAATTGTTCATCGATCTGAGATCGAACAAGAGGAAAACGAAAGATTCACAGGAACGTTAGAGCATTAATTATTAGTTACTGACCTGTTTCAAAAGGTGAACTTTCATTTACGAAGCAAAAAGAACCAGTTGAAATTTTGCTTCCGGGAAAGAATTTGTCGACATCCTCTCATCAGGGTGACCAGAATTCCTCCCTCCCTCCTCCAAAAAAAAACTCTGACTTTCTCAAATTTTTCTGACTTCAATTTCTCCTCTCTTTCCTTCCAAAAAAAAATTCAGTTCGCACCACCAGATTTCTTCGTGAAGTTTTTAATTCATGCAAATACGGGGAGTCTCAAAGAATTCCCTGACCTCAGCAAAATTTCCTGGCTATATGCCCGTGTTTTCACAAAATGGTCATTTTTTAGATAATATCTTTTCGCTCAATTCGTCCCTTGCCGTTGAATCGGTGCTCTTTGATGCTCCTTCTTGGATCCGCCAAATGAATTGTCTCTATGGCCGAGAAATTAGAACGAGAGAAAATTGGAAGGACAATCCTTTGACGAACAAAGTAAAAAAAAAAAAAAATCGACGATTCACTCCTTCACCCAGTCACTTCGAATTGCATACAAACGTAATAAATACTCAATCATATTCAGATACATGCGCTAGAAACAACAAAAATAAATTCGGAATAGAATTACCGGCACATAAGAAATTTATGAGGAGTCGTTGCGGCGACCGGTTCAGAGATGCTATAATACTTCATCATCAGGTACATTTATTCTTCTTCATGGAGCGAAGATTCTTTAATCTCATACAGAAACTTTCTCGAGAATTCAAATTCTAGAATTTCACAGTTCCGAGAACAGAATACGGTAGTCGAATTTAACGAAACCCACGAAACGTGTTAGTCCGGAAAATATCTCTAAAATTGACTTGAATCTCACCACGAACATAATCCATAATATCTGAAGGTCCACGTTTACAAGAAGATGGCATCAAGTACTTCAGGCGTGGGAAAACCACGGCCCGCGATAACAATTCGAAAATCGGAAAAATAATGCAAAAAAGAAGGAAAAAATTGTAATGAAATTCATTAAAAAATTGAAACAAAATGTAAGGAAAACTGGAAATGAAATTTAAAGATTCAACCATGACACCTGGACAGGGGGAATATATTATTATAGGTGGAATACATCCACATAAGAAATGTAATTGGTGAAACCGCGTTTTAATGTTTTGGGAATTCGTAAGGGAGGCTAAATTGATCAAGGAGTGATGGCGGATCGGAGGGTGTGTAAAATCAGCCCGACCCGTTCAGTAGAAGTCCCTGGCAAATTGGAAAAGGGTGTTCGTTTTCATTTCACAAATATCCCCTTAAGAAATGTACAGAGAAAAATAGAATGAAACTGACAAAACGTAGTGCACGCGCTCGTATAACTAATGGATGAGAAACTCCATTCATTTTTGCGTTTGCTAGTATCGTATTTTACATAGAATATGACGGAATTAGCAGGCGAATACCAAGCACAAGTCTCTCATTAAAAGACATTAGAGTCATTCAATTTTCAATCTTATATATTGGAAAACTTTTCAAAAAAACGCAATGACAGTCCGTCAGACCGTTCTACTGGGCCGATTTGCTTCATTTTATTTTTTTTTCTCTTCAGGCCGCGCTAGACGATCAAGATTTTCGTCAATTTTTTAAAAAATCGTGTTTATACGATTTCTTGATGTGGAAACTTGAAGGTGCATCAATAAAATTCAATTCTGTTTGAATTTTATTGATGATACCGTCAAGAATTTGGTTTAAAACTTGATTTTTCTGGAAAATTGACGAAAATCTTGATCGTCTAGCGCGGCTTTTCAGAATGACCTCTAGATCAGCCATCAAGCATTACTTAGTGCCTCACTTCAGGTATTCCCCAGTTATCCGCATTTGCGTTTTCTCCCCATGTATATTTTTCGAAAATTAGTGAGGGAGGTGGAGTATAAATGGTTGAGTGACGGCAAATCTATTGGTAAGAGGCATTCACTTAAAAAAAAAAAAAAAAAAAAAAAAAAAAAAGATCAGACTCATCTGTTCAGCTTGTCGCTGGTAAACTGGATAAAGTGATTCAATTTCACCCAAAAAAATAACTATCTCCATATGTACAGGGCAAAATCGCATTTCAATATTCCCCAAAACTGAAGTCAGGGACGGGTTAGCCAATGGGTAATGACTTATCTACGGGTCAGAAGCATTCATTAAAAAAAAGATCAGCCTAATCCGTCCAGTGGAAATGTCTGGCGAATTTTATCAAGTTTTACTGAATTTTTTTCATTATGGGAAAAGCTCAATTGAGGAAAATTCAAGAACACCTTGAGTGAAGCGGCTGTTGATCCTTAATAGCTCAGCTGATGTGCTAAACAAACAAATTAAAGAAAGTGAAGCAAATTGGTTGAGTAGAACGGCCAGACGGACTGTCATACAGTTATTTTTGACAGTTTTTTCATATATAAGATTTAACATCATAACAAATACAACGGAAGAAAAAAAAAAAGGATAGAAGGTACCAGTGCTCAAGTTCTTACCTCTCTCACTGCTGGAGAGTCAACGTACGCACTATACCTACTGAATAGCTACGCTCTTCGCGTTTAATCAACCAAATGTATGAAAAATTCCCCATAAGAAATACATGGGGAGAAAACGCAAATGCGGATAACTGGGGAATACCTGAAGTGAGGCACTAAGTAATGCTTGATGGCTGATCTAGAGGTCATTCTGAAAAGCCGCGCTAGACGATCAAGATTTTCGTCAATTTTCCAGAAAAATCAAGTTTTAAACCAAATTCTTGACGGTATCATCAATAAAATTCAAACAGAATTGAATTTTATTGATGCACCTTCAAGTTTCCACGTCAAGAAATCGTATAAACACGATTTTTTAAAAAATTGACGAAAATCTTGATCGTCTAGCGCGGCCTGAAGAGAAAAAAAAATAAAATGAAGCAAATCGGCCCAGTAGAACGGTCTGACGGACTGTCATTGCGTTTTTTTGAAAAGTTTTCCAATATATAAGATTGAAAATTGAATGACTCTAATGTCTTTTAATGAGAGACTTGTGCTTGGTATTCGCCTGCTAATTCCGTCATATTCTACGTAAAATACGATACTTGCAACCGCAAAAATGAATGGACGTTCTCATCCGTTAGTTATACGAGCGCGTGCACTACTTTTTGTCAGTTTCATTCTTGAAAACGTGTGCTCCCAGATAAAAGTGGAGTCGAACATCGAGATAGTGCGCTGGGCCAGGGTCTTTCAATGGCTGGGTAATCAGTCTGGGGAAGCATTTTATAAAATTCCTCCGTAGTAAACTCAGGTTCGCGCTTCGGATCACAGAAGGTAGAATTCGTTTTCAAGCCTATGATTTCCAATTGATACTTTTGTGTGAAACGACTGGCCCACCGAACACTAGAAGATCATGAATGTGGCCCGCCAGGAAGATAAGGGTGCTCACGCTTGACGTACTTGGTTCAACATCAAAATTCCATAGCCTACCGCCATTTCTTCAATTTCAACAATAAAATATAATTAAATGATATTTACGAACACACTGAAGAGAGAAAAATTCAGTCCATCAAAAGGAACTCCTTTGATTTTTTCTCTACAACAATTTCTTATCATCAGTATCAAAAATCAGAAGGTAATCTTGATGGACCAAAAAATTCTTCTCTCTGCGCGATGAGCTTTCTCAGATGCATTTTGCTTAATCAGGGCAATCCATTTTCCTGACTAGATACTATAGAGTTGACAATTATTGCAAAATCGATTGATATTACATATTTAAAATTTACTTACCTACCGCATAGAAATGGAACGAACACTTTCTCACGAACGTGTTTTAGGATGAATAACCATTATCGGAGATAAAGATCAAGCCACACTGGAATTGCGAATAAGAGACGACACTAGAACAGAAACAACGATAAACGACTTAGAAATATACCGTTGAACCATGTCGACTGCAAATCGACGTCGATCTGACGTCAATTCGACGTCATCTCGACCTATTATTGCAATAAGTAGTAGACACAAATTCGACGTCCGGTGTATATCGACCACAAAGACTGTAAATCGATGTAAAATCGACTCATCTGTTTTAGCTTGAGTCCTGCAATCGACCTAGAAATCAAGTCGATCATGAGTGAATGCAGAATATAATGAACTTCGATTCGACGTCGACAAGAAGTCGATTTGGAGTAAATGATTCTTGTACTTACTCTAGATAGACATCGAAATTGAATTATAAAATTTCGCTCGTCCCGAAATAAGGTCGAAATGAAGTAAATTTTGAAGATAATGCTATGCCTACCTACCTACTTTGAATTGAAGTCGAAATGTAGAGAATTTTTTTTTTTTTTTTATACACCCTTTATTGTGAAAATAATTTAAAAAAAAAACAAAAAAAAAACAAACAAACAAACATTACAAAACAAGGAAGAGAAAAACAAAATTACAGAAATTTAGAAAAAAAAAAAAAAAACAAAGAAACAAAAAAAAAACAAAAATAATAATAATAAATGAAAAAAAAAAATGAAGAAAATAAAATCAGAAGGGTGTTGGAGGATGGCAACTAGGCCTTACCTCGTTTAACAAATTTCTTATGAATTATGAAAGTCAAATTGTGATGGATTCCGGAAGATTTTTAAGGAAATTAAAGATATGAGGGAAAATTGATAATTCTTCGGATGAGAGAAGGTCAATAGCTCGGAGAGGGGTTGGAAAATTTAAATTCATACATTCTGAATAGCGTTTTTGTCTTAAATTTGATAATTCTGAGCATTCGAAAAAGTAGTGCTTGATGTCGGCTTTTAGAATTTAAAGTATATGAGTTTTTGTTCACTTTACAAGTCGATTTCGTGGCTCAAACTTCGACCAGGAGCTCGCTTCTTAAAAATATTATAAGTTAATACCTTCTCAAGTAACCGTGAATACCTAACTTATATGCGAGTAGTGAAGTTACGGAAACAAACAGGTCGATATGAAGTCGAAACCAAATCGATATCGTTAAATAGAATTCAAATTTTTTGTCAACTGAAAAGCGACGGCGATTTCGAGTTGACTTTTTCAAATTTTTTATCGACCAGAAGTCGGCTCAATTTCGACGCCGACAATGAGTCGATCTGCAATCGCTGTTTGATCAACATTACAGCCTACTTTAAATCAACTTCGATTTTCAGTCGATTCCAAGTCAAGAATGAAAATATTGCAGTCGACCAAAAATCGACCAATTTGTTGCGTCGACAATTGTACACAATTCGCACATATTGATCATATTTTTGGTAGCCTAAGAATTGACGTCAAAATGCAGTCAACATGATATTAAACGAAATGTTTCCTGAGTCGACGATATTTCAACTTCAAATCGACGTCATCATGCAGTCGATTTTTTTATGGACACGGTGTCGGTAAAGATGTCGATTTGACGTAGAATTTTAGTCGACTTTGAGAGTCGACATTGCCTATGACTCGAAATCGACGGAATTGTGCGACATATTTTAGTTATTGAAGATAAAAAAGAAACAACAATCAATTGTCAAATGGTGTAAAACAAAGACAGCAAATTTGGTATTTGAAAGAGAGAGAGATTTTATTTTCAAACACAATAATTATAGATATGAACAATACGGACATTAACGATGTAGAGTGGAAACTCTCTATAACGAACTCCTATATAACGAATTCCTCTATTTTACGAATTTTTCCGTGGTCCCTCCCCCTTCAACGAGTTTTACCTATGAAAAAATCTCTTTATAACGAACAATTTACTCTATATAACGAATTTTTTTTCGAGATTTCGAAGAAAAATTGCGTATTTTTGACACTAAATGAGGCTAAGAAAAATGGTAACGTGTTATTTGACCAACTTTCTTCCCTTCTTTCTTGATTGTAATTATTTTTATATCGACATTTAACAAAAATTTAAAATTTAACCCACCGCATGTTCAATAAAAAATACATTGAGCGAGGGCGGTGGGGATTATTATCATCTAAAGGTCACAAAAGTAATGAAAACTATGTTTTGCTCATTACATACTGTATGTGCTTTAAATTTACTGTAAAACAGAATGAAAAAATAAAATTTCTATATAACGAATTTTCTATATGACGATTTTTTTTGGCGGTCCCTTCAGATTCGTTATAGAGAGTTTCCACTGTACCTCATCGCGTTCGTCCTTGTGAATTTGTTGGCTGCTTTACTACTCGAATGGGATATAATTAAAACCATTACGCATAACCTTCTCTGCGAGTAGTGGAGCAGCCTAATATTCGCTCCGCGACATGGTGTGTGAAATTTGGTCAGTTGACAGAGTCAAGAGTCTTCTTTCTCCCCCCCCCCCCCCCCCCCTCAATAGTGTAGCCTTCGTGAGGAGACTGATGAGATCGTGCATTCATACAAAGGCCTTTGAAGACCTACAATCGGGCCTGCGCAGTAGATGTACAAAAATCATTAGTTTCTCATGAATGGATAGGTCTAGGTCAGTGATGACGTCATCAAGCGTTCTACCCCCTTCCTTCCGTTTCATGCAGTATATTAATTTTACACTAGGCTTATACTAGGTCTAGGCCTACTTTACACTAGACTTGTACTACATCTAGGCTTCCCTGAATTCTCAATACCAAAACCAATTTGACTCATTGAACAGGTTCCCTGCGTTCCCTTTGTTCTACCGTAGGTCTGATTTGGTTGAAGATGTATTTGATGTCGATGTAGAAATTGCAGTATTTTGAAGATGCGAAAGTCCGCTAGATCACGTGAATTGTCCAGAGGCCCTGAAGAACTGACTACAGGGTTCCGATTAGATGAGACGGAAATTCTCAGACTTTTGATTGAAAGTCAAGCATATTTGTCCTCATTTTAGAACATAGTATGGAAAAAACATTTGAGACGATAGGCGTACACGTCTCAAACACTTTCACACCATAAATATTGAGGGCCGGTTGGTCGTGCGGTCTTTGAACGCGGTCGTTGCATCAGCAATTCCTCTTGTTTTGCAAATGTTATAAAACTTTCAAACGATATTTCTGCGAGAATATTATATTCAAAATATTTGGATGAATTTCTCTTTCTGCCTTCTACGTATCAAAAATACGTTCAATATTTTCCACCTTATTCTTTCTCAGCACATTCTTGATGGAAAGAAGCTGACTCCTTGCATAGGTACTCGGATTTAGATCGCTCTCCTGCAAGGTCGAATCAGATTTCCGTCGTCCGGTCGGCGACAGTGTGAAAATTTCTTTCCACGAGGTAAACAATTTAATACATCCGACAAAATGTATAACTACGTGCTAATCTAGTATGAAATAAGCGCGGTAAATATTTATTGTCACTTTCCGGAATCGCTTTGTTGGTGACAATGCGGCTCTCTAAAAAGACTAATAATAAAATTTCCCGTTGATAACCCTTGAACTCTATTACGTGACTGCAAAATGCAAAATAATCCTCGCGCGTGACAAAGAGCTTTTCCAAATTGATGTTAGGTACTAATAATACCGCGGTGTCAGTTTTAAAAAACAGTTCGGTCAATTGTCGAACCCATTTCTCTTCTCCAATCCACCTGAGATGCATTTTACTAACTACCTACATCGACTGTTAACGAGACTGTCGCGCTGTCAAAAATTCGCCGAGTAAATACGAACGGCGTAAAACTTTTTTCCCAACCGTCCGTGTCGTTTACTTAAAATACTCAATATAAATCAATTTAAATCGACGAAACACACTTCTGTATCCTCGATGTTATAACATTGTAACAATCTAACAATTTTACGAAACTAATTCGAACACGCATACTGACAGCAGCGTTAAGAGAGTCTCCACTTTGAATTCCAAAGTTTTTTGCAATTTTTTTTTTTTCTCCTATTGTCGCTTAGAAAACGACATTAACCTTTTTTTTTTTTTTTTTTCACAGTTCAACTATTTTTGACAAAGAAGAAAATTGTTATTCCAAAAGTAGAATGAAAAAAAAAAAAAAAAATGTTCTCCCTCTCTTGCTCTTCTTTCCTTTATTACGACTCTTTATCTTCATCTTCTTTTTTTTTCTGTCTCTCTTTTCACTACATCCGAGTATTTCATTAGGTTCGTTATGACATCGAATATTTTCAGTAAGACGACGACAAAGGCGAAGAAAACACTCCTGTCGATCTTTAATTTGACTTGGAGAAAGAATAAAAAATATAGTCAACAAAATCATTTTATTTTTCTTCGCCGAGAAATCAGATTATTTCGAAATTCCATCAGCTTAAGAGAAACCTACTATCGAATCTTCGCGAGAAACAAATGACTATGAAAGAGAAAATTTCATCCTCGCACCACCTCATAATGGATTACGTTTCACGCTTTATGAAGAATAAAATAATTATCGTGTCCTTCTTGATGAATTAAAAACATTTTCTTTATAAGTGTTCGGTTAGTTACAAGATTTAGGTAAAGCAAGAAACCAAAATTAAAAAATATAAATCGACTTAATTTTTTTTTTTTTTTTTTTCAACCTAGATTGAATGATTTTGTGAAAATTCTAATTGAGGCGCAGTCAGATAAATTCAACCTTGAGTCGGAAAAATTATTAGCGAAATTTGTAAAAAAGATTGAAAGCTATCGAACAAAAGAAATATCAAGCCCCCATGACGAAAAGATAATATGAAGAAAAGAAAATTGATGATTAAAATTCCTTCTACTAACTTCCTATTTCTAAGATATTCCGCATCCCTCTAGGTCCCTTCCACATGTAATCTATTCAGGGCAATCGATTATTACCTTTGCTTGGATCCTAGGCCACATCAACTTGAACAAACATGATGATGTCAATAGGGTAACAAAACAAACCACTCGACTCTCCCAAAAATTTTTAACCCGTTCTACCTCGACTTCTGATGATATTGAAACATTCTACCACCCCTTCATCCCTCAGCATTGAAACAAATTTTGGGAAATCCAAATTCTCTATCCTCTAATATCTAATTTATCCGCCAAGCTAATAACCTGTCTGTTTAGTTTTATGGCACATTAAATGATTGAAAAGAAATTTGCCGTTCTTCTAAATTTCAAACTATGTACGTACATAAATTTCTCAAAATTTTATGAAAAATCATTCAACACCAGCATACTTTGCCACAGTTTTTATCATCTCGACTTCTCCAAAACTTTAGTCTGTACAAGTATTTCTATATTATTTGATAAACGGTAATACAAATAATTCTTGACACTAGCGCGCCTACAATTTGTACGTCTCAAATACGTTTAGAATGCTTCCCGGAACCCAGGGCTGCTTAGCCAATCCTATTGGCTAAAAAATTAGCTAAAAGCTAACCCTTAAAATTGATTGGCTTCGGCTGTCAGCTAACGACTAACCCAGTCTTATAAGCTAGCTACCTGCTAGCTAATTTTGGGCCAAAATAGAATGGCTAAGAGCTAAAAGCTAAAGGCTGAATATAGGGGACGAGGTCACTCCTTGCGGAGGGGTGAGGTGTGGGGAAGAGAAGATATTAGCCGTTAGCAAATCCAATTTGAATGGCTAACGGCTAAGCTGATGGCTAAAGTGATTTCATTAGCTAGCTAATTTTGGATGAAAATTGATCGGCTAATGGCTTCGGCTTAGCTAAGCAGGCCTGCCGGAACCGGAGACGACGCCATGATCTGAGAATCCTGTTCGTTCATCCCGTTTATGGATGATGTTAAGTTCTCCATAAATTGGGACTCCTGCAATGAGGAATTTTCAGTATAAAACCAGAGTGGGAAGGCCGAGAGATGAGAATTCGACTTCCGGCTTCCGTCTGCAATTTCTTCGTCCGCCATTCAACTCCAACGTTTCGACTCCAGATTCTTCAGCTTTTGGCTTTTAGTTTTCAGCTTTATTGACTTTCCTCCGAAGGAGCGCTCAAACTGAAGTCGGAAAGCTACCTGAAAGCTGTAAGTTGAAAGCCAAAAGCCGAAGAATTTTAAGGGTAAAAAGCTGAAAGTGGAAAGCCAAAATAAATCCTAACATTGAAAGCCAGAAGGAAAAACGTTGAAAGCCAAAAAATTTTGAGTGAAAAAATGAGTAGTTGGAAGGAAGCCAAAAGAAAGCTAAAAACAAAAGCCAAAGTTTTATCTTTCGACTTCTGACTCTGGCACGAACGAGCGAAAGAAAAAAAGGTTGCAATAAGATCGGGAACTGACCCCTAAAAGGAGTCCTCAGTTTTTGACTGTTGAACTTGAAATTGTTTGACTTTCGGCTCACTCTAAATTTCCACCTTTCAGCTAGCTTTTGAACTCTGCAAAATATAGGTTATGATCTTCATTTAAAACTCTGATTGGGACGAATATCAATGCTGAACGGCTAAAGTAGCTGGACAATGTAGTGCATGCTTCGGTATTGCGTCGAGATGAATGCGAATTCCGAACTCGAAAAGTTTTCAACATGTACTTTTTGCGAACAGGGAATTTATACACGATGGAGTACTACTTACTATTTTAGCTGTACTCTGGTCTATTTATTTAGTTAGTGAAGACCAAATAATGAAAAATTCGCATAACCTCTCGTTTTAAAAGTTTCGATTAATGTAAATAGGTAATGCAAGTAGACGATATCAGCCGCAGATGGATACGAATTTCATTAGATGATACTAATTATAAATGGTTATGGAAGGCTGTAGAATTTCATTAAAATGTTTGAACTAGTAAGTAAATGTGCATGCATGGAGAGAGAAGAACGGAGTTTTGCATGGAGCCAACCGAGGCCAAGCGCTAAAAGAAGCGACAAGACAGCGAGAGGCAACTTATAATGAAAGTTGAAAGCGTTAAAACTTTTAAGGACCCCAAATCTATATAGATTTGTTATTTTGTTCATTAAATAGAAAGCCGAGCCATGGCATAAGAGTATAATATGTGTTTGAATTTTGAACTGTTTTAATAACTCCGTGAACTCTTTCGGAGCTACAGAAGCGCATATAAGTGTTCATGTACAAATATGTTTGATTAACTAGGTAATGCCTTACCAGCAAGAGAGCAATTGAAACCGAGAAAAGTGATCTCATAAATGAATTAAAAAACGAAAAGAAGTGTCGTCATTCGATTTTTATTCCGGGGCATCCTCCTGTCTTTCGATTTGTGCTCGGGTCACTTTATTCGATGAAACTCGCTAAAAAATGTACTCGGTACGAAGTGAAAACGGAGCGATAATCGTGATAAGAAGCCCAGGCTTACTCGTATAGGTCTGGCAGTTCAGTCTGCGCTTGTGAAATTATTCGTTTTTTGGTATCTTCGTGTATTTATGTTTAGCTACACTTGTTGACTTTTTTTTTACGTTCTCTTTTTTTTTTCCTTTTCTTTTCTGTGAAGATGTATACGCTTGTTAAAATGCAAATTTAATACGTTTCCTCTGCATTTTTCCCTCATTGTTCTTTCATTAAAGGGACGTAAAGGTTGAGAGTTAATTCGATAAAGGTAATTTGCGAGAGTCTACCGGCGTGAAAAAAGAAATTTTCAGAAATGGAAATGAGGATGTATACAGGATTACGAAGCGAATATTTTTCGAATTCGCGAATTAATTAAAGCGAAGAACTTTTTACTCCCCGGCCGCTTACTCACGATCCGCGCGAAGCCTCTATCCGCATTTCATTAACACGTTACAGATATAGACTTAGGTAATGCATTTCGCGCACGCATGATGAACGAGACCTTCACATTTTTGAAAATCCATTCGGTAAATTGTTTGGTCGCGCGTTCGTCCGATAAGTATAACGAAAATATAGAAGTTCGACGACAAACGAAAATATTTCTCGAGTATTTTCGAGTCGTATCTACGAAGCGAGTAGAAAGTCAATCCTTACTATATATACAGCTAAAGCTACGCTTTCTCGTTTTATCCTTCCTAGTTCATTAGTCGCATCTTTACAAAGAGTTAACGACGAGACAAAAAGGTTTTAGCTTTTTGAATAAGAAATAGACTTATATAGCGTACAAGCTTCTTGAAACAGATGGATACATTAATAAAAAAAAGTAAAACGATTTGCTTGTTATGGGTACAGCACATAATTTGCTTTTAATTGGCCCATTTGGGTTTCTCAGCAACGATGTAAAGAAAAACAAAGAAAAAATCAAGTCAATTCAATTGAGCATAATATCTACCTTCCTCTTTGGCATGCTCTTGAATGATGAGTAAGCTCAAATTCTACAGCTTCGGTTCATTCGCTAATTACAGAACTACGGATGTGGGACGAGCAAGAAATGTATGACAACTATTTCTGATACATAATTTTTTTTTTTTTTTTTTTTTTTTTATTTCAATTAACGAGCTACTAGCAGCCTGCCTTCAGGGCTATGAGCTCGGCTAGATTGTGTGATTATATGCGTGAGAGGAAGTTGGCTTGTTGTAAAAAGTTGAATATGTTAGGGATGGAGGGAAAGAGATCTGGAAGTACTTCTGTATGGTTGTGGGGGATGGATAAAGAATTACGGAGTTGGGTCAAGTTGGGGCAGCAGAAGATGTGTTGAACGGATAGGGGGTGTTCAGATTCGCAGTGAGGGCATGAGAGAGGCATAAGATGAGAGATGAGATGGGTGTGAGTGAGTCTGGTGTGGCGGATTCTGAGACGGGTGATGACTATTTCTTCTCTGCGTGTTGACAGATTTGAAGAGTCCCATGCGGTGGGAATATTTTTAATTTGGGCTAGTTTGTTTGAGTGTGATTTGAGATCAGACCAATGGGTGAACCATGCTTGAGTGATGAATTTGTTGATGTGTTTGGAGAGATCTGAGCGTGAGGGGAGGAAAGAGCGGTTGACTGATGGGTTATGGGTTGCTAGTTTGGCTGCTTTGTCGACATTTTCGTTTCCTGGGATACCCTTGTGACCAGGTACCCAGATGAAGAATAATGGGATGGGGATGATATGGAAGGTGTTAATGAGAGTGTGTATGCGACTTATGAGTGGGTGGGAGGAAGTGTGGTTGGATATGGCGTCTAGTGATGATAGGGAGTCGGAAATGACTAAAAATGGGTTGAGAGGAAGACGGGAGGGTAGGTTGGTGAGGATGTGCTCTAAACAGCTAAAGATTGCTTGTAGTTCAGTGGTGAAGACGGATGCGGTGTTGCGGTGTCGGTGAGAGACTGTGATATGATCTATTGAGTAAGCAAAGCCGGTTTTGTTTTGATATTTAGATCCATCGGTGAAACATAGTATAGGGTTGTGAAAGTTGTTAAGGATTTTGTTAAACTGTGCTTGGTATTCTTCGGGAGGAGTTGAAAGACGAGGTAGGCGTTTTAGGTCGCGAATGATTTTTGGGTGGAATAAAGAGCCAAGGAGGGGTTGAGGGAACGATGTGGTTAAGGCAATGGAACTTGAAGGGGCGTGCTAGTTGGAGTTCTAGGTTGGAACGTAGATTGGTCGAGGAATTTTGGTTATGATGAGGGGGGAATATGCGATGATGGACGGGGGTTTGCGGATATTGTAGGACAGTTGTGAGGAAGTTGGTTGTCAGTTTGAGGCGTCGATAGTGAAGTGGGGGGAAGCCAGTGTCTGCACAGAGGCTTTCAGCGGGGCTGGTTCGGAATGCTCCAGTAGCTATTCTGAGTGAAGAATTTTGGATGGTGTCGAGTAGTTTTAAATGAGAGGGAGGGGCGAGACCGTAAATGGGTGATCCATAATCGAGGATGGATCGGATTAAGCTCTGGTAGAGGTGGAGAGGGTTTTTTCGGTTACAACCTTCTTTAGGGTGGGAGAGGAATTTTAGGACATTGAGTGCTCGAATGCATTTTGATTTAGTTAGTTTGATATGGGGGATCCAAGAGTGACGGTTGTGGAAATTGAGGCCAAGAACTTTAGTAGTTTTGACTTGTGGGATCGGGTAGTTAGCTATTGTGAGAGGGGGAAATTTAATAGTTTTCTGGCGTGGTTTTTGGAAAATGACGAGTTTGGTTTTGGGGTAAGAAATGCGGAATCCTAGGAGGGAAAGCCAAGTGTGTACTTTATTGATTGTTTTTTGTAGTAGACGATGGGCGCGAGTTGTGTTAGTGGAACGTAAATGGATGCTTAGGTCATCAGAGAATAGGAGGGTTTGAATTGGAGATTTTATGATTTTTGTTATGTTGTTGATGGCGATGAGAAAGAGGGTGCCGCTAAGTGGGGACCCTTGGGGGATACCATTTTCTTGAGGGAAGGTTGAGGAGTAGTGATCGCTTACGCGGACTCTAAAAGATCGATTAGTAAGATAATTTTGAAGTAGGAGAGGGAAGGGTCCTCGAAGTCCAAGTTGGTGTAGGATGACGCATATTTGGTATGTCCAGACTCTCGGGAAAGCGTTCTCCATATCAAAAAATATTGAGTAGAGGTTCGCTCCGTGAGCATGGGCGTCGTAGATTTGAGAATCGAGGTCAGCAAGGGCCATTAGAGCTGATCAGCCCTTACGGCACCCATATTGTGTATTACTTAATATTTCGTTGGAATCAAGGAACCAAGAGAGTCTACTATTGATAATTTTTTCGAGAATTTTGCTAAGAGTGCTTAGTAGTGAGATGGGTCGGTAGGATAGAGGGTGTGAGGGGTCTTTGAGAGGTTTCAGGATTGGAATGATTAGAGCTGTTTTCCAGTTATTGGGGAAGGAGGTGGAAAAAAATATTCGGTTTAGGAGTGAGGTGAGGTGTGAGATGGCATTTGTATGAAGTTTGTGTAGCATAGCGGGGCTAATTTGGTCGAGACCGGGAGCTGATTTTTTGGAACAGAGGGAGATGGTGTGGGTGACTTCTTGTTTGGTGATTGGTTTGTTGTAGGGAACATAATTTTTTTGAATATCTTGATAATATGTAAAGACAGAAGGCAGTATTTTGAGACCGGTGCTCTCGACAGCTTCTGTCGCGTCGATAAAAATAGGTTCGTTTAAGCGGTTTCAAGTTTTTCTTTTTCGATTTTTTTTGCTGAAAAACTCCCCGGGTACACAATGGAGGATGAATTTAGTCCTCATTTTCCCCTGTAATTGACTTTGTAGTCTGCATGACGTATGTAGTGGCCAGTAGAATTGTACACGCTTGTCGTGAACTGTGAAGATTTTACTTCGTATTTCAATGGCGAAAAAATAGTTATTAGTAGAGACCGGATTCCTCGGCATTTGGCACTTTCTCTCCTGAAGGGAAAATAAATGAGAATAAAAATGAAGTTTGAATCATGATAAATAGGACGCAGGAAAAAAATTCTATTTTGCCGAGAAATGCCGAAATTACTAGAAATCATAGATTGCAATAGAACTGAGAAACTGAATATTTTGTTGAAAACTACCAAATTTTGCTTGAAATCAGGTCGATTTTGTTTGAGAAATACTGAATTTTGGGTCAAGATTAGGCCAAATCTTGTCAAAAAATTCATAAATGTGGGCCTGAAACTAAGTAGTTTTGATTGGAAAAAATCAACGAAATTCGCTCCGAAGTGAGGCGGTTTTCATTGAAAATTGATAAATTTTTTCTTCCAAAATTGAATAGTTTTGGTGAGAAATAAAGTAATTTTGGTTGGAAATTAAATAATTTTCATCGAGAATGAGTAAATGTACTGAAAAAAGCCTATTTCCCCCTTCTTTTTCTTTAAATGCCGAATGTTGCCGAATTTTGGAATTTCAGTTCCGAAATTTACACGTTTTCTTGCCGAAAAATGGTAAGTTTCGGCACTTAATGTTGCATTTTCGGCATTTAAAAGAAAAAAATAGAAAAAACATTCGTTTTTAGCGCTTTTACCAATTCACATCCCAATTATTCGATTGACAACAAAAATTACGTGATTTTGACCAAAATACACGAATTTTGGGGATTAGACTCATCAAAAAAAAAAATCCTAGCAATCTTTCAATCAAAATTTTTAATTTTTCAACTTCGAACTAATAATAATATTTTCAAAGAAAAAATCAATTTTCACCACTCACTAGCTAATTCAGAACAATCCAGTAGCTTACGAAGTTTTCTAAAGTGAATTTTTAACTCACCATTTCTGATTGCTTAAAATTGGCCCTGAAGTAAATACCCAGAAAAAATGTGCCGAAATGTTTCGTAATACCCCCCCCCCCTCCTCCCTTACATAAGCGATGCAGGGAGTGGATGGATCATGGGTTTGAGGAGAAAGATTAGGCAGGAAAGGTTGGAATTGATCCTGTTCTCGAGTTTACGGTCGAGCATATCGAAGAAAAGCTCCACAATACTCGAAAAAGTAAACTGGTGGGCAATTTGCAAGAACCGCAGCCTGCGGTTCTTGCAAATTACCCTCCAGTTTACTTTTTCGAGTATTGTGGAGCTTTTCTTCGACAGGAAAGGTTAGTTATTACTAAAGCTGACAAAGGAAATGTTGTTGTAGTTATGGACAAGGCTTCCTACGTCTCTAAGGTTTACAATGTGCTTGGCCATTGTAAGGCCAAGGAGAAGCCTCTTTTTGATTTTCCAAAATTCGTTAAGGAGGCTAGAAAACTCATTAATGGTAGTGAGGTTATCATTAAGAGCCCTGCATTAAAGAAAGCCATTTTGGACACCAATCCAATTCCTCCCCTCCTTTACGGTTTGTCGGAGGTACACAAAGAAAATGTGCCGATGCGGCCGGTTGTCTTGTTTGTTTCTTCACTAAGTTTCTGGATAGATGGTTCAAAGCTCGTGTGGACGTGGAGTCTCCCTATTCAGTTAAGAATTCGAGTGCCCTGGCTGAAAAATTGAAGAACACTTACCTTCCTCCAGGTTCAATTTTATGCTCGTTTGACGTCGTTGGGTTTTTTCCCAATATCCCTAAGGCTACCACTATGCAACAGATAGGAAAATTGCTTGTAAAATCTGGTACTCCTCATAATGAATTTGGCGAATTTTTCGACCTTTTGAACGCCTGTTGGTCACTTCATTTTTGCAAGTTTGACGGTAAATTTTTTGGTTTCCCTGAGGAGATAGGGATCCCTATTGGTTCCTCATTGGGTTCTCTCATCTCGCAGGTTTCTATGTACAAATTTGAGTTTGACCTGTTTTCTTCGGGCCAGGAGTTTTTGAATCACGTTTTCTACTGGCATAGGTACGTGGATGACATATTGTGTACATGAACCGGTCCGGCGGAGCTCCTTAGTGAGTTTCTCGCTTATTTAAATAGCATATACCCTTCCATCAAATTTACTCTGAAAGTTTGTGGTTCCTCGATAAATTTTCTGGACTTAACCATACATGTCATTGACGGTGTCCACGAATTTGGTATTTACCAAAAAAGCATTTCGACCGACATTGCCAGCCATGGGTCATCTTTTGTACCTTTTGCCCATAAATTAGCTACATTTAATAGCTTAATATGTCGCCTCACTCAACTCCCTCTGAGTGAGGTTGCTTTTCAAAAAGAACTCGTGACGATAAAGCACTTGCCTAGAGTGAATCAGGTCAAGGTGGACATTGATCTTATGGTCCGTACGAGACTCAAAAGAAAATGTCTCGATTCCTCAACCCCCTCCCCCGCGAAATGCATCTCGATAGGCGAAAACGGTGGATTAGGCTGCCGTTTCTGGGGAGTTTTTCTTCGGAGTTGAGCCGTGTCCTCCGTCCCTTCGGTTTTCGGCCGGCGTTTTATAGTGCCAATACTGTTAAGAGCCTTTTGGTCAAATTAAAAGATCCGCTACCGATGGCCGAGAGGGGTGTGTTTATAGGGTGGCCTGTGGTGATTGACCTAGTGTTTACAAAGGTATGACTAGCCGTCAACTCTAAATTAGAGTTGAGGAACACAAGAAAGCCTGGGAAAAAAGAAAAGTAGGTGAGTCGGCGTTTGCTGAGTACTTAATTGAAAGTGGTCATAGTCTCGAAGAGGGGTTTAAAGTTCTCCTTCACAAGGAAAAATCATATTTCAAGCGCTTAGCTTTAGAAGAAATCGAAATTCATCGTCACCGAAACCATCTAGAACAGGTGCATTCCTGAGGAGGGATTGATTGAATTAGTCTATGAGGATGATTCACATTTCGATGACTCGCTGGTTCAGTCATGGCCTCCTCTTCGTTGTCACTCGCTACTGCGGCCTCATATCGCCCACAGCAGCGCCCACTTCATTCTCCACTGGAATAAACAGTCATGCAATAGAGCCGCCGATACAGCAAGAGCAAGAATTACGGAGCTACAGAGTATCCAACTCAGCATAAACAGAATGGCACACACACAGTGGAAAAGTCTTTGTTTGGGGTCGAGTTTTGAGTGGATGTGTTGTTCTCTTGGTTGTTATTTGAAGAAAAATGACGACGTCCCGCTGTCCGCCGTCCGGACCAAATTCA
This sequence comes from Aspidiotus rigidus, assembly GCA_035079385.1. Classification (NCBI taxonomy): domain Eukaryota; kingdom Metazoa; phylum Arthropoda; class Insecta; order Hemiptera; family Diaspididae; genus Aspidiotus; species Aspidiotus rigidus. The sequence continues at coordinate 1,348,480 of JAVHKY010000015.1, read as the reverse complement.
TCCAGCCAAAATTTTCCCAAGTCCTCTTCCAGGATGAACTTGGAAAAATTTTGGGTGGATTAATGCCTGACTTGCTCGGTAAGATCAATCGTTATCATTGCGATGTCGTTTTTTCAATAAAGGTAAGTAAGGATTTTTCCATAGTTGCGAAAACATACGCAAAATTTTTCGATTATTGTCATCCCTTCCCACATCAAAACGAGGAAGTAACTTCGTAGTCAAAAACATTCCTTAACCAGACTCCAGAGCGAGTACGACGAAAATCAAAAGCGGTTTTTCACCCTCGAGATAAACACAAATAAATTAACACAGAGCTAAGGCTCACAATAGGTTTTCAATGACAAGTTGATGATGTAGACTAAAATACTAACCATGAAACACGTGTAGTAAACTGACTATACAAAGTAACAACCTCTTATACTTCATCACAGCTTTTTACCACTTAAAATCGACTAAAATGTCTCTTTTTTCCAATTTCTTTTAATCTTCTCTCCAACAACACACTAGTTACATTCTTTCCTCAACGGCGATGTTGTCTTTACATCTCCGCAACGAGACGAAAGAAAAAAAAAGGAGAGAAATATAAAACATAAAATGAAATGAAACAATAGTAAAGTTGAATACAAAGTCGGTAATGATAGTTGAACTAATAATTGAAAGAGTGAACGAAAAAAGCCAAAACAATGAGTCCGAAGGATTTTGTCGTTTCGAACGATTAACGCTCTAAATTTTCAAATGCGTTGACTGAAGGAATTTTAAGCGATTCTCGAACGATTTGTATGGAATTTTAAAAAGCTTCATTCTACAGAGAAAGAAGTGAAAAGTAAACTGAGGTAAACAAAATAAAGGTATTTTTCGATATAGGTATGTACGTACGTATTTCTCTCTCTCCATAAAGATCGATCCGTTTTCCCCTTTCTCCATCTTGACTGTCTTTGTCCGCTTTTCATTTGCAGAATCAATTTGAAATTCTACTACCAGTTTGAGTAACATTATTACCCAAATAGTAATACTAGTGTAAAGTTGTTTACAAGCGGGATATTTTTTCGTTAGCTACACGATGATTTACACATCGGATGATTAAGAAGAAAAGTGTTAGTCTCAGGTGAATTGAATTTTTCAAGGCTCCATCAAGGCTTGAATGAGAAGGAGTCAGGGAGCGTGTTTGACTGAGAGATCTTCATTCATTACCAGCTAGTTGACCTGCTGCACTGATGGTGGCGCTCTTCTTGAAACTTCTTCAGTTCATTAACAGCTCAATTCGGCGCTTCTGCTCGGCGCATTCTTGTGCACAGAAATGATCGATCTGATGGATCGTTTGGATTGCCTCTTGAACTTGTACCTGCAGATACTCAACCTGCTCTGCTGTTTGTCCGGTTAGAGCGTCTGCTCCTTCACTCTCATATGCTGCACTCTATGCTGAGGTTGCGAAACGTGTTTTTAAAGTTTTATTGTTTTACGAGTCAACGAATATCGGCTATTCGGAGTCCTTGTAGTGAACTGGAATAATAAGTAACGATGCACACTCGTAGTGTAACCTTTCTCCGCCTTTGTTTGGGATTTTCTCTTCTCGGACGTCTTTTATATGCGTAAGAATCATCTTCCAGTAACCCGCCCGAGCGCATCAGCTTAAAGAGCCAATCTATTACATCCAAATCGGCACGAGTACTCTTGTCGTTTGTTATTATTTTCATCTGTAATGAAGCTGCAGTGTGAAGAGTCATCAAGGAAGCTGCTTCACTTTTCCCAAATCATCTTTCACAAACATAATATTATCCCCGTGAGCTGCCTGGTCCTCACACCTTACGGCTACGGTAGGGTTTTCATTGCCAGAGTTTTCCTTACCGTGCTCAGTCACTGGCGGAAACTAAGAAAATAGTATGGAACGTGACTTGAAAGCTGTGAAAGCAGGACCTAAAGTCATTTATATAGGGGGTCAGGGCTATCAAGCAGTTTGTAACCCCATATATGTAAGATTCCGTTACGCTGCAATCTTGGTCACTGCGCTACTCGCAGAGAGGTTTGGCAGGTGTAATGATATTATTATCTACCGAGCTATACGACATGTCGATAGTACACATTCAGAACTGTGAACTTTTTGATGATTCAGTGTTCTCACTGCAATCTCAGTACAGACTTACATATATGAATATGGTCCTGAGACAGGGGTGACTGCCTACACCGTAGTTGACGGTTTTCGGTTCTTCTCTATCCTGCAAGGAAGATAGTTATTTTTATATACTTCCCTATGATATAGTTAGCCTCAAAGTTTCCTTCCTCCTAGTACTCTTCGTTACAGCGCCCCGACCACCAGGACCTCACCGTAAATCCACTACTAAACCACGACCTTACCGAGCGCCGACCAGATGCAGACATAGAAGTGAACAACGCGGATGCGTTCCTCGACCTCGCGACACATAACACGAGATAAAATAAAATCAATGTCACTTAGTCGCAAATTTTTAATTTAAACAGTAAACGTTTTTGGGAGATGCCCATATAGTCGCAGCCAACTCAAACTATTTTCACATTCGGAACTCAAGTCCAGTGCTTCGGTATCCGCAAAGGCACCAGACAACAATAACTCAGTCAAGCACCATGGGGGCACTCAATCAGCACAAAACACCACTCTAGTTTGTAGGTCCAGCAGCGGATTCCAGGGGACAAGCCCAATCAGGACCCCAGACCGCATGCGACACAGGGTTCGGGGGGCAGTAGAAGTGGTCAGCTCAGTCTGCAACACCCGAGTCTCTCGATCTAGGTGACCTACGTACGACCTGGGTGGTCAGTTTAGTCTATGGCAAAATGACCGGGTCTATCCACATTCATTCAGTCTGTGCAGCACCCTCGTCTGTCATACTGTCCGCAAGCCCGTTGACGCGCAGAAAAACCACAACTCAGGACAGACCACCGTCAGAGAACAGGCGACACACTGCGTGGGCCTCCACCACGTCCGGGTGGTAACTTACGGGCGAGGAAAATAGTTGTTGATAACTCCGCGACTCCAAGTTTCAAAATCCACTGCTAAGACACGTTGATGGATATTTCCATCCATCCTCACCAATATAAATTTGCTGTCATTCAATCTTCTATACACAGACTGCTCAAAACACCTCTAACCCCCGGGGCGTACGATAAAGAAATTTAAATCATCGAATCTACAGCCCGAGTCAATATCCCTCTCCTCGTCTGGAGGAAGACTAAGTCGAATTCAAATTTTATTTTATTACAATTCACCGCAGAAGAAAGGAAGAAAAATCACGATCTGTTAAGTAAAACACTTTCTAGTAAAACGGTCTTTAGCTCGCTCTTTGAACTTCGATAAAAAAAAAAAAAAAAACAAGATACATACGCGCATGTTTACGGTAAGAAGAATACGACGAACTAATTGACGAAGATATATTATTCTTATTAGAAAATAAGGTAAGTACGCTGATTTATCGCGAGAAATTTGTTTTCTTCCTTCTTTTACAGTCAGTAGACTTGGAAAAAAATAGTCATATCTAATTTGACGAAGTAATCGGACCAAATAAGTTTCGACTTCAAGCCGCAATTCTCATCATAATGTCCGATGAATATTCTTGCATTCAAAGCTTGACCGACATTTGATGAGACGGTGAAGTAGTACCAGAAATAAGAGAACTGCTTTTACTAAGGGTATTTGTATTCCAATCGGGGCGGTGAATTGTAATCAAATAAAATTTGAATTTGTCATAATGAGCCGTAATTTTATAGAAAAACGTGTTTTAAAGGTTTCCACGAAAATCAATTCCACAAATATTTATCGAATGAAAACTTATAGTAAACGAAAATCAATCGCGGTCGAAAATTTATAGAATTTAAATTTATAGCACATTTATCGCACAAAAATTGATCGCATAGATAAAAAATTCATCACTAGTAATTCGTCAAAAAAATTCAGTGTAAAAATATCATGAGGTGAATGTGATGTTGTGGGCAATTCCTCTTAAATATACAAGAACGGGTGTTTCCTCAGAAACTCCGTTATCATCATCAGTATTATAATTATCAACGTCGCGTCCGTAATGTCAACATGACGCGCGACCAAACCCTTCAGTCTTCTAGCACTGTTCAGATACTTCCTCTTTTTCGGAAGAGGATTTCCCGCAATGACCAGTTCTGAAGTCGCTCTAATGAGATTCTGCTCACGGTGTAGGGCTTTAAGGAACTTGAAAATGTTAGGGTGGACACGATCAAGTGTGGCCTCGAAGCCTTGTATACCAACCCTCGACGCTATTGTTAGTTTTCGGTATGGATTTCATTGCATGTTCGCAACAATTCCACATTGCAAGAGGGAACTTCTGATTCCGCCGCCCTCTTCCTTGAGGCCTACTGATCCAAGTGTTCTCAAAATATTGGCGAACATCCTCGACCTCTGAAGGAATTGTTTCGGCAGCAAGTACGGCGTCGAACGCATGAAATGTGCAAGATGACAAACCAAATTTTGATGACAGAACGCTAACTTCAAATCCAGGTATCTTTTGAAGTTCTAGATAATATCCTCCAAAAATTGAGTGGAAAATTTTTGTGCGATTAATTTTCTGTCCTATAAATTTTCATCCGATAAGTTTTCTTCTTCTATAAGTTTTAATGCGATATATTTTCGGGATACAGTTTTAAAGACAAAGTCGATTTAATCTTGGTCTAGATTATTATTTCTCTGCTTCTTCCATTCCAAAGGCCGTGTTCCATTCGGCTCAACGACCTTTGAGCACCAGAGACATTCCTTGGGGACATGTCATCTTTCATAGTCGATGTTGAAGAACCGCCTGAGCCTTACTACTCTGTCCTAAGGACAGCGATATGTCACAGCGTGTAACTCAGACCTCTGAGCCTCAGAGAACTTCTCTCATTGCTTTTCTTTAGTTTACAATTAATTTATTATTCCAGTTAGTCAGAGTAGCCGAGAGGAAATGCTCACACACGATATTAGGACAGGTTACGTGGATTGGAGATGTTGGGTATTTAGAGAGTTCTCTTCTACCCTCTAGCGTCCTCAGACTGCTCGCCATTATTTCATAACTAACACAAATTCGATAATAATTTACGCATACACTTACTCGTATGTTGTATCCTACACCCTCACTCGTCGATACCTCTTATAGACTGAGCTTCGTCCGTATACTGCTATGTTAAACGACCGTGGAAACAGACTCCAACGTAGGCAGCGTGGGTGAAAGCGCTTCTCCTCCCTCCGCAATCAACCAAGTCGCCTATTTTAAGTCCTCCGCATTTTATTTTCTTATCACATCTTTCCACTGCTAAACGTCATCCTAGCTCAGTCCATGAGAGGTATATAGTCAAAGCCCCCACTTTATATTAAAAAAAAAAGGTATAGTGCCGACCGACCACATTAGATTGTGCGTATAGGATTTCTCGAGCGGGTAAAAATAATGACAGCACATTTACTAACATCCAATGGATTATGAATTATGATGTTCTTCGCTCCATTGCACTAGATTGTCCAGGTGAGCGAGGTGGGGTGGAGATCTGGTACTTATCTAGAAATTGAAGCGCTTTCTTCGCTCTGATGTGATACGAAGCAGTAGAACGGAGCAATTCAGAGATCTGATGTGTAATCTCATAAAATCTTTCAAAAATGTAACAATCCTCATGAACTATAGATAATATGTACAAACGCCCTTGAAGTTTGGCATCCCCTATCTTGTCGAACAGCCACTGCTTCGAATTTAATTCATAAATAAGTGTCGCGAACCACCCTTAATACGGTCGCGTCGTCTTCCGAAGCATTATTCTCTCCTTGCCACCATACTCTATGTATATCTGTCTACTCGCACGATTACTCCGAGCAGTCCCTGTTGTCATGTATTTCATTTCCCGTTTCATAAAGCAGGTAATTCGCGTTCCGTGTTAAGAGGAATGCGTCCTTACCGCCCATTGAACAGTTTCCGGCATGGTGTGCGCTAATGACTCGTATAAGTTTATATATACACGTATAGTTAGTTCATGCTCGGTAAACAGTGTTGCTTAGTAGGCCATAAGTATTTGGCGAATGCAAATGTTTCAGATGACGACGCGATGTGAAATTCTCGATATTGTGCAGTAGTGACGACGACTTTAATGCGCATTTTAACCGTTCATATCGTATATTTTATTGTTTTATGAGTACCTTCTACATATTGTATGGGTGAATGAAAATTCTATCAATCGTATCACAACTCGACACGCAAATCCTCCGATGAAAAAAAGTTTTCGCCCCTCCTACAAAACACAATAAAAGCCGACTCATTGTTGAAAAAATTATTAATACCCTTCTCGATTAGTTCGTCGAGTTGTACGAATTACTCGCGAGCTTGGATATCGATATAGTCACTTGTTGCTCGTGTTTCGCAGTTTTAACGACAACAAGCTCAACATTGTCGGTAAACCAATCGCGTGAAACGTGAAATTTCACGTTGATATAAAATGTACTTCCAACCCCATCGAATCATGCCCTCGTAGGACACTTCAAAAAATTATTTCGTTAGTCTCAGCGTTTTACTTCTTCTTTTTTTCTTTCTTCGTACTCGATTGTCTCTTTCATTTTTCTTTCGAAGTGTATTCTTCTTATACCCGAAAAACGGGAATTATTTCGAAGTCATATCTCTTGATTTCATTCTATCTGAGTTGTCAATGCTCTCGTTTTCTCCACCCAGTTTTGAAGTACCGGCATTTCCTTACGCTCGAGCAGCTTTGAAAAAAGTAAAATTGTAAAGTTCAAATTAAGCTCGTTAAAAATATTATAATTTCAACCCAACGTCAGATAAGTTCAATTTTAACGTTCATTTCACACACCTATTTTCAACTTGGAATTTAATGCAACAAGAATTTACACCGTAACACTTGAGCAATTAGAGAAAATTAGTCGTGTATCAAAATTTAATAAGAATTTTTAAGAAAAAAAAAATCGGTCTTGACGTCACAAACTGCTTGACTCCCATGTGATAAATACTATACAATAAGGGTCATGGACAAATTTTAATGTTCAAGATTTTTAATCTACTCCATGTGACGATATAAGAGTCTGAAAAAGCGCAGGATATCGTACACTCCAGTGTGCAGACCGTCCTCGCGTCATATCATCATGCGAATTCAAGCGTGTGGTCGCGTTGCTCTGCCACAACCTAAAAAACGAACGTCTCCCACCGGGTTCGACCCTTTGTTCCCTTGACGTCGTGGGTCCGTTCCCTAACATCCCTAAGGCCTGAGTGAGCTCCTCGTGAACTTAAAACACTCCTCATTAAGAGTTGAGTGAACTTTTCGATTTGTGTCCGAATTTTTGTAAATTCAACAGAAAAGTTTTTGAGTTCCCCGAAGAGGTGGGGATTCCTACTGGGTCCCCTTTAGGTTCCCTAATCTCTGAGGTGTTTATGTCCAAGTTTGAATATGATCTCTTCTCCTTCACCGAGATCTCTGCTCGGAGTTTCTCACGTATTTAAATAGTCTGTACCCTTCCATAAAATTTACTTTGGAAGTTGGTGGTTTCTCGATAAACTTTCTGGACTTGACTGTCTCCGAAAGAGATGGGGTCCTGGGGTTCGAGATTTATAGGGAAGATACATCAACCGATGTTTTAGTCCAAGGGTCGTCATTTTGTTCGGTCGCTCACAAATATGCGGCGTTGAACAATTTCGTCCATAGATTAACCAACATTCCAATGAGTCAAACTGCCTTCAGGAAGGAGTTAGTAACCATAAAACATTTGGCCAGAGTTAATGAGATTCATTTGGACATAGATGAAATGGTTCGTAGGAGGGTTGTTAGAAAGAACCACAACTCTACTACCTCCCTCCCCCGCTCCATGAGCCAGGAGCTCTTTTCTTGGGAAAGTTCTCCCTCTGGTTAGGAAGGGCCCTACGCCCCTTTGGTTTTCGTCCTGCGTTCTACAATCCCGTTATTAAGCTAAAAAACCGAGTTCCCGAGAAGGAGAAGAGTGGAGTGTGTAGGTTGGGATCAGGGTGGCTGAACATAAGAAGGCCTGGGAGAAGGGCAGCGAGGGAGATTCGGCATTCGCTGACCACTTAATCACCAGTGGACATAGCTTCCGAGAGGGTTCTTCTCCATAAGGAGGATTCATACTTCAAACGCACGGCCCTGGAACACATAGATCATCATCGTCACAGGCGCGAATCCAGACGATCACTTTGGGAGGGGAAATAATTCAAAAAAAGTCTAAAGGACCTTCTTTTTTCTTACATTTTCTTCGATACTACAGATTTTTTGGAGTTTTTTGGGGGTTTTAGGGGGGGGGGAATCCCCCGTGGATTCGCGCCTGTCGTCATAAAAATACTGAACAGGCATGTACCGGACGAAGGTCTGATCGAGCTTGTTTATGAATCACAACTCGAAGATTAGTTCTTTCCATTTCGTCTCTAGTTGCAGGTGTTGTTGTTTCGTTTCATCGTTGGGTCAGTTACTTTTTTGTTCTCGCTGAAGATGGTTTTTCAACTGACAGCGCTTCGAGTGTCGACATTATTTCTACGCTTCTTGCAATTTTCTTTACTCTCGTGAGTAATATTTCTGCTTCTGATTTTTACTCTCGTGAGTATATTGCCATTATGAATAGTCGGAGGAGGATCGAATCAATTCTAAGACACTAGGCTAGAGACTGCTTAGCAATGGCATTATCCAAGAACTTGGGAGGCTTGTGCTACCCTGGATCACTTTTCCGCCAACAATTTATTGTGAAACTTCACAAACAGCACAACAAAGTATCCCAGCTTGAAAAAATCGGAAATAAATATCATAAAGCAGGATCGCTTTTGTGTCGCATTTGCAAACACAGCCCGCCCTTAATGATGGAGTAGGTGCGGGTTGCGTATGCATTTGATTTTGTTTCCTCCAACACCGGAATCGACCCTTTCGGGCATAACTTCAGTGAAGGAAGAATATTCTTGGCGAACCCCCTCTTCTACTCGGCAACTGCACGGGTGCTTTGGCAACCTCCAAGCTGCAGTGCCCCCTGGCACGTAAAAAGCATAAGAACACAATCAACAACAACAACACCACCACCACATTACACAATATAGAAGATCGTTGTTGGAGTTTCTTCACCTTCTTTTATCTTCAGTGTGATCTTCCTCATCCTCTTCCGCAAATCTGGTAGTTGGTGGTACACAGGTGTCGAGTAGGCCATGCCTATTCCATTCCTCGTCCATCGTCCTCTTCATGATGGGGGCCTCAAATGCCGACATCTGGTTTTATGCTTCGTTGGAACCTAGCATGGTGGGTACCAGGCTACTCGGGTCAAGCGCTTCATCTACCCCAATCTCTTGAAGAGACCGACTAAGCTTGTCCCGCTCACGCCGCCACGACACTCGAATAAGGTGTGTTGTGGTCCATCATCCCGCCTTTGGTTACAATGCGAACACGTTACTTGCTCAACTTTCATTAACTTCTCGTGCAGGAACTTGTTGTAACAGCCATGGCCGCTTAATACCTGTATCAGGTGCAAGTTCAGCTGACATTGAGTCGGTTTATTCACTCATCAAGGTCGCCTATTAGCACACGGATTGTCTATGTACCCAGCTCGTTCTAGGCAGTTCTTCCTTTCCACTTAAGAAACAAGGAGCCGGCCTCCTACTTGACTCGTAAAGCTTCTTGGTTAGTCGTCGTTGTCTTCTTTGCTTTGAACACCACCGCTCTCTCTTCAGCAAGGAGCTCGATTGGTGATGAACGTACTATAAACTTTATTATTATTATTATTATTATTATTATTATTATTATTATTATTATTATTATTATTATTATTATTATTATTATTATTATTATTATTATTATTATTATTATTATTATTATTATTATTATTATTATTATTATTATTATTATTATTATTATTATTATTATTATTATTATTATTATTATTATTATTATTATTATTATTATTATTATTATTATTATTATTATTATTATTATTATTATTATTATTATTATTATTATTATTATTATTATTATTATTATTATTATTATTATTATTATTATTATTATTATTATTATTATTATTATTATTATTATTATTATTATTATTATTATTATTATTATTATTATTATTATTATTATTATTATTATTATTATTATTATTATTATTATTATTATTATTATTATTATTATTATTATTATTATTATTATTATTATTATTATTATTATTATTATTATTATTATTATTATTATTATTATTATTATTATTATTATTATTATTATTATTATTATTATTATTATTATTATTATTATTATTATTATTATTATTATTATGTAAATGGTGTCATCCCATAATTGGCCTTATTGGCTGTCGGACGGCACTTTAAATCAATAAGTAAATAAATAATACACAAGGAGCCTCCGTCGAAACCGTGCAGTAGGCACTAACACACCTCAGCGCAGCTCTTTGTTGGATCTTAACCATCTCTCCTTCTGTATGGTATCTTCATGGAGTCGGCCCATACTGACGCATCATATAGGAGGATCGACAAGGCGGTGCTCATGATGATCCTTCTTCTTGCTTCTCTCGGTCCTCCCAGGTGGCTTAAGTATCCAACTACCATGCCTGCCTTTTGCGTTGTCATCAGGAAATGGTGCCTGAAGTTCAACGTTGAATCAAACCAGATGCCGAAATCGCTTCTTGGTTTCAATTTCCACACCTTGCAGGCGAAAGGTGGGTGGCCTGAACTTCCAACGGGTCGTGAATAGCTGCAAGTTCGAGTCCAGCCGACTCGATCCAACGCGTCACTACCTGTAGAGCCCGGTTCACCCTGCTCTCCACCGCTACAGTTGTTTCGGCAGTGCATACCACCAGTGTGTTATTATAGCGATCGCTGACTCGGTTATCCTCTTCAGCCGGATCCCAGCATCTGATGTGCAGCGTCCAGTTTGAAAACCGTACAGGTTACTAGAGATCACATCTCTTTCCTTCAGATAGCTCTCCTGTCGATTGGCTATCACTCTTTCCAGGTGTTTTCCAACATTGTTTAGCAGACAACGTGGACGATCGCCACTACCTCCAGAGTCCGGCTTACCCTGCTCTTTTGGCAGTGCATACCACCAGGGTGTCATCCGCATAGCAGATAAGCTTCACCTTAAATATCCTGTTAAAAGCGCCCCGAGGACCGACCTTTGTGCCACCTCACAAGTACACACAGGGCGCTTTACTGTACCCGCAGACTTCTTTGCCTGGATTTCACGACAGCTAAGATAGCTGCTGATCATCCTAAGCAGGTATGCGGGCACTCCTGCGTTCACAAGAATTTCCAATATTTTCTTTCATGGAATCGAATTGAATGCATTCCTTATGTCGAGGCTGACGGTTGCGCAAAAGTGACGCATAGCAATTGCTGACTTGGCTATCCTCTCCAGCCGGATCCCAGCATCTGATGAACAGCGTTCAGTTTGAAAAGCGTACTGACTCATAAAGCAGGATCAAGAAATAAAATTTTTATTGTAAAGGAAAAAAAGAAAGCTCGCTAGTGCATTACACGAGAGATTCGATAAACATAGACGCTATTCAAAATACGTGAGAAAGCAGACTAGGGAAGAAAGGAGAGAGAGAGATAAGAGTTTTGATAATGGACATTGATTGTAAGATGATCGAGTACTCATTCACCCAGATTTGTCTTTATTTTTCTGAATAATAATGATCAGATTTTGCAAGTTTTCCAGCGGCGAAGAATCTCTCCTCATTCTTCTCTTCTAATAAGTCTGCCAAAAGAGACTCCTCAAGCGGTAAAAATTCAAAGAAGAAGACAATAAAAAAAAAAACTTCGCTTAGCGAATAAAATATTATTGTTTGTCCGAGAAATGTGCGCATTTCATTGGGTTTCGGAAGTCTTGGTCATTCAAAATATATTACGGTACCACGAGAAAGCATAGGTTAATGACGACTAGTGTAACCATACAAGACCTGACTTCGAATTGTGAGAGGGGTTTTCCACGTGTAAGCGAGCGCAACTGAGCCTACCACAAATAGTTCGTTTAATGGCATCTAAGAACCCTCGCTGTTTTGGCCGCACACCTTCATTTCCGAAACAAATAAATTCACGAAAATTACTCTCGCCGTTCCGCACCATTTCGGTAGATAATTTGTCTTCGGATAAGAAGATGAACTTGTCATACCCACGCCAGAATACATGCAAATGATTACCAAACATCGTTTCGACTTCCTCGACACATCGATCATGAGGTGATGTGTTTTTTAGTTTCATGAAATTGTCATCATTCTCTACTTATCACCTTTCTAGAAAATATTTAGTCGTTGAAACTATCATCCAGTGATTCATGTTTCGTCTATGACGATTAGTCTAATGAATAAAAGAAGAAAGGTTCAATTCGATAACAATAAATTGGGAGTCAAAAATATTCTCTCGAGCAGTTAGTAGGTATTCTCTCTTACCTCGCTTCCATTTTCAGTTCTCCAGTCATTATTGATTGAACGAGGTACGTACGGTCGAAGACTTAACGGAATTTACCATCATTCTGACTGTTGTTTGAAGGAAACGAGTAAAACTTTGTTCTTTATGGAAAAGCGCTTTTCGGAAAGGAGCACATCTGATAAAGTGCTTTACGGAAAACTTTTTCTTGTCGTATAGTATTCATTTCCATATAGAATATTGTAATTCCGATTGATACCGTATGGAAATTTTTGTAATACTCGCACATCTCGAGCCTTCTACAAGGCTCGAAAAAGAAAAAGATCACGACAAATGATTCGTGCTCGTATTTTTTTGAATTATGACATTTCTTCTTCTTCCGTAAATATACGTATAAGATCCCAGTACGCGTCGGGCGTTTGGAGAATTTAATAATTTTACTTTTTAAGCAATCGTTGTTTTCCGAGCATAAGTTATAGACCCGAAGGAGCTATAAGTAATACGTTCATAGGAAAAGCCACCTGAGAGTAGTAGTTCATTTCGAACGACCCGAATGCCTGATGACGACGAGGACGACAACGATATTGTCTTCTCGTAATTTTCAGAATAATTTACTCTTAACATTTGCTCCATTGGCTACTTTCGAATCTCGGTTAATTGTCGCCCTTAATTTTAGGTATTGACGAGAATGACCTTTTGAAGAAACGCGGCCGGAAGGTTATGGCTTTTGTTTTCCGAACTTTTACTAAATCGGGACCACTGAGACGACTTTCTCTTAGTCGCGATTCGACGTCTATTTTCAATACTTATCAACTCGATTAACAAAGCGAATAGAGAGATAGGAGAGGTATAGAGGAAGGGAGCGAACGTAATCGTGGACAGAATCGAGCAATATACGTATAATAGTGTATAAAATATGCAAAGTATCGCGTGACGACATTTAGTAAACGATATTTCAGAGTGTCCTCAAAATAAATTCCAATTTTTTTGGGGAACGACGTCACAAGGTGGCCTACAACAGAATGAAAACGACATTAGACTGAAGAAATCGAGCTGAAGAAGCCGATGTGGGTTTCCTATTATCAAGTTTCGAACTTAACAGATTTAAGTTGTTTCGCACGTTTCTTTGTTTGTCTATCACGATGAGCAAAATAAAATAAAATAACAACAACGACTACTCGTTTTTACAAATAGATACCCACGCAAATTTCAACTTCTATGAATCGAAATACGAATCTTTTTTCTGATACATAATTTATTCGTTCTTTGAACGCCTAATTCGAATCATTGTAAGCTCGTATAGGCGTTCTCTTCACAATTGTATTATTTTTACGTATCATGATTCAACTTTCTTCGTACCTAACTCGATTAGGGTGATCTCTTTGAGGGATGAACAGATATAGACTCAGTCTCGATTGCGTCCAAGTTGTGGCAAAAAGTTAGCCGTCAGTTGAAAACTTCGGTATAGTGATCTACAAGCTGTAGGCAGCCAAGTTCTAATCTAGAGAAGAACGTCAAATACCTTTATAAACGGGGGGGGGGGGATATAATATTGTTACCGTTCTAAAGAATGTTGTACCTACGTAGGTAGTTCCTTTACGCAAAAGCTTAGTTTGTACTTTCACGAGACAATGACTTAAATCGCACATACATTTATTCTCATCATCAGATCTCATCCAGACTAAATTTTTCATGATTGCATCTATTAACATTTTGTAGTTGTCTCATCATTTGATAATTTTTTCCGGTAAGAGCAAATTCCAATTCAATGTCTTCTAAATTTTCTCGAGTCACAACGACCGACATTCCCTTTAGCAAGATTTTCCTCGTCTTTTTGATGGATAAATCCAACATTGTTTTCATTTCCTCCAATTTTAATTTGTTCTCAAAATACTGCTCAAATTTAGCCAAAGTACAACCTTCCAATAAGCATTAGTGCTTCGGACGTGCCCTTAAGGAAAAGAAGAAGTTGTTTATGCGATTGGCTCGGGAGAAAGGAGACGCTCAAACCAATAAATAATTTTTTTGCCACAGCGGATTAATTTTTCAGAGTCGCTAATTGATTTTGAAGCTCCAGTAGGACATCATTTGATGGCTCCAAACCAAATGCAATTTTCAGATTTCCTTCAGCTGCTTGCATATCTCCAATCATAAGATAACATATAATAAGTTTTTTGCAAACCTAAAATATCGATTCTTTTTTTTACTAAGTAGCCACGGGACATGATAAGAAAATATGGGTCACTGGACCTTGTTAGGTGTGAGCTTTGTAGAAAAAAGAGAAATCTATAATCGACTCTCCGTTTGGACCACATTCCACTTCTTATAGGTGTTCCCAGTGAGGTATCGGGTGCAGTTTTCTCAGCAGCCATTTTATAGACCTTTCATATATTTTTAGGTCTAGTGGAGGGTCATTGGCTAAAATGTTTGCACTTTCTTTGCTAACGTCGTGATAAGCCATGTTTATAATTATATCAAAACGTCTTCGGATTTTGGTAGCTATATTCTTATGGTTTTTAGATGCAATCTTTAATACCAGATTGAGGAACAGTATTTTATCACACTATAGATGAAACATTGTTTTGCGGGCTTTATAGCTCTAGCCATTGTGAAGTCACACGGGTTATGATCGAACGATACCGTGTAGGGAGGTGTGTGTAGGTGTGTGCATACGTCTGTGTGTGCTATTCGTTTCTCTCGCCTACGAATCGTTTTTGTCTTTTCTTCCTTCGAATACCTTTTTCCCTCCTTTCTCCTCTTTCTCTCGTTCCGTCTGTTCGAGTTTCGCTCGGATAGTGCGTGAGCTTCTCTAAGTTTCAAAGTTTATCCTGTTCCTAATGGCAAGTAGCGTTCGCGCTACTCGTCTTCCTATCTCTCCCAGGTTTATCGAGCGGCTCGGTGTTGTTCGATAAACCTGATTCGTCTATTTCTCCTCACGATTCGTGGTAGGAGATGCGATAGCATTTCACCGTGCTGTCCTTCGACTCAACGTGAAGCTTTTCGCGCGGTTTCGAAGTCAGTAATAGTGGCGTATTCCCGCGCGTCGGTCAACCCTTACGGCCCGTAGAGTTGCCTCGCGCGTATTACTCACGTGCTACTCCCAGCGTTATAGTGGAAAGAGCGTGCGGTAGTGGAATGGCGAACCCATCTTTCACGTATCCGCGGGTGGCACATTTCGTATCTCTGCTTGCGATTATTCTCGTCGTCTGCCCCTATTCGCGAGTTAGCCGGAGTGCGATAAACAAATTTCGTGAAGTGTCAGTGAAATGTATATGGCGAATTGCCTGCTCATAGGGAAGCATGAGTATGTCCATTTTCTTCTGTCCTTCGAGCGAGACTCGGCCTTGATTTGGTTACCCGAAGATGATTCGTTCATTGGAAACGGCAAGTACCCCGCCGGTTATCATTTGAGAGGAGGAGTATAAACCACCGAGCTGCCGCACACCACGGTAGAAGCCCCACAGGGATGTAACGCGATCCTTAGAAGAGCAGGAATCTGAGTGTCTGGGATATCTTCTTGAGATTCTTCGCTACTTCCGGCCAGCTGGCACCGTACAGCTGCGAGTCCGTCACCGTCGAAATTGTAGCATCACATCGATTCTTTTGGAAGCTGCTCTCGATTCGTCGTCGCGTGGAACCATTTTCCTCTTTGACTGTGATATGGAGTAACGGTAACGTACGGTTATGTATCAATAGTGGTCATAATAATTATATTTTCGTCGTACCTGGCTTTAACAACCCTCTTTTTATTTCATTCGTTACAAACCCACAGGAGAATCACTAGTCAATCGTCGACTACGAGTGCGTGTTTCGTTTCTTAGAGTCCTTTTCGGTAGGTGAGATTTTCTTCTCTCAAAGTCGTGTGCTCTGCGTCTCCGACATCTCCCCTCCCTTTTAGTGTTCGCATATCGGGTGGGTGTTTTTGCTCTGTGGATCATGTTAGGAAATTATGAGCGAAGATACTTCGGTATCCTAGCGGACCAGCCTCATCTACAATAGTTTTATTCTTTCGGCTATCTAAATTCGTTTATTATTTCGATTCTAGGCCTCCCTACAGGTCGTCTGATCTGATCAATCAGTTTTAGAGATAGTCCGAATTACTCCCCCTTTTTTAGATACTTCTTAGTGTAGATGAGAAACCCCCCTGTTCTACCTAACGAAGAGTCTAGGTTATACATTCAGCTACTTTCTTTTCTTTCGTTACACGCTAAGCCAAATTCCCAGAGTCAACGACAGTATGCGTTTTCCTACGTGAGAACTCCCTCCCTCTGATTAGGAGTCCCATCATGTCTCTACCGTATCTGAACTAGCTGGTGCGAGGAGTGACCGTGAGAGGGATCCAGCTCTTCACCTGACGCAAGTGTTGAGCGGCCATGACTGCTTCAACAAGTACCTTTGTGAGAAGTTAAGGGAGGTTGGGCAGGCAACGTGTTCGCACTGTGACCAAGGGTGAGATGATGGACCACAGCACACCTTATTTGAACGAAGGGCGTGGAGGCTTGAGCGACACAAGTTTAGTCGGTCTCTTCAAGACATCGGGGTAGATGAAGCGCATGCCCCGAGTAGCCTGGTATCCACCTTGTTAGCTTCCAAAGAGGTATAGAACCAGGTGTCTGCATTTGCGGCCACCGTCATGAAGAAAAAGATTGCAAATGTAGAACCACGCTATGGTCTACTCAACACATGTGCACCATCAACACCCAGATTTGCAGGAAGGAGAGTGAGATCATTCCTGAAGAGAGAAGAAGATGAAAAGACTCCAACAGTGGTGGTGTTGTTCCAATGTTTTTTGCGTGCCAGGCGGGGGGGGGGAGGGCACTGCAGCTCGACGATTGCCAAGTAGAAGGGGTGGCGGTGGTGCGCTGAGGAGATTCTTCCATCGCTCATGTTATATCCGAAAGGGTCGATTTTGGTGTTGGAGGAAAAAAAAATTAAATGCATACGCAACCCGCACCCACTCCATCATGGAGGACGGGTGGTGTTGTACATGCGACACAAGCGATTGAAAGACAATAGGACTTGGTACTATGGGGAAACGACGAAAGAGTCGATTTTGTGTTTGATGAGGTGTAAGTAGAAAACTGAAAATTTAAAAAATGCCACGTGTACAATCTAATATCGGTAAACAATTTGTCTCAAGCAAGCGAATACAAAAACAAACCGTATTTGGACACCAGCTCAGCTCAATTATAAACTTTTAACAGGGAACCTGTTTTATCGGGGGGTAAACTGAAGGAGAATGACGGGCGCCGGGCGCCACGACAATTTTTACTGATGTTTATCAGCACTTTCAATTTTAGGGTTACCAAGAGCTTAGTTTTTGGAAAATCAGTTTGTTTTCTTGAAATGAAGTTCGCAATTTGCCAGAGTGAAGTATGAATTCGCTTATCAGAATATTGAAGAAAAAAGCAAGTTCATAGTTTGTATGCATAGGTTTTCTATTCCGAGAAAAAAATCGCCTTTTTTTCTTGAACAAGTATAGATTTGATTTTGATAATCTCGTCTTTTCCAATAATATACCAACGGTCAACGGACGAGAAATTCATAAGATATTCCATACGCCTTCCACAGACTCATTCTCAAAAAAAGAAAATATTTTAATAGTTTACAGCAAGAGTCCAGGTTCGTTTTGAACTCCTTAAATTCTCAGTCATAACAGGTATATCTTTCACCTCCATTTTAAAAATTGTGAACTTCAAAAATCATTAAATACCATTTTATTTTTTTTTCCCCCTCTACAAAGTATTTTGTCAAAATGTGGTTGTGTAAGTATTGATACTAATACATACCTTGAAACAACTCAGTTTTACAGAATTTATTCAAAATACAGAAAGAAGTATTCTGCCAGCCACAGTCATGAAAGGAAAAATTTACTTTAACTAAAAATAGATACACAATATCAAACTCATTCAGATAAAAAATTCTAAATTCTGTACAACACTGTTCAGTTGTGATGAGATTTACCATCCGGAGTTGACAGTCAAACAGGAAGTAAAATAATTTATTATAAATAATGTAGAAAATTAACTATAGGTAATTAACAATAGAATTAAAAATTTCAATTGTTTTGGTCAATTAGCAGACATTTATTCTTCATTTCAAAAAGGTTCTCCAAATTATCCATTAATGAAAAAATTCACCGTTGTCTCAAAATGGACATAACAGTTTTCACAACAGTGACACAATGAAAGAGCATAGCCCATCTTATAAAAAAAAATTGTAAACATAATTTAATTGATGATTCGTTTTAGTATTCTTGGACGAAGAAAAATTCTTCACCATTGACGAGTAACTCGGTTTTTTATTATTCAAATTAGCCTTAATCGGTGTTTTTGATCAAACAGTAGTACTCCTCAGATATTTTTGAAGTAGAAGTGAAAATATTCTCGGTTTTTACTTTCATATAAGTTGGAGGAATATGTCCTTCAATGACCTCGGCATATCTACAAATATAAAGAGAGATTTTTTAGCATAGCCAAATAAATGAAGATTATGTCATCTTGAAATATTTTAGTTTAGGCTTCTACTAGGTCAAGTACTCGTGTGTAATATTTCTCGGTCACCCCCTTTCATAGTGTCGTACAATATTTTCAGCTATCAGCTTTTGTAGCTCCGGTCGGTTGCCCCCTTTATTGGTGTTGTAAACGAGAGCTATCAGCTTTTGTGGGGCTCACTCGCTCCGGTCGTTCGCCCTCTGTCTTGGTTTAGCATAAGTCTGATATAAAATAATTTAGGCTATCGCCTTTTGTGGGTCTCACTCGCGCTTTTCGCCTTTCGCAGTTCTTGGTGTTGTATAAGAATGGTATGAGAAATATTTTGAGCTATCCCACAGGTATAGACTTGCACGCGCACGCGCGGTGTACTCGCAAATTTCTGAATCACCCACCGGGTAGATATTTGCACGCGCACATTCTGTCTCCGCGGGGGGGCGTCTCGCGAATTTTCAAATAGGGGTACGGTGAGACTAAAGAAGCATGAAACATGTCAAAATAAATTTGAAAAATCGAGTTCTATGAAGTTGAATAACTAACTATGTCTTTGGCTCTAATTATCGCATAAAGCTGAAAACTTTCAAGACAGTAGGTCAGAGTTTCTCAACCTTTCTTATATCGCGGCACATTTTTCCACGAGATTATATTCCTGCGGCACAGCATTTCCAGAACTTCAAATTGTAGCGAACTTTTTTGTACGTTTTGGCATTTGCATGTCCCTACAGGTTTCCTCCTCCTAATTTCAGAATTTGTGGCCTACAAGATGACTATATGAAGCTTCACCCTTCTTTCTCTATATTACAGTTCCGGGAAACAAGAGATCTTCCACTGGGACTAAAAAAAATTTTGCCATCCGTGTACACAAAAGTGTCTGGATGTTTCCTGTATTTACTGGAAACCCTCTGGGCTCTTCTAATTTCGAAATTTATCAGGCAACATGAAATAAAATCCGTATTTTTGTCCAAGTCACAGAAATTTCTTGATTTTTATGACAGTGAGTGCAGGTTTGGACTCAAGTTTAAGAAAATATAACTGGAATTGACGGTATTCAAAAATTGGAACATATCGGTCTGATAGTGCGTATAATTACTTTTTAGAGTAATTTCATTAATAAATAATTTAAATTTGAAAACAATTCAAAATATCAAAAAAATTATTCAAAAAAAGATTTAATAATAAATTAATAATCAATATTTTGATCGTAATAAAAGTTAAAATAATTATTATTAAATGAATTATAAATTTAATTTATATCAATTAAATTGAATACAAACTATACAAATAATTTCATTTATTTCAATTTAATTTATGTTTTATTTTTTAATAAAAAATTTTTTTAATTATATTTAAATTGAATTTTTTTTATACATTATATTATTATTAAAATTTTTTTATTCTATAATATTCATTGTTGAAAAATTATTTCAAAATAGAATAAAATCGGAGAAAATGATATATCGTCGGGGTATTCCATTTAAATGTACATTACCATCAATAAATATTACAATAGATTGTATCCCTAATCAATTAAATAGAACTACAGATTAAATTATATAAATTATTTTAATATACCGGTAATTCTATTAATTCAACATCGAGGTAACAAATTAAAAATATTTTATTTAATCATCCTGTTATCCTTAAGGATATAATTATTAATTTCATTTTTTAAATTTATTTTCTTATTTAAATTAATAAATTGAATTTCAAAAATTTACTTTGCACTAAGAATAAATTGAAATTATTTTCATTTTATAACATTTTTAAATTCGAAATTAAATATTATATTTATTTATATTAATAAAATATTTTTCATTTATTTAGTTAAATGAGTCGCGCTCAGCGAAACTATGTACTAAGTCGGGGAAAAAAAATTACGATTTTTGGTGAAATTTTCAGAAGAGGTCTTCTGCTTTCGAATAAAAAAAAAATCAAAATTTTTTTTCCCCGACTTAGTACATGGTTTTGCTGAGCGCGACTCAAATAATATCATTAATTTGTTAAATCATGAAAAAAAATGGCAATTCTTTTTTTAGTTCATGTTAATTTATGTTTTTGATAAAACTTTTGCGGCACACCTGAGGGGGGGCTTGCGGCACAGTGATGTACCACGGCACACCGGTTGTCAAAAATGAAATGTGTTTTGAAAAGGAGCATCATTTTTGACATGTCAAAAATGATGCTCCTTTTCAAAAGACATTTCATTTTTGATTTCACCGGTTGAGAAACACTGCACTAGGTGAATAAAGCTCCTTATGAATGTAAAAATTAAGAAAATCGACACTAGAATCCACCTTCAACGTATCCACGTTTAAATTTAAACTTGTGGCTCCTTACGAATCTTCTTGGACCAGTCAGATCTATTGAGTCTGAGGAGAGTTATGAGGTTAAAACCAACTTGACCACATCACAAACACACACACACTTCTTTCACTCATTCGTGTACTACTCACACGCAACTCAATGTACAAAGTTTAACTTAGTCTAAAAACACTCACTGGAGCGAGCTCTTTCATATGTTTTTTAGGTCACTCAAATCCATTGAGTCTGAGGAAAGTTATGAGGTAACAACCAACTCAAACTCACCACTCACGCAAATTTCTTCCACTTATTTGTCCATTACTCAGAAACTACTTTATGTACAATTAATATCATTGTCATCTAATAATACTCAGGGAAGCAAGCTCTTTCATGTGCTCTTTTGATTACTCAATTAAATAATGTTACGAGGTAACAATTCCAACTCAACCTCAGCACTCACCCGAATTTCTTCCTTCTATTTGTCAATTACTCAGGAACTACTTGACGTACGGAGCTCATAAGAGGATTTTCTTAGCTGATGCAAATCATATATTATGTAAGAACGCTCTACCGTTTTCAAAAATTTTTGTTTTGGTGGCGTTACATCGGCACTCGCAGTCAAAGTTGCGAGTTGCGATAATATAAGCGCCCGGCTATGATACGCCGGTGCTCACCGATTTTGCGGTATCGTAGCCGGATAGTCAAGCGGGTAGGACTTGAAGGAACGGTCTTGTGGATAGTTTTTTAAAAGTTGTGTGGGAACAGACCTCAAAAACCATATTTGTGTAGGGTGAGGACGATTTCGTGTCGCCAAACTCCGGGGAAAGCGTTTTCTAAATCGAAAGAAACTGAAAAGAGGGCTTAATTTATTAAAGTTTGCTTGGTGGATAAGGGAATTAAGTTCAGTTAATGCCATAGTTGTTGACCGGCCTTTAGGGCATCTACATTGTGAATGGTTTGAGATTTTCGGATCAAAACCCAGAGACGAGTCGTTTGTTAAGAATTTTTTCTAAAATTTTGGCCGACTCAGATTGGTCGGAAGTCTTTGTTTGGTTTGAGAATGGGAATTACTCTTGCTAGTCTCCAAATAGCTGGGAATATGGACGAGTTGAATATTCTTGAGAGATTGCTCGTTGGTGGAGTTTATTTGATCATAGTCTGGTTCTGAGAATTTGGGGCATTGTTTTTTGGTAATTGGGACTTCGTTTTTTGTGATGGGAAGGTTGTACTATAATAAAGAGGACACAGAATTGCAAATACAGTAAAATCCGTTTAATACGCTCTTCGAGGGACAACTCGAAAAAATCGTCTTAGGCGGGAAATCGTATTACGCGGAAATTAATTTTTCATTGAAAAAAAGAAAATAATCATATTGAAATACATGATTTTAATCTAACTTAGTCTGTTTTAAACGTTTGGAAGATTGAAATAACATGAAATTTTCAATATTTCGAAGATTACAAAGTACCTCGTCGCTATTATCGAATGATGAAATTAAATTTCTCAAAGTTTGGACAGCATCGAATCCACTGGTCAAAGAGGGGGGTGGGTCAGAATTTTCTTCTTGGTCACTTTCTTCATAGGTTTCGGTATTTCTACTTGTACGTGCGTGCCTGTCACTTACAATCTCCTCCAAATTTCTGACCTCACTTGTTAGAAGATCATCGTCAACATTTACGTAACCAGGATAATTCTCCAATTCAGACAAATCTTCGTCTTCTTCAATAATCTCTTCATCTTCCTCAGCAGGTACACAAAATTTAGCCTTTTGAAAACATTTTCGAATCGTTTCAGATTTCAGGTCAGCCCAGGCAGCAGTAATGTAGTGCATTGCATCCAGTACATCGATTTTGATAGAATCTTTGTCTACACTCTATTTCGCGTAGATAACGTTGAACCAACTTCTTCCGATATTTTTGTTTTGTCACCTTTATTATTCCTTGGTCCAGTGGCTGCGCTTTACTAGTAGCGTTAGGTGGGAGAAAAACCAATTTAATATTCGTCAGAGGAATACTTTTCGGGTGGGCAGGACAATTATCGATGAACATAATGATTTTTCTCTTCTTCTTCCCGAAAAACAAGTCCAACTGTTGAATCCAGGAAATGAAAAGATCTCCCGTCATCCACGCGCGACTCTGAGCCACGTAATCACAAGGAAACGTGGGTACATTTTGGACGTTGAGATTTACCTATGACAAGAAGCTTTACTTTGTGCGTTCCGGTTGCGTTTGCACAGGCCAAAACCGACAATCGTTCTTTGCTGAGCTTTCCCCCATGACAAGTTTCGCCTTTGAAAACGAGTGATTTATCAGGCATTAGTCTGTAAAAAAGACCAAACTCATCTGCATTGTATACATCTTCAAGCGCATAATCTTTCAATAGACTAGGCAAGACATTCTCATTCCACGCAGCCAACGAAGATTCATCTACAGCCTCTGCTTCTCCAGAAATTTGTCTGTACACGATGCCATGTCTATGCTTAAAACGATCGATCCAACCAGACGAACCAGTAAAATCAGAGATTGAAATTTTTTCCGCTATCTCATGTGCTTTTTCTACGAGGATAGGCCCATTTATAGGCAAATTATTACTGCGAGCTTCTTGAAACCACTCGAGTAAGATATGCTCCAATTCTTCAAATTTTCCAATTTTAACCTTCTTACGTTTGCAGCCTCCTTGTACAGCATTTTTCTCAATTTCTGTTCGTTTTTTCAGAATTGTTCTGAGCGTAGAAGCTGGAATGTTGAGTTTTTTAGCGATCTCTATTTGAGTTTCCACAGAGGACCTTTCGTCATACTGCTTCAAAATGTCTAATTTATCGTTAATTGAAAGAGCTTTCCTTTTAATACCACAACTCATCACGTAATCGTACACAAAAACACTACAGAGCACTGAACATCACAACAAGAGTTGTTCGTTGTTAAAAATCAACTCGCCATCTGGATAGGTGTACAAATTATTCGAACATGTCTTAGCCTTCCTAGATAAAGAGGAAAGAAAAAACTTGCAAAAATCATATCACTCTTGCAGATAAAAGAAGTTTTATGCACAAACTTATTGAGATTTTAGACTGTTTGGACGTGAAATTACGAATAAAAAGAACGTATTATGCGGGAAGGTGCAGCGTATTAAACGTGAAGTTTTACATTGAAAATCGTGCTAAAGTCAAGGGACCAGCGTATTTGAGCGTATTACGCCGGAAATCGTATTACCCGGGATCGTATTAAACGGATTTTACTGTAATGTCTACAAGTACAAAATTTTTGATAGCTCATTTCAGAACGCCTCGTCATCAATCTTGCCGAAAAATGATAGATGTAGGTACTAACTACTACCATTAATGCCATAAAAGAAATTATAGACCCAAGTCTGTTAAATAAGTACTTGAACGAAGTCACTCCGTCACGGTCGAGATATTTATTTATTAAATTCATCGAAATTACACTACCACAGTCTTTGACTCAATTGAGAGTACCTAAATATTTACCTTCTCGTCGGACGGTGAAAATTGAAATTTTTGAACCGACGGGATAAAAGTTGATTTAACGAGAATTAAAGAGTATTTTTTCTTCTTCCTCTTCTCTAACGCGAAACACGATGCTACAAATAATAACGTTTGTTACAAGGGTACTTTGTACCGAAGAAATGAACTGCGGAACAAATTAATTCGTATTTTGTACCGCGGACCAAACCCGCTAAATATACACGATGTACATCGATTAAGACACTAGAAAATTTACCATCAAAAGGAGAAGAGATACACAGGGAGACACGGTGAAGAAAAAAAAAAAGTGAGAAGAAAATCAGTTTACTTGTGGTGCTCCGAAAGAGCAGAGAGAGGGAAGAAAAAAAGAATGGTTTATTCGTATGCGATGAAATTGCGGTAACGAACTGCGAAACTGTGTACTTGACGTGCTGTGTTTGCTAAGTCCTTACAAAACAGCCGTAATCAATTATTACCAGTCTCCGATTGGTAAGACTTTCTTATGAAGTAAAATATACAAGGCTGAGAAACGGTTTAGAAAATAGGTGGCTGGAATCGTAGGAAAAGGAAACATGGAGAGAGGATAGCGCGGTAGCTGGTAAAAGAGAAACAGATCCCACAAAAACTTAGTAATTGCAGTATCTTTTAGCGCCTCGAAAATTTAATTAATAACCAAGTGAAATAATTTTGCCACACGCACACTACGGTAAACCGTTGCCGTAAGCCACGAGGAAAAAAAAAATAAGAGTCGATATCGGATGTTTATTTGATATGTTTTCGATGTAATAATTTTGTACTTCGATAGTACTACTCGTAGCTCATTAATGAAAATTCTCGGCGCTATAAAATGAGATTTGAGCGTGAAGGGGAAGATAAAGTTCGAGAAACTTTTTTTTTGCACCGTTTTTTCCTCAAATTCGTTTCTAAACCTTAGTAAGTTTTTTTGAAGTAAGCGAAGTACGGCCAAGAAAGTTTCGCTGATGCTAGACGAAGGTAAGAAATTGTGGATGACGGAAGGTGGTTGAACATGAAAAGTGAGCCATTATTAAAAACTAAATATATTCGCTCTCTCGAGGCACGCTTTTATGAAATACCATCTTCGTACACACAGGTTATATGCGCGAGATATGTATTCTTGAAAATGAGAATCTCGATGCAGACCGAGCCGCAAAAATGCTGCAGCGATGAAACGACTTCTAAGAAAGATGATTCTACATTCCCCATGTATGTATTGTATAATTTGATTGGTAACTGCGGACGAATGAATAGAGTGCGAGTGTAGATTTTCTCTGCCGAGGAAAACTTTCGCCCACCGCGAAATCAGCCTAATGAATCGTGTTCGTGTTCTGACCTGAAACGGCCGATAACAATGCATCGTAGGATGATCAAAGTAAAAGAGAATTTAAACAATACTGCATATGGAGTATTTCATTTCTTGTTAGAGACTCATTTGTCGTTTTTTCTCAGCAAATCAGTAATCAGTAATATGTATACTTATAACAAGAAGAGTTGACGTGCGCTGGATTCATAACACCCGCGACCTTCCTGTTTAATTTCTACTCCAACACTCTAAGGGGATTTACTCATACTGACTATGACTGAAGTATAATTATTCCTATTCTATGAAGAGTCTGATCCTGAGTCTTATTTATTGTCGTTCAAATTGTCTTCTATTTAAGGAGAACGAGTAAGTTGTATCTCATGGTGTCTAATCTATTCAAGGGAGTAATACTCATTGTCCAATATTTATTCTAGTCAGAACCACTAGATCCTAAAGAATTCTCGCACATCCTTTTCACTAGCAATCGAGTACTGTTCAAAAATCCCTTTCTTAAATTCAAAATCCACAATATCATGAAGAGCCCAGATTTTTCGGCACTAAAAATGAAAAGCTTCGAGACTTAAAGTTGCATTTTCGGCATTATTCGGTATTTAAAAGAAAAATATGAAAAAAAAAACATTCGTTTTCAGCGCTCTTACAAAATTCACGTCCAGAATTATTCAATTTACCACCAAAATTACGTGATTTCGAACAAAGTAAACGAATTTTGGGGATTAAACTCATCAATAAAAAATCCTAGCAATCTATCAATCAAAATTTTTAATTTTTCAACTTTGGACTAAAAATAATATTTTTTTAAAAAATGCCCACTTTTCACCAGCAAAATTCAGCTAATTTTTTCCAAAATTTTATAATTTTGAACGATATTTAATAAAATGGTCATTTTTGGCTTTATTTAGCTCTAAACCCCGTTTTCGGCATTTATTCCATTTTCGGCCTTATTCGGTTTTAAACCTAGTTTAGGCGAATAAGGAGCAATAAAAATATTTTTGATGACTGAAAATGGTAGAGAATGATGTCTAGAACGACTCTCTAAGAATTTCGCTTTTTTATGGGGGTTTGAACCCCCAAAAATCAGTTTTATGCAAATATCTCGCGAAATATACAGGTTATGTGAAAAATACCTCAGTTCAAAATTGTTCCTCATCAAATTTCTTATAGGATAGTGTTCTTCATCTTAAGCCTAGTTCTCCCCCTCGGCCGACAAAGTTAATGAAAGTACCCCCATTCATCAAAACCTGTGTAAATAGCATTCTACAAAGTAGAGTCATGGCATTGATCCGGTTCTCAAGTTTACGGTCGGACATATCGAAGAAAAGCTCCACAATACTCGATAAAGTAAACTGGAGGGCAATTTGCAAGAACCGCAGAAAAATATACAAGGAAGCCGCGAGCGCGCGATCGGTTAAACAACCATTCTCAAGCGTAGATAAAGCGACTCGACGCGAGATGGGAAAAGAGAACAGTCACAACGACGGAGGAGAAGAAATCAGTCTCGGAGTTGATACTCAAAAAACGTGTGCTGATTTGGTCCGTAACACTCCACTTCCGTGCATGAATGGCACTGTGAGGGAGGTGATCAAGGGTTTGAGGAGGAAGCTCAAGGAGGATGATTCATTGCTCACGAAGGCTGATAAAGGGAGTTCTGTAGTCGTTATGGAGAAGTCAACCTACGTTACCAAAGTCGATGAGGTGCTTTACCAGTGTAGGGCCATTGAAAATACTGACTTCAATTTCCCTAAGTACGTTAAAGAGGTTAGGAAGGTTATTAATGAGAGTTCTGTTCTAATAAGCAAACCCTCGACTAAAAAATGCCTCCTTGAACCGAATCCGGTGCCCACCCTCCTCTATGGGCTGCGTAAGATACACAAAAAGGATACTCCGATGCGTCCTGTTGTGTCTCATGTCTCCTCCCCCGCTTACTCTCTCGCTAAATACTTGGATAGATGGTTTAAATCTCGCACTGAGTACGAGTCTACTTACTCGATTAAAAACTCTGTCTCCTTAGCCGATAAACTTAAAGACAATTTACTTCCTCCGGGTACCACTCTATGCTCTTTTGACGTTGTCGGCCTGTTCCCCAACATACCGAGAACTGTCGCCATGCAACATATGGGTGACCTCCTCGTTCGTTTTAATACTCCTCATGAAGAGTTGCTAGAATTCTTTAATTTACTTAATGTATGTTGGTCCCCCAATTTTTGCAAGTTTAATGGGAAATTCTATGAGTTCCCAGAGGAGGTTGCATTCCTACCGGATCCCCTTTGGGTTCCCTTGTATCGGAGATCTTCATGTCCAAATTTGAGGCTGACCTCTTCACCTCAGGCAGGGTATTCCTGGATTACGTCCATTATTGGTACAGGTATATAGATCACGTCCTATGTGCGTGGACCGGTCCCCAAGATCTCCTTGGTGAGTTTCTTAAGTATCTTAATGTTCAATATCCCTCCATCAAAACCTTAGAGGTTGGAGGTTCTAATATTAACTTCTTGGATCTCACCATCTCAGTTGGAGATGGAGTCCACGAGTTTTCAATATATAGAAAAGATACTTCGACCGATATTGTCGTCCACGGCTCGTCATTCTGCCCTGTTTCTCACAAGTTCGCGGCTTTTAATAGCTTCATTCATCGGCTAACCCGCATCCCGCTGAACCAGGCAGCTTTCCAAAAAGAACTCAATATTATAAAATACTTGGCTGAATTGCCTTGATTCAACTACTTCCCTCCCCCGCGACTCGTCTGTCGATAGCAGGACCCGTTTCATTAAACTCCCCTTCTTGGGTAAATTTTCTTCGAAATTGAGTCGCGCCCTCCGCCCCTTCGGTTTCCGTCCGATGTTTTATAACCCTACGACGGTAAAAGGGCTACTATTCAGGTCAAAGGACCCTATCCCGCCCCTTGAAAAGAGCGGCGTTTATAGCATAGCTTGCAGGGACTGTAATGGGATGTATGTATGTCGGCGAGACTAGCCGTCAGATTAAAATTAAAGTGGCTGAACATCTAAAAGATTAGGAAAAAAGGCATTTGGGCGAATCCGCATTTGCTGACCATCTTATAACTAGTGGTCATGGTTTCAGGGAGGGGTCAGAAACCCTCCTCCACAGAGAGAAGGCTTACTTCAAACGCCGTGCTCTGGAAATCATTGAAATTATTCGTCATCTTAATAGCGATAACATAAGTTTACTCAACAGGTACATTCCGGACGAGGGGTTGATCGAGCTAGTTTACGAGTATGACTCACAGTCTCATACTTCGCTAGTTCAATCATGATTTCTTCTCCTCCGTCGTTGTGACTGTTCTCTTTTCCCATCTCGTCGAGTCGCTTTTTATCTATGCTTGAGAATGGTTGTTTAACCGAAAGCGCGCTCGCGGCTTCCTTGTATATTTTTCTGCGGTTCTTGCAAATTGTCCTCCAGTTTACTTTTTTGAATGTTGTGGAGCTTTTCTTCGATAGAGTAATGGCGTTTCACGGGCTTAACAACGTGTAAAAGTGTGATAAGATGTATGAAAAACATTTTTAATGAATAAATAATGGTTAGAGGGGGTGGCACCTTCCACCAATGTACTTTGTCCTATATACGAAAATTCCTCTGACATCATGAATGCACACGTTATGTTTATCACCTACGGTATACAAGTGCAGTAGGACTGAAAATATTATTTAGCGCGAAAAAATCCTCGTTCTCCGTTCCCAGGAGGCGGAAATTCATAGGCCAAAATTTTGCAGTTATAAAATTCGAAAGATCGGCGACAGCGAAATCGTTGGTCACTATGTCACAAAAGGTAAGAATTCGAAAAGAAGAGAAGGTGTCAAAGCTGCAGGGAAATTTTTCCTTTGAGTGATTGAATAGTTGACCAGCTTTTTGACCATGGTGTCGGTCCATCCACTCATCAAGGTCGCGTATTTGCTCACGGGTTGTCCATGTACCCAGCTCGTTCTAGGCAGTTCTTCCTTTTCACTTTACAAACAAGGAGCGCCTGGCCTCCTACTTGACTCGTAAAGCTTCTTGGTTGGTCGTCGTTGTCTTCTTTGCTTTGAACACCACCGCTCTCTTTAGCAAGGAGCTCGATTGTTGGTGAACGTACTAATACATAAGGAGCCTCCGTCGAGACCGTGCGGTAGGCACTAACACACCTCAGCGCAACTCTTTGTTGGATAATTACCATCTCTCTCTTTCTGTATGGTATCTTCATGGAGTCGGTCCATATACTGGCGCATCTTATAGGAGGATCGACAAGGCGGTGCTCGTCATAGTCCTTCTTCTTGCTTCTCTCGGTCCTCCCAGGTGGCTTAGGTATCCAACTACCCTACCTGCCTTTTGCGTTGTCATCAGGGAATGGTGTCTGAAGCTCAACGTTGAATCAAACCGATGCCGAGATCGCTTCTTGGTTTCAATTTCCACACCTTGCAGGCGAAAGGTGGGTGGACTGAACTTCCGAGGGTCGTGAATAGCTGCAAGTTCGAGTCCAGCCGACTCGATCCAACGCGTCACTACCTCTAGAGCCCGGTTTATCCTGCTCTCCACCGCTACAGTTGTTTCGGCAGTGTATACCACCAGGGTGTCATTAGCGCGCTGACTCGGTTATCCTCTTCAGCCGGATCCCAGCATCTGATGTGCAGCGTCCAGTTTGAAAACCGTACAGGTTACGAGAGATTAGATCTCTTTCCTTCAGATAGCTCTCCAGTCGATTGGCTATCACTCTTTCCAGGTGTTTCCCAACGATAAGAGGATGATACTAGGCGTAGTACGAAGTATACTAGGCTTTACTAGGCCTTCAATATACGTACTAAGCTTAATAATACCGCATACTAGGCTTATATTAACTAGACCTGATAATACTAATCCTAAAGTAGGCTGCTGCAGTAGGTTTAGCCGGGCCTAATATTCTTTCAGTATATTAGCCTTATACTAGATTAAGAAGCGGGGCGAACGAGCGGGGTGAATGAGCTCCCAAAAGCTAGTTAGCTTAAAATATTGTATAGGTACTGGACTTTCCGGGAGTGAGCGGTTGAGCCCTCTGAAGCTAGTGGCTTAAAATATAGTATACTAGACTTGTACTAGGTTAGAATACAGGTCTATAATGAAGGCTTAACAGAATCGATATTTTGATCAAGGTATCGGTATAATTGACATTGTTCAATCGATATATTCGAGATTGTTATGTCTGTATAATCGAGATTGATATATTTTTACACTGTATTCCTTTGCAAACAGCCAAAAACTTATACATGATCCAAGAAATTTACTCAAAATTTATTTCTATGGCTGATTTCCCATCCGATACTTCATTTCATTTTTGCTCTTTTGCGACTCTATAAAAAAACTTCCTGCATTCTACAAAATATGAATCAGTCAGAAACGCAACTTCTCTCTTTCGTTTTGCTATAATAATATTTTCAAAAACGACAGCACAACTTCACGCAGACCTATAGAAAGGTATTCTCCTTTTTTTATTTACGTGCGATTCACACAAAGTTACGTTTCCTTTGTGACACGAAAGTACAAAAATTATTGCCTTTCCAAGCATTCCGAGAGCTTTTATCGACAATTATTGTTTCTGTATAACAACAGCGCTGTATAGAAATCAGTTCGCGAAGATGCGTTCGGATGCTCGGCGATGTGAAAAATTGTAAATGAACTCGGATATTTCGCGACGGTTTTGGAAGAAAATATTCGTAATAGGATGCGTGTAGAATGGCATCGGTTCTGTATCACGAATCAAACATCAATGAGTTCTAGATGGTACGTTCCACATTCGCGAGTGGAAGACATTTTTCATTTCCGCGAAATCGTGGGTAGAACGCGTGTAACTTTATTGTGATGAAATCACTTTCTTGGAGTAAGTTGGGCGAGTTAGATAGGAATGGGACGGGAGGGAGAGTGTTCAAACCGAAATGTAAAATAATTAATCATCGATCGCGTGTTATTTTGTATTCCATACGCATTGAAAAAGTGACGTTTTGTTTCACTTGTCCCGTATAACGCAGTATGGTATATCGTATTCGTATTAGTTTTCGCAACAGGAAACGAATGCTCATTTCGCGAACGTTATGTTGCGCGAAGCGTTCGAGAATTTTTTGAGAATGGTTCTCGCGATAAAGATGAGCCAATTCGGGAAATACAATTTTGGCGTCGAGTAACGAATTTAATGGGAAAGCATCGTGGAAACGAAGAGGAAAATATTCTAGACTTTCTTCCTTCGTTTAGGAAAATTCGCTCGCGATATTATTA
This sequence comes from Aspidiotus rigidus, assembly GCA_035079385.1. Taxonomy (NCBI): domain Eukaryota; kingdom Metazoa; phylum Arthropoda; class Insecta; order Hemiptera; family Diaspididae; genus Aspidiotus; species Aspidiotus rigidus. The sequence goes on along the minus strand of JAVHKY010000015.1, from coordinate 1,316,248 downwards.
TCATCGAGAAAAAAATCCACAGCCGAAAGCGAAGTCGGTTAGTGCGAGCATTTCCTTTTCGAAGATCACCGAATAATTTGACGAGATGACTCGTCGTGGAGGAGAATGTTTGTCGACTCCAAGTATGGTTGAAGTGGAAAAACAGTCGACAACATTTTCCAGTACGCACTTCGTTCTGATTCCTTTATCCATTCACTCCTGGTCGAGCTCAACCGTAATGAGATCTACCACAGGAGCGTAGCATCTCTTAGGTGTATTGAATGAAAATACTTGCGTTGACATAACCGTGCGTCGAGAGAAGAAAAGGAAAGGAGTGGAAGAGGACAGAAAGAAGATCAAAAAGAAATGAAGGTATCGGACGGAGCATGATTGTGCATGTGGGAGATGAAAGGGTTAGTGAAAGTGAAGCGAGTATCATTGAGAAGAGAATCGCCTGACCGAGAAGGCTCGGCAATCGTTTCAACCTCTTCTAACTTGTTAAGGAGTCGGCCGTTAGTCACCTTGTGGATGAGTTTGAAATTGAAGTGATCGAAGCTATGGTTCTCCTCGATGCAATGCTTCGCTATGGCGGAATTATCCGGTTGGTGGTTTAGGAAAGCAGAGAAGTGTTCACTGGAGCGATCTTTAAGGGAACGGCCGGTCTGGCCAATATAAACTGTCAAATAATTAGGTGCAGTGCAAAGAGCACGGTAGACAGGTGGGAGCTTATCCTTGAGAGAGGATAAGTGGCCTAAGGTCAGAAGAGAATCAAAGGCGCATTGATACCCATGGGGTATGAAAACGCGGATCATTCTATAAAAGTGATGGATGAAGAAGAGCAAACGAATCCAGCGCGTACGAATGGGAGAGTGGGCGCGCTGAAGAGAATAGGTAGAATGTATCGCGCGTTGGAGGGATTCTCTTGAAATAACCTTATCGATGTTAAAAGGGATGTTATTGATGCGCGCAAGTTCAGAGATATGGTTCTTCTCCAAGTTAAAGTTATGAGTTGAGAGAGGAATGGCGAGGAGACGATTAATGAAGGCGACTAAGACAGAGAATTATTTATGAAAATGATCATGAAAAGGTGCGCCATTGATAAGAATGCCAGTATCAGAAGGTTCACGTTAGATGGCGAAATGAGGAGAAAGCTGAAGGTTCTCGAGTTGGAGAGAGATGGTGAGGTCGAGCTAGTTGATAGAGGGACCACCGAGTTCTAGAGTGAAGTGGATGGTCGGATGAAAGGAATTCAAGTGAGAGGTTTTCGAGACCCGACGAAGAACCATTCCAAACGCAAAGAATGTCGTCGACGTAAAGAAGCCAAAGAAGAATGTGAGGTTGGGGGAGAACGGTGCTATTAAGGAGGTCCGTTTCGAACTTGTCCATAAAGATATCGGCGACGAGCGAAGAAAGAGGGGCGCCCATTGGAAGGCCATCGAGGAATTCATAAAGAACATCCCGGTGGAAACAAGTATTCTTGCTGAGCATAAGAGATGAGGACGTGGAACTCGGAGATGGTATCGGTATGAATGTTATTGGAGGTGAGGTATGCCAACTTGTAGCCAATACTCTGGGCGACCGGAATATTAATATACATGCTGGATACATCGAAAGAATTGAGTGAGGCGTCAGGAGGAAAGGACGCGTCTTCCAATTTTGAAGCAAGATTAGTGGAGTTAATGATAGTGTGTTGCGGAGCGAAGTTGAAATGAATGCAAAACCATTTACCGAGATAGCGAGCCGAATTGTAGAAAGCATCGGTGTAATAAGCGACCACCGGACGATTCGGTTTGTGGATCTTAAGTTGGCCGCACAACCGAGAGGGCGAAGGATTCATCATCCAGGATATTTTGAGGCCTTATTCAGCAGGTTACCTCAAAGTCCAATTTTCTGAAGTTCAACAGGACTTGAATGCCACTACCTCCCTCCCCCGCAATCCGGCGTCTGACAGTAGAAAACGTTGGATCGGGCTCCCCTTTTTAGGAAAATTCTCTTCCCAGTTAGGTCGTGTCCTCCGCCCATTTGGGTTTCGCCCAGTGTATTACAATCTTAACACTGTAAAAAGTCTGTTCGTTAAGCTGAAGGACCCCATCCCACTGGTCGAAAGAAGTGGGGTTTACAAAATGGAGTGTAATGACTCTAATGGAATCTACATAGGCGAGACTGGACGTCAGCTCAAAATTAGAATAGATGAGCATAGGAAGGCGTGAGAAAAGAAGAAATTGGGTGATTCGGTATTTGCGGACCATCTTATTACCACTGGCCATAGTTTCAAAGAGAGATCCGAGTCCCTCCTCCATAGAGAGTCCTCGGTTTTCAATCGTACCGCCTTAGAACATATTGAAATTATTCGCCATCTGAATAACGACAACCTAAATGTGCTCAACAGGTATATACCTGATGAGGGGTTGATTGAACTAGCTTATGAGTATGATTCACATTGCGATGACTCGCTAGTACAGTCATGATTTCCTCGGCAGTGTTTGTTGCCGGCCGGTGTTGGTTCAGTTGCTTTCATGTCACCCGTTGACAATGGTTCTTTAATCGAAAGCGCTCCCGTGTATTTTGTATTTCTGTGGCTTTAATTAAATTACTCCGTCTGTTTTACTCCTTTGAATATGTTGTCGTTTGATGTCTTTGGTCATAATTTGGAGAACCAAATCAATTCTATTAATAACGCTGAGGAGGCGTATTTAAGGTTTCTCTTCGTGAAGTTTCGGAACCAACGGTTGTCGTTTTCGTCCCATATTTGGTTTCTCAATAAGTGTTTAAAATTGCATTTGAAACCCAAATTCATCAAATTCCGGTTGTTCTCCGATTGTGTTCAGACCACCAAGAAATTGGAGAAATTTCTGACTGAAACGTGGATCCGCACCGAGTAGCGGAGGTGGCATGGGAAGTTGAATATCACCACAAGGTTGAACTTGTTGGTCCATTCGAGACTTTCCGGTGTATTCTCGCCAGGTGAGTTGGATCTCTTTATCAAGTCGGTTAACCTTAAATGCCGGTCCTTTGAGGCTAAATTGAGACGTAAGAAAAATAAAAAGCTTAGCTCCCTCCAAAAATCGAATACCTCCGCTGTCCAGGAAGTGAGTACTGATGTCAGCTTTATCCAAAAATTTTTACCGCGGATTATAAATTGTAGTAATGTTCAGTTTGAGAGTGATGAGAATTGAATCTCTTGGAAAAGGGCTTAAAATTCGGGTTACCCCCTCTTAATAATGCTGACACTTTGGCCAATGTTGTTGCGCACCTCGAAATAAAAATTGGGCGTGGGGTCAATATTCAGAAAGCTTGTGCTGCCTTTGTTCGTCATACCCCCCTCCCTTGGATAAATGATCTTGCTTTGGAGGTGATCAAGAGGATTAAGAGGAAGGTTAGGGAGGAGGGCTTAACCATTACTAAGGCTGATAAAGGGAATGCCATTGTAGTTATGGAGAAGTCCTCTTATGTCTCCAAGGTCTATGACGTTCTCGACCAGTGTGGCGCCAAGGTAAATGTGGATTTTAACTTTCCAAATCACATTAAAGAAGTTAGACGTTTCATAAACAATAGTGACTTTATTATCAAACCCCCTTTGCTTAGAAGATGTCTCCTTGAGCCCAACCCTGTGCCGCCTTTATTGTACAGGCTGTCTAAGGTTCATAAGAAGGACACTCCGATGCGGCCGGTCGTTTCCTTTGTGTCTCCTCGCACCTACTTCTTGGCAAGATTTTTGGACCGTTGGTTTAAATCTAGAGTAGAATTTGAGTCATCCTACTCTGTGAAGAATTCGGTCTCTCTAGCTGATAAGCTTAAAGATGACATTCTTCCGCCTGATTCTACCCTATGCTCTTTTGACGTAGTCGGCTTATTTCCAAGTATCCCTAGGGCTACTGCCATGCAGCATATGGGAGACCTCTTGGTCCAATCTAATATCTGTCACGAAGAACAGGCAGAATTTTTCAATTTACTCAATATTTGTTGGTCCCCAATTTTTGCAAATTTGAAGGGAAATTTTTCAAATTTCCAGAGGAGGTAGGTATCCCTATTGGCTCTCCTCTGGGTTCCCTCATTTCGGAGGTTTTCATGTCTAAATTTGAGCTCGATCTTTTTTCCTCTGGTCAGGGGCTTTTGGGTCATATACATTATTGGCACAGGTATTTTGATGATGTGTTGTGCATGTGGACCGGTCACCGAGATCTCCTTTTGGAGTTTCTTAGGTATCTCAATAGTTTGTACCCTTCCATCAAATTCACGTTGGAAGTAGGCGGTTCATTTATAAGTTTTTTGGACGTTACTATCTTTAATAGAGAAGGTGTCCATGAATTCGCCATATATAGAAAAGATACCTCGACCGATATTACCGTCCACGGAAGATCTTTTTGCCCTGTTGCCCACAAAATTGCCGGTTTTAATAGTTATATCCACCGGTTGACTAGTATTCCATTGGGTCACCTCGCTTTTCAACAGGAGTTTTTGACTATAAAGCACTTGGCCAGAGTGAATGAGGTCAGCTTAGATATTGACTTGATGGTCCATAGAAAATTGACTCGGAAAAGCATTGATTCCACTACCTGCCTCCCCCGCAATCCGGCGTCAAATAGTAGAAAACGTTGGATTAGGCTCCCCTTTTTGGGAAAATTCTCTTCCCAGTTAGGTCGTGTCCTCCGCCTATTTGGGTTTCGCCCAGTGTATTACAATCTTAACACTGTAAAAAGTCTGTTCGTTAAGTTGAAGGACCCCATCCCACTGGTCGAAAGAAGTGGGGTTTACAAAATGGAGTGTAATGACTGTAATGGAATCTACATAGGCGAGACTGGACGTCAGCTCAAAATTAGAATAGATGAGTATAGGAAGGCGTGGGAAAAGAAGAAATTGGGGGATTCGGCATTTGCGGACCATAGTTTCAAAGAGAGATCCGAGTCCCTCCTCCATAAGGAGTCCTCGGTTTTCAAACGTACCGCGTTAGAACATATTGAAATTATTCGCCATCTGAATAACGACAACCTAAATGTGCTCAACAGGTACATACCTGATGAGGGGTTGATTGAACTAGTTTATGAGTATGATTCACATCGTGATGACTCGCTAGTTCAGTCATGATTTCCTCGGTAGTATTTGTTGCCGGCCGGTGTTGGTTCAGTTGCTTTCATGTCACCCGTTGACAATGGTTCTTTAATCGAAAGCGCTCCGGTGTATTTTGTATTTCTGTGGCTTTAATTAAATTACTCCGTCTGTTTTACTCCTTTGAGTATGTCGTCGTTTGATATCTTTGGTCATAATTTGGAGAACCGAATCAATTCTTTCAACAGGAGGGTTGAATCATCGGGAAAAAGTGGTGTGATATTGTGTCCTTTTCTTCGATTAGTTTTTTTACAAAGTCTGATTCAGCCATTTATGTGGCACCATATTCTGATGTCTTCTGCAATGAGACCCAAACAATTCAAAACATATTCAACTACGTTTAAGCACGGTCAAGTTTTCATTTGATATACAAAACAACGCTGCTGCGCCAAACTCTCCGAAAATGAAGGATCAGCGTGCGAAGTAACCTTAGTCGTATCGCGCCTCGGAGGCTGAAGGCTGGTATGCATAATTCAGGTTAAACCGGAATGCAAAATATTACGAAAGTAGTTCGAAATTCTAATACCGAAGGAACCACATACATTACAACATACCGCAGCGACGGTATACGCCACGAGTGTTACGCCCATGCGATGACAGTTTCAATTTAATGAATAGCGAAAGTCTATTCCCGTTCACACATTAGACGCGGAGTGCTGTTCCTGCTCGCATTCTCCATTTCCCGGCGAATGAATTTTTCTCAAAAAAGTAAACTGAATATACACGGTGCAAACAAGAAATATAATCAGAGAAAACAAAAAAAAAAAAAACTTCAAAAAAAAGGAAAGTTATTTCTTAAATTAAATGTTTCCAACTTTCCTGCTAAACGCTATACGAGTTAAAGACAAAAGTATTCGGCAAAGGTCAGACTCCAACTTGATAAATCTAAGAGGGAGAGGAGAATATATATGTGTCATTTTTACAGCTACAGGGCTGCCATAGCCGCGTGTAACAGAAGATAAGAGGCGAAGATGTTTTTGAAAAGTTTCCACTTACTTTAAACACAATGGTACTGGTGTACTCATCTTTCAACTTTTCATACACTTTTTCGCACTCCTCCGTTTCTTAATAATAATTACCGCGTATTTTTCTCATCGAGTTCGCGGAATTGTACGTTTTTTCCGCGCCGTATTCACGAACCGAGACGCTATAGGTGTTGAACGAGTCGCCGTGTCGAGACGTGTTTACGACCGTCTTCCACGAATAAACATTCGGTGGAAAATTTTTATTTCGCACGCTTGCATCCCCCATAAGTGGGCGCAATATTGTTCCAATATCTTCTACAGTCGAATAATGATCATTCCTAACGATTTTTTTGAATAATTTTCGATAGTCACACAATTCACTATGGCTCATTATTCTTACAAATTCTTGAATGTTTCAGGAGTATGATTACAGACAGTCCATAAGATAATTAAGCTAACATTATTATTACCTATTGAATTAAGAAGAAAATTGATTGAATCTTGCGGATCACAAATCAAGGATTGTAAAATTGGCAATCCAAATAAATAATACTCGTCATTTGTTTCCAAAACTCAAAGAAAAAAAATATTCCAAGTTGATATCATGTTCAGATACTCTACATTCATTCATTTTAAAAATTCATTCAATGTGTCAACTTTCACATTCATTCCATTTTGTGGTCAAACGATTGGTACAATGCCCTCTTCTTTTCTTTTTATTGTTAATAAGATGAGAAAAATGTCGTAATACATCCGGATTTAACACTCAGATGTACAATCACAACACTACTTGATCTTCCCTCTTTCAAAATAATCACATCATCATACAAACGTATGTCATGATAACAAACTAGCCAAGTGGTAACGCAGTTCAAAGCACTACTCTACCGCCGACGATTGCACTATTATCAACTTGCATTCATCAATCATCCATACACCTGCATGCACACAATAAGATACTAAAGAGCACAACCTAGAAAAAAGTGATTGCAAAAGCGTCGGCTAGCAAACACGCGCCGACCCTAAAAATGAGAAAACACTTTAAACTCTGACACAATTATTGCTATCATGGAGATGAATGCGATGAAAAATGTACTGCAAATTAGACTAACATCAAATTTTGTCAAATTGTCATCCGTCAAAGAAGTAATAAAATTCTCATAAACTTACAGTGGAATCAAACTGCTGATTTGAAGGGTATTTCGATTCTTTTTCAGCAGCTATGACAAACAGAGTCAATACTTTTGGCGACCATCCTTTGAAACTGATTAATGCAGCTGTTGAAACTTTTAATACACAAAGAGTGTTCATTCTATTTCCTGAAAAAAAAAATAATAATAATGATAATAATAACAATAATTAAAATAATAATAATCAAGAAAAAAAAGGTGACCAAAAGGGAGTTAGTAATCTGCACACACTCATTGAGTAAACTGCACACTCAGAAATTATAAATAAAAAATTCAATTTATCAAAATAAAATATTCTATTAAAATATAAATAATTAAATGATAATAAAATTTTTATTTTTAAAATATTATAATAAAAAAAATATTATTAAAATTTATTTCATATTTTTAAAATCAATTGAAATTTAATTATAAGGGCAAATTTAATAACTCATGGCTGCTGATACTAAAAAATCCGAGTTCTCAGGATCGGCTTCAATGTATTCGACTAATGTAGTCGGAGGAGGAAATCTGTCTCTAGATATTGGTGGGTCTGCCATTCTCAAGCGAGAATCATTTAACAATATTTCTTTGAGAAAACTTAGATTATCTACAACAAAGCACAAATGAGAAAAAATATGAACGATAGGGACTACCCTTTCGAAATATTATATTCGATCAGCTGATGAATCAATCATTTGGCGCTCGCTACCAAATTTGACCAATAAATTGAAATATTCCAAAAAATTGACTCTTGATTTTATAATGGTTGCTCCGAAAGTTCATTTTATATACACGTTAGAAATTCAAATACAGAATGTATTTGAAACTGGTCATCACAGTCACCATCATACTTTGTACTCTTTTACAGGGTGTCTACTAAATTTGAAAATTAAAAATATTGGACTTTTATTGGACCTTTTGTCGCAAACCTCCTAATTTAACAAGCAAAAAACAAAAAAAAAAACTTTTTTAATTTTTGATTATTGATTTTTATTGGACATGCATCAAAATTAATGGACTTTTATCGACTTATTGGACCATTTTTGAAATAGTGAACTTTTATTGGACTGATTGGACGTATTGACCTGGTAGACACCCTGTTTTAGCTTTACATTGAAATTTCTTAAATTTTTCAACAGATTACCAAACAAATATACCTGAATTCAATAACAATCACAAAAACACTGAGATGTTCAGGTAGTCAATGAGAAGGAATAAATCCGAGATAAATTTATTTCAGAGGACCAGGCTGTTTTACGCAAGGACACTTGAAATTTTTGATACGAGGTCGAAAAACAGCGACTTGAACAGAGATGGTCAAACAAAGTCTTAATCTGTGATGACCCAGAAAAATTACTTGGAGCATATTTCTGTGAGGGTAAGTCAGGAAAAGAAAGAGAGGAAAGGAATAAATGAATTATCGTGACGTCACAATCACACCGAATCAGTTTACCCCAACGTACTCTACAGCCTTCTTAAAGTTGTCAATCTCACCCTAAATTACCAATTTGGTTTGTAAACAAAAACATGCTTTATAAGAGATACACGGGAACGTTACGTTCAGATTTGACAACCAGAAATAAATAAAGGACCACAATTACATTTTCAAATACTTTAGAAACATCATAATTCTGAATGTGAACATGTAGTTGTTTATTTTTTCATCTGAACGTATGATCGAAACTTTCCAGTGTATTTCTTTTGGGAACTGATGACGTGATAGATCTTCAAACGATACAATCGATCACATTCAAGAGTTTTTGAAGTGTGTTCGCACGTTGTTGGTAGGGAGTTAGCAATGAGTGACGTCACTATAACACAGTCTATAGCAAGGGCGTTGGAGGCTGGAGGTACTTTGCCTCTACCTACAGTGAGGCGGAGACTAGCTTTAAATTTTGAAGTTTCAATGGATGCTTGGAGGCTCCTCCAAGAACCCTTTTGGAGGCATCTGGAGCGACCTCCAAAGTGCCATAGTGAAGATTCAAACCAAAGTGTTGGAGGCTGGAGCATTTTGCCTCCAGAGGTACCCTGCTTCCACCTAGACGTTTAGAGGCGCTTCCAAAGAACCTTTAGGGGACTTTTTTTTTTCAAAAGTATTCTATTCCTTGAAACCTCATTCAGCAACTTTGATGCTAGCGCTGTTTGGTTCGAATAAAAGTCAAAGTTTTAAATACACCTTCTGAGTATCATCTGTCATCTGGCAACGGTGATATAGGCCAACATGCTACATCTGGTCACACTGATCAACTGTACAAGTGTCTCCGGAGGCAGTCTCCAATTTCAGTAATTGCGCTGGAGGCACTTGGAGAGACCTACTTTGAAGGTCAGGAGGCGCCTCCAAACGTGTCCACTGGAGGCAACCGGAGTCAGAAGGTCATTTTCTGTATTCGTTCCAGAGGCGGAGGCCTCCAAAAAAGAATTAGGCCTCCAACACCCTTGGTCTATACTTTATAGGGTCGAGATTCATATAGGAATACAGGCCAGCTTGCTTGAGATCCATATCGACAGCACCAGTAGGAGCGCTAATGGCGATATCTAGAATGCACTAAAAAGTGAACACGGTGTTTTCGACCGGGATAGCTTCCGGCCATTGATTTCTAGTGCAGGCCACCTGAAGCGTTTGCACATCAATATTTCGCTGTTACACGCAGCCCTAAATGCGCCAATCGATGTACGTTGTAAACAACAGTAAAAAGTAGACCTTTAGGTACAGAAGGTCGATGGTTGTCAGTCGAAATGTCGGCAAACGGGAACTGTTTGGAGCTGGGTATTTTTCTGAATTGGAGGTTGTTGTACTTTCATACTTTGAGGAGATTTTTGAGCTTTTCGTATGACATTTGAGGCTCAGAAATTGATTGGTAGTCAATGGTGGCTAATACTGCAAATTATTCAACTCGTGTTAACGCGTCTGCGATCATATTGACTCGAAATCGACGCAAAATTGAGAAATGAACCCCAGTTGCCTTCCTTCATGAGGTGAAGCGTTTTCTGATTACAAATGTTGGAAACTTATACTCAATGTGGACCAGTGGTCGACAACCTGGAGCTCGTCAGACCAGTCGCGATCAAGCTTTGGAAAACGATTCGCATATAACTTTCTAGATTAGTCTGGAAATTTGTACGTTGTCCATGAAGCAATAAACGAGATTAAGATCACGCAATTATTCGCCCATAAACTTCTCGTAGGTCTGCGCCACAATTTTCAGGCCAAAAAGTATTAAATTTCTCTTTCTCTGGACACCTTTTCTTCACTTATTGTCCATTTCTTCTCTTTTTTACTAAAATCAATACACGGATTTGCATTGTCTTCATCTTTTCAACTACATCTTTACTTTTAATGACTTCTACGTGTGTTTCGACTCCACGTTTTTCGATTCAAAATTTCGGAAACTACAGTAATTCTAATAATTCGATTCTTCATAACACGTATGATATTATATTACGACCAAAAATATTAGCGCTCCCAGCGTGATCACTATAGTCGTATCTTCAGGCGATCAGAAAAGTAGTCGATTTGCTCTCGTTGAATGTACATTTTTCAGGGTACTATAGGGTAGTTGGATATTTGAGCAATTTCGGGTTACAAACTCTCCCAGACAAAGATAGTTAATACAAATTTTTCCTTTATTTTTCAAATTTAGAACCCTACCTCCCAATTTACGAACTTACTACAGCATAACTTCACTTTCTTCAGTGAATTCTAACAATTGCCAATTTTCAGTATCGCAACAGTATTTTGTTCAGGTGAAGTTTGACTCCGTGCCATCGTTTAATGTGAACAAGCCTAATACGAACTAAAAGAGCGACCATTCAAAAGCGAATAACGAACAAAAAAAGGCAATCATTAAAACAGCCTATAAGGATCTTCAGCCAAGGAAAAACAAGGGTCCAAAAGAGGCGATTGTAAAAAAAAAAAAACTCGCCGTCATCGGTCGTTCGTATTAGACTTTTTTTTCCTCTCTCCATCTCCGTTCTTCCTAACTCCTTCTTTTTCCATCTGTTGTTTGTCCACATTTTCCGACAAATTATTGGGATATTGTTGTAATCGAAATTCAATTACATCGAACTGGAATATTTGTTTCGACTGTTGTTTGGTACGCTTTCGTCGCCACTACCACCATCGGGAACACTGCCAGTTAGTACGTACGTAATTGAACAGAAGGCGATAGAGAAGTGTCTTTTTGCAGCCGTAGAAACGGTTGTACTGTATAAAAAGGGGCGATACTTTACTTGTTTCCGTTTTTCGGGGCTACGTGACGCTACGCTTATTAAAAACCGAACACGAAGTATTTTTCTTCTGTAAGAAAACGAACAGCGAAACTGTCACAAGAATTTCTCTGTACCGCGAGTTCCGCCTTCTGTAATTCTACGAAATACTTCAATCATATTTTGGCTTCGACAAAAGGAAAAATAAAGTCTACAAATCATGTTTCACGTCAGAGTTGTCGAGTGTTTTATCAAAATTTGTTACGTGAGCTTAGCGAATCAAACAACATTGTAGAATATCGAACACTTGTTGCATTCTGTAGCAATCGTCAAGACTCTAGAAAGCAATCAGTCGAGAAGTTGACAGTTGCCTGGTAGAAAACGTCATCTCTCACTTGTGACATCTTCTCTCAGGTAAATGCGGCACAGAGGAAGCCAATGATGGACTGTTACGCTGTTCGCGCATTTACAAATAAATCTTATCTCTTCCCAGCCCTCGTAGAATTTCATACTCGCTTAGTTTGCAAACTCACGAAAACCTGTACTCGCGGCATACGTTATTAATTCTCGATGATAGGTTGATAATCGTTGAAGTTACACAATAGTTTTCTCAGCGAAGCAATTATACGCATCACACGGAAATGGAGAGGCGAATTTGCGATACAATGTGTAGCAATATCAACGCTAAGGGTTGCATGCCTATGGGAAAACGGCGATCATAAATATTCTCGGTGAAACGATTTCTCACCCTGCCTGTCCATTTGTATTGTGAAATGATACGCGTCAAAAACAGACGAATGCAAATAATTAGTTCATTAACAAACAATTGTTTTTATTTGAGATATCGCCTACGGTTTCGCTATTCTCCCTTCCGTATTTATAATATAAAGTACAATTATGAATACTGCTAAGAATTGCACGCTCTCGGATATACATATTTCAGCGTTATATCGAATGTCATCACGCTTTCACGGTGGAGTATATCGGTCAGCCATTATTACATCCTTCGAAAAGTTTTTCTCCGACATTCCGCCGTATACTTTGAGCAACGGTATACGTGAGTGGGTTCATTACACCCGTATTAAATATCGTTGCAGGAATTCTAAATAGGTTTCCCGAAACTTTTTGTTCCAGATTTTCAAATACCGTCCTCGTAATGTCACGAGGGACGAGAAAGAGAATACTTTTGATAGAAAAAAATCTTGAGTTTTGATGATGAACTGCAATAAATCAACTCGAACAATTGAAAAAAATTTTCAAACTTGATTTAGCACTTGGTTATCAGGCGGAGGGAGGAAATTTGAAGTGCCGGGAGTCAAAGATATTGATTTACATTGAGGATTAGGGTGATTTTGACTTCGGAATTGAGGACATGAAGAGGACGAAGGAGGGATTTTGGCCTACCGGATTATTCCCAAATTGCTGATACTTCCGTATGAAACATTTTTTATAACCTTCAGCTTTTACTTTTATCGTAGCTTTCTTGCCATCGTCCGTAATTTCAAGTTTACTAAACACGAGCTCCATTTCCGTTGAAGAATCTTCTTTTCTTCCGGACATGAGAATATCTATTGGCTTGAAAAAAGTATGAATGGGCGACGCCAATGACATAATTGGCCTAGACTCACTTTAGAGATTTGAAAACTTTCGCAATATGTATCCAAGTATTCCACACCAGTATCATGAAGCAAACTATCTTAGCTATGAAAGCTTTACAAGCACAGTCAAAGTATGGACATACGTATAAGACACATAAATCATGACCATAGAACAAAATGCAAAAAATCATTGAATCTGTATCTTAAAAGGATTTGTGTCTTATTTACATGATAAGTATATAATTTTCTTATTATTTCTGGACATACAATAGTTCGATTTTGAAAAACCGAGAGCAGAAATGTTTTATGTCCTTGCTAAGCTTTTTCTTTGCAGTAAACAAATTAATGCTTCAGAACATGGACATAAGAAACATAAATCGTGACCGTGGAACAAAATACAAATGAAAATAATTTCATCGGACTAAACAATCAAACAAAGATGTTGCAGTGGTTATCAAGAAAACGTATAAAACAAATAAAATTTGTTTCTTATCTTATCATAATAGGTAGTAAAAGTACACAATATACTCATAATTGTGGCCTATCTCCACGGTCGGATTTACGGGGAGGGGGCAGGGGGAACGCCCCCCCAAGCCTTCAAAAAAGACTTAAATTGTCTAATTTGAGTATATTTTTCGAGCGGAGCAAGGAAAACATTTTTTGAACAATGGAATATCCCCCCCCCCAAATGTACCTGTAGATCCGCACCTGTATCTCTCGCCAAACGAAGAAATTGAAACTAAAATTTTTTTTTTTTTTTTTTATTTTACAAGCTTTAAAGCTACTCTAGGGCTATTAGCTTGACAAAGGTTTATTGAGGGGACGGATACTATCATACGTTTAAATGAGGGGGAAATTATAATTCACTACAATCATTGTCTTTGAGAAAGAAATAAAGCTCATTAAGTTTACCAAAGAGGTAAACTCAATTGAAATTTCAACAAATTTAGAGGAAATAAACAAAAAATAATGTCGTAATAAACCTTTCAAAAAAGACCAACACAGTAAACAGCGAGTTAGAAATGTGCAAAATCGAATCTTTACTTTTGGCCAATCGATGCGTTTCTTCGCTTTTTGTGATTTGCTAGCGTTTTATTTGTGCTAAATTTCTTCTTACAAACGACGCACAAGATTTTTTCAATTTTAGACTGATCCGATTTGTCAGGATCATTGAATTTAGAGGCAATGATGCGCTCTCGATTATTTCCGTGTTGGTTTTCTAAATTTGAAATTTTAGTCAATCAGCAACTTTACACGATTCAATACCTTTACATTTTTCTGCGGTTATGCACCTCCATTTTTTGCGGATTCTCCTCTGTATTTCTCTTCAAATAATCAGAACGAATTCGAACTCGTTCGTCTTGTTTTTGCACAAATTCGGCAAGTCCTCCAAAATTACGTTTTTTCATAGCTTTTTTGCATCAGGTTTTTTTTTTACTTAGAGTGCAAAACGGGAACTTGTACAATTTTTGCTTTCAAAAATATCCGATACATCCAGCCACAAATACAATTCTTTTGTGAAACAACTGAGCCCATAAATTGTAAAAACTCTTGACGGAGAGTCTCTCCATGTCACCAAAACGAGACTGATGGATCACCGTTGGAGCAATAACCACACTCTTCAGATGCTAATTCTCGAAAAACTCTGCGATATACAGAGTAAAACCCCTTGGCACCATCCTCAAACCCTTTGTAACAGGAGGAAAAGAAATATTTCGTTATATTAAATTCTTCAGCTTCAATAATACCACAATTACATGTATTTGTGATATTCAGTTCGTCGTAATATTTTTGACCCTCCAGGTCCATCCGAATCATCGTCGGATTGATAACCACGCTGTTCAGAGGCTAATTCTCGAAAAACTCTGCAATACACAGAGTAAAATCCCTTGGTATCATCCTTAAACCCTTTGTAACAGGAAGAAGAGAAATATTTCTTTATATTCATTTCACAACTGTCCAACCTCTTGCAGCGCAGCATGAGCAAACTTGAACGGTGGTATAAATCTCCTGACCTCAAGTTTTCCACAGCAAAAACGAAAGCAGTCATCTTCACTAGGGAAAAAAACGGTTCCAAGTATGCTCAATCTATATATAAACAACATCCTGATCCCACTAGCAAACACAGCTACATTCTTGGACCTCACGTTTGACACGCGACTGACCTGGAAACATCATATTGAAACATTAAAACTGAAATGTCTAACCAGAATGAACCTACTGAGAACAATGAGCCGCAAAAGCTGGGGAGTATCTCGCAAACTACTTTTGCGTTTCTAGCAATCACATGTTCGCAGCATCATAGATTACGGTTGTTCAATCTACAGCTCAGCTAAAACATCACATAACAAGAAGCTAGATACTGTACAGAACACGGCCCTCCGTATCAGCACCGGTATCTTCCGCACTAGCCCTGTCTGGAACATCCACGCTGACGTATCAACACTAACACTCACCCACCACAGAAATTATCTAACCCTGTCACAGTACATAAAAATCAGAACCGAGAAAGAAAATATAAACTACTACCGAACGTTCCATTCTCCATACACCCGCCCAACAATTCCATCCTTTGGAACAAGATGCACTACCTTATTGGAAAAATATAAGATAGATTTACCAGACGCGAATGAAGCCCCGTATCAGCTGATAAATCGTTATATACTAACACGCATTCAAGAAAAATTCCAGGAAGAATGGTCACAGCAAATCACAAGCTCGGCTACCAGGCTACGTTCGATCAAACCTGATATAAATAGAAGATGGCAGGTGGGACACCTAAACTGCAGACAAAACAAAGTCATACTAGCACGGCTGAGAGTTGGACACACCAAACTCACACACGCTCCACTCTTCACAAATCCAGAACCACCACATTGCGAACACTGCCCACACACTCGCTTAACAGTAACTGAACTCCTGCCCAATATATGAACGTCTCCGACAAGAGATTTACGGGAACCCAGTTACACAATACCTGGACATCATGGAAGACGCTCCCGGAAAAGTCACACTTCTACTTACGTTCCTACATCGAACAGGAATCCATGAACTTCTCTAGACATAATTTAAATATTATTATAAACTGTAAATACACATACCAAACTTTGTAATGTAACTCAGAATTAATGTTAATTTCAATTGCACCGACGCTAATGACCATAGACGTCGACGCGTCGATAAATAAATAAATAAACAAACAATTCTTCAGCTTCAATAATACCACAATTACATGTATTTGTGATATTCAGTTTGCCGTAATATTTTCCACCTTCCAGGTCCATCAGAACCATCGTCGGAGCGATAACCACGCTCTTCAGAGGCTAATTCTCGAAAAACTCTGCGATATACAGAGTAAAACCCCTTGGCGTCATCCTTAAACCCTTTGTAACAGGAGGAAGAGAAATATTTCGTTATATTCAATTCTTCAGCTTTGATGATACCACAATTACATGTATCCCTCTACTTCTAGTGTTCTTTTACTTAGGTGTGACCTTATTATTTTGATGATGTGTTTGTTGGTTTTCCTTCTTATTAATGCTTGTAGCACTCTTGCCCATTCATGGTGGTCAAATGCGCCTTTTATATCTGATGAAAATTAAGGCTACATATTAATATATAATTATACTGTATCTTCTTTTTGATTCTCACCTTTTGCTTCTTCTATCACACGCATGATGCATTCTTCTGCGCCTCGTTTTTCTCTATAAGTATGTAAATTGCCTGTTGCTTAAAGCTCTGGTAACTGGATTGCTATTATCTTTTCTAATAACTTCCCCAAGGGCCCAAGCATGATAGAAGGGAATGTGGGCGGTAAGAATCAATTAAGGTCATTGTTCCTTTTCCCAGGCTTCTTTATAAAGATAACAACAGCTACTTTCCATTTTCTTGATTAAGCAGCCATTCATTAGTTTTGATAGTAATGCAGACTGATTTTTATTCAGTACATATTTTCATATGCTTCCATCTAATGTTGTCCTCTCCAGGTACTGATTTGTTATTGCATTTTTTCAAGATTGTAGTTATTTGCGCTTTGCTGGTATATACAGTTTCACTTTCTTCTTCACAATTGTGTTCTATATTTTCTATTTTCTCTTTTGTAGTATTCGGGAATTTCTTTTCTAGTAGATGATAATTTGATTCTTCTCTACTTTTGGTCAGATTGCGATGTAATCTTAGTTTTCTCTCGGGATTTGACGCAATATATTTGTAGGGCTTTCCCACTGTTCGACTTCTTTTGCATTTCTTATTTCTTTTTTATATTATGTCTTTTTGGCCTCTTCTAGCTGAATACCAAATTCTTTCTTCTCTTCAGCGTTGTTAATTTGCCAAAATTTCGTTTCATGTCTGCCAATGTTGGAGTCCACCAACTTCATTTTGTTCCTTTGTACATATTTCTATAGCTGCACTGATCCAATTTGTTATTTTGGTAGCATTTGCATTAGTATTTTCTCTTGTGTTGTACTTCAATAGTATTGGTGGATTCTTATATAATTCCTCCAACTTCTCGATATCTGTAGTTTTTCTTGTACTCAATATGCTATTGTTTCAGAGTTTTGCAATTGTTCTGTACCTATATGTTATACTAGTGGTTTTCAAACTTTTTGGCAAGATAACTTGCTTCTTGCGCTTTGTCAGAAATTTTGACTAAACGTTGGAAATACTAAAGGTTCTTTTTCATTAAATGTTCATGCTTACTCAAAATATGTCGCTTCAACTTACTTGGATTCATAGCTTCGTTTGCTAGAATTTCGCCACATACGAGACACAAAGGGCTAGGTTTGAATCGCCGGTCCACGGAAATCCCATTCGCAAATATTCCTCATCATACTGGCGCGCCACTTTTTGCTTTTTTTTCGTGGGATCACTATCAGTAGCCACTTTATTTCGTCGTTTCAAGTTTAAATATTTTTCCATCATACACGAATACAAAAATTAGTACAATGTTGTTGAACGATGGAACAGGATGAGTCTGTGGGACAAAGTAGCAGTAGTATATAATTCACTAAAACCATATTGTAGCGAGTTCAATCGATAACATTGCATCACAGTCGCAGTCTGTACTATCATCACATGTTTCATGTTCTATTTTGTAATAACTTACAACGAGATATCTAAATATTTCATCATTCAGTATTTATTGACAGAATATTTTGAAAATCTCACGGCACACCTGAAGGATGCTTGCGGCACAGTTTGAAAACCACTGTGTTGTACGTTCGTGGTTTGACCCTGTATATTATCTATTCTTTGTTTCCCAGTTTTCTATTATCACATCTCTTATGAGCGTGTAATCATTAATAGTGCCGTCTTGATGGTGGCATGTGGGGTCTGTTATTACAAATTTCCAGATTCATAGCCTCTACATATGGTTGAGCTAGTTTGCTTCTTTCACGCTTTCTTCTATTTGGAGTGCGCTGATTTACTAAAGAGCTCATTTCTATGTTCAGGTCACCAGCGAGGAGCCAATAGTGTGTGTTCGCGATTTCTGTGGCCTCACTGAGTTCCCACATATTTCTTTGTATAATTTCATTCGGGGACCTCAAATACCCTACGAGAGAAATCCGTATTGAGGGTCGAAAGAACTTTCATTGGAGGGTCGTACTGACGAAGGAAACTTTCTACGCAAAATGCACAATTCGATGTTATATCAAGGGTGAACCATGCGATCATTAGCGAAAAAGGAAATGGAATGATCTATCTTCTGACTTAAGATACTCTACGAAATAAATCCGTTTTGAGGGTTGAAAGAACTTTGATCCAGACAGAGGAAACTATCTAGGCAAGATGCACAATTTGATGTTATAACAATCTGATGCGAGGACGAACCATGCGATCACTAGCGCAAAAGGAAATGGAATGATCTATCTTTCGACTTGAGATACTCTACGAGAGAGGTCTTTTTTTAGGGTCGAAAGAACTTTGATTGGAGGGTCATCCAGACAAAGGAAACTTTCTAGGCGAGATGCACAATTTGATAATGGAAGGGCGAACCATGCAATCACTAGCGCAAAAGGAAATGGAATAATCTATCTTTCGACTTGAGTTATTTTACAAGAGAAATCCGTTCTGAGGGTGGAAAGAACTTTGGTCCAGACAAAGAAAACTTTCTAGGCAAGATGCACAATTTGATGTTATAACAATCTGATGCGAGGACGAACCGCATGCGATCACAAGCGCAAAAGGAAATGGAATAATCTATCTTTTGACTTGAGATACTGTACGAGAGAAATTCATTTTCAAAAGAACTTCCATTGGAGGGTCGTCCAGACAAAGGAACCTTTCTCTTACAGTTGAGTTCTTTGTCCGGAAACGGCCTATTGTGACGGAGGTGTCGAGCGGAAGGGGCCAAATAGGATACCATACGGCCGTGAATTCCCTGATTTATAATTGCGTAGTTAATTATCATAACCGTTTGATTAATTTATAATTTTATGTTTCAAAACTTATCATATTTCATATTTTTATGGAAATATGGATTATCAATGTTCAATACATTTACATAATTATTCGACTAGTTGAAGTCGATTTTTTGACATGCTGTAAGATATAGCTGAGTCCAGAAGGTCGCTGGGTACTTCGAAAGAGACAGAATGGTACAGCGCCTAATTCAGCAGATGGAACGAAGAGTAATCGATAGAGAGTGAAACAGTCCTGAATTTGGTCTTGTTCTAGGTCCTGATTCGGAGTGATCTACGCCTCATAAAGTTGTTCACTTCCCCTTCCCTCCTCCCTCTAAATAAAGTGAATCCAGGAAAAACTCGATGATCGAAACGAAATAGGAAACCTTAATCGGCACTCGAGACTTTTCGAAAAAAGAGGAGATATCCCTAGATTCTTTTTTATTGGTTGATTAATTATTTTCATTGAATCAGTATTGCAATAACACTACTCAATAAATTCAAACTTTTTGAAAATTACTGAGCTGAAATTATCTACCTAATTTTAAATGAATTTCGAACACTGAATTCAATGTCGTTTTCAGTTCTTTGATAGGACGTCTCAATTTTTCGTACTCGCATGAAATATTCACGTCTATTCGCCGCGCGTTGTTGCGGAACGTAGTGTTCCTTCTCGATAGCCGCGATACTTCAGGTATCGAGAAGTTGTGTTACGTTCCGCAACAACGCGCTGCGAAAAAACAGGAATATTTCATAGGAATACGAAAAACCGAGACGTCCTATCAAAAAACTGAGAACGGCATTGAATTCAGCGTTCAAAATTCATTTACAATTTGATAATAATAAATAATAAGTTCGGAGTACAGACACGTAACAGCAATTCTATTTAGTTCAGGACGTTGAAATTAAAAATAATAATACACAACCGAAAATTTAGAAATGTGAAGTTGAACTTAAAATTTAGATAATCAGTTAAAATTTGATAAAATTTGAAAAAGGTAACGTCAAGAACAGAATACGAACACAACCGGTTTCGATCGAGTGTACCGATCATCATCAGGTGATGGACTCTGAAGACGAGAAACACGAAACAAGTTCGTGGTAGAGCAACAAGAAGCAGAAACGCCAGTAAATACATGAATAAGGCCAGTATAAACAAGAATTATGAGTAATTATATAAGAATCGGATAAATGGATTCAAGAGTGTACCTTCTAAATCGTTCAGGAGTGACGGACGGTTAGATACAGCTGCTGGGATAATTTCTGTTTCTTTCAATCTACGCATCGAACGACCTATATCACACACATGCAGAAGTTTAGCGGAAGATTTTACAATATCATGGTTTTGAGCCAAACAATGTGCGGCGAAAGCAGATTCATTAGGAGTGTTGGCCCAAAAAGCTGCGTGATGTTCTTTTAACCGCTTCTGGA
Source organism: Aspidiotus rigidus (assembly GCA_035079385.1). Taxonomy (NCBI): domain Eukaryota; kingdom Metazoa; phylum Arthropoda; class Insecta; order Hemiptera; family Diaspididae; genus Aspidiotus; species Aspidiotus rigidus. Next base: position 1,295,390 of record JAVHKY010000015.1, on the reverse strand, counting down.
GTTTCCGACCAGTCTGCCCAATATAGAAGCAATTGCACTCTCCGCATGATATTTTATAAATCCCAGATTTTTGAAGAGAAGGGACCGGGTCTTTAACATTGATCAGACATCTGAGAGTGGTCATTGGATAAAATCCCACGTTATGATTAAAGCGTCGAAGTTCGCGGGCCATCTTCTGCGAGGGGCGGCCCAAGAAGGGCAGTCGAATCCAGCGCGTTCTTTTCCTGTCTTTTTCTTTTTGTTCATCGTGCACAGGATCAGCAGCAGCAAGACGAGGGCGGGTTTGAGCGAGTAAGAAACGGAGCCGTTTCCGGCGGATGAGAAGATCAGTATCCACCTTGAGATGTCAAGTTGGGCTATGTGTTTAATAGTCTCGGCCTCTGCTTTTGAAGCTTCAGGGGTCAGAGGTAGATTGAGAAGTCGATAGATAGCGGAATTGACAGCCGCCATCTTTTGAGCTGGAGGATGATAAGAAGAATCGTGAATTGATACTCCTAAGAAAGTTTTCTTCCGGTAAATTGCGAACGTAGGGGTTAAAACGTTATGCGACTCCGAGAGCGTGATAATTCTTCTATAATTACTCATAATTCTTGTATATAGTGGCCTTATTCATGTATTTACTGGCGTTTCTGCTTCTTGTTGCTCTACTACGAACTTGTTTGGTATTTCTCGTCTTCAGTCCATCACCAGATGATGATCGGTACACTCGATCGAAACCGGTTGTGTTGTTCTTGACGTTACCTTTTTCAAATTTTATCAAATTTTAACTTATTATCTAAATTTTAAGTCTAACTTCACATTTCTAAATTTTCGGTTGCGTATTATTATTTTTAATTTTAACGTCCTGAACTAAATAGAATTGCTGTTACGTGTCTGTACTCCGAACTTATTATTTATTACTACTATGGCTCGTACACAAGAGGAACTTATCCAATTTACAATTTGATAATTTCAGCTCAGCAATTTTTAGGCTGTTGGGTAGCGTAATTGAAGAATTGTCCGGGTTACTCTACCGATTTCCAAACAATTTATTGAACCAATGGACACTCTTTGTAAATATGCGTACTTGAACGATTGTCCATACCCACAAGTCCTCCAGTACTCATTCAACTAGGTACATATTTTTCCAACGTGAAAATATAAGCAACATAAGTAAAAAAGTTGCCAATAGTACGTTCGATGATATTAATATATAAAACACCATTTTGCTGCTCAATTCGAGTACAAAATTCAAATAAAAAGCAATTTGGTTTATTAATCAAGTTACCACGCTTAATTCGACATTAAAAGTCCCTATAGTTTTCTAATTCTTTGAAACCACCCTATTTTGAAAGAGAAACGAGGAAAAATAATGATATTTCAAACGAAGAAAAATAAAAAAGTAAATAAAACGACGAAAAAGTTGTTAACAATGTAAGAGGTAATCAAAAAAAAAAAAAAAAATGAGAGGGTGGGAATATTTTATGAAATCAATTTTTTCCTAATGTTTGGACGTGTTGTTAAACCAAAGGAAATACGAGGCTATACATCAAGTGAAAGGGGGAACAGTCTAACTCACATCGACGAGAGTTTATATTGCAAATGTACCACCTAAAAATTTGCAACAGTTATTCAATCGAAAATCAGATTAAACCCAAATTTAAAGAAGTAGAAAAGAACGGAAGAAAATAAACGAGAATTCTCCAAAATGATAAAAGAGCGAAAGAAAAGAAAAGAAAGGAAAAATTGCAACAACGAGCACACGAAGTTTAGCAGCGTACATTCTAAGTCAAGTTTCCCGTCAAGGAATGAACAGATAAAACATAGAAAAAAAGAGTGAAGTTTTCGACGTGGCATTGTTGGGTGTTGTTTTTTATTGCAATCTCGACGAGAAGGGTATTAATAAGAACGATAGTAATAAAAGTGTTTATTGGAAGTACAAAACTTTCGGTTTGATACCACCGCCGGAATTTTCGAAGACAGTTGACATAACGAGGCGAGCGAGGTTGAGTTCGCACAAAGAATCGCGTTGTGTACAGTATAAGATATGGAATGCGGGCACAATTCGTCGAGCCGTGTTATTCCGTTCCACCTTGTACACTTTAGTTCCTTTTATACTTGCCAACAACTTGTTGCTTTTTTGTGTACTCATCTTATTGTCTACTTTATATTTCCGGTCCCGCGCTACCCTCCTTCTCGAGCTGCATTATAGGAAATTTTCTGATGTACGACGTGCGAGATTATTTTCGATAGCGCTGTTTTTTTTGTTTTTTTTTCGTTTTGGTTATTCGTACGGAAGGGTCGTTAATGATCGCGAGTTACAAACTGTTTACACAAAGTATTTTCGAATTAATTTTTCGATATTCGTCGAATTCCGCGGAGTCGAGGAGAGAACCGTGGAAATATTATCTCGTGCGGACGAAAATTGAATTAATATTCGTTGCGGTGACGTTATTTACGGGGCGTCGGTATGCAATTTTATTAACACGACCCCGTATGACTCCTAAGGAACGATTCTCGACGTAATTGCCGCTTATCTTTGTGTCGCGAGCGACTTTCTGTAGTAGGTTCGCGGTCGAGCGGCGTACACGTTGACGAACGAGGGTGTAAAAGTTTTATGCGCTCGCGAATGAGCTTGACCAAGTCGGACATTCATTCACTAGCTAAATTCGATTATAGCGACGTCGACGACACGCCGACCCCTAATAACCAGAATGCGTGCGTGTACGTTCACGTATTAATTTCCGCGTCATTCGCTACCCCGCACTCGGTTGCAACATCGTTGTCATATGCAACGTATGTTCAGCGTGTTTGTCATTTCAGTGTGCAATAATTTTCAACAACAACGATGATATTTCACATAACATCTCGCGGTTAACCAAATGCTCGGTTAGTTATCAATCGCGCGGATGCTTGCCGTATACGTAGAGAATACGGGTGCAAAAGACGAATTTCAACTGTCGAGGAATCTATTCCGCGAGGTATACTTTCATTACTATACACACCATTTGCCATTAACGCCCCTTGTCGTTTAAAAATTCTTGCCATGTAGCCTAAAACCAGAGTTAAAGAATTCACTGTAACCAATTTCTTGTAGTCGTGAGGCAGTGGTTTAGCTAGGATTTGAGAAAGGGAAGCGGAGTTACGGGGACTGTCCAACAGTGTTTTGGGAACATAGATTCTAAAGTAAATTTTCGCACTGAAAACGATTCCGTCGTCCATTTTTCGCTAACACGTCCTGAGTTGAAGAAGCGAAAAATGCCAAAATTGACCATCTTTAATGGGGAAAATAGAAGCCTCAGATTCAAAATTAGAACTTTCCTTCAACGCAGTGACGTGCTCCATACCTAGGAGATTGTATCAGAAAAAAATTGAGTCAATCCAAACAGTACGGTGGGTTTTACACAAGTTTTTGAAAATCAATTATTCAAATTTTCAATTCTCGTTTCTATAATTATTCGCCTAACATTCAAAGCTGCTATTTGAGTACCAACAGACATGTATAAGATGGAAAAATGATTGGAATAAAAATAAAAACGAAGATTTATTCCACCTTTTAGTATTTGTAACGCAAAATATGATAAAACTTCAGAACCCTCAAACAAGCATTCAAGCACGAGTTAGTACTGTTTGTTTTCTTGCAGAATATCTTTCCAAAAAATTATAATTTCTCTGTAAGCACTCATCCAATTAAATTGATACTTTTTATTTTCATTGAAGAGGGTTCAAATTTACTTCAATAATTTTTCTTTAGAATGCAGCAAAATAATCGATTGAAGTTGTCAATTTTACAACATTTTCGAACAATTCAACAGGTATTACAGAAAAACTAGACGTGCTGGAGAAAAACGACTCGCGGCATCGTGTTCAGCGTTGAAAACACTTTAAGAATCAACTCGACTTTATCATGCCACTGCAAAAAATTTTTTTTTGTTGGACAGTGTCATTATTTATTGAGAAACTTATATTTTACCGACTTTTCGTAGAAAAGCGAGTATTACACCCGTCACAGTTGTGGCAGAAAGGGGGGGGGAAATGAACTTTCTTGACGTTTTAGAGGTCATAGATCATCGCTAAGTCATTAAAAAAATTTCAGGTTTCCTTATATATATATGGATCAAAATTTGTCCGGACTTCTCCTCCGAGACTACTGGATGGATTTTCTTGAAACTTAGTCAAGTTGTAGTGTTATATCTGAAGTTGTGCACCTGCATTTTTTTTGACGATCGGATCAGTAGTTCTCCAGATATACCCAATTAAAAAAAAAAAATTCCCCCTCCTATAACTCTGATATGGTTTGTTCAATTTTTTTCAAATGTTGATATATTGTAATTTACATGTCTAAAAATGTAATTGTGAACTTTTGGCGTTGATACGATGTCTGGTTCGTGAGAAATCTCAAATTGAAGCGTGAACTAATTTGATGAAATTTGCAAATATTCGAGCTACTAATATTTTGTAGTACTAAACTTCTGGTAGTCGCTTTCGTCATCAAAAGCGAAGGGTAACCTTTGATTACGTAGTTTGTAGCTAGTTTCATTCATTTTTGGGTTACCTGTTCACACACGTAAGGATACGCTCTTTATGAATGAATTTTAAGAATGTGTTCGTTCGTGTTGAGTCTGTCATGAATGAATGTTGTGTTAGTGTAGTATTAGTGCAACAATCCTTTGCGTATAATTTTGTCATTTTTTTGAGTGATGAAGTGGTTTTATATGTGTGAAAGATTTGCTCGTTTGTGTTGAGTTTCTCATGAATGAATGTTATGTAAGGATATGCTGTAGTATTGGTGAGCAATCCTTTGCGTATAATCTTTCATGTTTCATTTTATTTCTTTTCTTTTAATTTCTTTTTCAATTAATGGCTAATAAGAGCCTGTCATTAGAGAGTTATAATAAGCTTGGTGTTGTTATTGAGTTCAGATGTGGGAGAGGGAATGAGAGCATGAGAGAAGCATAAGATGAGGAATGAGAAGTGTATGTGTGTGAGTCTAGGGTGACTGATTCTGTGGCTAACCCTTATTCACACTCTGTGGCAACAACATGAGACTACGCGAGGTACACAACTTAGTTTTCAATAACACTTTAATTCCAACATCAAATTCTTTTGAAATACTCCGGTCTAAGGTGGGGCGTATAATGACGCGATATTCTTGCTCCCATGCTTGCAAAATGGGGTGGGGCGGGTGCTATTGCATAACTCTTTTGAGTTTTCATCCATAAGTGTGCGCTTTTAATTCTCTTAAAGATAACATTTTTCAAGAAAAAAGCTTTTTATACGTACGTGCAAGGACGACGCAGTTTTGAAAATAAAAAGAGGCTTTTCCCGCCTCTTTTTATTTTCAATAACATTTTTCGGTTATTCTCTCATAGATTGCGATGAGAGCGTGAATACAAATTATGATTGCATGACGAGAAAAGCAGCTGGAAATAACATAGAATGATGCTATGCTCGGGAATTGGAGATGATCAAGAATGAATTATGAGTAGAGGGGTGAGAGATGGTGAGGATATATGTAAGCCTCATTGAGAGAACGATTAATAGAATAAGTTGGAGTTATGAAGAAAGGACTTAAGCGAAATTATGACTTGTAGGCAAAGGTAAAATTATTTATTTTTTTAATTTACATTTAGATTTCTTTTAAATTGACGAGTTACTAAGAGAGTGGGAGCTCAGTGGTTTTGAAAAGTGAAGATGTGGAAAAAGAAATTTAATTGTTGGAAGAATTGAAAGATGTTGACAACAAATGGAGAGTCATTTGATAGTGCTTCTATGTGATTGTGAGAGATAAGTCAGGAGTTCGGGAGTAAAACTAATTTGGGACAGGAAAAGATATGTTGAATGAGGGAGATATCAGAATCTGAGAGCATGAAAGAAGGATATAAGTGATGAGATGGGTGTGTGTGTGAGTCTACAACAACCAACATTAAAAGATGCTTGAGAATCGGAGATGATAAAGAATGAATTAGAGTGGCAAGAGATGTTGAGGATGTGTGTATCTTATTGAGAAAACGATTCATTGAATAAATTGGAGTACTAGAGTTAAAGTTTAAGCAAAAAACTTGATTGTAGATACAGGTGAAAAGTCGGGTGTTGCTTACGCGGCTGCGTAAGCATTTTTTAAAATTTCATTTACTCGTAACTACAAATCGTAAAACTAACACAAATACGGTACGCTAAGCGGTATTCGGCTGATAAACCGTCATCGGAGCGGAGTGAATTACAACCAATGTTATATTTAACGAGAATTGAGAGAGGAAAAATTCATGATTGTAAATAGCTTCGATAGAATCATTTTTTGGAATACACTGGTTCAAAAGTACAAAATATTTTCGTGTTCGAGAGCAGACCTTTCTCAAGAAGTAAAGTAAAATAGAATGTTTTTCGATCTTATGGTTATTCAAAATAAGATAATCAGCGAATGTCGATTCGCCCACTAGAGTTCCATGCTTTACGGTGTTCACTCTCTCTCATTTTGAGCTGGTGGTAGGTTTCACCTGTAAAAACATAATTGTAATATGAGCATTCGATTGTGTGCACTCCACTCTGCTCAACTTTAGGAATACAAACCTTGGTCTCAAGAGAGTAATGGGGCAACAATAAGCCAACTTAATACCAAAAAGCTTGAGGACACGACTCAACTGGACAGAAAACTGGGCTAGATAGAGAGGCGGATCCACTTACGAGATTTTCTATCGACAGCCGCTCAACCGAGGAAGGCGGTTCCATCGAGACATTTTAACAAGGAACCTGTTTTATCGGAGGGTTTTCGGGAAAAAAGTCTGCCGGCCGGCAAAGCTCGGTGCTCGAAAATTTTCCAAGTCCCCCTCTTATCATACCGGGTGCGCCAAAATGACGTTGGCAGTTGAATAGGATTTCGGACTAAATTTGTTCTAGCGCAAAAACGCGAAACGTTACATGTAAACTTCAAGTGTACGAAACTTGTATCTCGATTTTATCTTTAATTTGCGCCATATACAAAGGCTTTTCCGAGCCAAGCTATGGACCAAAATATGCAGAAAATTAGCCAATTTGCCATAATTCTCAAAAATTCAAAATTGTTCAAACTTTCATAATTTGAAAATACAATTTAAGGCTGATTCCGAAAAAAAAAAATATCTGAATAATCCTATGAAGCTTGAAATTGGAAAAATTTTCAATTTCTATTCTGGGAAATCCTCGCAAGCTGGTCAATTTGTAGCACATATTGGTCCATAAGGGTGCTCCATTAATTAAGTAAAGCCTTTTTTTTGGGGGGGGGGGGGACGGGTTCAGTCTAGTCTCACCAAAACTTACGTGAGGGGGAGGGGGAGCCGAAAAATCTCACGTAATTCAAGAAAATTACGTTTTTTCAATAGATAAACGCGATTAAGCACAAATAAATGCATTTAAAGCAAAAATACACATTTTGGAAAATCTCACGCGAGATACGAGGGGGGGGGGGGGTCAAGGCAAATCTCACGATATCTCTTCAAACGGGGAGGGGAGTCGAAAAATCACAAAAATCACCTCACGTAATTTATGGACGGCCCCCCACCCACTCGTTCCAGAAAAGTTGTAGAAAGTTGGGTAGGAGCGCAAATTAAAAATAAAATTGAGATACAAATTTCGTACCTTTAAACTATACTCGTACGGCTAACATTTCCCGCTCTTGAGCTAGAACAAATTTAGTCCAAATCCCCATTTGGCGCACTCTGTATGTAGCTTGGAAAACGGGCCTGTGACGTCACAGTTTAACGACGTGATAAGTCAGCCTTGTGACGTCACAATCTGACGTCGTCATAGGTCGCCTTGTGACGTCAGAGTATGATGACGTCATATATCAGTTTTTTTTGTAAGTTCCCCTCCTATCATGTACAGCTCCAAAGTCCTAGGCTGTGACGTCACGATTTGATGAAGTCATACATCAGCCCTGTGACGTCACAACCTATATTTTTTATTTCCCACTAGCCCCATAAAGCAGGTTCTCATCCTCTCTTCGTTCAAGTTCATTAAAAAACCCGTCAATTTTCCCAAGCCTCCGTCCTATGGTCCCTGTATATAGCCTGAAAGATAGCCCCTTCGAGTAACTAGATATGCAATGGTTCATACACCAATTACCTTAGCTCCTACAATGAGCCAGATATGCAACGCTTTAAACATCAAGAGACTCAGAACGTCCTTCTAAAGTATTTTCTAAGCGCTCCTCTTATCATATCGTATATAGCTCGGAGATCGGTATATAGCTCCTAAGTTCAAGCCTATGACGTCATAGGTCAGGCTTGATACGTAACAATCTGATGGCGTCATACATTTTTCAGATCCAACGTGCCCCATAAAACAGGCTCCCAGCCACCCCTCGTTCAACCCCGTTTTTTTGATAATTTTCCTACCCATCATGGTATCAATATCAATATCTAAACGGTTTAGGTATTTGATAATGGGAACTTCCTCCGAAAATTCAGGGAATTCCACAGGAACACGTGGATAAATCGGCGAATCAAACTATTTAGGAAAGCGTGCTCATGGAAACGGGTTCAAAACGACGATCCAACAATAGATGAGTCAGTACAAGTCCATTTCCCAAGATTCAAAATTTGTTGCGGTTGTCGGAGATGATAATATGTATCTAGAAGATTAATACTGGAACCACCTGTTTCCATGGTAAAACGATGATGATGAATGCTAAAAACTCATTCCTCAATTGCTCAGGACCACTCCAAAGGCACAGGCCGTCATCAACGCATCTGTACCAATGAGTATTGTGAACTAGAGGGAAGAGAAGGAGGGAAAACAACTATTGAACATACAGAAAATAAGGTTCCCAACATGGGTTGAGTGAAAGAAGGAACCCAAATTTCCTCATAGGGAACCTCAGCTCACACCAAAAGCTGACTAAGACGCTCACTCGTTGGAGCTTCAGGAACATGGGGAAAAAAAGTCACAGTATCGAAAGAAAGTAAGGACGAACTGAGTGAGGAGGGATGACATCAGAAATGTTATCAATGAGGCAAGAGAGTTTTGACAGAGAAATTGGAGGTGGAATCTACATCGTTCGGATGTAACTGGGGGAAGAAACATACAAAAAGACAGGCCTCGGGGATGTACCATATTTGTGCATTTTGATAAGTCCAGACACCTCAGGAGGTACTGGGTTAGGTATGAAGATCACCTTTTTTTAGAGGGAATTTCTTGATAAGAAACTCACTACTGTTAATGGCTTTGCTAACTTCAAAGACATAAAAGGTCCCACTGAGAACCGCACCTTGCACAACCTTACTTACATAAATGGACCTTTCTAGAACGACAACAGCATCACTTTTATCAGTCTTAATGACAATCAAATCTTTATTCACTATCTTCTTTCGTAATTTGTTGATGAGTGATTTCTTACTCCGATCTATGGAAGAAAGACAAGTATAGTCTTGAACATTTTTGCGATCTTATTGTGGATATTGTAATCGGTATCAATTTTTATGGCCAGACCCGTAACTGTATTGGAAAGGGCACCATTAGCGTGAAATGGGGGGGGGAGGCTCTGCTTGAGCCTTATACTTAGTAACTCCTCTTCCTTGGCAGATTGATGGCTCCAGGATAAAACTTTTGCCGATGTTGATCGTTCATGAGCACCAATATGTACATGGTTGTAACTTATTTGATCTTCGAGTACCTGGAGTTTTTTTTTCTACCGCAAACTGACAGTAAGAAAAATGGCCGGGAAGGAGAAGATCGGACGTTTCAGCATTTCTCGCTCTTATGCAAACATTGTAGTCTTGACTCCTTTCTCACAGTCACTCTCACTTTTTATGGCTCATCTTCAGCTTCTCTCCGCAACACCTACCGAAATTTCATCATCCATCGAAACAACTCTCGTCGATGACCTCCCATCCATCCAAAATATCATCTCTTATTCAAAAGCAGCAAATTACATCAAAAATCGATTCACCATCAAGCCTATAACCGGAGTGCAGTTAAGAGCTCGTAAAATGAAATAATAATAATAATAAAAATTACGTTTCGTATCGTCTCCCAAGATACTGCGTTGTCCCTGAAATAAACATCGATAAATTTTCGTGCCTCGTCTACATCGCATGTAGCCGTCTGAAATGGAAATATTTTTCTTCATAATCGTACATCTATTATTTTAATTAGTGCTAGATACGGATATCATGCAATTTTCTGCTTCAAGCCACCTCCGCGTCCAAGTATTAATGACTTACATGGCACCGAACTTCGTGGTAGACAGGCACAACTTGCATTATACATATGACACTGGTGACTCGTAATCCGCATGGAAGCCGAGACTAAATGATTTTCTTGGGGATTTTAGATCGAGAAAAATTTATTTTCTTCGATAATGCATCGTTAGTAAATGCTTTCTCGCATACTCGAAAGATGCACATTCAACTTGATCGATCCAGAAATACACCATTTCCCAAACAACCAAAAGTAAAGGAAAAAGCACGTACGGACGATTCTCATTATTTTGTTCCTTTTTTTTCACGTTCTTGGTATCATTCTCTCGCTCTTTGTTATTTTCATTAAAAATTCATTTTCCGGTACCGGTATTTAAAAAAAAAAAAAACAACAAAAACGTTATTTCGAGTGTAATTTGGAGTAATGTTATTGAACTTTAAATTTAGAGAGGACAGCGAGCTGGCAGTCGGCCATTTTCGACGATTCCGTACACGGCTAACACTATTATTGCGAAGACGAGAGCGGTGTAGAAAAAGAAAAAATAATACATCAGTACGAGCATGCAGCGAACGTAGTCGGACATTTTTAATTAAACCGAGAAAAATCGCGTTTCAGCAACTCTGTGACAGACAAGTCAAGACGGAACAAATGAGCGCGAACAAGAAGACAGGCAGTAGTTGTCAGGGATGTGAGCTCTAGTACGTGTCGAGGCAATGAAGAGGCGTCATTGGAAGTGCTACTTAAGAACAAGAAAGCATACGTAAGAAGTTTAACATAGCTTCGGCAAAGGGCGGTAAAGGTGTCATCCATTACTCGCGTTGTCAATAATACCGTATATATATATAAGACAACGTTGAGTACTACGCTAACAAAATGACTTTTAATGTCAGCGCTGAAGGCGAAGTACGGGTTACGAGAAAAACGCCTTTTGTTTCAAACCAAAATGTCACACTTCTAATTTCCTATTGCCCCTTGCATAACTGATAGGTAGTTCTCCTTTCCTATGCGTGTCAAGAGAGTACGAGAGTATAGCCTGTGTTGCTGATGCAGCAAAGTTATTCAAGTCCGAGATTTTCCTTTTTTATCTTCCTTAAATTGAGCATTTTGATCTACCGTACCTATTTTGTTTTCTTCCTAAAATTTGAAACAAAAGTGTAATATCTGACTTGTGAATACGAGCTACAAAGAAGAAGAATTCGGCTTAATATCGTATGTGCTAACTTTGTCCAACGTCAACCGCTGTTCCAATGGTTTGGGAGCCTAGGAATTGAGTGTTTTCCCTATCAATCTTACATATTATCTCTGACGTATGGAAATACAAAATCGGTAAGGTCTTATTTTAATTTTGACTCAAGTCTTATTATATAGCAAGCACTGCCTATGGATAGATTCCATGTGGCAGTTGCTGGGGACTGTTCCCTGCCAAGCTAACGTTGATCAAGCAGAAGGATTAACTTCTTGACCTGTTATCCTCTTATCGTCCGCAAACCTCTACAAAGACTGATAACCGATCGACTCGAGAAATATCTGAAGGAAAGAGATATAATCTCCGGTAATCAGTACGGTTTTCAACCTGGACGCTGTACATCAGATAATGGGATCGAGCTAGAGATAACAGCCGAGTAAGCAATAGCTAACCGTCAGTTTTGCGTTGACGTCAGCGTCGACATAAGAAATTCGTTCAGCTTGATTCCACAGGACAGGAAATTGGAAGCTCTCGTAGACGCAGAAGTACCTGCTTAGGATGATCAGCAGCTACCTTAGCTGTCGAGAAATCCAAGCAGAGACGTCTGTTGGCACTTGTAAACAAGGGACGATCCTTGGACCGCTCTTGTGGTGCGTGGGATTTTCAATGTGAAGCTACCACCAGGCATTATGTCAAAAAATGTTCTGACGGAGCCAATAAAGAAATAAAGATCATGTTTTATGTCTCTTCATAGCCCCTAAGCTCACCCTTTATGCAAGATATATTGGACGCGTATGTAACATTTGCACTTTACCCACGCAAATTTCAAGATTAGGATGGGGTTAGAGCAAACACATGAAATATGTCAAAAATGATTTAAAAATACCTTCTGCTGGGCCTGAAGATGACGGGGACGTTTTATCGTCGAAAGCCGTTTTCTAGGCTCCTTTATTGGCACGGATATATCCGTCCGGCCATGTTTTTTGCGGATGTGGTCCCGCAGAGACTGGTCCGCACTGAAGGTAAACGGACATCTCAACATACATTTCGTAGCATCGAACGCCCCGAAGTCTGCTGCATATGCTGTAAAAGAATTGGAATTATCAACACAACTGTAAAAGAATTTGAAATTATCAAATTGTTGTGTTCTACGAACGTTTGTTTATGACTCCGTGGTCGAGAGTCCCGTCGTGCCCCGCTGCTTCAAAGCACTGGAGGGGACATTTATAGACGTCTTTATTTTCAAATTGGTTTTTCGTGTGCCTGAGTTTTTCGTGATTTTTCCAATGGTGCACCTTTTCATTGACAGGGACCCATTTCTCAGGGTCGCACCAGGCGCACCCGGTACATTATTTGGTTTTTTTTTGAACGTGCTAGAGGGGGCGAGATGAAGAACACAAAGGAAGGTGGTAAGAAGAAGAAACTATTCAAGAGGATGTCATGAGAGAAGAACTAAATACCTACTTTTACAGCTTTCGAAGATCCTGTAGGAACAACGGCTGTATCTGATGTTCCGGTAACAATAGGCTCACAACTTGCTGCAGCACCTGATGATGCTCCGACGGCTATACCTGAGGTTCCCGGAACAACAGGCTCACAATATGCCGCAGCACCTGATGGTATACTAGCTTTGAACTGGGCCTAGTATGTGGCTATGGTATGGTAGATGATACTAGGCTTCTTCCTCCTTCCCGTTGGTGGACTTGGAATCCTTGACCTAATATCTTCTTCTTTGTTCCGCCATCTCCCATCGGAGATTGGTCAACCAAATGGCTATCTGCAGTTTTGATGTCGCCTTTCTAAATAGATCTAACGATGTGCAGCTGAAGACTTCTGCGAATCCGAGAGAGAATGAGAGAGAAAGAAGAACTAATAAGTTCGAGTTAACTCGTTAACTCGATTAATAACGCTAGTGCGTCGTATTTAATGTTCCTATTTCGAAAGTTCCGTACCCAGCGTGTGTCTTACGCCTCCCACATTTGGTTTTTAAGAAAATGTCTCCAACTCCATCTGAGACCAAACTTTGTTAAATTTCGGTTCTATTCTGATTGCGACTCCACGACCAAACGGTTGGAGAACTTCATAACGATCAAATGGATCAGAACGGAATTGAGGAGGTGGCATGGACAGCTCAATGTCACTACAAGGCTCAACCTTTTGGTCCATCCGAGGTTGGCTTCCCTCCTTCATCGTGGTGAGTTTGATTCGTTTATAAAATCCGTCAATGAAGGTTGTCGTGATTTTGAACGGGAATTAAAAGAAAAGAAAAATGGCAAAATTGACTCCCTCCTCAGTGCAAAAGCCTCGGCTGAGAAAAAAGATTGTGCTGGGGATGGCATTGTCCAACAGTTTCAGCCGCGTATCATCAACTACAGTAGAGTTGAGTTTAATGAAGACGAATTGACCCTCTTGGGGAAGGGACTAAAGTTTGGGCTACCTCCCCTCAACAATCAAGGGACCCTCGCGAACGTCGTGGTGGATCTCACAGTGAAAATTGGACCTGGGGTAAATATCCAGAAGAAGTGTGCCGAAATGACCTGCAGTACCCCACCCCCTCCCTCTCATGAGTAATGCTTGCCATGACTTGATTCTAGGCCTAAAGAGGAAGGTCAGGGAGGAGGGGTTAATCCTTACGAAGGCAGATAAAAAATAATGCCGTCGTAATTATGAATAAGTCCTCCTACGTATCTGGAGTTTATGACGTGCTCAGGCAGTGTGGTGCCCAAGAAAATGCATTTTTCAATTTTCCAAATTTTATCAAAGAAGGGAGGAATCTCGTGAATAGTAGTCAATTTATTATCAAAAGCCCCTTGACTAATTGGCCATCTTGGAACCCAATCCGGTTCCTCCCCTCCTTTATGGGTTGCCGAAAGTTCACAAAAAAGATATCCCAATGCGGCCAGTTGTATCATTCGTTTCGTCACCTACTTATACCTTAGCTAAATACATCGATCGTTGGTTTAAGTCTCGAGTTGAGGTAAACTCTACATACTCAGTAAAGAACTCCGGTTTCCTTGCAGATAAGTTGAAGGACCTCAGGCTTCCTCCTGGAACGACTTTATGTTCTTTTGATGTTGTAGGTTTATTTCCTCACATTCCAAAGTCCGTAGCCATGCAACACATGGGCGAGTTACTAGTTCAAGCTAACGTTCCTCACGAAGAATTTGCGGAATTCTTTGGCCTTCTAAATATCTGCTGGTCCCCTAATTTTTGTAAGTTTGATGGAAAATTTTTTGAGTTCCCCGAAGAAGTGGGGATTCCCATTGGCTCCCCCTTGGGTTCGCTCATTTCGGAGGTATTTATGTCGAAATTCGAAAATGATTTATTTTCCTCTGGCCAGGTGTTCTTGAGTCACGTCCACTACTGGCGTAGGTACGTGGACGACGTATTATATGCGTGGACCGGTCCTGTGGAACTCCTGAGTGAGTTCCTCAATTATTTAAATAGCCAATACCCTTCCATAAAATTCACATTGGAAGTCGGTGGCTTATCAATAAACTTTTTGGATTTGTCCATCTCTATTAATGATGGCATCCATGAGTTTGGTATTTATAGAAAGCAAACGTCGACCGATATTGTTATCCACGGATCGTCCTTTTTGTCTTACTGCCCATAAGATTGCGGCTTTCAATAGCCTAAGAGGCCTTCCACCATAGGGAGAATTCGTACTTGAAGCGGTTGGCTTTGGAAAAAATTATTAGACACCGGAATAATGAAGACATCACTGTTCTAAACAGGTACATTCCTGATGAGTGATTGATTGAATTAGTGTATGAGAATGATTCACAATTTGATGACTCGCTAGTTCAATCATGAATTTCATCTCGTATTCCTCTGTCTTCGTTGATGTTGGGTTCAGTCGCTTCCGTTCACTTACGCTTAGAAGATGGTTAATTAACCGAAAGCGCTCGCGGCTGCTTGTTTTGTGTGGTATTTTTTGTAAAACGCTACTCTCTTGAGTACAACCCTTTTTAATAAAATAATAAGTTACTAATTTGATAACGTTACGGATGTTGATGACGTCACTAGGAGGTTTTAGCTAGTTGATGTCTCTAACGTGGCTTCATTAGCTACCCATCAAAAATTATTTTGTCTCAACTGGTGGCTGGATGGAGCAATTATAAAAAGACAATAAAAATAATTTTTATTCATTTGGCTCCACCAACATTTTTTTTGTGAACTTGGGTCTTTCAAGAAGTTGACGGAAATGTTTCACCGGCAATTCTCTATCACAGAAGCTGTAATTGCGTTTAGTTGAGGATCACTTGCACAAAAAGAAGACGAGCTGTTCCAGTTAGGAGTTGTAGAGTTGGTAGAGTTCAGCTGCAATATAACGAAATCGCTTGCATCTATTGGTAATACAACCTGAAGTGGGCAAGTGTTGTTGTTTTGGCTAAGGCTTCTTTAAACTGATGAAAGGCTTCCAATAATTCTTGAGTTCAGTGAATCGAAGTTTTATCCTTCTTCGTGGTACTGGGTATGAGTGGTGGAAGATGGAATTGTATTTCAGCAGCTTTTGGTAAAATTGACCATAATATTCAGGAAACGCTGCGGTTCATCAACAGTCTTTGGTTCAGCTAAATTAGGGATGGTTTTGAATGTTCCATTAGTGGATTTAATACCTTTTGCTGAGACTTTTTGGCCGCAGAAACGGACTTCTTCCTTTGAATAGGGAATTTGCCAACGTTTATTAAGAAACCTGCAGCATCAAAGCGTTGTTTCTTACGTCCTTCTTTGCTTTTTGATGCAATTAAGATATCATCAATGTAGATATAATTATGGGAAGTCGAAATTTTGAAGGAGCTGCTTCATAAATCGCTGATGAGTCTGTACTACATTGCGTAGACCAAATGGCGTAATTTTGACGAGTTGAAAAAAAAATCAAATCGTCTGCTCTGTCCTCAGAAGCCATAATGATGTGGTAGTAGGCTCTCTCCATGTCGATTTTTGTATTTATTGAAGTTCCGGCCAGCTGGGAGTTGAAATCAGACGAATCCTATAATCCCTGAAGCGCGAATTTTCTGTGTGAGTAGGAGTGTAACCAGTTCTTACAACGGTTGTACAAGTAGAAGGCAGTACGTTACTCTCGTATAGCGTAACTGAGGACATCATCATGTGGTATGCAGTGCTGACGAGAGAGAAGAGCGGGTCCAGATTCTTAAAGAAGTCGGGTGGACTTAGAGGATACACAGAACAAATCCAGTGGGTCGAGCCCGCTGATAGTAGATTATCCTCAGGGCTCAGTTTGGCTCGACCAAGAAGCGTTATTCTGACGACCCTACATTTCAATTCATTGGCTCTCTTTTTCGAATTGTTAGTGTGAATTCTGCATGAAAGTTCACCGTAGAATTTGACCATACGCTCGAAAGTACAAATATATTCGTTCGATATGCAATTAAACTTGTGAATTATTCATCGAACATCCAAACAACGACGCATTTTAGCAATTACTGACACCCCTCAATCAACAAGACGCATTTTCATCACAGTAATTCGTCTGGTTTGTTTAGCCCGGTGTATCTATAAACCTCGCCGTAGTTTACGATAATATCGCCGACAACAGTGCATAGAAGTAATAAAAGCATATATTTTGCCCAATGATAACTGTATACAAAGTACGTACAAAAATTCGAACCATTAATTTTTCTGTAATCTCATTTTGCACAAATATTCACTTTGTCGCACTCGGATGTTTTCGAATTTTCGGATCTACTATCGCAAACGAAAATTATTTATACGTCGCGGATGACGTGACATCAAGTATAGCGCCATCCGCCATATTGATGCTCTATTCGGCGATACTAACCTTTATTCATTTTCGCAATATTGAGGAAGTTTCGCGACCTCAACGGACATCCTTTCACGAGTTTAAGAAAGACTGCGGAAATTTATAACCAAACGACTGCTGCTGTAGTTTGGGGTAGCCACGACGAGATTCATTCTAAGCCCTCTGTATAAATGGAACGTTTATTTCAACTGTCTAACGAATACTGAAATTGTTTTACTTGAAGAGATGACGCGCGGATCGCGGAATTTTCTCGTTTACGAGGGGCAAACGATAGGATCCATTAATTTCAGCGTTTGGGTGAATTTAGTTCTTCAAAATGCATTAAGAAAATCAGCGACGCAAGCGTACGAACAATGACGAAATCACCTTTTCAAAACTTGTCACATCAAAGATAACTATTGCGTCTCTACACTCTGAACTTGGTATCCTAACCTCAAATTCTCATTTTGTTCTAATGTGCAAACTTCTGTTCCTTTACCGTAAAACACTGACCAAAATGTTCTATCGATCGCGGTCATTTAAACGAATCTAGTCTGACCATATAACGCTTTTAATGAGGTAAGACTGAGCTATGTCGTTTCCAACTCCGATGATTATTGTCGTCGCACATTCCTACGTCACTCATGAATTATGAATTTTATTTAGCTCGCTGAAAATATTCTGATTAGAATACGTCATATTTCGTATTGAAGACGTAGTAATTATTCAGGACGCCAATCCTTTTTACATAAGTGCTTTGCGACCAATGTTACTTCGTACACTACTCTTTATATATTGGGCTCTGCTAGACTTCATTAAACACGCTCGCATGTACATCACCGGTATACGTCGATGATTGAAAAGTGAGCAAATACTAGTAAAAAAATTATGTTTGAAAATCTGCGTAACGTAGGTACCCTTTAAAGGTAAAAATATCAACTTAATCTGGCGTACCTACATAGACTGAAGCTGCAGTAATTTAAATTCCACAGCTATACGTGATGTAGATTCAAAAAAGAGAATGGAGGGAGGGTAATGTAGCGTAACCCGTAGACTATCGTCTGAGCATTTCATTGTTCGTATCTATACACATTAGGTACTCTTTTAATTAGCGCACGGTTTGTTTGTAAGAGGACTCGATTATATAACGTATAGCCTATTTGAAAAGGTTTACAACCCTCTGAGTCGCGAGGAAAGGCCATCACGGTAACGAAAATTTCTTTTTAATATTTCATGAGTAAATATAGTCGGTACTACTCTTAATTTAAGGACGGTTGGTTGGATTTACGCTAGAGAGTATTTGCGACAAAATGCAAGGCAAAATCTGGATTCAATGAATTAAAAAAGTAAATCGTATTATCTTTAATTCAGATTGAAATGAAGCAGATTTTTTCTAATAAATAAAAGTTTCGCTAGACTTTTTGAACAATTTCTTCTTAATATGATCGTTGAACAAACGTAAAGGAGATGAGTTATGTGCTACAACATTTTACGAAACCATCCTCTCTAGAAATGACTAAATGAGTGACGAGTCTTCACAACGGCGACTGTAGCGTCTCGAAAAGGAGGAACCTAAATGCCCTTACCCTAACTGAGATCGGACGGCCTCAGCTTCGGATCTGCGTTTTTAGCTTCCGGCTCCAGCTCAAACGGCGAAGTATGACGAATTACTTCGGTTTTGTGCCTATAAGGGGTCTTGCGCTTTACGCTGGAAAATTGAAGAAATTCAAGGCCCTTTCGAATGCTAAATCTTCACAGCTTCCAATGAAGGAGGTATCCAATAACGAACAACTCAGATTAGCAGACTCTTCCGTCAATTCCTCCGACATTCAATTTTCAAAATGAGATAGCCCTCCTAAAAATAGGCCGGAAGATTGCGCTCCCTCCAATACCGAAAAGCAAGCAGCTCGAATCGATTATGGTGGCTGATATGCTGCAGGGATTGGCACCGACAAACGAGTAAATTCGAATAGATTAACTTACTTAATTAGAGATACTGTAAAAGCGATAAGCACAAATCCTTCTCCCCACTTCCAACTTTACAGCTCCATATCTCACAAACTCAAATCCGCTGTGTTCTTGCGAAAGCCGATAAAGGCGAGGCTCTTATTGTTCTGCCTGATTCCGATTATGATGAGAAAATAAAGACCTTCGTCAATTCTTCCGGCGCTTATCCTTCGAACGTTAATTACAACATTTATAATCAGAATATAAGACGTGCAATCCTCCCTTCCCGAATCCTCTACGATAAATCGACAGGAGGCAAAGTTGAGTTGAACACCAACTACAGAATAGGTATCTTCCACCCCTTTACAAAACTCCATTTCTCTTGATCGTTTCAAGCTGAATTTTCATTGAAGCTCAAAGTTAACATGGACTGGAAGATGGTATCTTCCATACATAAGACAAAGCTCCAATTCTCCTGATTGTTTCAAACTGAGTACTTCTGAGACAGGAGGCGTATCTTCCCCCCTTTTGCAAAGCTCCATTTCTCTTGATCGTTTCAAGCTAAATTTTCAATGAAGCCCAAAGTTAACATGGACTGGAAGATGGTATCATCCATACATAAGACAGAGCTCCAATTCTCCTGATTGTTTCAAACTGAGTACTTCTAGGACAGGAGGCAAAGTTAAGTTCAACACAAACTAGAGAATAGGTATCCTCCACCCCTTCACAAAGCTCCATTTCTCTTGATCGTTTCAAGTTGAATTTTCCTCGAAGCTTGAACTCAACATGGACTGGAAGATAGTATCTACCATACATAAGACAAAGCTCCAATTCTCCTGATTGTTTCAAACTGAGTACATCAGGGCAGGAGGTAAAGTTAAGTTGAATACAAACTAGAGAATAGGTATCTTCCACCCCTTTACAAACCTCCAATTCTCCTGATTGTTTCAAATTGAGTACTTCTAGCCTCTAGGAGGACAGGTGGTAAAGTACAAAATAGGAATCTTCCACCCCTTTACAAAGCTTCATTTCTCTTGATCGTTTCAAGCTGAATTTCCCTTGAAGCTTGAAGTTACAAAGCTCCAATTCTCCTGATTGTTTCAAACTGAGTACTTCTAGGACAGCACAGTCAAGTTCATCACACTAGAAAATCGCCTGTATCCTTGAATCTTACGGATACAAATACGCTCAATAAAACCACACTCCCTCAAAAATCTTCTCCAACGTTCCACCATAGGTAAACTAGAAACCAATACCGTCAATACAGTCCACAATTTGGACCATCACCAACCGCGTTGGTGACTAACGAATCCAAGATCTGCCCCACTTCTTAGACAAAACCCATTCTCCTCTCAAATTTGATTCATAGGTGCGCTTCTGCCGCTTCATCAGGTCAACCTTCGTAACCCCTGTAGAAAATCCCAAATGAACCGCTGCGTACTTTATGCTCAATGTACTAGTTTAGGTCAAACATACTACATGCCAAGCCATAGTAAGCCTAGAGTCCGATCAAGCTAGTCTAGGGTCACAGCTAGTATAACCTCATAATATACTGTATGCTAAGACTGAGAACTCGAGCTCGATCTCGCAGATTTCAGGATTGAGTAGAGGGTTCGAGCCAGTTCCCTGAATCCTCCACAAGTCGTTGTGACGAACTTCGAGATTATAGCGGCTATCGGTGTGCCGACATTTGTTGGCCACTGTATTTCTTTCCAATATACCAGTGACGATAGACGAAGTTTCGTCGGATCGTAAAATTATTTCTCGCTGAATGTGTAGAGTTGGAAACAAATACAAAATATTAAACTCACATTTATTATATAATATTGACATATATGAACGTCGTTGGATCCCTTCCATCTTCTCAAGGTATGATTTACATTTTAACCATGATGAAAGAACAACAAAATGGCGCCAACAATTCGAGTCTCAGCAGTTGGAGTGGGTCTTATTGTACCAACTAGGTTAACAACTCATCATAGTTTGAATCAGAAATTGTGTGAAACACTTGCTAGTGTCCAGAAATGTTTGTACTACAAGTTACCACGCACAAGCAGGAGTTGGCACCGCGGGCTCTTTAAGCAGCCATGAAAATGTACCAGACTGAATAATGGTGTGATATCCTATAACATTCATTATATTAGGCTAACGCAATGCGTGATTAAAACGTTTTGGCCTACAAAATAGAATGGACGTATCGGCATATCCAGATCCTCCAACTCCAGCAAAAATACATTTTTTTGCTGATCGTTGACGTGCAGATACGTTCATTCTATTTTTTATGGCAAAAAGAGGATGAGATAAGGGACGCTGATGAAATGCCAATAGAAGGGAGACGTTTATAAATCATCAGTCGACGCTTTCTAACCAAGCGAGATCATCAACAATGGTTTCTTCTTTTTCGTCAGCCTCGCCGTCGTTGTCGATACTTGGAGGGAGAGGAAGCAGGAGATCTTGCGTGATCTGCGGTACCATGGCTTCTTCTTCCTGACATTCTACCCTTTCCTCGCACGACTAAATAGGAAGCAGCTCAAAGTAAGTAGGGATGAGCCCATACCTAGGAAGGGCTTTATTGAAGATGTAATCTCCACGCTTCAGCAGGTGGCAAATCTCAAAGTCCTCATTGCTCTCTGACGACGGAACCTTGATTCATATCAAATCGGGTGGCTTTTATTGAGGTCAAACTGATGACCAGCGTCAATTACCTAAAAATGCTCCACGAACGTGGAGTTCTACACCTTCTTATGCTCATCGAAACGGATGGAAAAGCTTCGTTCAGTCTCCCCTATATAGAGCGCTAGTCGAGGGAAGATAATTTATAAACTGCACATTTACCTAGGGGAAGGGTGGGATCTTTGGGCGAGCCCAAATGAACACCTAAAAAGTGAAGTTTAATATAATAGCCGGGTTTAAGACTGCGAGATTTGAAAATCTCGGACAAGTTTTTCATATAGGGAAGGCGAATCCACTCATCATTTTGTAAGTTGCAGATTGACAACAGCATGCGATATTTGTGTATAAGCTACTGTCCCATCTTCGCCTCGTGCTTTCGTCAAGGAAGGACGACTTCAGCTGGTGTTGTAAGAATCAGCATTGTAGTTCAACGCAGGTTGCCTTGTTTGATTTACCACCATCTGCAAAGGTAGACACCTGTTCCATAGATTCTTTCTCAACGCCTGTGTGTCAACTTAATCGATATCAAAATAACGGTACGGCAACTAGAGGCACATCGATTGACAACATTTTCATCATAACGTGCCTCGATCAAATTTCATTTTTTGTAGAAGTTTACTTGACTGTAAACGAGATTACTTATGCCTTATCGGCAAAATAAAATTAAAGAAACTAGGAGTAATACTTTTTCTTCCTCTTCATCACTATACGAAGAAATTCTAAACCACGTTCCATATTTACCGATGATATTGCGATATATATATATACGTTTCATATCAAAGTAGAAATTTACATTTTAGGTTCTCATCATTTAAGTACAGTATGTTTGTTGGTGAAGTTCCGTCGCATCCGTAAATGCGCAATTTTCGATAGCTGCCGAGATAACATGGTAGAAAGAGAGAGAAGGAAAGGAAAAATCGTATTCGTTTCTATTTTTCGTCGTATTTTCCGGTGATATGATCCTGAAAAACTCTTTTGCTGCTTCTCAATAATGTAGTTATGTGGTTTGCATTTATATGCTAATTTTTCTTTTCGTGTGTAAGTTCGGAGTATTTTTCTCTCTTTTTTTTACTACTCGTTTATTATTGTTGTGACGAGTTTGTTGCATACAAGGTGTTCTCGACTAGGCTGACTCTAGTAGCAAAACGAAATTCCGAGTGGAAAGGCGATTTATTATTCCTCTTTTTTTTTTTTTTTTTTTTAGGCGCGTATTTCTCAGACGATTGCCAGTCGATAAAAATTTAAGCTCACGTTCAAATTACTCGAGTCTCTACTCGCGCTATCGTGCCAGTAATTATCCCCGACTTATTGCGCACTCAAGGCGTAGACAACTCGATTTGTGAATGAAATGAAATTATAATACTTTATATGGACGTCGTTCTCTACTATTTACAGAAAGGTTTTGCGGTTGAAAAGGTTAAAACCACGAGAATCGAATAATATCTACGGAAATATGACTTTGTTATGATTTTATACGAGTCCATCTCATATACGTGTATAAGTCGCGGGCTTAGCTTATATATTTCTCGAACAAATTTATATACGGCTTGGACAAGTCTTTTATACTTTCGAGCGAGCACCGCGCTCCGATGCTGAAAAATATAACTGAAGTGGTTTTTAAATACCAGTACTTATATCTCGGTTTGTCGAGCGAATTATATAACCTCTATATCGAGTTTGGGCCAGTTTTAAAGGCAGGAACTAAATTATTTAGCATAATAATGAAGCGCGGAAGTATTATCACGCGACTAAAGAGGAAAAAGGTTATACAGTGTTGAGAATACACCGGCGAGAAGAGTTCATCTCGATTAAAAAAATACAGTATTTGTACAAACGAAGAACTGTAGAAATTATACGCGAACACGAGAAAATTATTAGCGAGAGACGTCCTCCGTTTTTCTTTTCTCCTTTCCCTTTTCCTTCTGAATTTTTTAATAGTTTTTTTTTTTTTTTTTTTTTTCAAAATGTTTCTGCTGAATGAACCGGTGTCTTTTATTGTATTCGTTGATTTATTTTGAAAAGTTTATTTCGTTCTCTATTCCCTGAAGTTGATAGGGAAGCACTATTACTTCGAATACTAAGCGAATGTGTAGAACGCTATAGGATAGATGAAATTCAGACATATTTCAAGACGGAATACGTTCTATAATTAGTGAATCAGATTGAAATGTCTGTAATCTGTTGTATTGTGTCCGTCCGCACGTAATTATCTTGGAATAAAGGTGTTCTTAATACAGCTGAGCTGGTAAATTTGACTTGCCTTATCTAATGGACAGTCCATGAAATACTACTTAGCGAAGACGTTTTCGACGTGTATCAGCTGGTGGTGGTTTGTTTGAGGCTGAGAGGTTTGTAAAAGAGGTCTGTAAAAAGAAAAATTACACCAGATTAGTAAAATTGAATCAGCGATTAGCTTTAGGAGCGCAATACACATGAAGATCGTGACAAAGAAAATTAAATCTTAGTTATTATAGATGACGATAATCAGTGTTTCAATGGGACATCGGCCCCCAAGCCAAATATCATATTCATGCATTGGAAAATGTTTGTTGATATTAAAAACAATTTTTAAAACGAATTTCACATTTTTATCCCCCTATATATCTTCAAATATGGCCAAATATTAATATTATTTTCTGTAAAAATTCATATCTCAGGAACCAGATTTTTATACGATTTTTTTGAACTTTGGTAAAATGGAAAGTATTTTTTGAAGCAAATTAACTGATAATTTTTTTAGATTTTTCCAATCAATATTTCTTGCCGAATTGCCCATTTTAGTCTTTTTTAACACTCATTTTTCAGGTTCTTTTCAGATTGCAATTCTGAAAGTAATATAATATATCATGTATTGAATCATTATTTATTTTAAAAAAATATCCATATTTTTTCAAGTGGTGCATCATAACGAAAATTGACATTAACTATTTTTTTTTTTTTTTTTACCATCACAAATACAACTTTCTCTGATAAGAAATTTTTTTAGTACTCATATAATTCCTCTAAAATATTTCCAAAGATATTTCAGGTAGATTTTATCCCGTCGCTCTTCATATATCGCTTAATCACTGCCTTTATCCAAGATATACTTGTCAAAATTGATACATATTCAAATCATTCACAAATAAGGAGAAATTGGGAAACGTTCTACGCGAGTATTTTAGATCAGCGGTTTTCAAAGTGTGAGTCGCGACCCATTGAAATACTTTTTTTCCCCTTTAATGAAAATAATAAACAATAAAGTAAAGTAATTGAAAATGGCGTGAACAATATTTCGCAATTAAAAATTGAAGAAATATTCGGACTGAACAGTAGGGGCAGATCCGTGGGAAACATGAGCTTGTTTTTTCCTTTCACCATTTTCTTGAATCGTGGTACTATATTCAATACGCGCGCGATTATAGATCATGTTCCAAAACAAGTCTATTTCTATTTTTTGTTTTAATATTGACCATCGACGAAAATGTAGTTTCACATAAATAAGATGTGGCAAATGGTATTAGCAATTTCAAAGCTGCTCTGGACAATTCTAAATGCTCCCCACACCTTTCTTGACCAGAAAACGTCAATAGATTGAAAAAAGAGACACCCATTTTAAGCATCCCATCAGAGGAAATTTCAATGAGTTCTTCCTTCATTTTCGTGTCAAGCTCAGCAAGCTGGACAGATGTCTCCAGAAAAGGGTTCAAAGTCCATCTTTCCTAATCCCAGTACTCGGTGTTTCAGTTTCAGATTTCGCAAGCTTGCAACCATTCCAGAATAATGATCACTAACGCATATTGATTCATCTATTGAAAAACCATTAGCACTACTTTGAACCCAAGGGAACGACTGGAACATATTGTTTTCTAGAGATGTTGACCAGAAGTCGAGGTTTTTTAATAAAGCTATCAATTTTATCCGTTGCTGTCGGGATGTTTTCCTTTCGTCCTTGAAGGCTGGCGTTCAATTTATTGTCGCGAGATTTTTTTTGGGTTAAAAGGGCGAACATGGTACAAGAGAGTTTGAAAACCGCTGTTTTAGATCATAAACAGAGATTTGATTTTTTAATAATATTTATATCAAACCACAAAAGTTACTCTTTTCAATTTCAACTCTTTCCAAAGCATATTAAAGCTCAAGGAATTTTTTGAGAATTTCTACTCTTTTATAAAAAAAAAGTGAGTGAATGTGAAAATATTTTCAAACTTGATAAATATTGTACAAGAAACCAACGGCGTTTTCAAGCTTCATTAATATTATCCAAGAGGATGCAAACTGTTGCTACATGGACTACCTACTCACAGCATCCAATTCAAAAATTTCAAATTAAAAACTATCGAGTGTTGATGTTGTACGCGTATTTGTATAGATTTTCAAATACAAAAGGATACCTGAAGTACAATAGATTAAATGAAAATGAAGAAGAGCAAGATGGAGAAAAAAAAACAAAAAAGAAGTGAAAGGAAGAAAACGAAATAAAAATGAAAAATCAAATCTCTGTTGATAATCTAAAATACTCGTGTAGAACAATATTCACGTTTCCAAATTCTCCTTATTCATGAATGATTTGAATATGTATCAATATTTTAACAAGTATATCTTGGATAAAGGCAGTGATTAAGCCATCTATAAAGAGCGTGTAGTGTCACAAAAAATATGTAAATTCAAAACACAGATAGATTGACGCTTCTTCGGTTAAGCATAGATTCGAAGATATTTCATCGGGTGGCGAGCGCGTTGCGTGGCCGCTGGTGGTCTTTCTCGCTGTCTCGCTCGTCTTCTTCCATTCTCTCTCCCTCTATTTTCATCCGACGGTCTTCCTGTGTCTTATTCGGCCGAGCTCGCAACACTCCTTTGTTCTATACTCTGATGTCTCGGAGAAACTGCGTAAAAGCAATAAAATAATTTGTGCGGGAGGTTTCAGTTTCTTTAGGAATTAGACATTGGGGTGATGCGAGCCTACATCTGGCATATTTAGACGGAGATTTTGGAAGACGCAGATGTTATTTCAAAAAATTCGATTGACCGAAAGGAAGAGTTTTGAATTTTAATGTTTCGGTCTTTGTCTGCAGTGTCATCCGCGGATGTAAGTCGTAAAAAAAAGGCTGCAGACACGGAAATTTGTAGTTTCGATCCCAGCTCTTTCTTTGTTTCTCTCGTTCTTTCTCTTTTATAGGTTAGAGGGTGCAGTGTCAATACGCGCAAGCTCATCCTGACTCTGGGGGTCCTCTTGATGGGCAGCGTGTCCTGACTTTGCACGTGTGTTAGCCGATCTTAGTTAATGTCGACGGAGGCGATGCAAGCCCTCGTAAATCATAGGATTAGTCGGGGTTCTCGGGGAGATGAACAGTTCACTACTTGTGCGGTGTCGTCGAGCCGTCCATCTCGACATATCCTCGAGGGTACTAAGAGACGGTTGACATCACGGCTCTCTGGACCAATTGGAAGGGTAAGAACGAGTAGGCGGTCAATTACGTAAGATTCCAGTTTTTGGATTCGCTGGAGTCTTTCGGAAATGAGAAAGTCGGGGGAAGTTTCGGCGGGTCAGACTTCTAAAAGATTTTAAGGCGGCTATGTGGAACGCGGCGCGAAATCACTGATGTTCGAATCTATGCTACCGGATCGATGTCGACTTCGTGCGCCGAATTCTTCTAAGATCTAATCACATTATTTCCAAGTTTAAATCTTATCTTATTCAAGAGCACTCGCGCTAGTTCGCATCTTGGAATTGAAATATTCGCTCTATTGCGCGTCGTTGTTCGAAAAAGGCGTCGGCTACCGAACCCACCTCGCCGATAATTCGAAAGTTTCGAAAAACTCGAGTTTTTTTTTATTATTAAAAAAGAATTTAAATTCGGGTGTGTGATCCCACAAGTTACTCGGTGCTCGTATTGCATTGTTACCTCAAATTGTTAATTGGTTTGGTGCTATGTGTAACGCTGGCCTGATGGCCGCCTAAGCCCCATTAGTGGGCCCCATCTCTCTCGACCGTCATGTCCACGTGTTAAAATTTTCCATCACGCGCGGGTCATGTGTTTTATCCGGCCAAGGAATGCGCACTTTTTCGGCGAACACTTCCACCTTTTCGCGATGCTGTCCACCAGTCAACCATCAGTTCGTCTCCATCTGCCACCAGGGTTCCAAACCAGTCAACTTCAAAAATCGTCATGTCATCTCCTAATTTAATCTTTTTCTCAATTTTTTTTTTACTTACCGTTTCATTTTATTTTTGTTTATCTTGTTCGTATTATTTTTATTTATTTCTTATTTTTGTTCGTCGAGCACTCATGCAGATTAGAGTTCAATACCACACATTTTTATTTTTTTTGTCGTTGCAAATTTCATTTTTCTCTTTCCTCTTCGAAATTTCACTCATGAAAGTCTGATTAGTTATCTGTGTAAGACAGTAGTAATCTCGTTAGCAAAAGAGAAAAATGGGGGGGTGTCAAAAGCCAGGGGTCACAACACTATAAATTCATATATTTGCACGTACTTTTTCTTTTAGAACTTTTCAGGAAATTATTCACAGATCTGCGGTGGAATGTGCACATCTCTACCAACGAGTCTACATAACACGGTACGTAACCGAAAGTTTGTAATTTTTTTTTATTATGCGTTTGTGTCTTTGGGGCGGGATTTTTTTTGTTCGTAATAATTTTTTGTGTTTTGTAATTTGGATTTAATTAATATTTCTGGGAAGGGTGGTTTCTTCTAAAGTTAAGTTCTCTAAATTATTCGAAAGTCAGGGGCACAGAGATATCGGTCTTCTCCATAAAAGTCCCTTGTCGTTTCCAAGATATGGGAGAGCCTCGGCCCTATATCGGTTCCTATATCCAAGATTCGCGTCTTTAAAGTGTGGGTGTGCCACGGCCCTGCGCTAAAGTCGAGTTCTTGCGATTCCCTTCATTGTAGCGAATTTTAGTTTTAGTTATTCCTTTTTATGGGTGGTGACGGGTCACGGAGGCGAGTCCTAAGTTGTTGGATAGTTGTCCCCCCGAATAGTCCACTCCGGGTACCTAGGTTCAGGAAGCGAGTCCGACGAATAGGATAGTTGTCCCCCTAGGTATTCCGCGTCTAGTTTTTTTTTTTTTGGATGCTCGGGGTAAGGTCAGCGGGGCACCCGTAGAGGCTCACGTCCCTGAGGGGAATATACTATGTCAAGGAGAATTTCCTTCAGGGATCTGACGCACACGTGAGAGGCTAGCGATCCCCCTCGAGTATTCCACCTTTTTATGTCCCCTCTTCTTTTTCGAAATTCAATTTTTTTTTTTTTTTTTTTCTCTTCTTCCAATTTGACACTCTCTTTCTTTTGTTTTGTTTTTTTTTTGGCTAAATTTCTCCCATAGTTATACATTATATTTTGATTCGATTCGCGCAATGACTTTTCCTCCACTGTTTTCCTCTTAATTTAAACGATGTGTGTCTGTGCCCAAAAAGTAGGGGGGGGGGCTTTTGTAAAAAAGTAATGTTTAAAAATGATTGTTTTAAAAAAAAAAAAATTGTTGGCCAGGTCACTCAGTCCCTGATCTCTTTCACATTCCGATTATATTATAATTTATTTATTTATTGTTTTTTTTTTTTTGCTAGTTCCCAGTGTTTTTTCAATTTTTTCTTTTTTTGTTTTATTTCTGTGACATTTTTTGTTTGTTTTTTTTTGATCATCTAATACACATGTTTACCGTCGATTTCTGAATTTCTTTTTTTTTAAGCTCAACAAACGCAAGCGTCGGTCGGATATGTTCGCTGTACTCCAACTAAAATCCGACTCGGAAAAGATCGCCGTCTAATATTGGGGGGCGGGGTCTCTTTTCTTAAAATTTAAATAAAAACTGCGCTCTTCCTCAAATTAGTAGCGACAGGTTTCGGTGTTTCCCTATAAAAACATCGTGGCATCCCTGGACCAAATTTCTTTCTGTCTTGTTTTCCGATCTTTCTTTTCTACGATATTAATTTCACTAAAATTTGAGAAGACGTCTCGAAAAAAGATACCGCAGTTTTTTCTGGCATCCCTGGTGGGGAATCGATAATAAGCTTTTGGATTAGATTTATCAATCGCAGTGACCGCAAAATTTTGTCAAAAAAAAAGGAGAAAATAAAATTGTTTTTTTTTTTTTTTTACGTCTCCCTTATCTGTTTTGTTTTTTATCTCGTCTAAAATTCTTCGTTCGATGGCATCGTCTTGACAGTTACTATCAATAATGTCATCGATATGTTAACGTAAAAAATTCGTTGGACAACTCTGAAACACTGATCATTTTTTTTAATTACGTTCTTGAGCGTTCTCTTCGTGAGTTCTTTTTCGTTCGAGTTAGCCATTCCCACGGCGTGGACGTCCGCTGCTATTCCTATTGTGTTAGTTTGTCGAGGAAGGCACAGTTTTTAGCGATTCGAGTCCTCAGACGGATAGTCTGATTTGTTTTTTTTTGGAATCTTCGAGGCGCATATTCGACCGGTAGACTTGCGATGTAACGTGTCACTGTCTGGCATATATTTTTTTTTCTCCACCACCAATGATATGCTAGGGGCATTCAGGAAGATGACCATACTTATTATCTTCGTTTATTATGTTTTTTTTTGTTGTTATGTTATCATATCGTAGTATTAATAGTAGTCCGCTAAAAGGGTTTGCCATGCATTTCGAAGGCGCATACGCGCTTTGGTACGTAACAGATCGTTATTCTCGTCTACATGAGTGACCCTTCGTGAAACTGGTTCAAGAAGGCGATGAACTCGCCGAGTTAGGGTGAATTGGTGTGCGTACGTTGACACAGTTGTTTGAGAATTAATTTAATATGGTCGCAGTGCCGCGCCGGTCCGTAGAACCTCTAGGAGGGTGTCGTTCTATTCATAGTTAGCGGGTCGTTCTTGTATATGCATACATATTTTATTTTATTTTGTCCACCGTTTCTAAATTCACTTTCAAGACTCCGAGGGTATCGTAGCGTTTTACCATCAATTACGCCTTTCTCGAACTATCGGGATCTTTAACTAAGACTACTATTTGTATTGTCTACTTGTAGAATTATTTAATCTAGCATTAAGGTGTGTTTGACAATATAATATATATTTCTCTTTTTTGAAGTAAGTGAAGATGGGTGTACAGGCAGCGTAATGTAAAGATTCTGATCGAAAAACGGTGTGATATAATAAAGAGAGAGAGATGGCGCCCACGTAATTGAAAGTATATTAGCGCGTTTGTCATAATCTTAGTTGATTTTCTTTAATCCTGGTTTCGAGTTGATTTTCTTTAATCCTTGTTTTGAAGATATTCCGTGTGAGTAGGGATCGAGTGATTTTTTTTGTTGTTCGTACCAGAGAAGATGAGTAAGAGCGTACGGGGTGTCCATCGGACGCACAGGGAGCTCGCGGTATTCGGTTGCCTTCCGGACTTGGGGTTCGTGAGGAACAGGTGTCGCAAGGCCCTAACGCAAAGCGCGAGATGGGAGCTGTGGGACTTAGGGGCCTCCGAACTTGCCCAGCCGGATGGCAAACTGAGATCCGACATCGACATGTTGAACGAGATGGCGGAAATAGTCGAGGGGCACGAAAGGGTCGGTCGAGTGGAGGTATTGCGATATAACAACGACGAAGTGAGGATGCAAACCAATGTGGTCAGTAAACTCACATACATCCACTCTCCCCCGACTCCGGAGGTGTTAGTCGCTATGTCCGCCTATCTTGGAATGCAATGTCGGTTGAGGAATGCTGCAGTCGAGAGGGTAGAGATAGAGCCACTTCAGCACGAGGATGATACTGACCCTCTCGAAGGAGATCAGACAGACGCGCCCGGGTTTCTTTCTGGGAACGAGCTCGAGAATGAGAATGAGAATGAGGACGACTATGACGATTTCTTTGCATGCGAGGGGCGCGAGTCGCCAGGAATTAAGTTTGAGAGTCGCGAGCATAGCCCGACAGGAATAGGTGAAGAGAATGTCTGCGGCGGGCAGCATTACGACATTAGTGTAGCAGTCTATCTTGTCCCGTTTCAATCGTCAAGTAGTGAGGAGGGGAGTCACGCCCCCGAGCCATAATCCAGCAATCTGGAGTGGTCTGAGTGGATTTGTTTTTTAGTTATTATTATTACTCTATAGCGTTAGCATTATTATTTAATTAAATTTTCTAAAAGATTGAGATGACAAATGAATAAATACATATCGAGGCAGCGGAGTTCAGTGATTTTGAAGAAAGACAGCGTGACGTGGGATGAGAGATGGGGACCCACTTATTTTAATGTGATTTGAATTTTATTGAAATTTTCTTTTATCGTGCAAAGAGCACATTTTCTTTTCGTAGTTTTTAGTTTTCGTTAGCCTATCAGTTTTTGGGAATAATAATGACGCGAAATACCAAAAATAGCAAAAAAGCAGCCGGAGAGTTTTCGAACCAGGATAATTTAGACCGCATCGATCAGCTCGAAGAACAGAATGGGGAAGAGCAAGATAACGTTCCGAATGAGCAAGGTGTCGAGAATGGCGGGGAAGGAGAGCTTCCCAATAACGATCAGATTGATCAGTCGGTGGAGGGAAATGGCCCGGGTGAGCGCGGAAATGAAGTACGCAATCTGTTGGGGCAACTCTTAGAGGCGCAACTTGAGACCCAAGCTAACCTCAATACCCAATTAGGGAATATTGCACAGGCTCTTACTGCACTCACGGCTCAAGCTAGTGTCAGGGCCTCACATCCAGCGCCCTCTGCTATTCTTCCCGAGGTACTGAGCGTACCCGAACACAGTAGTCCGGCGCGATCATCACGTTTACCCGCTCAAGATCACCTTTCCCACAATCAA
Source organism: Aspidiotus rigidus (assembly GCA_035079385.1). NCBI lineage: Eukaryota > Metazoa > Arthropoda > Insecta > Hemiptera > Diaspididae > Aspidiotus > Aspidiotus rigidus. The sequence continues at coordinate 1,262,894 of JAVHKY010000015.1, read as the reverse complement.
CCTCGCCCTAATACTCGACAGTTTCCCCAGTCTAATCGATCCGCCTATCAGCCTGCGCATAGAGTATCACCCGGAAGTTACGGGGGCAGGCAGGAGCGTGTGACGCCTGACAGAAGAGAAAGAGGAATTAACGGATGGTCGGAAGGTAGTATTCACTCCAGCGAACGTTTACGAGACGCTGAGATATCACTGGGGTTAAACTCGCCCTATCCGATTTGTCCACCGTTCATGGGAGATGGGTCTATAGCGCCAAACCGATTCATCCAAAATTTCAATCAAGCCATTATGGGGTTGGGGTTGAACGATGGGGAAAAGGTTCGTCTTTTCAAGCGGTTAGTACGAGTGAATGAACCGCCATGGGATGCAGAGTTGAACATGTTATATCATAATCTTGAGCAATACCAACATAAATTTCTGGAACAATTTTGGAACCGGGCGACGCAGGAAGCTATCATGCGCGAGTTTGATGAAACCCGATTCAAATATGAAAACGTCGCCACGTTTGTACAGCAGTTAGACACGTGGTATAACAGATTATCTTCCCTCTCTCATGTCCCTCTATCTCAAAATGATATCATTAATAAATTGATCAATAAAATGCCAATCCCAAAGCATGATGTGTTGAAAAGCCATGATAACAGCAATTATAACGAGTTTAAGGCAAGGGTGACCCGGATTGTTAATCCGCGAGATTTTAGGTTTCGAGAAGGAGTTCCAGGACAAGCTCCCTATAGTGACATGAGTAAACCGCCGGCGCGACAGCAGCCTTTCGAGAGAGCGAATCGGGGGACTAACGAGCCTAATCGGGGAACTCAATTCCAGAGAGCGAATCTAACCGAAATTGAGGAGGTGTCCGAGCTATACGAGCCGAGTACCTATGAAAATCAGGCCCACGGTGGTGCGGAAGCAGGAAATATCAATTCCATTTCGAGGCTATATCAGGGAAACTAGCGACCGCACTCTCTTCGAACGTGGAAGGGAGTGCGTCCGATAACCAGCGATTACCGGCTCCACAGTTTAAGCTTTTCCGGTGGTGCCAGTTAATCGGCGACACCCTTTTCTACCAAATTCTAAAATTTTACAACGTTAAAATGCTGAATCAACCCCTACGTCGGGTCAAAAGGTATTTCTTGGTTTACGAGTTTATAACGGCCGACTACCTCCGAGTGAGCGTGGGGGCAACGAAAGCGTTTCATCCTTATGTATTATTATCAGTCGGGTATTGTGACCAAGTCGATTCAAACAAATTTAATCCGTCTAAATTTCACAAAACTCTTGTGGATATAGTCGAACATCTTCAAAAATGTGGGGTGCAGCATTTAGGGCTGATTGTGCCACCTCCGTGGCCCGGGAACAATAAGCTAGAGCAGTGGAAATGTTACGAAGAGATACGACGTATTTACGAGCAAGTGGCAAAACAATTTAGCGCTTTTTCAAGTCTTATCTATATTGATAAGGTTTTCTTTTCGCGTAAAGATCCGGAAGGTGACATTTTATTAGTGGACAAGGGGGGATTCCCTACCAGGGTTAACGTGGACTTGTACGGAGCGACCTACTCCCAAACAGGAGCTAGTCACACGGGTTTTCAAAAGGAAGCTATTTCTAAAGTACTCGATGAACTAGCGGGAGCTGTGAATCAGTTGAAAAACGGAGGAAGGATCAATGCACTGGAGGCAGAGTCTAAGAAGAGCGATAGGAGTGATGACGCGTCAGCGGCCAAAAGTGTCTGCGTATCAAATTGGAGTGCAGGGTTAGAGGTCGATGACTTGATCGGTGCCAGCGCGACGGGTCTGCTCTTCCGAGTGGAGGGTCGGCTGGGAGAGAAAAGAGTGATTCTTCTGGTAGACACCGGGGCGACAGTTTGCGTTGTAGATTATGAGTGGATCATGAGAGCCAAGTTGGTACGCCCAGGATCCGTTGTTTTTAGAAAGCTGTCCCGTCGGGTAAAATTACTTTTGGCCCATGGTGCGGCTTACTCGTTAGAGGAATATGCCGTCATTAAGTTAGAGGTAGCGGGTGTTTCACTATTCATGGCCGCTTTAATAGTTAAAGATCTGACTGAACAGATACTCTTAGGGGGAAACTTCTTATTAAATTACAAGGCCGTGGTCGACTATGGCGCTCTCACGATGTCGTTGGTACATATAAATGAAGGAAAAGTCACTCTTCCCATTATTCAGGAGACCAAGCGCATGTCGGTTTTTACAGTACATACGTCTCGAGAGAAGATACCCGAGCTTTTTTCCAAGGACACCGAAGAAGAGTTCAATAGCATGTGCATTTTTCATACGGGAGCAAGTGAGAGTGACGAGAGATCGGTACTTCTGGGGCAATTAAAGAACAAACTTTATACAGCAGTCGTGGACGGGGTTGTTAGTGCCTCAGAGGCTCAGGAAGCGCTAGAAGAGGTATCGCCCTACATAATGGTCTTCAGAAGGGAACTGGGTTGTTACAACGGCGGACCAGTAAGTTTAACGTTCAAAATAACAGAACGATGGAGGGTTAAGCGATACGGTTACCCACGCGCGTACCACGAGGCGGTGCGAGCGGAGATCGAAAAAATGTTAGAACAGGGCATTATCATCGAGTCAAATACCCAGTACATCCATCCAGTGGTAATCGCCCCAAAGGGCGACGGTTCTATTAGGATCTGTGTTGACGCGTCCGCATTAAATGAGATACTGTGTGAAGAGCACCATGACCCACCTCGAATCGAGGACATACTGTTCGAGGAGAACGTAGGCGATATCCTTTCGGTCTTCGACTTAAGGCTGGGGTTTTTACAAATCATGCTTGATGAGATCTCAAGTCAGTTCCTTGGTATTCAGATCGACAATCAAACTTATCAATACAAACGGTTGCCATTCGGCACGAAAGTTAGCGGGTCGGTATTCAATCGTATCATTCGCAAGGTGTTAGCGGATAGTTTAAAGTCTATTCACGTTAAGGCATACATCGACGATGTCAAAATTCAAACACCCAACTTTAAAACGCATCTTGATCTGTTAGTCCGCTCCATTAAGAGCATTTTCGAAGCTGGGCTCACCTTATCTATTGACAAGACCGTGCTTTTTCGTTCGAGGGTGAAGTACGTAGGACACTGGCTAGCACCGGGTATAATCACAAAAAATTTAGAGAAGGGAGCGTTCTTTAAAAAGTTCGAGGGACTTTATTTCAAGAACTCGAAATTCACCATCCCGCATAAGAGAGCTGTACAACAATTGTTAGGGTTTGTTAACTGGTACTCCAGATTCATTCCGAACTACGCGATCTTAGTCTCCCCCTTGATTGATTTGCTATCTTTCCCACCACCCATTAAGACCGATAAGAGGCACGAGGAAGCGTACTACACGTTGAAAGAAGCGTTCTTTCGTGATTTTAAACTCCAGCAACCTTGTTATTCCCGGCCTTTCTATGTGGTTGTAAGAGTAGAGCAAGACTGTATCACTGGTTGTATCTTGCAGTGCAGTGAAGAAGGGACCCCTGGGATTATTACAATGCTTAACCACCGATTAGAGTTCAATATCGCGCGAAAAACGACTGACGAGAAGAATCTATACGCTCTCTATCACGTTTTGAAAAGATACAAAGATTTATTGGTAGGGTACCAAGTTATTGTGAGCAAAAGTAAAATTTTACTCATCAAGCGTTGTCGCGAAATTATTGGGGTGAATAGTCTATGTGCGAAATGGTATGTCTATATTAATTCCTTCAACATCAGGTCTCAGGGATATGAAGAGGGGAATTTTGAGCGCCCGTTTAAAATCTTAGAAACTTATGGACTGGTCGCTTGTATTATACCAATGGATCCGGTCGCCGGTCTGTGTGAAATTGTGGAAGTTGACGATGAGGGATCGCAGACACTAGTGGAGACTGAGGTCAAGGAAACCGAAGTATGCGAAATGTGTCAGGTATTCAAGGGGCACGTGGTCAAGGCGAGCGAGGAGCCGTCTGAAATGCTTTTTGAACTATTTGAGAATATTAAGTCGCATCAGGCATCGGACTCGTACTGCAAGAAAATAATCGAAAAAATTGAGCGAAAAGTTGATTGCAAGTTCATTCTCATAGACGGGCGGCTATTCAAAACAACTAAGAGCGGGGCAAAACTCTTGGTCGTTCCGGAACATGCAGTCGATGACCTGATACAATTCTTTCATGAGTTCTATTGTCACCCGGGTGTGGTAAAAACTGAGCTGTTGATTAAACGCCAATTTCATGTCAATGATTTAAAACGGAAAGTAGGACAATTGGTGGGTCGTTGCGTAACCTGCAAACATAATAAAGTATCTAATCAAGCGATCAACCCCGAGCGTTCACGAGTGGAAGCGTCCTATCCCGGTGAGGTGTTATCGGTCGATATTTTTGGTCCCTTGCCGCTCCGAAGAGGGGGTATTACAGCCGTGTTTGTGGCTCTGGACAGATTGTCAGGTTACGTGTCATACCAGCCGATTCGATCGATGACAACGGATAGTTTCGTGCGGGCTTTGGGGAAAGTTCTTGAGGATTACGACGCGCTCAATATCCCGGTGGAGACGGTTTTGTCCGATAATGCTCGCCAATTTCGATCCGATAAGTGGGTTAAGTGCCTCTACGCTAGAAACATAAAACCTCGGTTTACAACAGCCCATAATCCCTCCGCGAACCCAGTGGAAAGAGCTATGCGGGACCTCGGAGAGAAGTTGCGAGTGAAGATCAATGATAGCACAGTCCCAGCGCGTGACCATACACTGTGGTATCGCGAGCTTAAAACCATCCAAAAGGTTCTTAACGCCATTCCCAAATCCCATAAGTACTCCCCGAATCAAATCCTGGGAATTGATGATTTTGACCCGATCCCCGTGGCAAATGTCCGAATAGTGCCGCCCAATCCCGCACTACTGATACAGGAAAGAGTGAATAAGTTACAGGAAGATGTGAGCGATTATGTGATAAAGAAAGGCCAGAGACCCACACCTCTCAAGTTTACCTACGATGAGGAAGGTTGGGCCCATGCATTTTGTGACGGAGCATCGGTAGGGTCATCTAAAGATCGGCTCTCGTCAATCTCGGTCTGGATAGCCCAAGACCATAGAGCTAATGAAGCAAGAGTAACGCACCCGGCCCTCACCAACAACCAGGCGGAGATACTGTCGGTGATAAGGGCCATAGAGATCGCGCACGCTCACAAGGTACCTCGGGTGGCAGTGCATACTGATTCGCAGTATGTAGCAGATTTAGTCAACGAGGGTCTGCTGAGTGACAACAATCCGAAACTCCCCAGTTACGAGAATTTTGCGTGGCTTTCCAGGTTGAGAGAAGCAATACAGATGATGGGTAGGGAGAACGTACGCCTGACGTTTGTCCACGGTCACACGCTAGACTTTGGGAACCTCGAGGCGGACTATGGGGCCCAGGAGATATTGCGGGAGTATCGACTGTGGACGGAGGTAAACGCATCCAAGCTTAACGAGAACGAGGCGATTACCAAATACGTCAAAGCGTTTAAGGACATCGAATTTCGAAGAAGTCGTCACCAGGAGCAGATCTCTGGCAAGAAGTTGACCCGATTCCGAGAGGGGGATGTGGTTGCACTGAAAAGTCACCACATCTCTCAGGCCTATTACGGGCTGACCAAAAAGTTCTATAAAAAGTACGAAGGCGAGTACTTGGTGGTCAAACGGATCGGGTCGAATGCTTATCTCCTGAGGGACACAGCGAACCTACAAAAAAACATAATGGCGAACGTGCGCCAACTCATTTTGATAAAACAGGCTGACAATAAAGCTAAGGATGCGATGGCCCATCAAGACAGTAAGAGCAACGACATTTGCTTGGCAGTTGTAAAGTATGCAGGGGAGTCACGCCCCCGAACCATAATCCAAACAGGAGTGGAGTGAGTGACGTTGTTTTTAAGTACAATAGTAATTGGTAGTAATAATTGTAATCTTTAAACTATGCATAGACAAGTATGTCCCTAGCGTTATTGGTGGAACAAAAATCAACACATTACAAATTGGATGGTCGGGTGATGGCTGTTGGAATCTGCCAAGACGGTTGGTGGACGATGAAGGCCAAAGAGGTGGCAGCAGTACTAGGACACTACCGGGTAGAAATCCCAAGTTAACACTCAAAATTTCTAGGGGCATCTTGTAGTGTCACAAAAAATATGTAAATTCAAAACACAGATAGATTGACGCTTCTTCGGTTAAGCATAGATTCGAAGATATTTCATCGGGTGGCGAGCGCGTTGCGTGGCCGCTGGTGGTCTTTCTCGCTGTCTCGCTCGTCTTCTTCCATTCTCTCTCCCTCTATTTTCATCCGACGGTCTTCCTGTGTCTTATTCGGCCGAGCTCGCAACACTCCTTTGTTCTATACTCTGATGTCTCGGAGAAACTGCGTAAAAGCAATAAAATAATTTGTGCGGGAGGTTTCAGTTTCTTTAGGAATTAGACATTGGGGTGATGCGAGCCTACATCTGGCATATTTAGACGGAGATTTTGGAAGACGCAGATGTTATTTCAAAAAATTCGATTGACCGAAAGGAAGAGTTTTGAATTTTAATGTTTCGGTCTTTGTCTGCAGTGTCATCCGCGGATGTAAGTCGTAAAAAAAAGGCTGCAGACACGGAAATTTGTAGTTTCGATCCCAGCTCTTTCTTTGTTTCTCTCGTTCTTTCTCTTTTATAGGTTAGAGGGTGCAGTGTCAATACGCGCAAGCTCATCCTGACTCTGGGGGTCCTCTTGATGGGCAGCGTGTCCTGACTTTGCACGTGTGTTAGCCGATCTTAGTTAATGTCGACGGAGGCGATGCAAGCCCTCGTAAATCATAGGATTAGTCGGGGTTCTCGGGGAGATGAACAGTTCACTACTTGTGCGGTGTCGTCGAGCCGTCCATCTCGACATATCCTCGAGGGTACTAAGAGACGGTTGACATCACGGCTCTCTGGACCAATTGGAAGGGTAAGAACGAGTAGGCGGTCAATTACGTAAGATTCCAGTTTTTGGATTCGCTGGAGTCTTTCGGAAATGAGAAAGTCGGGGGAAGTTTCGGCGGGTCAGACTTCTAAAAGATTTTAAGGCGGCTATGTGGAACGCGGCGCGAAATCACTGATGTTCGAATCTATGCTACCGGATCGATGTCGACTTCGTGCGCCGAATTCTTCTAAGATCTAATCACATTATTTCCAAGTTTAAATCTTATCTTATTCAAGAGCACTCGCGCTAGTTCGCATCTTGGAATTGAAATATTCGCTCTATTGCGCGTCGTTGTTCGAAAAAGGCGTCGGCTACCGAACCCACCTCGCCGATAATTCGAAAGTTTCGAAAAACTCGAGTTTTTTTTTATTATTAAAAAAGAATTTAAATTCGGGTGTGTGATCCCACAAGTTACTCGGTGCTCGTATTGCATTGTTACCTCAAATTGTTAATTGGTTTGGTGCTATGTGTAACGCTGGCCTGATGGCCGCCTAAGCCCCATTAGTGGGCCCCATCTCTCTCGACCGTCATGTCCACGTGTTAAAATTTTCCATCACGCGCGGGTCATGTGTTTTATCCGGCCAAGGAATGCGCACTTTTTCGGCGAACACTTCCACCTTTTCGCGATGCTGTCCACCAGTCAACCATCAGTTCGTCTCCATCTGCCACCAGGGTTCCAAACCAGTCAACTTCAAAAATCGTCATGTCATCTCCTAATTTAATCTTTTTCTCAATTTTTTTTTTACTTACCGTTTCATTTTATTTTTGTTTATCTTGTTCGTATTATTTTTATTTATTTCTTATTTTTGTTCGTCGAGCACTCATGCAGATTAGAGTTCAATACCACACATTTTTATTTTTTTTGTCGTTGCAAATTTCATTTTTCTCTTTCCTCTTCGAAATTTCACTCATGAAAGTCTGATTAGTTATCTGTGTAAGACAGTAGTAATCTCGTTAGCAAAAGAGAAAAATGGGGGGGTGTCAAAAGCCAGGGGTCACAACACTATAAATTCATATATTTGCACGTACTTTTTCTTTTAGAACTTTTCAGGAAATTATTCACAGATCTGCGGTGGAATGTGCACATCTCTACCAACGAGTCTACATAACACGGTACGTAACCGAAAGTTTGTAATTTTTTTTTATTATGCGTTTGTGTCTTTGGGGCGGGATTTTTTTTGTTCGTAATAATTTTTTGTGTTTTGTAATTTGGATTTAATTAATATTTCTGGGAAGGGTGGTTTCTTCTAAAGTTAAGTTCTCTAAATTATTCGAAAGTCAGGGGCACAGAGATATCGGTCTTCTCCATAAAAGTCCCTTGTCGTTTCCAAGATATGGGAGAGCCTCGGCCCTATATCGGTTCCTATATCCAAGATTCGCGTCTTTAAAGTGTGGGTGTGCCACGGCCCTGCGCTAAAGTCGAGTTCTTGCGATTCCCTTCATTGTAGCGAATTTTAGTTTTAGTTATTCCTTTTTATGGGTGGTGACGGGTCACGGAGGCGAGTCCTAAGTTGTTGGATAGTTGTCCCCCCGAATAGTCCACTCCGGGTACCTAGGTTCAGGAAGCGAGTCCGACGAATAGGATAGTTGTCCCCCTAGGTATTCCGCGTCTAGTTTTTTTTTTTTTGGATGCTCGGGGTAAGGTCAGCGGGGCACCCGTAGAGGCTCACGTCCCTGAGGGGAATATACTATGTCAAGGAGAATTTCCTTCAGGGATCTGACGCACACGTGAGAGGCTAGCGATCCCCCTCGAGTATTCCACCTTTTTATGTCCCCTCTTCTTTTTCGAAATTCAATTTTTTTTTTTTTTTTTTTCTCTTCTTCCAATTTGACACTCTCTTTCTTTTGTTTTGTTTTTTTTTTGGCTAAATTTCTCCCATAGTTATACATTATATTTTGATTCGATTCGCGCAATGACTTTTCCTCCACTGTTTTCCTCTTAATTTAAACGATGTGTGTCTGTGCCCAAAAAGTAGGGGGGGGGGCTTTTGTAAAAAAGTAATGTTTAAAAATGATTGTTTTAAAAAAAAAAAAATTGTTGGCCAGGTCACTCAGTCCCTGATCTCTTTCACATTCCGATTATATTATAATTTATTTATTTATTGTTTTTTTTTTTTTGCTAGTTCCCAGTGTTTTTTCAATTTTTTCTTTTTTTGTTTTATTTCTGTGACATTTTTTGTTTGTTTTTTTTGATCATCTAATACACATGTTTACCGTCGATTTCTGAATTTCTTTTTTTTTAAGCTCAACAAACGCAAGCGTCGGTCGGATATGTTCGCTGTACTCCAACTAAAATCCGACTCGGAAAAGATCGCCGTCTAATATTGGGGGGCGGGGTCTCTTTTCTTAAAATTTAAATAAAAACTGCGCTCTTCCTCAAATTAGTAGCGACAGGTTTCGGTGTTTCCCTATAAAAACATCGTGGCATCCCTGGACCAAATTTCTTTCTGTCTTGTTTTCCGATCTTTCTTTTCTACGATATTAATTTCACTAAAATTTGAGAAGACGTCTCGAAAAAAGATACCGCAAGCGACGGGATAAAATGTATTTGAAATACCTTTGGAAATATTTTAGAGGAATTATACGAGTACTAAATATTTTTATATAGGAGAAAGTTGTATTTGTAATGGTAAAAATCAGAAAAAAATTAGTTATTGTCAATTTTCGTTATGATGCACCACTTGAAAAAATATGGATTTTTTTTTTTTTTAATAGATAATGATTCAATACAATCATGATTATATATTTTTTCAGAATTGCAGTCTGAAAAGAACCTGGAAAATGAGCGTTAAAAAAGACTGAAATTGGCAATTCGGCAAGAAATATTGATTGGAAAAATCTAAAAAAAATATCAGTTGATTTGCGTCAAAAAATACTTTCTATTTCACCAATGTTCAAAAAAATCGGATAAAAACTCCCTGAGATATGAATTTGTAAAGAAAATCACATTATTTGGCCATATTTGAAGATATGTAGGGGAATAAAAATGTGAAATTCTTTTTAAAAATAACAAACATTTTCCAAAGCATGAATATGATATTTGGCTTGGGGGCCGATGCCCCATTGAAATACGGCTATAGTCTTTAATGAGACAATGCAATACTGACTCTTTCTTTGTCGACAACACCTCCTTTTTCATTTCTATTAATGACTCGAGATTACTATTTCCGGCCTGGTCGGTTCGATATTATTGGCGTGAGCCATTAAAATAAAAATTACAATAATTATGCACACCAATTGTGTGGCGATTTCTCATGATCGTACAGGACAAAAACTCAAAAGTCCAAATGTTCATCTCGTTATACCGAATGCAACTCTGTCTACCGACCACAAGTTGAGTTTACTTCCAACTTAATTACGAATCTCCGATATAAATCCTGTCTCAATCCAGTCTGATCCTCTTCCTTTGAATAATCCTTTTGTGCCATTTCTTCTAGCATCAAACTCAACTCCAAGAGGCCGAATTTCCCCTGTACTTTCAGAGTCTCACAATCTTTCTATATTAGACGATCCTTCAAAACAGGGCCAGCACATTCCTATTCTCCCACCAGGTGCATTCTCTCCCTTCCCCCCTTAGTTAAAGAAAAGAAAATTGTTATGGGGAATTTTTGCACCTAGTGCACCTGGATTTTCGGTGGCTTGCTTCGAACAAACTCTCGAGCCCTCTTTCTGGGCAACATTTTATAAAACCACTTAAAGTGAATCCTCCATTCCAGAATTATCGTCAAAACCATCGGATCATCATTTTAAAATCAAGTAATACTCTTTCACCACAGCACGCCTTTAATGCTGAAACATAAAAAATATGGTTAACCGAAGTTGAACTACATAAAATATATTCTTTTTCAAATACGTCTTCAAAGACTCTCGACATGTGCGTTCGAAAAGTAATTGAAAAGTTTCAAGGTCTAGGATAAGTGTGGAAATTCTTACTTAAAATTCATCATTCTATTCGTAAGAAGCACGCGCCAGAACATGCTTAACGTTATTGACAGTTACATCATATTGTCGCGCCTCAATTTACCCCATTTATACATCTGAGTAATTGAAAATAATTTTACATACGGACTCCTAGCTGACACGTAACGTAATTCAATCAATTTTATTAATCCTTCTTCTTTACTGGAACACTCGACCTTGAGTTGGAGAAGAGCACTTAGCACAGAAATTCAAGAAGATTGATTAGTTTTTTCGCCGCGACGAACATTACCTATTATAGAATATCTTCCTGTCTCTTGTCGAGCGACATTTGAAAAAAATAAAAAGAAACGAAGGAAGCAAAGTTACAGGAATATGTACTCTAAAAAATGAGATAAGGATAATTTTTTTTCGGTCAGTCTAAAGAAAGTGACCTTGAGAAAGATCTTTAGAAATTTGATGCTCAGAACTTCTAATCTTGTAGGCTTCAATAGCTTCAAATAAATTTTTGGCTCATACATTTTTTATTTTAATATCTTCTCGAGAACTGAAAATTTTTCTTCGAAATATTATAGAATCTGTTTAAAACTCTCTCAAGCCGCTCACCCTCCTTCCACCTTTTCAGGAAATTGTTTTCGTTCACCCCCCCCCCTCGAAAAATTTTTTGAATAAACCACTGACTGAAGCAACAGAAGGGTGAACGTCCGAAAGAAACGATCTAAACAATTGGATTTTCTGCAACCCTGAGAAAAAACCGTTTCTCCAAATTGTTTCGTACGGAAATTCACCCTCTTCCCCCAGTACCCTTCAAATACAGTAAGTTGGTTTATAATCGAATAATTTTTTACAAAACAAACACAGAATAAACAGAGTTAATCCAAGAGAGCTCGAGATACGGGCATCATCGAAATTCAGAGTTTATGGTTCGCCTGACGCAGTAACCGAGCGGTGAATCTGCAACCCTCAACAATTTGCGTAGTGTACAGCTGTTTGCAGAGCTTGACGTGCACTCGACGCGTTAGGCGAACCTAAACTACGAATTTGGATGATGCCCGTATTCGTTAACGTTGTAAGTATAGCGAAGACGACCTGTGTATGAGAAAGTAAGAACATAAGCACGCTCTCTACAATTGTATTGCAGTATTTTCTATTCCTCCAGTGAAACTCAATGATGTCCATTTTTCTCATTGTAGGGATTTTGTTAAAAGTGAAACAAGAAAAAATATTCAGGTCTCATAGTTTTGAGGACTCTACCATATCTGGGTTCTTACTAGGTTTCGCAATCATTATGACGCCTCCTTTTCTGAAATGTTTTGGAACATAATATTTGCGTCGAAGGCAAATTCTGAATAGCCAAGTGAGGTCGATTATTCCTCTAGCTGGTAGCACAAGCAACATTCGAATGATTCGATCAGGACCTGATGATTTTTTGACATTAGACGACAGTCCAATTGCTCAGCAATCTATTTGGGTGAAACAACTTCAATACTGTCAAATACTATCCAATCTGAAGACGCAACAGGTGGTATGACGTCAATATCGGTCTCGTTTAATTTGAAGAAGTTTTGTAAGAGCTTAACAATTAGACTTATCTCATTTATTTTGATAGTCGCTGACTCTTTCGCCTGTATCGATTACCAGTCTTTCATGAGGCGTCATGCCACCTTCCTCGTTCCTCCGCAGGTGGAAGTGCGTCAGGATACTGCTGGAATGAGTTGTCGTTATAAAGTTTGAGGACAGACTTAACATGCTTAGCTATAATCTGTTATATTTTTTCTGGTCTGCTTGGAATCGCGTGCGTTACCGTCTCCTACTTTTTATTTACAAGTCTAAACAGGCAGTTTTTCTTCATGTGTGGTAAAATTAGAGACTGCATTAGTGATCATCTTGATAAATTTGTTCACAGCACCATTCACAGCGAGCAAGGATATTCAATTTTTCTGGTGACATTAATTTACAAAAAACAGCATTCAAGAGTCACCAATTTCTGGTTGATTGCGATTTGGATGACACCAGATAACCCTGAGAGTAGAATTCAAGACAGTTTCGATCGTATTTTGGGAGATCATAGGTCTTTAAATCTTTAAATCTTACAAATAATATAGTTTGCGAGCAGTAACCACCAAAATTTTTGAAATTTTCAAAGGATGACTCAACAAGACATCTGACTGTACCTTTCTCGAAATTCTGAAAGTTAGAATTGGCTCCGTTTCAAACAAACTCACCTACTGAGAAAATCATCCGTTCTATCAAGAGCTCACTTGCACTTCTAGTGCCAAATCCAACTCATGGCCATCTTATTTTGCCTTGCACACCTCATCTGATAACATCCTAATACCAGATATGTTCTCAGATCCAATCTAGAGACTCTACAAACAAAAGGATGTGATTCTTGCTCGTCTGAAAATGAGACGCATACGTCGATTCCCTTCCCCTCCCACCATTCAGAAACGAAATGACAGATGGCGAAATTTGGAAGCAATGCTGAAACACATATTCCATAAGCATTGCTGAACCATATATTTGGTGAATCACATATTCCATTAGCAATGCTGAACCACATATTCCATTAACAATGCTGAACCACATATTCCATTAGCAATGCTGACCACATATTCCATAAGCAATGCTGAACCACATATTCCATTAGCAATGCTGAATCACATATTCCATTAACAATGCTAAACCACATATTCCATTAGCAATGCTGAACCATATATTCCATAAGCAATGCTGAACCATATATTTGGTGAACCACATATTCCATAAGCAATGCTGAACCACATATTCTATTAACAATGCTGAACCATATATTCCATAAGCAATGTTGAACCATATATTTGGTGAATGACATATTCCCGTTGGGAAAGATTGGCACGATTGACAAAGAAAAATGACATTTTTTTTGGATTATTGACAATCAAGATAGAAGTGCATTGCGGTTTCTACGATCCAATTTTCTGCCAATTATTTGTCAAATCCAAGTCAATTTTATGCCAAGATCCAGCCAATATTGGGAAGATTGGCACAGTTGACGCAGAAAAACGTTTTATTGTCAAATCATTGACATTTTTACAAATGAAGAACAATTCACCAAGAGAAGACATTTTTTTGACAGATGATTGGCATCCAAGGTTAAGATCCAATATTCTGTTGTTTTTTGTCATTTTCAAACAATTCGGCACAATTGACAGAGAAAAACGACGTTTTCATGACAAGGTAATACCATTTTGGTAAAAGGAAAACAATTAACCAGAAGCTCACGGGTTCTTTTACAGACAAAAAAGAGAGGAGGTAAGGAACCCCTTTTTGTGGGGCACATGGGATCTGGAAAATGTAGTTGGTCATGAGAGAGGGATATGGAAATTTTGACCTCCAACCTATATAGGATAAGAGAGGGATTTGGAATAATTTCGCTTCCAAGTTATGCACAATAGAAGGGAGACTTGGAAAAATTTTAAATTTGTTGGCCAGCTGGACAACAGACGGCGGACGTTTTTTCCAAAAAACCCACAATAAAACAGGTTCCCTGCTGGAAAATGATATTTTTTCAACAGATTATCAGAATCCAAGCTAGAAATGTATCGTGTTCTTTGAGATCTAATACTCTGTCGTTCATTTGTTGATTTTCAAAAATCCAGACAGTTGGTCAAATTACTAAATTGACAAGAAATATGAACTTATTTGAACCAGACATTCTTTAGGATCGCTAACAACACAATAATGATATTTTTACCAATTTTTACCACAGGAGATGGCGGTTGCAAAAGCCGTCCAAGCGACATTTTTTGAATCTGGCAAATGGGCTCCCTGTCATGACGCAATCAGAAGTCTCTTCCCCAAAATTACAGATTGCCACTTGGACGGCTTTTGCATAACGCAGTTTATTTGACAAATCTTGACAAATACCTAAGTCAATTTGCGGCGAATGTTGGTTCATTACTCGACTCAGAAAAGACGTACAAACGTTGTATTGGGCTCAAATTGAAGATCAAATCGAGTAGAATTGAGCTATAAGTCCAACATTTTGCATTTTGGGGCTGAAACACATTTAGAGCAAACTTCCATCTAGCTGCTAACATCTTGTAGCTTCACCCAGTATATATAAGAGAAATATGAGAAATTTGAAACATCCATTAAGTATGTCTGTCATCTCATCTTTATAGATATTTTTAAAACATTCTTCAGGGAATGTCGAAAGCCCAAATTTGCTTTATTCAAGTAATTTGTCATTCCCCCCCCCCCCCCCGCACCTCCAAGGTATAATATTTTTGAGATATTTTGCCGGTTGAATTTTAGAATATTTTTCAATGCGTTTTTTGAGAAAAAAAAAAATAATAAATGAAATAAAAAATTCAAGTGCCAAAGAATTACCTATTTTTTTTATGGTTGTTATGTTTTTTTGTTATAACTTAATATATAAATTGGGTACGCCAATTTAAAAATAATGCTTTATTATATTTTTAAAAGCTTTGTTTATTTGTTTTCTTTTTAAAACAATGATTAAAAAAATTTTCCTAGTTTGAAAATTAATACTGAAAAAGACGTTTTTATTTGTTTGAGCAATACCTTGAAAAATATTCAAGCTTTGTTGATTTACCATACAGAATAAAATTTTTTTTTTTCGTTCTCGCAAGCAAAATCCAAAAAATTATCAAGGTTAAACTTCTTTTTTTCTCTTTTTTTCCCATCAAGAATTATAATATTATGATTTTTTTTTTTTTAATCCATTTACAAGCTCTTCAGGATTATCAGCTCAATGAGCGGAAGGAGGTTGAAAGTGAGAAAAGAAGAGAGTACAAGGCGTAAATGTTGTCATAAAGATTTATGAAATGAAAAAATTTTGTACTGATCAAAAAATCATTGAGGTCGAAAAGTAGGTGTTTTCAAGCTTTTTTGTTTCCTATTTTGCAAACAACATCTCAAAAACCATGGTCAACCCAAGAACCTTCAATTCCAATCAAAGATTAGTACTTGAGGAATATTCCAAGCCAAAAAATGGATATCTGAAAAATATTCTAAGCTTTTCTGAATGAAATTTCAATGTTTCCAAATTTTCAAAGTCACCATCATTTTCAAAGGTAGATCGCACATTTTTGCACTGCAGGAACTAATTCCATTTTAAAAAATTAATTTAATTCATTTATAAAGAAATTATTAAAAAAAAAAAAAAAAAGATGAATGATTTACAAGAGACATTTCTAGTGAGCTGAGGCAAGGTACGTAATAGCTTAGTTATGCATATGATTTGATTTGTGTTATTCTTGTTCAGCGTCTTATTCTAGGTTAGGGGTTGGATGGGTGACCGCACTGCCAAAGGTGTACCAAAACAGAGTCAATTCTATGCCAAATCTGAGTCAATGTTTTGCCAAAATGATACCAATTTATCGTCGTTTTTTGCTAAACTGGTATTGACAAACTACTGTATTTTTTTTTGCCATTTTTTTGTCAATAAAAGTGCATCTTAAAAACGCTTCACTTCTCGCTGATTGGTTGAAAACAATGCCAATTTGCCAAAATCCGTGTCAAGATTTACACATTTTGGCAGTGTCATTTTTCTGCCAATCTTTCCCAACGGGTTCCATAAGCAATGCTGAACCACATATTCCATTAGCAACGCTGAACCATATCTATCTTATATAAGGACACTTCTTTCCGCATCACGTCTGTTAGACAGAACGGAGATAGTTGGTAAACATCTCAAACGAAAGGGTGTGTTTCTGAGCGTGTTTATAGCAAAAAATATTACAAGGCTTTTCACTCATTCGCCTGAAATTCAGCGTTAAAGCTAAACAAGACTACGAGTTATGAACATGTTTTCGGATCGCGCACGCACACAACGTAGTGTGGCGTGTGCCTCTAACGCATAACCGATCAATCAAACCTAGGGTATGCGGTTCGATTCCAGGCGATGTATATGAATTATTTTTTTGCATCTACAAAATAAGTTTTTTTTTTCTCTCTATTAAAAGCAACTACAAAAATTATTGTTTAATCGCTCAATTTGAAAGAGAAAATTCCAATGAGTGAGGAGTAATTTGAAAAGGGAGGAGACATATTGGAAACAATTTCAACTTTTTCATCAATTGAATACATGAATCATAATGAATAATCAACATAGCTTAATGGAATTTTGATTTTCAAACGATATACCACAAAGGGGGAGGGCAGTGGGAGGTGAAGAATGTTTAGAAGGATTATAATTTTTCTATTGAAAAAAAGGGGTGAAATTTAGAATCTCAAATTACATATATACTATGAGGGGGGGGGGGTAGGATGAAGGGAAAGTATGTTTGGAAGAATTTGACTTTCTATTACATTTATGGGACAATGAAATTGTCAATTTCAACAATAAATTACATCAGAAAGGGGACTTGATAAAATTTTGACTTTTCATCAGTCAAGATATGTAAAAAACGGGGCATAGAATTTTCAATTTCGAGAGGAGAGGAGAAATTCAGAGGGGGAGGAGACGCATACCCGGAAGAATTTCTGCTTTTCATCAGTTAATATAAAATATGAAGCTTAATGAAATTTTGAATTTCAAACTATATACTATTGGTGGGGGTGTTGAGAAGAATTTCAACTTATTGACATTGTGTTTTCTTATCACTCAATATTGTGCTACATGAATTATATCTTGCTTATTGGTTATTTTTGCAAGTTAGTCTTATGTAATATTCTCTCTTTTATCGGTTTAAAACTTGATTCAAATCCATTGCGTTCCAGTTCTTTGACTTCAGGGTTATTTATTTTTACTCCCCCCCCCCCATTTCTATTACCTCAGAAGTTTGATGTCTTAATGACCTCTTTATTTTCTTATTGTTTAATATAAATTTAATCATTATGTTCTTACTTCTTATTCAGTTCTATGGAGTATGAGAATTTTCAACTAATCTTTTTCAATGTTTCACTAACAACCCCTTCAAAATAATATAATATTTTGCTCAATACCGGTATATTATACTTGCAGCCGCACGAAGGGCGGGTGGGAAAGCTAGTATTCCATAAGCAATGCTGAACCACTTATTCCATTAGCAATGCTGAAGCACATATTATGCTATAAGCAATGCTGAACCACATATTTGATGAACCACATATTCCATTAACAATGCTGAACCATATATTCCATAAGCAATGCTGAACCACTTATTCTATTAGCAATGCTGAAGCACATATTATGCTATAAGCAATGCTGAACCACATATTCCATTAACAATGCTGAACCACATATTCCATAAGCAATGCTGAACCACATATCCCATTAACAATGCTGAACCATAGAGAAATATACTCACAGAGAGTAACAAAACAAATACAAGAACCGCACAATAATACAAACAAACCGAGCTTTCTATACCGTGAGAATGACTGTTTAGTCGAAAGCGCTCGGTTTGTTTGTATTATTGTGCGGTTCTTGTATTTGTCTTGTTACTCTCTGTGAGTATATTTCTCTACGATGGATGACCGTAAAATTAAAAAACGCATTGATTCTATAAATGCTGAACCACATATTCCATTAGCAATGCTGAACCATATATTCCATAAGCAATGCTGAACCATATATTTGGTGAACCACATATTCCATTAGCAATTCTGAAGCGCATATTCCATTAGCGATGCTGTTGACCGTAAACCGCTAACCTTTCGCGATATGGGGAAAAGCTCAACGGATTTGGATTCAGGGCGTCGAGACGCATCTAATAGACACCTTGAATGCGTCAAAAAAGAGCTCACACCCGATCACGGTGACTCATCAAAAATTCCTCAATACAGTGGCGCGGCGTGACGTAGCTAAAAAATTTTCAAAGGAGAGAAGACATATGAGGAAAATCGATGATAGTTAAGAACAAATTTTCTAGTTCTCTACGCTAGCCAAATGAAACGGTGGATCGACGATTTTTATGTAAAATATTTGGTGTACACGTAGTTCTCGGAAAGGTTGGCTGCAGGTTTGAAAAATGGTTTCGAATCTTCAGTCTGATTAATTCCAACGTAAGCGTAATTTTAATTACAAGTATACAAATAATAGAGAACAATTCCAATTACAAAGTATCAAGATTATTTATTCACCCGAGCAGCCAACCCCAGTCATGTAACGTCGGAGTACGCAGATAAGAAGGACATCTTAATTCATCAACTTCATTAGCAGTCACCTACGACGAGGACGTAAGAAGTAAGAGGATTTTTAATTCCTTTTACACATAAAAAAACACACAAACTTTCTCAAACGAATGCTGTACTTGATTTTAAAGAAATCTCTAGTCATTTTAATTTGTTATACCCCTCACACCGTTCCGTAGAGCATCTTTCTTTTCTCTTGTTCTATCTCAACGTCGTTTTCTTTCTCGTCTTTGACGTGAACCAGGTTCAACTGATTTGACTTTGAAATGCCTCTTACTCGAAACTGAACTGTTCTAAGCCGTCTGATACTGGTACAGGGGCCGAATGAAAATGGCTTACAAGCTATACAGCACATACACTTCTTACCCTTCGAGTTTTAACCTTTTGCATCATGTTTTCTGACGGAGAGCAAGGTGAGCTGGAAAAAAAAGAAAAGCGAATGTTGCTTAATGCTAAAAAGAGAAAAGCAAAGGTTTACCGCTACAGATACGGAAAACGATTTCTTCTTTAACGACAAAACGAGAAAAAAAGAAAACATTAGACGAAGGCGACGAACGAAAAAGGAGAGAAAAAAAAGAATAGCGCGAAACGAAAAGGAATTTTTATTTCGTTCGAACGGTGGTGTCGTTTGCGCTTCATTTTCTTGAAATTAATTTTAATCCGCATTACTCGTTCAGCACCAATAAAATACTTTCGCAAAAAAAAAGTTAATTACGCTACAACTTTATAGTATTTTTTTTTTGTATTAGCTGAAAAACTCGAGTATCAAAGGAAATCTAAAGACTCATTTTCCTTCAATTAGACTTCTCTCGAGTGTTATTATCATACCTACACGGAGCTGTGACAACTTTTCATTGGTTGAAAAGTGAAAAAAAATGATGTGCCAGATACATGGTTATTATCATCAGTCGGCCTAACTTATTCATTCAGTAGTTCGCCGAAACGATTCGCGTGTTACCGGAGTGTTGAGTGAAAATGGTGTCATCGTCATTCACCGCTGATGATAGACATATTATGCGCCTAGATAATAAACACATCCCCCGGTCTATAAATTCGCTAAACCTCACTGCGAGCGGATATAGAAATCGACATAATCATAACAATCGTTATTGTTTCTTTGATTCACTGGGGCCGACTGTCTGCTTTTATTGTTAATTTTTAAGCACGATTGCTCTTTCACTCTCTCAGTCGTATATTCGACACTCAGAATTACACGAACTTTTAAAATAACGGCCCATTCGTCGAATATCGCTTCATTTATCCCGCGCGCGAAATTGTACGAAAAAAAAAAAAAAACGTACAAAGCGACGCACAAATTTGAATAAATTATTAAATAATGATTTAACTTAAATCGGCATCACCGCATGGACTGTTTATTCAAATGCTTCGGACGATTACGATTATACATTTTTGGAACGAGCGTTCACGTTCCCTCAAACATGTCGCTCCCTTCAGTTTTTTTTTTTTTTTTTTTTACGTTTCGATAAACACGAATGGGGATGAGAAAAAGAGGAATTTAAATTAAATATCGAATCCTGGTGCTAAATACATGCAGGACGTACGAATTGTACTTAGTTTTGTAGGTAGAACTTGCTAATGAACGCGTGGTAGAATGCGTTCCGATGATGAGAAGATGAACCAGAAAGTCTCTATCAAACATATTTTCCAATTTTGTAAACATAAAAATTTGAAGCCTTTTGAAAAGATGATCTCTGATCATTATGTGAAAATATCAACTAGATAATCTCAAGAAAATTTCTTATTACGACGAAAAAATCTGTTTACCTATTTAAGCTGCTTACCTAGGTGAATAAAGATAACTTCTTCCATATTTTCTCCCAATAGCTATAAACAAAATTATTTCAGGAATTCATCAGTGAAAGGAAACAAGCGCACAACTTACTAAATACACTACATTCGTGATGTTACAAGCTCCACATTCTTTTACCCCAATTTACCCTGTAGCTCGCTTACAATTGTCAATCTTACCCTTCATAGTCCAGTCAATAAAGATGAAAAAATGGCAATTATGGAACATAAATGTGACGGAAAGTTTTGACATGTTTCATGTCTTTTACATCCCCCCTTCCCCCTTCAAGAGAGACCGTGCGCGTGCGCATACAAATCTCTACCCGATAAGTGATTCAGAAATTTGCACGTACACCCCACGTGCGCGTGCGTGTGTGCGTGCACGTGCACATCTCTACCTGGTGGGTGATTCAGAAATTTGCGAGTACACCACGCGTGCGCATACGTATGTGCGTGCGCGTGCACATCTCTACCCCGTGGGTGATTTAGAAAGGCTCTAGCCGGGTAAGGGGGGGGGGGCGAAATGGCCTTGGTCGGAAAATGTTTCAAATGTCCGTCAAAATGTTGTCCCCAATGAGAAAACTCGAAATCCAAAAAATTGAACCCAACCGCTCACCCACATGGGCTGCAGAGTGATTTTTAGGCCTAAAATCCGAATGGCTATATCTCAGCCAATAATGATCGCGCAGCAATGAAACTGGAGGATATTTTAGTATATGTGAACGTTCATCCATAGTATTTTTTTCAAAAAAACCATTCATATTTTCCCTATAGTTTCTATCTATAACAAAACTTCAAACTCGAATAAAAAAAAAATCGGGGGGGGGGGAGGCACACGGGGAAAATCATTCAATTGAAGCGCCATACTCTCTACTACAACATACATGAGTACCATAGTCCTCGGTGAGGTGCAACATTCCCAAAAAAATCAATATTTGATGAATTTCTGTGATTTTTCCATGAATAGCGGGGTGAACTATGACTGCTACCGCAATAGACCGCGAGAAATCAATGGTCAATGTTCGAGGTGAAAAATACGCACTCCTCCATGCGATGAAATGGGAATGTTGATGGACCAAAAATATAGTTTTAGTATTTCGTTTATCGATTTGGTCAATTCTTATGTAAACACGTCCACCGATTAGGTGGAGTATGTTAGATTGAGAAAAATAGTTGAAAAATTCTCCAGTCGCTGGAACAGTCTGAAAATAGAAGAGAAGTGAAAAAATCCACTTTTTCACCCTGGAGGACCGTAAGTTTTGGTATTTCATTCATCAAATAGGTCAGTTCTCACGTAAACATGTTCGCCGAGTTTGAAAAAAATGGTCAAAAAATTCTCCAGTCGCTGGAACGTTCTGGAAATGACAAAAATTAGCGAAAATCCTCTTTTTCACCCTGGAGGACCGTGAGTGTTGGTATTTCATTCATCAATTCGTTCAATTCCTAAATAAACATGTATGCCAAGTTGGAAAAAAATAGTCCAAAAATTCTCCAGCCGCTGTAATGGTCTAACAATTGACCTTGTTGATAAACAGAATATGAAAAACCACGGTTTTCCATGCTGGAAAAGTGGATTACCTGGAGTTTTTACTATTTCCAGGGCATCCCAGAAACTGGAGAATTTTTTGACTATTTTTTTCAAACTCAGGATACAACAGCAAGAAAGGGGGCGTGAGCCCCACGAAAGGTGATACCTCAAAATATTTCTCATACAAGACTTATACGACGCAAAGATAGGTAAGGAGGCAAACGAGTAATATCTCACGAACACTTGACTTAGTAGAAGCCTAGACTAAAATATTTAAAGATGACTGATAAAATATAAGAAACATGAAACGTGATCTTCATTTATTTGGCTATGCCATTTTTTTTTTACCCCCTTCTCCGATATTCGGCGTTAAACGATGGGTATTTTCTTCTTTCACTCATTTAAATTCCTCTTGATGAAGCGGAAATCGAAAGACTGTAATTATAATTAGAGGTTATTTTCTAGTTCATTTTTAGCCCTCTTTTTGAAAAACTTTTTCTTTTGTTTTGTACGTGAAAACCCATCGTACTGACATTTTTGTTAAGTTATGTTGTATTTGAATTTGAAAAAATCGTGAATAATATGAGTGGTTTTCCTAATTATTTCGCTAGATTACAACCAATTGATTTTTAATTCCAGCATCTGGAAGATTGCCAGAACGAAGAGTAATGATGTCTCAAGAGTTACTCAGATCAATAAACATTTGTCAAAACTTCAAAAGAAGGAGAAGTTTGCTCGAGTCTAGTGGTGTGACCCAAAAATGTACAAGAAGAGGGAGTTTAAACAAAATTTTATGCTATAACCCTTTCCTATAATTTAGATGGTATCTTAAGACAATTTTTTCAGTAGGGCCTCGATTACAACCACCTGCTAAAATTTTTTTACCATCATGATTTGAAGTTGAAGAGAAATTGTATAAAATTTCCATGGCTTCACACTTGTCACGCTTATCGAACGGACTCCTAACCACCACCTGAATGTAAAAAAGATATGACAATGACCAAGTTTTTTTGAGTTATGTGGATTTAAAGGACCTTCTAAAGACCGCAGGAGAAGTACAAAAATTTAAGCTGTTTCAAATAAACTTTAAATCTGCTTCTATGGACTGGAGGTCACATAGTTTATTTCAGATGCTGGATGTATTCTACTCCAGATTCAATTAAGCGATTTGCCACCAAAAAAAAGACTTGTGTTTTTGTGCGCCACTACATCGTTTTTAAAGGGGAATCTGATTCATTGAGGGAAGAGCCTCCACCGTCAACCGTTGGGCTCTGGCAAACAAAAGTGTAGAAAAATGTCAAAATGTGTTCAAATAGGTTTGAACATTTTTGAACATAATATTTGAACATATTTGAACAAGTTTGAACAGGTTTGAACAGGGTTGAACATGTTTGAACAGGTTTGAACATATTTGAACAAGAGGGAGCCTCCTTTACCTTTATTCGCAAATACATTAATCTGTATTTGATTGCGTTGGATTTCTTGCAGTCATATTCTGATAGAGAATGATATTTTAACTAAAACTGAACAAAGTTCTTGTTCACTGCCTCAAAACATCGTACTTTCATTTAGACTTAGCCCCACTTAATCGAGCACAATTGTTTCCGGTACAAGGGCCAAGTTTCTCGGTAAAATTTCGAAGACACGTTCCTGCACAACACATTGCAATATTATAGCGTTTATATAACAATAAAGAAAAATATTTTGGATATCTAATCTTTTTGCGCAATCTCCTCCTTCTTTGTTTTTTTTTTTGTTTTTTTGTTTTTTTTCTCGATTGTATTAAAAATCAGTATATAATTATTGTAATCTAGTATCCCCCTGTAATTGGCCAATGGCTGTGTGGAAGGCACGTTAATATTTTAAAATAAAAAATAATAAAGAATAATATTTTAAATAGTGTTCTTGTAGCACGAAAATTACGTGATATTTCCTGAGATCTTCCTGATCCTAAATGAGATTTGGTGGCATTATGCTAGACCCCCCCCCCTGTCCCCTAAATGCCTCACGTAATTCGTGGATGCCCTCAAATGAGTTCTAATGAAATTAGTCCTCTGAACATGGATTTTGACCATCAATCTTCACCAAAATTCCGAACTCAATTTTCCGTCAACATACCCATAAATGCTTAACTTTCTTCTTATGTTGCATTTACGGCTTCAAACCCGACTGATAACGAGATTTTGCATTTTCCATCAAAAAAAGAATCCACTTTATATATAAGTTACAAGCGTACTTAATTGATGAAAACATCCGAGACATGGTAGCTGCGTAACCTCCAATGACTGATAAATCTATATTTTCATTCTTGTCAAACAATTCTCTCCTACTTCCTCACTACCAACCGCCAAGTTTTCCAAAAAGCTCATGACCTTAATGCAGTTAGAAGCTGGTAAAGAAAAAAAACTGATGGAGGAGGGAAAAATATGAGGTTTGTAGGAGATGCAGGCCATTGAGTAGACTGGATAAGGTTCTGAAATGTTGGCATCTTCGTCTACTGATACCAAGAAATAAACGAAAAAACGAATACTCTACAGGGAGAGTAAACAAATGCAAACCGCAGAAAATAAAAACGAAGGGAGCGCTTTCGGTTAAACAACCATCTTCAAACCTGAAATGAAAGCAACTGACGAACGAATGAGAAGGAAGAGGTATTAAGATCGTCCGAACGAGAAATCACGGTGTGAATCATAAACCTGTTCGATCAAGCCATCTTCCGGAATATACGAGTTGAGTATAGTGATACCGTCAGTGTTGAGGTGACGCAGTATCTCTATATTCTCGAGGGCGATACGTTTACGGTAGGAATTCTCCTTATGGAGGAGCTTTTCGGATCCCTCGCGGAAACTGTGGCCACTGTTCATTAAATTATCAGCGAAAGCTGACTCCCCTAAGCGTCCCTTCTTCCAAGACTTCAGGTGCTCAGCTACTCTAACTTTCATCTGGCGGCTGGTCTCACCAATATAAAAGCCTCCACAATCCTCACATTCCATCTTATAAACACCACTCCTTTCATCAACCGGTATGGGATCCTTCAGTCTCACAAACAACCTCTTGACTGTGGTGAGGTTGTAAAACGCGGGTCTGAAACCAAACGGGCGAAGGGCCCGACCCAATTGCTGGGAGAAATTCCCCAGGAATGGGAGACTGATCCAACGCAAACGGCGATCACGGATCGTGTCTCGGGGGAGGGAGGTGGTGGAATCAAGAAGGCTCCTCGTAACTTTCCTCCGAACCATCACGTCAACGTCGACATTGACTCCATTCACTCTAGCCAGGTGTTTTATGGTAAGTAATTCTTTCTTAAAAGCAGATTGACTCAACGGAATACGAGTCAGTCTGTGAACTAGGCTATGAAAAGCAGCCATCTTATGAGCAACAGGACCGAACGAACCACCGTGGACTAAAACATCGGTCGTAGTATCTTTCCTGTAAATTCCAAACTTATGGATACCGTCTATTATAGAGATCGATAAATCCAAAAAGTTGATGGAAAATACCCCTATTTCCAACGTAAATTTGATGGAAGGGTACCAGGAATTGAGATACCTCAGAAACTCACCAAGGAGATCTGGGTGACCAGTCCAGGTACATAGAACGTCATCAACGTACCTGTGCCAGTAGTGAATATGATTAAGTAACACCTGGTTCGAGGAAAAGAGGTCAAGTTCAAACTTAGACATGAAAACTTCGGAGATAAGAGAGCCTAGAGGTGATCCAATAGGGATCCCTACTTCCTCAGGGAACTCGAAAAATTTCCCTTCAAATTTACAGAAGTTAGGGGACCAGCAAGTATTCAGGAGATCAAAAAATTCCTGAAGCTCATTGTGAGGAATGTTAGCTCTGATGAGTAGCTCACCCATCCGCTGGATAGTAGCAGCCTTAGGAATATTTGGAAACAAACCAACAACATCAAACGAGCAGATGGTCGTCCCTGGGGGAAGGCTTACATCCCTGAGGACGTCGGTTAAAGAGGCCGAATTCAAGACCGAATGAGGAGATTCGAAATCAATGCGATTTTTGAACCAACGGTCAAGGAATTTGGCAAGGAGGTAGGTAGGAGAGGAGACAAAAGAAACAACGGGTCGCATCGGGGTATTCTTCTTATGCACTTTGTTTACTCTCCCTGTAGAGTATTCGTTTTTTCGTTTATGATGGATAGCCGTAACCTTAAGGAACGGATTCGTTTAATTGATACCAAGAACTTATCCAGCAGTTGTCCCCTCTTTTCAATCAATCTTTACAGCTCACAGATACTGCATATATTCTGCTGTCTCTTGTTCTGCAATGATCCGCATCAGTAAAAAGGATACGTAGCTTTTGCAGTCATATTCCGTTTTGTATTATTCAATGCACAAAAATTGTAGGCCAATTAAATTTATTAATGGCGGATGAAAAGCCTGTTTACGATTCCTATAGAATAAGAAGCTATTCGAAAGCTCCGCTTATAAATTGCTTTATAAATCAATCGTCTTCAAACTCTTTCGTGGAATAGAAAGGTCTATACGTACGTGTATGGCTCAGAATGTAGAGTTTTCTTGCAATATTACCGCGAAACAGATACACTACTTTTGATGTAAGTTGATTAAAAATACACATCGAATAGTGTTAGTTATTCATTTACTCGGATCGACCGCAAAACCTGCAAGCGCTCCTCTCGCCTTCTTTTTGCACGCTTTCTCTTTTTGATCGCGCTCTTCCCCTTTATGGAGCGCAAATTCAAAGCGTCGTGTACGTAATTTAGTGACGGCTTTTTGTAGCTAATTAGACGCTTCGGAATCTAATTGCTTTTTCACCGGCAACGATAAGGTTAAACGTGAATCGTCGTTTTATATTCGGTAAATATCCTTTCTCGATTCGACAACTAGGTACGTTTATCACGTTGGCGAACGCGCTTCTTCTTAATGTAACAAATTAGAATGCGCGAATATATTTGTACAAACGAGTACAGTTGTAGTATAATTATAGTAACTGTTGTAGTAATCTACTGTCGATCATATTGTAGAAATGCGGAATGGGTTGAGGACCGAGTTTTCCGATTTCAGATTATTCAGTTCGAGTTCAACAATTTACGTTCATTTCAGTCACATATCAAAGAGATGTGACCAAGTTCGCTTTCTCATTTCATTTTGTGCCTATTGAATGAAATTACAAGCAGGAGACGGGGTTAAAGGGACGGATCGTCACGAATCAAAGCGATTACATATATCACTCTCTTTTTGAACATTTCTGATAGTTTTTGAGAATCCCAGTGGAGACTCGAGAAACTGAGAACTATACGGGGAGCGAATACTGAAGTTTCGAGAACATCAAATTTTTAGACCATAATTGAAAATTTCGTTCACGAGTGTGCCCGAAAGGACCTTGGGACTGAAAGGCTATTTTCTGATATCCATCTTACGCGATCTTATGACTTCGAGACTGCAGGAATCAGTGCTGATGACGTCATAGACTGCGTAGGTATTGCCTATACATCTTCCTGCAAGGAAAAACTTCTTGTGTCAGTTTTTTTTATCAACAAGATTTCTTTACCACGGGTCTTTATCCTACAATATTTATTGAAATATTTGATTTCCTTACTGAACCCTAGTCCGTCTTCCAGAATTTGCAAAAGTATGAGCGTAAGATTGAACTTGCCCTATTTGTTAATGCAGGCGTAAGTTAGGACTTATACAATGAAACTAGAATTTTACCACTTATTCCAGAATTTGCGTAGGCGTGAGCGTATCATTTGAGAACGTGAGCATATTATTGGACTTGGTCCTTGAGTAGAGTTGGAAAGCAAGCTGAAAGTTCAAATCCAAAAGCCAGAGAATTTTTGGGAAAAACACTGAAAGCAAAAAGCCCGAAATGAATCCCAACATAAGGAGCCGAAAGACAGAATATTAATGGAAGAGGCTGAACGCCAAAAGCTAAAAGCCGAAGAATTTTGGTATGAAAACAATGAAAGTTATCAATGTTTTATGTCACAGAATCCAACTCTGCGCTTCAAGTAGTCCAAGATTCTAGAATCTTAGTCTGTTACATAATCTTAGCTACATAGACCAAGCTGGCTATTGTAAGCTAGCGTATCAAATGGATAAAGAAGGAAGGAAAAGTATGATTCCTCGTGAACAGCCGCGCTCTAATCAATTTTCAGTTTCTTAGAAATGTATATTGGTCGACTATGAATCGAATCCAAATCGACCTCGATCTGAAGTCGATGTACAGCCGCCCCTTAGAAGCGGATTTCGGCTAAGCCTTTGGCCGGAGGAAGTATGCTGTTTACAGGAAGCCTACTTCCACAGATCTCTTTATCTATTCCACTTTTTAAATTGTCATCCGAGGTACAAGGAATCTCCTTACGACTTCTCTCACTCTTTGTTTTGCGTCGTTCCATGACGACTAACCCCAGCCAGAAAAACTCATCACCAAACCTCTCAGTAGTTCTAGTTCCCTCTCCAAGCAAATTTTTTTCCCACGAGTCTCGCAGCACAGTTGAAGACCAAAAGACTAATAAATTGTCCTCAATTCATTCGAACTCATGGTTCTTACTATCGAGTGTGAATAATAATAATAAAGGGAATCTGTTTTATCGGGGTGGGGGGGTGCCATAAAAAAAGTCTGCCGTTCGACCGACCGGCAAAGCTCCGAGGTCGAAATTTATCCAAATCCCACTTCTATGAAACATAGCTCAGAAATTGATGTACTCCCTTGAAGTTACTGGATATGCAATGATTCTTACACCAATTGATTGAGCCCCTTCAAAAAGTCAGATATGCAGTGCTTCAAACATCGTAAGACTCAGAACGCTCTTCTAAAGTACCCCCTAAGACAGGTTCCCCGCCTATCTCGTTTAACTACCTTAATGAACCCGTGAATTTTTTCAAGTCCGTCAATAAGGGGAAAGGATACAAAATACAGCCTGAGCAAAGATATGAAATATATTGTAATTTCCTTTGCAATGAATCCAATTTTCAATTTTAAAAGCAGACGTTTGTATGAAATTATTTCTTGAAAATTCGCTCTTCTTTTGTGATACGACTACGAGTAACTATGCATCAGGTAAATGTCGTCGTCAGATTTTGAAACCACCTAATAGAAGGTACTGGGTTTAAGTGAGAAAAGTGAAAAGTACACTGTTTCTCATACAAAAAATGACTAAATGCGTTTCATACGCCATGCAGACTGATGTAATACGTTAGGAGTAGGACTGGTTTACAACAGGCAATCTATTTAGTGGAGGAGAGGGGCCTCGGCAAAACGTGGGACTTGGAAAAATTTCGACGTCCAAGCTGAAATATACGTTAGAAGCGGGATGTATAAATTTCAGATATTGAGTCCGACCCTGGAACTATAGGAAATAGGAGCGGGATTTGGAAAAATGTTGACTCTCAAATTGTATATGATGGGAGAGGGACTTGAAAAATTTCGAATATTGAGCTGTATCTGATAACAGAGGGTGGGGGAGGGGGACTTGGAGAAATAAGGACTTTTGAGTTCAAACTCCGTTACGACTAAGAAACTGGAAAATTATATGACGGAGAAGTGGATCAGAACAGAGTTGCAAACCTCATGGTCCATTCGATACTCTCCGGCATACTCCCCCCCCCCCCTTGAGTTTGATTACTTTATGCGGGACGTCAATGAAAAGTGCTGGAAGTTTAAGGTGAATTTGAAGGAGAAGAAAAATAAGAAGCTGTCCTCCCTAATGACGGTTAATGAGGATGTGGTTGAGGAAGGGGTGAGTGACGGTGTTGACGTTCATAAATTCCATCCCCCCTCATAAATAATAGTCAGGTAGTGTTCAATAGTGACGAAACAGCCCTCCTCGAGAAAGGTTTGAAATTCAGTGTGCCTCCCCTCAAGAGTGATGAAACCTTGGCGAATGTTGTTGCGGATCTTGCGGTTAAGATTGGTCCTGGTTTTAATACACAGAAAGTCTGTGCCGAATTAGTCCGTAATAACCCCCTTTCTCGCATGAGTAATAAATTGGGAGGAGTGATTCAGGGTTTAAGGAGGAAGATGAAAGAGGGAGATTTGATCGTCACTAAGGCTGACAAGGGCAACGCTGTTATCGGCCTATTCTTCTAAGGTCCATGAAGTCCTACAGCAGTGTGGTGCTAAAGAGAGTGGGGATCTCAGCTTTCCCAAGCACGTCAAAGAAGTTACGAGTGTCATCAACAGGAGTGAGGCTGTTATCAAAACTCCTGCTTTGAAAAAAGCCCTCCTTGTTCCCCACACGCCCCCTCCTCTACGGGCTGCCTAAAGTGCATAAGAACAATACCCCGATGCGACCCGTTGTTTCTATCGTCTCCTCTCCTACCTATCTCCTTGCCAAATTCCTTGACCGATGGTTCAAAAATCGCATTGATTTTGAATCTCCTCATTCGGTTTTGAATTCGGCCTCTTCAACTGATGTCCTGAAGGGTGTAAGTCTTCCCCCGGGAACGACCATCTGCTCTTTTGATGTTGTTGGTTTGTTCCCGAATACTCCCAATGCTGCTACTATCCAGCGGATGGGTGAGCTACCCGTCAGAGCCAACATTCCTCACAATGAGCTTCAGAAATTTTTCGATCTTCTGAATACCTGCTGGTCCCCTAACTACTGTAAATTTGAAGGGAAATTTTTCGAGTTCCCTGATGAAGTAAGGATCCCTATTGGATCACCTTTATGCTCTCTTATCTCCGAAGTTTTCATGTCTAAGTTTGAACTTGACCTTTTTTCCTCGAACCAGGTGTTACTCAATCATATTCACTATTGGCACAGGTACGTTGATAACGTTCTATGTACCTGGTCACACAGATCTCCTTGGTGAGTTTCTGAGGCATCTCAATTCCTGGTACCCTTCCATCAAATTCACGTTGGAAATAGGGGTATTTTCCATTAACTTTTTGAATTTATCGATTTCTATAATGGACGGTATCCATAAGTTTGGAATTTACAGGAAAGATACTACGACCGATGTTTTAGTCCACGGTGGTTCGTTCGGTCCTGTTGCTCACAAGATGGCTGCCTTTCATAGCCTAGTTCACAGACTGACTCGTATTCCTTTGAGTCAGTCTGCCTTCATGAGTTATTCACAAAAAAACACCTGGCCAGAGTGAATGGGGTCAATGTCGACGTTGACGTGATGGTTCGGAGGAAAGTTACGAGGGGCCTCCTGGATTCCACCACCTCCCTCCCCCGAGACATGATCCGTGATCACCATTTGCGTTGGATCAGTCTCCCTTTCTTGGGGAAGTTCTCCCTGCAATTGGGTCGGGCCCTTCGCTCGTTTGGCTTCAGACCCGCGTTTCACAACCCTACCACAGTCAAGAGGTTGTTTGTGAGACTGAAGGACCCCATACCTGTCGATGAGAGGAGTGGTGTTTATAAGTTGGAATATGAGGATTGTGGAGGCTTTTATATTTGTGAGACCAGCCGCCAAATGAAAGTTAGAGTAGCTGAGCGCCTGAAGTCTTGGAAGAAGGGACACTTAATGGAGTCAGCTTTCGCTGATAATTTAATGAACAGTGGCCACAGCTTCCGCGAGGGATCCGAAAAGCTCCTTCATAAGGAGAATTCCTACCGTAAGCGCATCGCCCTCGAGAATATAGAGACAATGCGTCATCTCAACACTGACGGTATCACTGTACTCAACTCGTACATTCCGGAAGATGGCCTGATCGAACTGGTTTATGACTCACACCGCGATTTCTCGTTTGGACGATCTTAATACCTCATTCTTCTCATTTGTTCGTCAGTTGTTACTGTATTGTTTGATTTTCCGCACCTTTCAGTACTCGACCTGAAGATGATCCGCCAAGACGGATCGAAACGCGTCGTCTTCCTTGTATGTTTTTAAATACAATCTTTTACCTGAGCGTCTTCTGCTTTTTCTGAACATTAGCTTTCATTTCAGGCTTGAAGATGGTTTATTAACCGAAAGCGCTCGTCGTCTTTTATTTTTCTGCGGTTTGCATGCTTTACTCCACGTCGGAGTATTCGTCTTTCGCGTTTATTAAGTGGCTAGATTACATCCAAATCAACAATAAACTACTATCAATTAGGTATACACGAAAAAATGATGTTTAAATCAATAATAAAATATTTAAGAATGAAGTCACCAAGATAGTCTTGCAGCACACTTGATGAAGTCTAGAAAATGGTCCTCAATCATTCAAACTCAAGGTTTAACAAACAAAATTTAAGGATCTAGGTGCTGTGGGAAGCGAGATACAAGGGTACTAAATTTCCAGGTACCTAGAAAGAATTAATAAAATATCATTGAAAATAAAATGCAATGAACCCTTCGTCAAAAATGAACCAAGAATGAACCTGTTGAATAAAAGGTTCTTCATCACAATGCATAAGAAAACAAATAGAGCGATTAGACTTTGTTCATTTTGTTCATATAGAAAATGAGTACAAAAAGTGACTCAAAACTGATGCAAGCTATATGATCGTGATGAATATTGCACTTCATTTACAATCGTCTGTACTCGCAACAAGGTTGTCCGTAAGTGTTCTCTGCGTTTAAACGTTAGGCATAAGCGTTTCGTCAGTATTTTTTCCCTTTTCGTGTGATAGTTTTGCGTATAAATTCGAAACTATGTTACATCTTTTCGGCTCTGTGAAGGGTCTACTGAAGACCAATTCAGTGTGCATCGACAGCAATGTATTTCGATTGCATTATAAAGTGACGGTCATTATGTTGGTGTTATTTTCGCTAATTGTTACCTCGAGTCAATACATCGGAGATCCGATCGACTGCATCGTGGATGGCATTCCGTCGCACGTCATGGATACATATTGTTGGATTCAATCCACCTTCACATTGCCATATGATAGTGAAGCCGTGCGCCATGGACAGGATATGATTTCACCGGGCGTCAGCGGTCCTGTAGCAAACAACGGGGAAGTGAAATATCACAAATATTACCAGTGGGTGTGCTTCGTGCTTTTCTTCCAGGCAGTATTTTTCTACGTCCCTCGTTACTTATGGAAAATGTGGGAGGCTGGACGTTTGAAGAAGCTTTCGCTCAATCTGTCGGAGGTCATTATTAGCGATGAAGAAAAATTGCTATGTCTAGACCAGTTGGTTAATTATTTCCGAGAAAATCTTCATCGCCATAACTCCTACGTTGTTCGATTCATGATTTGCGAACTTCTTAATTTCGTCAACGTTGTGGCACAAATCTATTTTCTCGACTATTTTTTGGATGGCGAATTCAAGTCGTACGGCACCGACGTACTTCGTTTTATCGACATGGATTCGGAAGAGAGGGTCGACCCAATGGCGCGTATCTTTCCGACATTAACAAAGTGCACGTTTCGTAAGTACGGTCCGTCCGGTTCCGTGCAGAACTTTGACGGAATGTGCTTACTTCCAATAAACATCGTTAACCGACAAATATTCCTCATCTTATGGTTTTGGCTCATTTTCTTGGCGCTTATCACCGGTGTATGGCTCGTTTGTCAAGGAGCCGTTGTAATGAGCAGTACCCTGCGGTTGTACATTTTACGATCTCAGGTACATCTTTCGTCTTCACGAAGAGATGTTGAGGTCATTGCCAGCAAATTCAAATTTGGCGATTGGTTCCTCCTGCACCAGTTGGGTAAGAACATCGATACACCAATCTATGAGGACTTTATAAGCGCGCTCCGGTATGGCTTAGAACATTAACTCTCAAGAGTACAAGCGCAGTAGAATTCGTAACAATGTACTATTATTATTTATTGAGCTATTCCATACAGAATGTTGCTACATTATGTGCAACATGGTAACGATATACAATTAATATTATTAATCTAAACTAGTTCTTCGGCGACTTCCCCAGTAGGACGCCGGAACTAGCAATTGCAAATATTTTATCCTTTTCCTTCCTGTCCTGAATGAACTTCCTCTTGTTTCCTTTTATTCGGTTCAACAGAATCAGCTCTTCTACTCCTGTCCTTTTCAGGACCTCGGCGTTCGTGACTTTCTCTATCCACTTGATTTGATTAACTCATTTGTCTTCGTACCATATGTTTTTTTGATCTCGGCACTTCTTTGTAATCTCTCGGTTTGCACGTTTGTACTCAGCACTTTCTCGATCTTTGATTCATCATTGTCAGAATTTCATGTGTCATTCACACTGCCCTCTTCCTTTCTTTCTTTTCCTCTTTCACGACGCTTTTCGTGGTTCCAATGACAGTATTCTTCCACTTTTCCCATATGTCATTGACATTATCACCTTCTTCTTCCTCGATCAGCTCCATACTATTGTCCAATTTGTGGCTAGTTGTACAGTCTGTATACTTTATTGTTTGTACGAATATCAAAATAAATTTGATCACCACACTTCTGTATGAATTATTTCTCCTCGAAGCCTCTTGTATACGGAAATCTTTCCTCGTTTGGTTTTTGACCATACTTTAAATCTCTTAACTAAATCTCAAAGGCAAACAACGTTGGCGCATCGAATACTTCATAAATTACTTTGGGCGAGCTCCAGATCGAAATGGTTCTGGAAAATTGTGTACCCAACATCTTGCAATTAATCCAATAACGATTACGTTTATTATGTGCATTTAGCTTACCGATACATTAAGTCATATTATTTCATAATATTGAATCAACAAATAATTAAACTTCTTCGAACTATTCTACTGAGTAAGAACTTTGATCGCGCTGATAAGGAGTACAAGATACATTGACGTCTGACCTGTTTACAGTGTAGCTCGATCTGATATCAGCTGCTGTTTCATTTATTTATTCGGACTCTACATCACTCAACATTTCTTTATCAAAGTTAGGATATGCGACGGATTTTGTCCTAACTCTTTTTTTTTTTTTCCTACGTTTATACATTTATTATTTTCCGAGTATGTAACGTTTGCTCGTAGTTTTAATAAACCGTAACTGATCATGCTTCGTATTTAATTTACATTGCAATCATCAATTGATATGAAAGAGGGAAATCTCGAGCGGAGAGCCGGCAAAAATTAGGTTTTCCAATACTAACGCTATAATGGAAATATTCCTCAAATTTCCGGGCATCATCTTATAATTACAGAACATATCATAAAAGACACACTATGAGTTTTAAAAATCTTGAGTCTCATTTGTTTATCTGTGAGATTAGACCGATTCCCTGGTAACGTAGGTAGGTGAATCGAATATGCACAAATGAGTTGCAAAAATACTGCGGTCGGAGGCTCCAGTTGTCTCGGTTCAAAATGTAAACAAACTTTTTGCATGTTAATTCCCATAACGATTGCGTAAAGTTCACAAGAACGCAAATACATATTTCAGAAATAAAAAATATTTTGGAGGTGAGTGGTCTTATTTTATAAAATATAAACACTTGACTTTGTATATCAAGATAATTATTTGGTCTTCAAAGGGTCGTTTATTCTTGAAATATTCGCGTTTTTGCGAACGATACGCGATCCTTGTGGGAATTAACACGTAAAAGGTATAGGTATTAGATTTTCACCCGAGATAAGCTTGCAGCAAGTAGGTCCTTATTGAACGAAATCATCGTCTTTTATTCGACATCTGACGTCACGGGGAATCGGTCTATATTCTACTTCGCACATCACCAGTGATGGAACTCCTTCCCATTTGGATAAGATTGTACACGTCTGTTCTAGGGGTCAAACTAGTTTTGGTACCTATTGAGAATTCAAAGTCCCTTTCATCGAAGGTCACAATTTTCTTCTGAACCCGCTTTCCAAATACTGTTTGTCGAAATTTTGCAAAAGTCCAAATCCTTTTCGTCGAAATTCTTCCAAGTCCTCCTCCTGTCATTTATTATGGCTCAAAAGTCGAAAGTTTTGCAAGTCCAAATCCTTTATTGAGGTAGGTCAGTTTTCGCCGGACATTGCACGGCGCAGGATGTACACTACGTTTTCCGACCACCTCCCCGTAGAACAGTTTCCTTGTTAAAATTGGTCAAGTTTGTTACCCTACATAACATTATTAATTTTTTCGTCTCTCATACCTGGTTCTAAATTTTAACTGGGAACCTGTTTTACGGAGGGTTTTTTGAGTAATTTGCCGCGCGCTGTCCGCCGTCCAACAAAAAACTTGGAAAAATTTCGACTCTCGAGCCAAAATTAGTGGACTGCAATGGCAGCGGGGAACCCGCTGTCTCGAGTCCCCTAGAGGCTGAAGTTTTTCCAAGTCCTGAAAATCATGACGTGACAACTTTAACGCGCTGCAATTTCAAGGAAGCCGTCGTCTTTCCAAGTCCCCCTCCCCTCTCCGTGACGTCACCAACCTCGCTCGCGCCCGCGCCCGCGCTCGCGGACGAAAATTTCCTGGAAGTACCCTCAACCAAAGGGATAGCGAGTTCCCCGCTAAAAAAATTTCGACTTTGGAGCTACATATGATAGGCGAGAGACTAGAAAAATTTTGACTCTTGAGCTATACATTATAGAAGGGGACTTGGAGAAAAAACGTCCAACAAAAAACTTGGAAAATGTCCACTCTCGAGCCATATATCATAGGAGGGGGACTTTAAAAAAATGAGGACTTTGGAGCTATAAATGGTAGGAGGGAACTTGGAAAAATGTTGACTCTTGAGCCATATATGATACGAGAGGGACTTAAAAAAAATTTCGACCCTCGAGCTAGGGGGCTTGGAAAAATTTCTAGCTCCAAGTTCAAAAATAGTAATTTCACGAACTATATTATAGGCTTACAGTAGGTCTAAACCTTCTTTACACGGGCTTTATCTACGTCTGACTATTCGAGAGAAATTTACACTCTCGAATTATATTATATTAGGCTGTATCCCTATCTTTATTCTAGCTTTATCTAGGTCTAGGCTTCCTTGAATTCTCAATACCAAATCCCGTATGACTCATAAAACAGGTTCCCTGCGTTCCTCGTTTAACTTCGTTAAGGAAGCCGTCATTTTTTTGTGGCACGTTATTGACCCCCAAAATCAATTTTCTGGAAACACTATCTTAGAAAATTGAGCTCCAATCAAAAAAAGGTTCCTAGTAAAATTTCCTTTAACATAATGTATTTGAACTTCACTATGAGCTCAATTGTCACCCTAAAAAGTTCGTCGAAAGTTATTATTATTATTATTAGAGTGCCCTCCAACAGCCGATCGGCCAATGACAGGAGGGCACTATAAACCAAAAAAAAAAAAAAAAAAAACAAAATCAAAAACAAAATATGTAGGAAAAAAAAAAAATAATAATAATAATAATAAAAACGAAAATAAAAATAATAGTAAAATACGGATAATAAACAAAAAAAAAAATAAAAAAATAAAAATAATGATAATATGTCCACCACTAGCCACCCCAACCCTGGTCCCATGTCCAATCCTCCAACCCCTTCTACAAACCAATCATTTCGAAGAATAAATAAAAAGAAAAATAAATGAATAGAAAAAAATAAATAGATAATAGGTATAATAATAATAATTACGGATATGGAGGCCAAAGCTTTTGACGAAGAATCAATTTTTTGCAAATTCATATCTCAGAAAATCGAGCTCAAATCAGAAAAAGTTTCAAGCCAAAAATGTTGCTCGTGAAATTTCCTACGAAATAAAATACCTCAACTTTCTCCCGAAGTTCATTGAAAGCTGTGAGTTTTTGAACAAAATCAATATTTTACAATTATCTTAAGAAATTGGACTTCAATCAAAAAATGTTGTGAACAAAATTGTTTCTCGTAAAATTTCCTATAAGAAGATTTATTTCAGCTTTACAACAAGTCCAAGTATCAGCCTCAAATGTTCGTCGAAAGTTGAGAGATTTTGAGGAAAAAACTATTTTTTGCAAAATATCTCAGGGAATCAAACTCCAATCAGAGAAAGTTTCGGACAAGAAATGTTCCTCGTAAAATTTCCCATAAGATGGTTTATTTGAACGTCCTTCTGAAGTTCATCGAAAGTTCTCAACTTCCGGAAAGAAATCGTTTTTTCGCAAATATTTTAGGAAATTGACTTTGAGCAAGAAATAATTTCTCACAAGAAATGTATCTCGTGGAATTTACAATAGGCTTAAAAAAATTTTCCAGAACCGCGAGCTCTGACGGTGAGTCATTTCGGCCCGAAATATAATATAGAGGAGGGGGGGGGGGAGACAGAGACAGATAGACAGAGCTATGAGGTTGGAATAGAAATCTGCGAAAACGATATGCATAAAATATGTTCATTGTGAGATTATATTTAATGTAATCCACCTCGGTGATGAAAAAGATATCGAAGACTAATGCTGGGCATGTTTGATGCCATACTAAAGAGGAACTTCTCACTCTGAAACGAATGGAAACCGCGTGACGCGCTGAAGTACGCCAAAATAGGGGAAGAGACTGTGGGCCAGAACTACTTCCGATTCAATAATAAGTTCTACAGTTAGGAAGAAGGGCTAACGATTGGATCACAGCAGTCACCGATTTTCATGAGTGACATGGAAATTAGGATATTGAAAGATAGCAAATTCAGAAACTCGATTAAACTCTGGACTAGATACGTAGGTGGTACACATATCCTAATTAAGTAATCAGCCACCAAATGGACCAATTCCTTCTGGAGAAGAATACGATGGATGAAAGTATCAGATTTATAGAGGAAAAGTGCGATGAGACCAGCAACTAAATTGGAAGAAGAATTTCGCGTTTGCATGCTCAAGAGGAAAGTGGCGTTGGAAATGCGAAGAAGATGGAGAGGAAAAAGGTGAAACGACTATTTTACCCAGAAGTTCTACAGTGATGAAGTTAGCGATCAAGCGCGTCGATGAGTGAAGTATTGTGTTAGAGTTGCCTTAATTTTATTTGACTTCGACCCCATGTACGATCGAAGCAAGAAAACTTGCAGAAGATCTTATTGTCCCAAGCAATGTCATTAAACAGCTTATCACCTGTTGCGTGCTCGCACTCAGCGATCGACTACAGCCCCGTGTATGATCAAAGCGAGGCTGTAGGCACCGCGCCCAATTTGTCAGGAAGATTCCCTCCATGTCCAGGAACAACGAACATTTCCGCACGTTCGCTCTCTGCGATCATATGCGGGGTCGAAGTCAAACTCTTCCCGCGAGTCCACAACAGAAGACCACGTCTTCCTCGGTTCCATTCCATCCGGCGCTTGAAATAACCAGAATTTCAGCACGTTTCCGCTCTTTAATCATAGGCGGTGTCGAAGTCGACCTCTCACCGCGAGCGCACAACAGGTATTCAGCTTCTCGCCATATCGCCTAGAACATCAAGAATTTTAGCAAGTTTACCTGGCCGAAATCGATCTCTCACCGTGAGCTTATAACCCCTTACCTGAGAAGACAACAAATTTAGCACTAACGATTCCATCTATTTTTGTCCTAAAAACTGCGAAATTAACGAAATTAGGTGTTGCATGTCTTCTGACCTCTCTCCCCAAGGACAGGAGGAGAAAGGGGTGTCCATAATGAAAAAACTCGAGAGCATAACACTACTGAACAGCTATCCTGTTACAAAGGTTCTATTACGTGATTCTTGGATACTTTTCAACGCTGAACATGAATCCGTAGTCCATTTCTTGCTAGCACGTCACAATTTTTAGTAATCACGATTAAAGTTCTCGTTTACTTGCCGCGCGTCGTCGCGAAACACATTGCCGATAGCAGCGTCGCTATCGAAAACGTTCGTCACGTTCCGCGACAGCGCGCGGCAAGTAGACGAGAGTATTTGTTATGATTACGTGAATATTTATTGTGATTACTAAAAATTGTGACGTGCCAGCAAAAAACGGACGACGAATTTGTGTTCAGCGTTGAAAAATATCCAAGAATCACGTAATAGAATCTTTGTAACAGGATAGCTGTTCAGTAGTGTAATACAGAAAAAACGTAGCACACGCAATTCAGCCTGTTTCCAGGCCAAAAACTGAGTGGGGCAAGGCCTAACATGTTTACAGGCCCCTCATAAGGTTGTAGGGGAAGGAGACCAGCACAAAAACCGTCGATTTTTTGAAGTATTTGCAAAGAATCAATTACCTTCCAGAAATTCAGAACTTTCGATGAACTTCAGAAGAAAGTTCGAAAACGAACCATCTTAATATGGGATGTTTTACGAGGAGTATTTTCTTGATTGGAGCTTGATTCCTTGAAATATTTGCAAAAAATTGTTTCTTTCTCAAAAGCTCTGAACTTTTTACGAATATTTGAGTCTGATACTTGGACTTCAAAAAATAAACTATCTCATAGGAAATTTCACGAAAAACATTT
This sequence comes from Aspidiotus rigidus, assembly GCA_035079385.1. Taxonomy (NCBI): domain Eukaryota; kingdom Metazoa; phylum Arthropoda; class Insecta; order Hemiptera; family Diaspididae; genus Aspidiotus; species Aspidiotus rigidus. The sequence goes on along the minus strand of JAVHKY010000015.1, from coordinate 1,222,390 downwards.
TTTAATTGGAGCCCAGTTCCCCGACTGTTATCAAAGAAAGGATTGATTTAGGAAGCTAGAAAGTGCCACGAAAAATTTGGGGGCAGCAAGGTGTGGCAGACGGGAAAATGGATGATGTAATTAGGGGTACCAAACTTGATCAATTTAATAATTTCCGGGTCTGTACCCCAAAAAGAGTTCCGCTGATGTATCGCCTGTGCTAATTACTATAAAAAAAGCTCACGCAGAAGCGTAAGCATTACCGACTTTTCAATAATTTGCTATAAAATCATTTACACATGCTCCCCATACCTAAACTTCATTGTTTCTCACTTATAAGCTGATTGTGATAATAATGATTTAAGGTATTCCACTTTCTCTTCTATTGTTCAATTCATTTCTAATCTTTTTAATGGGTTCTATTAAAATTAAAATATAAAACTTAGGTGATTTAGAAGAATCTTAAAGTATTAACCTGACTGTCCATTTCCAAAAATAGGTACAGTAAGATATTATAAAGTCGATAATGACAAAAATCAAAACATAGATGAGGAAAATTGAAATGGGCAATGAAACTTCCACTTTGTCTTTACCTGAATTTCAACATTACTCCCCAGTGTTCAGGCTACGAGCCTATTGCGATAATGTAGAAGAAAAAAAAAAAAAAAAAAAAATGATATGTATACCTGCATAACGCAGTGATTATAAAATACACGGCCAATATTCAATCCATCGCTTACGTGCAACGTTTGTTTAACGTATCCAATAAACGTCGAATTTTTTCAATCATATATGACTGGTAATGAGAAGTTTTTGCAGCCAATAGGTGTATGATGCTTTAATCACGTGGCAAACGAACTCAAATAAATTGAATAAGCGAGATTTAGCTCTTACGGCTCTATACGTGGACCACGTATATTTTGAGATTTACTCAAGAACCACTAGTCCAACCGATACAAAAATTACAGAGCAATAAGATTGAATAAACTATGACGTAATGTAGTGATATGAAGATAATAAGATTGATATTTTTTGAGAAACAACACTAAGAAATTCGAGGAAAATTGAGAGTTACTCAACTACTCGAGAAATCTAAGAAAAAAATTCACATTCCCAACTTCAGATAATCCACTACAACTTGGCCAAATTTCATGAGAATCCAACCAGTAGTTTTTGAGGAGTTGCGTGGACAAAAAAATCTTATATATATATATATATATATATATATATATATATATATATATATATATATATATAAGGAAACCTGAAATTTTCTTATTAGGGTAGAAGTGATCTAGGACCTCCAAAACGTCGAGAAAATTTATTGCCCCCTCCCCCTGAATACTTTGCGTCGGGTGTAATACCTCACTTTTTACAAGTAAAAAGTCGGTAAAAATAAAGATGGTTCGAATCTCCTAAAGCCACTTTTACCATTATGGTATCTACGAATGGTAAGGAAAAATAAGTTGGAAACTCTAATCATGAGATCATATAAGCTAAAGTACGTTAAACTCTGAGCCAATTGCTAAATATGTCATCTCTTAATCGCATTACAATACGATATGCTGACAACGTTTCCATTTAAACCATCTGACAGGTCTTCAAAGCTAATACGAAGTTTGATCGGTCGCAGGCGTCCTTTTCAATATTTGCTTTATGGGTCTCCGACTAGACAATGATTGAACTAAGATTTCGTGCCTCGAATATTGATGACGTGTTATTTTATTACAGAATATACCGAGAAGTGAAAATGGTTTCTTGAAGAATAAGAAGCGCGAAGAGGGTAGAAAGAAAAGAACGCCTCGACAGCACGTATACGCTGAAATTGCATCGAGAGTCGAAGTAATTCAATTTGAAAAGATGATGGTAATTCGACGAAGACGCTAAGTAAGTACAAGAATTTAGTAGGTCTATAGGCCGAACTCGTTCGTATCTTTGTTTCTCTACTGCGACTATTATCTTGGTAGGTATACATAACGTTCGAGAATTCCGAGCTTCGCCGTCATAAATTAATAAAATAATATTGTCTAAAGTTTCGCTACCGCCGAATAAGTTGCAGCTACATAATATATATACTTATTTGACGCGTACATATGCCAGTAGAATAAACTAAATTATTGCTTCTTATTACTTCTGTACATTACTTCAAACAAACACGTTCAAGTACAACTACGATGTATTATAACAATGAAAGCCAACAATATTCATGTTGAATAATATTACCAGAACACAAAACTTCCGAGCACCTGATTGTCCCGATGTTTTAATAAATAATTTCTTATACTGTGAATTCGATTGCGTGACATATGATAAAGTATCAAATATTTTTCAACTTATTTTTTTCCCTCCTTTCATTTTCTTTCGTCGCTTGTTGATTGTTTTGTACGTTTTCTTTGCCTTACCTCTCTCTCTCTCTCTCTCTCTCTCTCTCTCTCTCTCTCTCTCTCTCTCTCTCTCTCTCTCTCTCTCTCTCTCTCTCTCTCTCTCTCTCTCTCTCTCTCTCTCTCTCTCTCTCTCTCTCTCTCTCTCTCTCTCTCTCTCTCTCTCTCTCTCTCTCTCTCTCTCTCTCTCTCTCTCTCTCTCTCTCTCTCTCTCTCTCTCTCTCTCTCTCTCTCTCTCTCTCTCTCTCTCTCTCTCTCTCTCTCTCTCTCTCTCTCTCTCTCTCTCTCTCTCTCTCTCTCTCTCTCTCTCTCTCTCTCTCTCTCTTCTATTTGTCATTATTTACGTTACTTATAGAATAGGCGTAAGTATGTATGGAAAATGTAGGAAACCAAATTACAACGAAAGTTTCAAAATTATTCCAAACACAGCGAAGGTAAAACTAATCACTTGAAAAAAAAGTCGCAAGCTTTCAATTTAACAATAGATTACCAAACCAACAAATTAAACCTAATGATGGTTTTACAAGTCAACTCTAAAATACTGTAATTTCTTTGTTTCCCTCCTATAAGCTTTTTTGACCACGATAAAATATAGGTTAATTATTATGTATCAGAAGAAAATATCGAAACTATTATCCGCAGAGGATACTACAGAATACAGAAAGTTGATGGCGTGCGGATTGTACGAACTAGGATCTATGCACACGTAACGTGGGCAGATGCCTCAAGAGTAAATCGTTTATTTTTTTTGGAATGGGAGGAGCAGGGAGAAATTTTCGAAGATGGCGGAGCTCCTACAGCCTACACCTCGGGAATCATAAAAGTGCAAACGTCATGTGACCTCGTTTCCTTACAATGTTACAAAAACAAAATTGTAAACGAGTTTTATTGGAACTCGTGGTGGGACTTTTATCTGACTTTTTTGGAGGGTGAACTAGCATCACGCCCGACGGCTTTATACAGGAAAAGCCCAGGGAATCTAGTGCGAAATCAAATTGACTTCATCATGATTAATGGACAATTCCGAAATGCAATAACTAACTGCAGAACTTTCCCATCGGCTGACTGGGGTAGCGATCACATGCTCCCATTGGTAAAATGCAGAATAAGACACCGAAAAATAATAAGGGATGAGAGGAAAAAGGCCCAGCGAATGAATATCAGCTCCTTGAGAAATACAAAAATGGCGCGATATTTTAACAGAGAATTAGAGCGGGAGACCAGGGAGATTGATACAGATGATGGAGTAGAAGAAATATGGCAAAAATAGAAAGACGCGGTAAGGAATCGTCCATAAATTAAGTGAGGAATTTTTTTGGGGGGAGGGGTCCAGCCAAGTCTCACCAAAGCTCACGTGAGGGGGAGGGGGTGCCGACAAATCTCACGTAATTTTTTTCTCAAACAAATACAGTCTAAAATATAGCTAAACTGGCTTAAATTTAATAAAAACTAGTCCTTTTTGAATGGGTATAAAATGTGATCGAGAAAATTATGTTTTTTTCAATAGATAAACGCGATTAAGCACAGATAAACGTGTTTAAAGCAAAAATACACATTTCGGAAAATCTCACGCGAGATAAGCAAGGGGAGGGGAGTGGGTCAAGGCAAATCTCATGATATCTCCCCAAGGAGGGAGGGGAGTCGAAAAATCACAAAAACTGCCTCACGTAATTTATGGACGCCCCGTAAAAAGCACGGTAGAAGAAGTTCTAAAGATCAACAAATGAAGAACAAAGAGAAAAGCCTGGATGAAAGAGGAAATTTTAGAGATGACAGAGCAGAGAAGAAAAATTTGGGATAGAGATAGACAAGAATACAAAACGTTGAACAGAACAATAAACAAGAAATGTCGAAAAGAGAAGCAGAAGTATTACGAAGAGAAATGCCAAGAAGTACAAAAACTGGAGGAAGATGAAAAAATTCTGGAAATGCATAGTGAAGTAAAATGGATGCAGAAACAGCAGAAGAGCACGAAAATAATGATGATTGAAGAAGAAAACGGAGAACTATGCAGCGAAAAGCAAGAAGTGGGGATATATGGGCGGAATATTTAGAGGAATTTTATGGTGATGAGCAGAGAGAGGGAAGAGTGCACGGAGAATGTGGAAGCAGCGCCAGAAATAACATTAGAGTAACTGATAAGAACACAATAAAAAGAACCAGGAAAAGAAGAGCTGCGGGAGCGGACCAAATACCAGCTGACCTGCTGAGACCCATTTCTGTGGAAAACACGAGGAAAATGTTAGCCATCATGAATAGAATACACAAATCAGGCGAGATTCCCGAAGATTTCACAATCTCCACCTTTATCCCTATTCCAAAGAGAAAAGGGGCACGTAAGTGCTCACAGTACCGAACCATTAGTTTAATGAGCCACCCTCCAAAACTGATGCTGACAAAGAAAGATTGACCAACACCTGAGCGACACGCAGTGTGGTTTCCAAACCCAAAAAAGGTTCCAGAGATACTACAGTCTTCTTCAGTCTTCTTCAAAACGATTATACAAAGAGCAAAGGAAGTGAAACGCAAAATATCTGCGTGTTTCGTCGATTTCGAAGAAGCCTTTGATACTGTAGGACACCAGAGGCTTACACAGTTGTAGCAAAAGTGCCAAGTAGACAAAGAAGACATAAAATTCGTGCGGAAACTGTACTGGCAACAGAGAGCTAATAATTTATCAGGATTGGCGTCAGGGAAACGAATAAAACTTGCAGAATTAGAAGAGGAGTGAGACAAGGGTGCTAATCGATACAACGGTTGTACTTTACGAGAGAGTAGCGAAATATTAGAACCGCTTTCTGCCCTCCTTCACCCTGGTGAGTCCGAATCATTTATAGTATCGGTTAATGGTGACTGTCGCGTTTTTGAAAGGAATCTAAAAGAAAAGAAAAATTGCAAACTTGCCTCGCTCCAGAGTTCTAAAGCTATGGCTGAGAAAAAAGACTGTGCTGGTGATAAAATAGTCCAACGGTTCTAGCCGCGTATCATCAATTATAGTAAAGTTGAGCTTAATTCTGATGAGGTGAACCTGTTGGAGAGAGGGTTGAAATTCAGCCTCCCCTCTCTTAAGAACCAAAAGACTCTTGCTAATGTTGTGGCTGACTTTGGTGTGAACATCCCAAAAAAGTACGCCGAAATGGTAGGCAGTACCCCCCTCCTTCCTTATACGGGTAATACCTGTATTGAGGTGATAAAAGGCTTAAAGAGGAAGGTCAGGATTAATCATTACTAAGGCAGATAACAGCAACGCTGTAGTAATTATAGAAAAGTCCTCCTATGTTTCCGATGTTTATGATGTGCTAAAACAATGTGGGGCCGAGGAGAATAGTCTTTTCTGTTTCCCTCAGTTTGTTAAAGAAGTGAGGAAAATCATTAACAAAAGTGAATTCATTATCAAGAGTCCACTCACAAAGAAAGCTATTTTGGAACCTAATCCGATACCCCCTCTCCCTTCTCTACGGGTTGCCTAAAGTACATAAAAAATATGTTCCAATGTGGCTGGTCGTGTCGTTTGTCTCGTCACCAACTTACTTATTGGCTAAATTTACAGATCGATGGTTTCAATCACAAGAAGATTGTACCTCCCCGTATTCAGTAAAGAACTCGGGCTCCTTGGCGAATAGGTTGGAGGATGTGCCAGAAGCATGGATATTGATTGGTCTGTGAACTGAGGTCTATATCCCGCCCCCCTCCATTTCAGAATTTCGTATCCTGACTAATGTCATAATTTTGTTCAGCAGTTCAAATAATGACATAACGGCGCAATCTTATACGTCGGGTCAATATTTCCACTTCATAAAAAATACCGTAAACTGTTTTTCATCACATTATCCACACCTCTTCTCCGCCCTCTAACTTTATCGAAAAATGTACTTAATCCTCCTACACTTTCTTTATATTCTGTACGAGTAGGTATATTAAAATATCTACCTTATAGTATTCGTAAAATCTTTAAATCGCTACTTTCATTATGCGTCGAATACAGATTTATTCAAAGGTAAGCCTATAAATTTCATTATCTACGCACCAAGAAGTATTCGTTAGGAAAAACGACATTGTTTTTGACGATGTAAGCGGTATTAAAAACAAACAGGTCTTTATTTAATAACGAAAACGTAGGACGCTTTCGGCGCTCTTCTATCGTCATTTACCCGTGAAAATTTTCGTATATTTACCTATCTTTTCCAATGGCAGATAACTAACGTAAGTTTATTACGCTTGATACTATTTAATTTCATCTGTTTTGAATACCGAACGACGAGAAAAGGAAGGCGTCGCAAAAGAAAGTAATAAGAGTAATGGCGTATCGTACCTACGTGTATATATATGTTTAGCATCCCGATTTAACACGTCTGTCAAGATCAAAAGAATGCTTAAATTTGAGGGAACTTCTATCAAAGGTAAAGTTAATAATTTTACCTACTTGGATGACTGGGCACGGAAAACAATCTAGAAGTACGGAAGTAATGTTTTTCAACGTGTCATTAAACGACAGACATTCGAGCATTTTCGTGTGCGTGATTTTTTTTCTTCCTTTCTTTTCTTCCCATTTTTATATCCTTCCTGCTCGCTGAACAACGACTTTTGAATACTGCATAGAATATAGTATGTAGTATTTTCAGCTCAAGTGAAATTCTTGTTCTCGATCTCCGTCTGAAACATTATAGGTACCGGTACTTCTAAAAATACGTAGAATTTAGAAAAAAGAAGTACTGATATACGTACGTATACACATCGTATAAATGAAAATTCCTCACCGAAAAGAATTTACGTATGATTTCAGCCGTACTTTATGGTCAAAATTATTGCATAGTAACAATGCTTCTCAAATAATTTCAATCCAGATGGACAATGCCATCGCAAAAGCTTTAGTGTAGGGTGGGGGGAGGGAGGGAGGGGAGAAATCTCGCCATATGATATTATTTTTTTTCAGCTTCTGCCAGTTTGGCAAATTTTTCTCACACTTTGAAAACACTAGTTCCTAGTTCGAGAAGAAGGAGCTCCCCGTTCCTCTTGGTCGTGAAGTCTCTGTTCCTATCACTACATACTTCAACGAACGGAAGTACGAGAATTATATCAGGGAGGCCTCTCAAAAGTAATTGTCAAAGTATTTTCTTGGTTTGCTTTGATCGGTTATCATCTTTTGTATACTGAGAAGAAAGTGTCCGGTAACCATAAACAAATTCTTGGGACAAGACGATAGAGTAATGATTATCGGAACTCCTAATCTCCACAAAGCGAACCGTCTGATGAGACCCCTGGTCAAAAGCATTCAATCACCATGCTACAAGATAGCAAAGATCGTAGCCACATTCCTGAAAGAAAACTACCAGTTTGCACCCAGACGAAGTATCAGAAACAACGGAGAGCTGATTGAGTAACTGGACAAGTTGGAAATTAGGAGTAACGACAAGCTAATATCCTCTGATGTGACTAATATGTTTGGTACCATACCGAAGGAGGAACTTCTCACTCCGCTAAAAAACAACAGATAACATGGGAACCCCGATGGGTCGAATGACGCCAACATAGTGGAAGAGATCTTGAGCCAGAACTACTGCCACTTCAATAACAGGTTCTACAGTCAGGAAAGGGGACTTGCGATGGGATCACCGCTGTCACCAATACTGGCGGAGATATTCATGAATGATATGGAAAACAAGATATTGAAGGGCAGCAAGTTCAGAAACTTGATCAAACACTGGGCGAGATATGTAGATGATATCCTAATTGTGTGGTCAGGAACTGATAGACAGGTGGATCTATTCCTTTCAGAAATGAACGCGATGAATGAGAGCATCAAATTCACAGTGGAAAAACACTCACGCAGTCGCGTGAGTAGTACACGACTTTTCTTCCCACAATGCAAAAAACATTGAGAGAGTCACTCCCTCTCTTTAAATTAAATACCAATGACCTGTCAATCATGTCAAACATTTGTAGAATAAACAATAAAACTCAGTTTATAAATTCTATCACTACGATGTCACATCAACAGATAACAGAGTAAAGATACCTATAATCCAATAAGGAAACCTGAATTTTGTTATAATTTAGGCTAAGAGTCGTCTAAAACCTACAAAACGTCTTCAGAAAAACCACTCCCCCCTCCCCTGTCCAAACTGCTACGAGGCTATAACAGTTGTTTCTAATAAAAAAGAGCTCTACAATCATTTTTTCCCATACCTTATTCTTAGCATATTATTAGTCTAGTATACTGTATATTAGGATGAGTGGTTCAATTCTTTATCACTTCCGATTTCTCTCTTAAAGCTATCTCGAGCTGCTATTCCTCTCGTGCACTCATAAATTGCCTTCTCGCTATTATATCACCATTTTCTATGCACACTCCACCCCAAAATTCTTCATCTGGGAATCCAGCTACAACGAGATCCCGAAAAACTAAAAAAATCGATGTCGAAACGAAAGAAGCAACCAATCACCCAATAGTCAACCCCTCATTCCTTCCCTCACGCTTCAACCATTCCAAACGTATTAACAAAATACCTCACTTTTCTAGCTAGAAAATTCGGTAAAAATATATAGCACCCAAGCCCGGTTTACTCGTTAGTCTAATCTCAAATCTCACTCAAAAAAGCCAGTCCAAATTGAAAATAATCTTTCCATCTCTTTTGACACCTCAAATCAACTATGAACCACTATTAATTATGTGCCCATACATGAAAAAATGACAAATAAATCAATTATTAATTAAGAGTGAAATCACCCAGGTAGTCTCGCATCAGCACACTTGATGAAGATTAAAAAATTGTACTTAATCATTCAAACTCAAGCTTTTCACTAAAATCAGTCGAATAACAAATTAAGAAAAATAAAACGTGAACCCACATTTTGGTCCTCATCCCAACGAAATTCAAGGCAAGAGGAGGTCATTTTAGCTCGGCTGCGAATAGGCCACACTCGTCTTACTCATATTTATCTTCTCACTAATCTCGCTCCTCCATCATGCCCTCACTGTCTCCAAGAAAATTTATCAGTTGATCATTTTTTCTCATGCCCCGTCCTGCAACCCACTCGAACCTCCCTAAATATATCTTCCAATATCAATGCAGCACTAAACAACAACTCCGAAACCATCGACTCAACCCTAACTTATTTACGCACCACTCAATTCTACAACTTCATATAATTCACCAACAAATTCCGTTCGATCGCCACTCAATTCCACCAATACGTACCTAATTTAACCTAATTCAAGTAATGTTCTAAAATAAGATTGTAACGCCGAGCAAATAACCCTCGTGCAGTTTATAATGCTCGTAAAATAATAATAAAAAAAAAAACTATCGAGTATGACTAATAATAATGAAAAATAGCTAGAAAAATGAACAACTCGCCATTGCCACTATCCGTTCAAAAATAAATTTAACAAAACAAATAAAATTTGACAAAACAAAATTCAACGCTCTAGGGGCTGTGGGAAGCGAGATACAAGTGTAATAAATTTGAACGAAAAGGTTTCATCAGAAATAAAATCCAATGAACCCTTGGTAAAGAACGAACGAAGAATGAACCTGTCGAATGATGAAAGGTTCTTCACAATACACGTACTGATAACGAAAGTGGTAAACGTATAGGAAAATCCGCTTCTCCTAACGTAAGCAGCTACTTGCAGCTATTCGTAAGAAGCTACTCGTAATAGTGAAAAATTTTCAACAAAAGTAAAAATTTCTCGAGAACTACTCATCCGATCCTCAAAAAAAATGCAGGTGCACATCTTCAAATATAATACTACAATATGGCCGAGTTACAAAAAAATCCATCGGGTAGTTTCGGAGGAGTTCCGCGGACAAAAAGGTACTCGAAATACTGCAAAATTTCTCAACAAATTGAAAATTTCTCGAGAACTACTCACCCGATTTTCAAAAAAATTGCAGGTGCACATCTTCAGATATACTACTACAATATGGCTAAGTTACAAAAAAATCCATCGGGTAGTTTCGGAGGAGTTCCGCGAACAAAAAAATCTTATATATATATATATATATAAGGAAACCTGAAATTTTTTTTTATGCTAGTTGTGATCTAGGACCCCTAAAACGTCGAGAAAGTTCATTGCCCACTCCCCCTGTTGACCTTGCTACGGGTGTAATACCTCACTTTTCTAGTTAGAAAAGTCGGTAAAAAGGCAATGAGACCATCAACTATTTGGACCTTACACTCACAATGGAGAATAATAGGATAGAATACAAAATCTACAGGAAGCCGACGCATACTGACACCATCATCCCAAATGACTCCTACCACCACCCCAGGCACAAGTTAGCGGCAATCCTGAACTACTGCTATCGGGCAATTTCTATCCTCAAGAACAACGAAGAGAAGAGGAAAGAGATCGAGATAGTAAAGCAGATCGCAGAAGCCAGACGTGTGGTGGTGGGAGTCTTTGGGAAAATGGAAACAAAGAAAGGAACCCATAATAGCATAGTGAGAAAGTACTCCGGATCGATACCATATATAGGAAAGTACACAAACAAGGTGATAAAGGCGTTCAATGGCTTCGATGTGAATATGGGTATCCAGAATAACCAACCCATGGTGAAGAGAATCAGCAATGACCAGACGGAACAAAAGGACTAGGAAAGCTTGAGCGGAGTGTACAAGCTCAGTTGTGAACAGTGCGAGGGGATCTATATCGGTGAGACTGGGAGAAAGTTTGAGATCAGGAGAAAGGAGTACAAAACGTCGAGGGAGAAAGAAGATGGCAAGTCACTGTTTGGGAAACACTGTAACGAGGAAAACCACGATGCGAGAGGGAATATTTGAAGTCATACACGTAGAGAATCGCACAAAGAGAAGAAAACTCTGGGAACAAATGGAGATTGCAAAAGCCAAGAGGAAGAAAGCCTGCCTCTTGAACAATGTAATCACATTTGACAGCGAAAAATTATTCGGCCTGGTAATTGCACGAGAGAAGAAGAACACCAACCAATGAGACGGCAGGAATCCAGGTATCAGATTGAACCAATCACAAAGCAGTATGTTTTACCCACTAAGAACACAATGTCATATTATTGTAAGGATAAGTTTCTAAGAAGTGAACCAATCACAATACAGCATTGTTATAGCCAATAAGATCACAGTTTGATACTACAAAAACTCATGGTTAAGGCCTTGTTTTCCAGTTGCGACACAACTGATGATGGGATAACACCCGAAAGTACTCTTGTAAAAGCAACTAATAAAGTAGATTTGTACAATTGAAAAACCCTTTTTCAAGAGTAATGATTATCGAACTTTTTTCTCTCGATGCATCTCAAAGGTGGAAATCCAAAACTGGAATTTTTATACGTGGATGCCACTTGACTGTTTCTATTTGGTTGATCTGAGGATGACGACTACGTCGTCGAAACGTCTTGACTTATATTGAAAAATAAAAAGGATGTAAGAGCCAACTTGTTTTCATATTTTCTGTGGAAATCCGAGTTCCCTATTTTCAAAATATTAACTGGAAAATCAAGGATAGATGACGATAATCAACCTGTACATCTCCAATACTTAAGATTTGTACGCATGTCATATTCTGTATACACGTCCTGGAATCCCCTCTCGTGATTCATGAGATTCACAATTTTTATACTAAGTTCGAATTTGAGATCACAAAGTTGGAATGCTGGTTGTTGGAAAGATTAAATCGAAAGATTTCTACGTGTAAGAATTGTGAGAGAGAATCTAAGATGCTGGGACTTGTACGGAACGCCCTCCTTAAAGCTAGTCCACGATGCAGTGCAGAGGTTATCGATATCAAATATGGCGATGAGCGTTTTCACTTGCTCAAATATTTCGAAGTCCAGCAGTTTCAATGCTGCCGAGGTTGGTTTCTGGTTTAGGGCGAGACCTGAAAATTTTGTAGTCACGTGCGAAGGTTTGAAAATTCTATAATAAGAGGAAACCCATAATAGAAGATAATAAGGTTGATCCTGATGGAGGAAAAGTCAGGTCCCACAGTTCGTTCACAAGGAAATAAATTCCATTGATTTTTGTAAGAGAAAATGGACCTTACTGGGTTCTGCAAATCTAAAGGCTACATTGTGATGTGAAAATTTGCCAATATAAGGCAGTCCTTTCCCAGGGGAATGCCCTTTTGGAAGTATCTAATTTTGATTTAAATGAGACAGTTTGCTTTTGTTGCCACCTTTATTCAAAAACAAGTCGACGTTTCGACGCACCTCGTCGTCATCATCAGGAAACGTACAGAAATAAAGTAAAATTACAAAGAGAGAGGCGACCAGATATGAACTGAAAAAAGGAAAAAGCACGTGCCAACAAGATCAGGACCGGAGATAAAAGTAATAATTACAATTCACGAATGAGTGACGCATAAGTGTTGGCGAGATTAGAAGTATCGGTCTTGAAATTTACATTGTTACATCTTAAAATATGTAGTACTTCCAACATCTTCCTCTTCTTATCATTTTTCTCACGACCAACTATTTTAATTAAGTCAAAATTAAAACTGTGCCCTGTATCACAAGAGTGAGAGGCCAAAGCAGTGCGATTACTTCGATTCTTAACATCATTCTTATGTTGGTCGACCCTCTTCTTTAACAGTTGAGAGGTCTCCCCCACATAAAATGTATCAGGGCACACCGAACAGGGAACCTTTAAGATCCTGCAGAAATTGGATAACCAAAATTGTATTTCTTTCGGCAGTTACAACACCTTAAGAGAAAAATTCTTTTCGAGAACTAAAGACCCAAACCCCACCTTGAAAAATTCTGGTGTTGTATACAAGGTTCCCTGTTCGGTGTGCCCTGATACATTCTATGTGGGGGAGACCTCTCAACTGTTAAAGAAGAGGGTCGACCAACATAAGAATGATGTTAAGAATCGAAGTAATCGCACTGCTTTGGCCTCTCACTCTTGTGATACAGGGCACAGTTTTAATTTTGACTTAATTAAAATAGTTGGTCGTGAGAAAAATGATAAGAAGAGGAAGATGTTGGAAGTACTACATATTTTAAGATGTAACAATGTAAATTTCAAGACCGATACTTCTAATCTCGCCAACACTTATGCGTCACTCATTCGTGAATTGTAATTATTACTTTTATCTCCGGTCCTGATCTTGTTGGCACGTGCTTTTTCCTTTTTTCAGTTCATATCTGGTCACCCTCTCTTTGTAATTTTACTTTACTTCTGTACGTTTCCTGATGATGACGACGAGGTGCGTCGAAACGTCGACTTGTTTTTGAATAAAGGTGGCAACAAAAGCAAACTGTCTCATTTAAATTGATATCTGTTTGTCACGTAAAAACAAAACTTTCTTTATCTAATTTTGTTTTCTTACCATTAAAGAGCCACAAAGGATCATTGGAAAATCACCCAGACTCAAACAAATAAATCATTCTCCAATTGGTCAATTCAGTTACAAACTGTAAGAACAAAAAAACTCAAGAAAGCCAAAATTCTCCTTCGGATTTGAATCAGTACCACAAAACGAACGGCTTCCTCAACGATGTTGAACGAGAATTGGTTTTGATATTGAGAATTTAATTAAAAATCAGAGTCCCGAAAAGTTCAAACATCAAAAAAATTATAGAAAACAGGCCGGAAATCAAAGGGCCGAAGGACTCGACTCAAATTCGACGAAAACTGACCCAGGAAGGGGAGCTTAATCCACCGCTACGACTCCCCTCCCGAAAAAGGGAGGTAGTAGAATCAAGGCATTGCCGCGTGATCTTCCTACGGACCATCAGGTCGATGTCCAAGTTGACCTCGTTTACCCGAGCCAAGTACTTGATAGTACGTAGTTCTTTCTGGAAGGCTGCTTGACTCAAAGGGATATTAGTGAGTCGAATACTCGTCATGAAGAGCTGCAGGAGTTCTTCGACCTACTTACCGTCTACTGGTCCCCTAACTTTTGCAAATTTAATGATGAATATTTTGAATTCCCGGAGGAAGTGGGCATTCCCATTGGATCCCCGTTGGGTTCCCTTGTTTCGGAGGTTTTTATGTCGAGGTTCGAGGCTGACCTCTTTTCCTCGGGCCAGTCTTTCCTAAATCATGTTCACTATTGGCACAGATATGTAGATGACGTGCTATGTGCGTGGACAGGTCCCGAAGAACTCCTTGGTGAATTTCTTAAGTATCTAAATGCTCAGTTCCCTTCCATAAAGTTTACTTTCGTTTCGGCGAGAAATAATTTTACGATCTACGATTTCAAGTTATGAATGAACTTGAAGTATCTTTCCTGGTATATTGGAAAGAAACACAGAAGCCGCAGCGGAAGTCGGCACGTCAGTCAGCAGTTTCTGCTGAAGGGACTGATTCCTGCGATTTGACAGTGAGGATACCTGCGAACTGAAATATTTGGTTATAATACCGGTTATGTAGGGAAGAGACTCAACCATCTTATTAACAGTTCTCTAGATAATAGGATGAAAGTGTTCAAAAGTCGGTTTTATTCACCAAGAAGAGGCAGTCCGTGCATTTTGAAGGTAATTACTTTCGAAATTAGCTACGGTAAAGTCCTACAATTGAATGGAGTCTTCAATATCTCAAATCGAAATCTTTACCACCTATTTTATCATCTACCCATCCACGGCTAAACCTTCCCACAGATATTCAACTCGACCTTGCGAATAATCCTAAAATTCCCAACACTTCGCACCGGCAACTCATTAGAAATATCACCTTCACCGAATTTCCAACCTCAATCCGCCACCAGCTCTAATCTGGACCCATACTCGATTCAAGGTGTCAAAACCAGTCATTGATTGAGAAATTTTCCTCCATTTTCGCCGCCTTATTGAACACCATAATATACTTTGTCTTTCTCATCTCACTCTCTTCACTCGTCAATTCAAATTCCTACTAGTAAATCCTATCAGTGTGAAACAATTTTCGTACTCGCCCATTAAAAATCAACAATTACTATCTGAGTTCTCGTTTTAGTAACTAAACCGAATTTAATAACATGAAAAAATTTTCTTTCGCGAGTAAAATTCATTATGGAGGGAACGTATTTAGCTATTTTCGAATCTGAAATACATTATGACTGAATTCCTACCCATCCACGCGCTTCAAAAAGCAAATTTCATAACGACAGAAAAAAAGAGATTAAAACAAAGAGTTTTAAAACAGAAATCGAACGTCTAACCGCGAGAGACAACTATGTTGTTATCCAAAGAAATATTATATGGGTGGAGAAACATTTTATATTAAAATATTATACTCCGAGTCAAACGGGCTTCTTCCGCCTTTCTCTCTTTGACTGTCTTCTCTTACAAACCTTCAGGAGGATAGACCTTATGGCAAGATGGAAAAGAAAAAATAAAAGAAGACTAAAAACACTAAAACTTTTCAATATTCTAGAAAATATTACATTATGGTGTACTTTCATACAACAAAAAATAAGTGAGCCTTGCTTTCAACGAAATTCTTCGAAAAACTTCCCACATGATTAAGATGAATTTTATGAATTTTATATATATTTTTTTTTCTTCTCTTCAAGTACATACTTTCTTACATTCCACCATCTAACACGCTCTTTTCTCGAAGTAATCAGATAAAATAGATCCTTTTTTCCTCCGGTTAGACTGCATAGCCATGTCTGTAGCAAATATACTTTTTCATACATTCAAATGAATGAGTTACAAAATGAAATAAATCACCTTCGGCATTATTTTGGTATGCGTATAACCAGTAGTTTTTCCGTATACTATCGCGGATGGAAAAGAGCTTTACGCCAATATCATTGTATGAATGCAAATATCTACTTCCACATCCAATAATGCGAAATGGAAAATGTCTGATCGTAACTTATCACATTATTCTTCATAGTGGTGCACGTTTCGAAAATCGAGTCGCGCGTCTTTCTTCGCGGAAAAGGAACAGTGACCGAAATGAAATAAAATATGGCCTCACGGTACCTACAATTTGAAGGGACGAAATCAGAGCAGAGAAAAACAAAAAGAAGTTTCTGGGCCAAGTATTATGATGACTATTTCAATATCTTGTTTTCAGTGTTTTTCTGTCGAATTCAAAACCTGTTTTTATTCTAACCTCAGTTCTCCTAGCGGATAATCTAATGAAATGTAATTCCAAATCAGAAGACAAAGACCGAGGCTAACTTTGAGCCATCTACTCCACTGATAGCAACGACACGAATCTGATGGATCCGACACTATAGAATGTTTTCGATCAACCGATTCCACTGAAAATTCTTCTGCAAAACAAACGTGCTCGGACGAGAACTTCATTGAACGTTCTCTGGACGATCCGTTTATTTGAAAGCCGTCGCATTTAGCTAATTATGTTTTAAGATGTATTTCGAAGGAAATTTTGTCACAATTTCCCTCCGTCTACATTATGATGTGTAATGAAAATGCACGCGTTCTTGTAGGTGGCGTTTTTTTTTCCTGTCGTGTAAGTAAGTCTCGTATGGCTTGTAAGTGAGAACAACAGTCCGCTCGTTCGCCCCCTTTCTAGGCGTCGTATGAGAATGGTACGCGAAATATTTTGAGCTATCAGCTTTTGGGCTCACTCGCACCGCTCATTCGCCCCTTGCAAATTTCTGAATCACCCACGGGGTAAAAATGTGCACGCGCATGCTCCGTCTCGGTGGGGGGAGGGGGTGTACTCGCGCATTTTTGAATAGGGGGACGGTGAGATAAAAGACATGAAACATGTCAAAAAATATTTTGTACGATACCTAACCAAAAACTAAGAATTCCGACCTGCAAGCTAATATAATATGATAAGATACGAGACGATGGGGGCTTGGAATACCGTAGAAGGACATTCTGAGTCTTCTGGTGTTTAAAGCTTTGTATATTTGGCTCATTGAAGGGGGTATTGCAGATCGATGTACTTGAAGGGGCTATCTTTTAGGTTTCATACACTGTGAGGAGAGGGACTTGGAGAAGTCGCGAATTCTTTAACGGAATTGAACGAGGGGTGGCAGGGAACCTGTTCGGGGCACGTGAGATCTGAAAAATGTAGATTGTGAAGTCACAAGGCGTACTTATGACGTCATCAAATTGTGACGTCACAGGACCGGACTTTGGAGCTATATGTGATAGGAGAGCAACTTGAAAAAAACTGATCTATGACGAAATAAATTAAATTTTTGGCACTACTATTGACCACCATTAGAATTTTAGCAGGGAACCCGCTATCCCTTTTGTTGGAGGTACTTTCAGGAAATTTTCGTCCGCGAACGGCCTGAGATTGATGAAGTCACGAGATTGATGACTTCACGGATGAGAGGGGAGGGAGGACTTGGACAAATTTCGACTCTCGAGCTATTATATGATAGGAGGGGGGGCTTGGCAAAAGGCACTAGCCGGGTAAGGGGGAAAAATGGCCTTGGTCGAAAGATGTTTCAAATGTCCGTCAAAATGTTGTCCCCCATTCCCAAAAAATTGGACCCATACGCTCACCCACATTGGCTGCAGAGTCATTTTTAAGCCTGAAATCCAAATGGCTGTATCTCAGGCAATAATGATCGCACAGCAATGTAACTTGGAAACATTGTAGTATATGTGAACGTTCATTCATGGTATTTTTTTCAAAAAAAATCATTCATATTTTCTCTAGTTTCTAGCAATAACAAAACTTCAAACTCGAATATTAAAAAAAATCGGGGGGAGCCACCTGGGGAAAATCATTCATTTGAAGCGCCATACCCTCTACTACAATATGCAGAAGTGCCATAGTCCTCGGTGAGGTGGACCATTCCCAAAAGAATCAATATTTGATGAATTTCTGTGATTTTTCCATCAATAGCGGGGTGAACTACGGCTGCTACCGCAACAGACCGCGTGATATCAACAGTCAATGTTCGAGCTGAAAGATACGCACTCCTCCGCGGGATGAAATGGAAATGTAGATAGGTAGACCAAAAATATATTTTCAGTATTTCGTTACCGATGTGGTCAATTTTTATGTAAATACATCCACGGATTAGGTGGAGTGCGTTAGATTGAGAAAAGTAGTTGAAAAATTCTCCAGCCGCTGGAACAGTCTGAAAACAACAGAGACGTGAGAAAAACCACTTTTTCACCCTGGAGGACATTGAGTTTTGGTATTTCATTCATCAATTAGGTCGATTATAATCAGAGCCCGGATTTTTCGGTAAAATACCGAAAACGTAGATTATAAATACCGAAAGCAGCTTTTTCACCGAAAATTGACCATCAATTCGTTTAAAATATACCAATATTTACGCAAAATCATGTAATAAATGGTCATTATTTCCTAAATACCGAAGAAAACCGAAAATCAAAGTTTTAGTACCGAAAATTAAATTATAAATACCAAAAAATCCGGACTCTAATTATAATATAAAAATGGTGACTCTCGAGTTATACACATATGATAGGAGGGGGACTTGGAAAAAACAACGGCTTTCTTAACGAAGTTGAACGAGGAACGCAGGGAACCTATTTTATGAGTCATAAGGGATTCAGTATTGAGAATTCAAGGAAGCCTAGACCTAGATAAAGCTATAGTATAAAGAAGGCCTAGACCTACTATAAGCCTAGTATAATATAGTTTGAGAGTCTAAATTTTTCTCGAATCTCGAGCTACATATGATAGAAAGGGGACTTAGAAAAATTCCTATCATACATGGCTCGATAGTCGAAAGTTTTCTAAGACCCCCTCCTGTCATATATGGTTCGAAAGTCGAAATTTTTCCATGTCCCCTTCCTATCATATACCGCTCGAGAGTCGACATTTTTCCAAGTTTTTTGTTAGACGGCGCACGGCGCCCGACAAATTTCTCAAAAAGCCCCCCCTAGAACAGGTTCCCTGTTAACACGTTCGTCGAGTTCGAAAAAAATTATCAAAAAATTCTCCAGCCGCTGGAACGTTCTGGAAATGACGAATAATCGAGAAAATCGACTTCTTCATCCTGGAGGACTGTGAGTTTTGGTATTTCGTTCATCAACTGGGTCGATTATAATGTAAACACGTCCACCGAGTTCGAAAAAAAAAGTCAATTTATCAATTAGTTCAAATTTTTTGTAATTACACCCGCCATATTGAAAAAAATTAGTCAATAAATTCTTGAGCCGCTAGACCGGTTTTGAAATTGTAAGAAATCCAGAGAATTTACTTTTTCAACTTACAGAACTGCAATTGTTCATATTTCGTTAATCAATTAGGTCAATTCTTATGTAAACACATCCGCCGAGTCAGAAAAACTTGGTGGACGTGTTTCCATTATAATCGACTTAATTGATGAACGAAATACCAAAACCCACAGTCCTCCAGGTTGAAAAAGTGGATTTTCCCAATTATTTGTCATTTGCTGAACGTTCCAGCAGCTGGAGAATTATTTGACCATTTTTTTCAAACGCGACGGATATGTTTACATTATAATTGACCTAATTGAGGAACGAAATACCAAAACTCACGGTGGAAAGTTGAGTTTCTCGATTATTTGTCACTTCCAGAACATTCCAGCGACTGGAGAATTTTTGGACTATTTTTTTCGAACTCGGTGGACGTGTTTACATTATAATCGACCTAATTGATGAATGAAATACCAAAACTCACGGTCCTCCAGGATGAAAAAGTGGATTTTCTCGCTTCTCTACTGTTTTCTGATAGTTTCAGAGACTGGAGAATTTTTCAACTATTTTTCTCAATCTAACGCACTCCACCTGACCCCTGGATGTGTTTACATAAGAATTGACCAAATCGATAAACAAAATATTGAAAATATATCTTTGGTGTATCTACATTCCCATTTCATCCCACGGAGGAGTGCGTATTTTTCAGCTCGAACATTGACCATTGATTGTTACTAATGTATGTTGTAGTAGAGGGTATGGCGCTTCAAATTAATGATTTTCCCCATGTGCTGCCCCCCCCCTGATTTTTTTTCATATTCGAGTTTGCAGTTGTGTTATTACTAGAAACTAGGGAAAATATGAATGACTTCTTTGAAAAAAAATATCATGAATGAAAGTTCACATATACTAAAATGTCCCCAAGTTACATTGTTGTGCGATCATTATTGCCTGAGAAACAGCCATTTGGATTTCAGGTCTAAAAATGACTCTGCAGCCCATTTGGGTGAGCGAATGGGTCCAATTTTTCGGGTTTCGAGTTTTCTCATTGGGGACAACATTTTGACGGGCATTTGAAACATTTTGCGAACGTTTTCGGACCCCTCTTCTCCCCCCACGAAACAGGTTCACTGTTAAAAGAAGATAAGCCATTCAATGGGCTCCATTTATCGACTTGGACCAATTATAGTTCCCTCTCTCTAATCGTTGCTCCGTTTCTGATTTAACGCGCATTCCAGCGAGTATCGTGCAGGAGAATAGAGTTCACTGCATCCATACAACAACACTTCCTAGCTGCTCGAAAAATTCAATTTTTTAATGAGGACTAATCTCGATGATCGCAACACAATCGAAGCCCAATGACTTCTTTAACTTGAGCACAACCCAACCTACACAAATACATAGCGAACTACAGTATTATGAACAATTAATACAATAGTGTGCCAGGTGAAGAGGAAAATATACGATGTCACGTCTAAGACTAGATCATCATTTACTACCCCACGAACATTTACTTTGTCCCTCGTACGCCGAATACCCCTCTTCCTTCCGGTGCACTGGCACTATATCCACGCACGTGAAATTAAGTCGTTCTTGTCGAAGTCGTGAACAAAAACCAAACGCGAATTCCCATCTTAAAACGAAAATAAGCGTACAATGAATGTAAATCGCGACGAGATTAGAAATTACGCGCGAGACAAGGCTGTGCAGCGTAAAATGTGTTTTTAAGGATAGTCTACATATTTGACTTACCTTACAGGAGGTCGCTGAAGAGGGTATTAATCTCAAAATGCGAGTAAATTAGTCTGGTCTTAGATGTGCAGCGTGCGCTTTTCATTATTTATTCGTCTCTAGGGAATCGTAGGTCACCTGTTACCGTACTATCCTCCTATATATATAGTTGTATTGTATTCGGAATAATTTTATTCTATTTTCCTTGGCTATAACAGCAGAGAATAATATTCATGAATTGCGGAGTGAAATACATGTAAATTCATTTACTAAGGTTCGGTCCGCACGATGATTAACTCTTCGTTCGTTTTATGTCCGCAGATATGATTGACCATAAACACAAGCAGGAATGAAAGTGATTTCCTTTTGTAAATAGCGAATAAAATGCTTCTGGAATTCCTACAACTGGTACTCGTCTTCATTTTTCCCGCCATGACTTCGACGGGTAAGTAAATCTTTGTTCATTTTAATCGAGTTTTAATTCATCTTAGCTCGACATTACGGAAAGTGAAAAGTGTTTCAGACAGTATTCTTGAAAGATTGACACCCTCACTTGAATAATTGGAACACAAATAAACGAAAAATGAAAATTTGTCAAACTTTTTTCTCTTCTCCGTGCATTCTCACCCACCGTGTACCCAATTTTTCAAACGTTCTCTAACCCTACCTTTATCTACAGCTCACTAGCCAACTTGATCACGTGAAACACCCCACATTTCCATCTGTTTTTCATAATAATCAAACAAGCAAAAACATCCTTTGGTGACATGATTTATTCACTACTTGAGTTGATACAGATCTCTTTACAATTAGCAACATCTTAAATACCTGATTTCGTCGAATTCACATTAAACCTCTTTTCGATAAACATGTCGATTAGTGCTAACGTATTTTTAGGCTGGTCAGTTGGGACATTGTGACCCGCATTACGCACCATCACATCGACGAGATTACCAGCTACCTTTGTGTACCCAGCTACCATATTGCCAACCTTCCATATTTTCCTCTTGGCAAAACCAAATTCGGTGGCACCACTCCAGTGCAATCTGTTGAGAAAGTTCTCCGTGAACGGGTGCGCGCAAACGAGGTCGAATTGACCATTGTAGAAAAGCATCGGATAATGTTCTAGCAGCTCTTCAATCCATGGACGCACTGATTTTGAAAAATCTATATAGAAATCATTGCCTACTTGTTCCGAATTTAGGTCATATTTGGCTTGACCGACGTGTAAACCTTTTCGTACATCGTCTCGAGTCACAAATTCTACGAACGAGTCGTCGAAACCCGGGTAATTGTCTCGAGTATAGTCGTACAAACTAATGGTGTCGAGAAATTCACGAGTTTGGACACGCATGTGGCGGTCGTGCTGTGTCGCCGATAACCATTCCCCGCTTCGTATCGCATATATCATTTGGTCCTCCGTCTTTTGTAATATCGCACATTCTTCGGAATCAATCAGTCCGGCGTTGTATAGATACTTGCGCCAACCTTGTTGGTTTTCCGGATCCGAGAATCCATTCCCGTATAACAAGCCCCGCAACGGTAGTTTGAGAGTGTTCGTTGGTTCTCGATTAGCGGTGTGAATTTTATATCCTACTGCTGGAACGTACTTGCCCGCGTACGATTCTCCGGCGATGTAGAGACCTTCGTGTTTGAATTCTGTAAAAACTCGATAGAATTGGACGAGCAATGCGTACAGATGCTCTCCTACTTCTTCTTCGGTATTCACGTAACCATGGCCTTCGCTGAAACTGTATCCTACGTCGACTGGCTGATCGATGTACAACATATTGTAATGATCCGTCCAGGCGTAAGGACGTTCTTTCAACCCGTCCTTCGTCACTTTGAAAGGGCCATTTTCGGAGAACAACCCAAACAATGAGCTACATCCGGGACCACCTTGTAGCCATACGATGACCGGTGCAGACGAATAATCGCCACCAGTTTTGGTAATGAACCAGAAGAACAAGTGCGACTTGGAAGTTTTGTTTACCGTCAAAAATCCGGAATAACTTTCTATGTTATTGAGAAGTGGAGGAACTCGTGACTGATTTCGCGCCTCATTCAATTTGCCGGCTTCGATAAGCGGCGTGAGAAATAGCGGCTCTCCTGCATTGTGGGTGGCAGACGGTAATTGCCGGGAGATGGATGGGAGATAAGGATCACGTGAAAATGCAGAAACCAGTGTGCCATAGAACGCGCACAGCAAAGAAATAGAAAAAATTATTTTCATTTTGCAAACACGCGAGAAGACGATTGGAATATTGACACGACTTTTGAAAGATGGTTTGCACGAGTAATTTCTTTCTTTATAAATATATTTTCCACTTCGAGAGTAAGCTAATCATGAATGGTGTCGAAATTCCCGCGAAACAAGATGAGTGATCGTGACTCATGGGTACCTACTTATTTGTAATTGCCAAGTATCATGCAAAAAATTTTTCCTCGTGATAGGTATATGTTGGTTCTTTTGTTTGTTTTTTTTTTTTTTGTTTACCTGGATTGGTGGTGTCATTCATTCCAAACATCAATACAGCTTAATTTTTAATCAATACCAGATTTTTGTTGGATTCACACCGTTATGTTGACTACTCTTCTACCGTAATTACACCTACTTATCGTCTCGAGTACTTGTTTTTTTTTTCAAGTACTCGATGGAAACCAGAGTTTTATCATTTCTGAATTTCGTCTTGCACGCGGATTTATGCAAACATCTTTCCATACTTATCTGCCAAACGTGTGCTTAATCGTGAAGGAAATATATACTCTCGAAGCCGAGAGTATAGTTATCCTCGAAGAACTCAAAGAAATTCGAACTTATTAGAATCAAAGAAAGAATATTTTGGGTAAATACACTTCAGAAACGTTTCTTAAAATTATATTCACGAAAGTGTTATCAGGATGTTAGATATTGGAAAAATTTCTGCATATTCCTTCAAATTTTGCGTGCTCGAGCTAAGTGTCTTCCAACTACAGGATTTTATCTATTAGGTACTCTTGACTCGTCCATGTTTGCCTGAAAACTTTACATTATCTAATATACCATCCCTGACCCCCCCTACCCAAGAGAATTATTTTCTTTCCTGCAATGGTGATCTGGTGAGGATCTGGTTCACAGCTTGTGGATGGTGACCTAGAATTGAATTCGAGTTCACTGTAGACCACTTGAAAATGGGAACGCGAAAAAGAGACGAATCTCATGGTCTAACTCTGATTAAGACCACGTAATAATAGAAAAATCTTGGATTGAACTTGATAATCAGTGCAGGACTAGGGAGGGGGGGGGGAGGTGAAGCGACGAGGGAATTCTGGTTCTTAGGAAATGAGACAACTGCTATTGTGCGCTCTCGGGCTCTATTTTATCGTATGTTTCCTGGAATAAGAATTTATTTTGAGGCATTGATTATGTTTAGATCGTGAAAGAGGAAAAAATGAGTCGGAAAGCTGAATTTGCCCGAAATCGAGCCCGTAACCTCTCATTTTCATTTTCATACAGATTTAGCCAATAACAAAGGATTCTCGATCTAAATTATAGATGGATTCGCGGTACTTCCTCTTTCCGAAGTCAGAGATTCTTTCATCATACTTTTGAGGTATGCCTTCATTGTCCTTCTCGATTGTTCTATGATCTAAATTTTGAAAATTTTGCTGATGGTTTAAAATGATTACAGTCGAACCTTGCAAAGTCGAACATCGATAAACTGAATTTTAGGATATTTCGAACAAATGTTCAAGTCCCGGTCCCAAAATACCAAAATGCATGTATTTTTACCTTTATAAACAAAACAAAGTTTAGATAAATCGAATTTTTTAGAGCCAGCTTTGAGGAGAAAAACCCCCTATAGTTCGTACGTTGTATTGGAAATACTTCTACAAATCGAACGTTTCGACTATGCATCTCATGAAGCCTCCATCAAGTGAGAGAAGAAAACAATGAAGATAGCAATCTCGTTAGGAGGATTATAATGAGAGGAGTGCGATTTTGGTCTAAAATTAAAATATTAATTGGTATACCTTCAATTATTTATGGGCAATGTTCAGAAATTTGTGGAATTTAAATTGAAATTGAATCAATTAATATTTCTTAAAATGGATCTAAATATTACATCTATTTATTTATATTTAATTTATAAAATTCCCACATTATTATTCAATTTCAATTTTAAATTTAATTATTATAATTTAATTGATATGATAATTAATATTATTATTCTTTATCAATTTAATTTATGTTAATTTATTATTATTTAAATTAATTTTTTATACATTATTTTTTAATAATTTCTTTATTTGTCATAAATAAACCTAATAATTTTCTATTAATTGAATGTAAAATTGAACAAAAAAAAGAAAAATATCATTCTGGATCAATATGATTACAAGATTTAAATATTATTTAAAATCATAGAAATTATTAAATAATTAATTCTCATTTTAAAGGATCAAATATTATTAAATAAATTGAATGAGTTGAAAAAAATTATTTAGTTTCAATTTTTTAGTTGTTTTATAATAATTCTTATAATCATTGAAGATTAATGTAAATATTATTATTAGTAAATATAATTCTGAAAAATAAAATTAATAATTTTAATTAAATCTCAAGAGATGAATTTAAATGAGATATTTATTTTTTCAAAATAATGTCATACTATTATAAATTACTTCTTAGATAAAATTAAAATTTTAATTTCAAAAAATGAAATTGATAAAAAATTAAAATATAAAAAAAACTATATTCATTAATCATTCCTGTTGAAATTCCTTAAATTGAATTTATAAATCTAATATTTTTATGATTAGTAGAATATGTTCATTTATTGATCAATTTTATTATTAAGAATATTAATTTTTAAATGTTTTGTTTTTCAGAATTATATTTACTAATAATAATATTTACATTAATCTTCAATAATTATAAAAATTATTATAAAACAACTAAAAAATTGAAACTAAATAACTTTTTTCATCTCATTCAATTTATTTAATAATATTTGATCCTTTAAAATGAGAATTATTTATTTAATAATTTCTATGATTTTAAATAATATTTAAATCTTGTAATCATATTGATCCAGAATGATATTTTTCTTTTTTTTTTGTTCAATTTTACATTCAATTAATAGAAAATTATTAGGTTTATTTATGACAAATAAAAAAATTATTAAAAAATAATGTATAAAAAATTAATTTAAATAATAATAAATTAACATAAATTAAATTGATAAAGAATAATAATAATAATTATCATATCAATTAAATTATAATAATTAAATTTAAAATTGAAATTGAATAATAATGTGGGAATTTTATAAATTAAATATAAATAAATAGATGTAATATTTAGATCCATTTTAAGAAATATTAATTGATTCAATTTCAATTTAAATTCCACAAATTTCTGAACATTGCCCATAAATAATTGAAGGTATACCAATTAATATTTTAATTTTAGACCAAAATCGCACTCTTCTCATTAATATAATCCTGCTAACGAGATTGCTATCTTTATTGTTTTTTTTTTCTCACTTGAGGGAGGCTTAGATGTAAACTGGTTTTTCCTGTTGAAAGTGGGGGTCTGTTAATACCACCTAACTATAGACCGTTTTATGGCGTCTCTAACGCCCAAAACTTGGTCAAATTTGTGGTGGTCCGTTAATATCGCTTGAATATGCTTAGGCTACAACAGACTATTTTATAATCGTCTACATTGCCCAGAAATCTGCCAATCATTTTCGTCAAAAGAATTCTAATCATGGTTGTTTGTTGACAATGATTAAATATTGACTATCAGAAAACATTTTATATCGTCAAGGTTTCCTAGAAATCGATTCTTTTTTTGGTCAAAAATGGTCGAAAAATACAGTTAATTGCAGAGGAAGTATGGCCAATGACTGAGGAAAACTATTTTATGGTACCTACGTCACCTACAAATCGACTAATTTTTTCATTCAAAATTTCGTCCAAGTTGCTTCAAATGTGGTCTAAATATGGTAGGGAAGAGCGGAAGTAAATGCACTAAAAAAGTTGGTCTATTATTAGTCACTCATCAGAGCGCCCACTCAGTCTATTTTTGGTCAACATTTACTCAACATCGACTGAAATATTTGGTCGATCTGGTTTATCGGGATTTGTCAATTTCTAGCTTACTTCCAACTTCTTTATTCTCTTATAATCCGTATTTCCTTCTGCTCACCCAGATCTCTGTAGAACCACCTTTTCTTGTGCACCTGTTATGTCCTATCTTTTTCATTTCTTTGTTCGCTTACTTGATATGAAGTAAGATTGTTGGCAACAAGTTCGTCGCTTGTTGCGATAATTCGACGTAATACTATCCTGCACTATAAAAAGTAATTTAGCATTCCTATCTCAAGCAGTTACATTAATTCTATCGAAAATGTAATGGAAGTATGTACTACCCCTTCTAATAGTACACTGTTGTAGATGCATCGTTTTTAACTTCCAAGTTTTACAACCAAATTAGTATAAACTAACCGAGGGTGAGAAGCAATGTTGCAAGTGTGAGTATTTTCGGTGCGCCAGAGATTGTAAGAATATATTACGGTGGTTCCCCCCAAATTGAAATAATGAACATTACCTTACAGTTTACTAAACGACTGAAACGTGAGAGGCTTTTTGGGTTCGAAATTTATTCCGAATAATAGAATCTGCGCATGGTTCGAGTCATGCACTCTCAATTTTACAGGCCATAGTGTAAGTCCAAGTATATGTATACGCTCAATATTTTTAATTATCAAAATCTAAAACCGGAGATGTTTTCAACGATAGAATACATTCCCGCAAGATAGTGGGTAAACCATCTAATATCTTTTCATTAAAGAGAAAAAAAAAACCTTTTCATCTGACATTTAGGAGGGGTAGAACTACAAATTCGTTTCTAATGTTAGTCGTTCTTAGCAGAATTCTCCCCGCTTACATTCATCTCCTCTTCTACTATTCTTGAATTAAAAATAATAAGTTACTCTCCACACAAAAGATGAGAAACTTTTTTTTCACTTTTCTTCGTTAAATTTAGTTGCTCGAGGTTATTATCGAATTTTCCGCGAATACACTTGGAAACTCGACTCTTTCTCGTGAATACGCTGTAAACAACTATTTTCATCGTAAATTTACAAAGACTTGTTTGTTACAGGCAGGTATATGGTGCAATGATGCAAAATTTAACGTTTTATTTTATTTCGAATAAATCACCTATTGAATATGTAAATTTTTTGTTACTCAAAGCGCGCTATGGGTCCATGGTAGAGTTGTATACGTTCTCATTTGACCAAATTCACCAAATGCTGTGGACTACAAAACGTTAGCGCGCTGTAATTGTATAATTCTTTACTCCAGCATCACGATTAATTCGGAATTTTAATTACACTTTATGCACAGTCTCTGAAAACATTTTAAATATTTACATTCGCTTGTCACCTCTCTCTGTACTTTGGAACACATTTACAAAACCAAACCCCCACAATTACAAAACATTAAACATGTTCATTGCTGTTTTGAAATTTTCCACTCTATCAGAGCACACGGTTGGAGGAAAAAATGTACGACTATACGGTGAGGCACGATATCGATAAATATTCTGTTCGCTTCGAAGAAGTTGACAGTTATATGGAAGATGTAATGTTATGTAGATAATACCTACTCGTAATAGAAATTACTAACATTGAATGATTTCTGTTCATAAAACGTGGTCCGTTGATGTCATAGGGCAGTGTCATGTTCGAAGCTTTCCTATGAATTACTGAAAACTCAATTTATTTTTTCCACCTTGGCGCTGTTATAGGACAAAAAAGAGGGCGGATAATATTATTATATCAATTGAACTTTTTCTCTTGAAAGAAGTACATCCTGTGGTTTTTGTATCAAGTTTTAGGACAATCAGACTCCTCTGCTATCCTATTTTTAGGTAAGGCCTATACTATACTTTCCATTTTCAACTTATTCCGAAGTTGATTGTAAGAGGCGGGAGAATGTCAGTTTATCTGGAAACTCTCTTCTGTTGATGATTCGCGGTAAGACCCCCGGTTCTCAAAAAGGAAAAAATTATTGTAATACTAGGCGAGGAAAGTGGATTTTTCGAAGTCTTACTACATTAACATTTTTCTGCCTAGAACAACAAGATATGTAGTCTTTCCTAATCTGAACCGTGGATGAAAGTAATTTCTTGCCACGAGCTTACAATGGAAGAGGAACCTTTGTGAATTCAGAGAATTTTGTCTCCTCTAGCATGACGAGAATCTCCGCACGTTTTCCCTCTTCGATCATGAGCGGGGATGTTCTCGATCTTTCATCGCGAATCCACAACAGAAATCTAGCCTCTCGGTAACCTTCTTTCCATTGCCTGATATAACGAGAATTCTTACACATTTGTCCGCTTCATATTTAAATTAATAAATTAATATTAGTATAAATTATTAAAAATTAATATAAACATCTTTATTAAATAAATAATTCTAAAAAAAATTATCAAGTTTATTTAAATAAAAAATATAAAAATTAATTTTTATAAATTTAATTTACATTAATGTTTTTTATAATTATTTATCAATTAAGTTATTGTTTTTATGTAATTAATTTTTAATAATTTTTATATTAATTGATTTTTTATTAATAAGATCAGAAATATTAATGATAAATTTTTATTTAATATTATTAAATATAATTTATTTAAATTTTTTGATTAATTATAATATAAGATTTTGATTTGAATTTTAAATTTAAATTTGATATTCATTTGAATTAATAAATATAATTATTATTTAAATTTAAATTTTATATTTTACTATAATTATTGCTATTCCAATAGGAATTAAAATTTTTAGATAATTATCAAAATTAATAAAGATTAGAAAATTCTAATAAAAAATTTAAAAAAAATTTCATCTAATTCATTCAATATATTTGATCCTTTAAATAAAAATTTGGGAGTTCACTATTTATTAATCTTAATATTTATAAAAATTTCATCTAAAATAATAAATTTACTTAAATTAATTTTATATTTTATTAATAAATTTATCAACGACGAAAAAAATTTATAAATACAAATATATACCGGTATATTCTTGAAATTTTATTTGTTTAGGTGAAAGATTTATAAAAATAATATTTATTTCATTAATTGGAAATAATCTAACATATTTAATCATGCGCAAAGCTGTTGTCGATCTCTCACCGAGAGCTAACAACGGAGGATAGGGAGACCGGTTTAGAGATAGAGAAAATATTCAATCTTGAGGAAGAGACTACTGAGGAGTAACTGTTTTACAAAGAGATCATGGATAGAGGGGTCGAAAATATCTTGAGGAAAGCCTTTAAGGAATTCTGACAGGATATTTCTCTTAATCTCTTCAGATCTCTTGGAAATTTTTTCAATTTTCCTTTACTTCCTTTACAAAATTCCAAGTTGGAGAGGTCATGAAAGAATTTTTTGGATATTTTTCCCAATAAAATCCAGTAAAAACCTCTTTTATGAGTTTTTTTTTTTTTTTTTTTCGATTTCAAGCGAAATTTCTTCGCTTTTCTATATAATTCTCCAATTTTGTAAAAAACCCTTAGCAGTAGGAGCGGCCTTATCCTTCTTCTCTGTCTGATAATAATTTAGTGTAATGAACATCAGTCCTATTGATCATGTAGCTTAGCTTATATATTGATATAATAATGGATATGGCGTAACCCCCGAGCAAAGTGAGCTGCGAACGAATCCTAACATATCGTTTAATAATTTCAACTGTGTCGAAGTTTGTAATTAATATCAAGTAATCGTGATCACTATAAGAATCAATGAAAGTGCGTTTAATATACCGAACTTTTTCGAGAAATTTGTCCGTCACGCTAAAGAAAAGTGTGGCGGAAATTTGCTTCTGGCAGAATTCCAGTGTATCACTATAGACAAAGCAAATGACCTTTAATTAATTTTCACGTCAGCAAGCCGGATAATACGGACACACGCGAGGACGTTTACGAAAGGAGAACTGGAACCATTCGTAGGTAGATATGTTTGAATACGATGACTGAAACGATTAGGTCCATGGTCCGAAATGGGCAAAGCCAAATTTGCAGAATATATCGCGTAGCGCGAAGTGCGAAAACAATCACAATACCGCTTATACCATCAGTATACGTATATCAACGGCTGATTTATGAGCGCTTGTATCTCACCCAACATTTTTCCTTGTATCGGTGCGTTCAAAAAGGGACGCTATAGCTTGTGTCCCTCTAAATAAAACATATGTTTGCTGAAAAGTTTTTCTGCGCGCTTAATTGAAAAACTAGGAATTTCATTTAATTCGCACCAAAAACTGATATCTATAGTGCACCGCTATCCATCCCGAGAATGTGCCCGTTATTACTCACGGCGTCATCGTTGTGATCCTTTTTCTCTGCCTCACTACTTTGCAAATCTGTCTTTTCCAAAGAAGAACGCAGTGTACTCGTATGGTAAATAAAGTAGACGTATTGATTGATCAAGAATAGAACCGTAAAAAAGAGCTTCTGTTGGTGTGTGTTGACTTTCGATTCTCTTTCAGATAAGGAAATGAGATTTTTGGTTTCGAACAATTCTCGAGGTGATGCTTCTAGTATCATAATTTCTTTGAAATTATAATTGGCTCGCCGATCTGCCTATAGATATCAAATAGACATGTCGCCTTTGAAGTGGGAGAGTGGTCCGCAACAAACCGCAGGCACCTCTGGCATCAGCCAGAGAACTCGGTTCAATAGTGGCCTGGTTCGATTTTCTTTACCAGGTCCGCGCGCTGTACAATGTCCGTCAATAAGGCCCATACTGACCGAAGGTGCGCGCGGCCTTCGACCTAGGATGCACGTAGCTATGTACCATGGACATGCACGTATCTACCCGTCCACGAGAGCTTTTAACCACTAGGAGCTCACCAGCGGTGCTTCATGACCCTGGCTTCTCAGGCACTTTCTTTTGCTGATGTCGTTTTGTTCTTGCCCGACTTCTTCTTTCGACGCTCCCACCTGAGCATCTCGCGTGCAGTGATACTGAAGCAGCCGTGCGATTCAAGTTTCCAACTCGCAAAAAACTTCATTTTTTTAAATTTCCTTTTACAAGCTCTTAACTGCCCTCGGGTCATGAGTTTGATGCTTAATGATTTTACATACGTTGGATGTAATTTGCTGCTTTTAGATAAGAGATGATGTTTTAGATGGGTGGAAGGTCATCGATGAGAGTTGTTTCGATGGATGATGGAATTTGGCGCGGCGAAGAGAAGTAAAAAAAGATGGGTATGCGACAAGATTGGCGACTGTGAGGGTGGAGTCGAGGTTACAATGTTCGCACGAGAGCAGAAAAAGCTTGGAAAAAAGGTGAACGTGTGAGATGGGGTTCTTGGTGCGATGAAGCCGACACGAATGGTAAATGGATGGTATTGAGGGGGAGGGGAGGAAATGGAATCGCAACTCGTTTTTGTCGGAAATCACGATGCAGGAATCCGCGTTTAGATAGCCAGTTAAGGATGGACAAGATGGAATTCTGTAAGATTCTGTGTGCACGAAATTGATTATATTTGTTTGCATATTATGGATACTCAGGTCATCGGCATATAATACTGGTTTAAAGCGATGTTACTAAAGATGTCTTTTATTGCGGTAATGAAAAATGTTTCACTGAGAGGTGATTGTTGTGGAACTCCAATAGGTCAGATGTGAAGAGAAGAGAGTCGATTTGCTATTCTGACTTGAAAGGAACGATCTTGTAGAAAGTTTTCTAAAAGTTGTGGGAGCAAACCGCGTACACCATATTTCGAAGTGAGGGGGGCATGGGGAACACCACACTTGCAGGAAAACAAATCGAAAAGAAAAAATGAAATTAGGATTGATTTATTGAGGTACGCTTGATGGATGAGGATGTCAAGTTCGGCTAATGATTGTAGACCGGCTTTTACGGCATCTACATATATTGTGAATTGTTGACAGGAAACTTATGGGTATTCTATGGGGGGGGGGGGGGGGGTTCAAAAAATTTTTTGGAGTCAAAATTCGAGATTCTGCTCCGAAAGCGCCTTCCATTGGACCATTCTGTACACCATTTACAAAGATCGAAAAAATTCGTCGGAAAATGGAGCCTTGAGATGTGCCCTTGCAAAATCATTCCTTGTCATTTGTTACAAGGACTACTCACGCACGCCCGACAAGCGTCGCGCATTGACCGCTGGCTTACCGAATCTTGCGGGGTTTTTGGGAATGTTTATGTAACTTATCGTGCACCGTTTCGGAGTTTCCGAACAAGTAAAGCGCACCTTGAGTAAGGAGATTGGTCGATAGGGAAAGAGGGTCTTCGTTTCGTTCGAGAATGAGAATTACTATTGCTAGTTTTCAAATAGCTAGGAACATAAGTTAGTTGAAAATTCTATTTAGGAGGGGCGGGGGAAAGTGAGAGATTGCTCGTGGATGGTGTTTTTGTGAAAACATGGTTGGGATTCGGTCATAGCCGGGTGCTGAGGGTTTGGAGCATTGTTTTATGGTAATTAGAACTTCGTTTTCCGTGATGGGAAGGTTGTAATATAATGGAGAGGAATCAGAATTGGGAGTAAAGTTTATGATTGATATTCATCTGTTAGTTTGTGTGAAAGAAAAACGGAGTCGTAATTGTCATCCGAGGATAGGAAAGCATAATTTGAGGCTAGAATTTCGCTAATTTCGCGTGGAATTTGAGTAAGATGATTTTGAACTATTAGAGGTTGAAAGGAAAGATTAATTTGCAATTAATTCTTGTTCGACTCCACATTACAAGGTGGAAACAGACTGATGATGGCGCTAACGAAAGGCGATTCCAACTCAGTTTCTCGGTGAAACAAGAGTAGAGTTCTCGCTTTGACTCGTACACAGTTTTTTGAAGTTTATTAAGTCATTTTGGTCATAAGTTTTCCAAAAACGGTCTAGGGCTTTGATGCGCACGGTAATGGCATTTTTGAGTTCAGTTGACGACCAGGGGAAGGTTATTTTTTTCAAAGATTTTGGCAAAGATTTGCTGCTTAGAGGATAAAATCTGTAAAGACTGACACATCTAGGTAGTTGCTGCTTTGTGGAGTACCCACTTGGGAGCTGGAGTAAAAGAGATTTCGTGCTTCAGTGATGTATTTAGTAGGATTCATTTGGTTTTTTGAGAATTTTATTTTCGCGTTCCATCTTTATCAAAGATCGTTGTACTCGTAAATGGTGTACTTCGCACTCAAAAATGAAGCAAAATGGTTCAGACTAGGTACTTAAGAAGTCAATTTCTCTCCTGACCCACCGCAATATCCCCGTGGTCGGCCGTTGATGAGCATAAACAAGACAAACCGCATCGTGAAAACTCTTCTCGCTCCGTTCATACTCCGTGTGCCACGGCGAGAAACAACACATTCATACAACGCAAATTGAAATAATGTAATTTCGTTCCTCTCTGGAATATTATACGCGAAAAAATTCATTACAAACCGAAAATGGTACGCGACACGATTTACAAAAGTGATTGAAATAACTGCGACGGCGAGCAGTGTAGCTTCCTGTATCTGGCGTTAAGGTGAAAATGAAACAAAAAATAAAGGGGGAAAAAATAGACCATTGACAATGAGTGACTAACGCAGAAAAGGAGAAAATGAGGCTTTGGTTTGCGAGCAAAAGAGGAGGAGCGCAGACGAAGTGCGGAAAAGGAACGAACGCATTAACTTGCTTCGTGCATAGGACTTCTTCCGTTTTTGGAACAAAAAACAAAGTTTTCTTTTCGAGGGGCTTTAATAGAGAACCACTGAAAATTACATTACACAAATAAGAAACTTGGAGAACGTGCTGGTATATTAACGCACAAAGAGACGATGACTGCAGTATTTGCAAAGAATAACAAATATTCAGCGACGAACGTTCACACTTGTCATTCACGAGTTGCGGATTCGTTCGTGGTCTCCTCTCGTAATGGCCGTTAGGAAAAAGTTTGTTTCTACATTTTGTTTGTTCTACTTCCCTTCTTCCTCCTTTAAAGCGCCAGACATACGTTTGAGAACTTCGTCCGTTACTGCACTAATTAAGCGGTTCGTAATGAGCCGAAAAATGAGGTCATCTTGTTCTATGTAAGAAAACTTCGTCCTATTTTGAATGTCAAGTCTTTACGAGAATTAGAAACGCCCCACAGAAAATTTTCGATTCCCCATTCAACTACACCGTATTATAGAGCCGGCAATTTTTTTTTTCTTTTCAATCATTTATTACGCCTAATTCTTCATCGTTCTTTGAAGTCTCCGGTTGGCTTAGGGTATGGAAAACCGAAAACAGGACTTAATATCGAGGCTTCGAAATGGCAGTCAGTTTTGTGGTGGGTATTTACGTGGATTGTTTACAAAGAAAAAAATTGTTCGCGAAAAGCGCATTAGACTTTTACCAAAGATTTAAGATAATACCGACCTACGCAACGGTAACAAAGTAAGAGGAAAAAAATTAAAAAAACAGGGGCCGCGTTTTTCCTTTGAAAGCTGGCACATTCAGTCACACACGGGTGAGAGTTGAAAAACTAAAGAACATTGGATGTTCTACTTAAAGAAATGGATTTTATTTTTGATGTTTTCGCGTATTTATGTTGTTGTCTATAGAGTATCGTGCTTTTTTGTAATTTTTTTTTTTTCTTTTTTACATTTTACGGTTTCAAGTTAAGTAAAATAAATTGAAAAAAGGACGTGTTCCTTCAACTGGGTGACTTGAGAGAGCAGCGACGTATTTCAAAATGATTACTTTTTGAAGCAGTGTTTTTTAATGTGTGTTCTTTCTTTTTTTTTTTTTTTGTTTTTCATCTATTGAAATGTAAAAAAAAAAAATGTTTTTCTTACAACATAAAGGTACCCACATGATTCGAAAAGCTGCGAGCCAAAGCGGCTCCATTTCAAACGAATTGTTTTCATCGCCTTACTTGTTAAAGTGACTCGTGGGAATACGGGAGCTAAAATTTGGCAAAAACTTACGCATTATTTTCAAATATTTTTAGATCGAAAATACAGGTCTTTATCGACATCAAAAGCTCGTAAAAACAATTGAGATGAAATATTTTGCACGCCAGAAAAGTGGATCTGAACAAATTAATGGTCATCGAAGAGCTTTATGGGTATAATGGAGAGCGTCAAACCGATCACGCCTCGCTTGAGTAACGACTGATTGACCATTTTTTTCGATATTGATATGTCTTGAGGCTGGTGATCATTTTGAATTTTACGTCATGAAGTCGCGTCACGAGCTATAAAGGGAACCGCCGGTTCTGTAAGCTCTTAAATGTTTCGGGCGGCGATCGGCAATACGCGAAGTCGCTTTTGGGTAGATTCTCGCGTGATGCAGTACAGTAACTTTTCAGTCAGTGAGGGAGACAGACCGACGGCGGATGGTAAGAAGTCGAGGTGCGGAGAAGGAAAATCAAAGGTGAGAGCAGATTATTCTTAGTAACTCGGTATCTGAAATAATACAAGGCACTGATGTCTCCAAAAACTAAAATCAAGGGAGGAAGGCAAACGAGAAGATTTTTAAAATTTTTCGATAGTGAGTTTATGAAGAAATACAGAAAATGATGAAAAATGTATTAATAATGTAATGGAAAGTAGTGCTGGAAAATTCTCTTGATCTATTTCCCCAACTTATCATCCGAAATCAACGAATCTTCATGATTCTTTACTCTATATTTTTCGACCTCCAAGAAGCCTTCCCTCGGGTATGGAAATACTGAGTCACTAAAAAACTTCATGAATACGGTCTTCGAGGTAACCTCTATTCCGTCTTACAAAGTTTTCTCAACAATAGAACATCAATTGAATCAATGAGTTTTTGGAAATTACGATCATATATTGAAATAGGTTGTATACTCGATTCGCACCTTGACAGTAGCAAACTTTGGATTAGACTTCCTTTTCTGGGCAAGTTTTCTTTGAAGTTGGGGCGTATCTTCCGTCCTCTCGAATTCCGACCGGCCTTTTACCCCAATAAAGTTGAAAGTTTATTTGTCAAATTAAACGTCCCCATTCTTATGGCCGAGTGGCGTATTGTAGCCTGCGATGATTGCCCTGGAGTCTGTGTAGGGATGACTAGCCGTCAGCTCCAAATTAGAGTGGCCGAGTATAAAAAGGCGTGGGAGAAACGTAACTTGTATCAAAATATCACTTTCACCTTCGGAAACGGTGTCCCTCGAAGGGAGATTTTCAGAGTCCTCTCTTCAATAACTACTGATGATATCATTCAGTCCGTTCATTTCCCTCTCCCTCGACGTCTCTTCGCAGACGATTATAACATTTCCATCCGACCAACCAACTTTCTCGGAGCCCACAGTCTCTTCCAAGGAAGTCTGCAAATGGTTCCCGTTTCTCATCATCTAAGACCCACTTCGCCATCTTTAAAAAAAGATTATAAACTCACCTTTTCACCTCATTCTTTACGAAATTTTCAGATCCCTCCTCAACTCCGCAAAACTTATTCATTAAATGTCCCTTCTTCCCTGCTCCGAGCCCTCAAAAATAACTTAAGAACCATTTCCCTCACACTCCAATATCTCTGCCTTACCCTATTCCTTTCGTCTTCCTTCATCTTCCTCTGCTTCAAAAATTTTGAGTCTATCTTCTTACATCTAAATCAACTATTTACTTTCTATATCATTTTTTTTTTTTTTTTAGCATTACAATATCATAATTTTTTACAATTATTGGAGGTTTTGAGGAGTGGGATTCGAAAATTGTGGTCTGACAATCATCGGTAAATATTTTTGAGACCCTTCTGTAACATTCCATTTGACCGAAGGACCATACCGGAGTTTCAAATGCACGTACTGCTCGCTCTTAATTAAGGGAGGAACCGACTTTTGAACACCTTCATTCAACCGTATAGAATTGTAAATGATATGCTTGAGTCCCTTCCCCACAGAACCTAATATTTCAGGGCACAGGTTCTTTCACTGCCAAATCGCCCCGCGGGAAAACTCTCCATGATGAAACTATATACTGGACTGTTCACTAAATAAATAAGGAGTCACCGTGATGAGTTACAGCGGAGTCTCACCAACTGTAGTGTCTCACCAAGGAGGAACCCATACACGTTCACTCTAACCGAGGATGGCCAACCTCAACTTCGCTCCCAGTGTTTGGTTGAAGTCTTGCGCCCTCTTCGATCCGAAGTGGCCTTTGAGTTGAGTTTCTTGGTAATCTCACATCGTAAATTTTGATACACCTGACGCCCTCTTCGGTATGAGCCACGGACTTCGATGAATCTGAATGTCAATTCACATTCTCTCGCCCAACACAACGAGAATTTTGCTTCTTTGATTCAACCCGGCAGTAGGCAATTTCTTACCGCGAGTCTACAAGAGAAGACAAGCTTCTTGCCTAACACGACGAAGATTGCAGCACATTTGTTCGCTTCCATCATATGCGGAGCTGTAGACGATCTTTCACCACAGATTACAACGAAAGACAGAATTCTCAGCAACACTCCATCCTTCGGTGACCACAACAAGAAATTTCATACATCCGCCCGCATCAATCAGACGCAGGGCTGTCGTCAATCTTTCACCAAGGCTTACAACAGAAGACAAAGATTTAAGGGCAAGAGTGCCAACAATTACGTAGCACGAGATGAACTCGCATGTTCACATCGTCCCTCTCCCTCGGTCAATTGTTGGAGGGAAAGGAGACTAAATAAAGGGAAACTTTCACGAAGTTTACACAGCAAAACTCGAAAAAAATCAGCCTTTGTAGGGCAATATAGATGAAATTTCGGAGGTATAGACTGAGGACGGATGAAGAAGTTTCTATAATACACAAGGTAAAATTTATTAAACATCATAAACTTTGGTTGGTGTCAGACAGTAAAGAGTTCATCAATACCTTTTCTTCCTCTACTTCCATTCATGGCTACTACAACAACATCCCCAAGAGTTTTTTCATTCAACTTGTTGAAAATTGTATTTCAAACATTAGCCGGGGTAAAACATCATTGAAAATCGCGCCTCAACCATTGCAGTAACAAATTGACAGATTTTCATGTCCATTTTAAAATTTAATTCCACTAGGCAATCGGCTTATACCGACTTCATCCTGTAATACTCGATACAACCAAAAATTCTCTAATACATACGAGATCAAACAGTTTTCAAAGCACGAAGGGATAATACGACTTAGGAAAAAACCTCATCTCACTGAGCCTTGTCTCGACTTCAAGGTTACAGTCATAAATTCCCTCCGTCCTAGACAAGAGTTTAAGTGATATCTAACGAGTCGACGGCGAGGTCCGCGTTCGAATTTCATTTCGCGAAAAGATCATCGAGACTGAATATGAGACAAAATAGATTGCGTGTTTTTCTTCTTTTGTTATCTGTCAAAATTTCATTTCATTCCTTTCCTCATCTCACCTTAATATCGAAAACAAGGCCAATCTTTTCCTAATACCTTATAAACGTTTCTGTGCACGCTTCGCACGAAAAATAAATGCGAAGTTAAATTGGGTATTGCAAAAATTTTTGCAAAATTGTTGCTCTACTAAGAAGGATGACGAAACATATTTGAAAGAATGAAAAAAATCTTCGGCGAAAAAAAATATACGCTACAATGATATCGCATACGATATAGACGGCGTGTGACTTTTACTTTTCAATACAAGTTTCGAAGCTCCTCGGGGTGCACTCAGGAAATGTATTGTCGTAAAACAAAATCGTGTATATAGTCTCGAGAGGCCGGTCGAACGTGGCGCTAACTTCTACACGTTCCCGGTTCTCTTCACGAGATTAGAGAGAGAACGCTGGCATGAGAAATGATTTTCAGCAACTAGATGGAAAATATACACCAGAGATTTCATTTCTTGAATTTCGTCTTTCACCGCTGTCAATTTCGATTACCCGTACTCCATGGCAGAGGAAAAGGAAAGCTTAAGGAACGGGTAGAAAAAAAAAAAAAAAAACTTAGTATGACTATCACTAACACTTTAATGCGAACCATACCCGCACTGAGGATCGTCTTCCAGATTTCTATTCGTACTTTGCGTCAATCGGTATGTTCGCCTCAGAATTTGCGTGAACTCTCAACAGCCAATAAATACGACTAGAAGCACGACGACTGAGATCGCTTCCTTTTTTTTCTCTACAGTAACAATAGTACTTTTTTATTGCTTTTCTACCATATCGGATGAATATGCGTGATTGCCCAGTCGTACCACAATGTACGATTATACTGTACTCGGTATACGAGTAGTTATTACGGTACCAGAACATAAGACGTGATGGTAGTTCGTTTCAAAAATTCCATTCAAGATAGTCGAGAATTGCAATCCGCAATTCTTCTAAGTTTTATTCTTCTCTGGTGGTGTATTATGTTTCATTGATACAGACGTCTTAAATTCCCGCGAACCAACATTTTATCCGAAAACAATTTAAATGACATAAAAATTATCATTTTCATTTTTGCTATCGCGAACGTTACTCTATCCCGACCATCAAGCACAATCATCATATTCTATCGCATAAATAATAAATTAATATCTTAATGTGATACTCAGTTTACTGCGCACACTTCCCTTTATTTAAACTACTTATCATCTTGTAATAAAATCTGCACTTAAGAACGGTCTTCGAGATGATACAAAATAAAATTGACACGTAAAAATATACGCTGCGACATCCGGTTTGAAAATACAAAAGAAGCGACGTAAGAAATTCATGAATATTTTTCGAACGAAATCGATAAGGAAAAGAAATTTTAAATGGCGTAGAATTTTATGGATTCAAATTCTCATTTTATTAGAAACACGCATCGCGTTGAAAAAATTCAGTTTTCCAACTCACTTAGCAAGGATACAACTGTCAATTTCTAATTGATTATGATGGTTTTTAATCTCACTACTCTCTTTTCAGAGATGAGGTCACTTACCTCAAGCAATTTGTCGGGGAAGCTTATGTTCAAGATACGAGTACCAGACAAAAAAGAATAACATGAAGTAATACACAAAAAATACGAAGAGTCGTTGCACAGATGAACGATAGTGAGCAATCACATGATGGCTGTGATGTTTAAGGCTAGTGGTGAGGAAAAAATAGATTTTCCGTAGAACCAAAAAGTTTGTAGATACTCCAATAGTACTCTGTTTTATCAAATCAGAAACTACGAATGTAAAATAAGCGATCAGATTGATAATATGATACGTTTGTGTGATGTAGTGGAGCGAAAATGTTGCCTTCATCACACATGGCTGCCGTGTGCATTACCAATGATCATACCTATATTATAGTTCCCTAAACAAGACATTGAACCAAAAGGAAAAAGCAATACGTAGCCTTGGATTCAGTGGGCATTTTCCTTACCCAACGGTAATGGTAACGAACCCGTGCAGATAGTATGGCTAGAGTAAGATTCGAGGAAAAGACATCTGTTATGTTTGAGCTATGAAAATTCAATGTCATTTGTAAATGCATTTCCAGAGATGTTGTGAAAGTTAGAACGGAGGAATCAAAATAAGCGAGAACATCTCTTTTACGACACTATGAAGCTCTGTGCGAAATTCAAGGAAAAAATGACTGGGGTGGAGCAACATAGCATAGAAGCTCCACCTTTGAACAAACAAAAATGAAGATGAGAAAAATATGATATTTGTCAATAAAACAAGTTTTCTACCTCAGTCCACCTCGCCACAAGAGCAGAAGAGAGTTGTAGACAGAGAAATATAGACTGCACCAAAGAAATATGCACGGTAAATAATACTAGCTAGAGCTTACTACCATCAGGAAGGAGCTGACAAGATAGCCATGTAGGATAGAAACGATGAACAGAGGAGGACAGGGTCAACTCTTCAGCGTGCAGCCTCTCTCTCGTAAAGTTCGAAAGGTTTCAGGATAAGTCGTGTATGGGTGGCCTGATCTGAGTCTAAAAAAGAAATAAAATCCAAGAAAGGTTTCCGAACAAGAACACATGCAGACATTCATTCATATACAGTATCTAAAGAGAAAAACATTGAGACAAGCCAGAAGTGTGGCCTTGAACTTCTTTATCGACGATCTTATTCACTGTCATCATATAATTAGTTTTACCCAGGTGATTTTACCGAGAGTCTAGTAAGATTGTGACATCGACCTTCGATTATCTCGTAGATATTTCTTTCCTCATGCAGAAAATTCGCGGCTTGTCATCATCTCCCCTGGCGTATCTATACTTTTTAGTTCTACTGCTCTCTTTACGATAGTCTCCATTTTGATTATCAATTGTATCTGTGGTTTGCAGCCTGCCCGTCAATAATAATCTTTATCAACTCAATTTTTCTGATAAAACATGCGCGAATTTTTGATCACTAACAAATACTTCTATTTTCAGCTTGATTCACTTTTTTCGATCAACTGAACCGAAATTTTTGAATGCCACTAACATTCTCTAGTACTCGCACTACTTTAACCTTGAATGCCATCATAGACTACTCTTACAACTATATAAAAACCTTATCCGTTCTCAATCAGACTACGGAGCCCCAATCTATACCAACGCCTTAAATGATCAAACTCAGTTCAAGCATCAGCCCTGACAGGGGCCCTCGAAGCATTCCTCATCTCAGCCTTTGGACTGAAGCAGTAGAACCTCCTCTTCACTTCCCCTGCCAACTTTTTGACTACCTCAGCCCAATTTCCGGAACTATATACTCCGCTCTCTTCCCTACATCTCCCCATAAAACCTTATTCCACTTCCTTGAATCATACATCCACTACTTCCCTACTCAACCGCCTCCTTCCCACCAGAACTACATTCCTCTGAGGCTATTCATTCTCTCTACTATCAAGCGTGACCTCTTAAGAGTA
Source organism: Aspidiotus rigidus (assembly GCA_035079385.1). Lineage (NCBI taxonomy): Eukaryota > Metazoa > Arthropoda > Insecta > Hemiptera > Diaspididae > Aspidiotus > Aspidiotus rigidus. The sequence goes on along the minus strand of JAVHKY010000015.1, from coordinate 1,179,446 downwards.
CCTGAATCGTATAACAACCTCTACCAAAAACTAATTTCTGAGATCATTGCGGCACTCTCCAATCGAGTTCCACTGATGGCTCCAAAATAAAAAACGAAAAAGGTTATGAATATTCAATATAATATGACTCAATTGCAGCTGATTTCTTTAGAAACTCAGCTTCTTCTAATCTAAGTGCCACTCACTCCTGTCTCTCACGAATTACCCATCGCCCTCTCGAAATCAACCACATATTACTATCTGACTCTTTTGCTTCCCTTTTTCACAAGATCTTCACTCCAAAAACCCTACCTTAAAAGGCTTTCACATCATTTTCCATACCCTATTATCTAGCCCATCATCAGTAACCTTGGACCACATTGGCCATCCCAAACATGAAAAAGTTGATCGCACAATCAAAACCTGAACTCTCTTACCTAAAATTTTCGACCACCATACCTTCATCAGCCTATGACTATAATCGTTCCTTAAATCTAGATTCTTGGTATCATCTGTGGGAAATTAACCAAATTTAGAACAATTAAAAGTAAACCCATTGCTTGATCCTTTACAAACAGAAACTCCAGCCGTGAAGGAGTGATTCTTATCCACTTCGGAATTGGCCACACCGGACTCACCCACTCTTATATCTTCCTTGGTTTCCACACCCCACCGGCGTATAACTACTGCCATGGAGATGAGTCGACAGTCTATCATCTTTTCTCTATCCTGCTCTCCAAAACCAATGAATGTCACTTACTATGAACTACCTTCACTTGTACCCTCCGCTTTATTTACCGGTATAACAATTCTTAAACAGTCACACATCCAACTCCTTTAACAACCTGCCTGCATACCACTTACTGCTTTCCATCACTTCAATCTCTACGTTCAAGTCGTTTATACATTGTAACTGCTCTGCATATTTTGTAATTATTTTTGCTCGTTTATGAGGAAAAAAATGTAGAAATTTTACCTTAGGTTTTCACCAATATTCAATACAAACAAAAGAATTCTAACACGTTCCCGCATCTTCTAGCCATCTCCCATCCATATTGTACATTACTTCTGTTAAAACCATCTGTTTCTGATGCTATGTGTTGGACCATGACTTCATAATCCAGGTTGCACCCTGTAATCAAAAGAGTTGGATTAAAACAAACTAGTATTGGTATAAAAACTATAAATACAAGTAAATACGACCGAAGTACATTCTGCAATCCCCCCTTCGCATAACAGTAAGGCTAGACCTTCGACTATTGTAAGGGCTACACACTTTAATTTCTGTACACTTGTCGTGTGTAGTTTTGGTATTACTATCTATAACGTCGAATGAAAGAATTTGGACATGACACGAAAGAACTCGTAAATCTGCTCTTTACTCCATCTTTCTTCGTCTTTTTACAGTTCATCCTCCTTTTGGTCTTATATATGGAGAGTCAAAATCCGAGACGCCTTTGGCTGTCACAGAACGCACAAGCTGCGCTATCAGTATAGAAAAATCGAAAAGGAAAGAAAAAAAAAAGTAATCATGGACATCGTTCGGGAACGTGTCAAATTTTTAGAAGCGTTCGAAGCTTTGGCGTTGTTTTACAGCAAATGAAACTAAAATGAAATTCGCTCCTCGGAGGGTTGTAAAGTTTAACCGCCGACAAGAATGCTTAAGGCGAAAATAACATTCGTAATGTGAATGTCCCTTCGCACGTTATTTTATGTTATCGAGTACGCGAAATGCTGCGCGATATACAGTCGTGCTGCCGTCAGTGATGAAAGATCAATCGAGAATTCTTTCGTACTTTTACGACTTCAACACGCGACAGAACTATCGTTCCTTCTGGTCAAGTGAAAATCATCCATTAACAATCTTTACTTAAGAATAAATAATATTCCCTACATTACGCTCCACCGTCGATATAAAAAATGAACGTCGCAACATCGCCGTATTTCAATCACGTACCAAACGAATAGAAATGATCGTTTTACAGTACGTGATGACAAAAAAAAAAGTTTATGTATAGTATGATTCGGGAAATGAGAAGTTTTTCGTGACAGAAAAGAAATTGACCCGTTGTCCCTACGGATCTTCGATATGATTTGTTTTACCCGAACGAGTAAATTTTTTCTTTTCTCGCACTCCTTTTTCTTCTTCTCGCGCTCTTTATGTTTTCGGGACGTATATTTCTACACTCTTGGTGCGTTTACATTCTGTTCGCCCTCGATTTGAAGTTGTCATCGAATAGCTGCGAGTGATCAAATTTTCAAGAACTGCAGAAATAACAGTCTAACATACTGGCCTCAATTTTGTAGACCTATCGAGTTGAAAACTTCCATCTCTCCTCGTCGAAAGGTTACTACATTTTGTAAAATGCATGGTCGATCATCTTGCACTTAGAGAAACTGTATCATAGAAAGTTAACGAATCGAAATAAACTAAGCGGATATAAGTATTATCGACGAGGACAAGCTTATACAAGAATAATGAAATTGATCGTATCAAAATATTCTCTGGTTATTATAACCCATCTAAGAAAATGAAGTTCAGTCTTCTTTCAGCACCCACTTAGACGAGGTACATTCAAAATAATTGGTAGGAATTTTCCTTCTTCGTAAAAAAAATTGCACGATTTTTGCGTACTCACTTATAAACTTGTACCGAGGCAGAAATGAAAATTAATTTTAAAAAATACAAAAACTCGTAAGTCCGCAGAAATTAAACTCAATTCGGGTCTTGTAACACCTACAACAAGCGCAAAATTTATGGAGAGGAATTACGCTTTCAACGTCGGGGTAGGTAGAAACAATGAATTAAAATAATATTTGCCAATAAAACGAATGTCGTTTGGAACAAAAGAATACAAAATTTTTGCGCGTGAGTGAAGGGGAAGATGAGAAAGATAAAAGACAAGGGAGAAGGACGAAAAATGATAAAAATTAATTTTCCTCTAAAGCGGCGTGAGTAATCGTAATGAATAATAATACATTAATGAAACAAAAGCGAGGCTATTCTCGCTCATTGAAAGGTTAAAAAAGTTTTTATGATATCGTTATTTAATTTTATTAATCAATTCTCGAATAAACTCGCAATTGGGAGTCGGTTTATTTATAGACCACATACTAGGGAGTGTACGTTATTCGTTCCGTCTTTTTTCAACAAAAAAGGAATAAACGGAAGGAAAGCTCTTAGCTTTCGAGATGAATGACGAGCACGAATTGTCCATTCTATTCGGACAGTTCCCATTCATTAAATGTACTTACTTAATGAAGAAGAATTACAGAGCGCAATTTTTTGTTTTTGTGCAAATATCGGATTTTTTGAACGTCTTCCTTAATCATAGAATTTGGAATCAAATTTTATCTATTGCGTTGATATTGGAAGTTCACCCCGAAATTATCTAATGTGAATTTCGAAATGTATCTTGTTGATGAATGAAACAATGGTCGTGATACTTTTTATCGAGAAGAATAGAATCTTATTCTACATCAGTGAGCAGTATTATGCGAAAATTTCACACGCTTAACTATCGAAAAATATATAAATTAGGCCTTGAATATATTTAACCACGAGTTGCGATGTAAAATTATCTTCATCAAATTATTGAAAAATGAGGTACCTTTGGATAGATTTTGCAAATAAGTATTATGATGAATATAAGACCAAAACTCATAGAAATGTCAAACTTATACTTTCAAAAAATGCCGCGGATAATAAAAGTGTTTCCAAGAATTATCTAGACTAAGTCAGGACCTTATAATAGTGCTCATCTATTTTGAGCTGAATAGGAATTTACTTAATTATCTACCGGTATCGTGAGTGTTCTTTGAAAAGCACAAAAATCGAAAGCAACGACGATGTTGTAAGAATTAAAGCATTTTGAAAAAAAAAGTAAAAAAAAAAAAAAAAAAGGTCTACTTCATCTACTTCGAAAACCTCGTACGTGGGCTATAAATTTGCTGATAACAACGTTAGAAATGTGGATCCACCGATAAAAATGCAAAATTCGGATGCTCTGTTGATCTCTACACAAATCTTCATGCTAAATCATCGCTCATATTGGCAGTTGAAAAATATGGACTTACGAGGTTTTTGAAGTAGAATTGTCTTCTTGACTTACGTGGTTGTTTAGCTCTACCTATAGAAGCGTCAGCGTGGATTATCAACTTACAAAACGAGGTTGTCGAATTCATAATTCTCATCGACATCTAGTTCAGAAACCATGAAGAACTCATTTTTGATGAAATATGTACTTTTTCAGACCTAAATCTACTTACCTTCCGAATGGGTATTTCAGTCGATCTGGTGTCTTCCCTTAATTTTGACTTAGTTTTTATCTCTTTCGACTCTACGAATGCAATCACGGGTATAATTCAAAAATTGTCCACATCTGTATCGAATGTTAACTGTTAGCGGTGATATAAGAACGAGGTATTATGGTCGTATTCTTTTCTTGCTTCATTACTTCATTACAGCTATTCGTGTCTTCCAGTTATACCTGAAAAAAATTTCATTCAAGAATCTGCGACGAGGGTTTTGAAAATTCTATCGTTCAAAATAAAATTGAGATGCCGATATAACTTACGTGTATCTGCCTATTAACGACCTATAAAATGATCTTTGATTTTGAACAAGTGCTTCTGTGAGTTTGATTAAGCGGTCTCAGTTTACGGGAAATCGGGAATAACTACTAGCAGATCCGCAGTCCAAATCATTCCGACGACGTGTCTGATTGCATAGGTACCGGTATTATAAAGTTTTCCTAAAGAACAACATTATTTTTATGCGGAAACTCACACTATATTTGAATTAAATTCGTTAAAAATAAGTATAGCTTTATATGCTTTTCTTACTCCTTTTTCAATCAAGAAAGATTGTATTATATAATCCATCAAGATACTCGATACTGTGGTTACATAGGGAAATATGAATTCGACTTCGTAGCCTACGGTAAATTTGTTTGCAAATTATTCTCATAATTACCTAGACAACTATAAGGAATTGGCAAATTGATTCCTCCATGCAACGACGCTAATTCCTTCAATTCTTGGGCAGCCAGTAATAGTTTATCAATCAAAAACTGTTGAGCTAGGTGTCTTCATCCTCTCTTCAATTTTGTGAGACGGGTATACCATCGATTTTGAACGGAGAACTAGACCGAAATATCAATTAGCATACAAACACACCTAGGTACTCGAGAAAAAAATATCAATCTAGAATGTAACAATTGAATACATCGATCAAATTGCAAGCGTAGGGCAAACAAAAACAATACTTACATATACCAGAAGAAAAAATTTCAAGTTAGATTCAGCCATCTTTCTTCTTTAATTCTGGGAAATGACTAACGAGTGGAAAATGAAACGAAGGATTTTAATCTTTTCACCTTCAAACTTGCTCCAAACTAGAACCGTTGCAGTATTCCATGATTTAATTGTGGTACCTACGGGATACAACCAACATACCTGGGATATGATAAGACGATGAGTAATGACCAAACTATAAAGGAATGACCTCTGATGACCTGTGAACAGCTTGTGTGAATGGCTGATGACTCGTCAACTTTATTCCATCAAAATTCATAATAATGATGCAGAATGCAGATGATCAGAGTGATACGCGTAGTCAATGCGCATAGCAGCTGCGCTAGTGTCGATCTGGCACCTACTCAGGGGCGCCATGATCCACGGCGATCCAGGGTAGCAGCTATGCTACCGTACAAAACTGAATTGATGTATCTGCAAAATACAACGATCAGTTGAATGGAACTTCCTTAGCTTTTAGGGTTATTTTATTTAACTTTGTAGTTTGTACGGCAGATCGGACGTGGGCGTATGGGGCAGCACTCAGCAGATATGGGCTGGGTCACACTAACTTGAACACTTGGTTCCAAATGTTCCAATTGTGAATCACGGATCTAAAAGTAAATTTGGCAAATGGCGATTTCGTAAGATCCGTGATTTGGACCATTCTTTCTTTCAGGGCTTGCACAATAACAGTTATTTTTCAGTTAACTGTTATAACCGAAATGAAAATATCAATTTTGACCGATTGGCCGTTAACCGTAATAATTGACGATCGATCTTGCCGATTAACCATTAACTGTTATTTTTTCGGTTATAACTGTTATTTGACCAAAAATTCTAGGTCTTCTAACAACGTTAACCGAAAATTTTAGGACTTCGACCAAAATATTTTTCAACATTTAACAGTTATTGGTCAAAATACAGCTTGACCGATAACCGATAACGGAAGAAATTGGGAGGATCATTTTGACCGATAACCGATAACCGAAAAAATTTGTGATGTCATTTGACCGATAACCGTTAACCGTTAAAAAAATTTCGGTCGCAAGACCTGCTTTCTTTTGTGCTTTCCTTTGATCAATGATAAAATTCAGCAATGATTTTATTGATGACTTCCCTACAATATTTGACCGGGCATATTGTAGGTGCGCCAGCGTCAATTCACAAAAATTGATAGGCGGAGTATGTTGCAAAGTAATATCTGTAACACATATGGGTAGGTATTATGGAAATTTTCAAGTTTTCTTCAAATAACTCAAAATAGAGCAATTTTGAAGAAAAAATGTAGAGAACCAAATTGAAAGAGCATAAAATTATAACATGACTTGATTTTCAAATTAAATCAGAGCAATTTCTCATTTGCTATAAGAATTACTTACATTGAAGAAAATATTGACGCTGGTGCAACTACAATATGCCCAGTCCAAATGTGAATTGAGTTTGATTTAAGTATAATAATGTGCGGTACTTTATATTTGCATGCCCTGCGAATGGAAATATTTGAAATTCTAGTTGTACCAATTTTCAATCCCAACCCAAATAAGAAGATTGGAAAAAAAAAAACAAAAAAAAAAACTTAATCCAGTGTTTAAATTTGAACTTGAGAAATGTAAATATCTGCAATTCTTACAAGCACTTTGCCAATTGGTACTGTTGTTTGAACATCTCAATACCTATGTGGAGTGGATATATTGATTCTCATAATATTTGAGTAAGTAAGAATACTAATATCTCTATCATTACCTTTAGGTTCACAATCTCATCGCATTTCTTGATTCCAATTTCCATTCCCCGATTTACCCCAATAGTAAAATACAATGACACCTAAATAGGTAGGTAGGTACCTATATCTTGAGTTCTTTTTTGTTACTTGCTAACGCATTTCACTATTGGTATTAATAAACGTTCCTGGAGCAAATCAAAGTTCTTGCATGTCATCTTGTGAGTTGTGTGTTTAGTTATAGTCCAAGTAGGCCTACACTGGTTATCACAATGGAAGATAAGTTAGTTCATCAGTTATGTTACAGTAATTTAAGAATAAGTTTAATTGTACAAACAGTTATAAATAATTACTTCAATTCTTGTAACTATACATAGGTATTAGAAAATTTTTTGATTGTCTTGAACTCGCAAATTATCTCTTATTAATTTTGTGAATGACCGCAGGTTCACATTTCAGTAGGTAGTGATATTAAGTACCAATTAAGTTATGAATATTTTATATTTTGTCTCATGAAGTAAAAATAGCTGCCAAATAGTGTGATAATTGAATACCTAAATATAACTTGTCCTCATTATTTGTACGTAATCATTTTCTTTGTTGTTATACCTGTCTACAATCATTTGCTCCTGTATTGGCCTGTATTTGGAACTTATTAGTTGAAGAGGAAACTCATTGGCGAAGTGCGATTTTTTTTTTTCTTACTTTGATTTGGGTCGAACAAAAAGGATTTTTGATTTGGTACCTACGATTTTTTTTTTTTGCTGCTTTATATACACCATAGTTATTATTAATCACAATTAAGATTTTTTATTTTGAATTTTACTATAATACCGCAGTAAAGCTATATGAGTTTACGCGAGCGTTTTCGGGATGAACAAAAGCGCTCATATTATATGCGGTATTATAGTAAAATTCAAAATAGAAAATCTTATTAATTTTTGCCTTATCATGATTCGCGAACATATCGATCAGATTAATCACAAAATTTTTAGCTTCACATAAATTATTAGGTTTTTCAACTTGGATAGATAAGATGTAATTGATATACCTAGGAAGTTTAGAAAACGAAATTCTTGTTTCTCCTTGTACCAGTAATTTCAATTTTTTGAAAGTTTTATTTTTTCGGAATTCTTCTTACGCACGAGATTTACCAGAGTTAGGCCTGTATCGTCACTTCGAATTTTGGTCTCGACTACGCAACTTGTTCCAATCATTGTTTCATATGAAAATCGGTTATCGTTTTAAATTAGGTGCGATGTTGAATAAAAATTTCGATGATACAAATATACAAGAATATTTTTTCGAAATTCTCTCCTCGCCTCTCACTTTCTCACATTAGTTGCTAGCATTATATTTATATTCCAAAAACGAGAAAATTTTGTTCGCAATTCAGTGATCAAGTCGTCGTATTCGTACACTAAAAAATCATTTTTCGCCCCTCATTTTTCCAACAGATATAACCGTATTTCCGCAATTAGAGCCACATAATGAAATTCTCACTTATACGTCGCGGATGCATTGTACATCCCCGTTTTCGAGTTTGTTACCTTCATAATAAAATCGAAATCACAATCTTCAGTACATTATAGAACGAGAAGACGAGTCTTTCTTCTTTCTCTACTTTTCGGAAAGAGCGTTCCAATACTGTTTACATAAACAGAATTTAGTATGCGTGAATGCTGTACAAGTATAAGGCAAGAGAAAGATACTCGATTTACGTATAAAACGAAAATGGAAAATGCATATCACCGTAGGGTGCGGCGGACGAGAGTAAAAAAAGGGAAGTAATACAACGATTGTAAACCGCACTACGGTGATGATCATTTGTAAGTGGATCGCTTTGACGTAGAATATGCCAACAAAATGGTTTCACCAAGCAAAGAGCCGTATTGTACGAAAAATTTCAACGCGTAACTAATAATGGGTTTCTGTAGCTAAGGAGAATAGCTACGAATATGTGTGTTGCTTGTAGGATCGACAAATATATCCGAGTAAAGTGGATCCCTCGAGACGAAAAGGCGAAAGTGGAGAATGAGCGAGAGGATATGACAGCCGAGCGATTCAAACAACTTTTCCAATGCTCCACTTCTGACTCTTGTACCCTGGCAGCAATAGTAATGATAATAATAATAATAATAATATTGGCTTTGGACTGTGTCAAATCTTGTTTTTCGTAAGATTCCTACCGAAAAAAGAGAGAGAAAAAAAACTTTGAACTGTAACAGTTCGATTTAAACGAACAGCCGTAATTGAGTTCGAAAATATTTTCTTTTTACTATACTTGACCTCTGGTTCGTTTTCTAGTTTTCTAAATCATCTGTCCAAGTTAATTTTTTTCTTCTTTTTTCGATACGACATTTTCTCCTTGCTTTTGCAACTCATCCCCTTAATAATAGCGTTTGAAGGCAATGAAGTTTTAATTTACGCTCTCGGATGACCAGCAAGATGGTAAAAGAAATGCTGGAAATATTCGTGATATTCGTACTGCTATAGATAAACTGAGGCGCGTATTACTCCGCCTTCTTGGCGGTCGCAGCTTCAAACGTTCATCCTATATAGCTATCCGAGAGAGAACACGTGAATAAAACAATCGTATCTCCTCTTGCGAATGTGTTTGTTTCGGAATGTACACAAGATATAGGACAACGCCTGTACAAAAAGGACTCGATGTCCGACGCCGACCCTTCGCCAGTATACAGTGTACGGTTAGACACGCTTTGTCACTGACAAATGAATTTACATTCGGTGCAATAATTTAATAAGCGGATTTTCATTATGCAGATGTGATTGTATTTAAATTAGCTTTGTTGACAACATGGTGTCACATCAGACCTGCCCAAACTGAAAATGAAAAAAAAAAAAAAAGAAAATCAAAAAAGAACTCGCCACTACTACCACATCGTGTTCTTTCCCTTCTATGATACATGGAAGGGAGAAATTCCGCATTGCTATAGCACGAGTATGTGGTTTTAGTCTATCGTTATCGACCAAACAATCTATGCACAACGACCCTCTGAGACCATTTTCATCCGCAGAATTATTAATTATTTTTCGTATCCGTTTTGCAAATGTTACAGTTTACGGCTTCGAACCAAATCTAGTGAGAGAAATGAAAAACGTTACCGTGCCGAAAGGAAAAGACGCCGTATTTGTTTGCGAAGTACACGATTTAGGAGGGCATAAAGTAAGTACTCAAACTCGAATAATTGCAGAATATACGGTGGAATTACATTTTATGAACTTGTAAATTGAAGGATTGAGACGGAGTAGATGGAACGCAGGTAGCTACAGAAGTTGGATACTGTTCCAAAGTTGTTACAGAGGAGAGGGTACATCATGGGAAGGAGATTGGTTTTGGAGGGCAAGATAAGACTCAAATTATCTGTATGGCAGTAGTTACCTGACAGAGGGATATAGAGACCAACGAAGAGATGAGAGATGAGTGAGTCGGATGTGGCCGATCTTGAGGCGGCAGAGAATATATTAACTTCTTCAAGGCGGGAAGTTTTGTTTGAGGAGGACCAAGAGGTGGGTTCACTTTTAATTGTTCCAAGTTCGTTGTGGGGTTATGCCAAGAATCTGGAATTAAGGAGATTGTATGTGGGTGAAGGTATGGGTGTTGACGATTTTAGGTAAGACAAGTAGTTTTTGGTTGCGCGATCGAGTTTTTCATATCCGGGAGGGCCGATTAGATCTAGGATCCAAATGAAGGTTAACGATGATTGGTTGGATTAAGGCGCTAGAGGTATTCTCGCTCAATGTAAACAGATGTGCAATCCGAAAAATCAAGTGGTGGGGTGGTGGTGGGTCCATAAAGAACGTGCACTACCGCCACCGCCACACAACTTAATTTTTCGGATTGCACATCTGTTTACATTAGGCGAGAATACCTCTAGCTCCTTAGTTAGATGAGGCTCTCAGTTCAGCGCAGTGAATACAGAAGCTGAGTTTCATATGCAATCAGCTGTAATTGAATCACGAACTAATATGCATAAGCTGTTTTATTTTTTTGATTGATTACGGAGTTCCGTCATAATCTCAGGTATTGGGTTTCGAGAGAGAATGTTATTTGGCTCAGGTACTCTGAAGAGATTGAGTCTGGTAGTAGAGAATGAATAGCCAGGCAGGAATCGATGATTTGATGTGAAGGAGACTTTGAGAGTAGGGGAGTAGAGGAATGGCAATCCAAGGGAATGGAGAAAGGCGTTATATGGAGACAAAATGAAGCGATGTAAGCAGATAGTTCTGGAAATTTATTGAACTTAGATCGCTGAGATGTTGACAGGTAACACTAGTGAGCGGACATGAAGAGAACATTCTGCTGTTTCTACGCAGAGGCTGAGGTAAGGATTGGTAAGGGTTGCTTCGAGGGTCATACTGAGTGTTGATGATTAGACGGAGTTTAGTGATCTAAGAATACGCTCTCTGGGTTAGGTGTAGATCAAGGCAGGTTGAGTCGTCTACGGTTGCATCTTGAGCTAGAGTACGATAAGTATTTGAGAATGTTAGTGACATTTAGCTTTGAGTAGATTTATGTAAGAGGTCTGAAAGAGTTTTTCAAAGAAGGTAAGTCCTGGGAATTGAATGTTGATAGAGAGGCCTTGAAAGGGGTAGTGAAGGAATATGGATTGGAGAACGGCGGTATTTTTGGAAAATGATGGGTCATGTCTTACACGAGGAGAATAGAGAGCTACGGTTTGAAGCTCATTTTGTTCGAGCAGTTGCACTTCTGTACGATGGGTTCAGGACTGAAAAGGAATGGAGTAATCGTCAGCGTAAATGCGTTGTATAAAGGGAGGAGAGAGACATGAGGCGACGTCATTGATGGATATTAGATAAAGGTAGACGCTTGAGACTTCTCCTTATGAGACTCCATTTTGATTGATTTGGTTAGAATTCTATCTGTTATGGATCTGTAGCACAGAAAACTTCAAAGGCTATCTTTGAGTTCTGTAAGTTGCGATTTCTGACAGATGTAGTTATGACAGGTTGTTGAAGGTAGAAGAATAGAGAATCATTAACAATCAAATGATTCTTGTTATGGGTCATTATCAATTTTCTCCTCGCTCGTTCGTATGAGTAACTTGGGCTTTTATTGCTCAATCATATATTTATATGGTCTATTGTAGAATCCCATTATTCATATAGTTGAGAGCCCCCCTCTCGGATATTTCAAAAGATTTCAAAGTCGTTCTATTAGGTCGGACCCCCCCCCCCCCCCTTCGGCACCACAAAATCCTGAACGGATTGTGACAGAAATCATCTCTCCCTTCTGATTATATGTCGCTCGAAAGTCAACATTTTCTCCAGTCCCTCAGAAACCTGAAGTCGTATAAGGAAATCCCTCGAGTTCCCGGAGTATGTCGAAGCGGCCGCCCCCATTGAGATCCAAAACTGGCTACGCCTTTTCTATCAATGGTGAAGTCTCACTCTTTCGTGTGAGAAACTCGACCTCCTATTCTGCTGAACTATCTACCATCTATTCTTGCTTTACTCTTTTCCCTCTTTTCTCCCTCCCCCCTCCTCTCTGATTCTCTCTTATCTCTCCAAGCCATGCAAAACTTTTACTCTTCCAATCCTCTTGTTCGGCGCATTCTCATCCTCGTGCATACCTTAATAATATTCTCCGTCTTCAATCGCTTTCCCCTGGATTTCTGGTCATATCGGTCTACCAGGACACGACGCACTGGATGCGAAACAATCTTTGCTCTCCCTCTCGGCAGCCACTGATTTAAAATCTTTATACCGTTCCCAAATCATCTCATCACGGCACATCCTTTATCCCCTCAACCATACCAAAAACTTCGTTCAGTTATAAGAAATCCGCGGTCCCCTGGTCTTCTTCAATCCGTTCCTCACGTTGCGAAAAAGTAGTGGTAACTCGATTACGAATTGGGCACACCCACTCCTTGGACTCTCTTCCCCACCCCCTGCCAATACTGTCAAACAGAAAATTAGTCCGGTCCACATTTTTTCACCTGTCCTTCTCTCGTTATCATCAGACACTCATTTTCTGTCTCATCTCAAGCCCTTTTACTCTTTCCAACAACTCAGAAACCATCCTCAGGTCCCCCTACTACTAGAAATCTATTTAATCCCAACGTTTCTTCCCAAGCTAATGTCTTGTTGAGTAGTTGAATAGCACGCAAAAAAAAAAAAAAGTTGTTATGATTTTGGAACACATTTTCTAAATATGCGCCCCAGGGGTTGCTTTAAATGACTTTTTCATAATAGCAAAAAATGAAGAAAAGTCTCGAGGAAACAACTTTTGTCTGAACATTTTTTTCATACAATTCATAGGAGAGAGGATACTTGTTATTTTAAGAAAACGGCATGGTTCCAGCGAGGGGGGGTGGAAAGACGATACCCAAGCTTAATTTGTTCTAAATACATTCTAGATTATGAAGGAGATGTTATCCGCTATGGTACGAGTCATTTTGAGTAGAAATGAAGATAGGTACACCCCTGTTTTGCGATGGAAGTATACAAAAATACATACACCGTTCAGAGTTAGCAATCTTTGGGCACTAAATACTGCAAATTTTTTTCAAAGCATCGAAAAGCTGTATAGTTCTCGAATAGTAGGAGTGTGATCTCTTGGGTATTGATAATGCAGAACATGGGCACCGTCTCAAATTTCGATATCATCTCATAGCTTTAGAGATTTTTTTACAGGCTCGTGTTCACTAGGAGCGTCCCACTCCCTGAGGAACATTTTATGCAAACGCAGATTTCATTTCAATTCTTTCGATCACAGTTCAACATTGAACTTGAACAATATTTATAAAATAATGTCGCAATTCGGTGCGACATTCACTGCATTTTTTCCAGCTTTCCCTGTTCCTGAATCTCCGACATTCGTCTGCTCATGTCTCGTTTTTTTATGTTTCTTCTTTCATTATTAGACGATATATTTTTCAAGTTTTTGATAGGGAGAAATTTTATCGTGCCCCGCAATTCATCTCGAACCTACCATATATAGCTTAGAGGTCGAAATTATTCTCCAAGCCCCTCTCCTATCATATAAAGCTTGGGGGCTGAAGTTTTTCCAGTCCCCCTCTCCTACCTTATACAGCTCAAGAGTCAAAATTTTCTCAGTCCCCCAGCTACCATATAAGGCTTGGGGATTGAAATTTTCTAAGTTCCGAAAATAATGACGTCACAATTTGAATGCACTCGCGCTCGCACTCGTTTTCTGTAAATACCCCCTCAACAAAAGAGATAGCGGGTGCCCCGCTAAAATATTAGAATTTTTAATAGCACAATTATCGGCATTATTTTTCTCAATAGATAAAGTTCAATTCTCTCGCAATATAATTAAATCTATCATATTTCTGTCTTCTCCAAGAGCTCCCGAGAATTTTCTTGCATATCTTCGTCATCTGTACTGATTTATATAAAGGTTAAATCAACGCAACTTAAACAAATTCACGCGTCCAGCAGAGAATTCGAGGGGATTGAATAGGCTTGTTAGCCCACACACGTATGCGTAAGATACATGAAGATGCGCTACCCCGTCAAATTAAAACAGACATATAAAAGCGAATTCCCCGTATATGTGATGGGTAGATTAATAGCCTGTCTAGCTGGAAAACGCAACACACCACACGCTTCGTCCGCTCCATCTTTCGGAGAAAGGGAACGTGCATATCGTAGCAATAGCAATATTGTTTTCAGCGATGAATCGAAAAAGCTCTATGCTGTTTTCGCTCCTTTATTATTAGCTGCGCTCTTCTTTTTTTTTCCTTCTGATTTCTTGAATTGCGTGCCATTCGCACGATTCTTCGCGAGAAGAAATATTAGTTTATCGTCGTTTACGATGGAATGCAAAAGAATCGAGTTTCGGTTTTACGCTCTGTCGTCGCTAGCGTGTTTCTTTTTCGGTCTTCGGCGTCTCTCTCCGTTTTCCAGGCAGGAAATGTAAAAGAAGAAAAACTTTCGCAATTTACTTTGATATTCGCGCGACATAAAAAGTACATCGAAAGAGCGCGACGGAGGGAGCGGTGCGCAGGGCGAGAAAGATGCGACGATGGGACAACGCGAAGCGACGATGTGATTTAGTATGGGGTGGAAAACATTTACACTTGTTTTCACAGACGTTCGTGTAGTTGGAATAAGGTCCGGTGCATGTTTTTTAATTTAAAATTAAATGAGAGATATTTCACAATACTGCGATTTCGATTTTTGCTGGGAAAAGGGTGAGAATGAAGTTTCAATGTCATAACCGTTCTGGACTCTACGGATAACGAGGCAAAAAACCGCTCTATTTTTCGGTGGATATTTCGCTCACATTTAGGAATGAAAATATGTTCGGAATTTAGGACTTTTCGTGTCGCCGAGTGATTGAAATCTTGTTCTAAGCCAAGAATACCCGTTTGGATGGCATCGACGTTATCAACAGTAGACTTCTAATTTTTTTTAAATTATTTATTACATGAACTGTGATAATGACATTTACATGTACTGGGGACAGGGGAAGAAAGAGTTAACGGGAGTAAATATGCCATGCAGTCTTGGTTAGTCAGGATATTGAGAGAACAGTGTTTCAGTTGATGTTTTCAATACCCAGTTTTTCTTTGCTTATGGCGGGTTTTTCGAGTGGAGTCAACGGTTCCGTGTTCGACGTATCAGTCAGTGGCTCAAGAGACAATCTGGCCAGCTGTTACGAGAGGCAGATCTTCACGCAGTTGTTGGTTCATGATGTACTATGGAGCCCCTGTTATTTTGCGCAGTGTAATGTTCTCGAATCTCTGTATACCGGTAATTTAGATCTTACCATTTGCTGCTGAATCCGTAAAGAAAATTCGCCATCCCCTGACTAAAAAGAGTCTCTCCGCAAATCTGGCAGTCGGTCTACGTCTCGACTCTCGCCTCAATCTACCCGAAGTCAAAACAATAAAACACAACCTCTCAGCTCCCTTTCCTCCGTTCTCTCGCACCTTCCTCAATCTCCGGCAGAGACTAAAAGACGAAAACTTAGTCTTAGTAAAAGTGGACAAGGGAGAAGCGCTCGTTCTTCTACAGAAATCTGAGTACGAAAAGAAAATCATCGACTTCCTGGAAAACGCCAAACCTATTCGTTACAAATTCACAAAACATAATAAAGAAGTTCGAGCTGCCTTAGACAAACCGTCCCTGATCTTCGGCACTTCAGGTGAACAACTTAAACAGATTTGTGTTGCTACTCTACGCCTCTACGGCCAAATTGAAATGCACAAGGCGGATCATCCTATGCGTCCAGTTCTCGCCTACTACACAGCACCTTCCTTTCGTCTCGCCAAATTCCTCGCTGGCTGGTTCAAAGAATGTTCCGGTTTCTCGCCTAAAACTCCATTGAGCCGGCGCATAGGCTCGCAGCGGAATCCTTTCCTCCGAACTCTCATCTACTCTCCTTCGATGTTATGAGCATGTTCACTAACATCCCGGTGCTCTATACCATCAATGTCATGCTCGAACTGCTCCGTGGTATTGGTATCCCTAACGATATGTGCAAAGAATTTGAAAAACTTCTACTGTTGTGTCTAAAGGACAACATATGTTACTTTCGGGGTAAAACGTACTGTTTTGTAGACGGGCTGCCCATAGGAGGGCCCTTGTCGGCTTTAGTAGCTGATGTCTTCATGTCACATCTGGAAGAACACATCCTTCTTGATGAATTTGATGAGGGCCACCTCCTCCATTACTCCCGTTACATGGACGACATTGTATGTGTGTGGAATGGCCCCGATAAGGCACTTCACCAGTTTCATAACAAGCTCAATGATTTTCATCCTTCCATGCAATTTACCACGACTGTAAAAACCATTTGGACCTGACTATTCGGCTCGTGCCGGGTTCTTCAGGCCTCTCTATGGATTTTGCTATCCACAGGAAAGTACCTTTACAGGCGTCTCTATTTCAAACCATTCCTTGCATCCGAGATAACATAAAATGGCCGTTGTCAATTCTTCTATTCATCGTCTTCTCGCCCTCCCTTTTTCTGCCTCCGCACGTGACACCGAAATTGATATTATTCAATCAATCGCTTTACATAATGGTCTCCGCATCAACGTTTCAAAAATGGTACGAAAGAAAAGTCTCAGAATGTTGCTATCATCTCCACCACATCGCCCTCAAAAATCTAGTCGATCTAAATGGATCAGTCCACCTTACTATGGGTCTTCCTCCAATAGATTGGCTTCCATATTAAAAAAATATGACTATAAACCTGTTTTTCGTCCAGTCACCACACTCAACGCTCTTTTGAATCTGAAGGATCCGATTCCGCTTGGTAAACGATCTGGTGTCCACCAATTATCTTGCACGGTTGGGCAAACGGGCAGAGCCATCTCCTCGCGCCTATCTGACCATCGCACTGCCTTTAATACTAAGAAGCAAGCAATGGCGAAGCATTGTTTAGGCTCGAATCACGGGTTCGATGACAAAATAAGCTGGAAAATTCTACATTATTGCTCGAAGGGCAAACTAATGAATCATTTAGAGGAGGCCGAAACGATTGCGGCGCATAAAATTCACGGCGAAAGACTCCTCAACGATCTAGCGGCTACTTTCGTTACTCCTATTTCGCGGTTTTTGCTGGATTTTTCCCATCCTCACATGTCGTGAGGATGACATCATTTTACTGTGTTCATTTCTATCTTCTTCAGTTGCCTGATGATGGTCATCGCCGTATGTCCGAAACCGGTCTCCGTAAATGGCTATTTACAGTACATGTGGCGTAGGTGAGTCTTTTCATAACGAGTACATACGTTTGCGGAACGAGCAGAGCGAGTGAAGCAATGTATGTACGAGTTATAAAGACTCACCTACAACACTTGTACTGTACAAAGCTTTAAAACACAAATACTTTGAAGACAAATTTGTACATCCAAAGTATACGTTTTTCGTGCGGCATGTTTACGTCATAGTTTTTTCGCAACGGTTTTCCGTGTGTAAAAGACCATCGGTGACGTTATTTCGTTTTTTTCACACGCTCCGCGCTAACACTGAAAATCCTTACCTACGTCACTGAAAATCGTTTCGCAAAAACGTACTTACGATGCATGCGTGTTTTAAAATCGTTTTATTATCGTCGTTCTGGTTTATTCTTGACTCGAAATTAACTTCTTTTTACATTTCATTGTTTATTTTAGTTCTTTTTTTAACCTTCGTTATTTTACAGTTCTTTTGACTTACCTACTTTTAACTAAACTCGACTAAATTTACTTTATTAATTATTTTAATTATTTTATTTTAATTTTGGAAATTTCACGTTCGGCTCCAAATTCGTCGGTTTGTTTGTTTTGGGTTGATATTTATCTCGAATAAACTGCTGTGCAGTGGTAATAATTCGGCGTCTATCCTTACGTGTCCATGTACCTTCCTCATTGCCAAGAATACTATGCAGTCCAATTGGCCGTAGCACCATGACGTAAAGCAACCTTTTGTTTGTGACTTGGATCATCCAGTGCATTTCTTGGAATCTTGACTTCAGTTGTTCTTTCTTTCTCTAAATGTGAATTCTCCAGTTTAACTTGCTATACCCATTTGTATGCCTAGATAACAAGAGTTTTCAGCCAACTGGACAGGTTCTTTATTGATGATTGTTGGCTAATATCCATGGGTACGAAGTGCGAACGTTTATCTTAATTTTCCATCTGGCAGCCCAGTTGGCTATTTCGGTGACTGCTGCTTGTAGTCCGCTGGTTGTTACAGTATAATTTTTTGCCGTAAGAGCACTGCAGTATCATCTGTAAAAGTCGCAAGTGATGGAACATCAGCGGTGTGAGGACCAAGTACGCTGCCCTGTGGTACAACTGCTGCGATTGGTATGATCATGGTAGATTTGGAATACTCTATCACTGAGGCAGGGCGTTAAGATATTTCCATCTGTCCAGGTTACTCCACAGGCTAGAAGTTAAAGAAATGATGTTCGAAAAAGGAGGAGAGGGGAAGAAAGAAGAAGACTATGTGGAAAAACAAGTGGAAGCCCAAATAAAACAGATCAAGAAGAAGCTTGCCGAACTGACCCGGAAGAAAGAAGAAAGAAAGGAAGAGACAGCGAGAGTTCAGCACAAATTTGCTCCCAGAACCGAGAACCTATCAAGCGTCACCTTCACAGAAGAAGAAAGAAGACTGCTGGACAAAGGCATCAAGTACGTGCAGCCAGAGAGGCTGAACCAGTGTAGGTTTGAAAGCATGGCCATTAGCTGCGAACAAGTAATCCAAACCATGGAACACGACGTGAGACAAGAAGCCCGGACCAAAATTGGGAAAGTGCTGTTGGACATCAAAGAGGACATGTGCCGAACCTATGACAGAACGCAAGTAATGCAGAGGAAGGTCACAAATCTACAAAAGAAGATCCGACAGAACAACCTGATTTTGACAAAGGCGGGCAAGCGCAGCACGCGGTAGTGGTAATGGAGAAGGAGGACTACACCCAAAAAGTGGAGTCGTACATCGCAGTTGATGGATACCAAGAGCTGGCAAGGGACCCAACACGGAAATACCAAGATGACCTTAAAGCTGTGTTGAAACGGAACAATGTACCCGGCAATGGAAGGACGCTTGAGTTGAACCTCGTTGCACCAAAACTCAAGGGGCTTGTAAAACTCCACAAAGCAAACCGTCCGATGAGACCCCTGGTCAACAGCATTCAATCACCATGCTACAAGATAGCAAAGATCGTAGCCACATTCCTGAAAGAAAACTACCAGTTTGCACCCAGACGAAGTATCAGAAACAACGAAGAGCTGATTGAGCAACTGGACAAGTTGGAAATCAGGAGTAACGACAGGCTGATATCCTTTGATGTGACTAATATGTTTGGTACCATACCGAAGGAGGAACTTCTCACTCTGCTCAAAAACAACAGATATCATGGGAACCCAGATGAGTCGAAGCACGCCAACATAGTGGAGGAGATCTTGAGCCAGAATTACTGCCGCTTCAATAACAGGTTCTACAGTCAGGAAAGGGGATTTGCGATGGGATCACCGATGTCACCAATACTGGCGGAGATATTCATGAATGATATGGAAAACAAGATATTGAAGGGCAGCAAGTTCAGAAACTCGATCAAACACTGGACCAGATATGTAGATGATATCCTAATTGTGTGGACAGGCACTGATAGACAGATGGATCTATTCCTTTCAGAAATGAACGCGATGAATGAGAGCATCAAATTGACAGTGGAAAAAGGCAATGAGACCATCAACTATTTGGACCTTACACTCACAATGGAGAACAATAGGATAGAATACAAAATCTACAGGAAGCCGACGCATACTGACACCATCATCCCAAATGACTCCTCCTACCACCACCCCAGGCACAAGTTAGCGGCAATCCAGAACTACTGCTATCGGGCAATTTCTATCCTCATGAACAACGAAGAGAAGAGGAAAGAGATCGAGATAGTAAAGCAGATCGCAGAAGCCAATGACTAGCGCAGATGTGTGGTGGAGGGAGTCTTTGAGAAAATGGAAACAAAGAAAGGAACCCATGATAGCATAGTGAGAAAGTGCTCCAGATCGATACCATATATAGGAAAGTACACAAACAAGTTGATAAAGGCGTTCAATGGCTTCGATGTGAATGTGGGTATCCAGAATAACCACCCCATGGTGAAGAGAATCAGCAATGACCAGACGGATCAAAAGGACAAGGAAAGCTTGAGCGGAGTGTACAAGCTCAGTTGTGAACAGTGCAAGGGGATCTATATCGGTGAGACTGGGAGAAAGTTTGAGATCAGAAGAAAGGAGCACAAAACGTCGAGGGAGAAAGAAGATGGCAGGTCACTGTTTGGGAAACACTGTAACGAGGAAAACCACGATGGAGAGGGAATATTTGAAGTCATACACGTTGAGAATAGTACAAAGAGAAGAAAACTCTGGGAACAAATGGAGATTACAAAAGCTAAGAAGAAGAAAGCCTGCCTCTTGAACAATGTAATCACATTTGACAGCGAAAAATTATTCGGCCAGGTGATTGGACGAGATAAGAAGAACGGAACCAACGAATGAGACGGCAGGTATCCAGGTAGCCAACAGAAACGCAGCATTTAGGACAACAGATTGAATCAATCACAAAGCAGTATGTTTTAGCCAATAAGATCACAGTGTTATACTATAAAAACTCATGGTTAAGGCCTTGTTCTCCAGTTGCGACACAACTGATGATGGGACAACACCCGAAAGTACTCTTGTAAAAGCAACTAATAAAGTAGATTTGTACAATTGAGAAACCCCTTCTCCTGGTTATACTCACCATTACGATGACTCAATAACGATGAAGAATGTATACAAACCAGTTTAGAACACGTAGAGCGAAGATTCCAACCCAATGAATTGGCCTCAGGTGGGAATCCAGATATCCAACTGACTGAGGAACGAGTAACCAATCTATTCTCACCAAAATATAAAAAAACTCAAAACCTACAACATATATTCTCATGCCTTCAACTCTTTTTTCTTCGTTGCTCATGACAAGTCTCCTCCTCAATCTCACAAGATCTCCAAAATGACTACGATACTGTCACACTTTCCCTACAATTTCTGCGTCTCACGCAATCCTACCCCCTATTCCAAGTACTCTGGTTCATTCATCGCACCCGTGTAGCTAACATCTTGTTAAATAAACTGCATCTTTCTCCTATTCTCCGAACAAACATACTATCAACCCTATGTTAGAATAGACATATAGCCATAAACTGAAACAACAATTTCGTTTTAATTTTTTCCCCAATTTCTAATTATAATGTCACTCATAATCGTAATTATAGGTAACATGCCTCAGGAATATTACGAATTCAAAACTTTTTCATAAAATGAGGCCGGTGTGCTTTCATCATCAACCCCGACAAATTATCGTGAACCTTTTCAAAATTTGCATTAAATTACGTATTTTCGCACTTAGTTCAAGTACTACATAAACCCAAATGATGTGCTCGTGCTCACGTTCTGTTGACATACGAGTATATGAAATAGAATATCACCTTATATACGCGAATTTAATGACACCGTTTGAAGATAGTTTCACTTGTCACCGTATCGTTCACGTCTTTCCGGTTATACGACGCTATCATAAATCAATCACCTTAATGCGCGGATTTTGTCTCGGATCTAACGTCACAAATTCAATATCACCATTTCTCTCGCAACCGTAAAAAAGTTTCAAACGTTTTTCCAGAGTGGTGAAACGTATTTTCACATTAGAAAATATTTCGAGTGAACGTTCCGTAATAATGAATAACGTATAAATAATTTCTATTCCAGAGTATACGACCTCGAACCTGGTACCTCATCATGTCCTCCCTTCCGCGTAAAAAAACTTCTAAAATTACAGGAAAACTATAAGAAAAATAAGATCTTATAGTAGAATTCGTATGTACCTGGATGCAAATTTTCGCCTTCTCACAAATAAACACAACGCATGGTGAGGCTGACTTTAATAGATGGCTGCAATTAAGATTCTTTCCGAATGACAAAATTGTTAAACAAATGCGAGAGCGAAAAGTCGCGTTTATGTACGAAAAGGCGACCAAACTTTTCTCTTCACCGATGGTCGAGAGAACCACGCGCGTCTAGAAGTGCGACTTTAATGCAGAAGTGTTTCCGCACCATAATCTGGAATGCAGGGCTGGTTTCAAGTTGTTGACAACAACACTACTATCTCGCTAGAATGATGGATGATTGTTTAGTAATGTTGCGAGACAATACAGAATAAAACGACAGAGGAGACCTGCAAAATACTATTTTGAAAATATTTGTTCTTCTTCCGTCAGAGTCCTCTATTTTTTGTTCTGTGAGCGTGAAATTTTTTTCATCGCTTTTCTACGCCCTCATAAATCTCTCTTTTCTTCACGTTCGATTTACCCTAACCTTTTGTATCTCATACATATGTATCAACATATCGTGGTGCGAATATCGAACATTTTACTGTGTTTCAGTCGTTTAACGAAATTAATGTGATTTACACCTTCGTCCTAACAAGACATCTTGTAGACTAAAATTTTTAAATTACCTATTTTTTTTTTTTTTTTCTTAGTACAAATATTTATTTAATTTTCATGTACTTTTTGAGTGGCAATTTGATGGTCAAAGCCAATAAAGGACATTCTGCAATCTGATTTTTCCATTTTCTTCCCTCCTCCTCAACTCCAATGATGCAGTGTGGGTCTTCGGCCTCCGCTTTTACTCCAAAAATTCACGGCTACCGCATATTGAAGACATTGAAGCTAAGCCGAGTATTAAACGTCTCACAATACCTATCCTATCCTTTCACCGGTTGCGACCGTAAAACTCTATTTCCCTTCTATACCATACCCTAGTCCGATCCATTCTAGATCATGGATCACCCTCATCACATCACTCACTTCTAGACACACTTCAAAACTACGACGTTCGCATTTACACGAGCCTTTTTTATACTTGCTCTGCTCTAGTCTAACCGCCGAATTCTCTTCTTTACTCAACTGTCAGTCTCTTCAGCTCTGTCTTACAACTTCCTGAAATCCTGGTTCAGAACATTTTCTTTAATTCCACACCAAATCGTCCTGCTTACCGCAATATTCACTTTCGCACCTATTCCCTTCACAAAACAATTCACTTCCTTTGCTTAGTTTTCGTATTTCATACGTCCCCTTGAGCCTTATCAGACCTAAAATGATATACAAACTATGTGAACTGCCCAAAAAATCTACCAACCCCGCAATTTACTTTCCGATTTGTCAACTGGCCTAAGAACCGATCTACGAATGAACAGTGATCGTACCAGGTAACTCGCTACAAAATCCTCCGACTCGTTCTTTTCTAATCTACCAGCAAATCTCCAGGACACTTCAACGGAGAACTTTTTGGTTGCGAAAGCTGATAAAGGAGAATCCGTAGTTATTCTCTGCAAGGTCGATTACCAACACCGAGTCATGGATTTTCTGAATGGCGCGGGAGCTATTCCAAAGAATTTTAGTCTTAACACATATAATGAGAAGATGAGGGCAGCTATTCGTAAGTCTGTGCATGTGACCAATAATACAATATGTGTCCTAATCTTCGGCGTTTATTTGGACGAATCAAGCTTCACAAAGAGAATCACCCCATCAGACCTGTGGTGGCCTTTTACAGTGACCCCAAGCACAGTACTTGGTGTCCTGGTTCTCAACTTTTGTGGCTTTCCAACCGGAGAGTATACGCAAATCCAGTGACCAGTTTCAGGGAACAAGCCGATTGATTTCGTTTGATATGCGTAACATTTACACAAAAATTCGGGTGCCTCTGACAATCATCTCCTCAAACTACAGAATGTACATGAAGACACCGTCTCCAAACTTACTTCCATGATGACCCTCTGTCTATCCTCCAACTTGTGCAGATTCAATGGTCAGACATTCGTTTTTCCGGACGGTCTTCCCATGGGAGGGCTACTGCCCCCCCCCCTGGTCGCAAATGTGTTCATGGATTACCTGGAAACGTCCGTCTTGTCTGCTTCGAGAGGCAGTATGTGGACGACGTCCAGGTTGTCTGGAACAGCTCTGACGGAGCTCTCCAATGCTTTTCAGATGAGATCAACAACTTTCACTCCGAAATTTCGTTCACCATGGAACTGGGAGGGAACCGGATCTGCTATCTCGACTTGGAAATTTCTCTGGAGGAATCAGACGACATGCGCCATGTTGACTCCGAGGTTTGAAATACATGGGAAGTCTTCCTTTAAAGGAGTCTCTACAGATAATCGGTCATACCACCAACTAGCTACCATCCACGCAGCTATCCATCGTCTTCTTTCCATTCCGCTTGACGAAATTGCTTTTGAAAAAGAAAAGCTCGCCAAAATTGCCTCCGAATTATGATCAAGCGGAAGAGATTGAGGCGTTTACTTTCATCAAATCGATCCAAAACTCCTCTTCAGCTCCCACCCTAAGCAACGATGAATTCGCTTACCTTATTTGGGTCGCCCCCCTGAAAGGTTGGCCAGGGACCTTAAGAATTACGGTAACCAGATACGGTTCTACCCTGTTACTACAGTGAGGAACCTCGTGCAGCTGAAAGAGAAGATTCCTCGGATCAACCAAGAGTTTATAAGGTCGAATGTGGGGAATGTCCAGCTCTGTACATTGGACAAACAGAAGAGCCCTGTCGAAAAGAATCCACTGTTTTCCGATATTGCGAAGAGGAGGCACATGACGTTGGAAACATCTCGTTCTCCCTCGTTCACCCCTGCAACAAAGGCTTAAGCGTGAATAGGCTCGAAGAATATGAAACAGTTGCAGCTTCCAAAGAACAAGGGGAACATACGCGACTCATATATGCGCGCTTTCTTTCCAAGCTTTTCTGATTTTCACGCGAACATTGTAGCCCTCGACACCTTCATCTTCGCATGCCCATCTAGCTTCAGATTCTCTCTGCCACATCCACTAAAGTTCACCAACCATCAAAACAACTCACGCCGATGACCTCGTATCCGTCCAAAGCATCATCTCTTATCTGAAAGCAGCAACTTTCACTCAACAATTCACCATCAAGCTCATAACCCGAGTGCAGTTGACAGCTTGTAAAACGGTATAAAATTGCCCACTTGATTCTTGTCTAATTTTTTTGTTTTTTTAATTAGTATTTATTTAATTTTCATGAACTTTCTGAGCGATAATTTGATGGCCAAAGCCTAAGGAGGACATTCTGCAATCCGATTTTTTCTTTGGATCGTTCCGATCTTCTTAAAACCTGGACTCAAGTCTCCACGAAGTTTTCAACGGAAGGTCACAGACATATTCAATTTTTAGTCTAGTCTTCTTCCACCGCTGTATCAACTGGTGTACAAGCACAATAATTATCGAATATGTACATACAGTTACCACGGTATATTTATCATGTACAACTATACCCGTTATCAAAAGCTATAACGCCCCAATAGACTGAACAGCAAAGACTGCTGTATGCGAGTATGTCGAAGCAATACTACTATTATATTTTGGTTCATCATCGGTCGACACAATAAGAGCAGGATGTACAACCGTAGCCCAGCTATTATTTGAAAGGGATTAGGTGATGTAAAGACTATGTCAAATTATCATTAGTTTCGCGTTTATTATCTTAATGAAATCCGTTATGGAAGTATGAGAAGCAACCCAGGAAATACGCCAGAGATTATTATATACTACAATAACCACCCCCTCGGCCCTACTACCACAACTAAAACGATTGTGTATTACATTATGTGCTCCTTCTGTGTACGAGTGCACAGGGAGTGAAGCGACCAGAATGAGAAAGAGACTCGTATTTGTATAATATTATGTCATTCTATTATCGCTTATATTTGTTGATACGGAAAGCTTTACCGTGGGGCGCCATTTACCCTTCAATACCAATGACAAGGGCACTCAGACGTGTTAAAATTCACGCTCCGGTAATACTGATATTATCGCTGAACGCAGTAAAACTGTTAAAATATTTCGCGAATGATATTCTTGCGCGAATCGGACGATCGACGCATTTTTGTACGCTGCATTTTCTTCTTTCGTTACACACCGTAATCGAATCACGTCGGTAAAATAAATGAGAACTTTTCAT
Source organism: Aspidiotus rigidus (assembly GCA_035079385.1). NCBI lineage: Eukaryota > Metazoa > Arthropoda > Insecta > Hemiptera > Diaspididae > Aspidiotus > Aspidiotus rigidus. Next base: position 1,152,896 of record JAVHKY010000015.1, on the reverse strand, counting down.
CGTTCCCTCCTGTATGCAACGATAAGGTGCACAACTACAATTCGTTGAGCTATAAAATTACAAATAATAAGACTGAGAGAGCGTTTCAATCGTGATAGCATGATTAACATGAATGTAGACTGCAATTATTCCAACAGTTTTCATTCAGGTTTCGGATTAGCTCTATTTTGAAAAAATGAATGAATGTGAAAATTTTTGGAAATCACTCTTTTTGCTACAGAAAATTGGAGTACGATCAAAACAGTGGATTAATGGTTACATAAATGTAGTCTCTAGCGGCAGACGTCTTCATGACATTCATGGAAGAATACATTTTGCTTAATGAGATCAAAAAAGGCCACCTCCTCCAATAGACAATATAATTCGCAACCAAAGTGGTACCGACGACTCTTTTCAGCAACTTCACCATAATCGATTGAATTGAAAAAGGGTTTTTCAATTGTACGAATCTACTTTATTAGTTGCTTATACAAGAGTACTTTCGAGTCTTATCCCATCATCAGTTGAGTCGCAACTGGAGAACAAGGCCTTAACCATGAGTTTTTATAGTATAACACTGTGATCTTATTGGCTATAACAATGCTGTGCAGCGATTGGTTCACTTCTTAGAAACTTATTCTTACAATAATATGACATTGTGTTCTTATTGGCTAAAACATACTACTTTGTGATTGGTTCAATCTGTTGTCCTAAATGCTGCGTTTCTGTTGGATACCTGGATACCTGCCATCTCATTGCTTGGTTCCGTTCTTCCTCTCTCGTCCAATCACCAGGCCGAATAATTTTTCGCTGTCAAATGTGATTACATTGTTCAAGAGGCAGGCCTTCTTCTTCTTGGCTTTTGCAATCTCCATTTGTTCCCAGAGTTTTCTTCTCTTTGTGCGATTCTCAACGTGTATGACTTCAAATATTCCCTCTCCATCGTGGTTTTCCTCGTTACAGTGTTTCCCAAACAGTGACTTGCCATCTTCTTTCTCCCTCGACGTTTTGTGCTCTTTTCTTCTGATCTCAAACTTTCTCCCAGTCTCACCGATATAGATCCCCTCGCACTGTTCACAACTGAGCTTGTACACTCCGCTCAAGCTTTCCTTGTCCTTTTGTTCCGTCTGGTCATTGCTGATTCTCTTCACCATGGGTTGGTTATTCTGGATACCCACATTCACATCGTAGCCATTGAACGCCTTTATCAACTTGTTTGTGTACCTTCCTATACATGGTATCGATCCGGAGTACTTTCTCACTACGCTATCATGGGTTCCTTCCTTTGTTTCCATTTTCCAAAAGACTCCCTCCACCACACGTCTGCGGTAGTCATTGGCTTCTGCGATCTGCTTTACTATCTCGATCTCTTTCCTCTTCTCTTCGTTGTTCTTGAGGATAGAAATTGCCCGATAGCAGTAGTTCTGGATTGTCGCTAACTTGTGCCTGAGGTGGTGGTAGGAGGAGTCATTTGGGATGATGGTGTCAGTATGCGTCGGCTTCCTGTAGATTTTGTATTCTATCCTATTGTTCTCCATTGTGAGTGTAAGGTCCAAATAGTTGATGGTCTCATTGCCTTTTTCCACTGTGGATTTGATGCTCTCATTCATCGCGTTCATTTCTGAAAGGAATAGATCCATCTGTCTATCAGTGCCTGTTCTTACAATTAGGATATCCTCTACATATCTGGCCCAGTGTATGATCGAGTTTCCGAACTTGCTGCCATTCAATATCTTGTTTTCCATATCATTCATGAATATCTCCGCCAGTGTTGGTGACAGCGGTGATCCCATCGCAAGTCCCCTTTCCTGACTGTAGAACCTGTTATTGAAGCGGCAGTAATTCTGGCTCAAGATCTCCTCCACTATGTTGGCGTACTTCGACCCGTCGGGGTTCCCATGGTATCTGTTGTTTTTGAGCAGAGTGAGAAGTTCCTCCTTCGGTATGGTACCAAACATATTAGTCACATCAAAGGATATCAGCCTGTCTTTAGTCCTGATTTCCAACTTGTCCAGTTGCTCAATCAGCTCTTCGTTGTTTCTGATACTTCGTCTGGGTGCAAACTGGTAGTTTTCTTTCAGGAATGTGGCTACGATCTTTGCTATCTTGTAGCATGGTGATTGAATGCTGTTGACCAGGGGTCTCATCGGACGGTTTGCTTTGTGGAGTTTTACAAGCCCCTTGAGTTTTGGTGCAACGAGGTTCAACTCAAGCGTCCTTCCATTGCCGGGTACATTGTTCCGTTTCAAAACAGCTTTCAGGTCATCTTGGTATTTCCGTGTTGGGTCCCTTGCCAGCTCTTGGTATCCATTAACTGCGATGTACGACTCCACTTTTTGGGTGTAGTCCTCCTTCTCCATTACCACTACCGCGTGCTGCGCTTGCCCGCCTTTGTCAAGATCAGGTTGTTCTGTCGGATCTTCTTTTGTAGATTTGTGACCTTCCTCTGCATTACTTGCGTTCTGTCATAGGTTCGGCACATGTCCTCGTTGATGTCCAACAGCACTTTCCCAATTTTGGTCCGGGCTTCTGGTCTCACGTCGTGTTCCATGGTTTGGATTACTTGTTCGCAGCTAATGGCCATGCTTTCAAACCTACACTGGTTCAGCCTCTCTGGCTGCACGTACTTGATGCCTTTGTCCAGCAGTCTTCTTTCTTCTTCTGTGAAGGTGACGCTTGATAGGTTCTCGTCATTCCTTAGAAGAGGTAGAAATAATTGCGGCTCAGAAACTTACGGCGAAAAACTTCCGAATCAGTACAAGTTTTCCCTGCCATAAGTGTACCTATAGTGATTTACTAAAATAGTATCATTTGTAGAGACTATGTTGTTCAGCGACTTGATGATGGACATTACCGCATTTCCGAAACCGGTCATCCTGTAATTGACGTTCACCACCATCTTAGTTCGGTTTATTCTTGTAATCCGAAGTTAGTTTCGACCTAAATTATTTTACTTGTTTTCTCCTTAATTGTATTCAATTGGTCTCGTTTGATTTGTCCCATTTCGACCTAATTCTTTTCTGCAATCGGTAATCTCGGTTCTAAGAACCGGAATCACAACGAACCAGCTCTGGTCCTTACAAAAAATTAATGGAACCAGTTCTTTTCGCTTCTGGCTCTCAAAGCAAATCCGAGACATCTGTTCTTTTCGGTTCTGGTTCTTGAAGCAAATCAAGGGGAGCGGCTCTTTTCGGTTACAGTTCGCCTGTTCAAATTACTGTTCTCAGTTCTAACCCCGGCAAACAAAAAATTTTTCTTAATCTCCAATGACGTCATGATCCGGATAGAGACAGGCTCTTTTTATTCTACATAAAACTCTTTACTGAGTCTTTTTCCTGTAGCAGTCTGAGTTTGAATGGCTTAGGTTAAAACTGTCTGAAAATTTCCTCTGTAATGACGTTATAAGTGGGACATGTCGTGGGTATTTACTTGAAAAAGGTATTCCATCGAGCTGAAGAAAATTTGAAAAATTACCAGAAAGAGGTCGGAGGTTGGTATTGAAGAGACATTGCAGGGGACCAGAAATCTTGCCAAGGGGAGAGGATGAGGAAGCAGTAATAGGATTTGACATCGTACGAGGGGGAGGGGAGGGATCACTTATGGAAGATGAACACAGTGACTGCTTTGCGATTATGTCGCCTGCGTCATGTTCTTCAAGGTCTGTGTGTTTCAATATCCATAAAAAAAGAGATGGAAGATGAAGAAGAACTTAACGAGTAATCAAGAATGGGAATTCGTTAGACGATAGGAGAGATATAGAATGAGTAAGGATGGAGGAGGATCAAACAATACAAGGAGTTTTTGGAAGGAGAGAGGCAAGTGAGATTATACCAGTAAGTTCGACGGTGAATATGGAAGCAAAGTTTCTCATACAAAAATATGAGATGCTACCCCGAATGGAGACAGCATATCCGGTCCTGAGTCACGCTTTGGACCCATCCGTGCAGGAGAGAAAATAAAAGGGAAATTCTGAAGTTGTTTGTGTATAAAATTAGCTGGGAATTCCAAAACGATCGAGACGAATATCCGGGGTAGGTGTTGACCAAAGAGAACTGGATGAAAAAATAGGAAGTAAGAGCCTGAGTTTTAGATGAGCGCCTAGATAGGATTGAAGCGACGAAGGGGTGAATCACGTGGGCTGGGAGCATTTGAAAAGATGGGAAGATTCGGGTATTGAGCTGTTGCGGCAGAAAGTTAGCAGTGAGTGGAAGAGCGCGGTATTAATCTACCTAAGCCCACTAGCTGAGTGAGAGAAGGGCTGCTGTGTAAAGCGCCAAGAGCCAGTCGAAGCCCGTAAGATTGAATGGAGTCCAGCAATTTTAAGGTTGTTTAGTTAGAGTGTGTATAAATTAGAGAACCATAATCAAGTTGAGAACAGATCAGACTATTGTACAGCTGGAGGAAGAGTTCACGGTTACAACCGATACGGGAGTGTGAGAGATATTTGAGATGTCCAAGGGATTTAAGCATTCTGATGTGGGAGGACCATTATTGAATCAATGATTTGGGACTGACTGTCGTACACATTTTATCTTCATGTTTTCTCAAATTAAAGTACTCTGTATACTTACTCGCAGAAAGTAATAGTCCAAATATTTGGTTTTCAGGTAGCTTGGCTTAATGTAGATACGAAAGCTATTTTAGCCATCCACGACCACGTCATTACGAATAATAATCGACTGGCTGCTGCTCACAAGGAGTCCAACACTTGGACTCTAACAATAAAGAACGTTCGTCGCGAAGATCGTGGGTATTACATGTGTCAAGTCAATACAGATCCTATGAAAAGTTGGGTAAGTATCATCAAATTTTTACCTTTCTTTCCTCAGAAATATTGTGTCCAAGTGAAAATTTGATCCTGAGATTTCTGCGTAGGACTTCTTCGTCAATGATTGATGGAGTTTTGATGGCTTTTTGGCTCAGGACAGTGACATATTTAAAAATTCTTTCAGGTGGCGGGGGGGGGGGGGTGTCCAGAAATTTTCAAAGATAAAATTTCCATTGAGCAAATAAACCAAGCAGAGGTTTCTGAAGGTCTTCTGGCGGGTTATTCCTAACTACCCCGTGAATACGCTACTGGCTAAGGATATTTGTAAATTTTGGTGGGGCCTCCTCATAGGTACCTCTGAAGATACCATTGCTCAAGCCTCCTTCAGACCTGTGAAGAGGAAGGCGATAGAAGGAGAAATCGCTGCTGTAGAATAAAGGGGGATGTCACGTCCTCAAGAGTCCTGGAGTTGTTTTCTGGCTATGGATCTGTGAGAAAGAGTGCAATTGAAGGGGACTGGATAAAAAAGAGAAGAATCAAAGAAGTACGCTGACGGATAAAATTGTGCAGAAAAAGTGATGTGATGAAAAATACATAAAATTTGCTAAAAAATGCTTCAGGAACTGGGGGAATGTTCTGACCTCTTCGCTATGCTCCTTTGGCCGTGCCCTTATTATAATGTGATTTTATGTGAAACGTCGCCATCGAGCTGTAGGAGAAAACTTGAGAAAAATCTTCAGCCCCAGTTTTTTTTTTGATCGTCTTACTCATACCTCCCTCGGCAATCTTTTTGGACCAGCTCCTTTTTTGGCGCGTGCCAGAGTCATTCAATTTTTTATTTCCTATAGAGCATTAACAGTTAGTTCTACTTACCTCATTACTGTATGATACTTAGTATTCGCTAATTTTTGAAATAATTTTCCAGAAAGTTTTTCTCGAAGTGGTCGTTCCACCCGACATCGTTTCGTCGGGTACCAGTTCAGAAACGACCGTGGTAGAAAATAAATCCGCAACATTAGAATGCAAGGCTCGTGGTGTTCCGAAACCCACTGTAACGTGGAGGCGTGAAGATGGTAAAGAAATTACCATTAGAGGCGTTAACAATGAGAGGAATAAAAGTAAGATTTCGCTTCTACACACTAAACTACAAATAAAACTTTCCAACTATATAAAGTTTTTCTCTCGACAATTGTTTGTACGCATGTGCATGCAAGAGGTATTCGAGGATTTTTTTCTTTTTTTTTTTCTTCTTTTAAATATTACATGTTTTTATTTTGAGGACACTTTGCAGTATACGTGAGTCTGAGCTTACACGTGCTGTATTAATTTGCTTACAGCCTACATATACGAAGGTGATATCTTATATTTACCAAAAGTTACTAGAAACGAGATGGGAACCTATTTATGTATCGCTTCCAATGGAGTTCCTCCGGCCGTAAGTCAACGAGTTCAGCTTACTGTAAATTGTGAGTAAAAGAGTTGTTTTATTCTTCTCCTCGAACCAATCGTGTAGGTCTTCGCATTCGAATTCTAATCAAACAATGAAGCAGCACTCTCGATTATAGTCTGGCTAAATCCTCGGGATCATCAGCCTATATTCTTTTCTCGTATTTCGTATGAAAGAAACCGTAAAAGTGAAATATACTCGAGTAGAAAGTCGAGAGCAATCTACATTGTCTGTTTAGAACGTCATACTCAAATCGAATGTAGGTACATAAGTACGATAGTTATCCTCGCAATAACATCGGACCTTTGTACGGTATTGCGTGATCTCGACGCGGTCCCTCGCCCTTATCATTAGGTCAATTATCGCACTAATGACGAAACCAATATCAATTTTGAAACCATGACGCGCATTCGTGTTATTAATTCTCGTTTGATTTCATCACCAGCTTTCCCCGTATTACGCGAAACATTTGACGGATACGTTTTGAAATCGAATTCGTCTCGTCTCGTTCCACGAGAGATGAGACAGAGAGAGAAAGGGATGCAAGGGAGTCGAAACGTGAAAAAAAATAGGGTTCGACGAACTTATTTTTTCAATTTTGAGAAATCATCGAAGCGGAAATATAATTAATTTAGATTTAATTCATTCGTAATCTAGTCTCTACTTATTAAAGAATAATTTGCATAAGTTTTTCCTCGATACAGCGAGGGCTACGTTTTAATGTAAACGTTGAGACTAGGCGTGAAAAAAAAAGAACAGAATAATCATAAAGTCATCGGTAAAAAGTCGACGCCAAATAGGAAAATTTTGGTGGAAATTCGAGTTAGAACGCGATACACAAAATCGTTAAGATATGAGTAGGTATGACAACACTTGTTGCGTCTTATCTAAATAAATTATCCTTCGCTAAATATTCATAAAGAATTACCATGGGTCGCCACGACGGTTGCCATGTGGTCATCTAACTATGCTGCACGATTCTTCTCATTATCATGATGATTGATGAAAGCATTCGCGTTTTTATTGATGAAAATCTTCGTGAAGAAGGGTTGCTCGAACAATAGACATTATGAAATTCAAATAAGTTAAATACCGATAAGCTGTACAAACTGTACACATCATTATTACCCACTATATTATTTGGAAAATATCATAATATTTGAAAAAAACTTAATAACATCTACCCTAAATTACATTTACGATTATTTTCATGATGTGTAAAATGTACCCATGTATCTTGAGGTCAGAGTTTTGGGAGCATTCTTTTTTTCCCAAATCCTTAACTTTCATGAATACATAATTCATATTTCAGTCATGGGTTAAAAAATGCCTTTACAAACGTGCTTTCCATGTACATTTCTTACCTTAAATATCATAATTGACACCTCAGATCTGGGTTGATTCATGGGTTGGACTGATATACATGCTGGCTGGCTTTTTCTCTCACTTGAATGGATATCAAAGACATGGGCTAGATTCATTCAGTCAACATAATGCTTCTTAAAATTGCATTTCTTTTCCTCAAGTATCACATCCAAATCAACACCTCAGATTTGAATAAGATTCATGGGTTAAGATATACTTCTTTAGATCTCCTTTCCGGGTCGATTTTTTCCTCAAATACCGTAATTTCACACTCAACTTGATATCTGATCAAATTTGACCTAGATTCATTGATAGGTCAACATACGCTTCTAAAGATTTATTTTCCACACTGATTTCTTTCCACAAACAACACACTTGATATTACAGATATGGATTAGATTTATGGGTTAATCTTTTTTCACAAGTATTAGTTTCAAATTGATATCCCAGACCTGCTGGGTTCTATTCATGAGTCAATCGATGCCTCTTCAGATGGCTTTTCGACATTGATTTCTTTCCACAAATATCACAGGCAAATTGAAATCTAAGATCTGGGTTAGATTCATGGGTTAATATATGTATTTTCAGATATTCTTTCTGTGTAGATTTTTTTCCACAAATACCACACTCGAATTGATATTTCAGATCACGGTTAGATTCATGGGTTGACATGTGCCTCTTCAGATGTCCTTTTTGTGTAAATTTTTTCCCACAAATACCACATTCAAATTGATATCTCAGATCTGGGCGAGATTCATGGGTTAATATATGTTGTTTCAGATCTCTTTTTCGTGTGGATTTTTTCCCACAAATACCACAAACAAATTGATATCTCCGATCTCGGTTAGATTCATGGGTTGATATATGCCCCTTCAGATGTCCTTTTTGTGTAAATTTTTTCCCACAAATACCACATTCAAATTGATATCTCAGATCTGGGCGAGATTCATGGGTTAATATATGTTGTTTCAGATCTCTTTTTCGTGTGGATTTTTTCCCACAAATACCACAAACAAATTGATATCTCCGATCTCGGTTAGATTCATGGGTTGATATATGCCCCTTCAGATGTCCTTTTTGTGTAAATTTTTTCCCACAAATACCACACTCAAATTGATATCTCAGATCTGGGCGAGATTCATGGGTTAATATAATATGTTGTTTCAGACTACTTTTTCGTGTAAATTTTTTCCCACAAATACCACACTCAAATTGATATCTCAGATCTCGGTTAGATTCATGGGTTAATATATGCCTCTTCAGATCTTCTTTTCGTGTGGATTTTTTCCCACAAATACCACACTCAAATTGATATCTCAGATCTCGGTTAGATTCATGGGTTGATATATGCCTCTTCAGATCTCCTTTTTGTGTAGATTTTTTTCCACAAATACCACACTCAAATTGATATCTCAGATTTGGGTTAGATTCATGAGTTGACATATGCGTCTTCAGATGTACTTTTTGTGTAAATTTTTTCCCACAAATACCACATTCAAATTGATACCTCAGATCTGGGTCAGATTCATGGGTTAATATATGTTTTTTCAGATATTCTTTCTGTGTAAATTTTTTTCCACATAAATGACACTGGAATTGATGCTTCAGATCTAACTTAGATTCATGAGTTAATAAATGTGCTTTCAGATGTTGTTTCCATGTAGATTTTTTTCCACAAATATCACACTCAAATTGAAATCTATGATCTGGATTAGATTCGTGAATCAAAATATGTCTCTTAAGATTGCTTTTCAACATAGATCTCTTTCCACAAACATCACACTTGAATTGAAATGTCACATCTGGGTTAGATTTATGGGTTAACATATGCATTTTCAGTTGGTTTTTCCGTGTATATTTTTTCTCACAAATATTACACTTGAAACGATATCTGCAATCAAAGCTCAATTCATGGGTGAACATAATATGTTTCTTCAGGTCTTCTTGAATTGACATTTCAGATGTGGGCCAGATTTATAAGTGAAGATATGCATTTTCAGATTGCCTTTCCGTGTAAATTTTTCTTTCATGTACATTACACTTGAACCGATATTTCAGATCTGGGTTTGATTCATGAATCAACGTAGGTAATTATAACTCTTTAGATTTCCTTTCCGTGAAAAATTTTTTTCCTCATAAATGACACTGGCAGTGATGAATCAGATCTGGGTTAGATTCATGGGTCAACATATGCTTCTCTACCTTAATTTCTTACCACAAACATGACATCTCAGATCTGAATTAAATTCACAGATCAATATAATATATGCTTCTTCAGATCTCGCTGTGCAGATTTTTTTCCACAAATATCACACAATTGATATCCCAGATCAGGGGAGATTCACGAGTCAACATATAATAATGCTTTTTAAAGTGATATGCTCAAGAGAATTTTTTTCCACATACTGTATTATATCACACTCCAATCGGTTTCTCAGTTCTGGGTTGGATTCAACCACATTAAAAACTTCTCACAATCTAGATCAAATCTATTTTTCAACCCACTTATTTCAAGACGGAGCAGTTGCAAACTGTACAACCTTTAGGTCACCAAGGCACTGAGAGTGTTTTTATAGGTTGGAAGAATTTTCAGAAATCATATTTGGTGCGTATAAATGGTGGTATACATTACTCTATAGAGACAGAGCTTGAAAGGCAATGAATAACTTCAATTTGACCATCAATTCAATCAACTTTCCGTGTGAAGAAATAAATGATCTGCAATCAGTACACGTAACAGCTGTCAGTATAAAATAGACAAATTTTTAGAATATTGGTATCAGGGATGGCATAGGTAACGTAATGGGTAACGGTTAAATAACGTTAACACAACGAAAATAGCGTTATGTTATTTATAACTTTATCAAAGTATGAGTTATGCGTTCCTGGTAAATAACTGTAACAAATTCAAGTTCATACGTTATTGTAGATTCAAAAATTAAATTTTGATCATTTAGACAAATTTATTCCTCTTAACAATGATTGATGAGCAATTTCTGACGGCATACCTAATTTTCTACATGTTTTTTTCTTCATTTATCATGAAAAAGTGCCTTATAGCGTCCTCTTAAGTAATGGAACATATTTTTTTGTAACCCCACCTTAACACAGTCTTATATCCCAGTTTACCGTTTGTGTTCAAAACAAAAATTAACACCATAAGAAATACACAGGACGTTTCGATCATTTGTTGATATTTGAAAACGAAAGATAAATAAAGAATTACAGATACATTTATGAATACTTCAGAACTTCCAGATTCTAGATATGAACTTTTCTTTTCCTATTTTCTTCTTACACTTAAATAAGAATGTGTGATCGAAACGTTCCCATGCATTTCTTATGGGAATCGATAGTTTGTTTTGAACAAATACGGTAAACTGGGATAAAAGGTGCTTCACAAATATGGGTGGGGTTGTTCATGTTTTCAGAACGTGCCGACGTCACGCCAACACGCATAATAATGGTCCTGTGCGTTTACGTATAGGCTATTCATTTCGCTGCTGGGGAGTTTTTTTTTTTTGTTTTCATTTCGCACCTAGGGTAGGTATATTGACAAGCTATCATCTATCTTGTGACCTCCAAAAATGCACTCGTCTAATTGTCTTCTACCTTCTGATCGTAAATGAAGAGAAATCTCATACACAACACCATTAGAAACGGCTATAATTCATTTGTATGACACTATCAACCCTTGCCTTGCTCGGGTCGCTAACATTAAGCTTATTGAGAATAACTTGTAACCTTTGTAGCACAAAAAACTATTTCCCATTTTCTCTCTTTGGTTTTTAAATATTTATTTAATAGGTGTACTTACAAAGTCACATTCCAATCATTCAAAATCATATTTTAAACAGGGCTGGCAGAACGGTACTTTTTGACAAGTGTTTGGGTTATGTTCCCATTCCAGCAATCTATACCGTTCCCGTTTCAAACCGTTCTCAAATTTGCAGTAGAGAACCGTTCCCGGTTTTTGTTCCGTTACCACTTTCTGAAATTGTGAATACCGTTCCCGATACGTTCCTGTTCTCAGGTTAAAAATAATGTTCTCGTTCTGTTCCCGTTCCGTTCTCTGTTCCGACTCCGGAACGAAATAAACCGGCTCCGGAACGAAATGGACCAGCTCCTGACAAGAACAAAGACCAGTAACAATTTTATCGTTCCCGTCCCGTTCTCACTTTGAACGAGAGAGCGGTTCCCGTCAATTATCCGTTCTCTGAGTTTTCACATTCCGTTCCGTTCCCGGGAACGGTTCCCGATCAATTAGAAAATAAAGTTTTGTTTCCGCTATGGTTCCAGAGTCTGAAAAATACTGGTTATCTTCCGTTTCCGTCCCCGTTCTGCCAGCCCTGATTTTAAATGCTTATGCTACCAGCATTGGCCCACCGGTCATCGATGCTCAACGCCTCTCACTGCCCGTCGCTCTTGCGGTGGCTGCAGCTAGTCCGGCCGGCAGCCGGTGGCTTTTTTTTTTTTTCAATAACGCATGTAGGTATCGGTTATTGTAACTTCAAGGCGATTTAGCGTTACGTTATTCGATCCATAACTGTATCGTTCAAATTCACGTTACGGTACAATAACTTTAACCAATTGCAAACGTTATGCCATCCTGATTGGTATCACTAAGGAGTTTTGAGCACACTCTATTATCCTTTGAAGAATTACCTAATTGGGAGACGTTAACTGGGATAATTCAGAATTTGAAAGAGGTAGTATAGGTACTTACCTAGGTATAAAAAATTGCTGATTTAATGGCTGTAGCTACCTAAGAATGCCCAGTTCTGGAATTTGTGGAAAGAGAGTAGAAGCATTAAAGGTGTCGTAAAACGATTCAGCTATATAATATCTATTATTAAAATCGGTATACTTCAGATTTTTGATAGACTATTACGTCAGACATGAGTAATTTAATAACTCACATACTTGCCCATGTACTTTGTTGACTTAGAGGTACCTCCGAATCTAATTAAAATTGAAAAACTTTGTACTTTCAATTGAAATTATGAAGTGTCCTTGCACACAAATAAAATCTTCATTTCATAATATAAGATTACAAACAGAATTTGTTCTGACGAGTGAATAAAAATTGATTTCGAAAAACAATGAGAAACTAGAACATTTTTTTCATCGGTAAGAATCATTCAATTCCGTGAAGCAAACTTTTGACAATCGTATCTTCAGTGCAGTATCAACCCATGGCATTGATGAAAGATATCATTATAGCGTTATCATCGTTATTCGTTAATGAGGTTCTTTCAACTTCTTATCAGTTACGCTGCCAGTCATTGTTGATATATTATTATGGCAGTGATTACAAAATTAATGAACTGAGAATAACTAAAACTGTTTATGTAGCAATGAAGTTCATGTATACCGGTGCGAAACCCTAAAAACGATCATTACAGCCTCCAACGAAACAATTACATAAATAATATTAGTTACATAATGAAATTGTTTGAAAACTCACAAAATAGAAACCTTAGATTCGAAAAAGAATTTGAGGTCGTTATGGTATTACATTTAAACGACGCTTTAAAGTTTGAAGATTAAGTTTCATATCTGGCTGTGGCGGTGTAAATTTTCTTCAGGGGAGGAGGAATTTCTGTCACCTATAATACGTATTAATCTGGTTCATAGGGAGTTTTCACTTTGCTCATTGGGTACCTACTCTAATGAGTTCGAACTGCGCTTGAAATCAACCGAAAACAAATTTTATTTTTGGTTTTTGAGAGCCGAATTCAAAATAGTCATGAATTTCGAAATTTCCTTCGAGAGACTGAGGCTAAAAAATGGGGCTAAAATTTCATCAATTGGAAAATGTGTTATCAATTTAACGACATTTTTGTAATATTTTACTGTCCTATAGGAAACAGGAAAAAGGATCATACCACTCACACATTACAAAGAAACTTTATCTCTCCCTCTTCCCCACACCTTTGACACCAATTGCACAGCTGTCGCCAGGCGTCTCAGTCACTGGAATTTTCGACGATAAGAAAATTTAAAATAGATAATTACAAAATGCTGGAGAACGGACAAATATTTTCAAATCTACAAAATAAACGAATTTTTTCTTAAATTTTGAGCGGGTAATTCATTTTTTACCCTTTGTATGTATTTTTTTCGACCCTCCTTCCCACTGTCTCAGGCTAACCTATAAATATTCAACACAAGAACACTGGGCTAGAGGGCTACAGAATTCCGTGAAAATTGGAAACCTAATGACTTTGGATTGAAGGATTTAGACACCATATTCCTGATTCCGAATGACCTTGACTTACACTGGGGATTACCATGGATCTTGACATAAATATGGTGGGAGGAAAAGGCGACTGGGAATAGCCCTTAGAGGTGCTCAAAATACTCCTAATATATTGGGGATAAATGCTGATTTTTTTTAGTTTGCTAACCAACTTTTTGAACCACCTCACCAAGCTTCTAGTGATCTTGATGATCTTGTCTTATAGTAATTTATGTCACAACCTTGTTCCCGAAAGGAACTCTTACAAGAGAAACTACCAGCGGCGTATTTAGAAAATTTCTGGGGGGATACTTTCTGGTAAATTTTCAATCAGACTTCATGATATGTTGCGAAGCCAATTTTTCAGTTTTGAGTAGGTTCGTCCCTAAATCCCCCACGTGAATACACCCTTGGAGACCACCTTGGTAATCGACTCGTTTTCAGACCAGAATAACTTCGCACTTCACACCTACGCTGCGCTACCACCTACCGCATTAAAAACTCGTAAAACATCAACAATTTTTGTAGGTTGGTAACAAGGCACAGAATTTACGCAATCTGATCGGCTTAGCCGCGTTTCCTTTGATGCTTGCCAAGTGGCCTATCATTCTGATCCAAGTTTAAATATGATGAAATGAGAGGGAGTTTAGAGCTATCGTCCAGAAAAGAGCCCCACTATGCTCCTCTAATCTCGGCACGGATAGATCCTGGCATATTGGAAATTTTCCGCACGCCCCGGTGTACTGGTATCCTCTGTAACCTACATGGATTTCTTAGAATGTGATTTAAGCCGGTCATTTGCTAGTAGCGCTTCGATATCTTTATTTTATCTGATGCTCTCTTATCCTTACTTACCATCCAGACCTTCATTCTATCAATCCTAGTGCCGAACAAATCCTCATTCTTGTACACTGGTTAAGTGCTTCTTCTCCTCCATCTTTTTTCTACGGATACCACGACATAAGGACCTTAGGGAATATGATCCAGGAGATCTTGCCGCAAAGCAGTCTCTGTGTTCAACTTCTATAACTAATCAGTAATCACTCTCCCTCGTATGATCTAAAATCCTATTACTGCTCCCTCATCCTCTCCTCCTGATACTTATCCATTGAAAAATCTCCAATTTCTTGTTCTACTTCGATGCACCCACCCCTACGCGAAGAAGCTATCCTAGCCCGTCTCAGAAAACCTAGGCCATGCCATCTTACCATCTCTTCTATCTTTTTACTTCATGCTAACATGAACTGTCTGCTCAACACCTTGCCCAGTTTCATCATTGTATCTCTACCTGTATCACGAACTTCCTCTCATTAGCACGATCAACTAGCCTCTGACCCCCCTGTTTCTAAAACATTATCTAATTCATGTTTATCCTTCTTGTACCCATCTGCCCGATTCGAGTCCGTTGCAAGGCTCCTCAATATAATCGTTTGTGTCGCATATGCAGCCGCTCGTCCTATATAGCAAAGGGGGGTCGAGTTACATGTGCGTTAATTTTACTTTCGGGTATAACTTCAGGATTGGAAGAATCTTTTCAACGAAATCCCCTCTTCTTGGCAACCGTCGAGTTGCAAGACACCAATTAACAAGCACACATTAGACACATCTTAAAGCTGAATTGCTGTCGAAGTCTCTTTTGAATCTTCTGTCTTCATGTCCCGCTGTTTGATCTTCTTCCTGCAGAATGTCGTCTGTATGTGAATGGTATACAGGGTGGACCAGAAAGATGTTACCAGTTGAATGGGAGTTTGCGCTAAATCTGTCGTAACGCGAAAACGCAAAACGTTAGACGTATAGTTTAAATGTACGTATTTAGTATTTCAATTTTGTCTTTAATTTGAGCCATATCCGAAGTTTCTACGACTAATCTGAGCCGAGTTATGGACCAAAATTTGCCAAAATTTTACAGCAGGGGTTCCTAAAGTTGTGAATTATCGAAAAACAATTTTCCATGATTGAAAGAATCGCGTAATTTTCAAAGTGTTCTCCGATCCTGCAGTAAAATTTAGCGCTGAATCCGAATAAGATTGTTAAAAAATTCTGCGAAGCACCAAAGTGGCTTAATGGGCCCAAAAAGGGTCAAAATTTCCCCAAAATGATGAAACTGCCTAATCTTTGAAGTTTTTCTCGATTCTCAGATAAAATTTAGCGCTGAATCTGAATAAAATTGTTAAAAATTATGCGAAGCACCAAAATGCGTTTATGGGGCCAAAAAATGTCAAAAATTCCCCAAAATGATAAAATCGCCCAACCTTCAAAGTTTTTCTCGATTCTAAGATAAAATTTAGCGCCGAATCTGGATAAAATTCTTAAGAAATTCTGCGAAGCACCAAAATGGGTTAATGGGACCAAAAAGGTTCGACACCTCTCCAAACGAAAAAAATCGCTTAACCTTCAAAGTTTCTCTTGATTCTAGGGTAAAATTGTGTGCTGAGTTGAAAAAAAAAACTTTCGAAAGTGAAGCACCAAAACGTGTGAAAGTGCCCAAAAACGATCACAATTTTACCAATTTGGGAAATCGCTTAGTCTTTACAAATTTCAATTGGTTCTCAAAGAAATCGAGCTTCGCGAGAACAAAGATTGCTCCCGGTGATCGACTGAGGCCCTGCGTATGATCGGATCTGATAACAGTGTGAAAACTCACATTGTTTCATCACGCGATGGAGAGCATGGTATTAAAATGCTCGTCTTACATTACGAACTCGCAGTGATTAATTGGCCATAGTGCCTCTATCAATGAATGCGGGTAAGAGTGCGATCATTTTCTCGTAGCGCCAGCCGAGAGAGTGACGTTTCAGGAGAGCTTGTCTTCCGTTATCTGCTTGTGGTGAGAGATTGGATAGGGCTCCCGATACCACGGGGTCAAACGAAGGCTCAAAAATTCTCGTGGTTCCTCATAAATGCGCAAATGATGCCGTGAAGTTCTCTCTTTTGTGATAAACCACGAGTATTTCCGTGCATTCACCCGCCTCGATCATACGCGGGACCTCAGTCGATCTTTTACCGCGAGCATGTAGTGGGAAACGAAGTCGCCGGCATCATTCTCTCCTTGGCAAGAAACAACAAGAGTTTTTGCGGAAGCACCGCCTTGATCATACACGGGGCCTCAGTCGATCTATGTTGAACCCAGGGGTCATTCGCCTGCCTCTGTCATACACGGTGTCTTGATCGTTCTCTTACCGCGAGCTCATGACGATAGTCGAGCTCGACGGTATCATTCCCTCCTCCGGTGAAACCCCGAGAAATTCTGGGCGTTCGTCTGCCTCAATCAAAGACCGAGCTGTAGCTGATCACTCATCACGAGCAAGACCGAATTCGCGGTATCCAACCATTGCCTGAATCCAGGAGTTTTTGCACTTTGGCCCGCTTCGTTCATAAGTGGGGCGTCAGTTGATCTCTCACTGCGAACCTTCAACGGAAGATCAACGTGTCGTTTTCCTCCAATCCCCAAATAATGAGAATTTCCGCAATTTCCTCTTTCGGATCTGTCATCTGACGCTAGTCGATCTCTCACTCCGCGATCACTCAACGGCAGACGAACTTGTCGACATTCCTTCCATCCCCTGAATCAACAATTTTACTGCAGAATGAAAAATTTTTTCGATTTTCCATTTAGGAGATCATCTAGGGCCATTTCAATATTTTTCTCGGACTCGGCGCTAAACTTTACTTCAGAATTGAAAACAACTTTTGAATATTACGCAAATTTTTCATCTTGGAGGAATTTGGATTCTCTTTGAGCGCATCAACCCATTTTAGTGCTCCGAAGTATTTTTTAAACATTTTTTTCGAACTCAGCGCAAAATTCAACTTGAAAATCAAATTAAAATTTGAAAGTTTGAACGATTTTCCAATTTGGGGAAATTTTGACCCTTTTTGGGCCCATTAACCCATTTTGGTGATTCTTGGGATTTTGTAACTAGTTTTTCCGTTTTCCCCGTCCAGATTCACTTAAGAAACAATAATTTGATTACTAAAATTTTTGAAATTCAGCTCAATACTGTAAATTAATTAATTTTCAACCCCTATTTTGAGAACCCTGGCGATTTGGTGAATTTTAGGCACATTTTGGTCCATAACTCGGCCCGGAAAAGTCGTAGAAACTTCGAATGTGGCTCAAATCAAAGATAAAATTGAGATACAAAATTCGTACACTCAAAATATACGTCTGACGTTTTGCGTTTTCGCGCTACGACAGATTTAGCGCAAACTCCCATTTAACTGGTAACATCTTTTTGGTCCACCGTGTATGAGGGTTGAGTACGCCATAGCGTAGCTCAGCATTTGCGTATTCAATTCCGTCTGTAGTTGCAAGTGCTATGCCTCTCCGGAACTTAGTATGGTGGTAACCAGATTACTCGGAGCAAACGCTTCATCGAACCCAATCTCTTACAGTGAACAACTATGCTTGGCCCGGTCGCGACTTCACGCCTCACACATCGTCTATCATCCCACCCTTAATCACGATGCAAACACGTCGTCTGCTCATAATTTCCTTAATTTCCCATGAAGGTTCTTCTTAAAGCAGCCTTGGCCGCTTAAAACTGCCTCAGGTGAATGTTCAGCTGACCATGGTTTCGATCGATCCACTCATCAATGTCGCGTTTTAACACGCGGGTAGTCCATTTCTCTAGCTCACCCTTAGCAATTCTTGCTTACCATTTCTCAAGCAAGAAGCGCCCGACCTCCTGCTTGACTCGTGTAGACTCTTGATCTTTTCTTTGCTGCTCCTTAATATCATTGAAAAAGAATATATTACGGTAGGTCTAATTTTTTAGTTGGTATCATTCCACGTACTCCATCGATTTACTGGAAGTTTTAGTCGTGGATCTGAATAACTTTGAAGAGGTTTCAAGGTTCTATTGAACAGAAGCGCGTCTTCTAGAAGGCTAGTTATGAAAGTGAAACTAAATTTTTGTAAATGAGGCCGTAAAGTCATTCTGTAAGCGAAGAACTGGACAGATTCTCTCACACTAGCCAGTTTAAAGGAGCCACGACCCAGGAACATTAATACGTCACCATAGCAAAAATTTCACGGTCTTACCTGTGAAAAAATTCTAATTTTTTCACAGCTGTTTTGAACTCGAAGAACGAAAAATCAAGAAAGGTCAAAATCAGTACTTTTAATTACGAATACGACAAAATAATACAACCGAATAACAGCGCGACGCGACGGCGGAAGCCTCTGAAGAAAGGAAACCTGTCTTACACGGAGGGAACAGCGATTTTCGCTGTCGGGGCCAAACGATTTTCGTCCGGGCGACTTTCGCAAAGGGGAAGCAGCGATTTTCGTGCAGAAAGAGAAAGAGCGATTTTCGCAGAGGGAGAGAGAGCGATTTTCGCAGAGAGGCAACTTCAACCGTAAACGATTTTCGTAAAGAGAGAAGTGACCTGCAGTATGCCGTGCACCTGCTTTTATAGGCTAAACTTTACAATTTTGATTTGGTGGCCAGTAAAGTCTTACATCTTAGGTAGGTATTTGATGGCCAGTGATATATAACAAATATTCATAATATCATCTTAAGCTACTGCATCTACTTGGTGGCCAGTAATATTCGTAACATCTCGGCCATCCTACAAAAAGTTCGTCCTCGAACATTCTAGATTTTACATCTTATTAATACATCTTAAAATTTATGACAAAACTCAAACTCAAGAAAAGATAATAATAATAATAATAATAATAATAACAATGGATAAATTAGTGTGTGATCATAATTTTGTAAGTATAAATACATTTTGAAGAATACAATTTTCAGTTATGTCCATATTTGAAACACCTTGGATTTGTGCATTGGATGATTGGTTTTTCACATCAGTCTACTGAGAGTACTCTGCCATTGTAGTCAAAACAATGAGGGGTCTTCACTTGCGGGATCTTCACTGGTTCCATTTTTTCAGCTTCTGGTCCATTATTTTGGCAGAATTTCTACACTGGCGCTTGTGATGATCAACTTTATGTAACCTGCATTTCTTTCTCCGGTAGTGGTAGGACAACGGTCGAAATTTTTCAAACTCATCATGGATTATTGCCAATTTTTGCTGAATGCCTCCAGGATTTTATTACTTTTCATCAAAAATAGGAAATAGAGATAATATTCTTCATAATAAAACAAATAGAGTAATATTATTCATCGAGGATAAGAAGATAGAGTGGTAATGTTCATCAGAAAAAGAAATAGAATGTTTATATTCATCTAGATTAATTCTTGTTTTTCATAGTAAAATTAAATTTTCAAAATTTTCAAATATTTTTGACTGATATTATTATCTTCATTCAAATTTTTTTGAGGTTAGATATCTAGTTCACTTTCAAGACTTTTGGACATTTCTTTCTGTCTGTTGAATTGGCAATCTCGAGGATAACTTTTGTAACAACTCTTCTGGTGTTGTGCAGCAGCAATCAAACTCACATTTGCGTCACTTATTCATTCCATTATAAAATCCATCATTGTAGTAATTGGAGAGGTTTTATCAGATCCTATGAGCTTCATTAGAAAAAAATACTTCTCATACACCTCTGTTAGTCTTTCCTTTCAAGTATCCATCAACCAGAATTTATTTGCGTGAATATCGTCATCAGAGAAATTCCTAAGTAAAAGCCTTATCCATTCATTCCATTTTCTATCATAGTTTTTCAATCTGCCAAACTGTATTTTGCAGTTCCTTGTAATTATTATTGCGTGAAAAAATAAGATTTGCCTCGTTTCAGATATTTGCAGAACTAAATTGCTCTAGAGTATTTATCCGCTGCTCGGCAGTAAACGTATTTTTCTATGGATCAAAAATAGGCACATAATCAAGTCGATTCAAATTTGCTCTTGGCATTCATACCATTAAAAAGTGCTCAATCAACTGACTCTAAGTAAAAATATAGTATAAAAGTGCGTATTTCTACCAATGAGAAGGAAACAACTCTTTCATACAGATTTGTTCAAATAATCTATTCTCTAAAATCCTACCAATTCACCTATTACTCTTGTACTGGATCAAACAGCCATTATTTATTCTCTTATTTCTTGTGTAACTGTAAAATAAATAAGATTGAGTACCTCATTTTGAGGAAAATAATACTAAATAATATCTAACGGACAGGTCTCTTATTGGTCCCTTCTACATCCAGTCAGCTACACTGAATAATAACACAGCAGTCTCACTCTATCATCTAGAGGTGACGCCAAAAAAAGATCATAGGTAATCATCTAATGCTAAGTCCTTCTTTCTAAATAAAATCGAGCCCTCAATATACGCAATCCGGTTGCCACCTGATCCCAAATGCCTACCATTCTTCGGTGCACTTGACTATAAATTTCTGGTGCAATATCTCAGATATGCCACCCAAGTACCATCACTAAACCAGTCGTACTTCATGTACCGTGCCGCCACTCAGGCTCGTCGCACATCATGCTCGGTACAAGTCACTCTGATCAAGTACCATATTCAAATCAATAGTTACTGGTCAAATACCATAATCAAATCAATAATTCAAGTGCATATCAATGCGAGACAAGATCACAGACACGGCTCGAACTAAGTTGGGATATCATATTATTTTATAATACTTGTCAACATGGAAGCGTCATTCACTCTCTGTTCATTGAGAGATCTTTGTTATTACTTGTAAGGTCGTTTTTCTTATTCATCTGTACACCCTGTCCGTAATTAATAATGCTAATCTATAAGATAAGTAAATCTACCTAACGTATACTAAAATAGTCTTACCCTGTAATCACTTCACAATCTAATAGATTACTCGCTCTTAATAATTATTCAACTCAGCCAATCAAGTTCTTTTTCAAACACAAGTGTACGCGCTAATTAATAACTAATACACACACAACACTCAATGAATGTTTCAATTAAAAACTAATTACAGCTTTACTCCATATAAATTTAGAATGAATCATGAGTAAACAAGAAAATTTTATCAAGAGCCACGACCAGGTTTTGCTTTGACTAAGCGGCGCATCACGAGGTATCTTTTTTATAAACGACAAGAAAACAAGGACAAATACCAACAACCAGATAACAAACACAAAATATCTACGGACCATATACAAAGCACAATACATACAATAATTGTATCTACTCCACCAACAAGTAATATTTCCACCCTTATCCTCAATCAGTGAGGTTTGCAGGAGATTTCAATGCTCACAACACTTTATGGGGCAGTAAATAAACAGATGCTCAAGCTCACGTGGTCAACAAAAGGAATTAACACTTCTCAGATCTGGCAAGCAGACCTACTTCAACCCTTACAATGGTTCCTTCTCCATCATAGACCTTACAAATAGCTAACCCTTCAATAACTCACATTGTAGAATGGAACACTGTAAAATCCACAAAAGACACATTACTTTCTTCTTCTTGTACAATCCCTCTATGGCAGTGACCACTTTGCCCAATGAATAGATCTGAATATTAACTCAACACCTCTATCTCTATATCCTTACTGGAGGACAACTGGGGCTGATTGGACAAAATTTTTTGATAACTTGGATCATGAACTTCTTCCCCATGAAAACATCAAAGAGTTACATGAAACATCCACAAGTTGAATAATTATAATTATAGTCTAATTTGTAACTGTAGCCACAGAAATCAGCATTCCTCAATCATCTTCAAAACCTCCTCAAAGAAGGGTTCCTTGGTGGAACAATGAGTGCACAAAATTGACAAGATCAAGAACTACCATCTCAATCAATATAGAAGACACTTTACACAAGACAATCTTGACTCATTCAAGAAGGCAGAAGCTAGAAAAACCCCGAAAAACAGTCGATGTTCATCTTTCCAGGGTTTTCTCTCAACAATTACATAGTCCATACCAGAAAGAATGGAATATAATGAAACAATTTCGGAATATAATGAAACAATTTCTATAAAAATCTCAGCAGCAATCAAAATGTATGAAAAACTCATCCCTTAGACTCCATCCATGTGGTAACGCTAAAAACCCAAGTTGCCCAGTTAACTAAATTTATCAACATAATATCGTTTGATGAAAAACTTTTGACTGATTGGGGACTTACGCATATTCTCCCGATAAGAAACATGATAAAAACAAATATCAAAAGTTATAGACTAATATCGCTAACAAACGTTTTGTTTAAAGTAATCGAGCGTGTTATCACGTGTTTTGGCTACACAGATATCTTCTAACCAATCAACTCTATGACAAATCCCAGATCGGGTTCACTCTGAAAAGATCCACTATAAGTGACCTCATGCATCTCTCTCAGGAAATAATAGACAGCTTTAATAAAAATGAAATCACTGCACGCGTATTTATTGATGTGCAAAAAGCTTTTGATGAAATTGACAGATCAGCAATAATTTTCAAAATTCAAGAATTAATCATCACAGGATAATTATGTGTGTGTATATAACTCCCTAAGAAGTTTTCTCAGTTCAAGAAGGTTCCATATTATAAAACTTGGCAGCCACCTTTCATCAGGAAAACATAAGAAACCGGTATTCCAGTGGTCAGCCCTCTGCTGTTTGTCCTCACACTAGCCTACTAGACATTTACAAAAATCTTCACAAAAATGTTATATATTTGCTGTTTGCCGACGATTTTGGTGTATACAATTGCAGAAACAACATCTCCAAACTGACACAATCATGACCTAAGTCTAGTATAGATAGTCTTGTCAAGTGGTACTTGAAACAAAACCTGAAGTTCTCTAGTCTAAAATCTCAAACCATATTCTTCCCAAATAGAGAAATATCGCCAGGTACTCGTACAATCCTACTAGTCAATTTTTCAGCGCTATGTTTTGGTCTATCAGCGCCTAACTAGAAAATTTCATATTGATAGCATGAAATAAAGTTCTCTTAATAGAATGAGTCTGCTTAAAAGCATCAGCAAAACAAAAAAGGTGGGGCATCGACCAGAAATTACTACTTAGGTTGTATCACATCTTCATTGGGGAAAAAATTGGAACAAAGCCAACCAACTGAAAAGTTGAACTCAATTTAGAATAAAACACTTTGCATTTACTCCAGTGCATTTTGTAGAAGCCCTATCATCTACCTATGTGCAGATACTAATGAACTGATTCTCGCGTAGCACAGGGGCTTCAACACGGGCATGTATTATGTCTCGTTTCAGATGGGCAATCAAATATCAACTACTCCACTTACTCTATAAAAGATGTCAATATGACTTTCATTGGAACAAGATGTCGCACTTTTCTTAGCAGCTACAAAATTGTTCTTCCTATCTTCGATCACAAAACAAAACCGGGACTCATAAAACGTCATATCGCTCTCCCAAATTTTGATGAAAACTCAAAAAGAATAGACTCAAACTAGTTTCAAGCAGACTTGAACACTCAAACCAGATTCAAATAAGCCGTACAAATATTACTCATATTTCACAAGTCCAATACCTTCACTCTGTGATAATTGCTCTAATACAAGACTGACATCACACCTCATCAACGACTGCTCTGCCTATCACAATCCTGGACAGAAGACTCATGAAAGTCCAACAACCAAGGTCAAAAAGGGGATTCAATAGAATTAGTCACAGCTCTTCTAAATTTTATTGAAGGAACCGCTTTCTATATTCTAATCTAATTAAATTAACATTACTCTTAGCTTGTATAGTAATATCTACAAAATTATGTTCATTGTAATAATTCAGGTCATTGTCTCTCAATAACTGTGAAATTTGATGCACCTTTAAATAAAACTGATAATCAATCAATCACTATCTTTTTACAGTATAGAGAGTTGTCTTCATCAGAAAATAAGGTGACGATTTTTGTCAAAAATAAGAAATAAGGTGACGATTTTCGTCAAAAATAATATTATTTTGTCCATTTCTGGTGTGTACGTAAGTTAGATCATAGTGTTCAAATCTTTTCAAAGAATAAGAAATAAGTTGACGATTTTTGTCAAAAGATAAGACATGAGGTGACGATTTTCGTCAAAAATAAGAAATAAGGTGACGATTTTCGTCGAAATAATATTTGTCCATTTCTGGTGTATACGTAAGTTACACTATAGTGTTCAAATCTTTTCAAAGCATAAGAAATACGATGACGATTTTCGTCAAAAGATAAGAAGTAAGGTGACGATTTTCGTCAAAAAATTAGTTCATTTCAAATACAATTTATATAAGTCAGGATCTTCCCACTACCACAAAAGCAGAGGTTGGCCAGCCTCCACTAACGATTTGTGAGCCAGACCTTGACACTGGTTCATATTCATTACGCTCGCCTGTTTCTCCATCTGACCTAGCTTCCGACATCGGGATACCATGGTTGCTCAGACGCCCGTTAGGTTCACCATGGTGCTATGGTACCTCTCTAGTCCAGCCGCGCTTGACACCTGCAGCCCGGCCGCGCTCGTCACCGACTGTACCACCAAACTCATGAGACATCAGGTCTCCATTCAACTCACGAGACATCATGTCTCCATTCAACTCACGAGACATCATGTCTCCATTCAACTCACGAGACATCAGGTCTCCATTCAGTTCACGAGACATCAGGTCTCTATTCAATTCATGAGACATCGGGTCTCCATGAACCAAATCCCTATTCTGTGAGCTCCTCACAGCCTGCGCTGCCACAGGTTTTTGCTTTACAGCCTGTCCTTTGACTTCTGCTTCATAAGCTCGAGACTTCCCGCTACATAGGCTTGGCGGCTCAGCAGTGCGTCCACTACGTCGCCCTCCTCGCCTGTCACTAGAAGTCGGAAGTTTGGCCGTTGCGATAGCCACTCCAGACGGCGAATGAACCTCAGCTTCATTTTCTGTTATTACGAGTATCTTATTCATCACAGAAATATCATTATCAGGTATAGAAGTATCAAATTACTTTTCATAGATCTAATGGTAAGTGAATACTGACGATTGAGATGCATTGTTTTTGAAATATACTAGAGAGATTATGTATTTCCAAGAATTATGAAATTAGATCGCGATTTTCGCGTGCTCTATTTTGTAGACGATAATTTTTCAAAAGCTTGATACTTTTTTTTTAATTCAAGTCGCGATGTTCGCATAAGAAAGAGAGACCAAAAGACAGTGCGGTTTTTTTTACCGCGATTTTCGCAAGTAAAAGAACTATAAAAAAGAAAAATGTCTCGGTATAATAATTATAATAGTTGACAATTTTCGTCTTAGCGATATTCGTGTGAGAAAGAGAGAGAAAAAAAGAGCTGTTCTATTTACCGCGACTTTCGCAAGTAAAAGAACAGAAAGAGAAAAATGTATAGGTATAATAATTATAATAGTTGACGATTTTCGTCGTGGCGATTTTCGCATTCTACTTACGCTTTTCTACACCAAATAATCACTGACGACAAGAAAAGAGAAGGAAGAAAAGAAAATTGAAAGAAAACACCGCGCGATCAAAGTACGTTCAAAGATTACCGATCACATCACTGTATAAAACTTCAAAAGTGAGAGAGAGATACAACACGCGCGAAAAAAGATAACGAAAGATCGGCGAGAAGAGAGAAAAAAAAAATTTATAATATTTTAACCCGCGACGGTTTTCCGGCCGAACAGAAGAGGATTTGCGGGGAAATATCCCACTCCTGATTTGTTTTGAACTCGAAGAACGAAAAATCAAGAAAGGTCAAAATCAGTACTTTTAATTACGAATACGACAAAATAATACAACCGAATAACAGCGCGACGCGACGGCGGAAGCCTCTGAAGAAAGGAAACCTGTCTTACACGGAGGGAACAGCGATTTTCGCTGTCGGGGCCAAACGATTTTCGTCCGGGCGACTTTCGCAAAGGGGAAGCAGCGATTTTCGTGCAGAAAGAGAAAGAGCGATTTTCGCAGAGGGAGAGAGAGCGATTTTCGCAGAGAGGCAACTTCAACCGTAAACGATTTTCGTAAAGAGAGAAGTGACCTGCAGTATGCCGTGCACCTGCTTTTATAGGCTAAACTTTACAATTTTGATTTGGTGGCCAGTAAAGTCTTACATCTTAGGTAGGTATTTGATGGCCAGTGATATATAACAAATATTCATAATATCATCTTAAGCTACTGCATCTACTTGGTGGCCAGTAATATTCGTAACACAGCATTCTTATCTTGCTCGATAGTTATTAAAATCTAGACAAAAAACGAGTAAAAAATGTTCAACAGGGTAGAAAAGTGTAGGTACTATTCACGTGCTGATTACAGTCGTTACGACGAGTTTTGTCTGCATTTTATGCTAATTAGATGCTTCGAATGCCCACAATAACTTCTAGAATATTATAATCCACCAGTTACGTGCATGGAACAGTTATATTAATCATATCGTCATTATTAATTTCAGTTCACCCGATAATTCATGTTCCGAATCAATTGGTTGGCGTACCGCTTGGAAAACTTGTCGTTTTGCAGTGCATATCAGAAGCGCATCCGAAACCAATTAATTACTGGGAAAAAGTGGAGAACTCAGAAAGTAAATAGAAATTGTAACTCTTAGCTCGTATATGTACACACAGTGTATATACGATAGGCTTTTGCAGACGAATACTCGCGCGCGATCTCTCCTCCATTGGTAATGCAGTAGCTAGCGATGGCAATAAATTTTCAAGCACTCGTATTCCTCGCTTACTGGTAGCCGACAGATAAACGACGCAAATCATTAATTTGGGTGAAGCATCCTGGTCAAGTAAACTCAAACGGTTATAAACTTATAAATGAAGGGACCGGCCGTGAGGGCATTGGGTGGCGGTTACAAAAATTATTCGCGAAATATGCAAATTGGATTACTATTACATTGTACCGGTAAAGGTATCGCGGGTACAATACAGAGGTTACGCTAATGTTATACCTTCAGATACATATCTACCGCGTATCACAAATTTCGCTACCGCGAGAATGTCGGTCATCCCTTATTTTATAATATTATTGCCAGTTGTCCCTGAAATCGCGTTGTTTATCATCGTACTTACTTCCCTAATTGTTCTCAAAACACGTCGACTTGCTTACACATGCATAAACATGAGAGAGAGGTCACTTGTACCTTAATTAAGTTATGCAAAGTCGCGAAGATTTTATTTAATAAAGTGCCGAGTATTATTGCGAAATATGTATATTATTTATCACTTTCCCTTCTTTTGAGTTTCTTTCAGTATCCATCAGTACGTGCGTCGGTAAACTTTGATTTTTGGTTTTTTCTTGCAGATCAAATGGTAATCCACGATAAGAAAAAGTATGTGATTCACGAGAACGTTACCAATGAATTTACGTTCAGATTGACGTTAATTTTGAGTCAAATTAGAAAGAAAGACTACGGCACTTATAAATGTGTTTCGAAGAATTCGATAGGAGAATCCGAGGGAACAATAAAAATTCACGGTAGGTAAATGACGGGAATTTATACTGTGACAATGGCGAGATACACTATGAGGGTGGAAGGGGGAGGCCTACGCTCTCTCCGAACTTTCGTCAGTTAGCAGCCTAAGCTTTTCGTAATGGCTCTTTCCAATCAACTTGAAATTTTCAAAAGTCCTGAGTCTCCTTCCTCTATATGTATGTGACCACCGTATTTCCTGACGTCACGCTCTGATTTCTGTAAGTCCTTTCTCTAGGAAAATTGGAAACAAAAATCACCTGTTGATGACGTCAACTTCTGCCTATACTTCCCTCGTATTTACGGGTTTTAAGTCATATCCTGCCCTGATGATATCACGCTCTCAAGCTTGTGATTTTCTCATATGTCTTCTCTATCTTCTCTAACCACTTAAGTACATTGATAACGTCACGCTCTTCTCCAATTTGTATTTTATTTTGGCAATCAATTAAACGAGCTGGAACTTAATTCATAGTGAGAGAAGGAGTCTCAACCTGAAGATTCTCAGGCTGAAATTATCCTCTAGGCCTAGCTTATATTAATTGTGACTTAGTTTTTATGTCGAGAAGAGAAATTTAGCTCAAGATTCCATAATTAAAACTAGCTTAAAGGAATTAAACGAATCCGTTCCTCTAAGTTACGGCTATCCATAATATACGCGAAAAAGACGAATAATCCGAATGGAGAGTAAACCTTGCAAACCGCAGAAAATACAAAACGACGAGCGCTTTCGGTTAATAAACCATCTTCAAGCCTGAAATGAAAGCAACTGACGAACGGAGGAGAAGAACAATGTATTAAGATTGGCTAAACGAGAAATCACGGTGTGAATCATAGACCAGTTCGATCAGGCCATCCTCCGGAATGAACGAGTTGAGTACAGTGATACCGTCGCAGTGTTGCGATGACGCATTATCTCTATATACCCGAGGGCGATGCGCTTTCGGTACAAATTCTCCTTACGGAGGAGCTTTTCGGATCCCTCACGGAAGCTGTGGCCACTGTTTATCAAATGATCAGCAAAAGCTGAATTCCCGTAAGCGTCCCTTCTCCCAAGACTTCAGGTGCTGGCGGCTGGTCTCACCAATATAAAAGCCTCCAGAATCACTTATAAACACCACTCCTCTCATCAACAGGTATGGGGTCCTTCAGTCTCACAAACAACCTCTTAACTGTTATAGGGTTGTAGAACGCGGGTCTGAAGCCAAACGGGCGGAGGGACCGACCCAATTGGAGGGAGAACTTCCCCAGAAAAGGGAGACTGATCCAACGCAACCGGCGATCATGGATCATGTCTCGGGGGAGGGAGGTGGTGGAATCAAGAATGCTCCTTGTAACTTTCCTCCGAACCATCACGTCAACGTCGACATTGACCCCATTCACTCTAGCCAAGTGTTTTATTGTGAGTACTTCTTTCTTAAAAGCAGACTGACTCAACGGAATACGAGTCAGTCTGTGAACTAGGCTATGAAATGCAGCCATCTTGTGAGCAACAGGACCGAACGAACCACCGTGGACTAAAACATCGGTCGTAGTATCTTTCCTGTAAATTCCAAACTTATGGATACCGTCTACAATAGAGATCGATAAATCCAAAAAGTTAATGGAAAGTACCCCTATTTCCAACGTAAATTTGATGGAAGGGTACCAGGAATTGAGATACCTCAGAAACTCACCAAGGAGATTTGGGTGACCAGGTACATAGAACTTCATCAACGTACCTGTGCCAATAGTGAATATGATTGAGTAACACCTGGTTCGAGGAAAAAAGGTCAAGTTCAAACTTAGACATGAAAACTTCGGAGATAAGAGAGCCTAAAAGTGATCCAATAGGGATCCCTACTCCATCAGGGAACTCGAAAAATTTCCCTTCAAATTTACAGTAGTTAGGGGACCAGCAAGTATTCAGAAGATCGAAAAATTTCTGAAGCTCATTGTGAGGAATGTTGGCTCTGACGGGTAGCTCACCCATCCGCTGGATAGTAGCAGCCTTGGGAATATTCAGAAACAAACCAACAACATCAAAAGAGCAGATGGTCGTTCCCGGGGGAAGACTTACACCCTTCAGGACATCACTTAAAGAGGCCGAATTCAAAACCGAATGAGGAGATTCAAAATCAATGCGATTTTTGAACCATCGGTCAAGGAATTTGGCAAGGAGGTAAGTGGGGGAGGAGACGAAAGAAACAACGGGTCGCATCGGGGTATTGTTCTTATACACTTTAGGCAGCCCGTAGAGGAGAGGGGGGTGTGGGGTTAGTAACAAGGAGGGCTTTTTTCAGAGCAGGAGTCTTGATAATAGCTTCACTCCTGTTGATGACACTCCTAACTTCTTTGACGTGCTTCGGGAAGCTGAAATCCTCACTCTCTTTAGCATCACACTGCTGGAGGACCTCGTGGACCTTGGAAGAATAGGCAGATTTCTCCATCACCACAACAGCATTTCCCTTGTCTGCCTTGACGATAGTTAAGGGGTTGTTTGTGAGACTGAAGGACCCCATACCCATTGATGAGAGGAGTGGAGTTTATAAGTTGGAATGTGGGGATTGTGGAGGCTTTTATATTGGTGAGACCAGCCGCCAAAATGAAAGTTGGAGTAGCTGAGCACCTGAAGTCTTGGGAGAAGGGACGCTTAGGGGAGTCAGCTTTTGCTGATCATTTGATAAACAGTGGTCACAGCTTCCGCGAGAGATCCGAAAAGCTCCTCCATAAGGAGAATTCGTACCGAAAGCGCATCGCCCTCGAGTATATAGAGATAATGCGTCATCGCAACACTGACGGTATCACTGTACTCAACTCGTTCATTCCGGAGGATGGCCTGATCGAACTGGTCTATGATTCACACCGTGATTTCTCGTTTAGCCAATCTTAATACATTGTTCTTCTCCTCCGTTCGTCAGTTGCTTTCAAATCAGGCTTGAAGATGGTTTATTAACCGAAAGCGCTCGTCGTTTTGTATTTTCTGCGGTTTGCAAGGGTTACTCTCCATTCGGAGTATTCGTCTTTTTCGCGTATACTAGCTTAAAGGCTTAAAGGCTCAAAGCTCGAACTTTTTCTTGGTCCACCTTTCAATAAAGAATCGAAACTTAAAATTTTCTCAAGATTTTTTCCCTTAGCGGAGAACCCACCCTCTGTTTTGTTTGAGGGTTCTCAGAAAACGGTAGCGAAGGTGAGCGCAAGTGCGTTTGACTTTATGACGCAATCATTCTCGAAAAAATGTCCTTGGTGATCATGATGGGAGAGGGACTTGAAAAATTTTTGACCTAGAGGGGTAATTGGAAGAATTTCGACCTTCGAGCTACATAGAAGAATTTTGAACTTTCTTGGACTCGGGCCATTTTTACCAATTTGGATTTTTCACCGGACTCAAAGTGAATTGTTTTGTGAAAAAATGGGTCAGAGTGAGAAAGTAGAGTATGATGTTGAAAATATTCGGACGATTTGAAGTGAAATTCAAGAGAATGTTGTGAACTGGGGTTGGAGAAAGCTGTAAGACAGAGGTGAGCAGACTGGCATTTAAGTAAAATCAACGACAATGTAGGTAGAGGTGAATAACATTATTCGGCGACTAGATTTGGAGCAGGGCTATTGCGAAAAGCGCTCGTGCATTTGCGAATGGCGGAATTTTGATCTGTGTCTGAAAGTAAGGCATGTGATGAGGGTTCGAGGCCATAATATGTAGGTAATCCCTAATCCGGAATGGGTTGGACTAGGCTTCTAGTTTTCAAGGCCATCAATGACGTCACATAGATCAGACGTAGACGTTTTCTGAGGATATAACCTCCATAGCTTGAAATTACTCTGTACATAAAGAGTTTCAGTCTCAATATGCTCCTCGAAGCCGAGCTTAAGTTGAGCCTAGGACTCTATACTTATAGCTTGAAAGTTTCATAGCACTAAATTCTCCCGAGTTTATCCTTATTAAAAATTTCTAGCTCGAATTTTTTCCGAATAGTCTTTACAGAGAGTCGAAGTTCACCTAATGAGTAATTTTCAATGCTAAGATCATTGATGATGTCATAAAGGTCGGAGAGGGACGTTTTCTGAAGACATCCTTCAATGAAACAGATGATGACTTCCCGTTAAAAAACTGTTTCCAGACCATTCTTCTTTTTGAAAGCTTCTACTCCCTTCAAAAAAAAATTGATTTTGGCTCCTGCACTAGGATGAGGCTACAAGAGACGAATCTCATAAATTCCGAATCAACCCATGAGGGTGTGTTTTCATGCATTGATTCAGTTATGGGCATTGCTTCTTTTTTTGTTCATAGCTGGAGGGGGGTAGAGAGCCGACGTCTCGTGGATTAATAAGTTCTTGGGTGAAAACTTCACCGTCTTATTTTTCTGTATTACTCGTTATTCAAAAATATTTCCATAACCTCCTCCTTTTATGTAGCTCAAGGTTTAAAGTTTTTCTAACTCCCGCCAGCAGGTCAGCCAACTCTCCTCTCTACATTGGAGTCCGCGTTTTTCCAAGTCACTTTCTTCTAGACAGCATTCACCTTCCGCCTCTGTCGTTGAGACAAAATTCTTCCGAGTTCCCGTTCTAGAAAATTTTCTAAGCCCGTGACCGGTTGAAATCAATTAAAAAAAAGTTTCTCTAGTCTTTTTCTGTTATGTAGCGCGTTGAATGGTGTCCCGATCCGAACTTATAGTTTTTTTAAGTCATTCCTTTGTAGAGATTAGGAGATTAACCTCCTTTAAACTCACTCAAGCATAAAAATAAGTCCCCTGCAAACGTCCTGATCCGAGGTTCAAGACCCCGACCTACATCAAGAACTCGGAAACATTTCGACCTATATAAATGGTAAAACTCGGTCGTCAATAGAGGGAGACGGTGGAGGGCCGGTGCTAGCCGGGATAACAGCCTTCCTAACTTTCCATAAAATTATAAATGAAATCATAATCACTATTATGAGACATGCAACTCGATGTAACAGGGTACCTATTTTATGAGAGTTTATTCGAGAACATACGTACGCCGTCCGCTGCCTATCTCTGGCAAATTGTGTTTCTAAAAGGACAAAGATTCTTACCTCGGTCAGGAAGCTCGATTTCACTTCTCTTGCGTGGTACTAAATCTCCGAACAGAAAAGGATTGTACTTATTATACAAACGTGAAAGATTATTACAAATAGTTTTTATACCTATTATTGATCCTACAATTTTGTGGGATCAATTTGAAGTTTACCATGAATTGAGAGTCGTGGCCCTAAGGGTGATTAGGTATTTGAAATATCTCGATGACAAAAGTAATGTGAAATCCAAAAATTACGGTATAAATAATATTTTAAATATTTCTAACTGTCTTCTATTGCTGAAATCGGCATCTCTTTATGTATACCCCTTTCACTCGTTCAATTTTAATACATAAATTTGGTTATGACTATTCCAGTAAATTTAGAGAACGATGAGCTCCCGAGTAGGATAACCCATTTTTAAAATTATCTTCTTGTACTTATGCCTACTCACCCACTTACTTGATGATAACGTTGTTCAAATCACTAAACAACTGCAAATTTCTGCGTTACAGCAATGGATCTCTCGACATTATTGGAGAAGGAACCATATCACATTATGGATACCAAAGAAAACGAAGTATACGGCGCAGATGAAGAGAGCGACAATGATCTCATCCTGCGTAACAATAAGACTAAGAAACTAGTACAAAATGATACTTCAGCAACTTTCAGATTGAACGACAGCAAATATTTCGTTTGTCTCGTAGCATTGACGTTGTATATCTTTCGGTAAATTGTTCTCAAATTTTCGAATACTACCGGTCTTTTTTTGTATCTAATGTAGCGAACAGCGCATATTTTGTGTCGTCTCGTTCGAAGAAACGCTATATCGTTATATAATCTTTCGCGGAATCATTTTTAATGATGACACGATCCCGAGACTTGAAAGTATTCTCACAAAATATTGGTTTGACATAAATTGTACCTAGCTTACTCGAATACTTCAGAATTAGTATTACCAGTTGTAATGTGCACTTTCTATACTCGAGAAAATTTGTGGGGGTATCGAACCAGAGAAAGTCTCAAATAGGCATCAACCTTCATTTTTAATACATCGATCGTTGTTATACTTGTACAAAATGAAACGTTTTATTGTTGAATTTCCCCTGACTAAATTTGAAAAAAAGCTTTTTGTCTGTATCTCTTTTTTTTTTTTTTGAATACTGTAACTCTTTTTTTTTTGTTATTTTCGGTATTATCGTAGTGTTATGTAAAGATATGAATTTTTCTTTTACAAATTTTTGTATGCCGTTCTATTATAATATACTCAAGGTTATGTTAATATATCGCGTTATTTCGTTAGATATTTGAATTAGTCACTGAATAATAATTTTCAGGGTTTCCTGCTGTGGATGTTCTTTTCCAGGTATGGTGCCGGTAGGTACTCTACTAAGAGCCTCTAATATCGGAAAATGCAGAGAAATATGTTTTTTCATCCGTTTTCCTATCTTTCTGCAGTCGGACATGCTTCTTATCAAATCTTATCAAAAAGCAATATTCTTGAGTTTTCTATCTTAACAGGGCTCGCAGAATATTTCTCCAAGTTCAATGATCCACAAGAATAATTTTTCTAAATTCACTAGCATCTGTTGCATCGCATTGTTAAGCGTCGACGACAGCCGCGCTAGAAAGGTGAGTACCGATTTTGTACATAATTGAAAAACAATTTTTTTCTACAAAAAATTTTCTGAAAAATAACTCATGATAGGTAATTGAGTACTAGAAAGATAAAACCATGTTCCATTTACCGGCAAAAGGGGAGAGAAACTGCCTCTATGAACAGATTTAGAAATTTTGTTTTATAGGTACTAATTTTTTTATTTTCAGAAAAATGGCTAAGCACATATTCTCGCTTCTGTCCGCATGTAAGGGCAGGCTGGAGGCTCCGTCCCCTCCCCATCCGTTGATGAATGACACTGTATAGAAAGGTTTTCATGGAAAATAATCTCTCCATCTGAGACACCTCAAATTAACTATGAACCACTATCAATTACGTACACACACATGAAAAAATGACGTATAAATCAATAATTAATTAAGAATGAATTCACCGACATAGTCTAGCAGCATACTTGATGAAGACTAAAAAATTGTACTCAATCCGTTGTTACTGACAACGTGCGCGCTCTATAGTTTATCACTACGAAGCTTTTCGGTTATCTACAAGAAAAAGAAAGAATTTTCCGAAAACACGAACTCCAGAAAATACATTGCTGTGACTAGAAGAAAGGAAATTATAGTAGGGTAAAAAATTACCGATATTGACGTTGAATCACATTTTAAACTGAAATGTTTAATATTGAAGCTACACAGGAAACAGGGCTAGGTACCACCAAGAGAAATAAAAGTGAGAGACCTGGTATAGAGTCAACGAATCTAACGAAAAGATCAGTAGAAAATTACC
This sequence comes from Aspidiotus rigidus, assembly GCA_035079385.1. Classification (NCBI taxonomy): domain Eukaryota; kingdom Metazoa; phylum Arthropoda; class Insecta; order Hemiptera; family Diaspididae; genus Aspidiotus; species Aspidiotus rigidus. The sequence goes on along the minus strand of JAVHKY010000015.1, from coordinate 1,117,350 downwards.
AATATAAAATTGATTAGGATTCAAACAAATAATTTGCTATTCATTAGGAGAAAATATTCTTCACGACTCGTCATTCTTAAGATTCTGAATAACTTACATTTACCCCCAATTCAATTACTCATTTTACTGATTTTTTTTTTTGTGGGGGGGCACTGTGGGAGCCTGCTCATCGAAGTTTTTGACTGAAAAATGTGTGAGATATTTGACCTAACGTATTTATTTTCTCCACCTCAAAATTTGAAGTTTTTGCCCTCTGTGAAAACTGAATTTTCAACAGAAAAAAATCTCTATCCTAACCGAAATTTAACGCAGTTTACGAATTTCATATCGGTTCAGCTGAAAAACTTGACCACCGATCACAAAATCCAAAATTCGAAATTATTGCCCTTTATGAAAATTGAATTTTCACCAGAAAAAAAATCTCTGGCGACTAAAAATCATTGCTTTTCTATTGTCTGAATATTGTAATTACACAAACAGCACCTCTCCTCTCCAAAACCAACATCTTCCACCATCCCAAAACAGGTCACCAATGTATCACCAGTTATCTCTATCTCACTCAAGCAATTGTACGCGCTTAATGCACCCCTATAGGAGAGAAGTTTCCGGTCGTTCAAATCTGAATAGTATAACTATAGTACTTATACATAATAAGTAACACGTACCCATTTACTTAAATTCAGGCCTGATCATTTTCAACGTATAGAACAAAAAATTTTTATCATCATCGATCTGAAATAAAAATTTATAAGTTTTTCATGAAGACTGAATTTAGTAATAAATGGAGTATAAATCGACAATTAAATACTGAATTACTTCTAAATTAGGCTATATTTGCTAGAAGATCTTTCGCAGCTTTCTCAAAATCTATAATGGCAGAGCGATCCTCTTTGAAGTCAGATTCATCGTAGGTGTTTGTCGTCTCGATCGTCATCGGTCACCATTGTTTATAATTATTTGAAATGATAGGGCTATTAAATTAATTCATCTCCTAAATAAGAAAGACTAATGTACAATGATATGAATCGAATGAAATTATCCGGCATATAGCGAATCGAAAATAATATATTTCCGAAGATCAAATAGGTGCGAAATTGCAATTGTAAACGCTCACCAACACAGAAACGTGATGAGTAGACAAAAAAAGTTGAGGAGTAACGTCACTTTATATGTTCTACAGCATTTTCAAAAATTATTGCACTGGGTAGGGCGAACGTCAGTAGATATACAATGTATGTTCTGCGCCACTCGTGCGCCACCCCTATTTTTCTATGCGCCAGAGCCATTTTTTCACCCCTCAAAAAATCATCAAATTTCCCTATTTTTCAAATCGTTAATTTAGTTATTTTTAAGGTAAATATCAATCATTTCACACCATTTTTTCTTACTCACTACTCCAAAAAATTTCAAACTTTTGAATCATTTTTGTATCAATTTCATCCATTTTACTCAAAATTCTAGGTGCTCTAATATTGACCCACAGACCCACTCATTCGACATGACGTTTTTCCTATACCCCAGGCTTATTTTTCACAATTGCACAACATTAAAATTCAGTGGCGGAACAATTTTCAGAGAGTATGAATATTTCCATACTTTTGTATCAGTTTCATCTCTTTTTTACCCACTCATTTCCTTGCATCAATTTTGTATCATTTTTAATAGAAATTCATACTCTCAAAATTTTTTTAAAACATTTGTATACATTTTATATCAATTTGTATCAATTCTGAAAGAAATTCAGAGAGTTAAAAATTTTCATACATTTTATATCAATTTGTATCAATTTTGTATCAATTTGTATCAATTCTGAAATAAATTCAGAGGTTCAAAAATTATGATACATTTTGTATCAATTTGTATGCAATGTATCAAGACTCACGCAGAGTCATGTCTGATAGTTATAAAAACAAAGACTGGGCTCCCAAGTTGGAAGCTCGGGAATTCCCAGAAACTGATTGTGATAAAAACGAAGATCAGTTTATCAAGATAGAAGATACATCCTCTAGTAGTTGTGATAAAAACAAAGACCAGTTTCTCAAGATGGAACCCCGTATGTCGTCTACTACTCAAGGTACATTTTTTATTTTCTTCCTTTTGATGTGTTCATAAATCACCAGGTATTATCATGTTATTATATTTACAGAAATGTCGGTTACAAACGCGTTTAGTTTGTATAACTCGATGATTATGGCTGGTCAACCGGACACAGTTTTCTTACGCGTAAAGGCTATTGTAATCCCATATTTTACTGACCATCTAGACTATACAGAGTTATTCAATAGGACATTAGTCCTTGCGGACGTAGGTCCCACGGTCTTTTGCAATTATAATAAAGACGGAAACATGAAGATTGCCGTGGCAATTGATGATATTTCCATGAATGAAACAGCAGTGTCCGTAATAGTAAGTAATATTTAAAGTGAATACGAATTTCAAACAAGAGCTAATTTCTATTACCGCTAAATTATTCTGTCTCTAATATTTAGTCACTGGATATGGACCGGATTAAAAAGTTCATATTCTGGCATGGCGACTTTCCGGCTCTTATGAAAGCCGATCACATTAGAGAATTTCAGCATCAACTTGGTTCGTGCATGTATCCATTGTAAGTTTTTCTTGGCGGACACACTTTGTACAATCCAGCTGGTACAATTTTACTAAAATTCATTGTTATAATGTTTTGTCACAGTTTAAGAAGAATTGCAAAAGGTGAAAGGCCGCATCGAACTCACCGATATATTCCGTCCCACTTGAAAAAAACTGTTTTTCTAAAATAAATGTATGACTCCGACCGCTAGGCTTTTTGTATTTCGTTTACGAACAAGGTGTAGATGCAATAGAAAAATATGAATCGGAACTATAGCATTAGCTGAAAACGAAGTAGGTACGAGTGTGATCATCGATAATACAAATCACAGAGCGACGAATCCGTCATTCTACGTAAATACGAGTATAGTAACTAATTTCATTGGAAGTCTATGTGGTCTAGTGGGTACCCCTAGCTTACTATTCTCAAATTCTTAAATTACAGGAGGTTAGTAATTTAGTCACCGAACGTAGAAATTAGATAGTTTTTTGGAAATGTACTGAGACCTACCTTGGGTAATGAATTAAAAATTGAATGAAAAACAAGAGAAATTAGACTCTGCGATTGAAACCAGCTGCCTCGCAAGGAGGTTGCACAGGAATTTTTGTGCTAGCTTTTTTTTAATTCAAACGAAGCAGCTACCAAAGGGATCAATTCTTCCTCGTCCGTCTTAATCTAAAACTTGAGCTGCTTAAAAAGTAGGGTCAGTATAGAAAAATATACTCGTCTTCTAATTTCGTAGTCATAAAATGATATACAACGTATGAATTGAACCGCATGATTAATCATTAGGAGGAACATAAGCTGAACGCTAAAATACAGTAACGAGTGTTGAATCTTCACGTTTTCCGGTTTCTCAGTTAATTATAATTTAAAATTCTTTACGTTTGTCTTTTTGTATGCGTTATTTTCAAAATGTAAATAGGAAAAACTAATAATTTGAATGATTTTAGCAATGAATCAATATACCTAATTCAATCTTATTTCGGCGGCTATACGAGGAGCTAGAATTCGTTCTTCTATTCGACTGAGACTCTGCATTTCAGGTGCAACTTCAGGAAATACTAATTCTTTATGACCTAATGATAACGGCGGAAATTTTAATTGTAATAAATAGGTACTTCAGGCAATTTGCACATACATAACCAAGACTATTTGAAGTATCATTCATATTTTCTGTATCATTTTTTAAAGGGCAACTTGTTTCTAGAAAATATTCAAACAAATCCACGATGTAGCCTCTCATTGATTCACAAATTCATCATCTGAAACATCTATATTAAAATCATCTGTACTTGATAATAAAATTTTGAGAAAAGTAGAATAATATTTTCTCCTTCCTTCCTGAATACGTTCTCGATTTGCGTGATAATAATCTCTCTGTCTTTCTTGAATACCTCTTTCTTTTACTTGATAATAATTTCTCCTTCTTTCTCGAATACCTACGTTCTCTATTTGCTAGATAATAACTTAATCTCTATTTTCTTTTACAATACGTTTGTGATTTCCTTCTGGATACTCTAAAAGTACCTATGTCGATTCTAATAGTAGATACGCATTCATTACGTTTATACGATTTTCGGCATTTCAATGTTACCATTATAACACCTAAATTTTCATAATTTCTTGGTAACATATTATTCAAATTAGATTTCACATTTTGTTGGGAGATAAACAATATAACCTTTCAATTTTAGCTACGAATCAACAGTCATAATTCGATCGTATTTCAATAAACGCTATATATACGAGGAGCAAGAATACGTTCTTCTATTCGATTGAGACTACGTATTTCAGGTGCAGTTTCAGGAAATAGTAATTTACTAGCAAGACGGCGCGCCTTTCACGTTGCCACGTATTTATATTTTTAGATATTTCTCCTTTTTCGGAATTCAAAGATATTATATATTTTTTTCATTTAATCTTATGCATTTTTTGATATTTGTGTCATCTAAATTTTCAAATATATTTTCATATTGCCCATCACTTTTAGCAAAACAGAAGTAAGAAATTGTCAAGAAATTATTGGTGAAGAAAATTTCTATAGAAAACATATGAACAGGAATAATTTTTAATAACCTCGATAAATTATCTAGATATTATGTATATACTCTAGATATTGAAAAAAAAAAAAAAAAAAAAAGAAAAAGAAAAAAAAGAAAGAAATTCTCCAGATAACTTTTCTTTGGACCTGATGTATTCAAAATTTTTATGCAAACACAAAGTACTCATAGCTACTTTTAATCCTGTTATTCAGGAATTTGGGTGAGGTACATGAAACAAAGGGAGTAACTCTGGGCTTTAATATTATTTGGAATTTCTTATTTAGATACACTATTTTCTTTGTACCTCTTCATCTCATAGTTCAATTCAATCTGCTTAATTAATTTCGTTCAATTTTACACTCTTTCATTCTTTACTTGTTTTGTTCTTCCATACAACCTTTTTCTTTTTTTCATTTCTTTATCGTTTCCTGAGTCTTCCGAATTGTTCTCTTTGTCAGTATCACATTCTTCCATTTTCCGTCTCTTTCTGTTCTTCTTTTTCAGTTTTCTGCATCCATCTCCTCCAATTAATTATCCATACGGTGATAATTGATTCTACGTGTCATCCTCCTCTAATCTACAAATTAATGGAAGAAAAACGTTTCGATTCTAAGATTAATTCATTCATTTTCCTTTTTCTCTTTCACTTTTTCTCTATATAAATTTTTTTTTGAAATTTTGTGTGTATTATATGGTGACAGTATCATTTTTTTTTTCGGTCATTCCAATCTTCAGCCATGATTAGTTCTATGTCCTCTCTTTTTTACATGCAAATAAAATAACTCCTCCTTCTATTCTCGAGTTGATCAAGTTGAGACTTTGAAAATCCCTTCCTTCATTTAGTTTAATCCGAACAAAATTTCTCAAGACCCTCAATATATTCCTTTGGGTCCACCCACCTCCAACTAACAGTTATTTTTGACGTCGAGTCCTGATTTTTGTAATTCACTATTCTATAGGGATTCTTCTGTTGAATCCTGATGATGTTAAGACCATCTCCAGTTTTTTATGATGTCAACTACTTAACCTGAACCGAGGTTTAATAGGAAACCTGTTCCATAGGGGGAGGGATTTTTGAAAATTTTGGCATCTCGCCATTTACCTAGAACGATAATTGATATTTTTCCAAGTCCTTTTCCTGTCATACACAACGTATCTTGGAAGTTAAAATTCTTTCATGTTCCTCCCATAAAAAATATAGCTTGAAAGTTGAAATTTTTTCAAGTTATCCACTTGTCATAATTGTATAGATCGATGTACAAAATGCGTTTTCAATTTCAACTCCTCTGATGGTTCAATTTTTTCCAAGTTCCTCTCCCGTCATATATAGCTCGATTCCCGATATTAAAAATGTTTCCAAATCTGACTCCTTTGATATTTAAAATTTTTCCTACCCCTTATCTATCATAATAGAGCTCGAAAGTCTCAATTTTTCCGAGTCCCTCCTGCTATAGTTAGCTCAATTTTCAAAATTCTATCAAATCTAATTCCTATCTTTTTGGAACTTCTCCAATTTTAAATTCAATTCTCAATATCAAAACCAATCCGTCCCATAGAAGAGGATGTGGGAATTCCTTATTCAACTTTATTAAAGACGTGATTGTTTTTTATATTAGGTACAACCTTCAATTGAACTTTTTTTGGTTTAATTATAGAAATCTGATTGAAAGCTTCATTACAATCCTTACTCTGTCCAGGTCCTTGTAGACCTACTTTTCCTGAATAGGCCTACATATTCTTCTCAATTTCTCACATGACGTGTCTATAGTTGAGATTATCATTAGGTTTAGGCTCATACTTTTCTACACTCATATGTACAAAACGTATCTTTTATTCAATTCTCAGTTCACATCAGTTACCCTCAACATGATGAAACTGATTGTGCATCTAAAGACTTCACCCGCTCACCCAAAATTACCAATCCCACCTGGTAACTACTGACAATCATAAAAACTGTTATTATTTCTTAATCCTAGCTTCTTGTTACCGGTATCACTCACTTAAAAAAAATAACGCAACAGACTTGGAATCATTAAAAGTGAACCCATCCTCAGGCTTCATCAAACAGAAATTCCCACCATAAAGAGGTTATCTTTGCTCGACTTAGAATTGGTCACTCTCAACTCATCCACTCTCATCTCCTCCTGGGTTTTCATGCTCCACCTTCATATAAATCTTATTATGAAGATAGTCGACTATCTATCACCTTTTTTCCTGTCCTACTCTTCAGAATCAACATACTTCGTACAATGTAATCTCAGTCGTATCCTCTGTCCTGTGTAATCATTTCCAACACAGTTTCCAACTCCCGGAACTACCCGTGTTACTCAATTCCATTTTCCAAATATTTCAATTGCTTTTCTTATTTTACTTCTTACAATTGAAGTGATTTTTGATTCAAAAAGTTGATATTGATAAGGATCATCATATTTTGGTATGACTACTATTTTCTGCTTTGCCTATTGGCTCTCTTTCATTAGATACTTTCTATCATTATGTATTTATGTGGACATTGTGACGTCATCAGAACTTTTTGGCAAATTAATTATCCTTCAATTTGCGAAGTGCTAAATTGTATCGGATAAAATGAGGTATGAAGTGCAAAGAGAAGATCGTTACTGTTATAATATTAGGCTTTAGCTATTTTTTAGCTTAATTGTATCGGGTAAATTAGGTACCTATGTGATGCAGAGGGCGATTGAGTTCTTTCAATTTGCTATTGAGTAATTCATTTTCACGCTGATGTTCATAGAACACATGTGTGTACTGTGTGGTGTCATTGAAAATTTTCGTCAAATTCATTTTCTCTTGCCTTACATCCAACAAAGTTGGCTACCTTTTATCGAGAATTTGGACATCTATAGTCTGAGGTGCGGTCGTTTGGAAGAGGCGAGGTAATCGATGTGAGACTGAATCGTTGTTTTCTTCTATTTTGCTAAGCAATTCATTTTACGCAGATAGGTAGATTCGATGCTCGATGTAGAATTGAATCGTTTTTTTTTTCTTCGAATTTGCTAGGTAATTCATTTTACTCTTATATCTATAGTTTAAATCTACAGTAATAGAATGCACGTATAATATTCGGTTTTAGCTATTTTTTAGCTAAATTGTATCGGGTAAATTAGGTATGAATCGCGGTGAGGAAAAGGGCACAGTTTTTAGTATTATTTTGCTAGGCAATTCATTTTACGCTTATATCTATAGTTTATAATATATAGTAATAGAATACACGTAATATTCGGTTTTAGCTATTTTTTTAGCTAAATTGTATCGGACAGTTCAGGAAGGAGTGAAAGGTGGAGGTCGTATTTTTATTAATATAGATTTTGCTAGGCAATTCATTTTACGCTTATATCTATAGTTTATAATATATAGTAATAGAATACACGTAATATTCGGTTTTAGCTATTTTTTTAGCTAAATTGTATCGGACAGTTCAGGAAGGAGTGAAAGGTGGAGGTCGTATTTTTATTAATATAGATATAGATTATAACCTAATGATAACGCGGCGGAAGTTTGAATTCTAATAAATACTTCAGACAATCGCAATCGCAACTAATGCAAATATTTGTCGGACTTTTCTGGATATCTTTCAGAAAGAAACTTCATAAGACAGCTAATACACAATTTAATTTCAAAATCATGTCATTCACGACATTGTCTCTCCCAGTTGATAACGTGAGCAGCTGAGTTGTTATATCGAAACTCGAATCAATAGTCGCGGATCGATTATCCGTGCCGATCATATTATAATTCGAATAGGACAGCCACCGGCGCGCTGCAGTCAAATTCAATACCGTGAATGAGTGATCATGGCGTTTGTCTTACCGCATACAGTTAGTACAGTGAAAACAAACGAATCTATTTTTTTTTTAATCTTCAGAATTATTTTTCTATTAAAATTGATACAAATTGTATAAAAACCGATACAAAAAATGTATGAAAATTTTTGAACCTGTGAATTTCTTTTTTCTATTAAAATTGATACAAACTGTATGAAAATTGATACAAGAAGTATGAAAATTTTTGAAACTCTGAATTTCTTTTTTCTTTCAGAAATGATACAAATTGTATAAAAATTGATACAAAAAAGTATGAAAATTTGAAAATTTAAAAACCTCTGAATTTCTTTTAGAATTGATACAAATTGATACAAAAATGTATGAAAATTTTTAAGTCTTCAAATTTCTTTTAGAATTGATACAAATTGTATACAAAATGTATGAAAATTCTTGACTTTTTATTCAAACTATCTTAGAAGAAAAATAGGGTGAATTTAGCTCAAAATCTGTCAATATACAGTTGAAAAATGGGTAAATTTTACTCCGGGTGCTAGAATAAAAAATTTGAATTTCTTACATTTTTTGAGTATTGGAAAGTAGCTCTCATAAGAGATATATATTTGTAAGAACGTGAACGTTCTTCACCGTCAGTTGCGTCACTCTCCTACTCACGGACAAAGTTCGGTGCTCCGACTATATAATGCTATTCTTCTCTCCTTCTGTTTATCCTTCCGAGTGCAGTCAGCTGACCTGCTTTTCCTTCGGGAACTCGACTTTTTGATACGATTCTGTGGAAACACAGCATCGCCAGATTTGTCAAGATTTTACATCTTACAAATCGTATCAAAATAACTGAGTCTCCCGGTCTCCTGTAGATGAACGCTGTAAGACTACATCATGCAGTAAGCCGCATTAGCTGAGTACACGGATACACTTCACTCCCCGTAGGTACACGGACCAAGTCCACTCCTGCGTGCGCAGTAAGCCTACACCATGCAGTAAGCCGTATCAAAAAAGTCTACTTCTTATCCTTTTCCTCTTAGCGGTGGAGATGTAAGAATGTGAACGTTCTTCACCGTCAGTCGCGTCACTCTCCTACTCACAGACAAAGTTCGGTGCTCCGACTATATAATGCTATTCTTCTCTCCTTCTGTTTATCCTTCCGAGTGCAGTCAGCTGACCTGCTTTTCCTTCGGGAACTCGACTTTTTGATACGATTCTGTGGAAACACAGCATCGCCAGATTTGTCAAGATTTTACATCTTACATATTTATGGTAAAAGTATAGAAAATTGATACAGAATTGATACAAAAACTCTGAAATTTTCGAACTAGCTTGGAAGAAAAAATAGGGTGAATTGATTCATATTTAGTTTAAAAACAGCTAATTATACAGTTGAAAAATTGGACAATTTCTAGGATTTTTAAAATTGAATGAAAAATGACAGAAATTGACAGAAATTAGTCTCTGCGCTTGACTGCGCCAGAAGGAAAATTCTTACATTTCTCATATTTTAGGAGAGTTAGATTGTAGCTCTCATGAGAGATATATATTTATGGTAAAAATATAAAAAATTGATACAGAATTGATACAAAAACTCTGAAATTTTCGAACTAGCTTGCAAGAAAAATAGGGTGAATTGATTCATATTTAGCTCAAAAACAGTTGAAAAATCAGTGTATAAAAGTAGAGGATTTTATGATTTTTTAGAGTATGTGAAAATGAGCTTGATTTATAGAAAAAACGGTGTTGGAGCCAAGTGGCGCAGAACATACATATCTTATCTACTAACGTCTGCCTTCTTCACTTTCATGATAATAAAGAATGATTTCTAGCACGCTAAATTGATGTACGTATAACGACATACTTTTCGAGTAGGTAACAAAAAAAACTATGTGTTTTCAATTGGGATGATGATAATGAAATCCAATATAGGTAGATAGCTTACTATAGACTTCCTCATAATCTTCATATTTGCTCAATCATGGCCAATGAGCAGAGCTATTATTATGAGTGGCACTCACTGTCTTGCATTCCTGATTTCACAATACCTTATGACAAGTGTCAGCTCCTATTTGAATAAGAATAATATTTAAAATATTCAACGCAACAGTTCATCAGCATACCAGTATTCTGAGTTAGGAACAATTAAAAACAAAGACCAGACTCAATCTCGAGATTGAAAATACTTGGCCTACCGGTAACTAACGTTTGAAATTTTATAATTTCATTTCACACTTACAATAGATAATGATCAATAACATTACTCAATAATATCTGTACTTACAGATATTGTAGAGATAGGCGCAGATTGCAAGCTTGTTCATAAGAGCCCTTCTTAGAACTTTTCCTACAATTATTGTTCTTGAACAGTTGAACTTCAAAAGAATGAAACTGCGTTTAGACGCAAAATGCAGCTCCAACAAAAATAGAATTTCGTACTCCAAGCTGCTCCAACTTGCACTTGAAAGTCTTTGACAAATTATTCAATGAGTGAATGATTGGTGTACAACTACAATTGGAAGAAAATAAGGAATTATAATAAATTCTAAAGACGAATACAAGTAGCCTATTTAGAATTTAGTCCACCAATGTAGAGCGTTCTGTATAAACCCTGTATAGTACCAGCAATCATTCTTGGCTTAAGCATTTTTTTTTTTTCAAAACGATAGTACAAACCTGATTTTGAACACATTGGCAGACCTTTGTACTTGTCAATAATTGCGCACCGCACCTGGTTGTATTAATGCTATTGTACAGAATACCTACCTACGTATTTTGCTTAGGAGGTCCAAGTAAAATATGGGGGACTAATCAACCTATATATACAATGAAAAGATAATAACTAACTTGACGGGTAGTATCCAAAGAAACACCCAAACAATTGAAATGAATCGGCCGATCATATTGATCGTTTCAAAATTGATAACACATTAATTTTTTGTTTACTTTCGTTTTGGTAGGAGACATGTAAAACACCTCTATTTTGAAAAATTCAAGGTGACCATTTCTAAAAGAACATTTCAACGGCTACAACTTTTGTTCTTGGCAATTTTTCATGAAACTCTTTTATTTTTGAGCAAAACTTGAAAACCACTTATTCCCTGTATGCAAGTATAGAAAACTTCCTACCAAAACGAAAGTAAACAAAAATGTACGTTATCAATATTTTTGAAACGATCAATAGTTAATAAGTACCCGAACAATAAATTGGACGATGCTCGCTTAACTTTATAATAACGGCAAAGTTGATTGGCGTCAAATCAAACCAAAATGGCGATTATCAAACAAAAAGAATAGTGTTTTTGCAAAGCCTCCTATAGTTAGAAGCCATGAACGTAGAAAGGCAACACCGCATTCGGCCCACGTATTTACATGTAAAACACCTCTCTCATGAAAAAATCGAGTTGACCCTTATTTAAAGGAAATTTCACAAGCTACAACTTTTGTTCTTTTCGATTTTTTCAAAAACTTAATATTTTCTTAAGAAACAGACGTTCAAAGAGTTTCTCCCCATAAGACCAATGTAAAAGTCGGCCCACGGTTGTGCAGTTGCCCATTTTACGTTCATGGCTTCTAACTATAGGAGGCTTTGGTTCTTGAAAAGTCTTTTTTTCTGCGTACCTTTGCTTGCTTCATTTCTGTGTGGTGCGAGGTGCGAGCGAATATTGCTTGACATGCTCCGGTTGAAAAAATTACAATCAGGAAAAAAGTATTCATCCTACATTTGTCATAGGTGCTTTTCTCTTGATCGATATTTTTTACCCAAACTATCGATAGTTCTAAGAAAAACTATCGGGACTGACTATCGATAATTTGATAATACCTCGGAAAAACTTTCAGTACTATCGATAGTATGAAACTATCGACTATTGCCCATCACTAAAAGACATGATATCGTAGCCCCTATTTGCGTATATGAGCTCCGCCAGGGGAGCTATACCTGCTCAGGAAACTTTAAAAACCTCATTAATTTTCTCCCTTTATAGTTTGTATTATTGTATATCTCACTTTTCGAAATTTACAAACAATCAACGGGAACTAAGCTTCTGAAAATCAACACCCATGTTATTTCATATTATTTTAATGGAACGATTTTTTTTTCATCGCGTTTTTATTCACGTGTTTGCTAGGACTCTTGGCGGAGCTCACATACGCGAGTAAAGTCCTTCCCCTCGCCCCTTCTCTGTTGTTGAAATTGACGATATATTGTCCGAGAAAATGGACTATGTGGAAAAACGACTGTTCCACAAAAAAAAAAAAAAAAAAAATCATTTGTATAAATACGAATTATCAAAACACACTTTTAACCTTCTTGAATAATGAGAAATTGAAAGCTTCTTCTGACTAGTCGGTAATAACGTAGAAATTACCTTGAAAGTATAGAATTCTAAATTTAAAATAATACTCAAGGTCAGCACTGATTGTCGAACTGATTTTCATAAACTAGAGAATACTTTTCATGTGAAGTGAGCACCTTTTTTTTTTTTCCTCATCGACCAAATTACTATATGCACGAAACAGTCTATACGCATGCATGCATATATACCGTTGCGTTAAATTAATCGGAAGAATAATACTGCATCATCTGCATGTACTGTGCTGTACATCGACAGAAGGAAAGATCTCCCGTTTCAAACAGCTATCGTTTTCCTCTCCCGTCTTTCTATGCTTTTTCAGACAGATAATTGAATAACGTATGAAGAAATTCAGGCAAAATATTTTGTCTCACTGGCAAAAGATTAATGCGTTCTAATAAGTAACCCATTATTAAAATTACCGGTACAAAAAAAAAAAAAAAAAAACCTTATAGGCCTACAGGTAGTTTGAGGATGACTATTAACGTACCTGTGAATTTACGACTTAAATCGTGACTTTCTGCATAATTTTTTTGTTTTATGTTTTAGGTGATTTCAAAAGATAGGAACCTTAATTAAACCCCTCCCTATAGGATATATTTTAGACATCCCTGACATTCCTCAATGCGGCGCAAAAAAAAAAGAAGAGAAATTATAGTGGTCCTCGAAGAGGCGCGGTTCCAAATTTCACATCTAATCAACTACATAAATACGAAGTAAAAACTGAATACAGTGAGAGAAGAAAAAGAATATGAAAGTACTATGTATTGAAACGGAAGAGAAAAACAAAAAAATCAACTTATTAAAAATGGAACAAAGTTACGAATATTTACATGTACAAATATATACATAATATTATACTATCTCACACAATTACAATGGTGTATTGCATAAGAAGAAAACATAATAATGGTATTTAAAAAAACGATGATTAACGCTATCAATGCAGCACGTAATAATATTGTCCAATACTGTACAAAATAGATGAGATGAATGAGGTCACTTCAGACATTTTCGTGGATTTGTATCCTGAATTCTTATTTGGCTTTCTTACAAGAAAAACCTCAGAAATGAGGACTTCCATAAAAGTCACAAAGAAATATCCGGAAGTAGGTAAACCAGATATAGAGCAAGCTTGAATACGTGTACAGTAAAAAGAGAATTATCATAAATATGATATTTATATTACACATAATATCCTCTCGTACAAGCTCAAGCGCATTAAACAAAAACAAATATCTCAATATTGTACCTATAATGAATAATTTGCTTACAAAATAAGTAATCACAGCAATAAAGAAAATTGAAGTGAGCTTCCAACGAGCCGAAGACGTAGACGATATCAAATTAGAACAAATACTTACATAGACACATTATAAAAGAAAGTTCATTCTATTGATGAATACAGAGTTGTTTGATTTCAAGCATTTTTTAGCAACATTGAAACGTAAGAAAGAACGAAGATATAGAAATATTATGTACGTTTCCGGTAAATGATATGATTTAAATATGAATTTAGAAAAATTAATCCTTATAAATCAAAAGCTATAAGCGCGAAAGTTCTTTTCAAAATAATATAATTAGAAAAAAAAATGGTCGAAGAAGGAATTTGCAATAGATTTTGAAAATGCATATGCAGGAAGACACAATTCAGAAGTATACAATTTGCAGCGACATACAGGAGAAGGGGGAATTAGGACATATAACCTCCTTTGAGTAATTCATTTTTCTATTTTGTTCATTGTTATTTAAGTAGCTGCGCACAGTAAAATGAATTTGATTACAGGGACAATCAATTTATCATTCTAGTCACCAGATAAAGAATGAATGAAAGAATGTCAAGCCTTTCCGTCGTCGAATGGATAGCGCTAACAATAGAACTAAAAAATTGAGGTTCATCTTTAGAAAGTTGGCGGAATAATTATACGATTATATCTGAAGCTCTATGTTGATAATTTTAAGACAATCCTTAAATTGAGAATCCACTTCCCTATGCAAAATTTTATATAGGAAAATCCAACGTTTACACGTCTCGAATTTCACTTTCCTCCCACGTTAGTAAACGTCAAGTTTGAGGAGAAATTTCAATTTTTTCCCCCATCAAATTAACGAGCCTCGCAGTTGCAATTACTCTGACTTATGGGCTCGGAGTGGGCAGAAATAGGTCGGAGGAAGTTCCTAGCGTGCTAATGATCTTCTCATGATTGTTCGAGAGGAAGTTTAAGATGCAGATAGAGAGACAGAAGGATGAAGCTGGATGTTTTCGAGAGCTGGGCAACGGAAGAAAAGTTTAACGGATAGATCATCAGGTTTGTAGTATACGCATGAAGAGGAGGAGAGGCGTAAAGAGAGAAAAAAAATGGGCGAGATACGTAAGCGGCCTACTCTGAGACGAGTTGAGATGACTTCTTTGCGTCAGGAAAGACTCTCCGAAAAAGACCAAGGAATTGAGCTGTTATACTTAATAGATCAAAGCTTACAGGAGAATAACGAGGGCTAGAAATGATACCACGAGGAGAGGATGAAGGAAGGTGAATGCAATCACTGCTTTGTAGCATCGTCCACTGTGTCATGTTCTTGAAGATCGATATGCTCGAGTTTCCATAGAAAAGAGAAGGAGGACGAGAAAGATGATTGCGTGGACGATACCTATAATTGATAGAATGAGAGTCTTAGATAGTAAATAACGATGAGAGAGAATCATGTACGATGAGGAATTTGCGGGAGAGAGAAGCAGGTCGGAAGAGAGAGAGAGTCGTGATTAGAGCGGTAAGCTCGGCGCGGTGGGGAATATGGAAGCTAGGTTCTCATACGGAAGGATGATAATTAAGTTACACTGAATGGAGACTGTATATCCGGTTCTAGATCCTGATTTGGTTCCACCTGAAATTCTGAAGAGTTCATTTTGTTAATGTGTTATTTTTAAATAAACTTAACTGTTTTTGGAATTTCAGTCAGACCGAGACGGATGTCAGGATTCACAGTTATTCAAGGGAAGTGAATGGAAAAATAGGATGTACCTAAGGTCCTACATTTGAGATAAGGGCCTGGACAGGATTGAAGCGACAGAAAGGATGAATCACGTATGCTGAGAGCATTTTTTCGAAATATCTATCCCATAAAGAAATTATAAAGAAATTATTAGGAAAGAACAAACGAGGATTGGGAAGGCAAAGGACCATTGCTGAAAGCATCATTTACGACAGAGTTCTGTATTGTTTGGCATTGATTCATTCTTCCAAATTTGAAGAGAGAAATTATCTGCACTGCTCTGATTTAATATGGCGATGATTTCGAAAGTTTCGGATTGTATAGAAAAGCTCTATTAATTCAATTTTAAATAACTTAGTTCAGAAATCGCGCGTATGAGGAGTGTTTGGTTTTACACCGAGCGTAAGTACCTCAAAACTCGCGGCTCTTATATCACGGATTCTTCAACGAAGTCAAGCGACAAGAGAAAAAATACATCTTATGCCTAATTAATTCACAAAATATTTTAGGTAATTGTTTTTACAACCTCATTATCGACATACCTTCCGATCTATGCGGCGTCATCATCTCAAGTTCTTCTCATTTGACAATCTCACCACTCGAAAACTTTTCACGCTCTCGTTGCGACAAATTTCACATAAGAACAGCAATATTCAACAAGAATCAACCCGAAAACTTTTCATTCATTTTACCCTGATTTTATGGAAGGCTCACGTCATACACCCCAATACGACCTCGACGTTCCATGGATCATCCTCCCACAGTGAGATCACAAATCAACCTGTGAACACCAGGAATATTCCCAGGTCTAATGGGGAAAGACTATGCAAGGCATGAATAATGACGGAAATACGAGTATTTAACCTAAAATGAACACAGATAGGTGAGCCTGAAATTCGACCCTCATCTTCACTAGCCATAATTTTTTCCTTTTCGATAATTATCATCACATTTTTCAAACAAACCTCAACGATAACAAACGTAAAAGGACGAAGAATTCACACATCGCTAATGAAGGTATCCTTAGAGTGATTCCCTCATTTCGCTCGAAATTGCTAATTTTGGATATTTTTTTAGGATTTCTTGATGGTACTGACTGATAATCGGGGTTTTGATTTCGATAGACATAAACTACGGGAGTAGTAGGGCCGTTCTGAAGCACGTTGTTGTCTTCCAGTTTCTCCGTCTGTTTTTCCCTCTCGAACGATGGATAAATTTTCGTAGTCCTGTAGTGATAAGATGGAAATTTCGTTACAATTTTAAGGTGATTGTTATTGTATTTAATCACTTTTGGCGATTCATTAGCCTTCCTTGGCGGATGATCGACAGGTGACGGCGTTTTAGTGGACACAATTTCTAATTGCAGCTCTGAAATGTGAAAAAAAGAAAAATCGGTTGAAGATAATTAAAAAGATGTCGGATAAGTAATTTTCTACATGACTTACCACTCAACATAATTCTTTCTTCAGCTCGGCCGATCGTATTTTCGGAAAGGCATACGTACTCCCCGTAATCTCGACTTTCGACATTTTTGATGAACAAATCCATTTCGGTAGTGAATTCGTTGACCGTGCGTTCCGTAATATTTATCTTGTGGTTTGGCAATACTGGTTCATCTAGAGAAGGGCAAAAATTACACATTATGATGTTCAATACTCGGAATATATATTATGTATAGGATTCGAACAAATAATTTACAAAAAGAGATTTGGCTGTGAATTTAGTGAGTGCTTATTCCTCCGTTGTTACTGACAACGTGCGCGCTCTATATTTTGTCACTACGAAGCTTTTCGGCTATCTACAAAATAAAGAAAGAATTATCCGAAAACACGAACTCCCGAAAATACATTGCTGTGACTAGAAGAAAGGAAATTATAGTAGGGTACAGAATTACCGATATGTGACCTGCGATGGTACACAGGAAACAGTGCTAGGTACCACCAAGAAAAATAAAAATGAGGTGAGTCAACAATCTTACAAAAATATCAGTACAAAGTTACCAATATAAAATTGATTAGGATTCAAGCAAGTAATTTACTATTCGATAGGAAAAAATATTCTTCACAACTCGTCATTCTTAAAATTTTGAATACTTTTCCCCCCAATTCAATTATTTTACTTTGTCTCTGTGAAAACTGAATTTTCAACAGGAAAAAATCTCTGGCGCCTAAAAATGGTGCCCAACAGTCCTATCTTTACCGAAATTCAATGCAGATTACAAATTTCATATTGGTGCCGCTAAAAAACTTGACCTCCGAACACAATTTCCAAAATTCGAAGTTATTGCCCACTGTGAAAACTGATTTTCAACAGGAAAAAATCTCTGGCGCCTAAGAATGGTGCTCAATAGTCCTATCCTAACTGAAATTTAACGCAGAATGAGAATTTCATGCCGAGTCAGCTGAAAAACTTGACCTTCGATCACAATTCAAAGTTATTGCCCTCTGTGAAAACTGAATTTTTAACAGGAAAAAATTTCAATCAACGAAAAATGGTACACAATAGTCCTGTCCTAACCAAAATTTAACGTAGAATTCGAATTTCATATATTGGTTCCGCCGAAAAACTTGACCTCCGATCACAATTTCCAAAATTTGAAATTCTTGCCCCTCGTGAAAACTGAATTTTCAACAGGAAAAAATCTCAATCGCCTAAAACTGGTACCCAATAATCCTGTCCTATCCGAAATTTAACGCGAATTACGAATTTCATATTGGTTTCACTGAAAAACTTGATCTCCGGGTCACAATTTCCCAATTTTCAATGGTCTCGTGCACACTTTACATAAGCGGGAAAAACTCAATTTCACAGGCGACCGATTTAAAGAGCGTTTGAGAATCGTTCAATAAAATGGATGATTATGGGTAGAGAAGTTCCGATTTGAGGATAAGGGACCAAAAAGGCAGATTTTCTGATCTTCGACTTTCAACTTACTATTTTGTTGAGGAAAAAAAAAAACTAAAGAGCATTGGAAATGTAAACTGAAAAAACTGTAATTACAATGTATTTTTGCGAAATGAACTTTGGGAAGGTACAAGTACAACGCCCAACAAGTTTGATGAACTTCATTTTGACAATTTCTCGAATATCCTGGGGTGCTTATTCGAATCCATTTCAAATAGTACTGATTTGGTTGTATTATTGATGGCCTTCACGTTCATGACTGGAGAAAGGTATGTCTCAATTCTCTGATATTTCTTACTTGAAATTTAATTCTAGTTGGTTCTAAAATTATCTACAGGCTAAGGATGAAGCGAATCTATCTCTCTAAATGAGATAATAATTCATATGTCTTACTTCTACTGTTGATCCACTGGTAAGTAGCCTTCGGCGACGCTTCTATTTTGCAACGCAGTTTGACATCTTTTATCTGCGGCGCTCCTATGAAATTATTTTTCACTTTGATTTGTGGTTTGACTGCAAAAAATAGACGACAATCATTTTCATTGAATAATTGATGCAGTAGGATGACCAAAGATGACCGGGGGCGGTCAGCCCTAGTATCGCGCACTACGTAAAAACGGGATAATCGATGGGTGTTCGGCGGAAGCTTTGCTAAAATCGATCAAAATCACTTGTAGGAAATTTTTCGGTCCAAGAATTTTGTGCCCTCTACTAACTCTGAAATAACTCCCCTATTGACAAAAATAAGCTAATAAGCTGAAGAAAGCGAGGCGCGGAAGACGCCCCCCCCCCAATGCAAATGATTGTTCGCGGCGGAGCGCACTAAACTTTTGCGAGCTTTTGGCCTCACCCCCAACACGGGCATAGCTGCTTAACGAAGCTACATACCTTATTCGAATAGGCTAAAAATGTTTCATTTGTAGTGAATCGTACATTATTTTTTTCTTCTTTTTCATTCTGTATTCATCATGAATAATTTATAATTTTTAATGGAATTATAATATTGGATCATATTGTGCTTCTTGTTATCATAATTATGAGTGCAATACGTTACTTCACAAAAAAAAAAAAAAAAAACAAAAATTGAACCAGCGAAATTTTGAACTCACGAAGTTTTTTTCAACCAAATCAATGCGAAGATATATGAATTCAAAGTTCTTAAAAAATGAGATGCTACCTGAGCTAGTAAATTTCTTCAATAGTGAAATCTCATTCATTTTGTGTTCTATTGGTGATTTTTAAATTTCTCGCATTTCGAGATTTTCAATAATTTTTGAGGTCTTACTTCCTTTTGAACATTTAAAAGTTGATCAATATTATCAAAGATTAGATAATAATAAGGATGGTAAAGATAAAAATAGAAGTGAAATTAGAACATAACAAAACAAAAACTTCTTTCCCAAAACAAAGATAATATATAATACTAAGAAAAAAAAAAATGGTTCTGATCTCGCCGGGGCAAAATTAAATTTTTGTACCTTTCCTCTACATTAAAATACTGCGGTAGAACATTCTTTCAGATCAATCGATTTTTTATACCTATTTTTAGTATTACGAGTATAATATTTTTGTTTCAAAACAGAAGTTTTTATTTTCTTTTGTGAATTGTCTATTATTATTTTTTTTTTTCCATTATTATTAATTATTTAGTTGACAAAAAGAGGCGCTCAACTCTGCTTTTGGACGCAGAGAATCATTTTATTACGTACTTGTTACAGAAAACTCTTTGGAAAGCTGCAAGGTTTTCAAATTCTACACACAGCTACAGCAGATCTTGCAAAAAAAAAAAAAAAAAAAAACACTGTCCAAGTGCGATTTTCTTGAATCGATATGCGTTGTTCTAATTTATGGTTATTCGTATTACCAAGAAGAGTGTACACCCGAAGGTGTAGCAAATTATATTGAACCACAAGAGAAACAGCCGCTAAATGTTTTTGGTTAAGCAACCATCATCGGAGCGTAAACGAAAGCGAAAAGCTCTCTTGAAGCCTAACCCGGTTCCTCTCCTCCTATATGGATTACCCAAAGTACATAAAAAAGATGTACCAATGCGGCCGGTCGTGTCATTTGTCTTGTCGCCAACTTACTTGTTAGCTAAATTTATTGATAGATGGTTCAAATCGCGAGTAGATTATACCTCCCCTCACTCAGTATTAAACTCAGGTTCGTTGACGGAGAGGTTGAAGAATATAAGCCTCCCTGAGGAAACGATTTTATGTTCCTTTGATGTGGTGGGATTATTTCCTCACATCCCGAAGGCTGTCGCAATCCGACATATGGGCGAATTGCTTGTAAAAACTGGTGTCCCTCATGAGGAATTGGTAGAATTCTTCGACCTTCTGAGAGTTTGTTGGACTCCCAATTTTTGTAAACTTGAGGGAAAATTTTTCGAATTCCAGAAGAAGTGGGGATCCCCATTGGGTCCCCTTTGGGCTCATTAATATCGGACGTTTTCATGTCCAGATTTGAAGTCGAATTGTTTTCTTCGGGCCAGGTACTTCTAAATTACGTCTTCTACTGGCATAGGTATGTAGACGACATATTGTGCGCGTGGACTGGCCCAGTGGAACTCCTTAGTGAGTCTTACTTAAATGGCCGATATCCTTCCATAAAATTCACTCTGGAAGTTGGCGGATTATTAATAAATTTCTTGGATTTGTCCATATTTATTAGAGATGGCGTCCATGAATTTGGTATTTACAGGAAAGAAACTTCGACTGATATAACATTCCATGGGTCATCTTTCTGTCCCGCTGCACACAAGATCGCTACCTTCAATAGTTTGATACATCGACTGACTAGTATTCCCTTGAGTCAGGATGCTTTCCAGAAGGAACTAGGGACGATTAAGTACCTGGCCAGAGTGAACCAAGTTCGAGTGGACATTGATTTAATGGTCCGAAGGAGGCTTACGAGAAAATGCTTCGATTCTACCACCTCCCTCCCTAGGGATTTGCATAACAGTAGAAAACGTTGGATTAAACTCCCTTACTTGGGCAGGTTTTCGTTGAAGTTGGGCCGGGTACTCAGTCCTTTTGGGTTCCGGCCGGCGTTTTATAATATCAATACTCTAAAAAGTTTATTTGTGAAATTGAAGGACCCGATTCCTCCGGTCGAGAGAAGTGGGGTATACAGTATAGCCTGCAACGATTGCCCAGGTATTTATATAGGGATGACCGGGCGTCAGCTCCAAATAAGAATTGAGGAGCATAAAAAAGCGTGGGAGAAGGGTAATTTGCGTGAATCGGCTTCTGCTGATCATCTACTCGAGAGTGGCCATAAATTCAAGGAGGGCTCTGGTATCCTCCCCCATAGGGAGAACTCATATTTTAAACGGCTGGCTTTAAAAAATATAGAAATCATACGACACCGGAATAACGAAGACTTCACGGTTTTAAACAGGTTCATTCCTAAAGAGGGTCTGATTGAGCTAGTATATGAGAATGATTCAAACTTCGATGACTCGCTGATTAAATCATGATCTTCTGGTTAACTCCCTCTGTCTTTGTTGATGTTGGATTCAGTCGCTTTCGTTTACGCTCCGATGATGGTTGTTCAAACGAAAACGTTTGGCGGCTGTTTCTCTTGTGGTTCAATATAATTTGCTACACCTTCGGGTGTACACTCTTCTTGGTAATGCGATTTTCTTTTCTCTTGATCCGCCGCGAACTATGCAATGTACTTTTGAGCGTCGAAAGGAAGGGAAATACTGATCGAAGCAGCGTCCCAGAGACGACTTTTTATTCCGCCTAATCCGCCGCGAATCAAATTATCTATGTAGTTTTAGGCAGAGGAAAGCGGGGAAGCAATCATAAACACAGCATCACAAAGCGTTCCTAGGAGTCACTTCTCGCATCCACTGAACAAGAAAAGCGCAGTGATAAGCACTGATTTTTCAATTCCGTCAACGCGGCGCTCACGTCATCAACAATCCGACTCTTTCAGCATCCGTACAATTTTTTCTCCACGTTTATTCCAATTTTTCGGCTGCTTAAGATGGCGATTAATTTCTGTAGCTACGATATAGGACAAATTTTTGATAGAAAGTTCGCATTCCGTCGTGTAAAATCAAAATTCTGCTACTTGACACTTATCAGGGATCGTTCAACATTATCCAAATTGGAAAATCGATTTGATCCCGTTTTCACATTTATCGATCCTGGCGCTCCCCGCGGATGACCGACCCGAATTATTTATATCTACTTACAATTGACTCGTACGTTGAATCTCTTACTCCTAATCGGTGGGACTGTACTTTTCGCGTAACATAGATAATTTCCCATGTCCCATCTGTCCACGTCAAATAAAGTAAGATTTTCTCCATACACAACATCACGTGACTCTGAAATAAGAATTAAATAGAATAATCATTAATTATCAAATAGAGAACTTGACGCGGACTACAAAGCGTACTTTTCCGCCTTTTACTGTATTTTCTGACACCAATAACAGACGAAACTTAATTGAATCGCATTGTTTCATTCAAGAGTATACATTTCTTCGTCCTTTGTCTATCAAATCTACCAATATATTGAAGGAATGGAACGCACAATAAATTGCCTTTAATTCATCTACGATACCTTTATACAAACCAAATTGTAAGAAAACGAGCTATCAGATTGTTTAAAAGGTAGACGTCGCCGCCGATTATACCATCGCGATGAAAATGAGGGTAATAAGGAGGCGTGAGTGAAAACGAGACAGAAATGCCGAGATAGACGTTCAAAAGCTAATAAATCTGGACGACAATAAACAATGAGAGCTTACAATACACACTGAACCAAACGACGCGACGCGACGAGAGCACTCTTAAAAAAATACGCCTCAGCCTGTAAACTTGGAAACAATAGCGTGCGGTACAGAGCGAATACGAGAATAATACGAATTTGGTCGACGGAATAATCGACGAAAGTGAAAATGATGTTAGAGTCTCACTCAGCGTTTAGCAAAAGAACACGAACGACGCTAACTTAAAGCGCGCAAAATGAACATCCGCTCGACGTACGATAGCAAGAAGAAATTATATGCTTCTGGAGTTGACAGAATGACTTTTTGGGTTTATGTTCACTTTAGCATGAGACTAGGACCACGAGGAACATTTCGAGTTTGAAGATTTGAAAAAAAAAAAAAATTGAAAAATAGAGTGGAAGAAAAAAAGAGAACAAACTAAGAGACACGGAGAGAGGGCTAAGAACCGAGAGACACAGAGAGTGTATAAAAATAATGTAGAAGAAAAGAGGGGAATGTAATAATGGTAAATTCAGTCGTTCGTGACGAATAAAGACAAATGTATATAGGAGCTGCCATTTGCAATAAAATTTCGTACTTCTTCGCATTCGACGATGTAAACCCAAAAACAAAGTCAAAAATCTGAGGAAAAAAAAAACGTGATGGTAATTCATCTTTATTAAACAATGAATAAGCTTATAAGTAGAACGTATTATTCGGACGAGTTCTTCCAAGAGCCTACAGGTCTTGAGAATTGAATGGATGAACGATTTCGGTATCGTCGAGAGTTTTTCGGACATTTTGGCTCTGAAAATTAAATTTTTGCTTTAAAAAATTACTGATCAACTTTTACGAGTATGACATGAAAAGAGGTTAGAAAACCACTGCTAAAATTGATTTACGAGTGATACTAGACACCGAAGGCAGAACAATTCACCCATTTTCACGCTGTCGAGACAGAACGCCTACGTTTATTCTTGGTGGCTCGCGACCACGCGCAACAAAGCTTCTGGCAATTGACTTTTCCGTTTATTTACCATCAACACATAATTTTTGGTTGCGGTGCAGAATACCACTACGAATTCGTCGTTCATCATCCCAGAATATTTTTACTGGTTATGTCACGGAGTTACTACATTGCGCTACACTCGACGCAGGCTACATCGAGTGAGCCTGTGAAACCTTAAATGAAAGGATTGAGACCTAACTGATGATGAGAAATCACAAAGCAAGTTTGAAGAGTCTACTAGGATAGAGACAACGAAGGTCGGCCTTTTGTAATACAAACAAACAAAAAAAACATTGTGCAGTTTGTAGACAAGTTTCAAGATCGATGGACGTTTCATTATCGACTTGTATTCAAGAGTTCGCCGTTTTGACAATATTCGCACTTCTGATCCTTTCCGTGATTTGCCAATTCCACTCTTCCTTTTCGCAGGCCCTTTTTGGCAATCAAGGTTCTTGATGGAGTCTAATCTCAAGGCCCATTTGGAGCTTCCTTTCGATCTTCAGGAAGCTTTTCACGCTGCACATGTCACGTGGTAGGCGGATGTTAATTTCGACTCTTCTCGACGTTCGTTGTTATGAAGGCAGGTACCATGATTGTAGTCTTGAACTCAGATTTATTCAAGAAGCGGTTGGGCTTAGCCGTTATAAATTATTTGAAAACTTACAATATTGTAACGTCTTCATGAAATATATAATGGTGACCGTAAAAAAAAAAAACAAAAAAAAAAACAAAAAAAAAAAACAAAAAAAAAAACTCCACTTGCTCCACTTGGAAAGCTGCCTTGAGGCTTGTGCTGACTTGTCAGTAACCAAAGCATTCCATTGTCTTCTTTCCTGTTTCTTCTATCAGGTTTACTTACTTGATATATTATACTCGAATGAATTAAATGTGGATTGTTTTGCATGTTCTTAAGTGTGCACTATATGGGAATGTGTGAACTACTTACATGGTGGTGTATTTGTCTGTTTCATAGGATTTCCAGTGTTTTGGATCTTGAGTGCACAACTTATACGAGGGTGTGTGCACTACTTACTTCGTTTTTATCCGTGTAATACATTTCTTAGGCGTGTCAATTTTGTTTCCTTGGCGTGTTACCGATAGGCGGGCAATTCCGTTTTTTGAGGCGTGCGATTAAATGTATGCCTATTTTATTTGACCCTAAAAAATATCAAACTTCCCCCCCCCAAACTAATATCGTAATTTCGGTATTTTTTTATTCGTTTGCAAGAATTAATATTTAAGTGAGAAAAATGTCATTTTAAAAGTCAGAAGTTTGTTGATTATACCTTGATATTTTGCACAAAGGAAGACATGTGAAAAACGTTCTTTATACAAAATTATGCATTTTTGGACTTTTTAGTTGACCTACGGATAGAAAAGTTGACTTTACTTGACTTAGTTGACCATGTACCAAAAAAGTTGACTTTAATCGACTTAGTTGACTTAGTTGACCTGGTAGACACCCTG
Organism: Aspidiotus rigidus; assembly: GCA_035079385.1. NCBI lineage: Eukaryota > Metazoa > Arthropoda > Insecta > Hemiptera > Diaspididae > Aspidiotus > Aspidiotus rigidus. The sequence goes on along the minus strand of JAVHKY010000015.1, from coordinate 1,091,476 downwards.
CAAACTAAGGTGATAAAGGCGATCTGTGGTTATGACTTGAATGCAGGCATCATATCAACCAATCTATGGTGAAGGGATGAAGCAATGACCAGACAGAAGGAAAATATAAGGAAAACGTGAGCGGGAAGTACAAGCTAAGTTGCGAAAAGTGTGAAGGCATCCATATTAGTGCACCTAAGAGAAAGTTCAACATTAGGAAAACGGAGCACAAAAGATTAAGGGAAGAAAAAGATGAGAAGTCACTGTTGACACGTTTCATATCTTTCCTGAAGTTTCCTGAAACCTAGCATTCAGTTCCACAATTTGTAAGTTCCCACCACCCCCGTGAGTTACCCCCCCCCCCCAAAAAAAAAGTCTTTCTCAAGTTTCCTGAATTCTAGGCTCCGATTCCGATATTTGCGAAAGGAACCACAAATATGATTCTGAAAATCTGCGAGTTTACACCATCCCCGCGAGTCCGCCCCCCCTTAATAGCCTTCTATACTATATCTCTCCTCTTCCTTTAAAATAACAAACTATGACGTAATCAGCCGTGACCTCAAGGGCCCACGACGCCATCTACAGAGGAGACCCGAGCAGCATCACTATGAAATCTATATAATTGAGACTGTTGGGAGGCTTACGAACGGAGTGAGCGATCCTAAGAATAGAAGAGAGTAAGGAAGAGAGAGAGCTCAAGTTGTGCTGATAACGTTACAGACAACCATAAAGTATGGATACGACGTGACGAGCTGATGACGTCACCAATGTTGATATCTATACATGAGCTAGATAACTCAACTTCCAGTTCACCTTGCCTATTAATCTAAAAAGAGGGGTGAACGAGGGAAGCCAGAGTGAGCTCCTCGCCATGATTTCATCAAAGAGAAGGCGTGGAGATCACTTACTAGTAGACATAGAAATCTTTATTTGTTGGACACTGCCAAAGCCGTAACGAGCAGGTACTGATGATGACGCCAAAGGCAGCCGTAATGGATGGTCACGACGTCACGAGCTATGACGTCACCAATATTGATACCCATATGTGAGCTACATAGCTCAACTTACATTTCACCTTGCCTATATTAATCCAAGAATGGGGGCGAACAAGCGGAGCGACTGAGTCCCTCGCAGGCTAGCAAGTCCATGATTTCATCACAGAACAGGGGTGCTCTTAAAATATAATCGAGGTCACGTACTAGTACGTAGACATCAAACATGATCTTTATTTTTTTGTCACTGCCAGAAAACTCTCTTTTTCTCCAAGTCCCAAACCTCTCATACCCATATAGGTTGAAGGTCAATTTTCTTTTTGGCAAATACTGCAATGAAGAACAGCACAATGATAAAGAAATAATTATGTGGAAGTCATTTTTGTAAAAAACCACATGGAGGAGAAAACTCTGGTAACAGATGAAGATTGTAGATCCAAAGAGGAGCAAAACCAGCCTTTCAAACAATGTAATCGATCACGTTTGACAGCGAAAAATTATTCGGTTGTTTGAGTGAAGATGAACAGAAGTGGTAGCCAATAAAGATGTAGCGCACAGGTTAAAGAATAATCCAATCAGGACGTGGCATTGTTATAACCCAAGAAGATCCCAGTACTATATTATAAGAACTAACCTTTAAGGTCTTAAAGAAAGTTTTGTTTTTACGTGACAAACAGATATCAATTTAAATGAGACAGTTTGCTTTTGTTGCCACCTTTATTCAAAAACAAGTCGACGTTTCGACGCACCTCGTCGTCATCATCAGGAAACGTACAGAAATAAAGCAAACTGTCTCATTTACCGCGACATTCTCAATCGTTTGGTGACGGTAACGCTGGACCTTAAGGTACCTAAGAAGGTACCTTATTGGTTAAGGAAATTTTTCTAAGGGAAATTTGACGTTTTAAGGACACTTTAAACGTTAAGTGTTGATTAAGAATGTCGCGATTAAACTTTAAGGTCTTGTTCTTCAGTAGCAATATGTAAGTGCGATGATGACGTAACACTATAAGGAACTTTCACAGGTATACCAACTGATAATTTGTATCGGCCATCCGCTTGGGTCGTTAAAAACTCGTCGTGATTTGTTACAATAGTAATGATATTTCCGTCGAAATCGTAAGAGGTATCGAACTATGGCCGTATATGGGACAAAACTGTAAAATTTGGAATATAAGTCTCTAATTAAGCGGAATTGGAGGTCTGTGTGTTCGTGGACATCTCTAATGGATATTGGGAAGCCAAATGTGCTTTGATCAAATGTTTTAGTTTTTTCACTCTTCCATATACACCCATAATTTTGATACCTCCTACGATTTCTCCCCGGTGCAGCGCAATGCTGGCATTGCCTGGTTGGACTTCTCGCCTGTTTTAAACTCAAAATTACCTAATCTCCACCAGCAGCGCTAATAGTAACCTACGTAATAATAACTAACGCTGCTGTGGAGATTAGGTAATTTTTAGTCTGAAATGGGCGAAAATCATCAATTGGGTGTACTTATGTAAGTTCCCTGTGGTAACACTCGAAAGTATTCTTGTAAGCTGACTAATAAAGTAGAATAGTATACTTGAGACATTGTCGGAAAACTACAAAATCGACCAGAGATCAACCTGCCGGAGACTGTCGACTTCAGCTTGATAGGAAAATTTGAAGAAGTAGACTCGAAATCGACCTAAAATTGACATGACAAGTGAGTTGGACCTCACGAAGGTCGATTTCAACAAATATATCGCCGTGTTTCGACCAAAGTTTCGAAAGAAGTAAATTCTCGGTTGACAAGGTTCATTGAGAGAGTGAGTCATAGATTTGATCGCCATCGTCAGATTCAAAACAGGACACTACTGAGTGGAAATCTGGAAATGACCATCGGCATATCAATTTCTATAAACTGGGAAATTGAGGTCGCTGTGGGAAAAGAGTGGGACAGCCTAGACCACCCTCCATCCAGTTTCTTAGCTTTCATCTGAGCTTAGAAAAACGGGTGCTTCTGTACAACGTGATGCAGATTACGTCATATAGGCAATTCACGTAAAATTCAGTCCAAAACTGTAGCAAGTTGACCCTATCTTAGAAAAACGGGTGCTTCTGTACAACGTGATGCAGATTACGTCATATAGGCAATTCACGTAAAATTCAGTCCAAAACTGTAGCAAGTTGACCCTATCTTCGAACTTTCCATGAACTAGCGAGCTGCCTAACACCAATTCTCAATTTGTACTATAACCAGTAAGTTTCTCTCAACCGAAGTGAGAAACATTATCGATGCAGTTTCAAAAAATTATCACAATCATACAATATAATTTAAACGAGACTAAAGCATACAACAGGCCATACACCGAGAAGAGACGTCGCGGCAAAAGATCGCAACACACTTTCTTCGCTTAAGTACCTCGAAACACTATCCGACAAATAAAATACTCGTAATAACTACGAAAATCACCTCTCCTAACGACGATTTGGTGGAGGAGTGTAACCCACCTTCTATGCTTGCAGTAAACGAGTAAATTAGCAGTAGCTTCTTATGAGATTTCGTATTAGGAAAACTAAGTTCCACAGTAATCATCTTCATCCTACCAGTGTAAACTACGAGCCCTTTCGTGCATTTTAGATTGTAATAGTCGTTTCAAAATTTGACTTTTCTCGAAAATGGTTTCGAAATTTCTAGAATCGAGATTTGAGAAATATACTTAATGAAGTTTTACGCACTCGTATGTAGCAAGGAAATTGTTTTATTTGTCAGCGTCTTTTTTTTTTTCCTCCAATACCATTAACTTAGTCAGTGAAGCAAGAAAAAAAAAAAAAGTGTGACGATATTCAGCGTTTTCTTTCGAGACAAAAAAGAAGCAATCTCTTAGAAAGAAAGGAGTATCATCAAACTATCATGAGATAATGATCTTTTTTTGATTTTTTAAATAGATACTTGAAGCTTTTTCATGAACGAAGAGAAGTCTTACTTAAATTCATTTTGAAAATTTCCTTGGAATTCTTTCAACAGAAACTCTTCTATGAGGCTAGAGTAACACGATTCCATCCAAAATTCTTGAAGTTGATACGATAAATAAAAATTGTTCGATTTCCCGAAGTCGACAAATTTGAACGATATCAATTAATTTGCAAAATCAGGACACATTCCGGGTCGAATGGAGAACGTAAACAAAAATGATCATAAAACGAATAGACTCCTTCCGGGAAATGAAATAATATATTAAAAGCGCCATCATTGGTCGATGATGAGGAGGTTCGCGAGGGGAAAAATTGACGCACTTTCACGCGAAAGCATACCAAACGACCACAATTGCATTGAATTATCGTGACGCTCTATATAGCTCACAATGAATATTATTTCTCAGAGAGTGAAGGAGACATGGAAAAATAAACGGAAAACGATAGGAAGACGCGAACGAGCGTCGCGTCTTGATTTTCGTGAGCATTTGAAGCGTAATAATTAAACTATAAGAATCATCGCATCGTCGGTTTCCCAAACTTCGCCCCAACCATTCTAATAACGTAGCTTAAATGGCGGATCACTGGAGTGCATTTATTACCTATTTTCTTATCTCTTCGTAAAATGATAGGTTTTCCGTCTTCCCGCTTCCAGCTAACTTCCGGTTTCGGCTCACCGGTCGCTCGACAACGAAGATGTATGGTGCCACCTTCCAGAGCTTGGTAACCGTCGGAGAAAGCCTCGTCATCATTCAGTATGTCTGGAGGTACGGTTACGTTCAGATTGCCGATCTGAAAGAGAAGAAAAAACAAGTCGAGTACTTTTTGAGCACGGACAGAAAAATGAGGTAAATTTTCGATGAGTTGCGACGACAATATTCATTTTTTTTATCTCTCCTTTTTTCAAGTAATTCACGTATCCAAAAAACTTCAACCAATTTTTTACTACTTCGAATATTTTTCGACAGAATTTTTCGAGGTAGGTACATAACTTTTATTCGAGTTTCATGACATGCGTTAACATAAAATTGGAACGCAGGTCAATACTTTTAAAACATTCTTCTTTTTTAATTTCGCGCTCGAAGAAGGCGAGTTCGATTTAGTGCGATTTTTAAAAGGCATTTTTGTTTGAATTTCGAATTATTAAAAAAAAACGTCGAATTTACCCCGTTAAAAAAAAACTTTTCCAATACTCTTCCAAAAACTTTCGATAAATTAAAACAGGTATCATACTGACATCATTCACTGATATTGACTTCTACCGGTTAATGCTCTTACTTTCATAATTAAAGTTTAGTGGAAGGTGGGTCGTCGCCCTAATGATTTTCTCTTGATTATTTGAGAGGGAGTTTGAAATGCAGGGCGAGACAGAATGGTGAGGCTGGATGTTTCTAGGAGCAGGGCAAGAGAAGAAGTCTTGACCAGGTAGACATCAGTATTACAGTATAGGCATAAGGGAAGGTGGTGAAAGGCGTAAAAAGAGGGGAAAAAGTTCAGACGAGTACGGTCCATTCGTAGAGGGTCACGATGACTTCTTCACCTCGGAGACTTTGTGGCAAATAGGGAGGACCAGGAATCATACTAACTAGGAGAAGAGAATGAGGGAGTAGTAATGAGATCTGAGATCATACGAGAAGTACGGGAGGCGGGCAGGTATGGAAGGTGGACGCAGTGATTGTCTTGAGGTCAGAGTGTCCCAGTATCAATAAATAAGAAATGGAGGATGAGGAAGAACTTGAGGAATGTACAAGAATGAAGATTTATGAAACGATAGGATAAGTAGGATAATGGGTTTTTGATAGGAAGTAAGGATGAGGAATAATCATGATATTATAAGGAATTTGCGAGGAGGAAAGAAGCTGGAGAACATGGTGCGGTAAATTCAAGGGTGAACATGGAAGCGAAGGAAGAGATTGTATATCCGGTTCTAGGACCCGTTTTGGACCCGTTTGTGCAGCAGAGAAGGTAGGAGGGAAATTCTGAAGATATGATTTTGTTGATGTCTTTTTTGTGCGTGAAGTAAGCTGTTCTACGATTTTCAATACGATCGAGTTGGATTTCGGACATAGTAATCGACCAAAAGGGGATGTATGAAAAGAAATAGAAGCCCAAGTTTAAAATGAGTGTCTTTGAAGCGACATGGACTGAGAGTACTTGAAAAATTGGAAGATTTCGGTGTTGGCTGTTGAGGCCAGAAGTAAAAGAGCGCAGGAACGCAGAGAAGGAACAACTGCCTCATCGCATAAGCTGAGTGAAAGGCCGGTGCGTAGTGCGTCAAGTATCAGTCGAAGAAAGGAAGATTGAATGGAGTCCAGGTATTTCAAGGTTAGAGAGGGTGTAAAGGTATTTGAGAACGTTCAAGGAATTACGCACTTTGTTCTTCAATTTTCGATATAGGGGGTCCCAGGAGGTACCGGAATCGAAGATGAGACCAAGAAACTTGGCAGAGGATTGGATAGTAATCAGGAAGTTCTATGGACGCAGAGAAGGAAGGGATGTAGGGCGTGAGTTTTCTTTTCGGAACATTACCATAAAAGTTTTTTTGAGTCTGAAAATCGAAATTCACGGTCAGGCGACCACTTTGAAATTCTATCAAAGGCTAATTTGAGTAGTCTTGCTGCTCGCGGGGAATCGTAGGTCAGTGGGGAGATACTGAAATCATCTCAAAAGGGGAAAGGTGACATTGTTTGTTGGGCATTTATAGCAATTAGGGAGGGAATAAACTCCATACTTCTCCGGATTTATGGGAACAATATGGGTTTTGAATTCCAACCGTTACAGAAATGTGATGGAGAAAGGCTAAAGAAGTTTGGTAGATTGCTTCGAAGGTCAATATGATATAACTTGGAGATGTAGAGACACGAGATACGGGGAAAAGCTTCCTGGAGGCCGAAAGCAATGAAATAGATGTAAATACTGTATATATTTTTCGGTGAGTAAATGTACGGCTGTTTAAAACTGTAGCATGTATTGGAAACTACTAAGATTATTAGATGTTCATCAGTCACGTCCGTGTGAAGAGAACATCTATAAATAGTTGCGTGATTTCTTGTTCTTGAAAAGAAAGGAAGGAAAGGTTTTACAACAAACACATGTGCCTAGGTTTAGACGAGCTGTCTGCACTTTCGACGTTTACCATTGTAATTGAACGATGATTGTGTCGTTCTACAGTCAACGATCTTTAACGCATGTAGAAAAAATCCTTTACCGGATTATAAGAAACGGGCTGGCGCGGGTAGCCGGGTCCAGGGACGCGACCGGACGAAACTACGCGCGATCGACAAGGGTAGGTTTCAAACTACTCTGTTTAATAGTAAATCAGTTCGGCGGAATTGTAGTCGTTCATCGAATTACTCGTATCGAGCGTTGATATTTCGGTTGCTATATTTCTGTGTTTTGTCGGATTGTCCGTGGTTATCGGTAGTGATTGTGGGTGTATTTGAACTCTTATTCTAGATACTATACATATCGGGCTTGATATTGTATTGGTGAGTGGTTCACTGAGTATATTTGTAATTTACATTCGTCTGCTATCAGTTAGGGATACTTCATTATAAGATTACGTTAGTGTTATGTCTTGCGGCACGCACATGAGAAGGAATCAGTAGAGGTGCGTGATAAATAGGATTTGTGGTTAACACTGAGTATGACTCAAGGTGGCCTACTGCTGTATTGTTTGCTGACGTCTGGTGTCCTAGGTGACGACGGTGGGAAGGCTTATCGTCGGTTCAGGGCGGTCCTGGAGTGGCCGTTAAGGAGAGGACCTGGATAGTTAGCCGAGACCCGAGGTAGCCGATGGACCGAGCTGACCTAAGGGTAGAATAGGTAATGCGAGTCTTGTCGGTGGTCAGGGGAACAGTCTGTTCTCCTGATGAGCACTGGAGCTGCATCCTCCAGTGGAAGCCCGAGCAGGGGCTGGGACCCTTGAGGTCAAAAGGCCATGAGATGGACTTCATGGCAGGGACGGGGCGTCATCACAGAGTCTCTTGTAATGGGACTTGTGTGGTGATTGGCATCGGCTAGTCAGGTTAAGGGGTACCAGCTGAGTTAGGTGCCAGGGGCCTTGTCGCACAAATCCGAGGCTGGGGTTGGCCGCCCCAGATAAGGTGGTAGTGGACTCGGTTCTGCCCCACTAATGTGGACACTGCGGGGCAATCGTAGAGTTGCTGAACCTGTAGCCATCAGGCTGCTATTGGGCGGCTGATGGGGACTCGACATTACATAGTTAGTGAAGGGGAAATGATCAGAAAGTTCTACCAGTGTGACAACTGGGGCAAGGCCCTCTGTTGGTGTCAAGACGAGAGAATAAGTGAAGGTCTGGTCAATTCCCCGTAAGGTTTGAAGGCACAGTCTATGGCAAAGGTCGTGCGTGACCGCATGTTAGGTAGGTCGTGTAGGCGTATGTTGCAGGTATACTCAAACGAGTTTTAAAAACCTTTTACAGGAAGTTCAATGAAAAGGCGGAGTTGGCTCAGCAGAGAGATTTTTCAAGATCGGACTGACGTAAGTGGCTCTTTGGTGTATGTTAGGTTGTATTCGTGAGGGGGCAGGCGCTCCGGCAATTTATTAGGGTTACATAGAGTTTTGAGTTTAAGCGGAAGACTTCCTTACTTTGGAGGTTTCAGTCAGATATATTTGGAAGGTGCTGCGACCTTTGTAGAGGCCGTTCTGAAATTAGCTCAATTGATTTTAAAATTTTATCAAAACTTAACCAAATCAAAGTGAGAGTTTTGATGAAGCCTTCAAAAAGAGCAGTTTCAAACTCTCAACAAAGAATCCGTTATCTTGACAGGAAATCTGTTTTGAAAAATGACGGCCGCCGTCTGGAAAAATCTAGGACTAAGAAAAATGTTGACCTCGAAGCTATATACTAGTATGATAGGAGAGGGGGGGACTTGGAAAAATTTCGACCTCCGAGCTACACATGATGAGATCGAAAAATTTCGAATATAGACCTGTTTATGTTGGGGGAACTTCGAAAAGTGTGGACTTCCGAGCTGAAACTTTCAAAATGGTGAGAAACAAAGTTTAATCTTCATTCAAACAAAGAAACTCCATAAAAGAGGTTCCCTGTTTGCCTCGATTAACATAGTTAATGAAGGCAAACCCCAGCAACTAACTTTTCTTCTATTGGAGGCAGTGAGGTATCCTAAGAAAATGCCCACGTTCGCGTCCGTCTTTCGTGACTCCATTAATGACCTCGACCTTATTCAGGGGTCATTTATTAATTACGTATGAACGTTCTTGACTACTTTTGACCCCCCTCTCCCCAAGTAGGGACACATGAGATTCCTTCTTACCTAGCATTCTACCAAAAATGCTGGGGGAAAGCTTTTTCGCCGAATTTTGAAATTGATAACGCTCATTTTTCTTCGCTCGTTCTGAAGATGAATTTCTTCAATCTTGACTCGTGAAAAAAATTTAAAAAACTTTGGCTTCCTCCCCCCCCCCTCTCCAAGCGAGGTCATATAGAGATTTTTTAAACCCCTTCTTCCCCTGAGGCTCTTACGCAGTTAATGAATGGCCCTCCAGGTATTCGAAAACTTTTCAGCTGCGATCCTCTACCCAGGGGATTTGAAAGAAGTTTCAACTGTGAACCTCTAGAATGGAGACACTTGAAAAAATTTCAAGAATGTAGGCATATGGTATCACCAGAACCTCCAGTAGCGGCTCCAAACGATCACCTTGGGAGGAACAAAACTCTAAAGCAGTGTTTCTCAACCCTTCTTACATCGCGTCACATTTTTACATTAGACGATATAACTGCGGCAGAGTATTTCCAGAACTCTAAATTGTATCAAATATTTTTATGCGTTTTGATATTTGCATGTCTCTGGTGATTTCCTCCTCCTAATTTCAGAATTTGTGGCCTTTTTTCTCTATACCGCGATTCCGGGAAACAAGAGCTTTAATCTTCCGCCGGGACTGAAGAAAATTTTGTCACCAATATACACAAAAGTTTCTGGATGTTTCCTGCATTTACTGGAAACTCTCCGAGCTCTTCTAATTCCACAATATTTATGAGGAAACATGAAATATAATCTATATTGGCCGAGTCGCAGAAAGTTCTTGATTTTTATGACAGTAAGTGCAGGTTTGGAGTCAAGTTTAAGCAATTATAACTGGAACTGACATCATTCGAAAATTGGAACACATCGGTCAGATAGTCCTTGTGATTACTTTTTTGAGTAAATAAAAAAAATGGTAATTCTTTTTTCAGTTTATGTTAATTTATGTTTTTGATCGAAATTTTGTGGCATACCTGAGGCGGGCTTGCTTGCGTGTCAGTGATGTGCCACGGAACACCGGTTGAGAAACACTGCTCTAAAGCTTTTTTTTTTTTTTTTACTGAAGAAAATTGATCGCAGTATGAAAATCAATATAATAATTTCGCTACAACCACGCCCTCGGATGGTTTACGATATTTCCAGCCAATCCAGACTTGGTATGATGGTATAAAATTTCACTTTCCCTGATATTACAGATTTTTCGTATTTTTCTTGGGGGTGGGGGTGGGGTGGGGTGGAAGAGGAAATTTTCCCTTTCTCTTTCCCCTAAAAACGAACGAATTACATACCGAAAAGTGTGACGTCATCACGGAACGAATTTTAGTTCATGTCCTTGCAGAAAAGTGACTCGCAAGAATCAGCGTGATGTTAAGAAAAATTGCGATCACTCTATAGAAAAAAAGAACTTTCAGAACTTTGAAAATTTCAAGGAACAGTGAAGGAAGAATAATATTCATGATAGACAACTGAAAACAGAGGAGATTACGGATTTAATCGCGGAACAAGCAAATTGTTTTTTCTTCATTTACCGATATCGTCACCTCAGGAACGACATTTTATACGCTAAGAAACGGAATAATACAACCAGTGTCTGGTCAGAAGAAAATTTCAAGAGGAAAGGTAGAGTCGAATCTTTCAAGGAAGAAGACAAATTTTCCTATATGAAAAGAGGAGACGAGATCGTGAATTTGAGAAAGAATTCATTGTTCCAGGCTTCTACGAGAAAAAAAAAAAGAAATTAATCAAGGCTCTGAAAAGCCTCTCAAGGACAACAAACATTTGAATATTTTCGCATAATTTTTTTGATTTGATTTTTTTCAACGATGGAAGGAAATGATCCCATTGAAATAAAATATAACACAATACTCCCAATTGAAAGGTCAGCGATTTCGAAGGCAGTTCTCGTGGAAAGCTACCGAGAGGAGATTTTAGCTAGGAACAAAAGAAGTATCGCAATTTTGAGAATTTCCTACGGCGAAAGAAACATGAGAGGGAAAGTGAAAATAACATCACAGAAACTCCTTGGCATCAGTTGACAACGTATAATAAACAAAATTTGGTAGGCGACTTCTTATCATGTCTGTGAGAGAAAACTCGAACACAACTTTTGATCAAAGTGTTTCGAAACTGTCGCGAGAAGTGATAATAAATACGACCATTTACCTGCCATCGCATCGGGTCAGTATTTATCTGACACATATACGACCCACTATCGTTCTTCTGAATATTCGAGATATGAAGTTTCCACGTGTTGTGTCCGTTATGAGTGACTGCCAGCCTTGGATTATGCGCCACGAGCCGGGTATGAATCGCTAAAATTGCTTTAGAATCTGATTTTATCCACGCTACCTAAAAGGAAGGCACGAAAATATGAAAAACGTATTCCAATTATATTATAGGATAGGTGGTACACTATACATTATCCATACACCGGAGCTGGATGTGTTACATCAAACCGATAAACTTTACGGTAGAATATAAGGGATTTAAAATAAGTTACGTACGAATTTATTGTGATAGAAGTATATAAATAGTAAAACGAAATAAGTCAATCAAATAGCATATTGTGCGCAATTTTTATTGGGTTATGATTTCAATCTCTTTCTAGGAATTTGTATAGCTATGTATTTGAAATGAGCCAGTAAATTTTATTATAGCGCGCTAGCTAGGAAAGAATAAATAGAGCAAGAGAGAAAAAGTACGGATACGATATATTCCGTCGAAATATACGTACTGGTATAATGGCATAACTTATACACCAGTCGAAAATAATATGTTACTCTGTAGGTACCTACGCTGGGAGGGAGAACTAAATTTGCTCGTACGTGAATGCCGCAAAATTCAAATTACGTCAGCCTTCACATACAGTACACAGTATAAGCTTCATTACACGATGATAAAATTAAAATATCTGCATTTTACACACCACTGATCGAATTTCACTTATATTTTACAAAACCAGAGGGGGCTCAGGTACGACGAAAAAATTCACACTCCAAGAGGTACCTACACAACTTTAATTTCTTAGATGTCGTGTCTAATTTGTCCACTTGAAAATTTCTTAACGAGGGGTTGAGATTAAGAAACACCAACACACCTCGTACGTGTATCGAGCTGATGTAAAATCGATACTCCAAATTTAAATTTAACTATACATTTTCACCAAACGAACAATACTTTCAAGACGATGCCAATTACGCCCATAAATAAAAGAAGAACATTCTCATCCCGGCGAATGAAATAATTTTGGAAAAAATTACCCATGTCTCGCCTTTTTGACAAGGTAAACGATATTGAAATTGGAATTCGTATATGATTCTCGAAAGCAACATCGCTCCTTTATTTTTATATTTTTTTCCCCTTCGACAAAACAAGTGGGATTTTCCATTTCAAATTATTTTCAGCTTCGAGGTTTTCATTCTTACGCTGCGTTGAATTATTTTAATCGTGTCGGCCTCGTGCGTTTTTTCATCATTCAAATTCGAACGTTAAGCTGTCAATTAGTCATTTCAAATAAGTTGAAAACTTCTTGTGAAATGACTCAGAAAATTAAGCTCGCTCGTTCATACTGCATGGGGAGGAAAAAAAAAAAAGGTAAGGAAAAAAAGAAGGCGTTCGAAAGAAACGATTTTTTCTTCGATATTCTTGTTTATTCTAACAAAGGGGAAAAGAAAAGGATATTATCGTTTTTCAATGTTGTAATAGTATGAAAATAATCTAGCTGCGTTTTGATGGGGCGTATATTATTTTTTTCTCCACGTTTCTGATCGTACAGCCGTCGGAAGACAACACTTTCGATAGGATAGTCGAGTGGAACTAGAAATTTTTTGAACTAATATCAAAACAGAAAAGATGGGAGTTTTATTTTGCATCAACCTGGTTATTTCTGTTTCATTATTTCCATGAAGATGGGACGAGAATTTGGAATCAAATATAAAAACATCTTAGATCTCAAGGAGTCAGGACCTATTTATCCTGATAACAAACATTGAAAACATATTGATGCACAATTGAGCAGAAATCTTTTCAAAATTTGAATTAGGCTTACAGTCTTGGCACGATTTAAATCAAGCTTTCATTTTAATACAATTAATTCGATTCTCTAAAATATGACCAGAAACATCTAACGACGACATACTCAACGATTAAAACGTACGGAGTAATTTGAATAGAGCCACAGAAATGAAAAAACACCGGAGCGCTTTCGATTAAAAAACCATTGTCAACGGGGACGTGAGTTATAACGATATGTGCTACACAATCCTGCGTCAGTACTCAGTAAACATTTTATTGATTTTGCTAATTTCTTTGCTTCAACAAAAAATTAGAAAAAGAAAGAAAGAAAAAAAAAAACACATTTAACAAAAGCTGATAATTCAATGATGAGCTTCTGATATTCCATCAGCAATTACTCAAGTTTAATGCTGTCACGACGAATCAGTGAGCTGTGACAAATTCACTGATGGCTGAAAGTAAAGAACTTAGTAAGGTAGTTGGGCACAAGTGATAAGAACACAATATATGTGCACGAGAGATAAAAACACAAACGCCTCGCCCTGCGGATAAAGTTGAAGGAGGTGCAGTTGAAAAGTAGAAACTATAATTATTCTGTGCTCACGGCAGCTGTTATACGAGTACATCATTGCAAACGGAACCATGATCATCGACTACTGCTGAAGAGCTGAAAGTTTTCATCTAAGCTTGAACTAGAACATTATAGTTTCTGAACACTGTTTCCACGGATTCAACAGCATGAAATCCAAAGTACTGTTTGATAAGCTTGCCGAATACGAGTAAATTTAATAATCAATAGTATCTAATGAATTCTATAAATTGATAATTATATCAAATACTTACTCGATAATCGCCTAAATGATTCACAACGCACGTAAATTGGACGTCTCGACCTTGGGTTGTAGTAATATTTTCGAGAGGAGAGTAGAATTCAGGAGCTTGGTGACCAAAATTATCGTGAAGTCCTGCACAGAACAAAAAATCAAAGGAGATAATGAAGAGTTAGATTCTTAAAATCATTGTGATAAATATTAGTTGAACTACCAATTTACTACACAAGATGGTAATCGAGGTAAAGCGGATTTCATCTTTGACTGTAGACTGCACTAGCGTGTATATAAAACGAAAGAGATTTAATTGAAATACGTTCATAAAACAATCAACAGAACGGCGATTATTTACATCTGAATTAGCCGTATTAACTAATGAAGATAATTGAAATAGAATTTCTTGCTGATTGTTGAAAGTTGATCAGGTATAGCCCAAGGAACTCAGGTAGCCTACCTCATTCTAACGTTGCACGGCAGAAAGAGTACAACATAATACAACACAAGCGCAGCTAGTGGAGCAAGTTTGCACAACACAATTGGATTTGGAACGGCTATCCGCTAGGAACGTTACAATCAGCAAAATTAAAAACGGAAGCGAAGGGTGTTAAGGGTCTGCTCTACTTCGTCACTAACACAAACACACATAGGTCCGTGGGAATAGAAAGAGGTAAATGTGGAATACCAACTACGACTCGAAATTGGCTCCAAATTTTATGAAGCTTTGCAGATTGAGAATCAAAGGTCCTAAAAATAATGTAAATTGGTTTATGTTTCTCATTTTGTTATTTTTATTGTAAGAAGTTTAGCTCTTTTGTAAGGCGCTAGAGGTACCAGCTAGCACCACCACTTGATTTTTACACCGAGTCGGATTACTACATCCAGCGCTATGTTTGTTTACATTGAACGAGGATGTCTGTACGCCTCGGTATTTTACGCCACTTTCGGAGGAAATATGATTCCGCGAGTCTTCAAAGTTCTTGCGTTCGCAGGCTCGCGTTGCGCGGTATTGCGTCTTGTATTCATGCTTTGGACTGCGGGTCTGTACCAAGTGGGTCTGTATGGACTTTGAATATTAATTTCCAAAATATTTTACTCCAAAAAAAGACAAAGTACAAAAATATTTTTGGACTTGGAAATTTTTTTTGAAATATTTTACTCAAAAACAATACGGTCGGCTAGCGCCTGCGCCAACCCTAAAAACGACCAAAGTACCAATGTTTGAACTTCAAAAATTCTTTGAGATATTCTACGTGAAAAAACGACCAAGTCCGAGAATATTGTTGGAATTCGAATATTTCTCAAGATATTTCACTCAAAAAATATTATATTTTTCAAGCTAATTCACTTGAAAAAAAAAACAAAGTACCAGAATATCATTTACTCAAAAAAACAAAAGAGTCCGAGAATAATACTGGACTTGGAATATTTTTTGATGTATTTAACTCGAGAAAACGACAAAACGACGTACAAGAATTTTTATTCAACTAGTGCAAAAAAGTAGCGATATTATTGCACTAGAGCAATAATATCGCTACTTTATTTGCACTTTTTGAATAAAATATCGTATGGAACTCGTGCAAAACAGTAAAAAATGGCTACTCGTGCGATTTGCTACCCTCGGCTTTGCCTCGGGAATCAAACTTCGCACTTGTTGGCCATTTTTCACTTTTTTGCACTAGTTGCATAATCTACTATTTTGGACTTGGGATATTTTTTTTAGGTATTTCAAGATAATTATTTGACTTGAAAAAACAACAAAGTATGAGAATATTTTCCAGGATATTTTACTTGAAGAAAGACAAAGTCCCAGAATAATATTAGACTCCGAATATTCTTCAAGATATTTTACGCGAGAAAATAACAAAAACAAGAAAGTACCAGAATATATTTTTGGGCTTGGAATATTTCTCGTGAACTCTCAAAAAAGAATGAAGTTTTGGAACATTTTTTGACTTACAATATTTCCTGAGATATAATACTGACTGTTTTTTCAAGTAAAACATCTCAAAACAATTTTCCAAGTCCAAAAATGTTCTTGTACTTGGGTTGTTTTTTGGAGTAAAATATGTCTAAAAATATTCCAAGTACGAGATTATTCTCAAACTCTGTCGTTTTTTGCGTATATTATCCAGGAAAATATCCCAAGTCCAAAAAAATTCTTGTACGTCGTTTTCTCGAGTTAAATACCTCAAAAAATATTCCAAGTCCAATACAGTAGAAATGACTTAGAACGAGTCCGCATAGAACGAACGGTCGGCTAGAACGGCCAAATTGCGCGGTCCCGGCGTAAACGCCATATAAACAATGTTAGAATTCACTGCTTACAACGAGTTCATTTAGAACGAGATATCGGTTAGAACAACCCGATTTCAGTACATACGGAAGACAAAATAATCATTTACAGCGAGGATGACTACTATTTTTCTGGATTGATGAGCTTGTATGAACATGTTTACTGATAGACGGAAGAGTGAAAAGAATTTGTGACTACTGTATTCTCAATCTTTCAAAATTTATTAGTCGATGTGCAAGCGTATCGTTGTACTTATTTTTAAAACGAACATTGCTTGTACATGTATTGTAATTATTCACGAGAAAAAAAAGTTGAATTTTTTGTTGACTGAATTGCTTTGTATGAGTTCTCGTTGTAACTGAAAAAAAAAACTGGATAGAGCGAGCCCTCGTTGTAACTGAATTCGGATAGTGCGAGCATCGGTTAGAACGAGCAAATCTCCCAGTCCCTTGACGCTCGTTGTAAGTGATTTCTACTGTATTATTCTCGGACTCCGTCGTTTTTTTGAGTAACTAAATCGTCCAGGAAAATATTATAAGTCGTCCAATATTATTCTCGGACTCCGTCGTTTTTTTGAGTAACTAAATCGTCCAGGAAAATATTATAAGTCCAATAATATTCTCGGACTTGGGGTCGTTTTTTCAAGTAGAATATCTCAAAGAATTTTTGAAGTCCAAACATATTTTGGTACTTCGGTCGTTTTTTTGAGTAAAATATTTCAAAAAAATAAGTCCAAAAATATTCTTGTACTTTGTCTTCTTTTTTTTGAGTAAAATATTTTGGTGAGTATTCAGAGTCCATACAGACCCCCTTGATATAGACCCGCAGTCCCAAGCATGAATACAAGACGCAACACCGCGAAAGCAAGAACTTTGAAGACTCGCGGAATCATATTCCCTTCCAATGTGGCGTGAAATAACGACTCGTGAATAACTCCAGGTTCTTATCTTTGTGCTGATAACGTGCGAATAATCATTTTTTTCATACGATCGTTATTCAAATAATGAATCAAACTAGCGATTATCTACTAACTTCCGTTATTGATGGAGTCATTTATGAGTAGACTCTGAAATTTCATGAGATTTAGAGCTAATTTCAAGTTGTAATTATAGTATTCCAGAATAATTTCCCACAGAGTACTGCAGGTTGCAAAGTTCCAAGGAAATACAGAGTATTTTATATGTGTTAGTGACTAAGTAGAACCTGCCCTTAAGTTTAAGTTAAAACTGACTGACTGATTTGTAACTCAAATATATTTCAAGTGAATGCATGAACGACTTACTGATGAATCAAATGTTTTTTGACTGACTGATGAATCCAGATTTTTAACTGACTGACTGATGATGACCGAAATTTTCCGGTGCGACTAACTGAATTACAACTTGAAACTGAAATAAGCAGAAAATTGGCGGAAAGGGTATTCCTGACATGGATTCAAGAGTACTATTCTTGCTGATCATCAATCTAAAGCACTAGTGTTGAAACCAGGGATGTCAAGCCAATCTTTATTGACTTATCTTTAGTTTAAGGCATTCAGTTGATTCTTGCATCAACTTAAACAGTCGTTGTCAACCCTCCCCAATCGACTTAATAACGTTTGGCTTTTAGCTTATCATGGAACGTAACAAATCGGCTCCGGAGTGATATGAATTTATTATGGGGTGGAATAAACTGGCTCTGAAGTGGAATGGACCAGATACAAGGGGGAAATACAGGACTACAAGTTCAAGTCAATCACATTAGCTTTTGACTGACTGCAAACATTTCCTTCTTTAACATGATGTCGTCCAATTTGAAGACATAATGTCACCATACTGGTAGAAAATATGGACACATATTTGAGATTCTGATACAACGAATGGAAATGCGCGAGGAAGGATAATTTATAAAACGGTAGAATACAGTCGGCCTGAATATTATAATATTTTTTTTTAAATAACTTCTTTAACGCGAAAATCAAAATACTGGAGACTTACATCAATTCGTGTAACCATTAATCTACAAATCGCAGGGAGCTACGGAATGAAATAAGAATGACATTAACGATCTGAATTTTATTCCGTAAAATAAATAATACTTATGTAAGGAAAAAATGGGAAAAAAATGAATAAGTAGCAGCAAGAGAGAAAGTCAGCATCCCCGTAGTAGCCGAAAGAAATTAAAATGATTTAGCTTTCTAATAAAAAACGATAACGATGTGGACAAAACGTGAACAAACACTCACCCTGAGAATTTCGCGAAAATTAATTTCGCTGTTATCACGTTTTTCTACATTATTACCTCTTTAAATGTCAAATTTTTTCTAGGTTCTCTCGTGAAATTGTAACGTTCGTATTTATTTGTCATCTTGATTTTCTAAATCTTATTAATTGAATTTTTTTTTAGCATTATTATTAATTTATTTTGCGCCTTGCTTGCGTGAATTTGAACGGATGATGTAAATGACGTCTGCTCAGCCTCTTCCCGAAAACTCAGCGTTAGTAATATTTAGATCATGAAAAAAAAATGTTCTGACATAGGCAAATGAATTAAGATCATGTGTTTCATGTCTATGTAACTTCTTTGCTGGTTACCTGTATCGTTATTTAAGTCTAGTATCCTGTTCGTCAAGCTGACTGGCTTTTGTACGAATAAGTTTCATACAGACCAACTGTAAGCTAGGCTAAATAGCTCTGAGTATACTGTATATTTAACTGACTATTTTCAGAGGCTCACTCCGCTCTTAGACTACTCCAAGTCCCAGGCCTAGTATAAAGATAGTATACAAGAAGAGATCAGAGCCGTGGGGATGTACGGACGCAAATTTAGGAATTAGGCAGGGGAATGGTTAGCTTTATTCTAGAGTTTCGGAATTGAGGAGGAAGAGAAGGAGTTATACCCTTTTCAAAGCCAAGTATAAGTCTCGCATGAGCCTAGTATGAAGCTAGTATGCAGAGAGAGGTCTGAACCGTTGGGACGAACGGACGCAAATCTAGGAATTTGGCGGGGGAGAGGTTAGCGAAAATTCTCATCCCAAGGTCATGGTTGTACGGACGTACGGATGCAAATTTCGGGGAAGAGGTCAGAGCAAAGACATGAAACATGTTAATGTATTTGCTTTTTTCCGGAATTTCCTGCATCAAGCAATAATAAATTTGTCGGCTGATTCTTTGCTCTCGTCGATGGTCGCACGTCCTTCTCTTCAGTCTGAAACTACAGCGTTACCTGGAACTCGTCTACTTTTTGAAGGGAAGCCTGCCCACACTTCTTTTGAAAATACATCTTTAAAAAATGCTAGTGATCCTCCAAAGACTCATCCATTTTAGGGAATTGGGAAAATGTCTGGCCTAAATAGGGCGAAACATATCACGAGACTTTAAAGAAAGAGTAACGAAGAGAGAGGGTTAACATGGAAGACGGTGTGAAGGCATCAGAGAGACTTGTAAAAATTCCTACCGAGGATAAGGGCTCGTTTGGGATTCGTAGGAGCGAAGGAGGATGTACGTAGGAATTCATCATTTTTAACAGGGAACCTGTTTTATCGACGGATTTTTCGAGGAAAATGTCCGCCGTCCGGCCGGCTGGCAAGCTGAGGGTTGTTTAGAGGTCGACCTCCTCTCATATATATACCTCGGAGGTCAAAATTTCTACAAGTCCCCCTCCTATCATATATAGAGCTTGGAGGGCGAGATTTCTATAAGCCCCTCCTATCACATGAAGCTTTGAAGTCCGGATCTGTGACGTCCTAATTTGATGATGTCATAGTCAGCCTTGTGACGTCACGATCTTTTCTGAGTCCCTCTCCAATCATATACATACGTATATAGTTTGGAGGTTGACATTTTTCTGTCATTTTCCTGAAGTTTTTCAAGCCCTCTCCTATCGTGTGTAGTTGGAAGTCGAAATTTAAACAAGTGCCCCTCCTATCACATAAAGCTCTGAAGTCCGGATCAGCGACGTCACAATCTGTTCTAAGTCCCTCCCAATCATATATAGCTCGGAGGTCGACATTTTTCCAAGTCCCTATCCGAAATTTTTTCAACACCTCTTCAATCATACGTAGCTTGGAAGTCGTAATTTTGACACGTCCCTCACCTATCATATGTATAGCTTTAAAGTCCAGTTTTGTGACGTCACAATTTGATGACGTCATAGGTCAGCTTTGTGACGTCACAATCTGATGATATCGTAGATCCCCATAAAACAGGTTCCCTGCCACCCATCGTGTGTGTAAGTCCGTTGAAGAACCCGTGAGTTTTTCTGTGTTGTGTCCCTTTTTGGTTTAAGTTTAACTCTTTGAATAATCCCTACAATTTACAATATTGCTCTCCTTCAGCTTCGGAGATTTTTCAGGTCGATCCTCCTCCTCCAATTCTTTTTCCACAAAAAATAGTTTTCACGAGAACACAAAAAATGACTAAGACAATTCACTTCAAACAGATTAAGGCGTTCAATACGTTTTGAGATTCTGCGTGCTTCTTTCAGGCGAACGGATGCGAACAACTGACGAGGAAGAATTCCGATGTTCTTCAATTTTTTTCCAAGTAGTTTTTCGCGAGGAATCCGAATGTGATGTCCGAACGAAGAGCGGACCTGGTCCAAGTCCGCTCTTCGGCACGCACAAATCATCAGAAAAGTATCCGCACTTGATACACTATAGAAACATACGCATCATATGCACGTGGCATTAGCAAACGAGAAGAATGAAGACATGAAACAGTCATGATCTTTATTACTTTATTTGACTCTGCCAGAAAATCATTAGGAGAGAAAGGGTGCTCTCGACTCCTTACATTTTCCTTAATCGTTATCATCATAATTATGAGATCGGCTTCTGGAATTGCTTCCAGACAGAATTTTTCATTGATATTATTCTATCCCCTGTTTTTGTTCAATACCTAATTTTCTACATTACGTTGTTCGTATTTTTAGTAATATTATTTGGATATAATGGGTCAAGGTAACCACTTGACCTCGACTCGTTTTGCGCCAATTCGAACGAATTTGAAGAAAAGTACTCAAAAAAATCATAGCTTAGAGGACAAATCTCTTAACGCGAATCTATAAAATAGTAAACGCGCAAACGCAAGTCTAATTTTGAAACGAAACATAGAAAACCCAGTCTCAAGATCTGAAATCCAAGTATTTTCTTCGTCCAACACCAGAATCACTGGATAATTTCCTCAACTTCTTTCTTATCTTTATCTAATTCTCAAATGATAGTTGTTCATCTCATTAAAAAAGGATTCGAAACTCATCTGAGTAAACACGCGTTTCCATTTTTGCACAATAATTTATTTTTCGACTCGATTTTTTTTTTTTTCGCCTTTTCTTTTCCTAAGGTATAATTTTAACGCGAGAATTTCGTTGACACATATATCTTAGTCGTTACGTCTAATTTATTGCCCAATTCTCGAGCATACAATACGCTTCGAGCATACCGAAAAAGGAGTAAAAAAGTTTTTCACTTTTCCTATCCAGTTACAACGCCGTATTTTTGTGTTCCAGAAATGATTTAATCTCACTAACCATACTCTCGCTACATAAACAATGTTCTTTCTTTTTTTTTACCCTCTTTTAACGGTAAGTAATAAACAGTGCTTTGAAGAAACAACAAAAAATACAGTGCTACGTAGTGCACAACTTTTCCCCCCCTCATGAAAAACATGTAGGTACGAGTGATAGATATGAATTTATGGTAGCGTATTAGACTAGTAAACATTTCAAAGAAGTAGGTATATCTTTTTTAGGTAAAAATAAAAACTTAAGATTTTATATTTTTAAATTTATATATAATTCAATTTCATGGAGGTTAATTATTACTGAATTTTCCAAACACCATTAATCTTAAAAGCTACTGTACACGTAAAACAGTCGTTCTACAAATTCGAAACAGAATGACGAATATTTTGATAAAATGGTCTTTCTTCCACTGAAAAATAGTTGAACGCTGTTGCCATGATTACTTAATTTTTGACTTCCTTGCAATTGTAAGGGAAGTAAAGAAAAATGTGTTCAGAAGGAAATTCAAAATTTGTCATATAAATTGGTAACTCGTTAATTATTTGAATATTCGGTCGAAATCAAAAAAGGGCGTAATTAGACAGGCATTATTTGCAACAATCTTCTCGAGCTTATTTTCCACTTTTCAATGGTCAATTTTCTTCTTACATGTACTATCGAGATCTGGAAAGGATGGAAGTTCCTTTTACTATTTTTATCTTTTACAATTCGACCAGCACATGCAAAATAGCCGTAGGTATGTAAATTCAAAGGTACCAGATAATTTATTCAGCCGCGCGGAAGTTTCAAATTGATTCATTATTAAATGCTAATCATAAAGGTCTGTTCGCCCGGATATGTCGAATGCTAATTTCAATTGATCAGTGATTATAGGGAAACCAATGAGAATCTTTTAGACGTTCTTGTAGGTTAATTAACGTTAACGCGAAGCAAATGTTATAATTTCCTGTAGCCTCTTCTTAATGGCAAACAAACGTTCTCTTCCCGGGCGTAACCTATTATAATTGATGCATTTATCTCGTTTACAGAAACCCTTAGGAGATGGAAGTAGTTATCGTCTGCCGGTGACGAGAAATACGGTAGCTCATTACATTATAGAAGAAAAAATTATCGATGCGATGAATCTTTCGTTAATAGGAGTGACCATGACATGAAACTGGGAAAAAGTAAGTGTGAAGGTACATCAAAGTTTTCGTAACCAATTTCTATCAATAAACTTTAATTTACAGTTCTAGCGAGTGGATAAATATTTATCATAATATGCATAGAACGAACTTTGTGATCCTTCAGTAATTTTTAAAGGAATGCTCATACCAAATAAATTTGAAAAAGAAAAACCTTCAAGGTTAATATATATATATATATGTTACGCTTAATTCACGGAATTGCCCATTTCACGGAATGAGTAGCTAAATTGCTTAATTCACGGAATAGGCAGCCGAATTGCCCAATTCATGAATTAAGCAAATTTTTTGCTGATTTCATGAACTAAGCAAAGAAGTTTTGCTCATTTCACGTAATGAGCAGCTTTTTTCTGCTCAGTTCATGAAATAAGCAGCCAAATTTTCGCTTAGTGCGTGAAATGAGCAGCCGAGTTGACCAATCACAATGAGAGATCTAAATGAGTAAAAGACGCATCCTTACAGTAGTATGCGTAGGAATTACAGGGAAGACCGTGTAAGTGAAGTTGTCTGATAAATTTTTCACGGCGTACTGAAAAAAGAGAAGAATAAAGCGGTCTTTTTATATAACGTGTTTTGACTGGCCCAGATTAAATAATATCGAATGATGAACATTGTTTGAGAAGTGGTTAAAAGTTGATGTACAATTTTAAGACTGTAAGATGACTAATAATCATCCTCTGAACTGACCGACAAGTTCTTGCACTCATTCTTTTGATTTATACCGAAGTGCTTGGACGTTTTCTGGAAGGTGAAATTATATTGTACATTCCTCTTTAATTTTCTGGTGAATGCAATTGTGATTCTTTTGTGGGTGTGATTGTGATTCTGTTGTGGGTGTGATTGTATTTTTTTGTGGGTGTAATTGTAATTTCTCCCTGCGTGTGATTGTGATTTTTTTGTGAGTGTGATCGTATGAAAATGAGTAAAGACGCAACCTGGACTGAAGAAAGAGACCGCGAGGCGGTAAAGATGTTAGCTGGCGAGTGGACGGAACCTAAAAATAGGAGGTTTTATCACATTCAAGAAACTTTTGAAGTGGTGGAGATTGCCGGTGTTCGTCGAGTACAGAGGAAAAAGGACAAAAAATTGATGGCAACGGTCGAAACTATACCAAACATTTTTCATGACGTCCACGTCGCCATAGGCCACAAAGGAGAAACGAACACTTTCAAAAAATTACAGGAGACGTACACGAACATTCCGAAGAGTGTGGTGTCACAGGTAATCAGTCAATGTGACCGCTGTATGGAGAAATCCAAGAAGAAGTCTTCACGTGGTGTGGTTGTTCGACCTCTACTGTCGTCTTGTTTTAATGATAGGGGACAAGTCGATCTCATTGACTATCAGAGTTTGCCTGACGAAAATTATAAATGGATTTTGCATTACGAGGACCACTTAACTAAATTCTCCTTTTGTCATCCCCTGAAGCGCAAATTGGCAGTTGAGGTGGCTAAGGAATTACTTCAAATTTTTTTGACCTGCGGAGCGCCTCGTGTGTTGCAATCGGATAATGGCCGTGAATTTACAGCCGAAATTATTCGAGAACTAGCGTCGTTATGGCCGGAGACAGTACTTGTGAATGGATGACCGCGGTACCCGCAGTCGCAAGGATGTGTCGAAAGAGGGAATTCCGTCGTCAAGGATGCCCTCATTGCATGGATGCGCGATAACCGGACCACGAACTGGAGCCATGGACTAGCATTTGTGCAATGGCGCATAAATACGTCGTATTACGAAGCCATAAAGATGACGCCCTACGAGGCTATGTTTGGACAGAAGGCGAGAGTAGGCTTGACAACGAGCATCCCTCGAGAATTTATTCAGAAGGTGACATCTGGTGTTTATGAGGAGGAAATGCTAGAACTACTCGCATCTAATTCAAGTGAAAGCGAAAGTTGTCCCAAACAGTCAAACCCTGACAATGTTGCTTGCAATCAGCCTGGGAGCAGCCACGAGCCCGTACTTTATGAGGTCGAAATTGTGGGAGGATTGGAGGACAATGAAGAAGAGGAGATTGCTCTCATTGTAGATGTGCCCGAGCTGTACGGTGTTCTAGAAGATAATAGTGACAAAATTTCAGAATTTGATGAGGAGATTCAAAAGGTGAGTACCGACGAAAGTAAGTGTTCCTTTACTTTACTTGTAACGTGAACCAAATAAATGAAATTACAGAGTATAGATTGTGAGCACCAAGAACCTCCGCTGAAGAAACGGAAAGGAAATGACACGTTGAGCGTAATGGAGGATAAGAGTGACGAAGAACTCGAAACTAGAAGGCATCCAGCCATACAGCGACAACAAGAAGCAGCAATAAATTTACAAAAGCAAGCTGAAAGAATGGTCCTGAGAGGAAAGGGCATCCTACCATCAATAAAAGTAGGAGATAATGTTCTGGTGGCCGTGCCAGCCGTCGATCGTGGTCGCGCAGACCCAGCGAATTTGATTGCTGTCATAATAGAAGAAAAAGAGAAAAAATACCGGGTAGCAACTAAATATGGCGTTCTGAAAAGGTTAGTACATCCTCACATTCGGTCCCCCTTCTTTTTTTCGGCTTCTTTTTGTGATACAACATTTGTTCACCAGTTGGCTTGAACGAAACAACATTGAGAAGACAAAATACAGCGAACTGACAGTCAACGATTGTCCTTCTGATCAGGAGTACAGTGCAGTCTACAAGAATTGGTTCGTCTTGTATCCGTTGGTACAGGGCAAGGTTACGTGCGTTGTAGCTGCCGACAGAAATATCAAACGCAAAAATGCACGTGTGTCAAGAACGGCCCAGTGTGCAACTCGTCCTGTCATCCGAGTACATCGTGCGATAATCACGAATAATTTTATAATTACTTTTTCTTTTCCAATTTTTTTCTTCATTTTTACAAAGTAAGAAAATCAATACTGGATTTCACTCAGTATTGTAAATTTTGGTTTCTTATTCATTTTTAATGATATTTCATCGTTTGTCCAATTATTGTGGATGAAAGTTGAGTCACAATTAAAATATTCGCAACATTTTTCATCGTTAGTACATTCGGCATGCAATACTTACTCCTTTCATTCGGATTGGTTGAAATCGGTTGCCCAATTCATGAAATAGGCAAATTTTAAGGTATTTTTTGCTTAATTCATGAATTGGGCAATTCGGCTACCTATTCCGTGAATTAAGCAATTTAGCTGCTCATTCCGTGAAATGGGCAATTCCGTGAATTAAGCGTAACATATATATATCGCGCTCATGATCATTTTGTGTAGGTAGCGTTGTACTAAACTCGCAGGTATAGAATTCAGCGTTCCGAGTATCGGTTTAAAACTCCCGTTTTGTAGATAGTAGCCCGAAAAGTATTTTGCAGAATAGATAGATGACAACCGTGAATAAATATCAGCAAGTTGCTAGTAGTAGTTGGTGCAAAGCTTTTGTATGCATCTGTATTGAAAAATATCTTGCTCGACAAGGCTCGACCCTCAAACACTCATTTCGATCCTTGGCTTGTAGGACTTTGTTTTTGAGATGCAAACTGTATGAAGCAAGGAGGAGAGGCACTCCAGACATGAGTAGTTCTGATGAATCTTGCTGGTCGTGATACTTTGACAATGGTTTAATAAAGGAGTTATTTGCACAGTCCGTTTGTAAATCCATTACTGCGACTATGATACGGTGAAGTGTGGATGGACTTGATATGATTGTCCGCACAAAACTGTATTACATGTGGGCTATGCAAATAATTCCTCTTCAACTGTAAAATATCTCGTAAAAATGAGAAAACCCTCAGGAAAACCTTGACAACGACCCTACGGGGTTATGATTTTCATGAATAATTCAGCCAATGGTTTTGATAATCTGTTGAATTGAATTGGTTAAAATTAATTAATACGAAACTACTCGTATCAATAAGAGAATGTTTTCGATGTATGCTCGAGTCTCTGGACATTTTCAGAAACTTACTGTCGGTGGGGTCTAGAGCAAAGTGAGAAACTCTTCCTTTAGTTCGTTGAATTTTAGATTTTTTCTTGTACGATTGTAAGCTGAAAAACTATGTAAGACGCAATCTTGTCATTCTTTTTCCCAACTTGAAAAACCAAGTATAGAATCGAGTTTCAAACTTTCTCCGACACGAAAGTATTGTGTAGGCCAATTTCTACTACTTTCAATAAATACTCGATTGCCAACAGCTCTTCACTGTCGAAAATTCAGTATTCTCTCGCATGTCGTAAACGATTTTATTGGAATATTTTCGTGAGATAAAAGGGGGTGAACGTGACGACCCTTCCGCGTGTTGGCGAATAACGGATGACTTTTATTTAACGCTATAGGAAATCGTCGGTGAATATCGTTTTCGTCAATTGAGGTCTTCTATTCAGTGTTTTTTGCACAGTATTTTCGCGGAGTTATCTTATTTTCAAATAAAAGAGGAAACACGTTGTATTCTTTGTGGGTTATGTAATAGTAGCAAATTGTCGACGGAAAATCTCGTAATCCTAGCAGGTTCTAAGAGTATTTCCATAGAATGGTGTACGTACACGTATAATGCACGTAGTGTGCAGCGTGTCGCAAGAGCGTGTTATATTGTGCAAACGATAATCGTTGAAGAATTGCTATATGTATACATTCGCGATGGTTAGAACTCGTCGCGTGTATTTTCCCACGCGGTTGTATTCAGTTTGTATTTTCTGGACTTGTCGAAATGTATGAAACTTTTCTTCAGCCTTAACACTTCTACAAGAAGTGTGGTTTAGCATGTCGTTCTCGATGGGTACTTTTTTTCCCGTTCCTCTTCTCGTCCCAAAGATGAAGAAATCCAACAGCTGACATTCATAGGGCAAACCGGCCGAATTTTGAAAAGAGATCATTGCGTGCAACAATTTAGGAAGAATTTGAGTACCTAAATGACTGTTACAAGAGCTTGCCTGAATTCTACTCTTAATTCCTGAATTTGCATCCACACAGTCGGACGGATGCACGCCGTTTAGTCTAAGCACTCCCTGACGTCACCTCCTCTCTGAGATCCCGTTCTTTCTCACTCCTCTTATCATCGTAGGCCTGCTCCACAGTTCGGCATTGATAAAAACCATGATGCTCAATATTCACCCATATCAGACGAAGTCATACTCAAGCGAGTAATTCAATCGGAATAATTTACGAAATTTAGCCACAGAATTTTAACGATGCCGGAGCGCTTTGGACTGGAAAGCGACTGAACCAACTCCGGCTGTAAACTAGAAACATACGAGGAAATCAGGATTGAAGCAGTGAGTCATCACGACGTGAATCATACTCGTAAACTAGTTCAATCAACCCCTCATCAGGTATGTACCTGTTGAGCACATTAAGGTCGTCGTTATTTAAATGACGAATTATTTCGATGTGTTCTAACGCTTTTCGCTTCGAATACGCGTTTTCTCTATAGAGGAGGACCTCGGACCCCTCATTAATGCTATGACCGCTAGTGATTAGATGGTCCGCAGACGCCGATTCACCTATATTCTTCTTTTCCCACGCCTTCCTATGTTCAGCGGTTCTAATTTTCAACTTACGGCCTGTCTCGCCAATATAAATTCCGTTACAATCCTTACACTCAACTTTATACACACCACTCCTCTCGGCCAGTTGGATGGGGTCCTTTAGCCTAACCAATAAACTTTTTATGGTATTGGGGTTGTAATACACAGGACGAAATCCGAAGGGGCGTAGGACACGACTCAATTGAGATGAAAACTGCCCCAAGAACGGAAGCCTTATCCAACGCTCTCTACTGTTTAGGGCCGTATTGTGGGGGAGGGAGGTGGTGGAATCGAGGTATTTTCGAGTAACTTTCCTTTGGATCATAAGGTCGATGTCTAAGTTCACTTCATTCAATCTCGCCAAGTGCTTTTATAGTTAATACCTCTTTTTGGAAGGCTGACTGATTGAGAGGAATACTAGTCAGTCGATGGATTAGGCTGTTAAATCCAGCATATTTATGGGCTACAGGACAGAAAGATTTGCCGTGGACAGTAATATCGGTCGCAGTATCTTTCCTGTATATGGCGAATTCATGGATACCATCTCTATTACAGATCGTCAAATCCAAGTAATTAATAGATGCACCACCGATTTCTAAAGTAAATTTTATAGAAGGATATTGATTATTAAGATACTGGAGAAACTCCAGAAGGAGCTCTCGGGGACCAGTACACGTACGCAACACATCGTCGACATACCTGTGCCAATAATGAATCTGATCTAAATACGCACTGCCAGAGGAGAACAAATCGAGCTCAAACTTAGACATGAAGACCTCCGAAATGAGAGAACCCAAAGGAGAACCGATGGGTATTCCAACCTCTTCACGAAACTCAAAAAACTTGTAATTGTTCCCTCCAGAAAAAGAAAGAGAATTTGAATAACCCCGCTGTCCAAGAAGTGAGACTGAGGTCAGTGTTATCCAAAATTCCAACTGCGCATTATAAATTGCAGTCAGGTTGAGTTCAGTTTCGATGAGGTGAATTTATTAGAGAAAGGGTTGAAGTTCGGATTACCCCCTCTTAATAATAGTAATGCTTTGGCAAATGTTGTTTGACCATGAAGAACTTTATTATTGTATTTTTTTTGAGACTTGCTACGTACATAATGAAACTGACCAAACCACTTTTTACAGCTATCATCTTATTATAAAAGACATTAAATTCTTATAAAAGAAAAAAATATATTATACAATATATATCTATTATATAAAGAGAAGTTGCAAAATCGCAAATCCATTTAACTCTTATTCCTATTTCACCTATGAATTTGGAATTTGTTTCCATTGCTTTAGCTTGCCTATAGGAGAAGGTTTATGCGTAATAAATTTGAAGTTACAAAATCAGGCGAATGGCGTCTGGTATATCTCTTTGTGCTACCAAAAATAGATCAACTATCACAGTTTTGAACATTTGTACTTCTCAATTAAAACAAATATCGCAAATATATTAGCCATCACCAGCGCTGACCAAAGGAATTTGAGAGCGGGTAAAATGGACAACCATTTTGTTTGTAACTCACTTTTTAGCTGACGGCTTCTCTACTGACTGTATTTTGAGTAAACAAAAACTCGACGCTCATTGCGGTTTTTCTATTATAATTGACACCGAGCCACTAGCCACGCCGTCGAGTGTAAAGTCAGTAGAGAAGCGGGAATTTTTCTGACCGTTTGACCGATAACCGTTTAAATTGTAAACCCTAGCGCTCGCGGAGTTTCTCCAGGTTTTCTCCCTCTAAACACTGACGCTTTCTTGTACGTGAGTACACGTGACTTTGAATTCATGACGTGTCGTCCATGTTTAAAACGTTTTCCTCTCACATTTCGATGTTCAAAACATGTTCAAAACACTGTTGGAAACAATTTCGTTTAAAACATCGCAACTCTGTCAGCTTTTGGTTCGTTAATCGCTCGCTGATTTGGATCTACTTCTGAACAACTTCTTTCCCATTTCATCAACTTCAAGAAAATTTTTCATTTTTTTTTTTATTTCTTTCTGCTGCTTCTCGGGTCAATCAAGTCAAACTATTGAAACATTATTTGATTGGCTTCGGCTACTTAGTTTATTTTATCGGCTTTTCATTGGCTTAATGGTTTTGGAAGTGCTGGCTAACAGCTGGTTCAAGAGTCGTTCAAGAATAGACTTCTGACGAGGATACTCGAAAAATGCAAAAGACCGCACGATAATCGAAAACACGAGCGCTTTCGGCTAATCAGCCATTCTCGAAGTGTGAGTCGCTTTCCACACTTCGAGAATGGCTGATTAGCCGAAAGCGTCGTGTTTTCAATTATCGTGTGGTCTTTTGCATTTTTTTTTTCTGTGTTACTCTTTCGAGTATCCTCGTCATTATGGATATATGACCGTAATTTCATACAAAAACGTATTGATTCTATTAATAGACTTCTGCCTGTATTAGGCTGGTGAACTTCTTCGGCTGGTCAGCACTGGCCATTACACCTCTAAACATTTGCATCTCTCCAAAAGATACAATAATTATTGTGAGGTGTGCAGCTTACAGTTTGCAGCTGTCAGCCGATTACAAAAAGAGATTTCAATTAGCGAGGTACATTGAGTGATGCGCCATCTGGTGGCGGGCTCTCTGATTGGTAGGTTGACACGAGAAGGTGATGATGATGAAAAAAGTTTTGCAAAAAATTCAATATCGGTTCACTGGAAAGAAGATTTTGACAGCTACAACTTTCATCCTCTGTATATTTTTTAATAGAAATTCATATTAAATGAGGAAAAATACACGATCACCTTCTCGCCCAATTACTGTAAATTGCCACCTGCAGCGCAACCGTTTTATATTTTGCGAATACGATCTACTTGCACTGCTGGCATCCAACCATAAAAACTAATAACAATCATCTAGAATTCGAGAATTCGCGTTTCCCTAGTTATAAATGACAAGACTGCGAGAAGTTGTCACTTGTCGTTAGCCATAGATAGGATGATATCCAACCTGTTTTGAACAATTAGAAAAGAGAGTAGGTAGAATGACAAAAGCAAGAATCTCGGTTTTAAGGAAGTCAAAACAACTATTCATCATCACGCGTTAGAATTGAGATTAATTTCCTGTCATGATGTTCATCTTGCAGAATTCCTTCCACTGAACAATCGACCCAATCAATGAGATTTTTCAAAAGACCAGCGATTTATCCTCGAGTACCTCCTCCCTTCTGAAGCCTGGTAATTTTCCTCTAGGTACGCTTAGAAGAAAATTAGGACATTTTGATGCATCTCGCTTTATTTTGATTGTGCAATTGCGTAAGGCTTTGCGACAAAAAAGTTATATTCGCAATCACGCGAAAAGCACGATCTCTATTCCGATCTCCGCCCAAAGTTGAGGACGTCGGTTTCGTTATTCATGATCGGCAAGTTCATTCTTGCACAGCTTTCAATTATTATTCAAATTGACTTATATTTATTTACCTTCCGAGCACAGATGCGTGAAGCGATTACCGAGAGATGGCAAAGGGCGCCGCGGAGTTGAAAAGGGTCTGTTTCAGACCACTTATTTATATATTTTATCAATAGACACAGAGTCTTACAGTTTATCCATCGCGATGTTGTACCAAGTACTTTCTGCAACTGCTCTCGAACGATGTTTGCGAAACACCGCAGCGAACTATCTCAGTTTTTGATTACAGAATGTATACGTAGGTACTAGAGAGCAGTCAGGCCGAGCACACGCGTCTATACCAACACAATACATGATGAAGAGAATTTAATTAGTTCCTACATGAACACGAAAATGAATTGCAGGTTGAATTCGATTTATCAGTCGCGAGCAAACATCGCATCGCATCGCACACATTTAAACCAATCAATTACGCAACTTTAGATGCGGGTGACAAAATAAGCGCGCCACGCGCTTAGACGCTAATCCTCATTAAGACCCTCACATCGTATTATCAACTTGTTAAAGCAGATTTTATTCTGCGATGGTAACGCTTTAAAAGTAACGCAACAATAATTCATACGCACCTATAATATACTGTATAAGAATATGGCAGGCTTTCTTTTCCGAAGTGCTAAAAGACGTAACGGCGGCACAAAAGCTCGATGGTATCAAAAAATTAGAAAGAACGTCCTCAATTTTCATTTCTTTCAATTTGCTCGACTTACTTTGAAGAAGTTTGTATTTTGACAAACGAAATCAAGATAGACCATATCGTTTTATAACTCGCCCACAGCCAACGGTGTGGCAGGAGCGGTATAGAATATAATGCTTCGGTCGCGAAAGCAAATAACGGATATTTTGTTCATTAAAGTGCGGTGAATTAGCGTGAATCGAGTCAAACAAAGTCCAACCGAATGGAAAAGTCGGTGGCGGAGTAACGTCGGTTTAATACCGATAACACTTCTATAAAGTACAGTACTTCTCCCACGACAACTTTTTCTTCACAATTTCCGTTCTTCGCTTTCTCCCTTTGTAATCCTTCTCTCCATTCGGGGTGGAAAATTGTTTTCTTTGGGGTTTAATTTATTAGGCAATACTTAAGTAGTTGATGTTTTCTCTAATCATTTTCCCGGCGGGTTTTTCTTCCTAACCTTTCCGCACGCGCTCTCTTCTTCAAACACGACTTTCAATGGCGTCCTGTCAGTTGTTAAATACTTTAAGGCGAAAAGAAATGAAAAATCCTTCGGTGACCTAGGGACGATTGGATTTTATCATTCTGTAACGTCTCGACAGAACGGAAGGATGAAGGTTTTTCGTTAGAGGTGGAGTTTCAGTGAAATACGATATAATGAAAAATTCCTTTACATGGCCATAATATAGGATTCGATATCTGGCGTAGGGATTTACTAAAACTAGCGCGCATCGTCAGACCGAATATGTATACCTTAACTTGAAACAGAATATTGCGGATGTAAATCAATAATCAAAAAAAGCAAGAATTAGCTGACATTACAGAAAAAAAAATATATTTCATATTTTGTTCTGACTGTTTTTCCTTTCTTATTTACAAACAGAAGTCTTAATTGAGATCTCTTTTGGTCAATCCCTGAAAAGCTTTACAGACCGAGCTCGACTCCGAATTAATGAAACAATCCCGAACTTATGGAGGAAGCGCAGCCAGTATTGCTTCTTGCCGGGATCAGGATACGACTGCCTGTACGGTAAAATCCAAATGAAAGTCCTTTTACTTGATCAAGACTTTCTTTATTTTTGCAGACGATTTCGATTGTGATGACTAGCTGGAAGAAGTATGCGATGATAAAAGCTTCAATGAATATCTGACATTAAATCTTCTTTATAGAGGATACAATATTGTTTATAGTCCTCGTCCTCTTTGGAACTGCAATTTATCAAACAGTTGGTACGTCGACAAGGGAATACTCCGAAGAGGAGTAAAAACTACAAACACCGCAGAAAATAAATAAATCCGAGCGCTTTCGGTTAATAAACCATCATCGGGACTGAAATGAAAGCAACTGACAAGAACGGAGAAGAAACCTCGCATCATTAAGGTTGATCAAACGAGGGTTCATAACGTGAGTCATAGACAAGTTCAATCAAGCCATCTTCCGGAATGTACGTGTTTAGCACAGTAATATCATTAGTATTGAGATGACGGATTATTTCTATGTGCTCGAGGGCAATCCGTTTAAAGTATGAATTCTCCTTATGGAGGAGACTTGCGGATCCCTCACGGAAGCTATGACCGCTGTTGATCAAGTGATCGGCAAATGTTGATTCTCCCAAACGTCCCTTTTTCCAGGCCTTCAGGTGTTCGTCTAACCTCACCTTCATCTGGCGGCCGGTTTCACCAATATAAAAACCTCTACAATCCCTGCATTCCAATTTATAAACACCACTCCTTTCATCCACAGGTATACGGTCCTTTAAGCTGACAAACAACCCTTTGACGGTAGTGGGGTTGTAATATGCCGATCTGAAACTGAACGGGCGAAGAGCCCGACTCAATTCGGGGACTGATCCATCGCAATCTCCGATCACGGATCATGTCACGCGGGAGGGAGGTGGTAGAATCAAGGTTTTTCTCAACGTCAACATTGACACCATTCACTCTAGCCAGGTGTTTTATAGTCGCCAACTCTTTTTTGAAAGCAGCCTGACTCAAAGGAAAGCGAGTCAATCTGTGGACTAAACTGTTAAAAGCTGCTAACTCATGAGCAACAGGACAGAATGACGCTCCGCGGACTAAAACATCGGTCGTAGTATCTTTCCTGTATATTCCAAACTCATGGATCCCATCGTCTTTAACTGAGAGCGACAAATCCAAAAAGTTAATCGTAGAGCCACCAACTTCCAAGGTATAGGATATAATGAATTGAGATACCTCAGAAACTCACCACGGAGATTTGGATGACCAGTCATTAACGTACCTGCGCCAGTAGTGTATATGATTGAGTAACACCTGGCCCGAGGAGAAGAGATCAAGTTCAAACTGCGACATGAATATTTCGGAGACGAGGGAGCCCAAAGGTGATCCAATAGGGATCCCTATTTCATCAGGGAACTCGAAAAATTTTCCTTCAAATTTACGAAAATTCCAGGATCAACAGATATTTAAAAGATTGAAAAATTCTTGGGATTCATTATATGAGGGATATTGGAGTTGACCAATAACTGACCCATACGCTGCATGGTGGCAGCTTTAGGGATATTTGGGAACAGACCCACGACATCAAACGAGCGAAGGTTCGCACCCGGAGGCAGTTTTACATCCTCGAGAGCATCAGCCAAGGACATCGAATTTAAAACCGAATAGGGAGACTCATATTCAAAACGGTTTTTGAACCAATGGTCCAGGAATTTAGCAAGGAGGTAAGTGGGGGAGGAAACGAAAGAAACCATAGGCTGCATGGGGGTGTTCGTTTTGTGCACTTTAGGCAACCCATGAAGAAGCTCCGTTCTTATCAGTTGCTTTCATTTCAGCCCCGATGATGGTTTTCTAACCGAAAGCGCTCGGCTTTATTCATTTTCTGCGGTATTTGCAGTTTTTACTCCTCTTCGGAGTATTCCCTTCTCGTCTTAATAAAACAATCTTCGAACTTATGAAGGGAGCGGAGCCAGTATCGCTTGACTGCCTGTACGGTAAAATTCAAATGAAAGTCCTTTTACTTGATCAAGAATTATAAATTCTCTTGTCTATTCTTATATTTTTGCAGACGATTTCGATTATGATGACTGGCTGGAAAAAGTATGCGATAATAAAAGCTTCAATGAATATCTGACATTCAATCTTCTTTTGAAGAGAGGAATATTATAGAGGATACAATTTTTTATAGTCCTCGTCCTTTTTCATCTTTTTGGAACCGCAATTTATCAAACAGTTGGCACATATTTTTCTCGGAATAAATCCCCAAGTAAAACAAATTTCGTGTCCAAACAATATAATGTAGCTGCTCTGGAAAAAATTGAAGCTCGTAATCATAGAATCATGCGATCCTAGAGGAGTAAAGCTGGTCTGCAAATTTCGAGTCCTATTCTACAGTAAGGGGGCGGGGATCTGAGTCGTGTTTATAATTTCTTTGAATGCAACATTAATTTTCCCTTGAAGCTTTTCTTGAAGGATCCAATTTGCTACTCAGAACAGTCATCAGCGAGTAAGAAAGTTTCTGTAAAATATTAGAAAGTATCCTGAACAAGAACGTCGTATCTCTCCCATGTGGAGTTGATAATTAATTCATGTACGTCTCATACGAGACAAACCAATACCCCAGTGAACCACTTTGGTAAGCTTAATTGAGATGGAGGATGGATCGCTAAAGACGTAAGAATATCTCGCACGATATGGGGAAGTAGTCCAAAATTAGACGAAGTAGAAACAGGACTAATGCTGAACAAATTTCTAATGGTCACGAATATGTCTCATTATCTGAAGATGTCATTAGCACTCCATCAGCCTAATTTGAAAATGAAAATGGTGGATCCTAAGGAAACCTAGAGGTGATTCTATCGATTATTCGAGCATGAAATGTAGAAACCAGTCGGTCTTACATGGTGTCAAATTTTCTTCCCCCTTCTCTCCCACCATTCCACTGCCGTAGCATCAAATCTGAGAAATTTTCTGCGCCATAAAATAACAGGATGGTTTTTCTCTTCCGTTAGTTTAATTCTTCCTTCGAGACAAAGGTTCATTTCATGAAATTTAGTGAAAGATGGTCCCTAATAATACCATAATTTTCGCCTTTTGTAAGTTATGACTGTGGTTATGAGAGTATAGGCAGGAAAGTCCAAGCCGAAATATTATACCCGGTTACGAGCTGGAATTACGTATCGTGTCTCATCATTCGGCTGAATTCATGACGGTGAGACGCCTTATCATAACTACATATATATGAAAATGAATATTTTTCATTAAAAACTTTTCCACGAAGCAGGGGTAAACACCTGTTTTACGCGTTATTGCTTCATCGAAAAAAAAAAAAAAAAAATCACAATAGGGGTTTATTCACGACTCGTTGATAATAAAGGCTTTTTCCACACGCCACGAAGCTAATGTGCTGAAGAAAAAATATAAAAGTTCGCATTTGCGGCGTATTTAATTTTTTCCCTCTTTCGTTATGTTATATTATATGGGTTCGTAGAGTCGTGAAATCGGTCTTCGAAAAACGATCAAGAAAAATCAAAATGGAATGCATCCAAAAAATATCTCAACGGATCATCGCACTTGCCGGCGTGAATTTCGTTTCATTTCATTTCACACGTTTGTACGGATTAGGAATTCTGTCTCTCGAATTTTAGTCGTCTAAGTACACGATTATCTACCATATCCCCATATTTGTTGAAAACTCATCAAGGAACGGAAAATACAAGGTGTTCATTTTGGTGCTGCGAGCTCAACACGTATTCTTTCCTATCATATTTTCGTTTTCTCTCACACTCTCTCTTCGTTTTCGTCCGTAGTTACGTAGTAGAATTTTCCCGGAAACAAAGTATATTAAAATTTTGAAAGAGTGGCAAAAATATGGAAGAAAAAGCGGAAAAAAGTTGTAGCCAATTTAAAAGGGAAGGAGGAAGGTGGAAGTACCTTGGTAAAGGAAGGAGACGGAGAAAGCTCCACGAAAAAATTGGAAAGGGATGGAACTGGTAACCTTTGAAGACAATATTAACGGGTACGATTTAAGATGGCAGCGAAAATCAAACGAATATCACCATAATGAAAATGAATAATATTACGTGCTTAATAATATGAAACAGAGTAAAAATAACAATCAAACAATAATGACGATCATGATAAAAAACAAGTACTACAAAACAAGAAATGCAGTCTTGCGTTCTGCCATTGAAGTTTCTATCAATGCTACAAAACGCGGGAGTGCCTGGTTACCTGCTATTACTTAAACTGTAGAGAGGTAGAGAGGTCAAAGCAGAGACGTCTGCTGACACACTGAGAAGAAGCGTGACATGCAGTGTTCTTCAGGGCTCTATCTTGGGCCCTACTACGTGAAACATCACATTCAAGACAAAGCTGCCACCATATGCTTCGCCGACGACGCGACACACTGGTGATTGCCTCGGCCGATACTGTTACCGAGCTGGAGACCAAGGTAAATCAAGGCCTAGAGGCTGTGACCCGTTGGATCGAGTCCGTTGTTTCCTCGACCCGTTGATTGTTTAATCCACACACCTTTCGTTTGCAAAGTGTGTACATCAAGACTAAAAAGACACTGAAGTACCTGGGCCTCAGGTTCGACAAGAAGCTCAGCTGCCGCCACGATTTTGAGAGAGTAACAGAGAAAGCTTCCAGGGAGGTTCCACGTTTTGTACCGCTAGGACCAAGAGACGCTATAAGAAGATTTTACATGAGCGTAGCAATGTTAGTCCAAGTGTGGGTGGAATGAACAAAGGTTGAGTACAGAAGAAGAGAAATAGAAAGAATCCAACGAAGAGCTGCGCCAGACGCTCTTGTATATTAGCGCGGATACCGCCAATTGATTTCCTGGCAGAAGAGCGAGCAATGGTGTTTCAGGCAAAGAAGGAGACAAGGACCACCCGACAAGCTCGCGGGTCAAGCAGTACACGAGATTAAAAGAAATGAATGATGGAGAGAGAGAGAAAGAGGTGCGAAAGAAGAAGAGAAGAAGGAGTAAGTGTTGTGAAAAAGTAGACAGAAAGAGAGAGAAACGCATTTAGGTGGAATAACTACCATTTGAAGATATAAATGGTATAATTTATCATCTCTTGCTCGGTTATCCTCGCAACAAATTATTTGGAAGTTTTACGTACAAATAAAATATCTGAAGTGGAAGATATCCAAGAGTTCTTCTTTCTTTTTTTCGACTTTCTGTGTGATATTATTATAAGCATTTTGTATTGCGTTTTTGATTAGGTTTGCATCGATAGCTCCATATTATTATGCCAAAGATGTACAAAATAGAGTCATTTAAGTTTGAAGGAACAATGTTTTTTGAACGCAGCCATTCGAATTACGAGCTATGATTCATGATGACGTATGAGTATGGAAGTACCGGTATAAATTACCAAGTATAACTAGCCAGTTACCGTC
Source organism: Aspidiotus rigidus (assembly GCA_035079385.1). Classification (NCBI taxonomy): domain Eukaryota; kingdom Metazoa; phylum Arthropoda; class Insecta; order Hemiptera; family Diaspididae; genus Aspidiotus; species Aspidiotus rigidus. Next base: position 1,052,467 of record JAVHKY010000015.1, on the reverse strand, counting down.
AGTTGGGTGTTGTCGTCGTTCCGTAATTTTAAATTCGTTCAAAAAAAAGGAATATGTAGAATCTCTGTAAAATTGTGCACCCATGATCTATAAAAAATTGACGAGTAGATTTCTAATTAAGAGGTGTTTTCCTTCCTGATTTGGTAAGAATAAAAAATCAGGGCGATAAAATCAACAAAAATTCGTGGTGTAGAATGATCGTGAAGTTGAGGAGGCTATTGATAACCATAATTATGTTCAAAGGTAATATGAGATGATCTTGAGGTTTTAGAACAAAACTGACACTGAAATTCAGCAAAATTTGTTGTACTCAATTAAATTTTTTTTAAAACCTTCAAATAGGAAAGTAAAGGGAGTACAATAAAGAAATCGTGCTCCCGAGCGAGGAACCTAATTGACACCGGAAATACGTTTGATAGCGCTGAAATCCATCTTATTCATCAAGCCTCCGTAGCGAGTAGTAATAAGAATATAATAGTGACAACAATGAGGCCTCGAGCGCTCGCGGGCGTCCTTGCGGCTCTTTAGTGTAGGAAATGGTATTATGCTATCATAAACTATTAGGCTTATCATCTTACATACAGTATACTGGACTTGAACTAGGTTAGGACTTCCCATTGTATGATTCTAGCTTTATACTAGGATAATACTAGACTTCACCTAACATACTGTATATTGTGGGTCAAACATCACCTACTGGACGACACAGCAGTGGACCCGATGTACGTCCCCTCCCCTCGTCGTCGGTCCAGGAATACGTATACTACTGTCCAGCTACCGTCCAAAAAATATCAACTTACCGCCCCTGAGCAACAGCAGTCAACAATCGAGGCGTTGTCTACGGGCACCGCCACAATAGTTCTGACTGGGCCAATAGTGTTGGAGCTCCAGACCCTCCTTCGAGAGGTTTGGAGCCCTTTTGTGGGAAGGAGGAGGAGGTGTCGTGAGGATGACAACGAGGGCGTACTGCCGCCTCCCAAACATCGTCAACTCGCCACACAACAAGCACCTCCGCCGAATGAGAGTACTGACCAGATATTGTTTAATAAAACGCCTTTTCCTGCACATATTTGTAAACTTATACGAAACTTGTGAACATTTCGACCACGTCGTGGTCATTATCAACACAAACTGAAAGGATCCGACGAGAATATGCTGCAAATAAAAGTATAAAGAGAATGATCCACCATACCGGTAGAAACCGGTAAAGTTCACAAATTCACTTACTGCTTATGCTAATCGTTGAGCGTCACCTTTAAATTATAACAATAGTATTTTCGGTCTTGATAATTTTTATAATCTCGCGTATTTTCCTTCTCTTATCATTACTTTTGTAGTCTAAAATCTTGGGGTTATCAAAATTAAATTTATGGTCACAATTTTTAGAATGATAAGCCAGCCCAGTGTGATCATTCTGGGTTTTTCATCTCTTCTATGCTGGTCGATTCTCTCAGACAGTAGCTGACCAGTTTCCTCAACATAGAAACGAGGGCAATCACCGCACGGTATACTGTAAATAACACCCTATCTTTTCTTTAGGGGGAGGGGGTCCTTAAGCCTGGAGAACAATTAATTTTGAAGAGTGTTATAATTTCCAAAAGCTGGGATCTAATTTAGTCAGAAATTTACTCACGATCATACTGCTCTGGCCTATGAAAGGGAGAAAAAAATTTTTTTTCTTTCCTTTCTCATTATTCACATCGCCTTTGAGAGAGACGGGGGGCGTATGAGCGTGCGCGCACGCCCAAAGTGGTCCCCGAAAAACTGCACCTCCGGCAACGGTATCCACCCCTTAGGGCGTTGCGTCGGTAGTCCAGTGGGCTCGAATTGAGAGAAGCCTGACTCCATTTCTTCCGCGCGCTGTGCAATGTCCGTCAATGAGGCCACTCATTGACGAACATTGCACATAATGATGTACATGTCTCTCTCCCTTTCTTCTCGCTTCAGATTTTTGAGAAGTTCAAAATATTTCTGATTGGCGAATCTGTGAGCATTTCCCTTTCACCTTCAGAGATTTTGAGTATGATCTGCTTATTGTAGACGTACCCAACTACATAAAAATCGAATAACACTGTGGTCTCAACTGTCACAAAATCGAAAAACGACATATTCGAGTACCGCAATGTTAATAACACCGTGGTGGAGGATGATTTGCCACTGATCACAGAAATATATTATAAATTTGCTAAAATATTTTACGACAAAATGTTACGTTCAGTCTTGTACAACGTCAACATGTTAGAGGTTTACCCATCAGAGGGGATTGTTAGCGTACACCGCACCACAACCATGTCTAGTGATGGCCAAAGTGCATGGAAGGATTGAGATCGAAGACTTCTCATGCTGGATATTTTGTAATTCTTCGAGTGGAATATCTTATATATTTTACGTTTTACAAGTGGTTTAAATGAAACTTTACCCATTTTCATTCCAATTCATCGACAATTCTCTCACAAAATGAAAATTCTTATCATCATGGAAGTAATGTAACAAACAGACAATTGTTATCAATTCGTCGTAGACCACTAATTAACAGCATCCAATCACCATGGTGCTTGCTAGGGACGGTCGTGGCCAGATTCTTGAAAAGAAACTACCAGCTTGCAACCAAGCAAAGTATCAGGAACAACTGGGAGCTGACAGAGCAATTGAATGAGGTGGAAATCGAGAGTAACAACAAACTGATATCCTTGGACGTGACAATTATACTTGGTACTATATTAACGGAGGAACTTACCAATCTACTGCGAAGCAACACATACCACAGAATCCTGACGGCCTAACGCAAGCTAGAATAGTGCGAGAGATCGAAGGTCAGAACTACGGCCCATTCAATAACAAGTTCCACAGCTACAAAGAAACCCTAGCAATGAGATCATCGTATCCATTGTTACTACCGTAAAGGTTCTTGAATGACATGGAAAACAAGATATTGAAAAAGGCAGTAAGTTTTGGAATTTGATAAAATACTAGGCTCGATACGAAGATGATAATATCCTAATTGTGTGGTCAGACACTAATAGGTGGGTAGATTAATTTCTTCTGTGATGAATGCGACAAACAAGAACATTGAAGTCACAGCAGAAAAGGGCGATGACACGACCCACTATTTGGACCAAACATTAACACCGGTGAAAAACAAGATGAAATACAAAATCTACAGAAAACCAACGCACACTGACACCCTTTTACCATCAGCCTAGGAAGTGAAAATTAGAGTCGATTCAGAACTACTGCTAACAAGCAATTTCTGTCCTGAAGAACAATGAAGAGAAGAGAAAAGACATATGGAGCTATAGTAAAGCAGATCGTAGCAGCCGCCGGCTGCTCTAGAGGTGTATGGAGTTGAAGAATGGAACTCATGATAGCATAGCGAGAAAGTACTTCAAATCAGTGCCATGTATAGGAAAGTACACGAAAAAGGTGATGAAGGCGTTCAGTGGTTATGATGCGAATGTGGGCTTCCATAACGAACCCACCTATGGCGAAGAAAGTAAGCAATGACCAGACAAAAGAAAAGGACGAAGAAAACTTGAGCAGAGCGTAAAAGCTCAGTTGTGAGAAGTAAACAGTCATCTACATAGTTGAGACTGAAAGAAAGTTCACAGGGGACCACAAAACGTCAAGGGAAATACAAAATGGAAGTCACCGTTTGGCAAAAACTATGAAGAGCACCCACTCCTCCTCATATCTTGTCATCGGCCGGCCTGCGATCAACTTCATCCTGTACATCTTTTCATCTTGCTCAACATTTCAATCTGTCAACTAACCGACTTCATGCAGCTGGGGCAGCTGACTGGTATGTTAATGTTAGCCTTGGCTACGGTTTGGAGTTACTGGTTGAAGATTCCGTCACGTTAGTAGATGATTGCTCGTCAAGTTGCTCGGTCCTCACGGTATGATTTCCACTTATGGCATATTTGAAGTCTTACACGTCGTAGAAAAACTGCACAAAGAGAAGAAAACTCTGGGAACAGATTGCGATCGCCAAAGCAAGGAGGAGAAAAGCCAGCTTCTTGAACAATAAAATCACCTTTGGCAGGGAAAAGTTATTCACTTCGGTGACTGGACAAGAGAAAAAGATAAGGGTCACTGATAAAATGACAGTAGGTCTGGTAGCCATAAGATAACAATGTTAAACCATAAAAATTAATGTTCAGGCTTCGTTCTGAAGTAGCGATACGACTGATGATGGGGTAACACCCGAAAGTATTCTTGTTATAGCTAAGTAAACTTGAGATCTGTTTGAAAAAAATGTTGACATGGAGCTGTACACCACATGAGGAGAGGAACTTGTAAAAATTTCCTTTCAAACGCCATTTGGAACGTTCTTTTGATACACCAAAATTGAAAGGAGAGACTTGGAAAATTTCCAGGTTGAATCCCTTGCAGATGGGGAGAAGGCTCGAAAAAATTTCCCAGAATTCTGCTCGAGGGACAATCTTGGCTACTGAAATTGAACAGCCGACTCTAGAAATCAAAAAATCTCTTGTATCACAAGGACAAGTTCACAGCAATATAAAATTTAAAAAATGGACTACCTCGTGGCTGAGAAGTCCGCGGAATCTTCCAAGATCTCTCGGATAAGCTTCCAAGTTCTGAATTTTCCTCAAATTTACATCTTATACCCCACTTACAACTCGAGAAATTTCATTTTCATGTACTCGGAGCAATCTGCAAACTTTCAAACGTACGCGTGACGCGTGCTATCTCAGTCAGAAGTGATCATTAATACTCTTCTTGAAGGCAGGTAAAGATGTGTTTACACCCTTTTCTTTCTGCTATGACGGTAGAATATCGCGACCAATTAGAAGTAAGTATAGAAATTTTTTCCATTCGATCTATCAAATTTTTCTCATCGGTTGACGGAACGAAAAATCCCGTCAAACCTCAAAAAATTTCATCAATCACCAACTGATAATACCGCCTAAGAATAATTTATCATATAATAATTATAATAAACGATACCAGAGGCTAGAAACGAAGAACCAAAAACTAAAACCTTAAATTAGTTCCCTGTTCGAACTGTTTCGTACTTATCGAAAAATTTTATCCAAATTCCGAAGTTCAATTATTTCAAACCTATACAACGAAGCAATCGGAAAAGCGACGTCTTTCTATACGACCCAAGTTTCTAATTACGATAACCGATCGTTTCCGCGATGATCCTAATAAGAAGTCGAGCTACGTAACAATAGAAGTATCAATGTATACTATTTTCCTCCCGAAACTTGTTCACCTCACAGTCTTCCCAACATCCACTTTCACTATTAGCAACGCTCTCAAAATGATATTGCACGCTCCACTAGCTCGAGCATTCTTCGCGACTTAAAACTTCGCTGACGAAAACCGAGTACTTTGAAACACGCGTCGAAAAGACGCGAGAAAATCGAAAAATATTTATCGTTAACACCGCGAACAAAATACTCGCACTTCTTACCCTACGTAATGTAAACTTTTCAAGAAATATACGAAAGTTTAATCCATTTCACCACGACATGAATTTGATTTCCTCCCGAATTGAAATCCTCAACGAGGAAGATTATCGAATTTTTTTTTTAGCCAAGTTTGAAAGGCGTCAACGTGTTCATTCTTCTGTAGACCTAAAAATGGTTATATATGCCGCAATACTTGAAGACAAACTTACCCGAAGTTACTGAGGCGATGAATACGATAACGATAACCAAAATCGATGACGTCATCTTCAATTTTCGATTCGGCTGACAACATCCGCGAGGATGGCCTCTACATCGAAGAACTCTCTATCTGAAAAATTAATACAATCAATTGCAGAACAGTACACTAGAAAGTGAGGTGGTTATTAATAAAGTATTATCGTATCACGACTATCATACATTATTGCGGCCACTATAGCTGTTTTTGTCAGAATTCCTATCGAATTCGCACGTAATTCGTACACAGCTGAAGAGAATGAGGGCATTCAGGCACATCCGTACGAAGGCGAGTGGAGTTGATTCGATTTCAAAAAAAAAAAGAAAAAAAGATTGCGATAGAGAAAACCGAAAAAAAGAGTGGCAATTTAAATTGAAAAGGAATAACTGGCTATCTCCTTTACTACGACGAGAGTACAAGAACAGATTAAAACGGTTTAGCTTTTTATCGCGGAAACTTGAGCTCAACGGTGACAAGGAAAAATGGCTTCGAAAAGCACTCATTGAAAGCACGAGTATCGCCCATTTTTTTATATATTACGTGAAGTGGGCCCCTTTTTCTACGAATAACACGAGGACACTGTCACGCTTTTTAAGCTAAATTTGCTTTGTTCTACTTGAACTGCATTCTCGTATTGTACGAAATGACGAATTTAAATTTTCGAGTTGCGTTTAAACGCAATCTTTATTCGCGTATCCTCGGTATTTTTTATTCGAGTGAAAAACCCTTTTCAGCATTTAAAATCATTTGTCCGTCACGGCTTCGACGCCGACTATTTATTATTTCTTTTTTTCTTTCCGTTAATTTTCTTTTATACACGAGGAACACGTATTATACTTTAATTACTCGAGGATAATGAATTTATGATTTTTAAGACACCGCGTCGCGCAAAAAATTCTCCTAATTTTGTACGAAAAAACATCAGTAACTCTGTATTATAAATTTTATAAAACAGTTCCGTTGCAAACTATTCTACTTTAGGCCTTAAAGAAAACGAGAGAACTGAAAGAAAGAGGAGATGAAGGCAAACGTTCCCGGATATTTTCGAATGAAAAACATATGATCGAAGGACCGTTTTCGAATTCATTATTTTCAAATATTGTACCCCGAATGACCACATGAATTTTCTTTCTCTTGCACTTTCTCTCAAACGCGTATCGAAAACTCCATTTGCTACTGACGACGACGGTCAAGGTTATACTGTATATTGCAGAGTCGTCCTATCCCTATCAAAGGGCTAGTGGAAACTGACCATACGCGCCTTCAAAACACGAAAGGAAGTACGGCTGAAGAAATCATTTTACGATCAAAACGATTTGCCACTGACTATCCACCGGCACCCTCCGTTGCAAATACTTCGAAAAAAGTTGGTTCACTATCCGCAAGGAGTACTAAAAGAACCTTCGGAACAATAGACGATGTCGAAACAAGTTGAATAGCATGGAAAAAATATTTGACGCTCAAAACTGAATGACCAGCCGATGTTGTCCCAGACTTTCGAATATTGGTTTACCGTAAAAGTCACTGGCCACAAGGCTCGGCGTTTCTATCACGCAAGGTCGTAACGGTTTCGGTATCTTTAGATCACAAACTGCTACTGACACCTCATGATGGGTCGTCTTTTCGCCTCATGTCCGATAACCTTGCAGCTTTCAATAATTTTATGCATCGAACAATCCTTACTCGTATGACTCGTCATAAATGCCAGAAGTAGTAGAATCAATGCGGTTTCTCAATTTATGAATGCCAGAAGTAGTAGAATCAATGCGGTTTCTCAATTTCTGGCCATAAATTGAGAAACCGCATTGATTCTATTAATAACGCTGATACGGCGTATTTGCGATTTCTGTTCGGGAAGTTTCGGAACCAACGGCCGTCGTTCTCATCTCACATATGGTTTCTTCGCAAATGCTTAAAATTACACCTTAAGCCTAATTTCATTAAGTTTCGGTTGTTCTCGGATTGCGATCGTACCACCAAAAAATTGGAAAAATTCCTGACGGAAAAATGGATCCGCACTGAATTGCGGAGGTGGCATGGAAAGTTGAATGTCACCACTAGGCTAAACTTATTGGTCCATTCTAGACTTTCTGGTCTACTGCATCCGGGTGAGTTGGATCTGTTTATTAAGGCTATTAATGTTAAATGCCGCGGTTTTGAAGCTAAATAGAAAAGGAAGAAAAATAAGAAACTTTGTTCCCTCCAGAAAAAGAAAGAAAATTTGAATAACCCCGCTGTCCAGGAAGTGAGACCTGAGGACAGTGTTATCCAAAACTTACAACCGCGTATTATAAATTGCAGTCAGGTTGAGTTCAGTAGCGATGAGGTGAATTTATTAGAGAAAGGGTTGAAGTTCGGATTACCCCCTCTTAATAATAGTAATGCTTTGGCTAATGTTGTTGCCGACCTCGAGGTGAAAATCGGACCGGGCGTTAATACTCAAAAAAATTGTGCTGCTCTTGTCCGCAATACCCTCCTCCCTCGTATAAACAATTACGCAATTGAGGTGATTAAGGGATTAAAGAGGAGGGTCAGGGAGGAGGGCTTAATCATCACGAAGGCTGACAAAAGTAAAGCCATTGTCGTGATGGAGAAGTCCTCCTACGCCTCCAATGTCTATGACGTTCTCGGCCAGTGTGGTGCTAAGGAAAATGACAGTTTCATTTTCCTAAACACGTAAAAGAAGTTAGACGTGTGATAAACGAGTGTGAATTTATTATTAAAACTCCTTCGCTAAAAAGATTGCTCCTGGAGCCCAACCCTGTGCCTCCCCTCTTGTACGGGCTACCAAAAGTCCATAAAAAAGATAACCCGATGCGTCCGGTCGTATCCTTTGTGTCCTCCCCCACGTACGCTCTGGCGAAATTTTTGGACCGATGGTTTAAATCGAGAGTTGAGCATGAGTCACCAGTCACCTTACTCGGTGAAAAATTCGGTCTCCTTGGCTGATAGGCTTAAGAATAATATTCTTCCGCTGGGATCGACCCTGTGTTCATTTGATGTGGTAAGCCCGTTCCCCAATATCCCCAGAGCAACCGCCATACAACATATGGGAGACCTTTTGATTCAAACAAATGTTCGCCAAGAAGAATTGGGTGAATTTTTCAATCTCCTCAATATTTGTTGGTCTCCCAATTATTGCAAATTCGATAACAAGTTTTTTGAGTTTCCTGAAGAGGTTGGAATACCCATCGGTTCTCCTTTGGGTTCTCTCATTTCGGAGGTCTTTATGTCTAAGTTTGAGCTCGATTTGTTCTCCTCTGGCAGTGCGTATTTAGATCAGATTCATTATTGGCACAGGTATGTCGACGATGTGTTGTGTACGTGGACTGGTCCCCGAGAGCTCCTTTTGGAGTTTCTCCAGTATTTTAATAATCAATATCCTTCTATAAAATTTACTTTAGAAATCGGTGGCGCATCTATTAATCACTTGGATTTGACGATCTGTAATAGAGACGGTATCCATGAATTCGCCATATACAGGAAAGATACTGCGACCGACATTACTGTCCACGGCAAATCTTTTTGCCCTGTAGCCCATAAATATGCTGGATTTAACAGCTTAATCCATCGACTGACTAGTATTCCTCTCAATCAGTCAGCCTTCGAAAAAGAGGTATTAACTATAAAGCACTTGGCCAGAGTGAATGGAGTGAACTTGGACATTGACCTCATGATCCAAAGGAAAGTGACTCGAAAATGCCTCGATTCCACCACCTCCCTCCCCCGCAGTACGGCCCTAAACAGTAGAGAGCGTTGGATAAGGCTTCCGTTCTTGGGGCAGTTTTCATCTCAATTGAGTCGCGTCCTACGCTCCTTCGGATTTCGGCCTGTGTATTACAACCCCAATACCATAAAAAGTTTATTGGTTAGGCTAAAGGACCCCATCCAACTGGCCGAGAGGAGTGGTGTGTATAAAGTTGAGTGTAAGGATTGTAACGGAATTTATATCGGCGAAACAGGCCGTCAGTTGAAAATTAGAATCGCTGAACATAGGAAGGCGTGGGAAAAGAAGAATATAGGTGAATCGGCGTTTGCGGACCATCTAATCACTAGCGGCCATAGCATTAAAGAGGGGTCCGAGGTCCTCCTCTATAGAGAAAACGCGTATTCGAAGCGAAAAACGTTAGAACACATCGAAATAATTCGTCATTTAAATAACGACGACCTTAATGTGCTCAACAGGTACATACCTGATGAGGGGTTGATTGAACTAGTTTACGAGTATGATTCACGTCGTGATGACTCGCTGGTTCAATCCTGATTTCCTCGTATGCTTCTAGTTTACAGCCGGAGTTGGTTCAGTCGTTTTCCAGTCCCCGTTGACAATGATTGTTTAATCGAAAGTGCTCCGGCGTCGTTAAATTTCTGTGGCTATTGTAAATTACTCCGATAGTATTACTCGCTTGAGTATGATTTCGTCTGCCAGAAGTAGGTTGACACCATTGAGACTTTATAGCCACCCTTAACACCCCCACTAATAATGTTAATGATATGATCAATAAACATCGATCAAAAAACTCTTGATCTCACACCATCCTCCCGCGGGAGCTATAGTGGAGGAAAAGAAGTAAACAAATTCAGTTTCCCTACTTGGGACAACTTTCCAGACACTGAATCGAATCATTCCAAGTGTGTTTTTGGGTCTTACCCCATCATTAGTTGAATCGCTACTAAAATTCCTTGAACATGGGTTCTTATAGTAAAAGACTGCGATATCACTGGCTGCAACAATGTGCGTCATGATTGGTTCACTCTTTGACCTATGTGCTGCAATACGCCTGGGAGGGATGAAAATCCGGACCAAGAAAGTAATGAAGTACTTAGGCATCTAGTTTGGCTCAAAGCTGAGTTTCAGGCTCCATTTTCTGGTAATGGCGGAAAAGGCAGGCAGGTTAGTAACGTACCTAAGCTACCTAATGAGAAACCCAAGAGGGCCGAGAAAAGCAATAAGAGAACAGCCTCGTTGATCATTCTGTATGGTGCCCCAGTATGGGCTGACTTCATTAAGATATCCTATAGAAAGAGAGAGATAGTAAAAATCCAACGAAGAGCTGCGTTAAAATGTGTTAGTGGGTACCGCACTGTTTCGACGAAGGCTCATTGCGTATTAGCACATTTACCACCAACCGAACTCCTTGCCAAGGAGAGATTGGTGGTGACCGAAGCAAAGAAGAGGACCAGAACTGACCAAGAGGTTTTACGGGTCAAGCAGGAGGCTAGGCGCTCCTGAAATGAAAAGCAAGTATTGCTCGGAGTGAAACAGGTAAATGGGCCACCTGACGATGAGTGGATGAACCGAAACCATGATCAGCTGAACTTTTACCTGATTGCAATCCAATTACTGCTGAAGGGATGTTACTATAACGCCATCATGACCGAGACCAAACTATCACCAGTCGATACAATCGGTAAAATCCATTCCACATGGTCAATAAAATCATATGGGAGACTTGTTTAGGCAAGCAGGGGCCTTGCAAGTGAGCCTGTCGGGCCACGCCAACATACAATATTTTGAGCTTGAATCAGAGAAAGCAATCCACGTGGAAGGAGATACAAATAAGTTGTGAGCAGGTGATCTTGTCAGCTAACTAGCCTCCTGGATGGAGCTACAAAATTTTTTCCCAGAACTTGCGAACTCTAGTATCTTGTCGAAGGAATTGTATAGTATACTAACTGCAGAAAGTGGCAGGAGAATGAAGAAGATAAGACGATATACTCGTAATATCATCGACAAGAACGCTGCGTCCTTGAATCTAAGCCTCCACCTAAGGACGATATGTTTCGCGAATTCTGAATAGATTTATATCATCATATATGCTGAAGGTGAGATCAAGACAATTTTTTCTTACACATTCATAAGAAACTGACGATTTTCCAGATCGGTATTGTATCTTAAACAGCTAGGCGGAAGTCTTTCTTGATAGAACTTTCCACTGCCCAAGCTTGTCGCCAGCTATCATTTTGTTTGAATGGGCAAAATTTCATTTCTGAACTTTTATTAAAACTTTATTTTTAATGTTTTGGAGCTCTGGTCATGTCCATCGTGCGACCATTCTCTTACTGTATCTTTAAAAGCAAATAAATTGTATTTCTCCAGTCTTTTCTTATTTTGACGGTACTCAAATAGCGAGTGAAAGAATGCAGGAGAACATTTTTTTTGTTCTCAATTTTATTTTAGCTTTCGTCAATCACATCTTCCCGACTTCTCATACATTAATTGCACACCGTAACTTTAATTTGTAAGTATTCTAATGATTGTCTGTCCGAACCTGATTTCAGTTTTGTACGGATTTGTGGTTCCGCAACTTTTATGAAAACTTTGAATCTAAGCGTAATAAGTACAAAAAAGTAGAGCCATTCTATGTTTATTTATTCGGGTGCAGATTTACACCATTGTTCCTCCTTCCTTTCTCTGTCTTCCTTTTCCCCCTTTTTCTTTGGAATACGAAAACGTGATGTACGACAAGATCAAACCATAAATTCAGTACATATCGTGTCAAAGAAATTAACTCAAATCCGTACAGAACATACAGCCTATTAATATTTTATCATTATTATCATGATACGGTAATAAATTCCCTATTCGACGGCTCGAGGTAAGCCACGCTATGATATAGTGTACAAGAGCGCATGCCATAAAAGATTAAATTATCTAAGAGAGAGAAAAAGGAAATTGGGGACTATTTTCCATCTAAACAAAATGGAGTCTCCGGTGTTTTACTCGATGCACGAGAAAGCTAATGCTAATCCGCTAGCGTAAAATTCCGCAACTATACCGCGTCCAGCCATTAGTAAAACTAATAATCTAGTTTCCATTAGCATACGCAGCAGTACCTCAATATTATAGTCCGTTGCTGCCAATAACACCTGAACATGACCGATATTATAATCCTGCATAATACAGGTTTCCAACAGTCCTGTGTGCGAAGAGCAGTCAAAATCGACGCCACTTGACATCATCATCTTCGCCAATACCAATGCCGCTAATAAAATCGCAGCCGACGAAAGACGATTAGTATCTTATTATTACTATTATAGAGGCCTTTGCCCACTCAGATATGAAGTTGATAAAATTGTTACCGAACGATTCTATCACACCAGATGCGAATAGAGGTGCACGAGTTCCGAGAAGTTTTCACGATTATGCTTATATAGGTGTGCACGTTAAAATAATCGCTGAGTAGGAAATGCTTTTTGTTGAGTCGGTAGCAGGTAGCAACAGTCGCAAACGCTCGCTCCCTATATCGAACGTCGCATGCAAAAATTAACTGCGGATGCGTTCGACCGTGGAAATTCGGAGTTTCGGCGTAGTAGAGAGTCATCTAATATTTAAAATCTCGAAGCCTCAATTACTGCCCCATTGAGAGAAGTTTAATCCGGGCGATTATTGACGCAGAGAACGACGCTGGAACGATAAACTCGATGTAGTCGGAATGAAAGAAAAATTTTATTATTTGAAACGGCAGGATAGAAATTACAATCTTCTACATTTTTGATAATGAATTCGATTGTAATTAATTTCATTCTTCTTTGGTTTGTTTTGTCTTCATCGATTTTACGGGATTGAACTGAATTCGTATTGTTGATGATCACGTTCTTCAGTACGTCGATTTCGATACGGTTCTCATAGAGGCAAGAGGAAGAAAAAAGAATTAGAAATATAGGAAAAATTTTCAATTGGGTGGGAAAAATATTGAATTATGTATAAAATGTTTTTGGGCTTGTACGTTCTACTCCCTTTCTCTCTTTACCTCTCTTCAAGTTATGTGCTTATGTTTAGCGTTAGTCTCCGTAGTTGTTGCCTACGAACTCAAGTCCCATCTGAACATACTCGAAAGTCTAAATTGTTCCAAGTCCTTGAAGTCGGTTAAGGTTATTGGGATCAAACTGTCCCTTCTCCAACAGTCTACAGCCAAGGACAATCTACAGCAGCAAGAGACTTGAAAGATTTCGCTAATGTAATAAATGAGAGGTGAGGCATGGAAAAAATTTCCTTTCGATGGGTACCCATATAATTATTATAATCCCAATCAGAAAGCCAAACATATATTTTTGGCGCACTTTACGGAGCTCTGATGAAGTTTTGCACGGCTAATTTTATATTCCGGTAAACTCAAGCTAATGACGTCACCGGGTGTGATGACGTTACAAACTCGATGACGTCACAAGTGAATTTGAGCTGATGACGTCACAAACTAACAACTATACCGGGTGTGATGACGTCACAAGTAAATTTAAGCTGATGACCTCGCAAACTATTAACTTCACGGGCGGTGATGCCGTTACAAGCTTGATGACGTCACAAGTAAATTCAAGCTAATGACGTCTCAAACTGATAACTTCCAGGGTGGTGATGCCGTTACAAGTTTGATGACGTTACAGGCAGATTCAAGCTGATGACGTTACAAACCAGTGATGCCACCGGACGGTGACGCTGTTACAAGCTTGGTGACTTTGTGGGCAAATTCAAGCTGATTACGTCACAAACTAATAACGATACCGGGTGTGATAACGTCACAAGTAAATTTAAGCTGATAACGTCGCAAACTATCAACTTTATGGGCGATGATGGCGTTACAAGCATGATGACGTCACAAGTAAATTCTAGCTAACAACGTCTCAAACTAATAACGTCCCGGGTTTGATGACGTTACAAGCTTGGTGACGTTACAAACCAATGACGTCATGGATTTGATGATGTTACAAGCATCATGACGTCACAAGTGAATTGAAGCTAATGATGTCTCAAACTGATAACTTCCAGGGTGGTTACACGAATCCGTTCCTTTAAGTTACGGCTATCCATACTAAACAATAAAGAGGAATACTCCGACATCCAACAGGAAAGATACTACGACCGATGTTTTAGTCCACGGTGGTTCGTTCGGTCCTGTTGCTCACAAGATGGCTGCTTTTCATAGCCTAGTTCACAGACTGACTCGTATTCCTTTGAGTCAGTCTGCCTTCAAGAAAGAGTTAATCACAATAAAATACCTGGCCAGAGTGAATGGGGTCAATGTTGATGTTGACGTGATGGTTCGGAGGAAAGTTACGAGGGGCCTCCTGGATTCCACCACCTCCCTCCCCCGAGACACGATCCGTGATCGCCGTTTGCGTTGGATCAGTCTCCCTTTATTGGGGAAGTTCTCCCAGCAATTGGGTCGGGCCCTTCGCCCGTTTGGCTTCAGACCCGCGTTTTACAACCCTACCACAGTCAAGAGGTTGTTTGTGAGACTGAAGGACCCCATACCTGTTGATGAGAGGAGTGGTGTGTATATGTTGGAGTGTGAGGATTGTGGAGGCTTTTATATTGGTGAGACCAGCCGCCAAATGAAAGTTCGAGTAGCTGAGCACCTGAAGTCTTGGAAGAAGGGACACTTGGGGGAGTCAGCTTTCGCCGATCACTTAATAAACAGTGGCCACAGCTTCCGTGAGGGATCCGAAAAGCTCCTCCATAAGGAGAATTCCTACCGTAAGCGTATCGCCCTCGAGAATATAGAGATAATTCGTCATCTCAACACTGACGGTATCACTGTTCTTAATTCGTATATTCCGGAAGATGGCCTGATCGAACTTGTTTATGACTCACATCGTGATTTCTCGTTTGGACGATCTTAATACCTCGTTCTTCTCTTTTGTTCGTCAGTTGCTTTCATTTCAGGCTCGAAGATGGTTGTTTAACCGAAAGCGCTCGTCGTATTTTCAATTTTTCTGCGGTTTGCATTTTTTTACTCCACGTCGGAGTATTCCTCTTTATTGTTCCAGGGTGGTGATGCCGTTACACGTTTGATGACGTTACAGGCAAATTCAAGCTGATGACGTTACAGGCAAATTCAAGCTGATGACGTTACAAACCAATGATGCCACCGGATGGTGACGCTGTTACAAGCCTGGTGACGTTGTAGAGAAATTCAAGCTAATGACGTCACAAACTAATAACGTCCACAAGTAAATTTAAGCTGATGACGTCGCAAACTATCAACTTTTTCGGGCGGTGATGCCGTTACAAGCTTGATGACGTCACAAGTAAATTGAAGCCTATGACGTCTCAAACTGATAACTTCAAGGGTGGTGATGCTGTTACAAGCTTGATGACGTTACAGGCAAATTCAAGCTGATGACGTTACAAACCAATGATGCTACCGGTTGGTGACACTGTTACAAGCTTGGTGCCGTTGTAGGCAAATTCAAGCTGATGACGTCACAAACTAATAACGATACCGGGTGTGATGGCGTCACAAGTAAATTTAAGCTGATGACGTTCAAACTAATTACTTCATGGGTGGTGATACCGTTACAAAGTTGGTGACGTTATAGGCAAATTTAAGCTGATGACGTCATAAACTAATAATGTCAAGGGTTTGATGACGTTACAAACTTGATGACGTCACGAGTAAATTCAAGCTGTTAACGTCCCAAACTGAAAACTTCAAAGGTGGTGATGCCATTACAAGCTTGATGAAGACATAGACAAATTCGACCTTATGTCGTCACACAGAAACTAATGACGTCACTGGGTGTAATGACGTTACAAGCCTAATAACGTCACAGGTATTACCACGTCAAAGGCAGATTTAACGGATGATGACGTGACGAGGAGAATTAAGATCCGTTTATATAAGGGATGAAATCAACGCCTCGTAGTCACATTTGCGTCGGTTGATGTCTTTACTGTACCTTTTTCCACTACTGAAAATGTGCAAGATTGGGACTGGGTTTCCTCTTTTTAATGTCTTTACCCAGTTCAAAACCCCAGCCATTTATTGGAAATCCACTCGAAGTCTGAGTTGATCTCCCCTCCCCCCACCAGAAAATTTGCGAGGAATCCTTGACTTGATCTAGAATGATCTGCTCATTATACCAGACCGACATTGGGGCTAAGGAGCAAAGTAATTGAGTCCCCAAAAGCTAGTTAGCTTAAAATGTGTATACTATACGTCACGAAGAGATTTTGAGCTGGTTCTGGTTGACTTCTGTACTGTGCCTTTACACGTTATCGAAAATTATTTTGTCGTAATTGGTATTTGGATCAAGCAACTATAGAAAGACATTAAAAATGATCTTCATTTATTTGGCTCTACCAGAACATTTTGGCATTGCGGTCAATTCGGCTTTCATATTTTTCAATGAAAAGAAATCCCCCCCCCCCTCCCTGCCATAAATACAGTATGATCACCTACTCGGAATAATTACTTAAAAACTGGATCACAGTAAAAAAGCCCAGAGGTTTTTACTAGACGCAGAACTATGGCAAGAATTACAAATCCTACGTCAGCTCACAAAAAAATTAATGAATTTAATTTTGAGATTTCAAGAACACTCTAGAAAGCTCTCTTCAGAGTAGAATTCCTCTCGGTTACGCAGTCATAAACAGAAAGTTGACGCTATTTTTCGCATCGTAGGACTGCACATAATATCTAGAATAATCAGTGTCACCAAGCGGAAAACAATTAGCTTTTAAAATACTGTACTTTGGATAAGTTTCTACATTGAAATCATAGTCAATCTGTAGGACAGTATCAATTCGAGAACGTAGCAAATAAGAGGGTGGTAACTAACCGACGTAGACCTCATTTTAGCCAGTTAACCATTTAGGCATAATAAATCTTCGCTTTTACTTCTGCGAGAAATACTCTATCGACGAGCTCAATTTGGAAAATTAAAAATTCTCAACTAATTACTCTTTCCATAATAAATGGTTCGTTCACAATTTTGCACGTTTTTTCCCCTCCCACAGTACCAACGATGGAACATTATGGGAACGTTTCGGAAACATCAGCTAGTCTATAGACTAATTGATGAATGAACGATGACGATATTTAGTAAATAATTTCCTCTTCGCGGAAATCCATTCACACTCTTCGCTAATTTCTGCACGCTGCATAAGATTACAAAGCTGGTCCAACTTTTTCAAGTTCACTGATAATGAATTACGACTCGAAAAGACGAGTAACATGAGATAATTTGTCAGCATATAGTCGGCATTACGCTTAGCACAGCTAAAAGGACCTAATATATTGCCTTTGTAGGAAGCACAAGCGCTCGTTGTTAATCCTTTAAAATGTGTGCGTGTATAGAAGCGATGGCTTCAATGAATTTTGCGTCTTATTAAACATAGCAGGCATATTAGTTGCGGGTAATTTGGCGAATATATTTGCAGCGACCAATTTGCTCTTCGTCCGCACCTAGCATTAATCCGAAAGAAAACTCCCATCAATTTTGATCCTCTGCCGAAATTTTTCCTCAATTCTTTTTCAAATAAAAATCAATAAACCAATCGCGACTCGACTCATAAACGAATTAAGACATGTTCGAGTGTCGGAGGTGATTCGCTGTAAATTGTGGACGCGTGTTTTTGTCTTTCGTATTCAATTAACTTTTTCAAGTGCGCGTTATCTATATATATATATATAATATTATACTTTATGAAAGCGAACAAAACAGAAAGAATAAAGACAGAGATAAATATAAAGGATTTGGATTTCATTAAAAACGACAACGGTCGCGTATATAAGGAAACGAACAGAAGGACGAGTCCAGATTTAGATAATACACACAGCGTATAAAACGCTTTCTCTCTTTCTTTTTTTTTTTCACTCGTCTTGTTTGTCTCTCGAAAGAAGTGTGGCTTCATTATTACAGAACGTGGATTAAAAGGCTAAAGTTAAGAGAGTGGACAATTTTTCGGCCGGCTGGGTTTTTCGGTACTTTCAAAACTCCACCGTTATTTAGCAAAAAAAAAAAAAGAGTACGCTAAATTAATTTTCTAAACGGAAATTTTTTTTTTCCTCTCGAAACAACTGCTCTTTCACTTCTGATTCTCAACCAACGCGTAGGAATTTCGATTTTCGCAACGCCAAATTTCCCCACCCTTTGTTTCGAGCGTCGAAAACGACCGCAATTGAGAGGAGCATTGCGTGATTTTTGCGTCCGAAATAAATCGACGCCTCCTTTACCAGCGAGAACAAAGATTGTCACACATCTCACAGCTTTGACGATAAGATCACAGGTGAGCTGGTAGATTGTGAGGAATTATTTCAGCATTTAAAGACCTTCGGATTGATGGCGTTTACACTCGTCTAGGTCTTTTGCCTATTGTTTTTGAAACAATTGTCAGCCTTTACTCGTTTTCTGTGAAAATATATGTCGAGACTTCATTTCGAACAATTACTTCATAAAACAGTGAAAATCGCTCACCCTGATGAAGAAACGTCAAATGTTGTGTACTTGAGAGTACACAAACATCCGTATTTGCTGTTGAGAGCGTGTTCGGAAGAAAAAAAAAAAAAGGTTTGTCAACTTCAGCACGACTTCGACATTATGAAATTGTGAAGCGGTGCATTGTCTAATTCAAACTATCCGACAACGACAAGTGTATACAGAAACTCAATTTTGGCGACGGCGACTGGCTCATCCAGAAATCTAGAATACTTGGTACAATATACTATTGGATTTACAATTGAAAAGTTTTCCTATACGTCGATAATGAGGTTCGCATCTATGTACTGCGTTGATGATATACTCTTCGTATATATTATGCTCCTTGTTCGTTTCGAAAACATCTTACACGAGTAATATTCTTTATTTCGATTGCATTGTATATAAGTTCTTCTATTGCCCTTTACATCAGTAATGTATACGCCTTCATATCATTAACTTTTACGTAGAGAAATTACTCTTACGAGCCATTATAATTGCGAGCACGACCTCGAAAATATATTACTTCGAGCGAGAGAAAGAAAGAAAGAAAAAAATTGATTTGAAACTATATCGCTGCTGTGTAAAAATCGCTCTCATTTAAACGATAAAGCAGATTTCGAAAACGATAGGGTGCTTACAGTCACTGTTTCGACCAACTAATATTTCACTTATGAGTTTCGAATTCAACTTCTAACGAGGTAATCGAGCCCAGTCATCCTCTCCCTCCCTCGTTCATTCATTCGGAATAGACTTTTTAAAAAAAGCTTACGCGCGACGTAATCGAGTCCGACTTTTCAAAGCGGAAATTGTCGCATTATTTTTGATGGCTTCGCGTACTTCAAAGCGAGAAAATTTGACACTGTGGTTACAGGCGGGAGGGAGGCACCGAGATGGCTCGTTGTTCGTCGGGGAGGTCGTCTGTTCTAATCCGTAAAGCGGGTCAACAAGACTGGGAAGACTAGCAAAAATCTTTTCAAGGTCATTCCGGTTGAAACCCTTTCTTTGAGTTACTTGTAGTTTAGCTTTTAAAAATGCATTATTGAAACGTTCAAAATCAGCGATACGACGTCGACATCCTCTCATCCTACGGTAAAATGCAAAATAGCTCCTGCATTGAAGCACTTTTCCCTTCTCAAGACCTTATTGATCACCCCGAGTCGTTCTTAAGAGGACGAGGCGACAACTGAAACAATGCTTCAAATACAATAAGTCCCTCCTCTACCATATATTACGGGTCGCGAGTCGAAATTTTTTCAAGTGCCACACCTACCATATATAGCTCAAAAGTGGAAATTTTCCAAGTCCCCTTCGATCATACATACATAACTTAAGAGTCAAATCTTTTCCGAGTTTTTCGCCAGGCGGCGCATGGCGAATTTCTCCAAAAATCCCATTTAGAACAGGTTTCCTGTTGAAAAGATTCCAGAAAAACGAGTAATTCTTCGTCTACATAGAAATAAAAAAGGTCTCACACCTACGCGATAGCACGTTGTAAGCCACCCAACGGACAAGAGAGCAATTACAGACTTGCCGAAAATTTTGTTCTTCTCCTTTCTCGAAATGGCATCCACAAAACAACATACCGGCGTCTCCATACACAATCATTCTCTTCACCCCAAAGCTCATAAAGTGACAATACCATTCACCATCTCCTCCATCTACCACTCTCTCCAGCAGCAAAAGACCATGAAACCCACTACATCCAAGAAACGGCTATCAAGAACGGCCTGAACCTCAACATCGCCATCATGATAAGACGGAAGAACCTCAAGTTGCTTCTATCATTCAACAACCTCCAAACCAACCAAGATAACTCCACCCGCACCCACTGGATTAGATTACCTTACCTAGGAACTCCATCAAACGAGCTAACCAAAACCCTCAAGACCTACGGCTACAAAGTAGGGTTCTACCCTCTGCTTACCTTGAATCGACTTACCAATCTCAAAGACATCATACCACCTAAGAAGAATTCTGGAATCTACCAATTAACATGCGGGATCTGCGACTCGCAGACAGGGCGCCCCTTGTCCACCAGACTTTCAGAACATCGAACAGCCTATAATAAAAAGGAAAGCAACAAATCCGCTATGGCCAAACACTGCTTGGATGAAGACCATGATTTTACTAACGTTACTTGGAAACTCATCCGAACTGGAGCTAAGGGAACACTACTGAATCGGCTGGAGGAGGTGGAGACCATCTCAACTCTTAAGGTGATCAAAGAGAAACTTGTTAATGATCTCACCGCCAACTTCCTCTCTCCTTTTGTCCGCTACTTTTACGACTTTACTCATCCTACTTAACCTTTTCCTGTTTTTTCTCGCTTTGACTCACTACACATATCTATTCGAACTCGTTCTTGTACTTCGCCGTTTTATCTCCATTTGCCCGATGATGAGCGTCCACAGCACGTCTCGAAACCGGTCGCTTCACGTTCTCCGCGGTTCTTCTTTTATTGATCTATAGCGTGTTCTACCGTTTTAAAATTCTTAGGTTACTTATTTTCGTTTAAAATTCTTGACCTTAATCTTCAAATTTCAATTCTCGTTTATTTCTATCTTCTAATGTTCGACCTCATTTAATTGTGTTCGTATTTTAAATTTCAAAATTCTCTCGCTTAACTCAAATTTCTATTGTTCGATTTATTTTAATTTTTTAATTTGTGTTTTGTACTCGGGAAATTCAATTACAACTTTATTCTCAGTTCCGCGGAGTACATTTATCGTTACGTGCCTCAGTATTCACCCTCAATCTCTTAGCTGGTATCTAAGTAGATCAAACTGTCACGCCTCAAGGAGCATTCAGCTGTATCGATGCGTTTTTGTAAAAAGCTTAATTCATATCCTCTTAAGTCAGGCCGCTTTCCATAAAGAATCAATGACAATAAAGCATTTGGCAAGAGTAAATCAGGTCAGGGTGGACATTGACCTTCTGATTCGTAAGAAGCTCACTAGGAAATTCCTCCACTCTACGACCTCTCTCCCCCGGGATTTGTACCACGATGGTAGGGAACGGTGGATTAAACTCCCGTTCCTGGGTAAGTTTTCATCGCAGTTGGGGCGTATCCTCCAGCCCTTCGGGTTTCGGTCCCCCTTTCATAATCACACTACTCCCCTTGCAGGACGTTACGGGAAACAATAAAATGCGCCAGGAATCGAAGAATCTAATGGGTGTACGCAACCTCTTGAACAAGGGAAGCGACTACGACGACAACGACTGTTAAGTCTTTTCGTGAAACGAAAGGACTCTATTTTAGTAGCCGAGAGGGTAGGGGTCTATAGGGTGGCTTGTGGAGATTGCCCTAGTGTCTACATAGGGGTGACTAGACGTCAACTCCAAATTAGCGTTGACGAACACAAAAAAGCTTGGATGAAAAGTAAAGTAGGGGAGTCATTTGCTGCCATTTAATCGAAAGTGATCACAACTTTACAAAGGGGTCCGCCCCCTATAGACCGAGAGTGGCTGTTCAGCCAAAAGCGCTCAGTGTTTTCAATTTCGTGCGGTCCTTTTGCAGTTTTCTTTTGTTTTACTCCTTCAAGTATTCTCTTAAGCATTCAGCTGCTCGGCAGAAAAAAAAGAAAAGGAGTGAAGATTCTCCTCATAGGACTGAATTTGTTGGCCATTTGATAATTTCTGATCACTACTTCAATTCGAACTTCAACATTACTCTTCTACACGAGGGGGAAAAAACCGACACAGATCAAAATCATGGCTCATAGGATTTCATCATCTCAACCCTCTTCAAGTAATTCAAGTTGAATACTGGGTAATCATGCACTGCAATTTTACACTGTCTGACGTCCAATTCGGTCGTGCAACTGAATGAGTGGTTCGAAACCGGTCGCGA
The DNA here is from genome assembly GCA_035079385.1 of Aspidiotus rigidus. Lineage (NCBI taxonomy): Eukaryota > Metazoa > Arthropoda > Insecta > Hemiptera > Diaspididae > Aspidiotus > Aspidiotus rigidus. Next base: position 1,029,741 of record JAVHKY010000015.1, on the reverse strand, counting down.
TTATTTGATAAATTTTAATAAGTCAGTCTTTTCGTCTCTGACTCATATCATCCTATAATTCTTCACAAGGGGATTGAGAACGCTTATCTGTGGTCTGACAATCATGTCCGATTGAGGATCGCCGTCTGCGTCTTCTTCAACGTTTACATAGGCCACTCAATAGCATTTTATAAGCTTAATAAGATTGAGTCTATCCTTGGGAAAAATCGTCATTATTTTGCGACACATTTTCCACGACGATTTCATTACTATGACGTCATAAATGACTTTGAAGCAACATAGGGACTTAGAAAAATGGTTTACCCTAGAGCTACATATTAATTATGTACACAGAGGACGCAAAGTACAGTATGACGTCATCGCTGACCTTGACCTACATAGTAATAATTCTGGATATTAAATGAACAAAAAGTTACGAGCGCCGCAAGTTTGTTTGACCTTGACCTACTACCGAGACTTTGATGGTGTGTACCGATCTAAGTGGTATGCACGTACAAACAAAAGAGTCCTGCTACTCTCACCTTAATAGAGTCAGCCCCATCTAGAAAGAAGAGGAAAGTTTTTTCTTCTGGCTGGAAATTTAGACTAAAATGGAGGCCTGATTTTACAGAGTGCACACGATCCTGAATCTAATCAACTCGAGATGCATACTCAGACAAATACTCTTATCTCATCTTGTAACCTGTTGTCAGCTGGTTTCGACGGTGGAGCAATGTGACGATGTCTGTAGAGGGCCTTAAACGGATTCACTCGATATGACGCATACTTTCACCCGATGCTCCAATTGTGGGACTCGCAAAGGTGGACTGACTTAACGAATACCACAACGGTTCCTTTCGGGGAGAAGTTTGGATACAATCTAACGTGGTTGGTCAGACCCGCCTCACGTAACCTAAATTAAAAATACCAAATTTCGAGAACAAAAAGAATAAATAGAAATCTGATTCCCTAGATTGGACATTCCGGTGTTGGAAGAAGCCAATCGACTTATGGAACAAAGAACAGAAAGGACACAGCCTCCCGAAATACGAATTTATTCTGTGGGACTTTGGTGGGTGAGGTCAGATATAGTTGGGAAAGTAGTGTCGTTGCTACTTCGACCGCTTCGTTAACCATTCCTCACCATCGATTCTACAGTGGCTGAGGACTTGGGCGAGATGGGCGATAGAGTTACAAGGAGGGTGCAGTGGACACGTAAAGTTTCGCTGTCAAGGCGGATGGGGAGACAAAAGCAATAAAGAAGAGGAGTGATTCTAGAGGAGAGTGAGTCAGGATCAATTCTAGGCATTGAAAGAAAGCTTGGGATTCGGCTCGCAACGTCTTTCATAGCCAGTAATTTTAGGCAAAATAATATCTAGTCTAAAGCACCTCCAAATAGTTTTCAAATCGAGGCTGGACGTATCCGAAAATCACAGAGGAATTGAAAATTTTCCGAGGTCAAGGCTGAGCAAAAGATTATTTCAGGCCAAGCCTAGGCTCAACTATTCAGGGTTACCGGAACACTTCATACAAGATCCCTAAAATGGTCAAAAATTTCGACGGAAGTCGCGGGAAGAATGAAAAACTGTGGACAAGGGAGTAAGACTGAGGAGAGGGGGGAAGGGGATTGCTAGAGCTTACCAAAAAAAAAACTCCACGACTAGTATTGCATTAGACCAAGGTTATATATTGGTTATTGAGTTTAAAATTGAATACTTACGTAACCCAGACTGGAGGATATTAATAATGAACCAGTCCCAAGTTTTTCGTTTTGTTTTCCTAAATTTGCCATCCACCATCTAGCAGAAACTGACTCAACTTAATCTAATAAAGCACTCTCCTTTTCCCCCTTTTTTCCGGCTCCGATCTATATTATGATAGACGTGGGACTTGAGATGTCAATCTTCACTCTACGTGGACAAAAAGTACTGTCTACGAGTGATTCTCAACTTGAATCTAATCGTCTCGCAGACTCGAAGATAAGATAGACGACAATCGAAAGCCATCGAACAGCTTTAAATACAATCAAACTCGTTAGCAAACTTTCTACCTTTTGAACCCATTAAAATGTATGATAGTGAATTCACACGTGGAGAACGGTTTCTCAACCGAACAAATTCGAAACGATTTTATATCGCTTCTGCGTGCACAATTTTAATTTGTTTTCGACGTTTTATTTGCGGGTATGTACGTTTTGAAAAGGATGATGGTATATGAAACACCAAGAATAAATTAAAACTGTATACACCATAATTAGTCCTGGTAAAACGCAATAGTAAAATGGTTTATGACGTGAAGGACGAAATTCATATTACACATGTATAATATTATGATGAAGTATGTGCTCGTATACTTTACAATCTCGCTAAAATGCAATTTCATTTGGTAGAACAAGACTTACACAGTCATGATATTCAATTCGAGCCAACAATTTACGATCTAAGCCCATGTATAACAATAATGATTATGGAATGGAAAATTATATTAACAATATGTTTCCAAATTTTGAGCGTTAGAAAGCTGGAAAATCCAATATTTTTATTGAAAAAGAAGAATCCGTTGGAATTCTGCGAAAATTTTTCTTTTATTCATCGTAGGGGGAAGAAAACAAGCGACGAGAATAAACATTTTCTTTCTATGGAAGCCATACAGGACTCAGATTTTGATAAGGTGTAATAAAACTTACGAGAAATATTATTATTATTTTTCCAATTTTATCCAACTATTCCAGTTCTTAATCATACACCAGGATGTATGACCAAACGGCTTGAATAAGTTTACCTTGAATACTTTCCTAAACCGTTTGCTGTTTATTCCAAGAGATACCATAGATAGTTAAATGACTAATGTCTCACGCAGCACACCACAAAATAAGCCAAAATGGGTAGCAGCTACCAAAAAAGAAGACCGAAACACCTCCTCCTGACTCGTCGACAAGGGCAAATAATATGTATGTAGCCCACAACCACATTGTCCATAGAATTTCCTTTATTAAATCTTGACTCTAATCAGCTAAATCAATTAAATCGCTTCCTACAATCTTATCGCAACAAAGGCTTGAGAGTCACTGATATCTAATTCTGTATAACTAACGGCCAAAATCGTTCATTATTGTTGCAAGGATTCCTAGCTGTCGGCTTGTGGATTTTTTCGGCCACTTTTGGATAGAATTTCCGGCCCAATTCTAGTCAGTTTCTAAAACGGTCTTCGATTGCCTTACAGCACAATTTGTTAAACATCGAACAGAGTGTATCAAAATTTTGAAAATAATGGAACTTCAAGTTATGCTTCGAATTGTCCTTGTCCTGGTCATTGCCATTTGCAGTAAATATCTACATCATAAAACTTTTTTACTATAATGCTATGATGACACTTCGATTTTTTCTATCCTTTATTTCGCAGATGAAATAACCATCTGCCTACCAGCGGAAAAAAGAGAGAAAAATCTTCATAACGATACCTCTACGCTACCGAGAACAAAATTTCGTGAGCAAGAGGACAGGTTTTATGAAACAATCCGCGAGAAAGACAGCTAGACAGCGAAATTTCTGACTTGACTCTAAAACACGCGAAGTTTGATCATGTGAGTATTCGAGTGATACATTTACGAGCTACGTGAAAATTTAGAGCTGAAAATCTCACACTTAGCAATTCGCTGTTCTTGTTTATTTTAGGCACTAATTCACGATTATGTGGCCAAAATTGAGACCCCAAGAGTAATACAGAATAAAATCGAAATGCTACAAAGTCTGTTTTTCCCGTGGATTTTCATGCGTGAAATTGATGATAATGAAATGAGGACCTGGGTTGAAAAGTTCATAGAAGATAAGAACTTGAATTTCTCAAAAGAATTGAATCAGAAGTTTCTTAGAGATGAAGAAACCTTTGAAAAAGAAAAAATAATTGCGCGAGAAAAACAATGGGAATCTCAAAGGGAGATAATGGAAACTGAATGCAACTGGAACAAGACGGAGCTCTATCAATTTCCTTTGATCAAGCAGATATTTATGAGCACAACTGAATTCCCCCCCACATATACACGCTGGAGTTCCCATGAAAATGAGCAACATATTTGTGAGTTTAGTATACAGAATTCAACATTCGGGTGCTGCTTTGGCACGTAAGATGAGAGAATTCTATGGTTCCGATACAGAAAAATTCTTGGAATATTGTCTCGATATTGCATACATTTACGCGCTAGTATCCTCATCCATTCATGAAAAAAGCACAAGACCTCCGACTAAGCTATCGCTGAATATTGAAATGATTTTGAAGATCCTGAAAGAAAATTATTGCATACGCAACCGAGGAACGCTGAACAATCTGAGACTATTTCTTGAAAGCTTAGATTATCCCAAATAAAGAAGGGAAAAAATTATGAATTTTTTAAAATTGAATAGTTTAAGAAACAGAGATTTTATGAGGACTGAAAATAAATGAATTATCGGCTGCGTGGTGCTTAATCGTTCCCCATTTTTTTAGGAGAATTGACCCTTTCTAGTTTTAACAAGAGAAGCTTAAAATGACCCATACGTAGGGAGTACTGCTCCATCGATCATGAGGAATACTCTTGGTTTGTTGGTGATGACCAATGATGCCAATGAGAACGCAATGGAGTCTGTTGTCCAGTACTTGATGAAAACCCTAAGAGAAAAATATTTAGAAAGCTACATCGCATCGTCTCTATTTAGATAACAAATGTTGGATAAGGTATCATTGATCCAAAGGCGTTGGAACTTGCTCAAAGATAAACATATGAATTGAGCACATGATAGAGAATTTTTATCTATTTAATACGAGCCATGAAACAACGCTGAGAGTTATGGGTTTAATAAGTAAAGTAATAAATATAAGCGTTCACATCCTTTTGAAACAAAATTATACAATGGTATACGATTTATATACATTGACGTCAAAGTATTAAAATTGAAAATGTATAGAATGGCTGGAAAAAATCAGTAATTGTAAAGAATGACTAGCAGAAGTATGTACATCTGAAAAATCTGTACTTCGACTGCATAAAATAAGTCATTTTATTTAAAAAATAGTTTTTTTCTATTTCCAATGGGTTTTTAGGTGCTTTTTCATTAAACCATTTCCTTTAATTTTTAAAATGACATATTTAGCTAATTCAGATAATGAACTTGATAGAAATTTATAGGAATCTAAAAATCTTGACTCAATATAATATTCAACTTTTTCACCTTTTTTATTTGTGAAACTTGAATCATATTTTATAATTTTAGAAAATTATATATATTTTTCTTCATTATTTGGTATTAATTTAATGTATCATAATCCTTTCCAAATTCAGTAACAAATAAATGAGCATCATATCCAGAAAAATTATGAATATGAAATCTAGGAACTTTATAATTATTACAATTACAATGAGAATTAAATGATCATGATCTCGAACTTTTATTTTATTTACCCATACATTCTCACACTGAAGTTTTAATAACTCCTCAAATTTTGAAAGTTCTAATTTTAATTCATTTTTCTTATTATGATTATATTTTTTTCTACAAATTCTATAAATTTATTATTTTCTAATTTTAAGTTTTTCCACAACTGGACTATGGAGCCCCTATCTACAATCTCGCCAATAAATCGTCTTTAGCTCTTTTGGACACAATCCATTCCTCATCTCTTAGGCTGGTTTTGGGAGCATTCAGAACGAGCCCTAGTCTTAGTCTGTAGGCCGAGGCAGCGGAACCACCCCTATCTGTTCGCCGATCCACCCTCTCTTCGAATCTTCTTATTTTGATATCTCAATTTCCAAATTCCCCCTTTTACGAATCTTTAATCTCTGAAATTAATCCAATTTTTAATCGTCAACCAACGAAACATATCCATACTTGCTTAGAAACGTCTCTCGCTCGTAATCTCAAAATTTCAACCCTTCCGCCTATCCTGACAGCTACCCCCCCCCATGGCTCTTCTCCATTCCTGATATCAGACTAGACCTTACGGAAGTTCCTAAAGTCAGCAATTCAATTTATCGAAAACATATAGCAAAACTTATCGACGAATTTGCAGGTTATACCCTTTGTCTCACAGATGGCTCAAAATATCGCCATAGAACATCTTACGCGTTCTCCATTGGTGGCGAAATGGAGGCATACCGCATACGAAATTCAGCGTCGGTATACACAGCTGAATTAAACGGTATCCTTGCCTGTATATCACAAATTGCCCAACTACTACCGGAACAAAAATATTTTCTTTTGACTGACTCCCTCTCGTCTCTACAAGCCATTGCGGATCCTTTCTCAACTAACCCCTTAATTCAACGTATATTTTTGGCTCTCCACACTAAGAAATTAATAAACTTTCATATCACTCTGGCTTGGATTCCTCAACACGTTGACTTTCCACCTCACGACTCAGTAGACAAAGCAGCCAAACAAGCAACATCTCTTCCTAAAATAATGGACCCTATTCTCTCACCGGCAAAAGACCTCTAAAAGTATATTACGCTTCCTTAATTTCCCAACTTTGATGCTTTATTTACAATTTTTTTAAAACTTGATCTCTCCTTAACCTTCATTATCTTCTATCCATAAGAGAGATGTACAAACAATATTAATTGTTTCATTTGAAATACTTTTAAATCTTTCTCAATCATTGGCGGATTATCTTCAAGTTTTCTTTCACATATATGACACTCTGGGATAATTGTTTCATTTTTATTTTCTTATCTAGAAATTCTTTTGCAATATATATTGCATCTTCTTTTAATTTCTTATACAATTTCTCTGGAGCATCTATTCCAAAATATTCAAATAAATTTTGTTTAATTTCTCCATTAGCGTACTAAATATAATAAACAAAACTAACAAGAAAATGTCTCTAAAGTTTTATTGTATAAGATTCATTCTTTTCAATTTCTTCTCCAGTTTTATTTAATTTCTTACTTATTAGTTTTCCAATCTAAGTATTCAATTCTCTTGCTTTATTAAGCTATTTTATAAGACTTTCAAAATCAGCATAGTTATATAACAAATGGAGCTTTCATCGTATGATTATAATTTTCAAATTCAACAATATTATCAACCTTATTATGAGGTAAAATTACTTTAGCAGGTTTATTTAATCCACAATAATCCTTATGGTCAGATAAAATTTTTTCACAAGGAAAACTATTTAAACACATTTTACAGTAATACTTCATTTTGAGTAACTTGTTTTCCTACTAATTTCCATAAATCATTAATTAAATAATGATGAGTCTTTCTTTTTCTTTCAGAAATAGTAAATCAATATGTGATGCGATCTGCGAAACCATAGGATAAGTCGCGCTGGCGGGACCCCCCTTTGGAAAACCTACCTTCACAATACGCAACTACACATGCTATAAACACAAATATCTTCGTGTTGTTTGCCGAATATTTGCGCCACGATGTTACTCAAAAGAAATCATTTTAGTTAACTGCATATTGATATCGCTATATTCCGAGGCGAGTTTTACACGGGGTGTTCCCGCAGGTGCGACTTATCCTATGGTTTCGCAGATCACATCACATATGATTTTAACAGGGAACCTTTTTCTTTTCAATTTTTTGCTATTGATAATGGATAAATTTTATAGCTATTACGTATCATCATGATAATACATTAATTGACAATTCCCCTTCAACTTCATTATTTCTGTTCACTGTATTAACAAACTTTGTGATATCTTCAACTTTTAATAGAAATTTTATTCCTTTAAATTCATCATCAAAATCATTTTCATATTGTCTATAATATTTTGTAACACAATTTGGATGATCTTTTCCATCAACGGGATGTAAATAAGCTGATAATTGATAATCAGAAGTTTCTATAATTACAATAGATTTCTTACTCGCTAAAATCTTAGGAAGTTTAATAAAAGAACCCACCATTAATGGATCATAATTATCTGTTTATATTAATTCTGAAACTGTCAATTGATACTAAAACCCATGATTATCTTCTAAATTTTCCTCTATATTTTCATGTCTTCCGAACACACAGTCTGTAGTTTGTAAATGCATTTGATCAGTCTCAATAACTTCTGCATTACCCCTTCTTTCATAAATTGCTGTAACATAAAAATTGGCTCTAATTCCATCATGTAAATATGTCCAGCCTTTAAGAAGACTAAAAGTAGGTATCATATCTGAGCTTCCAAATCTTGTATTCCCCATTCATTTTGAATTTCAAATTGTGTATGTCTGCCACAAATTGAGGTTTAATTTTTAAATCATTCTCCTAAATATCTCATCATCAAACTTGAATGGAGTTCCAGTAAGTCATATATTTATTTCTTCCTTTCGAATAGCGTTTTACTCGTACGTACAAATAGGCAGTATTTGAGAGAAGCCTTATCATCCGTAAATTAGAGTACACTAGTTTTCGAAGTTTTATGCTGTAAATTATCTCTGATGTAACCACGATAAAAAACTGTTCCGCTACACTACCTACAGACAGTTGGTGCTACCATAGCACGTACCTATTTCACTTAGATCTTGACTGGCATTTAAATGCATTCAGTAAACGTAGTCGATTTATTTGCGCAACCGTTCCAACATGGATTTTTGTTATTGGAACATTATTTTGGCGTGTTTTATCATCTTCGTCAGAAGCGGAACTAAGGACTATAAGGCTTTATACTTCCAATCACAACGGCAGTTGAACCAGTCACGACAGGAGTTGGCAGAAGTGAAAGCTGAAAATTGGGTAACTCATTGCGGGGAGGAACAATGATACGCCATGAAGTATTTCGAGAAAATTTTTACGGAAGCAAACCACCTGATGTTGCCCGATTTCATGGGTCTTAAATTCATTGAGAGGGAACGTACATACCTTCAGAAAATTGCAACGAATCCAGCTATTTATCTGAGTGGCGACCGAACAAAGAATTTCGAGGACTGCAATGCGACCGAAAAACAGGAGTACAATAAGTATTACCATAGTAAAAGACTCACCCAAAACGAGAAATAGATAATAAGACCTCAATGGCTCGCGAAATACGATGAGTATAAGAAAGTTGAGAACGGCGACAAAGTCCAACGATTGGAGGATTTAGTCCAGGCTATTAGGTCAAGTTCTACAACCGATTTATCGCAAGCCGTGAAATGGTTCTATTTTTGTACTATACGCAACTTTAAGAGATTGTGCAGCTTGGTTAAAGTTTCGCCGAGTAAATTTGATTACAGAAATGTCTACGAAAATATGCAAATTTCAGCTGGGACTTCACCTAATTACGAAAGGTACTGCACGTTTTTGCTGGAGGATATCCTAAAAATGACGCCTCTGAAGGGGGCAGAGAAGGAATCTCGGAGAAAATACGGGACTGACGAAAACGAAATTAATTTCAAAAGTTGGGAGTTGGATATCAATGCAGCCTTTCTCTTGATAACGTGTTTCGCTATTCAATGGAAGGTGACAAATCCGAGTTCAAGGCGGTGTGACGACAAAGACTTGGAGTGCAAGACGGCGCACGAGGTATTAGAAAAGTTCAATAGTATGTACAAGACGCAGTCGGTCATACTCGCACTTTTTGATTTCCGATATCAATGCTTGATTTTGCCTTTGGCGCGGGGTGGTATGGTGCTGTTCGAAATAATATGCCAACAGCTTTGGGAAGCTGTTCGAATAGACCGCTCTTGCCTCGATCTGTCGTAATCTTGCTCGGAGCATCAAATGGGAAAAGCCAGGGATTCACGATTAGGATTCTAAAAATAATATGTAAACACTGGTAGGTCTCAACTCCTACATGAGAAACATAGAGAGAAGGTTTTGAATAATCTTATATGAAGATCTCAACGTATTTCATCAAGAGAAAGGTTGGGGACACTTGCATTGAAGTCTAGCTCCCAGATTTTGAAATTAATTTTGGATTCGTTACTCCAGAATTTTTTCAGAGATTCTTTCTCCTCCTCCTTCAGAGGCGTCTTTTTTAAGATGTGCAGTATCTTGCGTAACTTGGTGATGTTCCAGCTAAAATTTGCTTTTTCTCGTAGGCATTGTTGTGCTCAGATTTGAGCCGACGAAAATAACCGAGGTAGCAGTCACGTAGCGAGTTGGAAAGCTCGTACCCTGTTCTCAAAACTTTTATGTATTTATTTTAACAATTTTGCTTTGGGCTTTTATTTGGTACGGCTCCTTTCTCACATTTTTGGTTGATTGAAATTTCAAGCTTGAGGGGATTAATGAATTTTTCCATTTTTTCTGTTTCTTAGTCGGTAGTTTACCTACAAAAGAATAATATATGTTCGTTTTTCTTTATGCATTTTTCATATTTGTTTTACTCTTTCTGTATAATACAGTTCTTGCTTAAACTTATATACATCCCATATTCATTTCTACGCGTTACTTGATTTGATCTCAAACAAAAAATGTCAAGTATTCGAGTATTCGTTTTAATCGTCGGAGGAATATGCCGATAATTCCACTCGGGGAGGGAACAAGTAGGCGTAACCCTCTCGTAAAGCGCCGAAAGCTAGCAAGTGTAGCTTAGCATCTAAATGGTGGGCATTTTCTACCCCCCCCCCAGCTTTCGAGAAAATAAGGGCAAAATTTTTTATTGGTCTTCTCTGTCAGACCACACTTTTTTTTATCTAATTAGACAGAATGGGGGTTCTTTTCTTCTTGGCTCGACTTGTGCGAGCATTAATTAGGGTACACTTTCCGCATCTTTCAAGGGGCTCAACCCCCTTTGGAAAGCTGTGACGCTACAATGACGCACGTATTCACGATCGAAATGAGTAGAATAAATGACGTACGGTGTTGAAGTCGAGTCGCGTATACCAGCTCTACAAGTATACACCAACAAGTTGTGCACTTCCTCGTGAAGAAGAAATGACGTTCGAGGACTTTTGAGAATTGGGAATTGATGGAAAAATTAAGGAGAAGTCTTCAGTGTCTTACTTTTTCTAATAGCAATAAATGATATCACCAAATGTGTAAACTTCCCCCTCACCCAGCGTCTTTTCGCAGATGACTATAACATCACTATCCGTTCAGCAAATCCGCAAAGAGCCCACAGACTCCTACAGGATACCCTTAACTCAATCACCACATGGACATCAAAAAGAGGATTTAGATTTTCTTCCTCGAAAACCTACTCAGTTATTTTCAAAAAAAGAAATCCTATCCTCTCCTTACCTCCTATAATTTTACAAAACTTCCAAATCCCATCTCGTAACTACGGCAAACTTCTCGGCTTACATTTTGACCAAAAACTTACCTGGGCCCCCCACATTAAAACCCTCAAAGTCAAATGCACACGCGCTCTAAACATAATAAAATACATATCTCATCCATCTAAAGGCTGCAACAGAAAGTTACTCCTTCTTCTATACAAAAGTCTTATTCGCTCAAAATTAGATTACGGTTCCCCGATCTACAACACAGCGAAAAAAACCGTCCTTGCCTTACTCGACCCCATCCAGGCATCTTCTCTCAGGATTGCCCTGGGAGCTTATCGCACCAGCCCCAAACTTAGCCTGTGTGCAGAAGCCCCAGATCCTCCCCTTCACTTTCGAAGGCTCATCCTAACCTCCAACTTTTTATCCTCTGTAGCACAATTCCCACAACTTCCAATCTTTAACCGAATCTTTCACCACAATCACAACCAATCCTCCACCAAACATATTCGCCTTCAATTCAATCACCTGATCAACAAACCGTTCATAGCACATCCCCTAGGACCCATATACACAACCTTCCCCCCTTGGACCTTCCCTCAACCTAAAGTACGCCTAGATCTCACAGAAATCCCAAAATCTGACAAACCTGGTTTTACCCAACATATCAACAAACTACTTCAAGAATACCCTGACCATTCACTTTGCCTCACCGATGGGTCGAAAACACCTACTATAGCAGCTTACGCATACTCCATCGACGGGGAAATATCTTCTCATCGCATCCGAAATATAGCCTCTATTTTTACAGCCGAACTGATGGCCATTTTGTCCTGCCTTTCCCACCTCTCTCAACTACCCCCAAACGGTAAATTCATTATTCTCACTGACTCACTTTCTTCACTCCACTCCCTTACAGACGCATACAACTCTAACCCTATAATCCAACGCATCTTTCTCACACTACACACTTTGGAAACAATCAACACTCAAATTATCTTCATATGGATCCCTGGACACACCAATTTCCCCGACCACGACGCAGTTGATCAAGCCGCTAAACAAGCTACCTCCCTCAGTCAAATAACTGATAATTCACCCCTACCAACCCTAGATTACAAAAATTACTATCGTTCTCTCATCACACAATCATGGAACACTCTTTGGGAAAATCAAACAAATAATAAACTTCTCAGTATCAAAAAAACCCCGGTTCCTTGGGTATCCTCCATTCAAAACACAAGAAGAGAAGAAGTAATTCTCTCTCATCTCAGAATTGGTCACACAAAAATTACTCACACCCACCTCACCAGTCCCTACATCCTAACCCCTCCCTCATGTCCCTACTGTCAAAAAGACAAATTAACAGTGGAACACTTTTTTTCATGCCCCAGAATTTTACCCCTTCGCTCTTCTTCGAATACCCCCTCTTCACTCACTCAAGCACTCAAAAACAACCAGGACATCATTTCGAATACCCTACATTACCTAAGACAAACTGACTTTTACGCTCACATCTGAACACATACATCGACTATACCTCTACAACCTTCTACATACACACATTGTAAACTTTTACACACCATTACCTGAAACAGTTACACTCGACATTATATTCCATCCTCTTATCCTTCTTCACTTTTCCTTACTCTACCAACTTCCTTAAAACCTCCCTTTCTTATGTGTTATTTATAATATTACTTTCATAACTTTTGTAACGCCGAGCCAATAGCCCTCGTGCAGCTCTAGTGCTCGTAAAAATAAAATAAAGAAAAAAAAAAAAAAAAATTAAAATAAAATGTGTGAAGAAGCTTATAAAATCAACTAAAATAATATAACGAAAATAATAGTCTCGAAATGTGCTAGAAAAACATACGTGTAAAAGTTATAAGAATAGCACATAAAATAAAGAAAAAAACTAAAGGACTCAATTTTTATTTTTGAAAGTTTGCTTAAACAATAGATTAAAATCGATTAAAAAGCCAATGGCGTAGAAACGCGTAGAACATACATGTCTTACCTACTCGTAAAAAAGTTTCCTATTTTAATCTGTACATGAAAGGAGAAATTTTGAAGATATTCCAAGTCTTATGCCATAGTGAAAGAAACGTTCTCCTCATGAGTATGAGTCGAGATTATACTTTAAAAGGATTTACACACAGCCTTTTCGTTGGGTTTTCGATTTTAAAAATTTCAATTCCTCGTATGTGTAAATCCTTTTGAAATATCTTAAGCCATACCTCTAAAATTTTTACATTGAAAACAAATTTCCATCTTTGCCAACACCTGCGTCAGTGATAAATTGCCTCATGACTGATTGTAATTATTACAAGTTCAAGATCATTGGAACGCCTTCGTAGGCTTCAATAGGCAATACTGCCCACAAGTCACTCGTATTAGACAAAGTGCTGCGGAAAAAGAGAGGCGCTATTGCTCACTGGGAAGACTAATAATAAAGCTGTACAAACTTGGGAAAATGATGAACCGAGTGTGATTTATTAAACTCGACAAAAATATTTTCCATTCTGGTCGCAAATTTGCTATAGAGTTCCCGTCTAGAAACAAATTAGTGTAGGTATGACATTCCGACGCGTGTTCGTTTGAAAATTTAAGAAAAACCCAGAAAAAATTCGTATCTTTTTGACAATCTAGAAGGATACCCACCTTCGCGTTCACTGATGTGAAGTTTTATTTTCACGGTGTTCGTCTCCAAAATTTACATATTCCGCGCTTATTGCCAATCTAGTGCTAATACCGTTTTCTTATTTTCGGTATCTGTTATTTGCACAATATTCATAATATTCCAGCAGAGAGAGAGCTCTTCAAAGGGAAAAAGGGTTAACGAAAGACCTTCGTAGTTTATTTAGCAACAGTTCGCCTTCACAGTGAAAGCGAAAGTTACAAATTTCTCCTATCTCTTTAAAAACTTATACTTCCTCGTTAAACAAATATACGTTAAACGCTTCGAGCCTACTGTTTTCGGTTTCGTTTAACATTAAATCTAATTATAGTAAAAATACACTCGTAATTTTCCTCTCTGTTACACTTTATACCATTTTCGAGTTGTACGAATCTAACGAGCCTCTCACGATATATCGGGGGCTATCGTTCTTAGCGCGCGTTTATACACTGTACAGTATATTTTCACTTTATGTACAAGTGTTGACCGCAAAATTGTAGGATATTGTTGCGAGAGAGCGAAATATACTAAATATGTCTATTGGAAAACCAACTGTACCGTGAGAGAAATTTACTAGCGGAAGTCGAACGATCCCTCGTACATAACGCGAAAATATAACTGCGTCTTTAAAAGACCGGTGGTGGTGCATTTGAGAGGAATACCACGCCGCCGAAATCACGACGACGGTGTCTTCAACGTATTTCTCCTCTCTTTCTCAGTACCTACCTACACTGTATATATCATCGGGGAAAGAAGAAATACGATTTGGAAAAGGCATTTATACGTTCTGGTGAGTTTGTAAATCTAGCCAATGCTGACAGGTTTATCATGCTATTTTCGCGTTCTCCTAATTCGAGGAATTTCATTTAATCAGAACGCTCACCGTTCCACGTGGATGTCTTTGACGTTAATAGTTTGAAAATGGTTCTTCCATTACAAGCTACGAGGCCTATTTGTACATTCATCGGTAACATTGAATTCTCGATAGGTACTTAATAGACATTCGAATTTTACGCGATAAAATTAATGTACTAAGCGCTCACGTGCTTTACATTTTGTATTATCCAACGAAAGTTACGTAGCTTTATCGTGAACCTATGGAATGTAACATGCCTAATGTTGTTCGAAAAGGAAAGAACTTCACCACATCGCAGTAGAACTGTGCATTAAGTGATCGAGTATTATGAATGAATAATGATTTTGTATAGTAATAAGAATATATTTCTTGTCCACTTTTCCGTCGTGAAGTACAAACGTCAAATAATGCCTCTAATATTTGGTTGATAACTAGAGAATTCAATAATAATATAATTGATTGTGTACGAAAAAAAAAACATTTCTCGCGTACTCAACCTATGGGAAACAATTTCGACGGTCAGAAAAACAACGACATAAAGCCGAATTACCACTATTGTAGACGAAATGAAGACTCTAGATTGGCTACTTCGATACATTCATAGACCAATCGACCCTTGTGGTACTAGATACAGAAAAATAACACTACTGAACAAAATTAAAAAAATTGTTTGTTCCATGTGTTTCATTATAATCAGAGACCGGATTTTTGATGGAGATTTTCGGCACTAAAAATTCAGTTTTCGGCATTATTCGGCAATAACAAAAAAAGTACTATTTTTTTGCATTTTTTGAGTCATTTAATGCTAAAAATTATACATTTTCCTTCTAAAATTCGGCAAAAACGACGATTTCGGCATTTTGCCGAGAAATCCGGTCTCTGATTATAATACATCTGTAGTACTTTTCAACGCCGAACACGATGCCGTTTATCGTTTTTCTTTCTGAGCTCGCTATCTTTAGTAATGTTCACGTTTACTAGCGTTTATTCACCGTGGATCACTTCGAAACGCTCCGCGTGTTACCGAGATCGATTCAGCTACCTTGGATAACGTTTGATACGTTCGGCGACGATCCGCGGCGAGTAAATGTAAGTAAACGTGAACATTACTAAAGATAGAGAGCTCAGAAAAAAAAACGGTAAACTGCATCGTGTTCGGCGTTGAAAAATAATTAGGTAATGTTGACATTAACTAGTTATTGTCAATAATAACGAAAATAGTACCCCGGTTGACGGAAAATGACAGAATGCCACCAATCTGCTATAATTCTGTCGGAATGTGGGACCTATTCTGCCATCTGTCAGAATGTGAGGATTGTGTTAGTTCTGTTACAATTCTGTTGAAATTGTGCCACTTCAGGTATCATTTCGTAAGAATACTGTTATTATGTGTGTAAAATACTGCGAGGATTCTGCTGTTGAGATTATGACAGAAAATGTGATATAATACTGCCAATCTGTAATATTCCTGTCGAAATATCTCTCAAATTGCGTTAGAATACTGTGAGAATTTTGTCATCAAGATTGTGACAGAAAGCTAAAAGAATGCTGCTAATCTGCAATATTCCTGTCAAAATATCTCTTAATTTGCGTTAGAATATTGTGAGAATTTCGTCTTCAAAATTGTGACAGAGGAGCTACAAGAATATTTAGCCTATTAAGTTTCTTACCTAAAAATGAGTCCAGTTCAATATTAATCGAGCTAGCCTAGAACCTGCTCATCATTTCCCTTCATGGCTTCTGGTTTGCAGCCTGAAATTTGTTTTCGTGTTCCTCTCTCTTAGCTCAGCTGTAAGGTAAACTTAGTTTAATGTCATCTTATGCGTAAGTTAACTCTTTTTCTCCAAAGCGTTTAGAGTCTCTTCTAAAAATGTTATGATCACATTCAACAGAGGTTAAACTTCCTGATTCCAATTCTTTATCATTTTCAAGTTTCACAGAAAATTCAAGACGCTCATTATCGCTTACCGTCAACTTTCTTGCGGTCCTCCGAACCCCATGATGAACTTTGTTTAGTTAAAAATTCCTGATTTCTATCTTCAATTTGTTCCTCATGCCACACGCAATAAAGAATTGAATAGTCCTAGAACGAATAAGAATTTAGCACACCCTAACTCACTTCTTCCTTTTCTCAGAGCCGTTCACTCCACCCTCATGCCAATACTGCCAAGCTGAGGAGTTATATGTCTCCCATTTCTTTACTTTTCCGTACCTCCTAAACCTCAAGAAACCATTCTCAGTCCCCTCTCAAGTCTCCTTTGTTCTCTTCAAAAACCAGAATCCATTACTGACGCTCTTGACTACTTCCGGTCCTTCTACTGTTACAAATTCATTCAACCCCAATATTTTTTCCCAAAGTAAAAGCTAACGACCCCTTGTGTATAGTAAAATAGCTCGTTGAAAAAAAAACAGAAAGAAAGAAAGAAAAAGAAAGAAAAAAGAAAAGAAGAAAACTTCAGGAATATTGAGAATCAAAATTGTTTTCACTTTTTCATTTAAAATTAATTAATTCTTCTCATGCCCTAGTTTACATGCATTTTGGGCCTTCAAGAAAAACTTGGAAAACTCTTCTGGACATTTTTTCATCCATCAACTCATTTTTAAATAATTATTGGTTGCCTTATACTTCAAAATTTATTAAAGTTTGAAATCCCTAAATTCATAAGAGTTTGATTATCTAGTTTGAGAGCGATGCTTATTATTATAATCAGAGTCAGGGTTTCTCGAAAATTGTCAAAACCTTTTTCTAAGGGTAGGAAGCTTGGAAATCAGATAGAAGTTCAGTCTTTCTTTTCAAAAAGTTCTACAGATTCGTCGGGTCTTAGAATTTTTTTCGAGTTGCCTACCATGTACAGAGCCAATTCAAACTTATATCAAACATTACAGATGGAAGTTTATTTTGTATTTACGCGGAAAATTTGACAAATCCTGTAAAGAAATTTCATTTCGCCAAAATTGGGGCTTGAAGCAGAATGAGGCCGAAAATGACCAGTTTGTTATAATATCTCGTCCAAAATTATAAAATCTTGAACAAACTTTGCTGAATTTTGCTGAAAATAAGCAAAATTCAGCAATTTTGGTAAAAATTGGATAATGTTTTTTTATAAGTATTTCTAGTCCAAAATTGAAAAATTAAAAATGTTGATAAAAAAATTTTCTATGGTTTTGTACTGATGAGTTTGATTCCCAAAATTTGTTTGTTTTGGTGAAAAATCACGTAATTTTAATAGAAATTGAATAATTCTAGTTGTGAGTTTGTAAAAGCACTAAAAACGCGTGTTTTTTATTTTATTTATTTTTTTTTCAATACCAAATAATGCCAAAAATGTAACATTAAATCGCTAAAACTCCTCATTTCTAGCGTTGAAAATATGGGCTCTGATAAAAATTTTATTGAAAAATTGTAAATTGTGTTATACAAGTTTGTAAAATTTTTCAATAATATTATTGAAAAACAAAAAAATTATGATCACTAAATCCGTATTTTTATTCTGAAAAATCATTCAAATTTCTTTTCAAATAATTATGGTTTGGTCATCAATTTGAAACGAAAAAATTATAATCTATATTATTTTTATGAAAAGATTTGAATTCAATCTACACCAAAATTGTCTTCAATCAATGTTCGGCAAGTTGGCGTCCTCCTCTAATCCACGGAATCAGGTAAATAATTCCATTATGTTTCTGTCATAATTGTGTCGTAATCCTGTAACATTCATGTTGTAAATCTGTCATTATCTTGCAGAAATTGTGTCACAACTTCAATAGATTTCTGACACAATACTAAAGTGAAAACGAAATTCCATTTTTTTTCTTTTCTCACATTTCTGTTTTTACCTGACGTTTGTATTCTGTGACCATTCTGCTTTAATTCTGACACAATGATGACAGCAAAATAGTACTTTTAAATTCTGCCAAAATTCTACCACAACTCTGTCATAATGATGTTGTCTGTCTGACATGATTCTGTCACAATTTTGTCATTTTTGAAAGTGACAGAGAATAAAGTGAGTCTCATTCTGTAAGAATTCTGTTATCTGTCAGATTCCGTCAACCGGGACAATACAACCAGTTAAAGTGAACAATTATGGGCGTTAACTAGTTATTTTCGACAATTCCTAAGTACGAATAGTTAGAGTTGATGAATGGGAAAAAATTAATTGTCCTGCAATCTCTTGATGCAAATGTACGAAGTTTTGAAAGTTAATGGAATTTCGAAGCTCATTGTACCCGTCCAAGCGCCTACGAGTTCTAGCGATAGAGAAATCAAGTATTATGTAACCAAGGAGGAAGTATTTGCTATCCTGTATGAAGTCCACGTGCGTGTCACAGGTCACGGTGGTCGCGATCGAATGTGTCATGAACTGAACAGGTCGTATAAAAATATAACACAAGCTCATATTACGAGTACCATTTTTTTGCGGTTATGTGAAAAGTGTCGACAGAAAAATAGTGGTTGTCGTAAAGGTGTCGTGGTGAAACCAATGGTTTTCAATGCGTTCAATAGTCGCGGACAAGTTGACTTGATTGATCTACAGACTCAACCAGATGGAAAATTCAAATTCATCTTAAATTACCAAGACCACC
Organism: Aspidiotus rigidus; assembly: GCA_035079385.1. Taxonomy (NCBI): domain Eukaryota; kingdom Metazoa; phylum Arthropoda; class Insecta; order Hemiptera; family Diaspididae; genus Aspidiotus; species Aspidiotus rigidus. The sequence continues at coordinate 1,010,519 of JAVHKY010000015.1, read as the reverse complement.
TCACTAAATATGTTAATCTACGCGCGTTAACCTGCAAAAGAGTGGAAGCAGTGGCTTCCAAGTTGTTGGAAATCTTCCTAACGTTCGGGGCTCCAGCCGTACTGCAATCTGATTCAGACAACTCAAAAGATAATCGGTGCGTATACAGCGTACCTCTACACAGAAATTTTTAAAATCCCAAAAGTTCTCTTCCTTCATGTAACTCTCGTAATTTTTCAAGTTCTCACTCTTTTTTAATGCTTTCTTCATCTTTAGAAATTCAAGTGATGTCTAGCCTTGATGATGTCGCGCCCTCATGCGTGTAATTTTTTCGAGTCACGCTTACATCCCCTTCTAACCACGCAAGGAAATTGCTCTAACTCGTATTTTTACTTGACAATCAATTAATCAAGCTTCAACCTAGTTTATAGTGAGAAAGAGAGTCTAAACTTAAAAGTCTTAGCCTAAGATCCCCCTCTGAACTTTGCTTGTGTTAGTTGTATAGCCTAGCTTTTATACCTAGATGAGAAATTTAGCTCAAGACACCATCTTCATAACCTAGCTCAAACTTCCTCCGAGCTCACCTCTAGCTGTAAAGAGATTCATAAATACGAATTTTTCCAAGTCTCACCTTCATAAGGGATCGGAACTAAAATTTTTCCCAGTCCCTAAATTAGTTCGAGAACGTGGCGGACGTTTTAGGAAAACGTAACCCCCATAGTTTAGGAGTAGTGCAAACATGAAGTCTTAGTCTAAAATACTCTTCGCCTAGGCTCAGCTCATGGGCTCCATATTTATAGCATAATAATAATAAATTTATAGTTTAAAATTTTCTCACCGTCACACAGTTCAAGGCTCACATTTTTTTCAATTCTATCCAACTCAAAGATTCATGGCTTGAACTCTCCCAAATTCCCTCACTCGATGACTGGAGCTGGAAGGTTTCGATGATCTGACGCAGAAGTTTTCTGAGGGTTTAACCCCCAAGTGAAAACATGGTCTGAGCCTCGTCTAAGTCTAGCTCATAGACGCCACGATCATAGCGTAGCCCATAAGTCTATAGTTGACATTTTCCCATCTCTAAAGAAGTTCAGAGTTCAAAAGCTTTGCAAGTCTATCATTCTCAGAGATTCGTAGCTCGAACTTTTTCAATGTTCCTCCCCTAGAAGAATGAAGCTTTAAATAGTTGCAGTACAGCTCTCATACTTAGAAGCGAAATGTCGCCCAAGACTTACAGTCATAGCCTAGCTTGAAGGTTTAGAGCTCCACATCTACAGAAGTTCATATCTCCAAATTTTCTAAGATTGTTCCCCTTCTCAAGGATCGAAACTCGAAATTTTTTAAAATCACTACATCTGGTCAAGGTTATCGAAGGTCGGACGCAAATATTTTCTCAAAATTAGTTTGCCGAAAGGCTCCTCCGGGCCCAACTTATCGAAATTAATTTATGGTTTGAAATTTTTCCCTGTTCTTCAGAGGTTCAGACTTCAACATTTTTTCATGTTTCTCTTTTCAACTTTTTTCAAGTTCCCTTCATAGAGAATCGGAGCTCGAAATTTTTCCACGTCCTATATTAGATCAAGGTCACTCTGAAGATACTTTTCCCACTAATCCAACAAAACAGACAATGGATTCCCTGGTAAGAATATGCTAACATGACCTAATCAAATTTTATCTCGCACTTCCGACTTATTTTACAGCTTCAATTTATTTTCTTCAAACATCTTAAGTCCAACCCACAGTTTTATCCCATTAATATCACTTATCTGCAAGATGCTCTCAAATGATGTCCCTTTCTTGAATTATATCTCCTATTTTCAGCAAAAGTTGATCTGTCCCCCCACTTTTCTTCTTTTCGGTCCATAATTTCCACCTCTTCCTATCCTTTCGAGATCACGTACCACCCATTTCCAAAACTTGGCCCCCTGCCTCCCACTTTATTCTCATTCCTGTTCCACAATCATCGTTCATCTTTACACGCTCAGTTACCCAGAAATATTACACACTTACTTTGGAATCATATAAAGTCTCAAAGTGGTTTCAACGACTTCATCAAAATTCAACTGTTAGAAAATTTCGGAACTCAGGATAAGAATTGAAGACGAAATTTACGACAATTTCGGGGGGGAAGAAACAGGAGAAAAGCTTTTCAGTGACAGCAATTTTTCATCAAACGAAAGTGAATTTGACCAACCCCTTTGGAAACGTATCAATTGAAAATTATCAGATCTTTCTCGCTTTTCAACTTTTTCTCCTTTTTTCAATCTTTCTCAATACGGTACGTAAATTTCAACAATAGAAGGACGAGATTCCAAGAGTAAGTACTCGCAGATGGTGGATTCGACTTCCAAAACTCGGCACTCGACATAAGAAGATGAAAATTCAGCCTTAGAACTCACTATCTTTCTACGAAAGTGAATCTAAAAGGATTTATGCCCACCGCGAACGAAAAAATAATATCTTGTCATCGAAAATTTAACAATAGAAGATTGATTGTATCTTTGAATACGAAAAATTAAGCCTAGCGCACCATTCGCCACTACCGTTTTCTTTCGAGTCTTCACGAAATTATTTTTCTTCTCAAAAATTCAGAAAAATATAATTAAATGACTTTTAGTAAAATTATTTTTGAGCGTTTAGCACACGAGAATGGATTTCAACAAAAAGAAATCGCTCCACCAGATATGCTTTAACGATAACTAAAACGTAATAATATTTAGCTACGAACACAATTGCGGTCACTTATCGTAAAATACTCGGAATATAAAGGTAAGAAATCATTTTATACGACCACAAGGGGAATCGCGACTGCTGGCGAAAAAAAAATGGAACCGAATGGTGGTGTAAAGAAATAAATGCGACGTCAATTGCAGAGTCAGCTAAAGAACAACACGAGCCGCTCCTACACACGACCCTTTGTTTGCTTTTAACTCGTTCACTGATAGTATATTTAAATGGAAGTAGATTGAGTGAGACCCTTAAGAGGTTCAGGAACGTAATTTTGAGAAATGGATTTTTAAACAGTTGCTGCTCGATCATTACGTCGCTTAGAGCTTTGATTACAATAATACACAAGCTGAACGAATTAAAAGAAAAAAATACTTGTACATAATTATAAGAACTGCTCATTTGAAAAATGAACACCGCAGCGCTAGTATTGTTCAGACAATTTGTGTATCTAAAAAGATCAAATGGAATACTTATAGTATACTAGAAGAGAGTATTATTACTTTCTCTGGATTATTCCCCTTTCTCTCTCACAACAGTAGTACATCAATACCACAGGCAATCTGGATATTTTTCTCTAGAACTCATGACAATGGAGCTGTAAATCCATTCTCCATCAAATACAATACACAAAATCTATATTACAGTAGTTCCTAAGAGTTCTATCACACAAATAATTTAAAAGATCATTTTTTCATGACATAAATCAGCCTCTAGAGAGAAAAACCCAAAAATTCTCTCATCTCAAAATGAATTAGAGTGGCTTCGAACATCATTAGAAAAATATTTTTAGAATGACTTACCGTGCAGCGCGCTAAATTCTTCTATATCATTATCTGGAAAAAAAGAAATTGAAAAAAATAAATAATTGGTATAAAAAAAAGAGATTTACACAAAGCTTAAAGATTTTCATCAACTGGTAAGTTCAATTCATAAGTAATGGACTGAATTATTGTGACGTCACTCATCGTAAACTCCCCACCAATAATGAGCGAACACACCTCAAAAACCCTTCAATGTGATCGATTGTATCGTTCTTGTATCTATCACATTATTGATTCTCATAAGAAATACACTGGAACGTTTCGATCATAAGTACGTTCAAATTGGAAAATTAGAAATAAATAAACAATCACATGTTTATATTCAGAATTAAGTAGGAAGTTCTCAAGTATTTGAAAATGTACCTGCGGTTCTTTATTTAGTTCCGGTTTTCAAATCTGAACGTAAGATCAAAACGTTCCTGTATATTTCTTATGGAGCATTTTTTTGTTTAGGAACCAAGTTGGTAATTTGGGGTAAAATTGACAATTTTAACGGGCTGTAGGGTACTTTGGGGTAAACGAATACGGGGCTTGTGACGTCACCATAATTCAGTCCATTATAAACAATTTTCATTTTACAGAACTGAACGCGTCTCCGGAAGAAGGGCCTAACTTGAAAAAACCTGTTTTGAGAAAAACGTGCTTAAATATTTAAAACGCTGCACTCAAAAAACTATGGCTCCTAGGGGATTGATTGATTCATGAATGAAATTAAAGAGTGTAAGTTCTAAATTCGAGATTAAAACAAAACATGCACCTTGTATCAAATTATTGACAATATACATGGGCCTGAAAAGTGCCAAAGTTAGGCTCTTTTTCAAATGACTTTTTTGGGGGTTATTTTTGCGTAAAAATCTCTCTCTGAAGTGACAAAAACTCTTATTCACGTAAAATTTTTTATACATTTGCTATTCAAGTATGCAAAAATGGGAAAAAAATAATAATACTTAAGTGAAAAAATTATTTACAAAACTTTTTTGGGACAACCTATAACAATAAGGGGAATTAACACAATTGAACTTTTCATTGACGGACAACTTCTTTTTTTTTCGACAACGTCGACATTGCAGAGTTAAATGATGTATTACTCCTCTTTTACGATAGAGAGCGCTACGTCATGCGCCGGTGGTTACCCGGTTCAAATAAAAGTAATTTGCAAAGTACAGAGCGGGTTGCAGGTGGTAATTCATGGAAACTAGATAAGCCGCATATTGGAAAAAATCGTAATTGAAATCTTTGTATCTGGTTAGGAGTCTGTATACAATTTTTTCAATGTTCTCATGAGTGAAATGAGAAACTCCAATCAAAAAGTGGAATTTTTTGCAAATTTACGTTCTGGACGATAACATGACACTGCTGGTGATGCATTATGTCACATAGAATATAGCGCCTCATATAGGGCTGATGTTTGAATATATTTTGCAAAAATTTACCACAGCATTGGGCTTCGTTCTTGTGACGTCACTCACTAATAACATTGAGTGATCATAGGCAAGGATATGTAGTACACAACATTCTGCGCGATAGTATCGCAAAATTCCGCAATAATATTGTGTAATGATGCTAAGAACACAACCAATTCCCATAAGAAAACACAGGGAACATTTTGATCATTTTTTAGCATTCAGAAGTAGGGTAAGACAAAAATAAGAAATTCAACGTTGATGATCAGGGTCTGGAAATACCTAGATAATGTATTTTCTGTTTCATACTTATACTCTTCTTTTAAATTAATGTTAACAGATAATTGAATGCAATTTTTCTTCTTATGCAAAAGCTTATGTAAAGAATGTTTGTTCGGATACTTTTCTTGAGCACCATCAAATTAGAATATCAAAACCCAATTTATTTTTGATATCACTGTGGACAAGGAGGATCCAACCTAAACATGATACTTAATTAATAGACAGAGAAATCTCATTTTCAACAATAAGTTATTTATTTCTTGTTTCACGTCATTGTCTTTCTGTAATACAGTGGAAGCCGCTTATTATAATTGCGCTTAATAGAATAATTCGGTTATTAGAATTGAAGTACGCAAGAACGGACCGACGCGGCAAAATTACATGTATTTTTTTTCGTTTATTAGGATTGAGAAGCCGTTTATTAGAATAGATTTATGAATCGTACGATGCATTATCCAAGCCCTAGAGATAAGCACGAGGGAAAAGAACTTGAACAAATAAAAGTTTTTGCATGAAACTTCTTGTAAATTTTTTTGCACAATTCTTCTCACCCGACTATCAGCTGACTGTTCTTTTTTCAATCGTTATCATCCAGTGCAGTTTCATGTTTTCTTCTGATTCATGCAGTCATTGCAATTGCTTTTGCGTGGTTCGAAGTCGAAAAATGAGTTCTCATAAACCTACTCGCACGCGACGTGATCTAACTTTGACCCAAAAGTATGAACTCTTGAAAAAGTATGATGCCTTAGAAGAAATGAGTCAAACTAAAGCCGCTGGAAAATTAGGAATTGCTCAGTCCGTTCTCTGCAAACTTCTGAAATCCAGGTACGAAATTGAGAATTCTTTTATGAATAATGAAACATCAAGTCGTAAGCGTAAAAGAGAGAGTAAAGACCCCGAAGTGGAAAGAGCGTTGAAGAAGTGGTTCGTGTCTGTAAGGGAGAGGGATTGTCGGGTCGATGGACCAATATTGAAGCAGAAACTTATTTCTAAAATTGTGCAAAACAACACAATTGAAAGTAAAATTCACGACCACTTTAAACCTTTATAAATGTAAGATGTACATATGAACATACATGTATTGTAACTACACAGTACGCATCAATAAATTTTTTTTTTTTTTTTTTTTTTTTTTTCGTGATCGGTTTATAGAATTGGTTGGTTATTAGAATTGAATGAAGGCTGGACAGAAGCGATCACAATAAGCGGCTTCCACTGTAAAATGAAAGCGCACTAACAAAATTAAATTGCTGGAGGATTTGGCGACACAGTGGAGAAGATAATAAGGAAACTCACTTGTTGGATAAGTGAGACCGTTCAGAGAGTGTTTGGTGTGACATACTCTTTCTTTTTTTGTGTACTCATATTCAGAACAGACTGCCTAGTTATCAAAGTGCTGATACTTGCTTTACATTGGTCTTATGGCACAAGAATACATAAGAAAAGTTGTCGGTCAAAACGGTACCTAATCAATGAAATTCTTATGGAACGGGTACCCTTTTGACAGGTAACTCCTCAATTATGCAATTATTGAATATTCAATTCCTTTGCTGTAAGACCTGAGTAAAGCCAGCACTATTGGGTAAGAATCAGGCAAACAAAAATGCAATGTGTTTTACACACAGTATTTGGACAGGTCATCCGCAAGGAGCGCTAGTAGACAGATTGGTCATTAATTCAAATCAAGTAGCGCTAGTGTTGTATCAAAACAAGAGAATCACAGAATGAGAACGTGACTCTGGAAACCAGGCTCACAAATACAATTTGGACCAATCATATGCAAGGAGCGCTAGTTGTCCAATTAGTGATTGATTTGAATTGAGGCTCGTCACACACTTTGGCTACACTACATGAGCTAAGGAGCTTGAGAGCAGGTAAAGTGAACATCCATCTTGTTTTCTAAAAAACCAAATGTTAGTAAGAGGAGTGCTTGGTTCAGTTAAAAAATATGACGGATGTCTGTTTTACCAGCTCTTAAGCTCCTTGCATGAGCAATAAGTAGTTGCGCCCGACAGAGTATGGAGTGTCACACCCTTTTCCTGAGTTTGATCAGGGTCGTGGCGACGCTCGAAATCTTGTAGTTGTAATATTAAAAGAAGAAGATGGTAAATTCATCGAATCGATACGTTGTTCTAATTTATGGTTATTCATATTACACAAGAGGAGTGTACACCCGAAGGTGTAGCAAATTATATTGAACCACAAGAAAATCAGCCGCTAAACGTTTTCGGTTAAACAACCATCATCGGAGCGTAAACGAAAGCGACTGAATCCAACATCAACAAAGACAGAGGGAGTTAACCAGAAGATCATGATTTAACCAGCGAGTCATCGAAGTTTGAATCATTCTCATATACTAGCTCAATCAGACCCTCTTCAGGAATGAACCTGTTTAAAACCGTGAAGTCTTCGTTATTCCGGTGTCGTATGATTTCTATATTTTCTAAAGCCAACCGTTTAAAATATGAGTTCTTCCTATGGAGGAGGATACCAGAGCCTTCCTTGAATTTATGGCCATTCTCGAGTAGATGATCAGCAAAAGCCGAATCACCCAAATTACCCTTCTCCCATGTTTTTTTATGCTCCTCAATTCTTATTTGGAGCTGACGCCCAGTCATCCCTATATAAATACCTGGGCAATCGTTGCAGGCTATACTGTATACCCCACTTCGCTCAACTGGAGGAATCGGGTCCTTCAATTTCACAAATAAACTTTTTACAGTATTGACATTATAAAACGCCGGCCGGAACCCAAAAGGACCGAGTACCCGGCCCAACTTCAACGAAAACCTGCCCAAGTAAGAGAGTTTAATCCAACGTTTTCTACTGTTATGCAAATCCCTAGGGAGAGAGGTGGTAGAATCGAGGCATTTTCTCGTAAGCCTCCTTCGGACCATTAAATCAATGTCCACTCGAACTTGGTTCACTCTGTCCAGGTACTTAATCGTCCCTAGTTCCTTCTGGAAAGCATCCTGACTCAAGGGAGTACTAGTCAATCGATGTATCAAACTATTGAAGGTAGCGATCTTGTGTGCAGCGGGACAGAAAGATGACCCATGGATTGTTATATCAGTCGAAGTTTCTTTTCTATAAATACCAAATTCATGGACGCCATCTCTAATAAATATGGACAAATCCAAGAAATTTATTAATAATCCGCCAACTTCCAGAGTGAATTTTATGGAAGGATATCGGCCATTTAAGTGAGAAAGGAACTCACTAAGGAGTTCCACTGGGGCAGTCTACGCGCACAATATGTCGTCTACATACCTATGCCAGTAAAAGACATGATTTAGAAGTACCTGGCCCGAAGAAAACAAATCGACTTCAAATCTGGACATGAAAACGTCCGATATTAATGAGCCCAAAGGGGACCCAATAGGGATCCCCACTTCTTCCGGGAATTCGAAAAATTTTCCCTCAAATTTACAAAAATTGGGAGTCCAACAAACTCTCAGAAGGTCGAAGAATTCTACCAATTCCTCATGGGGGACACCAGTTTTTACAAGCAATTCGCCCATACGTTGGATTGCGATAGCCTTCGGGATGTGAGGAAATAATCCCACCACATCAAAGGAACATAAAATCGTTTCCTCAGGGAGGCTTATATCCTTCAACCTCTCCGTCAACGAACCTGAGTTTAATACTGAGTGAGGGGAGGTATAATCTACTCGCGATTTGAACCATCTATCAATAAATTTAGCTAACAAATAAGTTGGCGACGAGACAAATGACACGACCAGCCGCATTGGTACATCTTTTTTATGTACTTTGGGTAATCCATATAGGAGGGGAGGAACCGGGTTAAGCTCCAAGAGAGCTTTCTTTGTCCGAGGACTCTTAATAATCACACTACAATTATTAATAGTGTTCCTCACCTCTTTGACAAAACTGGGGAAACAGAAGAGGCTATTCTCCTTAGCGCCACATTGTTCCAGCACTTCATGAACCCCAGATACATAGGAGGACTTATCCATAATCACTACGGCGTTGCTTTTATCCGCCTTAGTAAGGATTAAGCCCTCCTCCCTCACCTTCCTCTTTAATCCTTTAATCACCTCACTACAGGCATTACTTATGCGGGGGAGGGGAGTGTTGCAAACCATTTCGGCGCACTTTCTTTGGATATTCACTCCCGGTCCAATTTTGACTGTCAGGTCAGCTACTACGTTAGCCAGTGTCTCTTGATTCTTAAGGGGAGGGAGACCACGTGCAATCTACACTTAAGTATTGCCAATTGCGCGCACTCGTCAGTATTTTGCGCATATTTGGCAATCTCAATGGCGACTACGTGCTCTCAGCAAAGTGGTTAATGACAGCGCCCATTTGGCAAAATTGCTGAAGATGGGCAATTGTCCGAATTCGGCGTAACATATACAAGGAAGAAAAAGAGATCTCGTGGAGTCATCGCGGTGAAATCCAAGTCATTTTGCTTTTTTATCGCACTCAGATCAAACTCAGAGGTACATGTAATCTGGCTCAACTAGGATAGAAGATATTTACAATTGGTGAGGCTGGTCCAGAAACGATTGAATAAGACCAATCCCAAACCTGCCGTAAATGAACTCCGAAAACAAGTCTTTCTGATGAAAAAGAAGAAGGAAAAAAAGAAAAGCCTACCACCGTCACCACAGTATAAGTCTTGTCTTCGGATTGAGAGACCCCATTTCTTTACACCAAAAATGTGTTATCTACAAGCTTCAATCTAATGAGTGGGAGACTCGTGGACGCCGTATACACCACGCGCATCATCAATGATTCATCCGCTCTTGTTTCATTCCAGTTTGCATTCACTCAGATGAATAATGAATACGAGTTATAATCAGAAAATTCAAACCACATCGCACTGAAACTGAATTTTACAATTATTTCACCTTGCAAATAAACAGTATGTAAGGAGTGAATTTTCATTATGATACTGGACTTTCTCGGTACAAATTTCCTCTCTTTAGAGTTCTGTAGAACAATATGAATCATCATGTCCAAGTGTCTGACACTGACATAACAAAGAAAAATTTACCTATTCCCAAATCATTAACTCCATTCCTATACGCCTTGAAGAATGACGAAGTAAGAAACAAGCCTTAATGGTATAGAGCGTAGAAAACCTATTAAAATGTCTAGAACCCACGTCAACGATCCTAAGGTGTAACAGAAATCTCGACGGATTTGCGTAAAATATGTTGGATATACCGGTACAGCGTTAGACACTTTTCCACATTTCTCTCTTCTCCCTCGTCGAATTTTCACTCCTCTTCAAGAATGCTTTAATCGCCCGAGTTTAGTTCCTAACAAAGCGTAAAAAAGCTCCACCGACAAAAAAGCCATTTGCATCGCGCTACACACCATAAATCTCGACTACAAATCAAAACTCCGCTTCACGTCAATCAGAAAGGGATACGTTTGGCAAGACTTTTACGTTCGTACATTCTCACAAAACGCGGCAAGAATGTTATATCGTACAATTAGAGCCGACGCTTTCGCACTATATCTATACACACGAAAGTATATACAAGAGCGATATATCCGTAGAAAACATGTACGAGTTTCAACTTTGAAGTATCACTATCCTGTCGAAATCGAAAAGTTTCCGAAACAAAGTTTACAATTAGTTGCCGATACACACCGACGATCGTGAATTTTCTTTTGGCTCACTTTGAGTGTATTTCGAAGTTATCTGCACATCTCGATAATTTGGACTAAATTGTTTCTAATGAAAAAGCTACCTAAAAAAAAAAGAAGCTTTTACACTCGACTGTATCAGGCCAGATTATACGTTTTAAAAACATTCGTTCGACTACGAAGCAATGAATGAGAAGAATGATTACTGATATAGGCGCAAAGGTGCCTGAAAACTGTATACAATAAAGTCAGTATATTTTCTCTTCCATATACTACATGAACAATCAAAAAAGTTTATCAAGTTCGAAGAAACTTTTATTCACTACAAATGGTAGCCAGGGATACAGTGCTGTACTCGTACAAGCGTGACCTTCAACTGAACAGTTCGCAGACCCCAGAGGGATTCCAGAAGTGATATTTATGGCTACTCCTACTTTAGAACAATTCAAACAGCAATGAGATTTTCGTTTTCTGATGAAAATACGCGAGAGATTTTCGCTCGTGATGACGCAAAGAAAATTAAATGCTATATGAATATATTCAACCTACTCTTAATATTCGATTTGCAAGTGGGCTGAATAATCGTTTGTGCTATAAGCTGACATTTTTTCGTCGATTTTTGACCTGAAAATAGTCTGAACCATTGGTTCTACGTTGAGCTGGTTATTCCTTCTCTTACAACTGTCAGCAGAACGAAGGCTGAACATTTGATGAAATTCCCGGATAATATCGGGCTAAAGAGTAGGCGTCCCTTATTTTTCAATCTGAAAGGGTAGCAGACTGTCAAATCCTCTTCTAAAATTCTAAATGGAAGGCTTGCATCTCCAGCATGTCCACAGCCTCTCGCCAATGGATAACGGGAAAATGAATTAGCGCAAACGAATAAAATGATTTGGAGCCGTCCATTACGTATTATTTGAAAGACGGAATATTTATAACTCTTGGGAGGCGACCTGTGGGACAAAGGTTGATACAGATAGAAAGAGTCGGTCACAGAGATCCTGGTCAATACGGAAAATCCAACACAACAGATTCAATAATGGTCCCTTCAAAATTTAATATAGAGGGCTAGAAACATGCTTCTGCATGGACATATGTAAGGCTACATGAGAAGGTATTGTGTGAAGGGGGAGATCGCAGGAGAGGCTTCACGCTGAACCTGATGACCCAACGATTTTTTTTAATTTTCCCAAGGTGGTAATTTTACTTTTGGACAGGGTGTAATATTCAGATCTATTGGTGCGAAAATATTGGCATAAGTGCCTTGGGGCAAGAGTACTGTTGAACAGGTTAAATATCACCATGGCATAGAGTATATTCCTTGATCAAAGGTCTACTGAAGTACTAAAGAAAAACTCAAGTACACTTACCAAGAAACACTGAGAATAAGTATCACAGGCTGAGAGCAAATAGACAACCTCTAAGCAGCGATAGGCGGAGGAAAAGGTTACAATTGGATACTGAAAATTTGGAAAGGACCCTTCCCCACTCTTTGATCACATACTAACTGTCTTGAATCACAATTAAGAAGCGAATATCACCTAACTTTCCGGACAAATCAAGCATTGATTAGGTGAGCAGGTTCATTTATTGACTTATCAACGGTCTCTAGAAGCAACTTTCTGGTTTATTAGCTTTGGACTACAGGGGGTGAAAGGCAGTTGGTTCAAAATACTCCTAGCCGCTTTCTCCACTAAATTATCGAAGACCAAGTCGGGAAAGCAAACAGATGATTTCATAGATTCCTCAAAACTTCTGCCTCAAGCCACAACTCATGCACGATGGGCTTCATAAAAGAAAATGGGAACTCATATTCACGGATAACCTTCTTGAAAGACTGTGACCACTTCAGTTTTCTTTTTCTTGTGAGTCGATCAAGAGACGCTTTACTAACACAGTTCCACTAACATTTATTCAGATATCAGATACTACCTTTTCAAGCTAGTCAACGTTCATTATTTTAATATACAGTTCATACTAATAATAATTTCAGAGCACCAGTTTACTTTTACAACATTACTACACGAATAAGAATCATGTTCACGATAAACTGTGTCTGCGTTCATTGTCATCGAAATCCTCTTAATAATCAGCCAATCAGCGTGCACGCTGTGCACTCGGTAGATAACTTTATTTTGAGTCTCGCTATAACTTCAAAACAACTGCGTTCCTTTCGTGTTTCGCACTATCCTTAATGTACATTCGTAACAAATACATTCGAGAAAATATTTGTAAAACAAATTTTCTGCATCCCTCAATTGACATAGTTGAAGAACTTCGACCCGCGTGAATTTGTTTCGCGGGAGAAAATAATTTTCTCCCTCTCTTTCTACTTGATCAAAAATCTTTGAAGTTATTTGTCGAAAGTTCGAAACGAAAAAGATGGATTGAATGACGTTCGTACCGAAGTAAAATATAATAATCCAAGTCTATTTTTCAAGACTGACTGTACACGTACGAGCGGGAGAAAGATTTGAAAATGCTGTTGAAAATTACACTCTCTTTAACCATATCGGTACTTACGGTGTATTGCAAGAATGTATTCTCGAGATAAAAATTTGTGCGAAAATAATTCGCGTCGCATTTACTGAATTTAGGCCGTTCATAAGTTACGCAATCCCAAGTTCCAAGTAAAATATGGTAGGTATCAAAAATCGATTTTCTACTCTTTTTTTCGAATATAAATGAAAAGTTAATAAGGCAAAATTTCCATTTGTCAAAAAATTTCGGATTTCAACCGCCCACGAAATGCGTAGGAAGACAAAGAACCAGGAGGAATCAACTCCGAAGCGTCTCAGAAGCAATACAAACGTACTTCAGAATAATACCAAATGGCAAAACGGAATAGAATGAAGAAATTCGAAAATAATAACTAAAAACTATGCCAAAATAATGCTAATTATGTTTGACGCATACTAAATAGGACAGAGGTATAGTAATTTAGCAACGATTATGGCAAATTGGCAACACTGCAAACAACTGACAATAACAGCATCTATCAGTAGGGAGCTCGAGAGCAGGTAAAATGGACATCCATTTTGTTTGTAACTTACTTTTTAGCTGATGCTTCTCTACTGACTTAATTTTTGGTAAGCAAACACTCGACGGTGTCAATTATGATAAAAAAATCACACGGAGCCGCTAGTCACGCCGTCGAGTTCTTGTTTACTAGCAATAAAGTCAGTAGAGAAGCCGTCACCATGAAAAGTAAGTTACAAACAAAATGGTTGTCCATTTTACCCGCTCTTGAGCTCCTTACTATCAGTAATGATGAATGAAGAAATAATCAAATAAAGAACTGAGAACGAGCCAAACAGTGCTAGTATCACGCACAACGTAAACAGGACAATTCATGGACGGTGCTCGTGATGGGCGGAGGGTTTTCTTAAATTATGACCGTGGAACATGCAGATCTGGCAATGATGAGAAAGGTTGTTATCAGTAGTTTGGTTCCGTGAGTACACACCAACACTGTTTCAACCCACACACGCGCTACAATGTTCGGCGGAAGAGCTAATGAAGAGATTCAGTAAATCAAACTGAAATCATAGTGAAAGACGCTCAAGGACAGTAGCCAAAATTTTGGTCACATTTGAAGATGATAGAAGAACTTCCGATTTTTAAATAATTTTCCAACATAACTCCATTTTCACACATATTCTTAAGGAATATTCAAAAAAGCCGGCCATTATAAGCAACATTGCCGCTCTGTGCATGCACCAGTCTTCCTTTCAGACAGCCATATTTAAATTGATCTGAATCAATTTTTGTGAGAGGAGATGATTTGTTGAAAATTTTATACTCTACAAATTTTGTTTTCTTCACTTTTCTCTTAAATTGCTTCGTTCTCTACTTATTTTAAGATTATTTACCGAACATTCAAATGAGAAAACTGCCAAGCTTCCGCTTTCAACGCACCTAGTGGATGGCCGACCCAAAACCAAAGATGAATTGTCATTCGAACCCCGTTTTACCACGTCAATAATGCACTACTACGTAAATATACACTCAAAAATGGGGCAATACATGTGTACTAGTGTCGGTTTGTTGTTTACGCAAGGACGCGATAGTGGCAAGCTAGTTCAAATTTGTACCAGACAGCGTAGCACTTTTGTAGAAACTAATTTTACACTCCAATGCATTTATTGATCCTATGCAAAACTCATTCTAAATTCCCTGGTTGTCCAACACTAGCAACCCCATACTTTACTCGGTCTGAATAGTCTGTCGGACTGCTTAACGCAATTTGAACCGGGTACCCACCAGGATCGCTAATAACGCGCGTAGAGAGCGCTAGAATCGCACGTCTGTAGGGTTTAATTTTACACTCCAATACATTTAATTAATCCTACGCAAAACACATTCTAAATTCCCCAGTTTCCTGACGCTGGCAACCCCTATAGGGCTCTTCTAGTATTCCAAATTGCATACATATTCTCCTACGTGTTATCAAGTTGGTGGTATTTCTAACATTGCTCTTATGGGTGTTGCTGGATTGCATACACATTTTCATTCTAGAGTAGTTTGTTATAAGAGCAATGTTTAGAAATACCATCAACTCGATAACACGTAGGAGAATAGGTATGCAATTTGGAATACTGGAAAAGCCCTATACTTTACTCGGTCTGAATAGCCTCTCACACGCTGCTTAACGCAATTTGAACCGGATCTCCGCCAGGATCGCTAATAACACGCGTGTTTCATTCAACAGTAATGGTACTTTTGCCTAATACAAAAGAGGTTTCCAAACTATTCATTCTTGAATAAAGTGGAATTGAAAGTTTTGTCATCCCATCTGATTTACAGGATGTGTGTTTATGGACACTTTTTATAGGTGTGAGGAAGTCAAATCTGCTTCAACCAAGTGTTATTTCAATTTTCTTATTTTTCAAACATATACCGTTGTTGTTTAGATATTTGTACAGCGCAAAGCTTGGGCGCTGTCCAGTTTGCATTCGTTAAACCACTTCACAATGCGCAATTAAGGCGCAGAAGGGACGTATAATAAATCGCCATGTTATTTAGAATAAAGTCTCCAGCTAGCGGATGGCTGCCTAAAAATAGAGCTTGCCTTGCGGAATTTTTATCCTTTTTTGATTGTCAACACACCAACGCTGCTTATTTGGGCTGGAAAGCACTAGTATCGCGAATTAGAAAACTGGGAAAATTGATAGACGGCGCGTGTGACGGCTAAGCGATTTAACCGTCTACTTTTTCAACAATGCGAGTATTTATCTTCATTGGTATTTGTATATCATAAAGACAGTTAGAGACGGAGCCTAATGGCGAGTGCAACATCATCCTCTATTACCAATCCTATAACCAAGGGCGTAACCAAGTACACTTCCAGAAGAAAGAGGGAAAACAATTTATAATAGGAGAAATAATTTTCTATGAACGAGAGGGGGGAAGGGACGAACGAAAAATTATTAAGAAATGAACGATGGATTACAAAATTTTAGAAACGTCATAATATTAACAAAAATATTCTTCTATTTTACCTTGGTGACATTAGAACGAAGATTTCCAACCCCTTTTGCACTCTTTGAGTACTCAAATAGGTCGAACAGTTCTAATTGGTTGCATCCCCACCCATTCAGAATTCTGATCTGGAACAACACTGTCTTTCCCAAATTCGTTTCTCTCTCTCTCTCTCTCTCTCTCTCTCTCTCTCTCTCTCTCTCTCTCTCTCTCTCTCTCTCTCTCTCTCTCTCTCTCTCTCTCTCTCTCTCTCTCTCTCTCTCTCTCTCTCTCTCTCTCTCTCTCTCTCTCTCTCTCTCTCTCTCTCTCTCTCTCTCTCTCTCAAGAAATTTACTTTTTGATACTGACTGAAACGAAACGTATCCTCATAAGCCAGCCCAGTTTTATTTTCCAGTGATTATCACTGAACGGTAGCAACTGATGATCTGGCACTTGTTCCCTATCGATTTGACGCCGAAAATATCACAAAAAATCGTTGTTTGGATGGTCTGTGGCATTAGGTTGGATTTGAACTCATTCTCCAACATCCCTCATAGCTCTTTCTGATATCCACCTTACTTTGTGGATTTATAAACTTTGGTTTTATATCATTTCGTACATAGACCGAGTCACAAATATCGAAGTACTCCGGAGAATGTCGAAGGAAACAGAACTGCTTCAGACCACCCGTCAAAGAAAACTCGAATATTACAGTCACCTCAGCAGAAACCCTGAGAAATACCACGTTTTCCAGCTCATTCTGCGCGGGAAGATAGAAGGCAGAAGAGGCACTGGAAGGAGGAAATCTTCCTGGGAATCCGACCTGAGGAGATGGTACCAATGTTCGCCAAAGGAATTATTCAAAGCTGCGGTCGACAAAGTGAAAATAGCCATGATGATCACCAAACTTCGCACAGAGAAGGTGTAACCAAGAAGAAGACTCATAAACTGTCAGGTGTTATATTAAGAAGGAACTGGTTTCCAAGTACGCTGCTTAGATCATTGTAAGTCTCTATAACACCTTCAATTTTTCAATACAAAACTTTTAATACTAACTTTTCTGTCAATGGTGCATTACTTTCCCACAATACGGGCTGGTCTTCTGATGAGTCTTTCTATCCTCACATAAAGTGCACAATAACTGGGATAGCTCACGATCGGTGCGGCACCTGCAACCGCAGCTTAAATCTGATGTCGCCTGTTCTCATATCCTACATAGATCTTGACTAAATATTCTGACATGGCTTAGCTTTACGCGTCTATTAGTAAAGAATCGATGAAACCTAACATAAAGTTCAATCTAACCTATCCTAAGTTGATATTACTCATCCTTATGTCACGAGAATTACAGCTCATTGAATCTGTAGAAGCTGACCAAAAAATACCTTCCGCGCCACAATGAATACGGAGCCAAGTTCAGTCTCGCGCCACATCGTTTACGCCAAGTTGTCCGTGCCAAATTGAGAGGGCACGCTCGCACTCATCCTAATAATCAGTTTACCAAGTTTTAAATATATTTTCTCAAGTCCCAATTTTATAACTCGCTCATTTCTCTCAGCCAGACAAAGAAGTTTACAACACACACGTTACTATCAACATCGCAAACATAAAAGAAAAAATTGCATTCCTCGAATACTTGCCACATGTTTACCTCCAAGAAAATGTCAGTTTTATCTTTATGCTCGGACATGTATTAACAGACACGTTTAAGTAGTTCTACGTCAAATCACTCTTTCTAACACGTGCTTCATACACGACCAATAAGGTCGTATTATACTCGGAATGTCGAGAATTTTGGCAGATATTTTCTTCTCGAGGAAATCGTCGTAACACCTCCGCCGCGACAATCTTCATTTCATATTTGTTCTCGCGCCCCATCATGACCCGTCCTTCGACTATCACGAATTACGACATTTTACGATGCTGTAGCTGCGTGGTGATCGTAAAATGTGTAGATCAATTTGAAATTTTAAAAAATAAAGCGTGTGCGAAAATTCTCCCCTCGATTTCGAATTCTATAGTCGACTAACGTTTATTATCGCGAAACAAACTTCAAAACTTTTACATCCCAGGTGTGTACATTGCCCCTCATATACGCGCGCAAAAATCTCATCCACGCCAAATAAACGCCGAGTCAACTTCTTAACGGCTAGCAAATGCTGAACAGACTTTTTTCCTTCGAAGTTACAATGCGAATTTGTCTTACTGCACGCATTTTCCCAGATAAGAAAAACGTGCTCTTTTTACGTGACAATTTTCACTCGTAACTACTTTAGCTCCCAATGAAGAACGACGAGAAGTACTTATGTGATAAGAAAGGCGAGTATTTCTCTTCGATAGTAAAAAGAAAAATGATGAAATACAGTATACCCGCAAATTCGCTTTATAGTCGTCACCACAATATTGCTATAAAGAAACAATCGATTTCCATTAGTTACGCGACGATGACTATTTATTTGTTAATTTGTACGTTCGTGTTTCCTGCAAAAGAGTTTTGTATTCTTTTAATGGGTGCGGTACATTCGTTAGATGCATTTTCTTACAAAGCTGCGCGCGTGGCCTTGAAAAAGCTTTACACAGTAATCGCGATCGTCTTTCATACGTCGAATTGTTTTCCGGTCGACTTTTTCAACACTTTTATAGAATCGCTATAAAAGGTTGTGTGGATTATCGTTTCAAAGTAAAGCCATTAGATTGTTCGTAATGGGGGTTGTGGGAAGTTTCTCAATAGCTATAGCTGTTATTCGTATGTATTGATGTCACCAATTCGAAACGTTGTTTGCCGAGCACGGAGAATAAAATTTTACAAAAATCTTACCGCAAAAAAATTGTGATGAGATCGTTGTTCTACGACTTATACATAATAGCAATTTGAGTTCTCTCATCTTGAAAAAACGACGTCGGAGTAATCGTAAATACGGTAATAAAAATAGAGAAGGAAAAAAAAAAAATTAGTTTTCTCTGGTAAATTTGAGTATCTCTCATTTTTCAATAACAATTTTGACGATCGTAAAGAAAGCACATTCTAGTCATAATTCTCGTTGTATATGCTCTCGAAAACTATACCATCGAATTGAACAAATTTGAATGATATTTTCTGTGGATGACAATTTTACCAACATTCGCGAATACATATCCTACATAACTATGTAATGGAAAAATGATGGTCGAAAAAATAGGTAATAAAACGTAATCTATGGAAAAATGTATTTCCACTGGATGTACGAGGCTGCACGGTACAGAGAGTCGTCGACAAAAGTTTTATGCCACCCCAAAGACTCGGGAGCAAATTCACTACTTTATGTGTTTGCGGGTCGCTCGCAACACTTGCGACATATGAAAATGTTGGCATAACCAGCGATAGAAAAAAAAAAAAGGAAGAAACCTATACTGTACAGACTATCAGTACGAAGAGCTTATTTTTATTATTTCAAACGCTTTTCGCTACCATTTTATTCGCCCTTTGAAAAAGTGTACAAAAAAAATACATATACATAGATGGTCTTTTTTCATAATATTTTTTTCCGAGAAATTTGGGACAAAAAACGTGTTAAGTTATTATACGATTATAGGGTTTTTCGTTAAATGGAAATTATTTTGTTGCCTTGTATATTCCTTATCCTTCAGTTCGAGACTTTACTATCGGTGAAATACGAGCTGTGGAAGCTTTTTATTTATTTTTTAAAGGACGACGATTATTGTGGTCAACTTAACACGGAAAAACAGAACGTTGAAATTGAATTTCGTAAAAATACAAGAATAAATTTCGTGAACGCGAAAACATCAAAGTATCATATTTTTACAGGGTTTTATTCTCGCATGACAGTGAACGTACAAGAGTAAGTGGCTTTTTCAATTCTGACTTCCGGTTTCTCTTCAAAATTTAGATAAGGCTCACCTTTTTCTATTTAATTTAATATAGTCGGACAACATTCCACGACATCACCGTGCGAAAATAATAGCAAAACCAACTTTAATCCACGGTTGTTATCAGTTTGCGACAAGGTAAAATATGGGCTTAGGAACAATACCTGAAAGCATTTGTTTGACAATAACGGTTGGTAAAACTGAAGCACTACACTCGCACTTTACCTTCCATGTCCATCTACTTACACGACGACAAGCAATACAAAATGCTAAACTATGTTTCCATCATCACCTACAGAAAATTGCTCGGTTTGCGAGTTGCCGACCACAATCTATCTCCGAAAGGAGAAATTGTTATCAAGTTTACTCAATGGTTTAAGCAGTCTCACGTGACACCTGAGAGACTGTCTAATAACAGCAATAGAACCACTTCCAAAGTGGAATCTGAAACGTCATCAGTAGCTGACTTCACCATATCCCTCGGGGAACGTGACCTGCTACCCCGGATCCCTGGGTTCAAGGGATTCGATCAGTTGAGCGCGGACAAATAGGCGTCTTACTCGATTTGGCGCAGCATACATTTAGTCGCCAATGTCGAAATTTATTGTCAATTATCATGGATTAAGGGTGTGCTTTACTTGTTCGGAATCTCCGAAACGGTGTACGATAAGTTGCATAAACATCCCCAAAAACCCTGCAAGGTTTGGGAAGCAAGCGGTCACTACGCGACGCTTGTCGGGTGTGCGTGGGTAGTCCTCGAATGAAATGACGAGGAATGATTTAACAAGGTCACACCTCAGGGCTCCCTTTTCCGACAAATTTTTTCGATCATTGGAAATGTTGTACAGAAGGGTTCAACCGAAGGCGCTATCGGAACAGAATCCTAAATTTTGGCTCCAGAAGAATTTCACTCTCATCAAAAAATAGACGAATTTTTACCAATTTCAACGTTTAATTGAGAAAGTATGAGAAAAAATTTTAAAATTCTTCTTCGATAGCGCCCCTGGTTGAACCTTTCTAGAAAACATTTCAATTATTCAGAAAGATACGTTAAAAATTCGAGCAGTAAAATGTGATTTTTGGTACCATGTTTTACGAGCATATTTTCACGAGTAAAGCACACCCTTAAAGGTGAATTAGGAATACAATGAATTATTGAGGGATGAAGAAGACAATACTTCCCTCATTTACAGCACATAAATTCACCACCTCAAACCTTTGTAAGTCAAAAATTCTTCAATTTCCTTCCAGTTTCAACGGGAAACTTGATATCTACTTACCCAAACACGAATGTCTTTTATCTTCACTCTTCAGGTTGACTACCACTCATAGAGAGACTTTTGAGTAAAAACCGACGTTACAGAAAAGATAGAAGTCAGACCAATCATTGATACAATACTCGGAAGGATTAATTGTTGGATTTGAAATGCAGGAGGTACCATGATTTTAGTTAAAACTACAGCGAGTGAAACCTGGGATCAAAACGGAAGTATTCGAGCAAATGAAGTAGGCATTGACAGAAGTCAAGAAGAGGAAAAAAGAGTTTAAATAAGCAAAGGAAAATTTTTGAATTACAAACAGCAGAAAATATTTTAACCGTGATAATTAAAGAAAATTATAAAATTTGACTTCTGCTTTGATTCATTTCCAATTGATATCACACCCAATCCCCTCTCCCAATTGGAAGCGACAACAGCCTTCAGAGCAAGATCGACGTCTTACATGTTGACTTTTCAATCTTCTTGTTTTCCAGAGGGCTTGGGTGAGGGCGTCAGTGATTGAACAACTTTACACTTTCTGATATACTTTTTCATTCAACTGCCTGTCGATAATCGAATTCGATTGGGAGACACGTTTGCGCACCCCCAAAACTATCTCAGGGGGCAACGACTTCAAAATATTGGTCAAAATAATGCAGATACAGTTGAAATAATTCAATTCGAAACTATTTTATGTTGAACTTCCCAGAGAATAAAATCATATGTTATGGATTCTGACCAATTAGAAGCTCCCAGCAAAGAGTTTCCAAATTTGAATTTTTTGATTTCAATAAGTTTCGATAAAATAATCAAAATTTTGTAGCTTTTTTAGAAATTTTTCGTGACAAAAACATACTTGCAAAATATTGTCATTGATGTGACATATCAGAGGCCATGATTTTTTTGGGCTGGTGCGTCATTCTGGAATTTGCGTCACGAAATCGCGTCACAAAAATGACAATTCAGACTTTTGCTAGTTTGAGACCTGTATCCTTAGTCTTTGTTATACTTGGCCTAACAAAAGTACAGTGTAGGAATCTTCTCCTACATCATATTGCATACTTGTTTGCCTGATTGTTGTCAACATAGTACTTGCTTTACACTGGTCTTACAGCAGGGAAATTGAATATGCAAATCGTCGACATCCTGAAGCTCTCAATTCCCCTCTCTCTCTCTCTCTCTCTTCACTAAAACACAATTCATGTTGGAAGATAGCTTTTCTATAGAAAGACAGAGTCTTCAAATTTCTCACATTTTCCAAGTCCTTCATTATTTTTAATATGTGTTTATGAGAGGAAAAAAAAAGAATTCTTCACCGCCAATTTCTGTGAAATACATACAACTGTTAATCACGCTGTTTTTCATTTATTAGACCTTTACGTGAACTCCATTTAATTTATTTTTTCCGGCTTTATCAACATTCCAAAAATTATAATCATATCGCCGAACACACAACCTCAGCAATGAAAATGAAAGTTTCATGTAAATCAGTTTAACCGCCCAGAGTAAAGCAGTCGAGTAGTAAATATTTCGTTGCGCGTGAGAAATATAGCGAAGATGATGGTCGAAATATATTTTGAGGTTAAAATATGTAAATTTTTAGTTACCACCGTAGACCTTTTTTCTCGCTCTCAGAATTCAGGAATTGTTTGATCGTTCACGATAATTTAGCGTAGAAAAACTCGTGTTGACCTCACGTTTCGCGCGACTTACTAATTTCACGATCTAGCCTAGCCATTAAACATTTTTTCGATCGCGTTAAATTCTTCGATCATTACTGACACCACTTTATAGAAAGAGAAACGTAACCAATGTGTTTCCAAGTACACAAGCTTTCAGGAACTGAGACCGCCTTTACCCAGCGCTTCGGGAAAATTTAACAACAAAAATAAGCGACAATTGGAGAACGGACAAGGAGTACTGAGAAGTAAGTCATAAATACAAAAAAGTTATAACAGAAAACCTCTTCTTTGGGAAAAAAGTCCGGGGTTCTACCGGCAAATTGTGGTTCCGAAAGGAAAAGGGGCAGGCCACCCGGGAAAATGCACAGATAACTTCTGAATTACTTTGCAGAGTCGAAAAAAATGTGAACTATACACGCGAGGAGGAGAAGACAGGAGGAGCTAGGAAAACAGTGGCTTTGCGAAATCAAGATCATGTTTCATCAAGCTATTATTAAACAGCGAGGAACTTCGGACAAATTTGATCTTCCAGTTACTTCCGAAGGAGACTGAAGCTATTTCAAAACGAGTTCTTCCCCTCTAATCTACCTTAAGGACTAACAAATCAAATCTATTGGAAAAAATACAATTTCTAGAATGTTATCTTTAAAGGTTCAAGAGAAGTCAGTCTAAATTAAGCTGCTACGGGGGGTTTTCTTCTTTTCTAATGCAGCACTCTGATTTAATTGGCATATTTTTTACTCTCTAAAATTTAGGTCGGCTCTACAGAACGTCATGTTCTTGTTCAGTATGTTATAATGGATTTTCAGTAAATGCACGGTAGTTAAATGTATTTTCATGATTGTAAAATATATTGATGGATTTTATCTTATCCAATACAGTAAAGTCAAAATAAAAACACTGTCTTTCTTAATGTACATTCGTTTTTATTTGAAATATTGGGGTTGTTTGAGTCTTAGGAATGAGAACGAGTGTTTTTCAAACGATATCTCTACTAGTCGTCTTTTTATTCCATTATCTTCGAGCTCCTCAATTATTCTCAAGAATACCCAAGGAAATCGGAAACATCGAATAGTAACATCTATAGCTGTCTCCCTGTGTTCATAGTCACCACCACGACCCCTTTGAACAAATTCTCTCACTTCTGGACGCTCAATAGAGTCTAGTGGAAGGAATCTCAGTCCGTTGAAGCGTGGGATGTGTTTTTGTGCTTCGTAACAGAGCTTCCATCGACCTTCCTCATTTAAAGTGGAGAACCAATGTGTTTTATTCATTTGATGGATTTGTGGCACTTCCTTCTCGCCTATAAGATTGAAGCATCTTTATTATTCGCGCATTTAGAAAATAAACAACAATATCATAGCATAATTGTGATCGTTTTTTCTTTTTAAACGAAGAACTCGCTTTTACTTTTGTTGGGGGTTGATGACAACTACAAACTGTCAACTTTGAAGATATGCAACCCTAGAGAACGTGAAAGGCTTTGAATATCACGACATCGATGCCACTTGCGATGACTCATACGTTCAGGGGTGCCGTGAAGCCACTTTTTTGAAGACAATTCTTTGTAGGAAATTTTGGGGGGGGCGGTTTTTTCCTTTATTCTCGTAACTTTATTGGGGTCTTTTTCTTTTTCTTTTGATTGTTAAAAATTTTTGAGGGGGAAATCTTCGTAAGCTTTGGGGGATCACGGCATTCCTTACGTTGTCTGTTATTTATATTCATAATTGTTCAAACAGACCAGTATGTCAAGTCATACTTGGTTGAAAAGTCAAAGAAGTTTACGGCTATCAAAATAATACAAACATCATATCTTTTGATATAGGTACTCACTTGTCGAGTGAATAAAGTCGACAAATTTAACCCTATAGATGTAATGCTCGTACGGACTTTGGACAAAGGTTAATTTGATTGTCTTGACCGATGGATCTTTGAGAAGTAAATCTTTTGGCTCTTCCAGACGCAAATATATTTCCGGTAGTTTTGGGCACAGTAAAGCAGATTCTTGTATTTCTTCTCCTTCCTTATGCTTGAACGAGTACGCACTAGCTTCTGGTACAAATGAATCTGTGGTTGGAAGTGATAGGTGCTGTCGAGCCTTCTTGCATAATCTCAGCCGACTTTCCTGATCCAATTGAATCAGATATTTGTAGTTTGCATAAGAATCTTCTGACAAATCAGAAGTATCACCTACAATGGATTCAAGTGAAATTCATATTTAATACAACACACTTGATCTTTTGAGTAGGTAAGTGTACTTTGAAATAGGAGGTTTCCTTATAGTTTAGATAATCTCCCTCGATGTTTTAATTGTGATCGGTTGTCATATCGTCAATTATGAAATCATGATTTTTGGAGGCCTTCTTACCGATTCTTTCAGTCACAGTGGTACAAAAACGTAGCCAAGCACACTCAGCACCTGCTAACACTACACGAACTCAGGAATCGTGTAATTTTCCAGAATAAAAGTAAAGTACAGGGGAGGTGAAACTGTTTGCCGCGACTCAGGCCAACCACAAATATCAATAAGAACATGAAAAAATAATTAGTCAGTATGTATAATGACGAGGTGGACTTTGCTCTGGTAGAATACTTTCAACTTACAGGGAGATATCGAGTCAAATTCTCCGTGGTAGACTTCAAAATGATGGCGATCAATCAAGTCTCGAAAGACAAATAATTTTACTTTGTCCGTCGAATCTCCGGGATAAAGGTATAACTTTGGCGACGTGGGACAAAGTATTGCAGTATGGACTTCTTTTAGGTTTGATTCAGTCACAAATTCGTACGTTTGAGGGTGATGGACTTCGTTGGCGAGAAAGGTTATATTGACATACTTCTTTGCTGCAGCACATAAATTCCTGAGGTCTTCTTCATTAAATGTGCTAAGTAAAGATTTGGTAAAATCGTCCTGGTATTCGTTTCCATCTATAATTAAGGAGTATAGGGACGCATCATTATTGTTTGAACAGAAGAAAATATCACTGCGGGACGCATGTCTGCAGGTGTTTTTTCAAGAACATGGCCTGAGCCCAAGGTGCATTGATTATTATTATTTTTTCCAGAACAGGTTAAATTTCTGGATTGTGCTGCTTGGTACGTACACTTTTTATAGAGGTCTAGTGACGCATACTCATTATAGCAAGAATTAACATTTTCTTTGATGAGATCAATATTGCGACAGTTTTTATAGGCTCTGCCTTGAGACGAATGTGGGATAGATGTATCCTGGTTACAAATGTCATGTGAACTGCGCTTAATTATTAATAAAAAAAATGTCTAAAAATCACTTACACTCCGTAGTAAAATTCGCTTGTTTGATGGATCTTGAATCAAGTAAAATATCATAATTCTGTCGTTGCGGAATGATTATCTCAATAATATTCTGCCAATCTGTCTTGTAAACAAACATGGCCGGTAAAGTGGGACAACGTATTACTTTAGTCAGCATAAGTTCTTTATGTCGGTGCCAATTGTTAATAGTATTGTAATCCATATATGGAAGATCGGCTTTTATTTTTGCGCAGTAACACAATTGTTGTTTCTCTTTGGGACCAGAATACCACCATGGGCTATCCGTTTTGATTACATCTCCAAAAAGTTTTAAAATACCTATAACCAGCAGAGTTCATCAGTTACATGCTCATGAAGCTGTTCCCTATTTCCGACTTGTACAAAAAAATACCAGCAGGCCTACCACTGAAAAGCTTTTTACTTGAACATTTGCCTTTAGTTTAGTACTAGAATAGTTCGCTACTCCTTTATACGCCACGGATGACAAAAACTCCCTGCAACTAAGTTCAAATCCATGGATGAAAATATTTACTTTTATTGATGGATATGATCCAAAAAAATCCATCTTTATACTTAAAATCGTTGAAAACTTTCTCTCAACGTTGGTACTGATAAAGTGGTACTTATTCAGAAATAGGAACAGAAAAATTATTTTCAACCAATTCCTCGACGTTGAAGATGTAGGGAGGGAATTTTGAAACTTTTCTATGTAAATTTGATGAAGATTTACCAAAATCCAAGAATGAGAACGGGTAGAAGGAGAAAATATAAATTCTATGACTATTTAAGACCAATCCAAGAAATAAAATTCGTGAAATAACGGAGGTTGAGCACTGCACCGTCCAAAAAAACTTAGGGTGCTGTGACTAATATGAAATAAATTACGTAGAATGGAAAGTTTTGCAATAAAAACTTACTCATTTCATCCGAATTTGGTGTTCGGAGTACAAATGAAAAATCATCGCAACCACCACTTTCGTGAGGAAAAGTGATGATCACAAACATAAAAAAATAAATAGAAACAATAAATGTTAGTTTCCTGGACAGTTTGACCGATAGACCCATCGGATTCTGTCACAAAGAACAAAACTTTGAATGATTTTGAAAATATTAAAGATATTTTAAAATTATGATCAACGTGTACTTGAATGGTCTTGAGGTACAAATGGAATTCATACGTATACCTATTTGAAAAGATGAATATTTACTCATTTGCCGAGTTGTCTAGGCATACCTATGTGTAGTTTGTTGGCTTAAACTACTCCCGAAAAATGAACTTGATCCGTGTTTACTCAGCTTTAACAATACAGAGAAAATCTTCGAAAATACGAAACTACTTGTGAAGATTTTTTACCTTTGTGATTGTCACCAAGGTTGAAAAATTATTCTGTTCAGTCATGTGAAATGAAATGTAGAGTACTAACTTTAGATCACTGGAAGGTGACTTGAAGGAATTTCCAACATTTTGGCCACTGTGGTTTTTGAAAGATTTTCACTTTCAAACCACATACACGATGGATTGACGTTCCAAAGAAGACTGACAGTCGTATTCCCAAACAAACAATATAATTTTAAGTGCACTTATAGTCCCAGAAAGTCCCAAAAAAAAACACTTGAGTAACCTCGCGAGGTTACTTAAGTGTTTTTTCGGTTCCTTAAGCAAACTTAAAATTATTTTGTTTGTTTGGAAATACCTACGGCAGTGAAGCTATTCAGTTCTTCCTTTCTAATCTAACTTAGGGACTAACAATTCAAATCTGGGAAAAAATACAATTACTAGAATGTTATCTTTGAAAGTTCAAGAAAAG
The DNA here is from genome assembly GCA_035079385.1 of Aspidiotus rigidus. Classification (NCBI taxonomy): domain Eukaryota; kingdom Metazoa; phylum Arthropoda; class Insecta; order Hemiptera; family Diaspididae; genus Aspidiotus; species Aspidiotus rigidus. The sequence continues at coordinate 982,312 of JAVHKY010000015.1, read as the reverse complement.
TCGGTCTGGCTTAAGCTGATACGTGAGCTTTTTTTCTTTTCTAATACAGCATTGTGACTTAATTAGCATATTTTTTACTCTCTAAAATTTAGGTCGGCTCTACAGAACGTCATGTTCTCGTCCTGTATAATGGATTTTTAGAAAATACACGGTAGTTAAATGTATCTTCATGATTGCTGTAGTAAAATATATATATTCATGGACTTAATCTTATCCAATACAGTATAGTCAAAATAAAAACACTGTCTTTCATAATGTACATTCGTTTTTACTTGAAGTATGTGGTTGTTTGAGTCTTAGGAATGAGTACGCGTCTTCTGCAAACGATATCTGTACTACTCGTCTTTTTATTCCATTATCTTCGAGCTCCTCAATTATTCTCAAGTATACCCAAGGAAATCGGAAACATTGAATAGTAACATCCATAGCTGCCTCCCTGTATTCAGAGTCACCACCGCGACCTCTTTTAACAAATTCTCTCACTTCTGGATACTCAATAGAGTCTAGTGAAAGAAATCTCAGTCCGTTGAAGCGAGGAATGTGTTTTTGTGCTTCGTAACAGAGCTTCCATCGATTTTCCTCACTTAAAGTGGAGAACCAATGTGTTTTAATCATTTGGTGGGTTTGTGGCACTTCCTCCTCGCCTATAAGATTGAAGCACCTTTATTATTGACGTATTTAGAAAATAAAATGACGTGAGCCGTTGTTTTTTTAAATGGAGAATTCGCTTTTACTTTCGTTGGGGGTACATTCTCTACTTGGAAAAACTTTGACTTTTGATGGCAACTACAAAGAAAGATTTAAAAGAATTTCAACTTTGAAGATATAAGTCGAAGTTTAAGTTAATATCACGACACCACTTAGAATGATTCTCACGTTATCTGTTAGTTCCATTCATAGCACTACACAAGAAAAAGAAAAAAATTGAAAAATGTATGAACAAAATTATACGATTCAAGAGGTATTTTCGATGCTAATCACGATGCCGTCGGTCGTTTCTCAAAATTGGCTCTGGTTATCGATAAATGAACATATTATTAAGTTCCCGCGAATCGTAGCGACGCGCAGCGTATGTTACCCAGCTATCGAATTTCGCGAGTCCGAGAACATACACTGCGCGTCGCTACGATTCGCGGGAACTTGATATGAACAACTCGATAACCGGAGTCAATTTTGAAAGAACGTCATCGGCATCGTAATCAGCGTCGAAAATACTTTTAGAATCGTATAATTTCGTTCATGCATTTTTCAATTCTTTTTTTTTTCTGTAGTGTACCTAATTAATCAAATTATTGACCAGTAAGTCAAGTCAAACTTGGTTGAAAAGTCAAAGAAGTTTACTGGTACCAAAATACAAACATTACCTATATCATTTAATACTCACTTGTCCGGTGAATAAAGTCGAAAAATTTAATGCTATAGATGTATTGCTCGTACGGACTTTGGACAAAGGTTAATTTGATTGTCTTGACCGATGGATCTTTGAGAAATAAATCTTTTGGCTCTTCCAGACGCAAATATATTTCCGGTAGTTTTGGGCACAGTAAAGCAGATTCTTGTATTTCTACTCCTTCCTTATGCTTGAACGAGTACGCACTAGCTTCTGGTACAAATGAATCTGTGGTTGGAAGTGATAGGTGCTGTCGAGCCTTCTTGCATAATCTCAGCCGACTTTCCTGATCCAATTGAATCAGATATTTGTAGTTTGCATAAGACTCTTCTGACAAATCAGAAATATCACCTACAATGGATTCAAGTGAAATTCATATTTAATACAACACACTTGATCTTCTGAGTAGGTAAATGTACTTTCAATATAGAAGGTTTCCCTATAGTTGAGATAATCTCCTTCGATGTTTCAATTTTTATCAGGTCAATTATGAAATCATGATTTTCGGAGACCTTCTTATCGATTCTTTCAGTCACAGCAGTGCAAAAAAGTAGCTGGGCATTTTTAACAACCGCTAACACTACACAAACTTCGGAATCGTGCTTTTTTCGCGGAATGAAAGTGAAGTACAAGGGGAGGTGAAACTGTTTGCCGTGACTCAGGTCAACCACAAATATCAATAAGACCATGAAAAAATAATTAGTCAGGTGGACTTCGCTCTGATAGAACGCATTCAACTTACAGGGAGATACCGATCCAAATTCACCGTCGTAAAATTCAAAATTATGGCGATCAATCAAGTCTCGAACGACAAATAATTTTACTTTGTCAGTCGAATCTCCGGGATAAAGGTATAACTTTGGCGACGTGGGACAAAGTATTGCAGTATGGACTTCTTTTAGATTCGCTTCAGTTACAAATTCGTATGTTTGAGGGTGATGGACTTCATTGGAGAGAATTGTCAAATTGACATACTTCTTCGCTGCAGCACATAAATTCCTGAGGTCTTCTTCATTAAATGTGCTAAGTAAAGATTTGGTAAAATCGTCTTGGTATTCGTTTCCATCTATAATGAAGGAGGCACAGTAATGTTGTTATTATCATTATTTGAACAGAACAAAATATTCATGCGGGAAGCGTATAGTTCTTTTTCATCAACATGAAGTTGCACATATCCACAGTGCACAGATAATTCTCTTTTTCTTTTTAGAAGAGGTTAAAGCGGACTGTGCTGCTTGGTATACTCATTTATGGAGGTCTAGTGACGCATACTTATTATGGCAAGGATTAATATCTTTTTTGATGAGGTCAAGTTTGCGACAGTTTTTATAGGATTTTGAGCTCCGCCCTGAGACAGACGGCATAGCTCTTTGACTCATGCACAAGGGAGGCTAGCGATAAGAGTTGATGACAGTTTTCATTAATGTCAGACTATGTACACGCAGCCGGGGATATGTGTATCATGGTCACGAATGTCGTGTGAACTGCGCTTAATTATTAATAAAAACAATGTCGAAGAATCACTTACACTCCTTAGAGAAATTCGCTTGTTTGATGGATCTTGAATCAAGTAAAATATCATAATTCTGTCGCTGCGGAATGATTATCTCAATAATATTCTGCCAATCTGTCTTGTAAACAAACATGGCCGGTAAAGTGGGACAACGTATTACTTTAGTCAGCATAAGTTCATTATGTCGGTGCCAATTGTTAATAGTATTGTAATCCATATATGGAAGATCGGCTTTTATTTTTGCGCAGTAACACAATTGTTGTTTCTCTCTGGGACCAGAATACCACCATGGGCTATCAGTTTTGATTACATCTCCAAAAAGTTGTAAGATACCTATAACCAGCAAAGTTCATCAGTTACTTGCTCATGAAGCTGTTCTCTATTTTCAGCTTATAGGAGTGCCAGTGCCACTGGAAAGCTTTTTAATTGAACCTTTTCTTTTAGTTTAGTACTAGAATAGTTTGCCAGGGATGAGAACAACTCCCGGCAACTAAGTACAAATCCATGGATCAATAAGTCAAATCTCAATAGTATGAGAATATTTACTTTTATTTGTGGATATGATTCAAGAAAAGAAAAAATCATCATTACATTGAGAATCGTGTTCAATAATAATAATACTACACAAGCCATTTTGAAAACTTTCTCTCAATGAGCGTTAACTTATTCAGAAATAGGAAAAGCGAAATTATTTTCAATCAATTCCTTGACGTTGAAGATGTAGAGAATTTTGAAAACCTTGCGTGTAAAGTTGATAAGGAAGACTTCCAAAAATCTAACAATGAGAACGAGTACCGGTAGATGGAGAAAGTATAAATTCTACGATTATTTAAGACCAAACCAAGAAATAAAATTCGTGAAATCACGGAGGTTGAGCGCTGCACTGTCCAAAATTTAGGGTGCTATGACTAATACGAAGTAAATCATGTAGAATGAGAAATTTTGCAATAAAAACTTACTCATTTCATCTGAATTTGGTGTTCGGAGCACGAATGAAAAATCATCGCAACCACAACTCTTGCCAGAAAAAATAATGACCACAAACGTAAAAAAATAAATAGGAACAAGAAATGTTGGTTTCCTCAACTGTTTGACCAATAGACCCATCTTACCCTGACACAGAGAACACAACTTTGAATGATTTTATGGTAGAACGTGTAGTTTGATGACCTTCAGGTACAAATCATATCATCAACATAAAATTCAAACGTACCTATTCGAAAGAATGATCATTTTATTCATTTGGTGAGTGTTGTAGATACCTATATGTGATTTGTTGGCTTACACTACTCTTGAAAAATAAATATCCGAGTTTATTCAGCTTTAACAATACAGAGACAATTTTTGAAGACACACAACTACTCGTGGAGACTTATCACCTTTCTGAATTTTGCCTAGCTCTAGGTTGAAAAATTATTCTGTTCAGTTCATGTGACATGGGATGTAGAGTATTCACTTTAAATCACTGAAAGGTACTTGTAAGAATTTCAAACATTTTGGCCAGATCTATTTGCAAAGGTTCGTTCAATAGAGGTCCCTATGATACATTGCCTTCTACAGTTTCATTCTTAGGATCAGCTGCCACGTCTCATTTTCTCTCATATACAACATTTCATACATTGAGTACATCTTCTAAATGAGTTTTTTGCAGATTTAGCAGGAGGTCGACTTCACTTTCATCAACTGTTAATTTTCTACCCCAAAATTCTTTGCATAATTTGTTACGCAATAAATCATGTACTTTCCTTATCACCATTATGGACAGTTTGTCAAATCACCAACATTCAATAGGTATCAGTATAATTGGAAGTTCACTCACGGTTCCACTACACATAAAAATATCCACTTCAATCCGAAGCGTGATGTCTCAGATATCACTTCTGACAGCAATGTGACGTTCCACTAGTTATAGGGTAACAAACAATGAATAACAGCTACACATGTAACTAACCTTTATTTCTTAAACTGTAAATACACTGCACTTTTGCACTTTTTTAATTGTCTAGAACACCATAATTATTCAAGCAGAATAAACGCAAAAGCATAACACTGTTATCTTATTTGCTGTTATTGCAAAGTCTTGGCCTCCAAAGTAATACTAATATTACTGGTTGAATCAATACAGGTCCACTTGCAAGAGGTTTTCATTGCCAGAGAGGTATGAGAGGATATAAAATCATTTCTGATCTCTAAAAAAAGAAGCAACTATATTACGTTCCAGAAAAACCATCTCTGATCTTCCCAGAAAACCACCACCTATAAATTTGGTTCAGATAGATCTACCTGATGTCAATGCAGATCCATCTGATCTTGGCGTATATCTGACTGATCTTGAATCACATCCATCTGACGTTGCTCCCACGAGCAGCAGCTTGCGGTTTACTCTAGGACTTGAGCATCCCTTGAAATTTTTCAGCAACCTTTAGAAAATTTCCTCAAAAAAAAAATATAATCCTTTTTTCTTGTTTATCATTTTGTTCAAGCATCCCTCGGGAAAATTTTAAGAAGCCACCTGTACCTACAAGTATGATGTTAAAAATAGAAAAACAATCGGAATGTTCCAAAAAAAAAAAAAACACTTCTGATGTTCAAAAGAAATAATCTTCGAAAAAATACACAAAATGAAAAGACAAAAATAAAAAAATTAAGGTTGAAAGGGTCTACAACGTGGTGAGGCGCGAGTCTTTCACAATAATAAATTAACGTGTGCGTTTGGGCACGTAAAGGAAGTGCACAGATCTCACCATTACAGTGTGAGTCTGGACTCTGATCGAATCCTACAGCGTCACAATGACCAGTTACAATAAACGGCCGTCCCAAGGAAACACCACTTTCGGTTCCACCCAACCATTTGGGGGCCCAAGACCACCAGCTCCTCTAGCCGTGGATACTCTACGGTGTTGCCTGATTCACCAGTACTGACACAGCTAGCTGGAGAGGACACGGCCAGACCAACACCAGGCCCAGCATCTCAACAAATGGAACGGTCAAAAAGAAACGGGCCGCCACCCAAACGGCTCAGAAATTGCACTGTGATTTAATTAGCATATTTTTTACTCTCTACTTGGAGTATATATTGTATGGTAGTTCATAATTATGTACTAAGCTATAAGATATATGTATATTTGTACATGGTGGTAGCAACCTCTGTAATAATGGAGAAGCTAATAAATCAAATCAAATCAAAAATATAGGTCGGCTCCACAGAACGTCATGTTTTTGTTCAGTATTTTATAATGGGATTTTTGGGAAATGTACGGTAGTTAAATGTGTTCATTTTCATGATTACTATAGTAAAATATATTTATGGACTTAATCTTATACAATACAGTAATGAAAACACCGTTTTGCTGAATGTAATCTTTTCTAATTGAAATAATGTGGTCGTTTGAGTCCTAGGAATGAGAACGAGTCTCCTTCAAACGATATCAGTACTACTCGTCTTTTTATTCCGTCATCTTCGAGCTCCTCAATTATTCTCAAGTATACCCAAGGAAATCGGAAACATCGAATAGTAACATCAGTAGCTGTCTCCCTGTATTCAGAGTCACCACCGCGACCTCTTTTAACAAATTCTCTCACTTCTGGATACTCAATAGAGTCTAGTGAAAGAAGTTTCAGTGCGTTGGAGTCAGGGATGTGTTTCTGTGCTTTGTAACAGAGCTTCCATCGATCTTCCTCATTTAAAGTGGAGAACCAATGTGTTTTAATCATTTGATGGGTTTGTGGTACTTCCTTCTCGCCTATAAGATTGGAGCATCTTTATTATTGACGCATTTAGAAAATGAATAACAATATCATGACGCGAGCATAATTTACATCGTTAGTTCTTTCAACGGAGAACTTGATTTTACTTCTGTTGGGTATACATTCTCTACTAGGAAAAATTTTGACTTTTGATGACAAAAACTTTGAGGATATGCAGTGCTAAAGAACAGTGAGGCTTTAAATTAATATTACAACATCTATGACACTTGTGATGACTCTTACGTTATCTGTTAATTTCATTCACACATAATCAAACAGACCAGTAAGTCAAGTCATACTCGGCTGAAAAGTCAAAGAAGTTATGGGTATCGAAATACAAACACCATTATATCATTTAATACTCACTGATCCGGAGAACATAGTCAAAAAATTTAATCCTATAGATGTAATGCTCGTATGGACTTTGGAGAATGGTTAATTTGATTGTCTTGACCAATGGATCTTTAAGAGGTGGATTTTTTTGCTCTTCCAGACGCAAATATATTTCCGGTAGTTTTGGGCAGAGTAAAGCAGAATCTTGTATTTCTTCTCCTTTCTTATGCTTGAACGAGTACGCCCTAGCTTCCGGTACAAATGAATCTGTGGTTGGAAGTGATAGGTGCTGTCGCGCCTTCTTGCATAATCTCAGCCGACTTTCCTGATCCAATTGAATCAGATATTTGTAGTTTGCATAAGAATCTTCTGACACATCAGAAATATCACCTACAATGGATTCAAGTGAAATTCATATTCAATACAACATACTTGATCTTTTGAGCAGGTAAATGTACCTCCTATAGTTGAGATAATCTCCTTCGATATTTTAATTTTTATCGAGTCTTTTATGGAATCATGATTTTCAGAGGCCTTCTTACCGATTCTTTCAGTCACAGCGGTGCAAAAAAGTAGCGATGCACACTTAGCAACTGCTAACACTACACAAATTTTGAAATCGGGAATTTTTTCAGAACAAAAGTGAAGAACAAGGAAGGTAAAACTAGTTGTTGCAACTCAGCCCAACCACAAATATTAGCAAGATTATAAGAAAATAATTGGTCAGTATAACGACAGGGTGGAATTTGCTCTGACACAATACATTCAACTTACAAGGAGATACTGATCCAAATTCTCTGTCGCAGACTTCAAAATTGTGGCGATCAATCAAGTCTGGAACGACAAATAATTTTACTTTGTCCGTCGAATCTCCGGGATAAAGGTATAACTTTGGCGACGTTGGACAAAGTATTGCAGTATGGACTTCTTTTAGGTTTGATTCAGTTACAAATTTGTATGTTTGAGGGTGTTGGACTTCATTGGCGAGAAAGGTCAAATCGACATACTTCTTCGCTGCAGCACATAAATTTCTGTGGTCTTCTTCATTAAATTTGCTAAGTACAGATTCGGTAAAATCGTCTTGGTACTTGTTTCCATCTAAAATGAAGGAGGCATAGTGATGTTGTTATAATTATTATTTGAACAGAACAAAATATCAATGCGGGAACGTATACATCTCCAGGTGCTTTCTCAGCTGCACAAGCCCATAGTGCACAGATAATCCTCTTTTTTTCAAAACAGGTTGTATTTCTTGCTTGTGCTGCTTGGTTTACTCATTTATAGAGGTCTAGTGATACATACTTATTATGGAAAAGATTAATATCTTTTTTGATGAGGTCAACTTTGCGACAGTTTTTATAGGATTTTGAGCTCCGCCCTGAGACAGACGGCATGGCTCTTTGACTCATGCACAAGGGAGGCTGACGATAAGAGTTGATGACCGTTTTCATTAATGTGAGACTATGTACACGGAGTCGGAGATATGTGTATCATGCTCACGAATGTCGTGTAAACTGCGTAATTATTAATAAAAACAATGTCGAAGAATCACTTACACTCCTTAGTGAAATTTGCTTGTTTGATGGATCCTGAATCCAGTAAAACATCGTAATTGCGCCGTTGTGGAATGATTACCTCAATAATATCCTGCCGACCTGTCTTGTAAACAAACATGGCCGGTAAGGTGGGACACTGCATTACTTTAGTCTGCATAATTTCCTTGTGTTGGTGCCAATCGTTAATAATATCGTAATCCATATATGGAAGATCGGCTTTTATTTTTGCGCAGTAACACAATTGTTGTTTCTCTCTGGGACCAGAATACCACCATGGGCTATCCATTTTGATTACATTTCCAAAAAGTCGTAAAATACCTACAACCAGCAAATATCATCAGTTGCTTGCTCATGAAGCTGTTCTCTATTTCCAGCTTGTACAAAAAAGGAGTGCCAGTACCCCTGGAAAGCTTTTTAATTCCACCTTTTCCTTTAGTTTAGTACTAGAATAGTTTGCCAGGGATGACCAAAAGTCCCTGCAACTAAGTACAAACCCATGGATCAAGTCAACCCTCCGAAGTATGAGAATATTTACTTTTATTTATGGATATTATGATTCAAAAAAAAAAAAAAAAAAAGTTCATCATCATATTATTGAAAATTGTGGTCAATAATATTAATACTACACAAGCCATTTTCTCTCAATGTCGGTACTGAACGACCTGTAACTCGTTCACAAATAGGAACAGCAAAGAGCAAAATCATTTTCAACCATAATGATAATTTTAGATTTTGATTACCTATGTTGCCTTTACCGATTGCAATAAGTATTTTGATGGTTTAGAATACCAGTTCGGAACTCCTCCACATTGAAGATGTAGAGAATTTTGAAACCGTTGCATATAACATTGATGAAGGAGATGAAGATTTACAACAAGCCAAGAATAAGAACGGGATGAAGTAGCAGCGCCGGATTCAGGAGGGTGCTAGGGTCCCGTAGACCGGGACATTTGCTAAGACTACAGCCATACGCGGGAAAAAAATAAATAGCTAATATCGCGAGTTTATTTGAACTAGAATTCATACCGACATTTTTGTAGGTATACATTGACGATGTACTCGTAAATAAGTATACAGGTGAGGACCGGTAAAGTTCACCAGGAGATAAGTAAATCACTTATCTCCTATTATAATCGCTTTATAACTTTTCTATTTCATTTTTTTTTTAATTATTATTTTACGAGCATTATAAACTGCACGAGGGTTATTTGCTCGGCGTTACAATCTTATTTTAGAACTTAAATTAGGTTAGATTAGGTACGTATTAGTGGAATTGAGTGGCGATCGAACGGAATTTGTTGGTGAATTATATGAAGTTGTAGAATTGAGTGGTGCGTAAATAAGTCAGGGTTGAGTCGATGGTTTCGGAGTTGTTGTTTAATGCTGCATTGATAATGGAAAATATATTTAGGGCGATTCGAGTGGGTTGCAGGACGGGGCATGAGAAAAAATGATCAACTGATAAATTTTCTTGGAGACAGTGAGGGCATGATGGAGGAGCGAGATTAGTGAGAAGATAAGTATGAGTAAGACGAGTGTGGCCTATTCGCAGCCGAGCTAAAATGACCTCCTCTTGCCTTGAATTTCGTTGGGATGAGGACCAAAATGTGGGTTCACGTTTTATTTTTCTTAATTTGTTATTCGACTGATTTTCCCAAGATGAGTGCCAAATTTTTTGTGATAATGAAGTGTGATATACCTTCAAGTCTTTTGCAGGTGATAGAATTGGATCAGTAATTTTTGGTAGCGAAGTAGCCTTTTTTAGCGGCTTCATCTACATCATCATGTAATGGAAAATTGACGTGGCCTGCAATCCAAGCCAGTGTGAGGTGAGAGTTTATTGAATGAATGGTATGAAGTGTATGAAAATACGTTGGATCAAAGGATTATTTGAGAAGGGATCAGTCATAGCTTGAAGAGAGGAGAGGGAATCCGTTAGTAAAATATATTTTTGTCCGGGCTGATACCTACATTGACAAGTTATAAGTTACATCAAAGATGGATTAACACACAGAGCGTGCAAGAAAATTCAAGTTGATGTGAAATGAGTACGCTAAATTTTAATCATATACACACATTTTCCTTGATATAAAAATTGTTCATCATTACTACATTGATGTTTTTCGGTATTTGTTGAATTGTTATTTGACCATGTCAGGCAGCGGTGACAGGCTTACCAGGCCACACATTTATAAATCCGGGAGTGAGAAAAAAAAACGAGCCAAATAGAGAGACGAAGAGTTGCAGGATGTTCTTTCAAAGACTAGAAAAATTGATTTTTCTTTTTCAATACAACTCCTCAGCCTTCTATTTGTACAGTCACAGGTGAAAATTCCGAAACAGATGATTTAAATTCAATTGCTGTTGCTCCTACTATTGAAAGTGCTGACAGTCATGCGTCGACTCATTTCACAACAATGAGACTACGCTTCCAAATCATAGAAACAATGTTGGTATATCGGAAACTCCATTTTCAAGCGATGTGGTCGAATTTTAAATAAAGAGAGGATCCAGTGATTTACAAAATTCTGAAAAATCTTCAATCCACCTGTTCTTTTTCAATTTTAATACTTTTTTTTTTTTTTTTTTTTTTTTTTTGATTCGAACAACAATGTTTTTGTCAATTCCAATAAATTAATTTTACGCACTATGAGCGATCACTTAATTACATAGAAACTATTACCATTAGTTATATGGTACCAAACTATACAAATCAAATTTTATAGTAAATACCAACTGAAAAGAAAAAAGATCTCTAATGCTTGAAAAAAAATTTAGGACCCCTGCTTTGGAATTCCTAGATCCGGCGCTGGGAAGGAGGAAGAACAATTTCTGTGATTATTTAGACGACCCACCCAAAAAATAAAATTTCTGAAATCATGAAGGTTGAGCACACCGTCCAAAATTTAGTGTGCTGTGTCTAATCTGAAGTAAATTATATAGAATAAAAAATGTTGCAATAAGAACTCACCCACTTCGTCCAAATTTGGTGTTTGGAATACAAATAAAAAATCATCGCAACCACAACTTTTGTTAGAAAAAATAATGATCATAAACGTAGAAAAATAAATCGAAACGATAAATGTTGGTTTCCTCAACAGTTTGACCAATAAACCCATCTTATTCTGTCACAAAGAACAAAACTTGGAATGATTTTGAAAATTAGAGACGTTTTAAATTATGGTATAACGTGTACTTTGATGATCTTCAGGTACAAAACATAGATCTATACGTATCATCGAAATGAAGTTGAAACGTATATATTTGAAAAGATGATTATTTTTTCATTTACCAAGTTGTGTAGGCACCTGTATTTGATTTGTTAACTTACACTACGCTTGAGAAATAAATTTCATTTGTATTTACTCATCTTTAACGATACAGAGAAAATTTTTGAAAATACAATACTATACTTGTAAGGACTTTTTACCTTTCTGAATGTTGCCTAGGTTGAAAAATTATTCTGTTCACTTCATGTGAAATGGAATGTAGAGTATTCACTTTTGTCCAAGACCCCGAAGATGGTATAGGTTTTACCAAAACGTCGGTCAGCGATCTTTATTACTCAATAAACGATGGCAGAGCCGTGAAAAAACTTGAATTTTATTCATCTATGTATCACTTTAGATCACTAAAAGGTACTTGCACGAATTTCAAACAGTTTTGCCCCATCTATTTGCAAAGGTTCATTCAATAGAGATTCCTATGATACATCGCCTATTACAGTTTCATTCATAGGATCAGCTGCGCCATGTCTCAAAATCTCATACATTGAGTCAGTCGTCTAGATGACTTTCTTGCAGATTCAGTAGAAGATTGACTTCACTTTCATCAACTGTTAATTTTCTATCCCAAAATTCTTTGCATAACTTCTCACGCAATAAATCATGTACTTTCTTTATCACCATTATCGACAGTTTGTCAAATCACCAACATTCAATAGGTATCAGTATAATTGGAGGTCCACTCACGGTTCCACTACACATAGAAATATTCAATTCACTCTGGAACGTGAAGTATTAGATACCACTTCTGACAGCAATGTGACGTTCCACCAGTCATAGGGTAACAAACAATGAAGAGCAGCTACACTTGAACTGTAAATAAACTGCACTTCTATACTTTTTTAATACACTAGAACACCTTAGTATGCAATCGGAATAAACGCAAATGCATAAGACAACAATTATTATGTTGTTTGCTGTTATTGCAAAGTCTTGGCCTCCAAATTTGGCATACTAATATTACCAAATCAATACAGGTCCACTTTTTTTATTAGGTAGCTTTGCACCTAAAAACGTACTTACAAGTGGTTTTCATTGCGAGAACGGTATCAGTTGATATAATAGCATTTCTGTGTTCCAAAAAAAAGCAACATACTATATTACGTTCCAGAAAAACTATTTTTGATCTTCCCAGAAAACCACTCATGAATTTGGTTCAGATCTATCTGATATTGATTCAGATTTACCTGATGTCGATGCAGATCTATCTGGTATTGATGCACATCTATTTGATCACGGTTCAGATCTATCTAATCTTGCATCAGATCTGTCCGATGTTGGTCCAGATCTACCTGGTATTGACGCTATGCAGATCTATCTGATGTTGATTTAGATCTATCTGGTAATCATGCAAGTCTATCCAACATTCGTTCAGGTCTATCAGGTATTGACGCCTATGTGATGTTGATTCACGTCTCTTTAATGTTGATGTAGATCTATCCAAAATCGATTCGGACCTATCTGGTATTGATGTAGCTCTAACTAATCTTGACTCAGGTCTGAGTGATCTTGAATCAGATCCATCTATTGTTGGTCCCATGAGCTGCAGCTTGGGGTATTACTTTAGGACTCGAGCATCCCTTGAAATTTTTCAGCAACCTTTGGAAAATTCCCTCAAAAAAAAAAAAAAAAAAAATATTTTCCAATACAGACCTTTTGTGTTACAAATATTACTGGCCACTAAGTAGATGCAGTAGCTTAAGATGATATTGTGAATATTTGTTATATATCACTGGCCATCAAATACCTAAGATGTAAGACTTTACTGGCCACCAAATCAGAACTGTAAAGTTTAGCCTATAAAAGCAGGTGCACGGCATACTGCAAGTCACTTCTCTCTTTACGAAAATCGTTTACGGTTGAAGTTGCCTCTCTGCGAAAATCGCTCTCTCTCCCTCTGCAAAAATCGCTCTTTCTCTTTCTGCACGAAAATCGCTGCTCCCCCTTTGCGAAAGTCGCCCGGACGAAAATCGTTTGGCCCCGACAGCGAAAATCGCTGTTCCCTCCGTGTAAGACAGGTTTCCTTTCTTCAGAGGCTTCCGCCGTCGCGCTGTTATTCGCTTGTATTTGTCGTATTCGTAATTAAAAGTACTGATTTTGACCTTTCTTGATTTTTCGTTCTTCGAGTTCAAAACATTTGCCTGTTCTCCTTCTTCTTCGATTGTTTATTAATTTGTTCAAGTGTCCCTGGGGAAAATTTTAAGTAGCCGTCTCCAACTCTGATGTTAAAAAGAAAGCAGCCGTGATGTTCCAAAACCAAAAAACCACTTCTGATGTTCCAAAAAAAACATTTTCCAAGAAGAAAAAAAAAAGAAAAAAAAAGTTGAGGTTGATATTGATGACGTCACAAAAGGGTAGGGGTTGGGGTGTCACGGGTTAATGATATTGATGTCACAAAAGAGGACGTTTGAAATAAGTAAAATTTCAGAATGGGTCTTACATGTAATTAACATAACATATTGAGATAGGTAATAAAAATTGAAAGACAGGAGATAATATCAACATGAAATTCTGGATCTAATGAATGATAATAAAGAGCAAGTGAGTCGAGTCCACTATTTTATGTTTTTCTCAAAGGGAGGAAGTTAAAAAAAAAGCTCAATGTATTCGAGTCTTTGTAGTAGAAGGTCCTACCTCTATAATTTCAACACGTTCTCGTGGTATATCTCATCCTGACTGAACTGCGAAAACAACAAAACAAATAGCTCCAGTTCGATCAAATATATCTCAATTGTAGTGCACAACTTTAAGGCAAAAAACAAATACAAGCCATATTCTAGCAAGAAGGTGTACCTTCAAAATATTGCATTGTGCGGTTTGATACAAGACATGAAGTCAAATATTCTTGAATTTAAGAACGGATTTTTCATTTTTGTTTTCTATTTAGCTATAATCGTTTCTCTTGTTCATAGACATGATAATAAAATAATAGACCATCAGATCTGTGCAATTATTATCTCAATTCAATATCAGATGGGTAGGTACTAACAGTTCAAAAAAAATTGTAGACCAAATATAGCCAGCCTTCAATTTCTCGTAGAAACTTTCACAACCATTCAATTTTTAGTACGGGTGAAGAAAAATAGGGTAAAAAAACGAGATCGACTCCTGTCCTTCCTGTCCGCACACCATTCGCAGTTCAAAACGTGAATATCACTCGAAAACGATGTTATTTTTCAATTTCGCTATAGTTTGTAACGAAAACAAAATCATTTAGAAGACTTTAAAATTATATCCGTATGTTCGCAGATGTTGTCAACTCATCTATATTTTCAGCCAAGAAGGTACATCCGCGAAACGAACTTACGATGCTTCTTAGATGCAGGAAATATGTCCAACTTTCCACTCGAAAGAGAAGTCTAACTAAAAGTATAACGACCAAATGTCTCGTCTGTCTTTCGATTCGAACTCGTTAGAATTTTTTTTTTTTTTCTTTTTTTTCCCTTCATTTCTCACCCCAAACTCCGTTCACTCGTTTGTTCAGAATAGAAAGACTTTTGATTCCCAACATTTCGAATTACGTCGAGACAATAAAACTTTAAATATAATTTCTTCGCTCAACGCGGCCCTATATGGGTAAGAATATTCACAGTCGGAACGGAGCGAAAGAACTCGAATGCGGACCCACCATTTAAGTTCGATTCAGAAATAAAAATATTTGCATACCTTTTTCGTAATGAAGTTATATTCCAGGTTTCTAAAGCGATCGAACACTAGCTAGCGAGAGTAACGCGTTCCCGATATAGAGTGCAATCGCAATCTAATTCAATATTCGTGTCACTTTTCTCATCCGAAACTTTCGTAAACATCATTATTCTAGTCACAGTTATTGTATATGTATTTTATAAATTATCGCGATCGTCAAGGAATATAGCGCCAAAAAATATAAAAAAAAACTCTCTCCGAGAATTACCGCGCGTAGTAACGGCCTTTGACGCCCCCAGCCCTCCTCCTCCTTGAGCATTTTGCGAACGCGAGGGATGTTAAAAATAGGAAGTACGGACTGCAAAAGTGAGAAATGCGTATTCATCATTTTGTTCGAGAATACAACATTTGAGATTTCTGTCGGCGCGCAATAAATACGGCCGCCGGATGCTGACGCACATTCGAGCACATGAACTGAAAGGGATGTAGGAACGCGGCCGGCCAACACTTGGGTTAGGTTCGCGTAAGTTTTCGGTCGGACACGAAGCTGAATGAAGTGCCAGTTCAAACTTTGCGGCTCTGCCCGGAAATGGAGCAAAATACAATAGTATTTTGATGTGGTTTGTATATGTAATATCGATGTTTACCCCGCGATGAGAAGAAAATATAGTACCTATATGATATGTTGCTTGTCACTCAGGATGAACGCGGCAATATTGAGACAATGTATGCACAGTCATCGTCATCAATTCTCACAGCTGTTACCTCTCTCGTACTATAGGTACTAGCGACTCGGAAGAAAAAACTGCAGTGGAATTCGTTCATTTCGTTCAATGAAACCAATCGAAAACTTTACTGTTTTTTTCGTCTTGTTTTTTATTTACATTTTTTCAACTTTACTTTTTCCTTGATGACATGTAAAATTTTTCGAAGAAAACGCGTAAATTTTTCCAAATTATTCAACGTATTTTATGGGCTACCGGGTGGACGTTAAAACGTTAATATACGAGTATCCTGTCGCGGCGCGCCGGCTGGTTTCAATATGGCCTTAAGTTTTACTCAAAGATATTCGTTTTATGGAATCATTTTTTATAGTAGCGATATTGAAAATGAAAATACCTTATTGCTTACTACGTAAAGCGAATGGCTTTCCTCGACAGCTATATCTAGGTTGTAAAACAAAATGGGTACTCACCACTCTTTCCTTATTTACCGCCCTCTATTAAGCAATGCGTTCTGCCTAGCGACCTTTATGCCCCTTTTCTTGTCATTTGACCCTAATCTATATACGTGTTGAGTTTAGAAAACGTTCAACGTAACGGTAGAGATACAAATTTAGGAGATACGTAAGAATTGTTTCACGCTGCACATTTTTCTCGCATTTATATTCGCAAGGGGATATTTTAAATCGCCCTCTATAGCTCATACAGCACGAAACCGTGTCGTGGAACGAGGAAGTCGATGGCGGGCTCGTTTTCCTCAATGATCTCACTCCTTAATGCTCCGTCTCAGCAACAGTTGCTAGCAATAAAATGATTGCGATCTCGGTCAATAATTATACAACCCAGAAAAAGCAACTCGTAATGGTATCGCGGTGAAGAATCGCTTGGGCATGAGAGCTTTCCACTCACCAGAAAATCAATTCGAGGTTAATGTATCTTTTGAGGCTATGGATGGCTCGCGTGTACTTCCAAATCGTATAATTCTCCTCTTTTCTCTACAAGTAATGGTAAAGCTAGCGATACGTGAAAGAGCGTTCTTTTAGAAGCCAATCTAGCTTTCCAAGAGTTTCATCTCTACAATCATTTATTCACTCTCAGCTCCGGCAGCTCCACTCATTGTTGAATCGTCGCGATATTTTACACACTTCGATCTTAATTCAAGCGCGAAAGAACTGGTCTTGTCTACCATTCTGATACGTTTCATATCTTCCCTGAAGTTTCCTAAATCTTAGCCCCTAGTTCCAATATTTGGGTATTACAAATAGGCCTGTTATAATGGAGACTGTTGAGAGGCTTACAAATGTAGTGGGTGATTTCAAAAATAGAAGAGAGTAAGAAAGAGATTGCCCTAGTTGTGCCGATGACGTCACAGGCAGCCACCATGGATGGCTATGACGTCACGAGCTAATGATGTCACCAACGTTGATATCCGTATTGGGGCAGGCGAGCAGAGCGAGCGAGCCGTAATTCTTCCGCAGATATCTCCCAAATCACCCTCATCGTGTCAACCACGATCTTAAAATATTTGACTGGCCAATGATGTAGACTGGATTTATACATGATACTTGGAATTTCAAATCTTCTTGCTCCATTTAGATCATCTTTAATTTTATGGGATATGTTACAGATTTTAAAGTTTCTGCAAAGCCCGCACAAATACTTTCAAGAAACTTAACTATCCATTGACACAGTCTTCTCTTTATTTGTTCACTGGCAAACAACTCCACTACAGACTTCATGGCTTTTCAAGTTTAGGAATTCGAATCAAAGAACTAATCATAAATCATTTCCAACTCAATATTGAAATATGAATGCCGCTTCACCGACGGATTTGAAACCCGAAATCGAGCGTTTGCAGCGTACCTTGTCGATACGACCATATTCAGTCTCACTCTGTGGACACAAAGCTATCGAGTACCAATACAATTGAATTAGCTCCTAAATCTGGTATCAATATTCTCGATAAACTTTCCGCTGAGATCATCTTCCAAATTCAAGATCTTCTCTGACACTACAAATTCATAGATCAAGATCTAGACCAAATTAATGGACCAGAAAATTCAACCATAGTACTACTGACTCAAAACTAACTCCACCATTTTGGAGTTCATCTTTCATAGAATAAGGAAGGGTATCATACCACTAACTGTAACAAACTAAAATTTGTAGAAAAGGACATTTGTCGGACCAGACAAGTGCTATTCCAATTTATGTATGTTTCCCGTTGAGAATTTTTCAACCAAACAAGAATCACCAACAAACAAACCGCATATAGATTTTCAAGGCCCATCATATATTTTTATTGTGGAATATAGACTCTACCGCCAAAACCAAGGAACAAGTACAACCGGTCTACAAAACCAACCAGTGAAGTAATGTTCACCTCCGGTACTCAAACTACCGGTAGTTTGACCGCCGAAGGAAAAACTGGTATTATTGATAACAATTGGATAGTTTTGAAGTTTTGAAAAAATCTGGAGAATTGGTGCTTATGTCTCTTCATATCAATATCAACAATTCACATTTTGCAAAGCAAGGTTTTTTAACCAAGAGACAAAAATGTTTTTCTCTTGATTGCGTCATTTTATAATACATCCAATCTGCATTCATCTTTGTAAAATTTAGTTTAGTGCAAGAAACTAAAATACTTTCTCTTATCTGTTAATCTTTTTTCAACTTCTGCAGTTTGATTGGTCACCTCTGAAGGTACAATCGGTACTATCGACAGTTTTTCAAATTTCGCGCCAAAATTTTTCCAAAAATTCAGAATACAATCGGTACTATCGATCTAGTAACCTCCGGTCTACCGGTAGTAAAGGTTTTCAAATTACCGGTTTTTACCCATAATATTCGATATAAAATACCCGGGTAGAGAGTCCTCCTTTTCTTCTCATCCTAAAAACAGCACATAAGAGAAATTCTACATAAACACCTCATTTCAATACATTGTTCTCCAGCCTTGTGATGAGATCTTTGTCCATTCGTAAATACTTTTCGATGATCGCATACATTTCAAATTTGAAAACACGCTCCAAAACATGAGACGATCAAAATGAGATCCCAAGATTCTTCATAAAATTTATTCAATACCTACATCTACTAGAATATAATTTTATGAGATTGAATTTTCCAATTTGAGGAGTTTCTTCAATTTACCTCTTTTTCCTTCAACTTGGATAATGACCGGCAATTCTTCCTCAGTTTTTTCTCTTCCGAAAACATGTCACTTCACAAATTTCATTCTTTTCCTCCCCGCCGAGCGTTTGTCTGCACTGATGATGGGTGAAAGACCATTAAAACTGTTCTCGCGTAATATCACACCCCTAGTAAACTATTTCGAAACAATACGTATTCTGGATATTATTTTTAAATCATTTGGCGAATTTTCAAAACATTATACGATACTGCACCAATAAAACTTTCGACTCAGTTATCCCTTTTCTTTTTCTCTCTTTCCCGCTTCGTTGAGATATCGAATGCGAAAGCCCGTCAACAGCTAAACGGATTTCCACGAACTGACGAAATTGAAACTGCACAACCGAATGTAGCTACTTCAATCAAAGTGTAGTATTGACATCTAATCCCCTGGTGTGAGAATCCATTAGATTGAAAAAAAAAAAAAAAAAAAAAAAAAAAAACTCGAATTATATTCCCTCATGCTCGTTTTCTCTTTCTTTCTCTTGTCACGTTTTCCTCGTAGGCTTGTCGGCACGTTACACACTACTCTGCTCGGTAACAATTTGTTTCTTTTAAAATTTTGCGTTTTAACAAACAATGCGAAACGGCTGTCGAGAACACTGATGCTGTATGAAGGCTGAGTACGCTACTATGAGTGGCGAGCAAATGTCATCTAACGGTAAACGACGATCAAGCGTTTACAAGTGTCCATTTTATTTTTCATCAAACGCGGGCATACCGCGATATCGCGGCAGCGTTTTCAATGAGCAAAGGCAACCGGGTCGTCGGGAAAATTTACGCGGATTCTCGTTTGTTTGAAAGAGTACCGGCACACGTTACGCTTAAATAGAGAACGATATTCCCGTTCGGTCAAAGTAACATGCTGTGTGGTAGAGGCGTATACTCGGCCACTGTTGATGAATAGCATTATGCTTTACCGTTTATAGTTAATTCGAGTTAATTCTAATGTGACATTTGTACCGCTATTAACCCTTTTACTGTCTGCTACCGCGTTTTTCCACAAATCCGGCTGCGAAAATTTATATTCTCTTCATAATAGGAAAGGAAAATCGCGCCTCTTCGTAGTCGCGTCGTCGTATTTTTCCTCGGCAATCGAATGAAGGAAAAATCTTCGGACGCTTCATTCCCATTCTTCTTATTCCTAATTATAATAACAAGTACAGGATGAATTTTATCACAATGTGAATAATTTCTCGTCAACAATAAGGAAACTATGAAAAGCTGGATGGCTCTCGAAAACTGGTATTAGTATCTGTATATTTTCCTATTGGAATAGAATGAATAAATTTTAGACATACCAATTTTACGCCTTTTATCAAGCCGCTCTTTCACCTAACTATAGGGTAGCGTGGAATATTATTTCGCGAGTTCATATTGCAGTCATATTATTCAAAGCAGTACAAAGACAAGGATGGGGAGACCTCGGGTATTTTTTCTAGCGTCTTCTCTTCTTTTGATGGTAGACGTCGTGCTTGAGCCACCTAGTCTCTCTAATCTGTTGGCAAACAGGACTACGCGATGTCAAAAACAATTCGAGAACTCCGCACAAAATACCACCAATTCTCTTACTTCTATTTCCAGATAAACTACGGCATTCTAGCGATACATATGATTCGTTTAATGATAAGAATTAATGTACCGGAGTCGAATAATCCGAATAAAGACTATGACTAGGTATCACGATAAAACATACATTCGAATATTATTATTCCGTTTTCCAACCCAAAAGAGCAAAACACAGGCAAACCAGCAACTATCTACAGGTATCTACAGGGCGGAACTTATAATGGGTTTGGTTGAGGATATTAGGAACATTCATTCCAGAACTTGGTACGATTCACACCGCAATCTGTACCTAATTCTGATGCGTAATAGCGTAAACATTTCCTAATATTAAAATGTACGGTACCTATACAAATCTCTCATCACTATTCAAATGACTCTTTGTATCGCAACTGAACAGTTCGCAGATACCGAAAGCAGATATGATGTCAAAAAATGGACAAGACCAACACATTCTTAAGATACAAGTATCTTACTAAAATATTACCATTTTCTCATGCCTACAACAATTGCTCTCTCCACAAAACAAAGAACAAAAGCAAATCTAACATCTTAGAAACTCGATTATTAACTCATTGCGAAAAATTTGATTAATTGTACTTTCAATTAAGGCGCTAAAGGTATTCTCGCCGATGTAAATAAAGAAGTGGTTTAGCGGTTCAATACAAAAAGAAGTACGAGACGCAGCGGGTTCACGTTCTTATTGCCTCTGAACCACCCACCTCCTCTCACATTGAACTGTAAAACAATTTCTTTGTAGTTTGTTTATAGCGAGAATAGGTACCTCTATAGCGCCTTAAGACAATAAATGGTATCATCAGAACCTCCTTCGGTATTCAATGGGCAAATATTTGTCATTGTAGCTAAAATAAGAATTCACATACTTGGGTTTTTTGGTTCTGCAGTTGTTTTCCCGATCCTCTCTGGTAGGTAAACTTCAGAATTTTTGAAACCATAATCAATTAGAACGACACAGAAAATACGAGAGCTTGCTATCGAAAAATGAGAGAACTTGGAACAAAAACCGGCTAGATTTTGTTTCATAGATTTACGATTCAATCTGTGAATACCAACATGACATTGAATTCAAAAGTGTAAACACTACTTAAAATCTCGATCAAACAAATTGAGAAGCTCGAAAACATAAAATTTACCGGTACAACCATTAAATCGTTCAGAAATTTGATTACCGTACATTCAATCATGTTGAGTTACCTGCAATAGGTAGTTGATGGAACCTGGAAATAATGTATCCACGGTGAACGAGCGTATAATAATTCGAGAAAAATTTGAAATTCCACGTCGTCACCATGGCCCACAGTTTGCGATTCCATTCAGAAATTTTCGTTTGATTCATTAGTCTATCAACGAAATACATCAGTAGGTGCGTGAAATGGCGAAGGATAATTAGAAACCTACGAAGGAAATTTGATTCAATCACCTACGTAATGTCATATTCACATTGCAGAAGAAAAAAATTTGATATCATAACGACTCACCATCCGTCGACATGAAGCGATAGCAGAAGTTCTAGCTACCTATAGGATCGGCATTATTCCCAACTTTGATAGGCAACCATCGTCAGTAGAATTCAATAAGCGAGATTGCCGAGTCAAATCATTTCCAAATATTCAACCTTTGGCGAGCGACAATTCAATCCGGAGAAATTGAATTCGCGAGTCGATATGATCCGATACAACCCTCGACAGGTGTTTCAGAGTAATTTAAAATTCTGTGCTCCAGCAGAGAACTGCGCTTTATCAGTCTTCATGGTGCATTGAGTTGACCTTGAGATCAGCTTGAAAATAATATTATTGGGTCACATGAACTCATGTCCATGACGTCATAATAATATTGTCATTACGTGCGCTCAATGCGCTCTCTGGTGGCGCCAAAGTGATAGCACCGTATTGTTCCAGCCTGCATTCCTGCAATATTTTTTTAATTCGTCGAACTGGATTGGATTTGGTCAAGCAATGCAATGTTGGTAAGGAGGTCTGTGCGCTGGTGAGTGTAGTTGTGATTGAACCTTGATTGTGAGTGACTTTGTGAGTCATTGTTTGGTTTATAACAAGCAAAAAAAATAATAATTATATTATTATCATGAAAGTTTGCCAAAAATCGGAAATTATTGAACCATTTTGAGAGGGATTTGAGAATAAAATAATCCTTGTTTGTTCGCTTATAGTCAGTTTTCTGTTTTTCATACAACAGTGAAAGGTGTATTTTTTTTGGTGGTGAAGCTGTGTCATGTGTTGAAGTTTTGTTATTGTTGCCCATCAGCGAGGACTGACCTGCAAGTGCTACTTCATTCCCACATTAGGACTATATGAAAAAATAAACTTGAGGTAAGTGGGTTCAAGTTCGTAGCTATATAGGTACTAGAAATCATTTTCTTGGACATTATTGTCATTATTTACTCCGGGGAACTGTTTCCGACCTATACCGGGTGTGCGTGTGTTTGGTAGGACCATGAGTAGGACATTGTAATAATAATTATTTATGATCGAACGAACGAAGGTTTCCGTGCGAATTTCCAATGAAGATTGCCCCTTCAAAGCGCAGAAACATGGACCACTGGTATTTGTTAACAAATTTACATTGTCCTCATATTCTGGACCAAGAAATACCCCTGATAATTTATCTTATTCGACTACCGTGAATTCGAATTTCTGTCGTCGCCGTCGTAATAATTCAAAACCGCGAGGAATTAATACTAACTCGCAGTCATGATCGATTTGCAGCATTTTAGGCAGATGATCATAAGAGAGGTTTGTTCACTAGCCAGACGGTTTAACCAAATGATAAATTGACGCAGCGGGTGAGCAGCTACTCTATCAATTAATTGTAATCGGAATCATTGTTACAAGCGTTGGAATTACTTCAATTTCATGTAAGGATGCACAGGAATTTTCTATTAAAAGTTCTGTTGAAAATTTGATCCAAACACGCATTTTCGTAAATTCGGACAAAACCATAGCAATGTCCTTTACGCGTATGAGTATAGAGTAAACTCGAATCGAGATACCAGTGAAATAACCAGTCATCGAGTGAGAGTGTTTGGTTATTGGATGTTCGGAAGGATAAATGACGGCTAGCTAATTAATCTTCTGTCACTTCTTGAGGCACCGGCGGTTCTTTCGAAGAAGAAATTAAAATTGACTTTCTTCAAAACATTGCAAGTCTACCAGGCGTCACAAAGTTTTCTTTGCGTCGTAAAAATTTAATGAAAACCAAATCGCATCAGAATCTACCCCATACGATTGTTGCGAAAGCGAATTAGTTCGATGTTGTATGAATAAATAACCGAGTACCTTTAAAACAGTCCGAAGTCATAAAAAACGGCGAGTATCATAAAATACAAGTAGCACATAAAAATGGTGAATTAATTTGTAGGCCACATTTTTAATATTGTCGTATAAAATTTATATTCTTTCGCATCTCGTTCTCATCTGTTATACGAAGTCAACTTTTTACAATGTAATGCGTTTGAACGAGTTTGACGCAAAAGCTCGCAAACCTCTCGCTATCATCCTAAATATTATTGAAAATTTTGATGTACCTAAATAATATTATAATATTGGTCGAAACGTCTTAATCCGTGTGGTTAATCGATACCATATTGCTAGTCAATGAAAGATGATTACGTACTTAAATTCTGGCGATTGGAGCATTTTATTTGCATCTAAATTCCAGTTTTAATCGCTCTTTTTTTATTGTAAACATGATTTTATGAAATTTTTCCTTTATCATATACGAGTGCATCTTTCGAGCGTTGTCCTTAAACCATTGAACCCAGTAAAGAAAGCGTTTTTTTTTTTTGGTGTTGTCCATAAAATAAAGTCGAGTGATTGAATTTTCCTATTTTGATGCAGCTATCAAGTGTTGAAAAATAAACAATTTTGGAAACTATAAAATATATTGCTGTCAAATAATTAATCATAAAAGTTTTCTAAACTTGAGAAGAAAAAAAAAACGAGACAATTGAATTGATGGTCGATGTATGAATGATCAGTTATGACCAAATTGAATGTGGAAGGTGATATCATATTGCTATCTATTAATTACCGGTACCGGTAATATAAATGATGAATATAATTTAGGTACCTATGCACTTTATCCGCTTCGACAAATTCTCAGTATATTGACCAACATTTCATCCCAACACAATTTTAATTGGGAGTTGTCAGTCATTCTGTTTTTAATAAATCAATCATACATTTTGTGAGTAAAGAAGGATAACGTTGTCGAAAATTTGATGTCAAAAATGTTTATCTTTTGCGAAAAATAAGTCCCAATTCCTATCATATTGAAACAAACGTATGCTTTTAATGTGTTCGAAATTGAGCATCTCCTATGTTTCTATCACAAAATTTTTCAAATAATGAATTAAGAAGAGAAATCTATCTGGGTGAGAAAAGGAACGATAATTTATGTGAAACCGGTTGTTGAAATATGAACTTGTGCCGTAATTGTAATTTCTATTATTCATTCAAAGAATTGAGGTCTTACCTAAAAGTCACAGAAAATCATTTGAGTGTCGACTTACATCACACTTGAGGAAATTGAATTCTTCTTGTAATGATACGAAAATTGAAAATCATATTAATGAATCCACTTAGATGAGCCACATTCAATTATCCGAAGAAATAAAATGAAAAAATCTACAATGGTCCCAATTACGATCCTAAATCCGCCCCACCCACCCCCCAAAAAAAAGAGAGAAAAAAAAATCAGAAATACCTATTAGTCAACTGTTTTGGCTCAACAGTTATTCAAGAAGTGTATTTTCAAATTGGGAATTTAGTTCTGATTTTTTATGGTTCCTAATTTTCTTAATAAATTCAACGGCTGGAAAATATAAATAGATATCGCTTCTCCCTTTTTTCCATCTTGAGGAAAATACTGTGTATGTACAAATAGATGGTAAGGAAAATTAGGTCTCAGGTTTGAAAATCATCGAAATCGTAGGTTTGGGAGAAGAAGAGATGAAAAGAGGAGAAATCGGAGTTCAATTTCAAATGATTAAACAATAAAATATAAGAGACGAATTGGTTCAAAGTTCTAGATTGCAATTCTTCAGTTATCATCGTCAACATTACGTACAAATCTCCTGTATGAAACGTTATAAATGATTTGCATATTAAAAAGCCAATCTCAGGAAAAATTTTAAAAAAAATAAAAAAAAATAAAAAAATTTATTTTGATTATTTGCGCATTTTGAACTCCCAATTTCTATGTACTCATAAATTTTGTCGAATTATGATCTTGTTTGTTCTGATCACATGAAAATTTGAAATTCTTATAATATAATTTTTCTTGTCGTGTTTTTTTTTTTTTTAAATTACGACTCCTTGAATTGTAAAAAATCAAGAATGGGGAGTAAAAACTAAATTTCTTAGTGGCACAAGAACTCACGAATTTTTTATCGCCATCTTAATCGTCAATATTGACGATAATTTTCTATGTATTTAGTAAGGAATAAAATAATTCAATACCTAATGTAGTCGGAGGGGGGAGGGGGCGTCCATGCCCATAAATAATCATTTTTATTTCGAACGTTAGGGTATTTTGTTTTCACTCAAATTGCAGCCTTAAGTTTCCCATCTTTCTCACGAGGTCGAAATAATTTTTTCCATGAAATTTATGGATTAATTAATAGATTCTTTCTATGTACTTCTATCATCATAAGATGCTTGAAATCGAGCCCTTTGGAAACGTATTATTTTTATAGATAATAAGCAGAATACATTTGGGGAAGAGACCTACCGTTCAAGAGTCTATGAAATTTTAAAGTAGTCTTCAAAATTTAGAAATGAGGAACGTCAGCCCTACCATGTTCAATCATCACGATCAATATTGTTGACAATTTTATGGTCCATTTAAAAAGAGCGGTTTGTCGAGTGAATGTTTTGGTGATTTTTGTGGTTAGGTAGTCTAGCTATTGATGTTTCTTTCTTCCATTGCTGCCGTTTACTCAATAATTTTCATTTTCCTCCTCTCATTTTATTGAAGAAATAAAAACTTGAGTTTCTTAATTTGTGATTGAATGCGCCAAACCGGTCATTCCAAGGATTATAAGATTCACTTCCAAATGTGTCTTCACGAATTCGCTAAGGGCCGTCTATGGCACTGCAGTCAAAGTAGCCAATAGCGAGATACATTGAGAATTCACTAATGGCGCAAAATTTTACGGATATTGAGATAATAGAAAAATTAGAAATTTTCTCGACTGTCATCTGTCGAATTACGCATACAACCTTACGTACTTTCAATAAAACTGAAAAAATTATTATACCCACCAAAAATAGACGTACCCACCTAGAAGAGAAGGATAAGCCAAATTGATGAGGTAGAAAAAAAATGCGGTCATGATGTGTCCAACAGTTAAATAATCCAAATTTCGTTGGAATCAGGATCAGAATTATCACTTGTAATGTCTTCTTGATTGATTTAAACCAGTTTGATCGAGAGAACTGGATCCCTAAATGATTGTAATCATTGACGAAGAGGTATTCTGTAACCCCCTCAGAAATGGGATTCGTAATAGTCCACTCTTCCCCATTTTGTTTTCTCGTTTCAATGTGAATTCTCTCCCATTTGACACGACATTAAAATACGATAATTCTACGGAATATTAAAGATAACGATACCTTCAATCCGTTGATTTTTTATACTGAGAAACGTCTTTTGTAAAAACACGGAAACAATCACTCGAACAAATGCAACATACTGTCTTCTTTTCGAAATATTTAATGTTTACTTCCTTCGTCGAATGATTACATACTTTTACGATCTTTTCTCGTAACGAAGAGCACGTGAGTACGAAAAACGTTACGACCTGTGGAAAACCAATTCGGAATGTCGAGTGCCGACAACGCTCACGTATATTATACAATTCTCATTTTCAACGTGCTTCCAAAATCGTGTATAAGTCTCGCGATACGATGCCACGCTTGCGTTCTGCACTTCAAACTCTCGTTTGTTTCCTATAAAAGTCGCCTTTAGTTCGCTATATTCCCACGCATAAGCAAAATTCCTGTTGCATCTATTCCTTTCTTACCGCGACGTATATCTCGAGACTTTTTTTTTTTTTGCATGAGTGTGTAATATCGTGTTCATCGGGAAATCCAAGTTAGGTAATTTTCAAAATGGAGTACACGTAAAGAACGATGAAGGACATTTTAGATATCGTTATATACTACTTTATGTTTGTCAGAAACTTCGAATTCGAAAACTGAGTCCCCCCACAAATGAGATCAAAGGGGTGTTAAAAGTTATCCCGCAAAAGGGATTAGAGTAAAAGCAGACGGATTCGTCGGAGTTTAGTTTTCGCATGAACGATAATCAATATCCAGTCCCTAAGGAAGTTTCTTGCCACAGATAAGCCACTGAGTCTGCATGTACTCGAGCCGCCGTTTCTATGAGAATATTTGCTTAGAAACTCTTGCAAATGAGTTCAAGGTAAATAAAAACAAGTTTCGTGATTAAATCGTACTACGATGTATTGAAATATATTTAGTTTTCGAAAAACAAATATCCGTATTTACGAGATCGTCGAGAGCTTTTACTCCGATTTCGTGTAATTTTGACCGTTTTTATTCTGTTGCTTATCTCTCCGAAGGGATTAATTTTCTATGAAAATGAGCCATAGTTTGAAATTGTTAGATGATTTAGATGTTCCTAACTGACTTAAAGGAAATTTTCAGGACGACGAGGAAAGCTATATGGAATCTCTTCAGTAGGTGAAAATGGTTTTGCTGTCACCTTGTTATTGACGTGTCAAACGATCGATTGTATTTTTGACGAAAATGAGTAAAAATGTGGATGCTCTGCAAAATTTCTGATTTGACCTTTTTATACGAAAAGGAGAGAGGAAGACGAAAGCAGAACTGAAAATTTCGAGGACTAAATCTATAGACCATTCCCAAAGATTCTCTAAGATTTGCGAAAATATCCAAAAAGGTTTACAAAATTTCCGATTATATGTGAAAACGTCTTATCACCAAGGAAGGAGGGGGGGGGGGGGAGGAATGAATAAACTTGACATTTCCATGATCTTAAGCTGGGGTCGAGTTTCTGAATTTCCTGCTATAAAGATATGACAAGAGAAGAGACTCATTTTTTGGTACACAAGAATCACGGAAGTTAGGTTAGAATCCCTCTCTGTGGCAGTCCCTTGTATCAAGTTTGAGGAGTCCCCGGACGTTAACAATGGATACAAGTGACTGCCCCGCGTTAGGAAGAATAACAAATGGACCACAAGTCCTTACACAGGGAGGCCATTGTGTGACGCAGTTCCCTGTGCAAGAGATAATTGTAAACTAGACCAAGACTGTAGTAACGGACGAACGAAGATTGGGGCTCCTAAAAGAAAAAAAGAATGGAAATATGAGAAGAGAAGGAGTATACCTAGATTAGAAAAATAGGTGAATGACAGGTGGTGAAAGGATTTGCGTTTGTTTCAACCTTATCCCAGAGAGCAGAGAAAATTATTGGCGCTACAGTTGGAAATGATTAAGATTTTGGAAAGTAGGGTACAAGAAAAGATGCGTTGCTTAGATGACTTATTGGACAAACATTCGTGACACCAGGGGAGTGAGGAAAGATCAAAATCGCAGCTCATTTTGTTTACTGCTCGCAAGGTCTTTTTCATAGACTACATTGACTGAGAAGTGCTCAGAGAGATTTTCTTATTTCAATAATCGATCAAAATCTATGATCAGAATTCCTTCGCGCTCTCTAATTTCTCATGATCCTCCTCTCGGTATGTATAGCTCAAAGGTCAACATTTTTGGAAGTCTCTATAAGAAGTTACTTCGTGATATAAATATGATCGCGGAATAAAAAATCGACTTCTCGACATCGGGGTCACGAGGACTTCCAATGGTACAGACTTTTTTTTTTGCTAAAAATCATTTTTAATGGGAAAATTCTACTCATTCACAGGGAAATATATTTTCTTCCGAGTCATCCTTACACCCTCACACGTACATTGATCGAGTTTTAGGCGCTTTCTAATTATAGGAAAGTATTTGAGGTGATGAAGAGGAGGACGCCTTACTTTTGTAATGTATGTGTGCATTTATCATTCTCAATACGTGACAATATTTTATGAAAATTTGAAATTCCCTGTGTTAGCAGCCCTTAAATTTTGTCCAACTTGCGTCTTGTCTCCGAAGTCAAATTCCATATGATTATTCCCAAAAAGTAGAAAGCTTTGAACTCTTGAGAAGAGTGATGTATGATCTCGAAGAAGTTCTTGCTGAACTTGGACAGCCTAGTTTCAATATCAGTTTACCAAGTGTTGATGTAAAAATGTTGGCTCGGAAATCAAAATAAAAATTGGAGGGTATCGAGTTATTATTTTTTTTTCAAAGTAGTTATCAAGCGATAGCGACATTTATTGGTAACGTTAAATCTAATGGCTTCGTTCTTATCTTGTAGCATTCGCTGTAAGTTCAAGGCCTGTTATTTAGTCTAAAATCAGTTCAACTCGACTGTGTACCTATTTTAAAATTTGTAACGCCTATCCCCTCGATCGGCCCATTGGCCTTGGAGATCGAAGCATTACTAAGAGGTGGGGCTTCAAATTTGTAGTTTAAGTCGGGTCCGATCTAAAGAACGGCTGTCGTTCAATATTTGTTAGGAACCAAGAATTTACAAAATTATGCAAGTACAAATTTCTGCTTCTGTGTCCACGAGTAGACGCCCACATGACCACCCATGTGTAGTCGAAGTTTTAAATTCTTCTTTAGCTCCCAAAAACTCATTTCTAAATCTGACAACGTTCTATTTTCTCAATGGACGTTTTTTTTCTTTTCCAATCACCTCGTGGCTTGCGATATTCATCTTTTGTCGAAAAAAAATCCATCTCTATCTTTCCATCCTCTCCCAAACTTCTTCTTGAGGTAAATTTCGATCGGAAACTCACTTGGACCTCCTATATAAAAATTCTTCTATTGAAATTCATCTTGCATCCCTCCAAAGGCTGCAATAAAAAACTTCTGTTACATCTTTACGGAAGCGTTATTCGCAGCCCCGGCTTATCAGCTAGATACGATACAAATCTTGTCCCTCTGGCCGATCCTCCAACTTCTTATCAATCCCCGCACCTCTCCAAAACCTCTTTTTAGTTTTCACAAACAAACATATCCGACTACAATCCGAACACACTCTCAATGAACCTTTCAAAAATGACTTTGTATTACCCTCACCCATCATCCTACCATCCGCTTAGATCTCACAGAAATCCCCAAATCTAGCTACAGTGTCCACATTACTCGCTTGAAAAACTTGATTCAGGAATATCCGAACCACTCCTTCTGTATAACAGATCTGTTTCAAATACTAAAATTAGAGCGGCCTATGCATATTCCATAGGTGAGTCCAATGTTTTCCACCACATCCGTAGTGTAGCCTCCATATTCACGCCGGACTGATGGTGATACTCGCCTGCCTATATCATCTCTCTCAACTCCCCCGGTATGGTAGAATCCTCCTCCTGATCTTTCACTCTCTCAAGGATTTGTATACCACGAATTCCTCACTCAAATAATTCTCCCCACGCTCCAAACCTTGACCTTTTCATCTAAATTCCGATCATGTTGATCTACTCGAACATGATGTAATAGACCGAGCAGCCAAACAAGCTACCACTCTTTCAAAATATCATTGACCCTATGTATCTCTTGGTCATGGACTTCAAAACTTATTATGCCATATTTACTTTTAATTTGTGGCATGAACTTTACCCCCTAGGGACAATTATTACCAGACCTAAAATACGCCATAACCGTCACCTAATCAATCAAAACTCTCAATCACCCACATCCTGCTCCCATTGTCATGAAAAAATTTAAAAGTTGACTATGTCTTCTCACTCCAACCCCTCCTCTCCTTTCTCCTCTCTCCATCTTACACGTTTCCCATTTCAGCCGTTTAACCTCCTCCTTACGAGTCCATGATAATCAGTTCCCGGTGCGTCAGCATCTATTCTTATTTTTGGATATTGGTAAGGAATATGGAGAGTACAAATAGATTCTACGAACAATTTTTCCTCTTCTACCTATTTATCCTAGTAGACCCCCTCCTTTGTATGTTGATTTCGATGACAAGAGCTGTTAGATGTATTCTCATACTAGAGCGTTCTACAGGGCATGCCCGTCGTATATTCATAACCCCTTGCGAATTTTAAGATAATTATTGCTCTAAGTTGATACGTAATTAAATATAATGATAAATTTCTTATGTACGAGTACATTATGAATAGGATAAAGGAAAAATAAAAACCTGACGCCCAGGCTCTGTTAGAAGGAGGGAAAAAACTAATAAAAAGTGTTTTCTTTATTAACCGTTTCGCTAATTAGATCACCTCTTTTAGGGCGTACTTGTATTTTTAACGATATCATTAAAAGAAAACATCATTGCTCTTGGTCCGCAGTAGGGAGTTTATATCTGTATCATAAATTCGTTTAATGGTACAGCGGCGTGGAAACAGAAAATTTTTCTAGGCCTCATGTCAAACAGATTTTCTATACTTTTTATATTGTCGTGTATAGACCAAAATTTCAGTTGTAATAATGTGTCTATTAGAAATACGCAATAATTCTGAATCTCATATAAAGTATTGAAGAGGCGAGAGCGATGTACGAAAATTATTAACAGTCGGTAGATTGTATTAAGGAGTACACGCAGCCAAGCGTAATTGAGATAAGAAAATGGTCTATGTAAGAGCCGAATGCATTATGGTTACAATTCTCAAACTTGTTCTAGTGATATGCGAAAAGTCTCTGGTAAAATTTACGACTACACGAATGGTTGACTTAATGCAACATACGTAAATTTCTGTTTTCATCATCAGTCATGAACTAAGAAATTCAATACGCTTTGTGCATTTCTTGGCATTTGGCGTACGACTGATACTCATTCATTATGTTTTAGCGAATAAATGTTTACCAGACGGAATATTCTACATTACAACGATTGTTTATTGAAAGAATTTCAGAAGTTACGAGACGTATTTGGTGTTAACTGTAAGTAACTTCGAATTTTGATATCATCCTTACGAGGTGTTTACACTGTACAATGCTCACAAATCCCTCCTCTTCACGAACAACACCCACAACAGATTTGTGTTGATGATATTGCATAACCTACGGCCGTAGAAAACGCACATATTGATTGAAACCAGTAGTCAAATTTTTATCATACAAATTACTGTAACATTATCTTTCTTGTGTGTACATCCTTCTTTTCTCGATAAGGCGGATAAAATGCTCGGAGAGAGTCTCGAAGTTTTACAACAAAGGTGAATGAAGTACCTTCAAGAATCGACGAGAACGTAGCCCGTATAAATGAGCAGGAAAAGGTTTTCAGTTGAGTTGTCTATTTTACGACTAATTTCGTGAAATTACAGTATTCCGAGATTATATTAATATTTTACGAACAATCTACGAAAACAACGCGTAATTGGCTCTCGAAAAACTGTAAATAAAATTTTAATTATTCATCCGCTCTTTCATCATCACAGTTTTCGACCTTCTCTTTTTTTTTTCTTCCAGTGTCTGAAACGAACCTTTATCACGAAATAGAATATAAAGAAAATTAAAACTTTATTAGTTACTTTTGAAAAAGTTTTGTTAGGTCGGTCGGGGCAGTTTCAATTTCCTTTTATACCGTATAAACTCGGACCTCAAAACGAAGAATTCAACCAGTGTCTACTCGCAGGGAACGACGACAAATTTCCATTCTTTATGAGACGCCTCAAGCGTATAATAAATTTTTAAATATTATTTCCTTCTCCGTTTCACCGGGGACGTCATAAGAGTCTACTTTATTTTAAAATTCTTGGTAAAATATGTAAATTTTAAGTACGGTGTATTGAAGTATCACGCCTCGACGCTTTCTGCCTCTCGAGTTATTCATCCCTGCGGCTATGTCACACGATTTCCTACGAATTTTTCGTGAGCTTGGGCGCGACGACATACGTGGCATCAGACTTACGACTGAAGTAATCACGATATAATGTTTCTTCTACGGAAGCCTAATAATTATGTATTCGCGGCGTTTTCTCTTAACGCTTCTTAAGAAGTTCTGTGTTTCTGGTCTTGCATTTTTGTCGCAGGATAAGGGAGAAGGTGAAAACTTTTCAAAGATATAGAAATATTCTTTCACCGCTGAAGTTCCGCATCCGCATCACGAAAATAAAAATACGCGGAAGTCATACTAAAATTCAGTCATACTACTAACTCTTCGTTAACGTTCGCATGTATCTTTTTCTTTTTTCACTATATCGTACCAGCCTCTTGTCACGTTTGGTACTACTTTTGCTTACCTCTATATCACCTGAAATTTGTTACTCCAGAGATCGCCCTCACCTGAGAAATACAGACTTGTAGACAATTCAAGCATTACTTTGCAGACAGTCTACTCCTCCTAAGTTCAAAATCTTCAAATTTGATCAAAGAATGTGGAATTGAAAAGTATGGTATGAAAGTTTTAGCGTTGTAACTCGATTAGATCATATTCACAATGAAAATATCTCCGCTCAGCATGATCTTGACACTTGATAATAATAATATGCACGATCGAATTTTGTGATAGAATCAAATCCATAAGTCCGTTGTCTGCAAACTAATGTGGCACATACCTATCTTCAACGCCTAGAAAAACTACTCATAGGCTCTAAATATGATTAGGATTTTGGGGGATCAAAAACATAGGTCGTTGGGCAGGAGAACTACGATGTGAACAAAAACTGATTACGGTCCTACCGTTTACTCCTGAGCAAAAAAGCTCACGGGTTTGTTAACGGAGTTGAATGTGGGGTGGCAGGGAACCCGTTTTATGGGGCACGTGGCATCTGAAAAATGTAAAGTGTGATGTCACAAGGCTGACCTATGACGTCATCAAATTGTGACGTCACAGACTCGGACTTTAGAGCTATCTATGTAATGAGAGAACAACTTGAGTTAAAATTTCAATAAATCCACTAAATAATCCGAACCAAGAGTCATTTTTCGCTCATAAACAAAAGGTTGCTTTACGTTGTGGTGCTGTGGTCAATCTGGATGTATGGTATCCCTTTATGGGGAATCAGCCGCAAATATAGCAACATCGAAATTATACAGATATTCGAGGACAAAATACTCAGCAAAATCGCGGGGGCTCCTTGGTACATCACGAACCACCAATGAATCAAGACCTGGCCATCTAGAGCCACTGACAGGTACGTTGGTTAAGCCCACACTCGTACACTCGAGAAACCCGCCCGCACCATTTAATGACTTGAAAGGAGAGGCATCGCGAACATCAAGTGAAACCCCGTGCTTTCAATATCTTGACTAGCCGTGACTGCATAGCATAGTCACTCGCGTCAATTCTCTCTCTACCTATCTTGAGTATATGTAAGTATCAATATGACAGTTCAGGTAAAATAACAAAGAAGAATGCAGCAAACTCAGCGAGTACAGACTAGAAGGGCAAAATATGACTCATCCGCGTGAAGAAAGCGAGAGGAAGCAAGAGAAGATGAGTAAGGACGAAAGAGAGAGGACAATCAAAAAAAAGGAGAAGGGAAGAGGAGGACAAGTCTGCTTGTTGACAAGGAAAAGACAGGAAGTAACGACACGCACAAGGGAGCTAAGTTGGGGCCAAGGAAGGAGTAGAGGATACAACAGAAAAAGAGAAAATGGGAGAATGAGAACGCCGATAAAAAGAAACAATGAGAAGGCATTAAACGGGAATGGAGGGCAGATGAAAGAAATAAAGGAAGAGGAATGGTGAAGACAACGGAGATGAACCAAAGATAAATTGAACAGGTCGGAGAAAGAAAAAATTTTCTACAGGGAAAAAATTAAATATAAAAAAAAGATCTCAGGTTCGGATCCCGACGAAGTGATCAAATTTTTCGCTCAAGTTTTTCATTTACCAACAACCCCGCTCCTTGAATATCATATTTCATATTTCTTTCCAAGAAGGGGGGAGGGGGTTAGTAACAAATGCCAAAAGTTTTCTCAATTAATCAGGAAGGCACTCGACTCAGAAGATGCTACCGTCGTTCTGAGGGTGGCGAACGATTTCATCATTCTCGAGAGCCACAAATGTATCTTCAGTCATTGAAGAGAAAGGAGATCATGGAGTCTTAGCCCTTCCACCAAGCTCCATGACCAGTTGACCTATTTTAGGGATTTGGAAAAATTTCGACCTCTGAACATTGGATTTGTCAGCTGAAATTTTTGTTCAATCTGACAAGTCTGACGTCAAATTAGACAGGAATACTCCTCCTCCCTATCGTCAAAGCCTTGATAAAGTCGAATAAAAATCGGTTTTTGAACATCTAGACTTCAACGATAAGGATGAATGGATGGGAAAATTTCAATTGAGTCCCTCTCAAATCACTTAACATCACCTCATTCAGAAGCGACCATATTGAGTATCACTTTTAGTCCACCAAATTGCTCGCTATCCCCGAACGCAAGACGCCGCTTTAAAATACTGTTCCATGGATGGTATTTGAAAGAAGCACTTGAAGAAGAGGTTTTGAACCTCATTGAGAGACCTCGATGCCATCATCCGAAATTTTCTCATGAAGACAAAAATTATCTTAGCACAACTGAAATGGTAAAGTGACCGGTAGAGAAACTAAAAATATTTCTTAACTATATCTTCTCTCGCAGGAATATCCTTACTTTTGAATGAAAATATTCTGAGTATAGGTATCGAAGTAGAAATATTTTCAATCTCCTTATCTATTAAATTCTTCGCTCAAGACTTTTCTGAATCGGTCTAAAACTCTCTTTTTGTAGCCTACTTGCCGTGAGAAGGTCAGGAATCGAAGCTTTTTTATTCCAAAATTCCCTCCTTCTATCAGCTTGGAGTCTGAAAATTTTACCTCGTCTCATTCTTCTTACTATGAGCGCGACATTGAAATTTTGTCGAGATATTCATAATTATGAGTAGTCATAATCTGTCAATTCAAATCAAGGAATCAATCTTTCAAATTTGCTTCTTAGTTATCCAGCCAGCTTCAAGACAAAAATTTTTTCCTGTATATTACGGGTAAGCCTTATTGCACGAAATAGTTATTACTACAATACGGCCGCCCTCCCTCCTCGTACAAAGTATCAGTTTTATTACGTGAGCGCTGCTGAAAACATACGTTGATAAACGAAGCTCATTCGGACCTTCACGAGAAAGTTTTTTAAATCGGTCGTATTGCTATCGGCCGGATACATGTACTCGAAACTTAATGAAGCAACTAAAAGTTTTAAATTCATTAATTCTATTTTCTCTGTAAGAACGCAAACCCTCTTGAAACGGACACCAAAAGGAAATAAAACTTATCTTCGAGTTGGAAAAACTTT
This sequence comes from Aspidiotus rigidus, assembly GCA_035079385.1. Classification (NCBI taxonomy): domain Eukaryota; kingdom Metazoa; phylum Arthropoda; class Insecta; order Hemiptera; family Diaspididae; genus Aspidiotus; species Aspidiotus rigidus. The sequence goes on along the minus strand of JAVHKY010000015.1, from coordinate 944,994 downwards.
TAATTTTCACTTATAATTTTTCCTCTGTCCTGCGGCAGCGTACGAGACGAGTGGACATTTTTTTTTTTCACGATCATTGAAATTCGTCGGGCGAAGTTAGGAAGTTTTTGAAAATGACGATTAAGTTGTATTCAGTCGCTCGCATTTTTTCAGGCTTATGTCAGCGGAAAATAATTTTTCCGCTTACCAACTTACGACAAACGGAAAGATGAACTGAGTATCCTTTCGTCACGAGTCGAGAGTTTTTCAACCAGATAACCACTTCTTCATTGATAACATCGTCTCTGTTAACGTAAGCTGATTTGTGTAAACGAGTAGTCGAGTCCTCGAGACAAGACAAACGAGAAAGAGTCAGGAGAGAGTGAAAGGCGACTTGGTACTTGTACTTTTTTAGAAACTGAGCAATCTGGTAAGAAGTATGGCCGATGTGTGGTAACCCGACCCAAATAATGCGCCTTCCCGGAATAGGGGAAGGGGAGGAGTTGAACTGGTCATCAGTAGAGCATATCCCCAATAGCTGCCTATTCCACTTCCGTTTTATGATCTTCTAAATATTATCAATAGAGAGGTTGGTGAAGGACGCGAGGAATTCTATGATAAAAAGTTCCTTTTTGAAGGAATTCGATAGAGGTTTTTGCTGATTTTACTTACGATTTACTTCGAAGTGGGAATACAACAACATTTTTCTAAGAATATGACTATATCTTGGCACAGTATACGCAAATTAATTACAGATCGGTGAAAAAAATAACAGTATACTTGCAGATTTTTTTATTTTATCTAGAAGTTGTACAAGAAGCTCTTCTTTCGTACAATAAGGTAGATGTATCATGAAAATTGATTTTAATTATTCATTATTTACTTTAAATTTTCAAGTTCCTTTTGAGAATGTCTCGTTGCCAAAAGAGGTCACCTTTATTGTATTATGCGGTGTATTAGTGAAATTAGAAATAAATAATATTGTTATTTAACATGATATCATATTATTTTATTCTTCTTCTTTTACTATATTAATCATAAATTTCTGTTCGAGGTAGGGTACTCGTGCTTTCATCTCCAGGCTCTAGGTGTGAGAGTTCCAAAGTTCCACTGCTGGAGAATAGTCTGTTGATGAAATCAAAGCAGGAAGAATCATAATATTATATCCGTAAATAAGATACATGCTCTTAAGTTACGATAACACTGTCAATAAAATGTTGGCTCATATTACGATTGAATGATGCAATATCTATGTAGAGCATTATTTTAAGCTGTGGTGTAGCTGAGGAAGTTTTAGGGATCAGACTCTCACCTCTTTAAACTGAAAAATTTGTTATAAATACCATTCAGTGAAAGATGAACCATCGTCTGAACTTTCGTTTAAAACCACCTCAAAAATTTTCTGGCTGCGCGACTGGTAAGTGGTTGTATTTGGAGATTTTATTTTAAAAAAAAAATGGAATCAATAAAGTTCAAGCGTGGTTCAATGAATTGTAAACTTTGAAAAAGAAAACTCGCAGCCTACTTCTTCAGCTGCTCGGGAATGCTTTCATTGATTGTGTTAATCGAGGCAACCAGGAAACCTCTTTTATGGAGTCGTTTATACTTTTTCTGGATAAAGACAGAACTTAGTTCTTTACTACCTTGGGAGTATAGGCTCGACAGGCAGTCCAAATTTTTCCAAGTTACCCCCTCTCAGATACAGCTCAATATTCGAATTTTTTCCAAGTAGTCCCTTGCCCATCATTATATAGCTCGGAAGTCGAAATTTTTTCAATTCCTACGTTTTCCAGGACGGCGCGGCGCCCAGTGCCCGGCGCCTGTCATCTTTCTTCAATTTACCCCCTCCCCCTCCTACCCTACATAAAACAGGTTTTTTGTTGAAATTAGAAGTCCAATATTGAACGCAATGATTGTGGGGACCGCGCAACATCGGTCCTCATTTGATTGAACGAATCCTCTAAGTTCCTTTCTTACTCCCCTTTTTTCGTTCTTGAGTTGATATTTTTTCAAGTCCCCTTCCTCAATATACATTAAGACTTAATATTCCTTCAGATCCATAGCATGATTCATCTGCCTCTCCTTGTACCTTTTAGTGGAGATCTATCTGATTACGTGATACTTTTGGGATATCACAGTATGTTCTTGCCCGTTAATGGATATTTATCCGCAAGCGCTTGCTTATAAATTTTCAAAGTAAATTACCACTCTAGTAACCGGTGTGTTTTTGTGTATTTTGTGATATCACCATTTTTTTAGATCAGCCATATTCTCCCTAAGACACAGAGAGGAAAGCGAAAGGGAAAAAATAATAAAGGAAACAATAGAGGGCAATAAAAACATAAAAACAATGAAAAAAAGACTGAGATTAGGAACACATCTGATCACACACTTCATAAACTCGAAAGGAGAAAAAATATGTAACCGTTACGAAATAAACAAACACGTCACTGACTATTACAAGAAACTATACGATAGCAACGAAACGAAAGAAAAAGAATCAAGTACTCGCAAGGACGAAACTGTAACATCAATTCCACCCTTCCTAGAAAATGAAATCGAATTAGCAATTCAACAATTAAAATCAAACAAAACTCCAGGACACGATAAAATAAAAAACGAACACGTTAAATGGGGTGGGAAGGGGTTAGTAAAATATTTAAGGAATCTTTTTAACAAAATTCTAGAAACAAAAGAAATTCCAGCAGACTGGAGTCGTGCCGATATAATAATACTATTCAAAAAAGGTGATCGCCACAAAATAGAAAATTATCGACCAATCACGCTAAAAACAACAATCTCAAAAATCTTCTCAAAACTCGTAGAAAAGAGAATCCAACCCATACTAAATAGCCAGCAACCGAGAGAACAGGCGGGCTTCAGAAAAACCTTCTCAACTGTCGACCATCTACATGTAATAAACCAATTAATAGAAAAGTGCGAGGAATATAAGATAGATTTAAATATTGCATTAATAGACTATAACAAAGCTTTTGACTCAATAAATCACAATTTTTTACTAACATCACTTAGGAACCAGGGAGTGCCGGAAAGTTATGTACAGATAATAAAGAATCTATATGCAGAAAACAAGGCAAGGATAATAACAGATGTGGAGGGAGAATATTTTGAAGTAAAAAAAGGGGTAAAGCAGGGAGACCCATTATCATCAGTACTATTCAACTGCGCATTAGAAGAAATTTTTAAGAAACTAAACTGGGAGGATAAGGGACTAAACGTAAACGGGGAAAGGTTGTCCAATCTAAGGTTTGCCGATGATGTCATCCTGATCTCTGAATCAAAATCCGAACTCGAAAAAATGATCAAAGAACTCAAAGAAAAAGGACAGGAGTCAGGATTGACAATGAATATTAAAAAATCAAAAATCCTAGCAAGGGAAGAGCAAGACCGAACGAATGAAATCAACACGATAAATGAGCCTAACAGGGATATTATAGCAACAGAAGAACAGGCAACCTATCTAGGACAACAAATAGCTTTCAAAAAAAGAACAGAGAAAGAGATTAATGTACGCATAACTAAGGCATGGAACAAATACTGGTCGCTAAAAGAAATTTTCAAAGGCCCATTTAAAAACGAACAAAAAAGCGAAATATTTAACATGTGTATAGTCCCCACCTTAACATATGGAAGTCAAACATGGACCCTCACATCAAAAATTATCAACAAATTACAGGTAGCGCAAAATTCAATGGAACGATCAATGTTAAACGTTAAGAAAAAAGACCATGTAAAAATACATACTCTAAAACAAAACCTAAAATATAATACAAACGTAATACGATACATTAGAAGACAAAAATGGAGGTGGGCAGGGCACATAGCAAGATTGAAGGACGAAAGATGGACGTATAAAATAACTTTTTGGTTCCTCACGCATCGAAAAAGAAACAGAGGTCGACAGTTGGCAAGGTGGAAAGACGACCTGGAGACTTTTCTAGGGGCAAAAAACTTCGGGAGGGTAGCAACAGAAAGGGATGAATGGAATAGGCTGCAGGAAACTTTTGCTCTTTTTGGGCCGAGGTTATGGAATAAGTTATACTAAAACATAATAATGAATAAGCATGTAAGCCTCAATAAAAGTTATTATTATTATTATTATTATTATTATTATTATTATTCTCCCTACGCTCTTCAGTCAAAACCCTCTTGGAAGCGTTACGCCCTCCACCAAATCAGATTCCCCCTCGCCCTCTTTGGTTTATATTTTCACCTGATGATTTCACGTCTGTCTGACGTCATACGCTTCTCCGTGTTAATCATCTCCTTTCTTCCCTCTTCAATGAAATTGTTTCAAGTGCGCCTTTACTGTACAAAGGCTTAAATTTATTCAAAACCCTAAATTAATTCAACTCAAGATAGGTTTGACTTGGTTTCCTGTCGGACGCGAATATGTCTGAAGATGTATTAATAGCGCGTTCCGCGTTAAAGAAAGGCCAAAACTCAAGAGATTGGCTTATCTATAAAAAACAATTGGTAGTTTTCTTCAAAAAGCATTGGTGTGTACTCAGATATTACTCACCTTATCTTACGAATTTTTGGCAATGATCTTGCTCGAGAAATATAATAACCTGTGCCAACTCCCAAGATTACGGCTACGATATAAATAAAAACTTCGTATAAGATAGTAATTGATGACGATAAAGATGATTCCTGAAGCTTTTGTTTCAGAGATAGTGAATTTTGAGGCTGTGGATTCTGACAAACAGGGCATGATTTCCCGTTAGCTAATTGAGTTATGAAAGTAATGGATTCTGTTTGCTGAAGAGGTGTCGTGATTTCTGCATCTGCTTTGCTCATGGTCGATGACTTCGGTGTTGCGATATCGAGTAGAGTCTCAGAGTTTGTTTCGGATTTGTTCATTTGAGATTCTTGGATAGTTACAGAATCAAATGATGATAATTTCTTGCATGATGTTCCATTAACTAAGGTTTCTCCTTCCGGACAAAGGCAGGTCTGCAAAAAAGTATATGGTAGATTACCGTAATATCATATTGAAGACCACGCGAGTTCGTTTGAAACTTCATTTCGATGTATATTTTTGTAGATAATGGTGTGAAATTACAAACCCGGTCTTCATATGTTTTATAGACCTAAATAGCATTCAAATAAATCCATGTACCTTCAAGAGATGCATCCATCAAACTCGGTGCATCTTCTTTGCGACGTCAAAAACTAACATAGGTACATACATTTTTTTCCGAATTTCTGAAGTGATGCCAGTGGTGCGCTATGAGCAGAATGAGGGTTTCATGTCTCTTGGGCACTGTAACGAATACGATATTGTCAAAGCATTTCTCGTACTCTTTGTTCTGTTCAAGTGCTCAAGGAGATCGCAGGCGTAAAACCCTCATTTTGCCCACCACTTTGAAAATTCTAAAAAAAACATGTGCACCTTGCCACGGCCTTTTCTTTCCAACTTATTTTTATGTTTTTCGTTTCGGTTCTGAACCGAAAACTGGAATTTCTGATGAATATTGATGACCTAAAATATAATCACCAATCCCAAAGCTACTAGGATACGGCGTCTAGTGTAAAAATAAGTAGGTATACGCAATTTTTCAAACGTTTCATTTAAAATGAAGCTTAATCCTAGTTCCTATATTATTAATTAGTAGATCAGATAAAAGTATTTAGAAGTAAATTCAGAATTATACCCTATTTCTGAAAATATTTCCCATACTAGGTACTTGTTTATTAAAAAAACTAGGAGTGTCCTAATAAAGGCAGAGGTCAATTTGAACGTGAAACTGAAGTACATGCTGGATTTTTTTTGTATAGCTTGCAAATACTGTATTCTAAAAATTATGTTCCAATGCTTTGCTTTCTTTGCTAAGACACTGAATCCTTTTTGAAGAAAATGACTTTAACAAAAAAATTGACGCCTTGAATGCATGTTATATGTAACTAAAAATGAACATTCACAAATTTCAGATGACTGTTGAAAAAATTAATAATTGAAAATAAATTGACGCCTGGAATGTATGTTATAATTATGTAACTTCCAGTGAATACTCACAAATTTCAGATGACCACTTGATGATAAACAGAGTTTTTCGCAACCTCCATTATTTTGAAGGCATTTTCCTGTGTCAGGCGCAACAGTTTGGTTGAAAACATTTGTGATTTTTAAAGAACTTCTTCCAGAGTCAGAGGCTTTTAAATCTGGAAGAAAATTTTTTAGAAAGAAAAGAAATAGAATACAGACAGGTACCCATACAATAGGTACATCAGAAAGAATGAATTATGTATTAACAAATATTATTACCTAATTTTATTTTATTTACTTCAAAAGGTATACGATATTTCTGGTCTGCACGTATAATAATACTGTCACTGTAAGCTGTATTAATTGTGAAGTCATCGTCTGACCAAATTACGTAGTATCCGAGACCTGTTATACTTTCTATATTACCCATCTTTTTTGTACTCACCACTTTCAGTAAATCTAAAACAAACCAACTAAACCTAATGAATAAGAATTATCATTCGGTATTATTATCATTGTTACTACGATTATATTATTTTCTTTACGCACATACGATAACGCCGTTTATCCTACTCGATTTACGGGAACAAAGCGCTTCGTTTCGTAGGCAAAACGACACTCCGTGAATGCGCGTCGTTGTAGCGTCAAAATCAGTATTGCGCATGTGCAAAGGGTAGATATGAATTTTCATATCTACCCTTGGTGAGATATGAATTTCCGCGGGTAAGAACACGACTCGGCTTTTTCATCGCTTTTTCATCGCGTAAAGAAAAACGTTATGTGCAACACGGGAGAAAAAGCATTTCTCAACTGTGTGCAAATATCAGCTAACTTTGCACTCGTGAGAAATGGCTCATTTTTCTCCCTTGTTGCACAAATAACTATTTCATCTAATACGTAACTCCTCCTTTCTGTTCAAAATTCTGCAATACGACTTCTTCTTCACTTCTCTCGCCCAAAAAAAAAAATGCGAATGAGATGGGCACTATCAGTCCAAAATTTCTATATCAGGGTATACCACTACAGGCGATATAGAGGGAGTTATTTGGACACCATTTCCGAGTCTGCCTCAAGAAATTGTACTGTAAATTTTCGGCTATCCTGATCCTTTTTTTTTTCGGGCTCTTATTTCTCCTTGTGGGTACGCCGTGTGATGTCCGGTAAAAACTGACCGACCCAAAATTTTTCCAAATTCCAACCTTATATTATAATATAGTTCGATGGTCAAGATTTTTCAGTCCAGCACCTCTATACAGTATAGCTTAAACCTGGACTTGGAAAATTTCAACTGTCTAGATATTTCCAAGTCTCCCTCCTATACTTAGGTTAGGTTGGCGGACGACAGACACCGGATATTTTTTCCGAATTGCGCGGGAAATTTCTACTTTTGAGCTAAGTACAAATATATAATTATGATGGGAGGAGTCACGAAACTTTCCGGGACTCCAATTCCGAATTCAATTCTTAAAACCAATATGCAAGGTGAAGGAAGGCACGGACGAGGCCACGGTCGTCCACCGCATAACGTTGACCAGCCCAAGTCAGAGCTAACTATAAGTCGTTCTTCGTTCATTTCGATGTTGATAAAATTGTTAGTTATCAGCGGTAAATATAACTTGTTCCTCATTAATGTGGGTTGGGTCTTTCGTGAAATTGATGTTCGAGAAAACGGATTTGGGAACGTGTCTTTCGTGAAATTGATTTTCGGGAAAACGGCCTCGGGTACACGTCCATACGGGACAGAGTCCATTCGGGAAAATGGCTTCGGGAAAACGTCCATGTACCGGGACTAGGTTCCCTGCATTCATCGCTTAACTTCGTCTTGGGAGCTGAAGTTTTTTCAAAAATCGAGATTACTACGCGCTAAAATGAACCAAGATTGAGAAATTATTCAACAAAACCCACCGCAAACTTTTTCTTCCTGTTCATGATCTGATTTCGGAATGAACTTATCTTCATTCTGGAATTACTTGTGCCGAGAAAAAAGACTACGCGATTCAAAATAAGCTGCCCCTCTTCCACCAAAAAAAAGAAACCATTTCCGAGGAAGAAACTTTCCAAAAAAGAATGAAACGGCTTCTCCATATTTTTATCAATTAGAATGTAAGTTGGAATTAATAAAGTGATGGCAAGGCAGTTCCATACTTGATTTCAAAATATACGTACACACGAGGTATTGAATTCATATTCGGATTATTCCAAATGTACCAATTAACTTAGACGAACTTGAAAATGTATGAAATAATATCATTTAAGAAATGAGTATCAACACCGAAAATTATGCTATATTACGAGGATTTGATAATAACCTGATTTCTCGACGGAGAAATACTTGATCTCATCTATCTGTCTATCCACGAGAAAGATTATGTTATATTCTTTCATGTAGTGTATGGTGAGATTTTCTATCTCATCAATTTCATCATCTACTAATAAACTTTTTCTGGAATCGGGTCTTCCATTCATTGAGATACGTTCAACAACAGCGACTGAGTTTTCTTTCACGAATAGAACGAACATAAACCTGCAATTGAAATTAATTTATGCTTCTAAAAATCATTCTGCGCAACGCCATTGAATTCCCGAAATCTTATCATGCTTTTTGTTTAACTCACCCGACAGATGGAACGAGAGCGAAGTTTACTGGTGAATATGATGAATTTCCCACTAATATACTCACACACACCCGTGAATTCATATCCATAACCTTAATGGTATGAATTCCCGGGTCTATCCAGTACAGATTATTGGCATGATCATCAAATTCCATTGAATTGATAGTTCCCAATCCAGCGTCAAGGATCAATTCTAATTCTTCAGTTTTTGGTTTCCAGGAGTATATTCTTTGTTTTTCCATTTCAGTTAGAATAACGCTTCCTGTGAAATATGAAATCAATCTTTTCATTGTACACTGAATGATGGTAGCCCGCGCATAATACGACCAGCGGTAGAGCTGCAAAACAGCTCTGATGATTCGTGTAATTGCCGAAATCCGTAGAATCGACAGCTTTTTTGCCGAATTCGTGTACTCAACTCGTTTTAATTCGGGTCTCCTGAATGAGAAACAGTTCCATAAGGGTGTTAAAAATTTTTTTTTTTTTTTATTTATTTATTTATTTATTTTTTTTTTTACGAGCCTTAAAGCAACACAGCGGGCTATTAGCTCGATGATTATTACATGTTAATAGAGATAATGGAGTTTACATCTTAGAATGATGAGTTAGGGATGAATATGGAGAAGGTAATAGTGTGCGGATATTACTTTTATATATACTGTATATACTTATTAATATAATATGTACCTATATTTTTTCTTTTTTTTTTATTTATGGAGGAGTAGAATTGGGTGAGGCGTATGTATTGGAGGGAGGAGGTTATTGTGTCTGAATTATTTATTAATGCTTGAGAGTGGGAGGAGGGTACATTTAGGGAAGAGCGGAGAGGTGCGAGTAGTGGACAGGAAAAGAAGTGTTTGACTGTTAAAGTCTCTTCTTCGCAGTAAGGACAGGATGGGGGAGCTAGAAGATCGGGGTTGATGAGGTAGGAATGTGTGATACGAGTATGACCAATTCTTAGACGAGTGAGAACAACCTCTTCACGTCTAGTATTTCTTAAAGAGGAGGACCAGGGTACGGGAGTTCGTTTAATACTGTAAAGTTTGTTAGTCGTTTGGTTTTTCCAGAATGTTTTCCATTTTTGAAGGATGAGAAGACGGTAGTGATTTTTGTAATCGGAGACAGGTAAACGGGTGAAATCGGTTATTTTAGTTAAGGAAGTGGCATTTTTGGCGGCTCTGTCGACTGCATCATGTTCTGGAAGATTGATATGACCAGGGATCCATATGAATGTGATTTGGGTGTTGATTGACTTAAGGATAAGTAGTGTGAGGTGAATACGTTGAATAAGGGGGTGAGTACTATACGTGTCCGGTATGGAGTGTAAAGAAGAAAGTGAGTCAGTGAGGAGAAGGAATTTGCCATTTGGAGGGAGTTGGGAGAGATGAGAAAGGCAGGAGAATAGCTGTGAATATGGATGCAATGTTGCGTATACGGTGAGAAGTAAGGCATCCATTTATGGAATAAGCGTAAGCAGTCTTATTCAATTTTTTAGATCCGTCTGAAAGGCAAATTGTGTAATCCGGATATTCCTGTATCATCTGTCGGATGTTTTCGATAATCATGTTGTTGTTAGATTTAGGGAATTGTATGAGGTCAAGACGTATGTTTGGTTCAGGGAGCGTCCAAGGTGGGGAGGTAATGTAAATGAGTTGCAAAGGATTTGCTTGAAATGGCTTATTGAGGGAGTGATTGAATTGGAGAAGGATATGTTTATTGTGAGTCGAAAAGGGTTGAGTATTTTGTAGAAAGATTGAGTTATATATAGGAAGATCAGGGAATTGGGAGACAGAGGATAAGAAATTAGAAGTTAGGACGAGTCTACGAAAGGAGAGTGGAGGTTCAGCGGCTTCTGCACATAAACTAAGTTTGGGGCTTGTGCGGTAGACATCTAAGGCCATTCTCAAGGAGGAGGTTTGAATGGTATCAAGTAACGAGAGAACAGATTTGTTGGCTAAATTGTATGTTGGTGCCCCGTAATCTAATATAGATCGAATAAGACTTTTGTAGAGTTGTAGTAGTAATTTTCTGGAGGCTCCTTTAAAGGGGTGTGATACGAATTTAATGACGTTTAAGGCACGTATACATTTTGCTTTTAAATATTTGATATGGAGAGTCCAGGAAAGTTAGAATCAATGCGTTTTTTAATTTTACGGTCATCCATCATAGAGAAATATACTCGCAAAGAGTAACGAAAACAAATACTAGAACCGCAATAATACAAACAAACAGAGCGCTTTCGGCTAAACAGCCATTCTCACGGTATAGAAAGCGACTGAACCCAACACCAACAAGAACGAGTAACAACGAACGAGGAGGTCATGACTGAACCAGCGAGTCATCGAAATGTGAATCATTCTCATAGACTAATTCAATCAATCCCTCCTCAGGAATGTACCTGTTCACCACGGTAATGTCTTTAATATTTCGGTGACGATGAATTTCAATTTCTTCTAAAGCTAAGCGCCTAAAATAAGATTTTTCCCTGTGGAGGAGAACTTCAGATCCCTCTTTGAGGCTATGACCACATTCAATTAAGTGGTCAGCAAACGCCGACTCCCCTACTTTTCTTTTTTCCCATGCTTTCCTGTGTTCGTCAACTCTAATTTTGAATTGACGGCCAGTCATCCCTATGTACACACTCGGGCAATCACCACAGGCCACCCTATAAACACCCTCCCTCTCGGCCATCGGAATCGGATCCTTTAACTTGACCAAGAGGCTCTTCACCGTATTGGTACTATAAAACGCCGGTCGGAAACCAAAGGGACGGAGGACACGGCTCACCTCCGAAGAAAACTCCTAATCCACCGTTTACACCTATCAAGATGCAACTGGCGGGGGAGGGAGGTAGTAGAATCGAGACTTTTTCTTGTAAGTCTTCTACGGACCATGAGGTCGATGTCCACTTTGACCTGATTCACTCTAGTCAAGTGCTTTATCGTCACGAGTTCCTCATTAAACGCTACCTCACTCAAAGGGATCTGAGTGAGGCGATATATTAAACTATTAAATGTAGCAACTTTATGGGCAAAAGGTACGAAAGACGACCCGTGGATAGCAATATCGGTAAATACCGAAATCATGGACCCCGTCATTGACGGATATGGTTAAGTCCAGAAAATTTATTGATAAGCCGCCAACTTCAAGAGTGAACTTGATGGACGGATATAAACTATTTAAATAAGCGAGAAACTCACTAAGGAGCTCCGTAGGACCGGTCCACGCACACAATATGTCATCCACGTACCTATGCCAATAGAAAACGTGATTCAAAAACACCTGGCCCGAAGAAAACAGGTCAACCTCAAATTTAGACATAAAAACCTCCGAAATAAGAGAGCCTAAGGGGGAACCAATAGGGATCCCCTATCGCTTTCTATACCGTGAGAATGGCTGTTTAGCCGAAAGCACTCGGTTTGTTTGTATTATTGCGGTTCTAGTATTTGTTTTCGTTACTCTTTGCGAGTATATTTCTCCAGGAAAGTTTCTGATCAAAATGGAGGCCGAGAAGTTTAGCAGAATCGCGGAATGGAATTACGAAATTTTGTAGGAAATGAGGTTGAAAGTAGGGTATAGGGCGTCTTTTTTTAAAAATTACCAAGTAGGTTTTAGAAGTAGAAAATTTGAAGCCATTTTTTGATGTCCTTGCAGTGATTAGATTTAGTGTTTCCTGTAGAAGTCTGTGGGCTCGTTGAGGGTTTGAAGAACAGATCGAAATGTTGAAGTCGTCAGCAAAGGGTTAACAAGTTTTGTAATGTCGTTGATGGCTATGAGGAAGAGTAAGACACTAAATACTTCTCCCTGGGGCACACCATTTTGTACAGGGAGAGGGGGAGAGGTAAATTTTTTGAATTCGTACTATTAATGTTCTGTCATGAAGGAAACTCTCGAGTATGTTAGGGAGATTGCCTCGGAGGCCAATTTCGTGTAATTTGTTTGCGATGAGGTGTCTCCAAACCCGGGGGAAGGCTTCTTGGAAATCAAAAAAGATGGAGTAAAGACAGGAATTTTGAAGTGTAGATTTATTAATTTGTGATTGAAGATCAACTAGAGATTGGGTGGTGTTTCGCCCTTTTCTAAAGCCGTATTGGAAGGATGAGAGAAGATTATTTGATTCTAGATACCAAAGAAGTCTTTTGTTGAGTACTTTTTGGAATAATTTGCTGAGGACACTAGATAATGCTATGGGGCGGTATGATGCCGGAAGGAGGGGGTCTGAGCCGGGTTTCAGGATGGGATGGATGATGACAGTTTTCCAAAAATATGGGTAGGTATTATGAGCAAAAATAGGGTGTTAAAAATTAAGTCGCAGCATTCGAGAACTGTTTCGCGGATAAACTTGATAATTAAAATTGTTTTAGGAGGTTATCAAACCGTTTAAAAAGCGTTCTGTACTGAGTCAAATTCAGAAAAGGATTTTGAGCGGGAGTAAACTCTCACAAAAAACTACTTCGTCAAATTTGATCAGATATTCTTGAAAGAGAAATATACTTACAGAGAGTAACAAAACAAATACAAGAACCGCACGATATGACCGTAAAATTAAAAAACGCATTGATTCTATTCTTGAAAGACTTTATGACCATTGAAATTCTTTTAAAAATACTTGAGAGGGACTAAAATTCGATTAGGAAAGATTTGAGTTCACGAATTCGGCAATGCCGTCGCCGAATTCGTGAATTCGGCAAAAATGCTGCCAACTCCACCGATTCGGCAATTACACGAATTCGGCGTAACACATACACCATTCAGAAGAATAGCCAGGAGGATTGAGGGGGGGGGGGGGGGGTTGAACGATCTTTCTTGAATGAAAAATTTGCTTCAACATACCAATAAATTTACAAAAAAGTATTGCATAGAATTTTGTTCAACCCCCCTCCCCTAAAAAATTTTCTAGCTAGGTACGCCATTTATACCATCATAATACTTATTTGCAAAATAAAAGCAAAAGACTATCAATACATATGAAAATTTCCTTGTTTTCTCTTACTTTTGCATATTTTTCTAAATATTTACCGTCTATTGAATTGTAGACGATTGTTGAAATACAACTGATATTTATCGTATTTTTCTGGATGAAAGGTGTATTTTTATAAAGACCCAGCAAGCCTACGACGTATAAAGAATTCTGATACGCTGCTATTAGAGTATCATCAGGACAATAAACACTGTTCATATCATTAAAGAAAAGAGGTTTATTGGATCTCTCGCAGTAACAATCATAACTAGTTTTTGATACTGCAAGACACATGTGAGAGCATCTTGAACGATTACATGGATCCTTAATCTGTAATAAATTAGAGAAAAAATTTTATTCATGACAGACATTACCTCATGTGAGTTTAAAAAAAGTTCTTTTCAAAAACTCAGAAGAAAATAAAATTAAATTGCGTCTTTACCCATTTGGCAGTGGAAATAAGACCGAGTATAAGTCGCACTTCTAAACAGGTTTTAAGAGCTCAAAAAAAGGGGTGCGACTTATATGCGAGTATAAAAATGAAGAAAAAAAAATTTCAGAGCGTGCATGTTTTCTTATCTCAAACTTGTCGATTCATGCTCAGAGCCCACCTAGGTATCAACCGACCACCGCGTTCATCACTGGTAGTCATTATTCATCGAGATAGTTTGTACGCGATTACTCGTAATATCCTGATTTTCCGTGCTACCAGTCATTCAAAAAGTGCTGCATCACTAACGCACTTGATGGATCTGAGGATGAGATGATATGGAATGACAGTGAGGCAGAGGAAGATGCTGAGACGTCATCTGATGAAAGTGAAAGTGGTTCTGAGAGCGAAATGGATGAAGATGATGAAGATTGATTTTTGTGAAAATACCTAAAAGGTATTATTTTTGTATGTTTTTTGAATTTTTTGTATATAAGTAATACTGCGACTTATACGCGAGCAAAATAAAAGTTTCTGATTTTTCATTTTCAAATCTGGGGTGCGACTTATATGCGCGTGCGACTTATACTCGGTAAAATACGGTAAAAGAAAACCTTTATATTTTGGATGAGTCGACACATGGAGGGCTTGCGATGACGCTATATATAAAGGAACAAAGTAAGCGATTTCTAAGCGAACGTTTTGGCGACCGAAGCCGCGGCGAAGGCCGCCACGTAGCGCAAGTTCATCACGAATTTGTAGAAACGTTGCCTGTAGTACAACGAAGGCACTATAGCACGATAAGTATGCTGGACTGATAACACGGAGACGACTTTTAGGCTATAAGGCAGGAATACGGCTCGTGTAATGTCACGCGACAGCTAAGGTAACCGGTGGGTACCGACGGCCCTCGTCAGTTCCGGGACGTTACGTGAAACGTGTTTGTTCCTTATAACCTAAACGTCGTCTCCGTGTTATCAGTCCAGTATACCTATCGTACTACAGTGCCTTAGTACAACGACGAGACAATGTGCGTGCGCGTCTTTCCTCCCTAAAACAGGAAACGCGACTTTGCGCCCTCCAAAGAAGCACGGTCGATGGTATTGTGAGCTGGAAGCAGGACTTGTTTGGAGAGAAAATCACATGATCTACGGCGAGATTGTATAAATCCACAACAAAACTTACCTTATTGTCAAAATTTACAGGGGAAGAACAGTATACATTCCATATGAAAAGGAACAAATTCAAAAACGACAAAATGATCGTATTTTAATTAGAATACAATGGAATATAATTATCTCGGTAACGTGCATTTCCATTCTCCATTTCTATTTCCACAACACCGAGAGGATTACGTAGGTTCTTAATTTGATCGTGGCGGAAGAATTTCTCCTATTTACTCTTTCCTCACTGTCTCTTTCTTCCTTTTATTTCCGCTGATTTTTCTCGCCATTTTATATTTTTCATTATTATTCTCCTTAGCTCCCCTTCGATTACAATGAAATTATAAGTATCTTAAAGGTATGGCTGATTAAAACGATTTTTAAAAAACTTTTCCAAAATGTTATAAGGTATTACCTCTAAATAATATTTATTTACAGTTTAAATCGTTCAACTTACTTTGTCTGGTGTTACTGAACGATGGTCAACATATAAATGATTGATCGAAAGAAGATCATTTTCGACAGAGATATTCTTGAAAGTTGTGGGTACATCGCAATCATGTACTGAGCATTTCATTATATTTTTCCAAGTAGTATTCGGCCAATACACAATGTCACCGAAAACTGCGAATGACGATATATTGAATAGGTTCGATCCACCAGGTGATAAAATCTATTAGTCGAAATTAGTCGTCATCAATTACTCAATTTTATAACTGGTCTATTTACTCGTGTAATTCTTTACGGCTATATCCATCCATCTTGGTTGATTAAATATTCCTCGCGCAGCAAAATTCATTTATCTGGGGTTATATATTTATTTTATCTTAACGAGTGCCAGCTACACGCTTTCAGATTTTTTCAAAGGAAGTGCAGGATTTTTTATATTAGAGAAGAGTATATTGTCAAGGGGGTGGTACTTAGTTAGTAAAGGAAATACAAATTTTGTCATCAAGTTTTTGGAAAATAGATAAGAATGAATACTTTAAGAAAATGCAGGACCTCTTGAATGACAATACGTACCACTCATAAAATTTTCAAACATAACCCTACAACTAAATTAGAAATTAACAATGTTATTAAAAATACGTGTGTCAATGGCTCTATTGATTATCGTCTTAAGAAATTCCTGATATCCAAACACAATTCTGTTCCTCCCAAATCATACAATCTTCCTAAAATACATTCATATCTTTTTTTGAATAACTCTGAACCACCAGAATGCCACAAATGCCACCTCGACAAAATTGACGTTAATCACATATATTTACATGCCCCGAACTAACAACCTTACGAAACACTCACAATATTCCTCATTCCAGAAAACAGGCATTAACAAATAACGACACTACACTTACAGATCAACTAATACAATATCTTACCGCATCCGACATCTTCCCCCTCATTTAACCGTATGATAGTATCCGTCCTTCCAATAAACCTTTGTCAAGCTAATAGCCCTAGAGTAGCTTCAAAGCTTGTAAAATAAAAAATAAAAATGGAAAAAAAAAAAAAAAACAAACAAACCCAATCTTTCTCTCTGTCCTGCAGTATCTTTCACAAAATCTCATCTCTTCTCTCTATCCAGTTTCCCAGCCAACATACTTAATAATATTATAAGAAACTACGATATTAATATTCGTTCTCCTTTTTACTTCCTGATAATATGATTTTGGACATAACTTTGGAACATGATGATGAATTTCTATCTACCTATATTGACGTAGTTCCTGTGTACACTAACGTAAAAGTAGACCTAGGTATTGATATTCTTTCTGAAAAATGGAACGATATAAAACCTCAAACTGCCCTCAATAAATATTTCTTTGAAGCCCATCTTCTTTTGCCTGTATACATGTAACGGTCATCTAAGTTTTAATGGTATTTTCTACTCGCAAATTTCTGGTTGGCCTATGGGTAGCCCACTTTCTGCCATTATATCTGAAATTGTCGCAGACAAACTTTTCATCGACATGTACAAAAATTTTAGGAATGATATCCATTTGTAATTTATGACTATATAATATACTGATGACTCTCTTCTTATAATTAACAATAATATTTATTCAAACTTATATCATAATCGTTTAAGTTTTATCTTTGAAAAAAACAATAATAATATCAATTTCCTTGACATATCTTCAATTCGTAGTAATGACGATACCATAATTCATAGGAGCCTACTTACCCTGTGGTAGAATCATTCATTATTTCTCAAATCAACCTCTGCATTATAAATTTGACACTGTCATGATTTTTTTTTTGATACATCCAACCACAGTTACAAAAAAATAATAAATATTAAGAGAAAAAAAAGAAATAAAACAAAGAAAACGGTACCGAGTTTGAATTTAGTCAATGAGAGATATTTAGACGCTCTCTAAAATTGATAAAAAGTAAAATAAAATAAAATTGGGTTGAAAAGAGGATAGCTACTGGACCTCACCCTCAAGAAAAATTTTTGAAAAATTAATTTAAATGTTGACGCAAGGAGGTAGTAGAGAATAGACATCAACATGTTAAAAATAAAAAAATGAGTGACGCAATTCATTGGATATATCATCAGTCAGCTCAACATTCAGTATACTAGACTTACAGTGGACCCAGATTGAAGGCAAACGAGTGGATCGAATGAGACCCAATGTGTGGGAAAATTGAAAGGTTTCCGGATGGTAGGAGGTCGGCGGCTCTGAGAGGAGTTGAAAATTGTAGGTTGATGGCTTCCGAGTATAATATTTGTCTAATCTTTGATATTTTTGTACATTCGAAAAGGTAATGAATATTGATTGATGTCGCCTTTGGATGGATTAAAAGAGAATTGTTTCAAACTATCTTCTATTTGTCATATGATATTTGTAATGAACTACTCTTTATTGATTAAGGGTGCCATTTAATGCTACGGCAGAATAGAGTGTCAGTACGACAAAAATAATAGGTTGTACGCCAGCATAAATTGACTAACGACAAAAAAAATGAATGTACGTCAGAAATTTATCTATTACAACAAATGAATGTAATCACGACAAAATGTAGGCTTATACGACCAGTAATATTATTGTACACCAACTTGGGTACGGCAAAAAATTGAATTTTCACGATTAAAAAGATGCTTCGCGTAATTCATCCAGAACGACAAAAAAACTTCGGAACATCGCCAGATCTAATTCATACAGAAATGTATTAAATAAATGTACTTATCAATTAATAAACATTTTAAAAAAGTTAGTGAATAAGTAGAGCCTGCTTCGCTAAAGCTGGTCTCCCCCTTTTACGTGTTTTTGACCAAGTGGTATTAATTTTGCTTCTAAGGGAGGTACCACCAATTTGAGACGGATTTTCATTCCCAGGTAGTGCTTACACGTGTAGGATTTGCTGAACATGGGACAAGTGCACCCACTGGCCATACTGATCTTCCATATCTTGCACTTGAAGCGAACAAATTCGGTGAAATCCGCCCTTTTGTCTGACTACACTTTTTAGTGTCGTACAAGTACTGATAAATTGTCGTTCTAACACGTTAAATTGTCGCATATGATCTGGCGTATTTCAATTAATAAAGTGTCGTATGGGCACTCTATTTTGTCGTAGACAAGTTGTCGTACTGACACTCTATTTTGCCGTACAATTATAGTTTTCCCATTGATTAATAGTGGCCACTGTAAGCAATTCATAAAATCTCTATTTAATTTTAAATGTAGTGCCATCTCTACTCCCACCATTAATAAATCTAGGTATTTTAGTCTAACTTATGTACATAATTTATGCAGCACAATTCAGCACAAATGGAGCACAATTCAATTTACCCAAAAAAAATCGAAAATTGCAAAAAGGGGAGGGCTATCGTTTTACCAGCCGCCTCAGAGACTTTTTTGTATATCTTTGGAAGGGAACAAGCACAAAATATATTGCTTGCAGCACAATTCAGCACAAATCGAGCGCAATTCATTTTACCCCAAAAAATTTGGAAATTTCAAGAAGGGGAGTCGGTGAAATGGACCTGAGTAGTATGAACTTTTATTAATAGTATTTTGAAAAGCTACGTACAGGGTCTATGGACCACTCACTTTCAAATCCATGCCTTCGAAAGTGGACGAATAAAATTTCCATTCATCATCGCGATCGTCTAACCAATAGACACGATTTTTAGTGGAATCAATTGCTAGCCATTTTGGAGCTTTCAAATCTTGACGTATCAATAAAGTTGGTTTCGAACGTTTAGTTAGCGAATATTTGTAGAGGTTGTATTGCTGTGGGGATTTTCGATCGATCCAAAAAAGTAGTCTGAGTGGCATATCAGACTAAATCACACTTAATGCATCACTTCTCATTTGATACAGTCATATCTTGCCTCTTACCTATTATCCACAGAAATTGTTAGAAAAACGGGGTCCTTGACGAATTTACTTTGGAGATTGACGCACATTGTTAAATTTTGATTGCAAATTCTGATCTGGGAACCAGATATATAATATGTATTTGATGTTATCCAGTCCACCACTGGATTTTTTATTCGTTCTGCAAAAAAAAAAAAAAAAAGGAAGTCGTACAGAATACTATAGAAGTAATACTTTTGTACATAGCAGCTAAATTTATTATTCGTTTGTACTAGTTTTGAAATTGGAAAAATCTCGGAATGACGTTGCGAAATATGGAATAATTTTGATCTTCGAGCTATTTATAGATATTAAGAAGAGAACTTCGAGAAAATGTTGACTCCCAAACTGTATAATGTACCTATGAGGAAAGAGATTTGGAAATATTTGAAAATTTCGAGTTTTGTATGAGAGGCGAGGATGTAAAAATATTGCTCTCGCGGACATAGTACATAGGTGATCAGAATTTATAAAAAGAGAAAATGGATCCAGCCAGTTATCATTTTGCAGCTGTTATGCGAGCTAAGATCGACTAAACGGAACGCTTAATATGTTCAACAATCACCCGATTCTTACATACTTACTCGTATTCCTACCTGGAAAAATTCGGAGCTCCGAACGACTATGGAATGAAGACTTGAAAAAATTTCGTCCATATGGTATCAAAATCGAATAATCAAAATTGAATAATATCGACAGTTCTTTTCCGTAGTCTGATCTTCATTTTTTCATTACAATTAATAATATAAAAACTCTTCCTCCATCTCACAAGCTCTTAAGAATGATCGCGACACTGTCACACTATCACTACAATACTTACATCTCACAGAATTCTACTCTCTCATCTAACTATTCTACCTCAACAAACTCTTACAACTCAACACAACATACATTAATATATAACTCTGTCAAAATAATTCTACCTAAACCACTATAAATTAGGCGATTAAATGATTAGTCTGTAAACAACCCGAGCTAATAGCCCTTTGAGCAGCTTGTAGCTCGTTAATTAAAAAAAAAAAAAAAGTTTTAACAGGTACCTCTCTTATAAGAGTTGCCCGCTGAACCCTTATTGACAATCCGTATTGTGCCCATTTTGAAGTTAAACTCCTACTACAAGCTATCAATAACTGAGATACACAAAAGGAAAATAAAACACATTTGCCTTGCAGTTTTGCAGTCTGAATATATTTTATTATCTCATTATCATAAAGCCGTAAATAACCAGGTTTTCTGCTCCAAATATTTGAAAATAGAATTCAGTGTAGCTTTCAATTTCTCATTTCGTATTTCATGAAAAAAAATCAAAGCTGTGTTATTTTTCAAACAATTAGCTCGCTATAGTCAATATTGTCACCAAAGACATAAAATTGCGAACAGAGAACGTAGGTATATTCAAGTAAGATGCTCGCTAATTTTGAATAGACAAGAAACAAGCATGGAAAATCTTGACATAATTTTTAGTTGAATCGATCAAAAATAATAAAGCGCTTGTATAAGGGAACAATTTGTTTGTCAAAACCTGGATTGCAGGCAGCGCGGTATGGAAAACTATCTCCGTGTCAACTTTACTGCTTTAGATTCGAAAAATTGTACTGTTCGGAACCGGCTCATCAATAAAAAGTTAGCTTACCAAATCAAAGACGACCATGCGCCATGTATCAGCTTTCGACTTTGAGATATTACAGATAAGATGTGTATGCTTGCAGACATATTTTTACAGTGCGGTGTTGAGAAGCCTTAATTATAACAAAAGTTTTTACACGTTTAAATTTGTGAAAAAAGGTCCTTACCTGTTGTACTGATTAGAATAAAACTAGATGCATTGTGGCTTGTCACCATTCGTCTTCCAACGAATGTTTTATAATTAGGAGGGTACCAACTCGTTCTTTCAACGTAGAAAATATCAATTTTAGGACCGTTGAAACTAATTCCCTGAATTTCCAAAGTTGTCCTGTACTCGAGGATCGATATTGACAATGAATCATGCCGTACATCTAACGCAAATTCTTTACGAGTATTATCGTTCAAAAAAATTCCCGTGATATTCAGAATTTCACGCATTGATTCCTTCTGGGGTTTGCAACTGTAACGCTGATCGAAGAAAGAATCGAGAGAATGATGCGGATGTATACGTTTGAACAAGTTGTAATAATCCTGACATCTTCTTTCTGGAAACTCAACTCGAACTTCTAGAGTGCTATAAAAAAGTATTGCTTGATTTTCTAAAAAAAAAAGAAGTTTTCAACTATTATACCCAAACATCAAAATGGAAAAGTTTGTTTTTTTTTTCTTTTCTTTCTTTCTTCATATGACTACGAAAATAGCTTATAATAAAGAAAATTGTAGCTAGGTACCGCATCTCTCATCTGATCCATCCTCGCAGTCTGATATCCCATCGCATACATCAATGAAATCTATAGTTCTGCCATTTTTGCAAGTAAATCCCGAGGATTGGTGCACTGTTTGCGTAGTCTAAATGCAAAGCGTATCAGAGAGAAAGTGAGTAAATTTCTCGAGAAACATCATTAAAAGTATTCGAAATCATTATTGAAATATTAGGCCCAATAATTTTCTACTCTCGAAAAAAAGGTACCGGGTTCGAGATGAAAATTACATCCGATTTCTCATACAGGAAACGAAGGAGTTCGTCTCATACGTCTAGAACTATCCATACTCTCTTTTATCTTCAACCGACATAGTAAATGCTATTAATATAAATAAAGTAGTGTCAACGCAGTACTTGAAATAAAATTGACTTTGGAAGTCGATGTTCCCTCAATAAACTACTTAGATTTGAAGATCGCTGAACCACAGGAGGAGTACTTCGACCGAGATTGTAGTTCATGAGACGCTATTTTGTCCTGTTGCCTATCATGTTGCTATGTTTAATGGCTTGATTCATAGACTGCCGCATATCCCTATGAGTCAGTCTGCTTTCCACAAGGAATTGATGACCACAAGACACGTGGCCTTAAGAACAATCTGGACAATGATATGATGGCTTGTAGAAAAATCACAAAAAAAATATGTCTGGACTCCATTACCTTTATTCGCCGTGGAAAAAGAGAAGCGTTGGATTAGGATCTCATTTTCGGGGATGTTTTTTGACGGTTGAGCCTTCGACCCTTTTGTTTTTGCCCAGCGTTTTATAATCCTGCCTCTGTAAAGGAATTGTTTGTCAAGCTGAAGGACCTTATCCCACTGGTTAAGAGAACTGGGGGAAGGTAGGGATTGTAAGTGTACGTGTATAGGGGAGACTAGTCGTCAGCTTAGGTTTAGAGTGGACGAGTATAAGGAGGCTTGGAAGAAAGAAATGCTTGATCCTGGAATCCGTAGAATAGTACATTTTGTAATAAGTGGCGAAAACTAACGATATTGGAACGAGCGCAGTGTAGCCACACGAGCAAAGCGAGTGTGGATAAGCGAGTTCCAATATCGTTTGTTTTCGACACGAATTCCAAACAGTACTTTTTATAATACATGTATAGTGAAAGGAACACTTAGGCCTACAATTTAAATTGGTTATCGTTCAAAAAGAATATTTACAAATTTTCCGAATGGCACCACTGACTTGATTTTCGCCACGGGTAAAACATTTTCGCCACGGTTCTGATAACGGTATGTTTCGCTACACGATACGCAGCACTTTCGCTTCATGTATTATAAAAAAGAATTAAGAAAGAGATTTTAGCCAAAATAAATAAAGGACTGAATCAATCACCCACGGGGAATAAACTTGCCCTCGCACGCGCACGTTAATTTGGTGGCGGGGGAGGGTGAGAGGGTGAAAGGGTTACTCGCAGATTTTCCAAATTGGGTAAGGTGAGACTAAAGACATGAAACATGTCAAAATTATGACTTAGTTCTTCTGGCGTTACGAGCAAATACAAGAAATCAGATTCGGCTCCAGTCCTCACAACGGCTTGCTATGTCGGAATACTATTGTTTTCGCTATTTTTTTTTTTACATTTATGTATTATGTATTTAATTTTTTCCACCAATTCTTTTTTTGTATTTTTTTCATCTTCGTTTTGTTTTTTTTTTGTGTTTTTTATTTTTTTTTATTTTTATGATTTTTCTGGTTGGATGTAATTAAAAAAAAAAAAAAAAACTTTGCGCGAAAAATTGTACATGCCACAAGTAACTAAAAGAGAAATCGTGATTGAAAGTCGTTTGATTTTTTTGACGCATACATATTGGAAATAAATTATGTACTAGTTTCTCTGGAATGAAAGTGTTCAAAAAATATGTTTTCACATATTAATCATTCAAATCGTTCTTGATTTCCACAAATCTTGTGGAACTCGTGTGTTATTCCTCTGTATAGTTTTCAAAACTACGGCATCACCTTTGTATAGATTTCAAGCGTGGACAGTAAATATCTGTGATGGATTTACGACAAAAAAATACTTATTTTAGTATGTTCTTTTTTTTTTCCTTTATTTTTACAAGCTTTTAAGCTACGCTTTGGGCTATTAGCTTGATATACAGTATTATATTGCATTAGAGGTACAGTCATCTTAAGGGCTAATGTTACTATAATTTTGTAGATAGTTTAAGGTTTTAAAGTAGAGAGAAAAGTTCGGCTGAGGTTAGGTATTGTACGAGTTCTGTGTATGAGGTGTCATTTTTGAGTGCTTTCATTCTAGAGTGGGGTATGTTTAGTGAGTTTCGTAAAGTTGTTAGTTCAGGGCATGTAAAAATATGGTTTATGTCTATTGTATTGAAGAGGCATTTTGGACAGTTGGGTGGTTCTGTACGTGAAAGAAGGTGTGAGTGGGTGAGTCGGGTAATTTTTAAAAAACTTACGTATGACCAAATAAAATCCGTCAAAGGATTTACAACCTACGATAGGAACAAGCAAATTTTTCGTACAACCCAGATTCTTGGGTGGGAGCGTGAACATATTTTGATGTATAGGTCCAGCACTATATAGAAATCAAGTTCGGAAGGGAGCGAACTTTGCTGAAGTGACGACTTACCTGGCTTCTGACTCCATAACTGCTAATGTAGTAATACAGATTAAGATAAATCAGTAAGCTTTTCATTTCGTGAATCTATGGCGCGGAAAAATGAAAGGAAAAGGATGAGACTCATCAACGACACGTCGAAAATTTTACAGCACCTACGAAAATTAATTGTAATAATAAAACACTCATTATAACACAATGCGAAATCAAAATATGATGTATGTACTTTGTGCTATACACAGTCATACATACTCCACTCGGGCACCAAACAAATTGAGATCTACATTACTGAGGACCAGTTGTACCAAATTCGGTTTAAACCGAGTGTACAGTAAACCTAGTTTAAAATTGACTGTCGGTTAATTTGTATGACCGTTGTAACAAAAACGAAGTGTAAACCAAGTTTAATGCATTTAAACTATATTAAAATTTAAACTGCGTTCAACTTGACTGGCCGATTCTGGGCCACTTAAACTCTAGTTAACTTTAAACTTTGTTGATAAAACAGATTTCCAGAGTTGAAATGAATTGAAAATTTTTAACTCGGCTTAAATTGTCGGTACGACTGGCCCTCACCGTTGCAAATAAACCTATAGTCGTCATGATGATCGTTTTCTGATCCACACGTTTTGCTCCCATAATTGTTTGTGGTTGTCTATGAACGCGCATCATAATTATGATCTATGTGTCAGTGGTTTCAGAGAATAAACAATGCAGTTTAACGAATTATAATTCGGATTAAGTGGCAGATAATTTTGCGTCGCATTAAAGAACGCGTAGTTATGATATTTTGACAAATACGAACTCCAATATTTCTTATTTCCAAAGTTATTCACGGCGCGATACTTTTTCTTCTACGTTGATCTTCCAATTGGACTGAAAGAAATATATCGATTAGGTACCAGTTTTTCGAATTATTTTTTAGAAATCGCACCAGGAGTATTGGGTTCTTTTCCAAGTCGACCTTCTAGAGTGCTATAAAAAAATATTGCTTTATTCTCTGAAAAAAAAAAAAAAAACAAAAACAAAAAAAAACTGTACTCTATTACCCCAATATTAAAATGAAAAACCACAAAGTCTGTGTGGGTTTTGTATTTTTTTTTAATATGAATCCGAAAATTGCTTGTAAAAAAAATATTGTAGGTACCGCATCTCTCATCCGATCCATCCTCGCAGTCTGATGTCCCATCGCATTGTGTTTTAGGTCGCTACGTATATTCTTGCATGAACTCCTTATAATATTTCATCCGGACCTCCGCTGTATTATTTTTTCGCCACGTCTCAACGCTTCCAAGGCTTGATAATAAGTGTTGGCGACTTCAGATTTTTCTCTTTTGAATGGTGTCCATTTGTCAGTCTTCTCACGTTTTCTACAAAATGATTCTCATAAGATTCATATTCGGTCAGCTGAAGTTTATTTGGCTCCCCCTCTTCTACTTCCCAGAATTTTCTTAATTGCTCCTCAATATTTACCACCAGATTACAGTGTTTAAATTCACGCTGAGGCACTTCACTTTGCACTCCTGACGCGACTCATTTAAACTGAGATTTTTCTTAACATATTCCGTCAATCCATTTTTTTTTTTTTTTCCGCCGAGCAAACAAATATTTGTATACTCGACACCGATGAGAATATCTACGTCGTCGTAGTCCAAGCTCAATTCCGCCAATCCGAGACCAGAACACGACGATTTCACCAAGTTAGAGGCCCCAGCATCAATTTTATAGATGCTATCGTCGTTCTGAGGGTGACGAACGAAATCATCATTCTCGAGAGCCACAAAAGTACCCTCAGTCATGGAAGAGAAAAGAGGCCATTGAGTCTTAGCCCTTCCACCGAGCTCCATGCCCAGTTGACCTACTTTAGGGATTTGGATGAATTTCGACCTCTGAAGATTAGATTTGTCAGCTGAAATTTTTATTCAATCTGACAAGTCTGACGTCAAATTAGATAGGAATCCTCCTCCTCCTTATCGTCAAAGCCTTGATAAAGTCGAATAAAAATCGGTTTTCGAACTTCTAAACTTTAACGATAAGGATGAATAGATGGAAAAATTTCAATTGAGTACCTCTCAAATCACTTAACATCACCTCCTGCAGAAGCGACCATCTTGACTATCGCTTTTAGTACACCAAATTACTAAATGATACAATCGCTATCCTTGAACATGAGCCCGCTTTAAAATATTGTTCCATGGATGGTATTTCATATGGAGCACTTGAAAAAGAGGTTTGAGAGACCTCGATGCCATCATCTAGAATCGTTGCATGAAGACAGAAATTATCTTAGCAGAACTGAAATGGTAAAGCGACTGGTAGAGAAATTAAGAATATTTCTCAACAATAGGAGTATCATCTTTTCTCACAGGATTATCCTCACCTTTGCATGAAGCTTTTTGAAGTAGGTATCGAAGTAGAAACATTTTTAATTTCCTTGTCTATTAAATTCTTCGCCTAAAACTTTTCTGAATCGATCTAAAACTCACTTTTTTCAGCCTTCTTGCCCGTGGGAAGGTCAGAAATCGAAGCTTTTTTTTTTAAAAAAATTACCTCCTTCTATCATGTTTAGAGTCTGAAAATTTTAATTAGTCTCATTCTTCTTACTGAGCGCGACATCGAGAGCTTCATACCTATGAGTAGTCATAAGCTGTCAATTCGAATCAAGGAATCAATCTTTCAAATTTGCTTCTTAGTTATCCAGCCAGCTTTAAGAAAAATAATTTTTCCGCTTACCAACTTACGACAAACGGAAAGACGAACTGAGTATCCTTTCGTCACGAGTGAAGACTTTTTAAACCAGATAACCACTTCTTAATTGATAATATCGTCTCTGTAACGTAAGCTGATTTGTGTAAACGAGTGGTCGAGTCCTTGAGACAAGACAAGGAAGAAAAAGTCAGGAGAGAGTGAAAGGCGACTTGGTTCTTGTACTTTTTTATAAACTGAGCAATCTGATAAGAAGTATGGCCGATGTGTGGTTGACCGACCAAATAATGCGCCTTCTCGTAATAGGGGGAGGGGAGAAGTTGATCTGATCATCAGTAGAGCATATCGCCAATAAACGGCCTATTCAACTACCGTTTTATGATCTTCTAAAATATATCAATAGAGATGTTGTTGAAGGACGCGAGGAATTCTATGATAAAAAGTTACTTTTTAAAGGAATTTGAAGGGCGAGAAAAATTGTATCCTCAACCTGTCGCAAACGTGATGGAAACTTTCTTCTCACCATTTCTCGATGTACAGTCCTGTATCTCTGCTTCTCATAAATGTTTCCCACTATATACCTTGCACTACACGTACAAAGGAAGTTTCCTTTGAGAATGTCTCGTTGCCAAAAGGGGTCACCTTTATTGGATTGTGCGGTGTATTAGTGAAATTTGAAATAAATAATTCTTATTTAACATGATATTATATTATTTTATTCTTTTTTTTTTTTTTACTACATTTTATTTATTAATTTTTTTTAAGCATCATTAACTATAGCGACATAATCATAAGATTTAACTCTCGGAAGTATTTAGAACGCTGTGGCCGCTTATATTCACCATCTTTTCATAAATTTCTGTTCAAGGTAGGGTACTCGTGCTTTCATTTCCAGGCTCTAGGTGTGAGAGTTCCAAAGTTCCACTGCTGGAAAATAGTCTGTTGATGAAATCAAAGCAGGAAGAATCATAATATTATATCCGTAAATAAGATACATGCTCTTAAGTTACGATAACACTGTCAATGAAATGTTGGCTCATATTACGATTGAATGATGCAATATCTACGTAGAGCATTATTTTAAGCAGTGGTGTAGCTGAGGAAGTTTTAGGGATCAGACTCTCACCTCTTTAAACTGAAAAATTTGTTATAAATACCATTAAAACACAGTGAAAGATGAACTATCGTCTGAACTTTCGTTTAAAACCACCTCAAAAATTTTCTGGCTGCGCGACTGGTAAGTGGTTGTTTTGGAGATTTTATTAAAAAAAAAAATGGAATCAATAAAGTTCAAGCGTGGTTCAATGAATTGTAAACTTTGAAAAAGAAAACTCGCAGCCTACTTCTTCAGCTACTGGGGAATGCTTTCATTGATTATGTTAATGGAGGCGACCAGGAAACCTCTTTTATGGAGTTGTTTATACTTTTTCTGGATAAAGGTAGAACTTAGTTCTTCACTACCGTGGGAGTATAGGCTCGACAGGAAGTCCATATCTTTCCAAGTTACCCCCTCTCAGATACAGCTCAATATTCGAATTTTAACAGGGAACCTGTTTTATCGGGGGGGTAAACTGAAGGAAAATGACGGGCGCCGGGCGCCGTCCGGCAAGAAAAAGGGACTTAGAAAAATTTTGATGAAGTGATAGGAGGGGGACTTATCCTCTCTGCTTCATGCAGTATATTATACTATATACTACGTATTATACTAGGCGTATACTAGGTCCAAGCCTCCTTTATACTAGGTCTCTCTGTTTCATGCAGTATATTATACTAGGTTTATACTACATATTATACTAGGCGTATACTAGGTCCAAGCCTCCTTTACAGTCTAGGCATCCTTCATACCATAAGCTTACAAGATCTTTATCAATAGCTTAAACTATCAGTTTGTCCTAGCTCTGTACTAGGTCTTAGGCTTCCTTTATACTATAGGTCTAGGAGGTCTGTATTAGTGGTTTTACTAGCTCTGTGACGTCATCAGATAGTGATGGCACGATGATCGTGACGTCACAGATCTCCATCGTGACGTCACCAGATCGTACCGTCATTAGATTGTGTGACGTCATCAGATTATGACGTCATCAAATCGTGATGTCATCAGATCTCCGAACTGATAACAGTAGGAACAAAGTTCACTCTACTTGAGACGACAAAAAGCAAAAAATGACACTCACATGATTACTCCCACAAAACAGGTTCCCTGTTTGCCTCAATTAACAGAGTTAATGAAGGCAATTCCGAGCAGCTAACTGTGTGGGCTGCGAGTTTTTTTTTTCCAAGTCCCTTTCCCATCATTTATAGCTTTTTTCAAATCCTACGTTTTCCCGGACGGCGCCCGGTCCTGTCATTTTTCTTCAATTTACCATCTCTTCGCCTCCCACCCTACATAAAACAGGTTTTTGTTAAAACCAGAAGTCCAATATTGGACGTAACGATAGTGGGAACCGCGCAACATCTTTCCTCATTTAATAGAACGACTCCTCTAACTTCCTTCCTTACTCCCCTTTTTTCGTTCTTGAGTTGATATTTTTTCAAGTCCCTTCCTTAATAAACCTTGAGACTTTATATTCCTTCAGATCCATAGCATGATTCATCTGCCTCTCCTTGTACCTTTTAGTGGAGATTTATCTGATTACGTGATACTTTTGGGATATCACAGTATGTTCTTGCCCTTTGATGGATATTTATCCGAAAGCGCTTGCTTATAAATTTTCAAAGTAAATTACGACTCTAGTAACTATTCTCCCTATGCTCTTCAGTCAAAACCCTCTTGGTAGCGTTACGCCCTCCACCAAATCAGAACCCCCCTCCTTTGGTCTATATTTTCACCTGATGATTTCACGTCCCTCCGATGTCATACGCTTCTCCGTGTTAATCATCTCTTTTCTTCCCTCTTCAATGAAGTTGTTTCAAGTGCGCCTTTACTGTACAAAGACTTGAGCCATAAATTTATCCAAAACCCTAAATTAATTCAACTCAAGATAGGTTTGACTTGGTTTCCTGTCGGACGCGAATATGTCTGAAGATGTATTAATAGCGCGTTCCGCGTTGAAGAAAGGCCAAAACTCAATAGATTGGGTTATCCATGAAAAAAAATTGGTAGTTTTCTTCAAAAAGCATTGGTGTGTACTCAAATATTACTCACCTTATCCAACGTTTTTTTGGCAATAATCTTGCTCGAGAAATATAATAACCTGTGCCAACTCCCAAGATTACGGCTACGATGTAAATGAAAACTGCGTATAAGATAGTAATTGATGACGATAAAAATGCTTCTCGAAGCTTTTGTTTCAGAGACGGTGAAATTTGAGGCTGTAGATACTGACAAACAGGGCATGATTTTACATTAGCTGATTGAGTTATGAGAGAAATGGATTCTGTTTGCTGAAGAGGTGTCGTGATTTCTGCATCTGCTTTGCTCATGGTTGATGACTTCGGTGTTGCGATATGAAATACAGTCTCAGAGTTCGTTTTGGATTTGTTCATTTGAGATTCTTGAATGGTTACAGAATCAAATGATGTTAATTTCTTGCATGATGTTCCATTAACTAAGGTTTCTCCTTCCGGACAAAGGCAAGTCTGCAAAAATGTATATGGTAAATTACCGTAACATTATATTGAAGACCCCGCGAGTTCGTTTGAAACTTCATTTCGATGTATATTTTTGTAGATCATGGTCTGAAGTTACAAACCCTGTCTTTATATGTATTATGTATACACCGAAATAAAATTTAAATAAATCTATGTACCTTCAAGAGATGCACCCATCAAACTTGGTGCATCTTCTTTGCGACGTCGAAAAACAAAATAGGTACATACACAATTTTTTCCGAATTTCTGAAGTGATGCTAGTGGTACGATATGAGCAGACTGAGAGTTTCAGGTCTCTTGGGCACTGTAACGAATACGACATTGTCAAACCATTTCTCGTGCTCGTTGTTCTTTTACAGTGCCCAAGAGGTACGGGACGTAAACCCCTCATTTTGCCTACAGCCCACCACCTCGAAAATTCTAGAAAAAAATTTTCTTTTTTTTTTTTTGACTTATTTTTATGCTTTTCGTTTCGGTTCTGAACCGAAAACTGGAATTTCTGATGAATATTGATGACCTAAAATTTAATCATCAATCCCAAAGCTACTAGTATATGCCTGTCGTCTAGTGTAAAAATAAGTAGGTATACGCAATTTTGCAAACGTACTGGAGTAGATACTGGATATTTATGTATAGCTTGCAAATATTCGAAAGATGAAGTTCAAATTCTTTGCATTCTTTGCTAAGTCATTGAATCCTTTCTGAAGAAAATGACTTCAACAAATTGACAATAATTGTAAAAAAAATTGACGCCCTAAATGCATGTTATAATTATGTAACTTGAAATGAACACTCACAAATTTCAGATGACTGTTGAAAACATTAATAATTGAAAATAAATTGACGCCTCGAATGTATGTTATATGTAACTTCAAGTGAACACTCACAAAATTCAGATGACCACTTGATGATAAACAGAGTTTTTCGCAACCCCCATTATTTTGAAGGCATTTTCCTCTGGCAGGCTCAACTGTCTGCTTGAAAACACCTGTAATTTTTAGAGAACTGCCTCCATCGGCTTTCAAATCTGGAAGAAAATTTTTTAGAAAGAAAAAAAATAGAATACAGATAGGTAATAGGTACATCAGAAAGAATGAATTAGGTATTAATAAATATTATTACCTAATTTTATTTTATTTCGAAGAGATATTTTCTTGTCTGAAAGTCCAATATCTTCAATATCGCCTCTGAAAGCTATATGAATCGTGAAGTTATCATCTGACCAAATTAAGTTGCTGTACCATCCGAAACTTGTTATACTTTCTATATTACCCATGCTTTTTGTACTTACTCGTACCACATTCGGTAAATCTAAAACAAACCAACTAAACGTATAATGAATAATAATTATCATTCTGTATGTTGCGCACGGCGGTCCGTACGCCACGATGAAGAGGAAATAGGAACCTGTCGGCTCCGAAGGCTCCTGAACGCCTCGGGTGGAGGATCGGCGTTACGCGACATTATAAAGAAAAAGTCTCTTTCGGTGTATGGCAATGTACGTTTATTTCGATAATACGACAACAAATGAGTGAAAGAGAAAGGGAGAAGAACGGTTGACTGGAATTAAAGAAAGCTGGAGAGTGATCGGCCGGTGCTACAAAGTTGAGGGGGAAGAGAAGACCAGTCCCGCGGTCACCGCGGAGGCTAATCAAGAGGAAGCACTGTTGTACCCGCGGACACCGCGGCGAGCAACAGGAGGAAGTTCGGAGAAGATGAGCAGTTCAGTCCCGCGGACACCGCGGAGGCTAACCAAGAAGATGTACTGTCGTACCCGCGGACACCGCGGCGAGCAACAGAAGGGGAGTTTGGAGATGTTAGTAGATCAGTCCCGCGGACACCGCGGAGGCTAATCAAGGGGATACGCTGTTGTACCCGCGGACACCGCGGCGAGCAACAGGAGGAAGTTCGAAGATGTTAGTAGATCAGCCCCGCGGGCACCGCGGAGGCTAATCAAGAGGATACGCTGTTGTACCCGCGGACACCGCGGCGAGCAACAGGAGGAAGTTCGAAGATGTTAGTAGATCAGTCCCGTGGACACCGCGGAGGCTAATCAAGAAGATGTACTGTTGTACCCGCGGACACCGCGGCGAGCAACAGAAGGAAGTTCGGAGAAGTGAACAGACCAGTCCCGCGGACACCGCGGAGGCTAACCGAGAGGATACGCTGTTGTACCCGCGGACACCGCGGCGAGCAACAGGAGGAAGTTTGAAGAAGTGAACAGGTCAGTCCCGCGGACACCGCGGAGGCTAACCGAGAGGATACGCTGTTGTACCCGCGGACACCGCGGCGAGCAACAGGAGGAAGTTCGGAGAAGTGAACGGATCAGTCCCGCGGACACCGCGGAGGCTAACCGAGAGGATACGCTGTTGTACCCGCGGACACCGCGGCGAGCAACAGGAGGAAGTTGGAAGATGTTAGTAGATCAGTCCCGCGGACACCGCGGAGGCTAACCGAGAGGATACACTGTTGTACCCGCGGACACCGCGGCGAGCAACAGGAGGAAGTTTGAGAGAGAGATAGGAAAGCTAAACCCGCGGACACCGCGGAGAATAACCCGAAGGGATAGGTAAGCGAGAAGAAAGCGAGGGAAGCTAAGGAAGCCGAGTAAGCCGAGAAAGAGAAGACTATACCCGCGGGCACCGCGGCGAACAGCCCAAAGAGGTAAGAAGCTATGAAAAAAGGAAGAAGGCAAGGAGAGAAGCGAGAGAGCTGGCAAGAAAGCTGGAGAGTAAGCTGGGTGAAGCCGAAAGAGAAGTGATGAAAAGTGGCTCGCGGAGCCTATTTTATAGGGTGTTTTGGGCGCGATCTCCGCGCGATCACGTGAGGACGGTGGTAGGAGTATTTTCTACTTTTGGGGGTAGTTCGCGTAGAGTACGCGTTCGTTAAGAACGAAGATGAAAGCAACATGAAAAGAACTGTTGACGCGCGAGAGAAAATACTTATTCGAAAAATATATTCGAATAATTATTTGAATTCGTGAGTACAACATGTATTATTATTATTACTACGATAATATTATTTTCGAAATAACCGTTGTTAGGGTCTTGATGCAATTTTATTCAATTTTACATGGAAGTGAATCAAAAATCAGAAAACGAAGCCGGTACGGGTACGAAACGTTCAGGTAATTGACTTTCATCTAATACGTAATTCCTTTCCGTTAAAAATTCTGCAATACGGTTTCTTCTTTACTTCTCTCGCCCAAAAATGCGAATGAGATGGCCATTATCAGTTAAAAACTTCTATATCAGGGTACATATCACTAC
This sequence comes from Aspidiotus rigidus, assembly GCA_035079385.1. Lineage (NCBI taxonomy): Eukaryota > Metazoa > Arthropoda > Insecta > Hemiptera > Diaspididae > Aspidiotus > Aspidiotus rigidus. The sequence goes on along the minus strand of JAVHKY010000015.1, from coordinate 910,925 downwards.
ATACAGAGCGATATAGAGGCAATTATTTGTACACCATTTTTGAGTCTGCCTCAAGAAATTGTACTCTAAATTTTTGGTTTTTTTCCGGGCTCTCATCTCTGATTGTGTTCATATTAACAGGGAACCTGTTCTATAGGAGTTTATTTTGAAAAATTTGCGGTTACGCCGTACGCCGTGTGATGTTCGGTAAAAACTGACCTACCTAAAATTTTTCCAAATTCCAACCTAATATAATATTATAGTTCGATGACCAAAATTTTTCAGTTCAGCGCCTCTATACAGCGTAGCTCAAACCTGGACTTTCCGGGACTCCAATTTTGAATTCAATTCTCAAAACCAACTCGACCCATGGAACAGGTTCCCTGCATTCATCGCTCAACTTTGTTTAGGAAGCTGAAGTTTTTTCAAAAATCGAGGCTACTCGCGCGCTAAAATTATTCAACAAAACCAACCGCAAACTTTTTCTTCCTATTCATGAACTGATAACTTATCTTCATTCTGGAATTACTTGTACCGAGAAAAAATGACTACGCGATTCAAAATAAGCTGCCCTCCCTTTCCTCCAAAAAAGAAGAAAACATTTCCGAGGAAGAAACTTTCCAAAAAAAGAATGAAACGGCTTTTCCATCTTTTTATCAATTCGAATGTAAGTTGGAATTAATAAAGTGATGGCAAGGCAGCTCCATACTTGATTTTAAAATATACACACGAGGTACTGAATTCATTTTCGGATTATTCCAAATGTACCAGTTTAGACAAACTTGAAAATTTATGAAATAATATTCTTTCTTGAATGAAAAATTTGCTTCAACATGCCAATAAATTTACAAAAAAGTATTGCATACAATTTTGTTCAACCCCCCTCCCCTCTTCTAAAAGATTTTCTAGCTAGGTACGCCATTTATACCATCATATTATTTGCAAAATGAAGGCAAAAGACTATCAATACGTATGAAAATTTCCTTGTGAGTATCCACACCGAAAATTATGCTGTATTATTATTTGATAATAACCGGAATTCGCATTGGAGAAAAACTTGATCTCATCTATCTCTCTATCCAAGAAACAGACTCTGCCCTGATTTCTCATGTAGTGTAAGGCGAGATTTTCTATCGCAATGATTTCCTCATCTACGAATAAAATTTTTCTAGAATGAGGTTCTCCATCCATTGAGATTCTTTCAATAACAGCGACTGAGTTTTCTTTCACGAATAGAACGAACATAAACCTGCAATTAAAATTAATAAAATCAATACAAAAGGATTTAACCGTGGAGAGAATTTAATTAGAACAAGAAAAAACTGGCTTTATTCTCCACATACAAATAAGTTTTTACAACAGAAGTTCGACGTTTCGAAGCATCCCGCTTCTTCATCAGGAACTAGAATAAAACTGACAGGCAAAAACGGATGGGCATACTATTGGTGTCGAATCTGTTCACCCTCACGTTAATGTTTCGGCCACGAAAGAATTTTTAAAAAACCATCAGGAGGTGTTAGTATTAAGAGCAGATAAAGGCAATGCCACTGTACTGATGAAAAAACCAGACTACAAGGAAAGAGCGCTAACTCTACTCCAAGATACCACTACTTATCGGGTGCTAAACCATGACCCGACTTCCAGACTACAACGCGAAAGTAATGAATATGTGAAAAGAATGTTTGATAAAGGGTGGATTGATTACCCGGTAAAACGTTTCCTCACTCGCTACGACTGTGTGTCTCCGAAATTTTATGGTTTGCCCAAAATCCATAAAGAAAATAATCCACTACGTCCTGTCATCTCTTTCGTTAGGGCTCCCACTTATCAACTATCGAAATTCATATCTGATATTTTGTATAACATACGTAACGACGATTACAATGTACGATCCTCCAGTATATTCCGTGAAAGACTATCACAGATCACTCCAGATCCTGACTTTTTGCTTGTTTCATTCGACGCTACGGCCATGTTCACCTGCATATCAGTACAGCTTACAATTGAAATCATCGAGAAACGTTGGCAAGAACTAGCCGGCATTCATACGGCGCTGAGGAAGGAGATGTTTTTTGAGGTTTTGGAATTCTGTCTCGGCAACGGTTACTGTAGCTATGATGGTACTATATACAGCCAAATCGACGGCGTAGCAATGGGTAATCCTCTTTCACCGATTGTCACTGAGATTGTGATGGACCATCTCTTCGATCTCATCTTTGAAAAATTCTCATCTAATATTAAGATAGGAGTTAAATATGTTGACGACAGTATGTTTTATGTTCACCGTTCCATTTTTGATGATTTTTTTAAATTTCTTAACAATTTTCATGACCGTTTGAATTTTACTTTTGAACTGAATCTGACTCTACTTTGAATTTTTTAGACATTAGTATCATTAAACTTCAGGACAAATTTATTTTTAGACATCTCGAAAAACCTACCCACACGGGCAGGTGTATCAACTTTTATTCTAATCAACCTTTTAAATTTAAATTGAATACGGCTGTTAATCTTAAGAATAACCTCATATCCAGTTCCGACTCTTGTTTTCATGACGACATGCTTAATCATTTACAATTTATCCTCAAAAATAATGGGTATCCTTTTTCTTTCATTAATAACGTAATTAAAACTCCTCTTGTTAGGTCTACTCGGATAACCCAAAAGAAAAGATTCTTCTCTATACCCTACATAGGAAAAAGCAGTACAATCATACGTAAGCACTTGCTTACTCTTGACCCTGATGTTAGTATATCTTTCGGTAACCACAACACCAGCAGAGAAATGTTTTTCTCCCACACTAAAGATAAAGTCCCTGTGGAAAAAAGATCTGGTGTTGTCTATTCTATCCCCTGTTCTGGCTGCCCCAGTACTTATGTGGGTGAAACTCGCCAGTTGCTTAAATGTCGTGTTAACCAACATAGGAATGATGTCAAGAATCGTAGCGATTGTACGGCTTTATCCTCCCACTCTCTTGGCACTGGTCATCAGTTTGACTTTCCCAAGACAGTGATTGTAGGAAGAGAAGACAATGATAAAAAGAGGAAAATTTTAGAAATTGTCAATATTATTAAAAGTAAGAATACGGTCAACTTTAAAACCGATACAGGCGACCTAGCGAATGTTTATTCTAATGTCATCACATCGAACGGGTGAGTCAGCTACAATTTTCGACTGGCTCATCTGTTCGTTGTGTTTTCACCTTTTTCTCCGTTTTTGCCTGTCAGTTTTATTCTAGTTCCTGATGAAGAAGCGGGATGCTTCGAAACGTCGAACTTCTAGAATCAATGCGTTTTTTAATTTTACGGTCATCCATCATAGAGAAATATACTCAAAGAGAGTAACGAACAAATACAAGAACCGCACAATATTATAAACAGACCGAGCGCTTTCGACTAAACAGTCATTCTCACGGTATAGAAAGCGAGTGTGCGGTTCTTGTATTTGTTCGTTACTCTCTTTGAGTATATTTCTCTACGTCGAACTTCTGTTGTAAAAACTTATTTGTATGTGGAGAATAAAGCCAGTTTTTTCTTGTTTTAATAAAATCATTCTGAGTCATTGAATTCCCGGAATCTTATTATTTTTTTTGTTTAACTCACCCGATAGATGGAGCGAGAGTACAGTTCACTGGTGAATATGAAGAATTCCCCACTAATATATTCACACTCACCCGTGAATGCATATTTATAACTTTAATGGTATGAATTTTTTGGTCTATCCAATACAGATTATTGGCATGATCATCAAATTCCATTGAATTGATAGTTCCCAATCCAGCGTCTAGGATCAATTCTAATTCTTCAGTTTTTGGTTTCCAAGAGTATATTCTTTGTTTTTCCATTTCAGTTAGAATAACGCTTCCTGTGAAATATGAAATCAGTCTTTTCATTGTACATTGAATGATGTTAGCCTGCGCATAATACGACCAGCGATAGAGCTGCAAAACAGCTCTGATGCATACACCATTCAGAAGTATAGGTAGGAGGATTGAGAGGGGTCGAACGATCTTTCTTGAATGAAAAATTTGCTTCAACATGCCAATAAATTTACAAAAAAGTATTGCGTAGAAGTTTGTTCAACCACCCTCCCCTAAAAGATTTTCTAGCTGGGTATGCCATTTATACCATCATAATATTTGCAAAATGAAGGCAAAAGACTATCAATACATATAATATCTCGCGCATCAAGAAAGAAAACGTGAAACAAGCCGAGGAATGAGCTTTAATTAGTTGAAAACTAATTCCAAAAAACAAACTTTTTCACAATAAAAGTGACAGCGAAGCGATAGAAACGAACAGTAAAGCTACCATCTAGATACTGGTTAAAAAGGAAGGAAGAACACCGAGCAAGAGGGCGACAGGATCAGTCATATCGCACACGACGATGCGAGTAAACGATAAACCGAAAGAAAGGAAAGATAAGAGAGAGTGACGAATGAATTATACATACATATGAAAATTTTCTTGTTTTCTCTTACTTTTGCATATTTTTCTAAATATTTACCGTCTATTGAATTGTAGACAATTGTTGAAATACAACTGATATTTATCGTATTTTTCTGGATGAAAGTTGTATTTGTATTTCTATAAGAATGCAGCAAGCCTACGACGTATAAAGAATTCTGATACGCTGCTATTAGAGTATCATCAGGACAATAAACACTGTTCATATCATTAAAGAAAAGAGGTTTATTGGCCCCTTGGCAGTAACAATCATAACTAGTTTTTGATGCTGCAAGACACATGTGAGAGCAACTTGAACGATTACATGGATCCTTAATCTGTAATAAATTAGAGAAAAAATTTTATTCATGACTGACATTATCTGATGTGAGTTTAAAGAAATTCTTTTAAAAAACTCAGAAGAAAATAAAATTAAATTGCCATCTGTCTTTACTCATTTGGCAGTAGAAATAAGAAACAAAACAATATCTTTAAATTTTGAATGAGTCGACACAGGAGGGCTTGCGATAGTATATTATTACGCTATATAAAGAAACGAAGTAAGCAATTTCTAAGCGAGCATTTCGGGGACCCAAGCCCAAGCGCAAGTTCATCATTTACGTCGTTCTTGCTCGCTATTTTAACGAGATAACGCAATGTGCGCGCGCGCGTCTTCCCTCCCTGAAACAGGAAACGCGACTTTGCGCCCTCCAAAGAAGCACGGTCGATGGTATTGTGAGGAAGCAGGACTTGTTTGGAGAGAAAATCACAAGATCTACGGCGAGATTGTATAAATCCACAACAAAGCTTACCATATTATCAAGATTTACAGGGGGAGAACAGTATACATATCATATAAAAAGGAAAAAATTCAAAAAACGACAAAATGATCGTATTTTAATTAGAATAAAATGGGATATAATTATTTAGGTAACGTAACAGATTTAAATTTTATCGGTGAAGTATACGTTAACTCTTAAGCAAAAACTAGGCTAACTTCACCCTTTATTTTCAAAAAACATACACGACGTTTCGAACGAGTAACCGTTCTGTTTCCATTCTCCATTTCTATTTCCACAACACCGAGAGAATTACGCAGGTTCTTAATTTGATTGGGGCGGAAGAATTTCTCCCAATTACTCTTTCCTCACTGTCTCTTTCCTCCTTTTATTTTCACTGATTTTTCTCGCCATTTTATATTTTTCATTATTATTCTCCTTAGCCATACCCTTCAATAACAAAGAAATTATAGGTATCTTAAAGGTATGGCTGATTAAAACGATTTTTGAAAAACTTTTCAAAAATGCCATAACGTATTACCTCTACATAATATTTATTTACAGTTTAAATCGTTCAACTTACTTTGTCTGGTGTTAGTGAACGATGGTCAACATATAAATGATTGATCGAAAGAACGTCACTTTTAACAGAGAAATTCTTGAAAATTGTGGGTACATCGCAATCATGTACTGAGCATTTCATTATATTTTTCCGAGTAATATTCGGCCAATACACAATATCACCGAAAACTGCGAATGACGATATATTGAATAGGTTCGATCCACCAGGTGATAAAATCTATTAGTCATTAGTCATCAATTACTCGATTTCATAATTGTACTATTTACTCGTGTAATACTTTATGGCTGCGTATCCATCCACTTTGCTTGATTAAAAATTCCTCGCTACAAAATTCAGTTATCTTAGGTTACCTATTTAATTATTTTATTTCAACGAGTGCCAGCTACACGAGTTCAGATTTTTTCAAAGGAGGTGGAGGATCTTTTATTTTGGAGAAGAGAATGTAGTCAAGGGAGTGATACTTAGTAAAGGAAAGGCAAATTTTGTCATCAAGTTTTTGGAAAATAGATAGGTAAGAATGAATATTTTAAGAAAATGCAGGACCTCTTAAATGACAATGCGTACCACTCATACAATTTTCAAACATAACCCCACAACTAAATTAGAAACTAATAGTAACGATGTTATTAAAAATACATACGTCTAATGGCACTATTGATTATCGTTTTAAGAAAATCCTGATCCAAACACAATTCTGTTCCTCCCAAATCATACGATCTTCCTAAAATACACAAACCCAATCTTCCTCTCTGTCCTGCAGTATCTTTCACAAAATCTCTTCTCTTCTCTCTATCCAGTTTCCCAGCCAACATACTTAATAATATTGTAAGAAATTACGATACGTTCTCCCTTTTACTTCCTGATAATATGATTTCGGACATAACTTTGGAACATAATGATGAATTTCTATCTACCTATTGACTTAGTTTCTGTGTACACTAACGTACAAGTAGACTTAGCTATTGATATTCTTTCTGAAAAATGGGACGATATAAAACCTCTAACTGCCCGCAATAGAGATTTGTTCTTTGAAGCCATCTTCTTTTGCCTATGTAATAATAAGTTTTAATGATATTTTCTACTCTTAAATTTCTGGCTGGCCTAAAATTCTCCGAAAACTTGATGACAAAATTTGTGTTTCCTCTTCTGATGATTATCGCTCCCTTGACAGTATTCTATAGAACCTATATCTTCTTTTGAAAAAATCTGAACTCATCAACAAAACTCCATATTCTGAGTATCCACTTTATTCTTATGTTGGTGAAACTCTTCAGTACCTCGACCGGATCGAGAATATCCCAGCATAAGAGAGATGAAAGGGACCATAGCGATAGCTTTGCTTTATCTTAACATGTTACCGAAAATAATCATAAGTTTAATTCTGATCAAGTCTGTATTCTAGCGTATGAGAAAAATACTAGAAAAAGGAAAATTTGTGAATGAATTTAAATTTTGAAAAAAAAACACAGTCAATTTTAAGCGCGACATTCAATAATTAAATCTACATATTTATAAGCTACTATCCCTTGGTGTTACTGATCTTCCTGCTTTTTCATACTTTTTCAATTCTTCGCTCTCCTCTCGTCATCTCTTGTTCAGTTTTTTTTACTTGTTCACTTGGACAAAGATAATTATCTAAGTTCGTCGAAACGTCACAATATTACGTTTATCTCTGTGTAATTATTTATTGTGCGATCAAAGTCGAACTCTTTTCTTCTTCGAATATATTTCTCTTTGCACAAAAAAATTCCCTTCATCTATAGGGGTTTAAACCTGCACTAGATGGCGCTACAAAATTACCTGCGCGGGTGAAGTTGAGTGATTGATCGTGGATAGTTTTAGGCGGAAATACTGTCAACTTCAAGAGGGTAAAAAATGATGGAAAATTGTTCTGCGTACCTAGTTAAATTGATTATAATTCGATTTCTTAAACGACAGTGCAATAAAATGTAGGATAAGTTTTCTTTTAAAATGAAGTTCTAGGTTTAAATTTTGCCGTAGTCGAACGGTGAAATCATCATGATCACTCACTCAGTAATCGACAACACGCAGGGTGCCAACCTTTGAAACTCTAAGTTTAAATCCCAATAGCAATGTTGTGTTTTTTTTTCTTGTTCTACTTTCTAAGAATATTATAAGTTATAACCATAAACTTCTATACCTTTCATTATAATATTCTTGTACGCTTGTTAAATGAATAAATAATTGAAAATAATAATTAATTTTTCAGAAAACACGGTGCATTATAAGAGTTGGTATTTTGAAAAGATACTTATAGGGTCTATAGACCACTCACTTTCAAATCCCTGCCTTCGAAAGTGGACGAATAAAATTTCCATTCATCATCGCGATTGTCTAACCAATAAACACGATTTTTAGTGGAATCAATTGCTAGCCATTTCGGAGCTTTCAAATCTTGACGTATCAAAGTTGGTTTCGAACTTTTAGTTAGCGAATATTTGTAGAGGTTGTATCGCTGTGGGGATTTTCGATCGATCCAAAAAAGTAGTCTGAGTAGCACATCAGACTAAATCATACTTAATGCATCACTTCTCATTTGATACGGTCATATTTTGCCTCTTACCTTTTATCTATAGAAATTGTTAGAAAAACGGGGTCTTCGACGAATTTACTTTGTAGATTGACGCAGATCGTTAAATTTTGATTGCAAATTTTGATCTGCGAACGAGATATGTAATACGTATTTGATGTTATCCAGTCCATCACTGGACTTGTTATTTGTTCTGTGAAAAAAAAAAGGAAGTAGTGCAGAATACTATAGAAGTAATACTTTTGTACTTGTTAAATTTATAATTAGTTTGTACTAGTTTTGAAACTTGGAAAAATCTCGGAATGACGTTGCGAAATACAACCCCGGATTTAGGATTTTTGGGCCCGGGGGCCAGCGGCGGTGGAGGCCCCTATTAAATTTTTCTACCCAATTGCCCTCCCCTCCACCAAAAAAAAAGTGAGGGTGGTGGAGGCTCGGGGCCATGGCCCCCTTGGCCCCCCCCTAAATCCGGGGTTGCGAAATATGGAATAATTTTGATCTTCGAGGTATTTATAGATATGAAGAAGAGAACTTTGAGAAAATGTTGACTCCCAAACTGTATAATGTATGAGGAAAGAGATTTGAATATATTTGAAAATTTGGAGCTGTGTATGAGGGGAGAGGATGTAAAAATATTGCTCTCGCAGACGTAGTACGTATGTGATCAGAATTTATAAAAAGAGAAAAGTAGGTCCAGCCAGTTATCATTTCGCTGTTACTAAGATCGACTGAACGGAATGCTTAATATGTTCAACAATCACCCGATTCTTACATACTCGTATTCCTACCTGGCAAAATTCGGAGCTCCGAACGACTATGGAAAGAGGACTTGAAAAAAATTCGTCAATATGGTATCAAAATCAAATAATCGAGATTAAATTATCGACAGTTCTTTTCCGTAGTTTGTTTAGTCTTCATTTTTTCATCACAATTAATAATATAATTGTAACAGGTACCTCTCTTATAACAGTTGCCCGTTGGACCCCTATTGACAATCCGTATTGTGCCCATTTTCTCTAACCTGATGTTTGAAGTTGAACTCCTACTACAAGTAAGCTATCAATAACTGAGATACACAAAAGGAAAATAAGAAATCTTTGCCTTGCAGTCTTACAGTCTGAATATATTTTATTATCTCATTATTTTAACACCATAAATAACCAGGGTTTCTGTTCCAAATATTTGAAAATAGAATTCAGTGTAGCTTTCAATTTCTCATTTCATGGAGAGAGATTGCAATCATCACTTGTATTTCATGAAAAAAATCAAAGCTGGATTATTTTTCAAACAATGAGATTGCTATCTAGTCAATATCGTCACCAAAGACCTATAAAACTGCGAACAGAGAACGTAGGTATTCAAGTAAGATGCTCGCTAATTTTGAATAGACAAGAAACGAGCATGGAAAATCTTAACAGAATTTTCAGTGTAATCGATCAAAAGTAATAAAGCGCTTGTATAAGGGAACCATTTGTTTGTCAAAACCTGGATTGGTAGTGGTATGGAAAATAGTATCCCCATGTCAACATTGCTGCTTTTTAATTCAAAAAATTGTACTGTATGCGCTATGTATCAGCTTTCGACTTTGAGGTATTACAGATAAGATGTGTATGCTAGCAGACATATTTTTACAGTGCGGTGTTGAGAAGCCTTAATTATAACTAAAGCTTTTACAAGTTTAAAGTTTTGAAAAAAAGGTCCTTACCTGTTGTACTCATTGGAATAAAATTAGATGCATTGTGTCTTGTCACCATTCGTTTTCCAAAGATTGTTGTATATTCACGAGTACGGTCATACCAGGACCAGTAGGGAGTTCTTTCAGCATAGAAAATATCAATTTTAGGACCGTTGAAACTAATTCCCTCAATTTCAAAAGTTGTCCTGTACTCGAGCATCGGTATTGACAATGAATCATGCGGTATATCTAACGAAAATTCTTTATTATCATTCAAAAAAATTCCCGTGATATTCAGAATTTCACGCTTTGATTCCTCTTGGGATCTGCATCTGTAATACTCGTTGAAGAAAGGATCGAGAGAATAATGCGAATGGTTACGTTTGAACTCGTTGTAATAATCCTGACATTTTCTTTCTGGAAACTCAACTCGAACTTCTAGAGTGCTATAATAAAGTATTGCTTGATTTTCTAAAAAAAGAAGTTGTCAACTATCACCCAAACATCAAAATGGAAAAGTCTGTTTTTTTGTTTCTTTATGTGACTACGAAAATAGCTTATAAAGAAAATTGTAGGTACCGCATCTCTCATCTGATCCATCCTCGCAGTCTGATATCCCATCGCAAACATCAATGAAATCCATAACTCTGCCATTTTCGCAAGTAAAGCCTGAGGATTGGTGCACTGCGCCGGTAGTCTAAATGCAAATGCGTATAAGAAAAAATGTGAGTAAATTTGTCGAAAGTATCCGAATTGAAATATTAGACCCAATAATTCTCTTTTTTCGGAAGAAAGGTACTGGGTTCGAGAGATAAATATGAAAATTATCCGATTTCTCATACAGAAAACGACTGAGTTGGTCTCATACGTCTATAATATCCACACTCTCTTTTGTTTTCAACCTACACAGTAAATGTGATTGGTTTAAATGAAGTATTGTCAACAGTACTAAATTTTTGAAATACAATTGACTTTGGAAGTCGATAATCCCTTAGATGATGAACCTTTGAAGAAATACTTCGACCAAGATTGTAGTTCATGAGTCGACATTTTGTCCTTTCAAGCGTGGACAGTAAATATCCATGATGGATTTACGACAAAAAAATACTTATTTTAGTATGTAATTCATAAAAAACTTACGTATGACCGAATTAAAATCCGTGAAAGAGTTTACAACACGATAGGAACAAACAAATTTTTCGTACAACCCAGATTCTTGGGTGGGAACGTGAACATATTTTGATGTATAGGTCCAGCACTATATAGAAATCAAGTTCGGAACGGAGCGAACTTTGCTGAAGTGACGACTTACCTGGCTCCTGACTCCCCAACTGCTAATGTAGTAATACAGATTAAGATAAATCAGTAAGCTTTTCATTTCGTGAATCTATGGCGCGGAAAAATGAAAGGAGAAAGGATGAGACTCATCAACTACACGTCGAACATTTTACAGAACCTACGAAAATTAATTGTAATAATAAAACATTCATTATAACACCAAGCGAAATCAAAATACGATGTATGTACTTTGTGGTATACACAGTTATACATACTCCACTCGGGCACCAAACAAATTGAGATCTACATTACTCCGGACCAGTTGTAACAAATTCGGTTTAAACCGAGTGTACAGTAAACCTAGTTTAAAATTGACTGTCGGTTAATTTGTATGACCGTTGTACCAAAAACAAAGTGTAAACCAAGTTTAATGCATTTAAACTATTGTCAAAATTTAAACTGCGTTTAACTTGACTGGCCGATTCTGGGCTAGAGTTAAACTCTAGTTAACTTCAAACTTTGTTGGTAAAACAGATTTCCAGAGTTGAAATGAATTTAAAATTTTTAACTCGGCTTAAATTATTGGTACAACTGGCCCTCACCGTTGCAAATTAACCTATAGTCGTCATGATGATCGTTCATCTGATCTACACGTTTTGCTCCCGTAATTGTTTGTGATTGTTTATGAACGCGCATCATAATTATGATCTATGTGTCAGTGGTTTCAGAGAATGAACGATGCAGTTTAACAAATTCTAATTCGGATTAAGTGGCAGATAATTTGGCGTCGCATTAAAGAACGCGTAGTTATGATATTTTGACACATACGAACTCCAATATTTTTTATTTTTAGAAGTTATTCACGGCGAGATACTTTTTCTTCTACGTTGATTTCCCATTTCGACTGAAAGAAATATATCGATTAGGTACCAGTTTCTCGGATTATTTTTTAGAAATCGCACCAAGAGTATAGGCTTCTTTTTCCTAAACATGGAAACCTGGATAATTCTTGGTGAAAAAAGGAGGAATTTCTTGACCTTAGAATTTGATTTTGAGATTTGGCCAGTGTCAGACACTTGCTTGTAGTAGTTACATGTGAACTGATTCATAAAAAATGTTCTGGCGTAGCCAAATAAATAAAGATCATGTTTCATGTCTGTTATAGTTTAAAATATAAATCTAGTATGCAATATCGAATAATTTAGTGTTGTGAGGAGGTAGTTCCGTTCGTTTGCCCCCTTCTTTGTCTAGAATAATTCTAGTTTTCAATGTATAAGTCTAGTTTAGAATATTTAAAGCTAATAGCTTTCTTCTAATCTTATGGTATAAGTAACAGAAGCCTAGACCTAGTATGAAGCTAGTGTAAAAGAGGTTTGGATCTAGTATAAGCCCAGTATACAATATCAAATAGTATAGCTTAGCTATTTAGTAGCCTAGTATACTGTAAGGCCTGATATACTAAGCTAGTATACTGTATATTAGGTCTTGGTTTCACAGCCGTTCTAAGATGGGGAGCTCACTCGCTCCGCTCCTATAGTAATTGTCTAGTATAGAGCTAGTATAAGCCTAGTATACCAGTAGTTCACGGCATAGGTCAAAGAGAGATCTTGTACGCCCGCACGCACATTCTTCCAAAGTTAGGGTAGGGCTCAGAGAGAAAAAAATTCCAAGTCCCCAGGTCATCTGCACGCACGCGCACGCAAATTTTGAAATTAGGGGTCAGAGCAAAAACATGAAACGTGTCAACAATTTTATCCTCCAAGCTATAATACAACAGGAGTGAACCCCTGCTAGAGAGTATGCGAAGTTTATACTAGCTAAGCTGTAGCCTAGTGGAGGCCATGACTTGTTTAGGCCCAGTATAAAAGAGCGTAGACCTAGTATAAACCTATTCAGTACACTGCTCTAGTACAAACTAGGCCGAGTGAACTCGCAGATTTCTGGAGGGGAGCATTCGCAGATTTCTTAATCACCCACGGGGTAAAGATTTGCACTCGCACGCGTGGGTGAAAGAGGCACTTGCGAAATTTCAAATTAGGAATCAGGGGAGAGTAAAGATATGAAACAGAGGCGTAGACTAGTTTAGGGCTAGTATTAAAGGAGCAGCATAAATCTATACTAGGATCAATTGCTAAAGAGTATGCGAGGTTTATACTAGCCAAGCTGTAGCCTGGTAGAGGCCTAGACTTGTTTAGGCCTAGTATAAAATAGCAGCATAAAGATGTACTAGGATCGCCTGCTAAAGAGGGCGCACGTTAGGTGTACTCGCAAAGTTTTGAATCACCCACAGGGTAGAAATTTGCACGCGCACGTGGGGTGAACTCGCAAATTTCTGAATCACCCACGGGGTAGAGTTTTGCACACGCAAGAGTGGGTGAAGGAGGGGGGGGCACTCGCAAAATTTCAAATTAGAGGTCAGGACAGAGTAAAGACATGAAGCATGTCTAATGTTTGACTTCTTCATGTCTTTTCTCTACCCTACCCTAATCTCAAAACATGCGTCCGGGCGCATGACCTTGGGACTTATGAGTTTTTAACGTCGAACCTTAGCGCTACCCCTGATTCCGGAATTTGCGTCTGGGCAACCGGGCGTCTGGGTATTTGTACCCATACAGTATACTGGATTTGAATTAGGCGAGGCCCCTCCTTGTATTATACTAGCGTTATACTAGTATGTTAGAAGAATGGGGTTGTCGAAAATCTGCAATTTTCGACTTCAACTCCCTCCCAGAGTTGAAGTTTCATCGCTGCAGGAATAGTCGACTAATAAACAAATAACGAAATCCATAGCAATGAAAAATCAACCCATTTTCACTATCTCTCTTCAAACTCTCTCATTAATCCTTTTTCACTGTCTACGAACTTCGGTTACGAGTTACGTATAAACGATAACAAACATTTGCAATACGATGTCGGATCAGCAGACGCCGACTCTGCAATTCCTGATGGTTCCAATCGATGTAAGTACTTATTCTTAGACAATTCGACTCTTTTTATTATTCTGGTTCGACCCGTTAAGGACTTGTACGATCCACGACCTCAATCTTCTTTTATTTCTAATCGACTTACTCTCGTTCGTGAGACTGACGGATAGATGTTTTATTCTCTGTCCGTTAGATTCCCGATGGTCCGTCGATGACGACCATGGTACACATTCGGACACGTTTTGGACTTATATAATCATTCGATTTATCCTCTTAATTAAATAAACATATTTTATATCTCTCGTACGTCTCGATATTTTCCTCAGATTGAGTTTTCAGCACGTCTTCCACTTCAACAAAGCCACTCTAGCTATTCCCCCTTTCGCATTTCCCACAGGGGTCCTTTTGGGTTCCGCTAGCCGAGAGGAGTGGTGTTTACAGCATAGCCTGCAACGATTGCCCCGGAGTTTATATAGGAATGATCGGCCGTCAGCTCCAAATTAGAATCAATGAGCATGAAAAAGCTTGGGAGAAGGGTAACTTGAGTGAGATGGCCTTCGTCGATCACCTTATCTGTCTTCATTGTTGTTGGATTAGTCGCTTTCGTTCGCGCTCGGAGGATGGTTGTTTAACCGAAAGGTCTAAGCGGCTTGTTTAGTGTGGTTTTAATATTTCGCGACTCACTTGTAGAGTACAACTTTTGTATCGATACCAGACCTGAATTGGCTGGATGTCCCTTCGATCTCTGCAGTAAACTACTGGTATTTACGAATAGGGGTAGAGCTAGCCTCTTTCCTAGCTAATTCCTGGAATTGGGAAAGTGGCTTAAAAAGTTGGTGTAGTGATCTCGTACAGTATATCCGCCTTCACTATAGTACTCTCTTATACTAGGATCGACGTGTTCCGTGAGCCCTGGGAGCTAAGTAGCGTAACTCTCAGTATACTAGATTTACACGAGTTTACAATTGGGGTCGAACTGAGCAGCTCAACATACAGTATACTAGACTTACCCTAAACCGCTAATAGCTTAATGTACAGGCTCACTCGCTCTACTCTTAATGTACAGTAAACTAGATATATACACTAAGCCAAAACTGGGGGCGAACAAGCGGAGCGAATGAGCTCCATGAGCTAAGTAGCTTAACGTAGAGAGTCAATCGCCCCGGACAGTATCCTAGACTTAACTCTGCAAACGAGGGGCAGCCGCACGAAGGGCGGGTGGGAAAGCTATTGAGTCATCCATTTCCTTATTCCGAACACTGCTGGCCTGCATCCCTACACGTTGAGCGTCTCGTGGTGTATCTTGTACCAAAATTGTCGAAAATCTGCGCTAGTTAGTTTCGATACATTTTTACGTGTATAAAAAATTGCTTCAGTGATTCGTAATCTACTCCGACTCGAGCAGTGTTTCTTAACTTGGAGCGTGCAATTAAAAAGATTGAAGTTCGTACTCACATTAATATTTTCATTATATTATTTACAGTACGTAGATACGCTGAAGATTACAACAATCACGAGGAAAATTCTTTAGTTCCTTCTTCAGATTGAAAATAAGATTGATTAAATGAACTAAACACCAAATATTATTAAACTATTATTTTGTTTTTTCATTCTTTTCATCTGTTGACAATATATTTGTAATCAGTGATAGTAATAACAATTAATATAATTTTTTCATGAAGTCTTTGAGTTAGTACCTAGCTTCTATCGCTCAGAATCTACTGAAAATCATGCATTTCCGTTTGAAGTTATGGTGCTTTCATTTCCAGGTTCTACAGCTGAGAGTTCTAGAGTTCCACTGTTTGAAACCAGTCTGTTAATAAAATCAAAAAGAAAATATTATTGGTCAATACATACGAACGTGAAGCGATGTGCTTCTGATCCACTACTTATTTCGAGAATACTAGCTGAACATCACACTTCTATATCCTCTAATGCCAACTACGATCCCGACTTCCTATCTCACAAACTCCACGAAGAAAGATTAGCTATACCTTTGATTCTCTCCCTCCCCCTCCGTCCACATCCGAAACCCTTACTTACAATCTTCCTACTATAGAAAAAGAACTCACAATAACTATGAACAAAAATCCAAGAAATTCTTCCTTGGATTAGACACAACTCACTCGGCTATGATTAAAAATCTCCATCCCCAACTCGCTCTCCTATCTTTTTTCCCTGTTCAACTTTATCGTCACCCATAACAACTATCCCACCCTCTGGAAAACAATTATCATCCTCCCCAGCTCTCCATGCTTCTTCATACCGCCCAATAGCTCTTCCCAGCATTCGGCAAACTTTTTCAAAAAATTATTAATAAAATATTCCTTCGGTACTTGGACTCTAACAACCTCATTCCCTGTTCCAATATGGTTTCAGAAAAGGACACTACACTTTACAGCCACTTATCGACCTAAATCAACGACGCATTCCTTAACAAATCCGCCCTATATTCCATCGTCTTATCTTCTCCTCTCCGACTCACTTTCATTTCTCCACTCTTTCTCTGACTCATACAACTCCAATCCACTCACACAACACATACTCCACTCTTTACTCACTCTGGACTCAATAGATACCCAAATAACGTTCCTTTGGATTCCTGGGCACATCGACCTCCTGTAGACCAAGCCGCCGAACATACTACTTCTCTTAAGAAAATAATCGTCAACTCCCGCCTTATCGCTTCGGACTACAAAAACCCCTACCGTGCTCTTATTACAAAATCATGGAACTCGTTCTGTGAGAATCAACTCCATAATAAACTTCTCCATTATTAAAAAAAAAAAAACCGCACCCTAGTCTTCATCCTATTAGGAAATCGAGACGAGAAGAAGTCATCCTTATCCGATTAAGAATGGGGAATATAAAACTGCACGAAAATAAAAAAGCGTTTGAACGAAAAACAGCAGCATTAAAAAATTATCCAAAATAACGAAATAACAAGTGGTGGTAACGAAGAGTACAACACACGAAATTTTCGAGTATGCTCACGAGAAAAAAAAGGAAAATACAAGAAATTTTCAGAATGTTTTCACGAAAAATAAAATTAAAAAAATTAAGAAAGGATGAAGGCTTGCCCGCCGGCCAATTTTTAAATAAAGTTTTAGACTTAGTCAGGCAGTGGTCAGAAGAACGAAATCCACATTCGAAAACTAGCACTCCATTCGCCGACGTACCACACATTTCTTTGCCGCTAATCAGTGGGCTGCAGCTGATAAAGCAATTCTGCAACGCCCTCACGAGGAAGAAAGTTGTACGGAGTACTTTGTGGCAACAGGAAGCAGTAAGAATTGTATTTGGGAAAAAGAACTGTCCAAATGTCTGAGAGGCGACGACAGATGGCAAATGTTCGACGACTTCAAAGCCCGCAAATTAAATGTCTGGACCATACTCACCACAGAGGAAATTCGCGGGAATCGAAATGCTCATGCTCTCCCCCTTTTTGAAAAGTTTGCAGTGTAAGCATACGGTGGGATGTGCATTCGGTCAAAGCAACTACCAGTGCCACCTGAGGCGAAAACATTTCCTCATGGCCGAGAAAGAAAAGGTGGCAGGCCAAGTAAAGCCAAACCCGCTTTCGTGGTGCAATACATTTTTAATCGTGGAATGATTTTTTAGTTTTCAACTTATTTTATAATTGAAGCGTATGCTTTCTTTTGTTTGCATTAATTTTCTATTTTTTGGTTAAAAGTTTTAATTTTTTGTGATTTTTTTGTTTTTTTGTTTAATATACTTTTTTATGTTCATGAACCTACCATTTTTGATGTTCACTTTTATTTTTTTTCGTGAAATCATTCTTAACCGCTTAGAGACTTTTTTTTTCGTGATTTCGGATTTTCATTTCGTGCGAAAAAATTCCACCCATTAAGAATTGGTCACACAAGAATTACCCACTCCCACGTAACCATCCTCACTTACTTACTTCCTCATCTTGCCCCCTCTGCGAAATAGACAATTTAACAGTCGACCATTTTTTCACCTGCCCCAAACTTGTACCGCTCGCAGTGCCTGCTACTAGTACTTCCTCCTCCTTCACAAAAGCCCTAAAAAATAATTCCGACACAATCTCCTGCACTTTACAATATCTGCAACTAACCAATTTTTACTCCTACATCCAATCACTGCTGTACATAACTAAAGTTTTCTAATATTTTTCTCTTTAACTCTTTTGTAAATACAAATATAATAACATACTGTGTACTATAATTGAGTTGTGACGCCGAGCTAATAAGAGCTCGTTAATACATATACAGTAAAACTTCGTTAGTACACGATTCTAGGGGGAAGCTAATTTTCGTGCAGTAGACGGGTTCGTGCACTATCCATTTTCCCGCTTAATGAACGATTCGGTTTTTAACCGGGAATCCCGTATAATGAACGAAATGTGTTTTAAATGGGTTTTCGAACAAAAGTACGCACAGTTGATTCATTTAAGTTCTCACTTTTAGCAAAATCAGTGATTGAAAGAGCACCTCTACTGTCAAATTTATTCAGAATTTCAACTTTTTGTTTTAGCGAAAAAGATTTTTTTGAAGAACTCATTTTTGCATCAATCGAAAGAAACAAAAGACCGGTAGTTTGTTTTTTACACTGCACAACTATCGTTATTGTTTTGCGGAGTCCTATACACGACTTCTCTTATCGCTTCTTATAGCGATACTCTCTTTCAATTGTGTGTATTAATCCTGGCAAAGCACGACTGTGCTTGAAAAAGTAAGAAAAAAGAGGTACAGTTTTATATTGTCAGTGTACTATCGAAGTAGAAATTTTAAAAAGTGAGCTAGAAAGGCGTTTAGAAAGCGGGAATCGTGCACAATTGGGGTTTTTATTACGCGGGATTTCGGGTAAATCTTAACATGTCTCTTATGGGAGTTTTCAAGGGACTTGAGCATTTTCGTGTTTTACGCGGGATAGTGCAGTAACCGATATTGTACTAACGAGGTTTTACTGTATAAATAAATAAAAAGAAAAACTAAAGTTACGTAAACACTAAAAATTAGTTCCAATGAAACGAAGAATAGTTAAATGTATCATGATAAAATGATGATCACACAAGATATTGAAGGTTTTTTTTTGAATTAATTGTGATCGGCGAGCTTCTTTTGGAAATGAGATGCAATTAAAGTCTAGCCTCGCCACGTTGAAAAATAATTGGGAATTCCAAAACTCTATAGGCGGAATTTAAAAAAAATTTGGAAAAAGATATATAATAAATTTTTTTTTCCTACCTTGGTACTTCGTATTTGGCTCACCTTATTCTGCGATGCTCAGATAATTTTCCACGGAAAATATAACCTGCCACAAAACCCAGGAACACGACCAAGATGACAATGAAGGCTGCGTAAAAGATGTACAAGCCACTACTAATCGATGATGAAGAAGCACATTGTTCTGTAAGTCTATTTTCTAAATGTAGTGGATTTTGAGACTGTTGGTTATGACAAACAGGACATGATTTCACGCAAGCTGATTGAGATGTGGGAGAAGTGAGTTTTGTTTGCTGAAGAGGTGTCGTAATTTGTATGTCTGCGTAATTTTTAGTCGATAATTTTAGTATATTACCATCAAGCACTCGCGAGGTTGATTCTGTGGCTGTACCCGTGATCGCAGTTTCAAGTTTTCTACATAAAGTATCGTTGACTAGGGTTTCGCCCTCTGGACAAAAGCAAGCCTGCAAAGATATGTTACGAGTATTTTAAAGTAAGATAGCAAATAATTTTGACTTTAAAAAATTGACTGAAACAAACCAAAATCATCAAATTTATGAAAAGCCTACGGAATTAATTTCAGAATCGAAAATTATCTAATGAGAATAGGTACTTGCCTAATATTACAAGAAAAAACTAGAAAGTTACTATATAAATACTCACAAATTTTAGAAGTTTACTCGTTGATAAACACATTTTTTCACAACCTCCATTACCTTCAAGACATTTGGCGGAACTAAGCTCAGCAGTTCGTTTCAACACATTTGTAATTTTTACAAAACTCTTTTCGGAAGTTTTCGAATCTAATAGAAAAATTGTAGGAAAAAAAACAATGGAGAATCGATCAAAATTTATACCTTCGATAAATTCCATGAGTGAGAAATATTCTTGAAATAAAATTGTACCTAAATCATCAATTTTTTCGATCCTGAGAGATATTTTTTGAGCAGGATTTATTTGGGATACGGTAGTATCAACTGTGGCTCTACGAATGGTAAGATCATCTTCTGACCAAATTAGGTAATCTCTCAAACTTGTAAAACTTTTTATATTACCCACATTGTTCTTATTTGTTAAATCTCTTAATTCTGCAACAAAATAATGTACTTGTACAATAATGGTGAAGTAAAATTATTCTTAGCCCAATTTAATACGTTTATACGGAATCAGTTTTTTGGGAATTCTCTGTGGCAGGATGTTCCACTTGATATTCTTCCATGCTTACGTTCATGTACTTCAATTTTCCAATGACGCTATTTCGTGCATGGTCAATTAATTACCTTTTCTTTTCATTTGGACATTGTATAACTCGACAACAACGGTTGGACAATCCTTAGTTCAACTTCACGTATATAAGCGTCCCCATCGTGAGCTCAGAAAAAAAACAAGATTTAAAAATTATTTCCTCTGACAATTCTTCGATCAAATACCACAGGAACCATCTCCACATAAGGAAACTCATACTAAGGTCAGACAAACTCGAAAATCTTGATCTTATTTGTTTTATAAATTCGAGGAAAAGGGTAATTGTGCAACCAACTTTTTCATTGGGCCTATAAAATTATTTTATTTATTTTTTTTCTTTCAATCAGTCCTTCAAATTTGAATACCCACTCAAAATTATGTGCCGCTATTATCTCATAGAAGTACATATTATATACTACGTATTCATCTAGATAATATTGTTAAAATTTGATAATAACCATTTTTTTTACTGTCGGGAAAATATTTGAAGTCATTGGTTTGCCCGTCCAAGAGACAGATCAATCGAGTTTCCTCCATATAATGTAAGGTAAGCTGATCTATACTAGCAGCTTCTTCGTCTGTAAAAATTATTCTACGAGAGAAAGTATCCCCATCCATGGAAATGCGTTCAATCACAACGACCTGGCTTTCTTTCACGAACAGAACGATCATACGCCTGCAATCAAATTGATTTTTTATTAAAATTACTCCCAGAACAGCATTTAGATTGGTATTCAAAAAATATATAATATGTTAATGTTCTTTCTCAAGTTGAAGTAGCGAACCTGGGTTTAGTCCCTATAGAAATTCCGTGGGAAAGAACTGGCTATCATTTATGAATTCTTATTCTTTATACTTTTGTCTCAATTCCAGCATTAATTAATCATCATCGAGAAAAAAAATTTAGGTTACTTTTTTTTTTATATAGGTTGTTTCTGAAAAGCCGAAAATGTAGTTTTTACCGGTTCATTAGTTTCAAAAGTTCTACTTTGATGTGAAACAATTTTGAGAACTAAGTAGTGTATTTCATATGTACACGTATGAAAAACAATGCCGAGCACCTCTTAAGCACGACACGCGCCACTGTTCATTCCCTATCAAAAACATTTACCTTCGGTACCCTCATCATAAAAATTCATTATATCCGTGATATTTATTCACCCTTTTGCAGGAACCAGAGTGAATTTTACAGGTGAATACGACGAATTTCCCACCAATATATTCACTATTAAATGTGAATACATATTCATCACTTTCATAGTATGAGTTTTAGGATCTATCCAGTACAAATTATTGGCACGATTATCGAATTCAATTGAGTAGATAGTTCCAAATCCATCGTCTAGAATCAATTCTAATTCGTTAATTTTTGGTTTCCAGGAGTATATTTTTTGTCTTCCGGATTCAGTCAGAATTATGCTCCCTGTAAAGTATCAGTTTGTTTATAATTAATTATACTCCTCAAATGTTGTACCGCAAACATACGCACAACCAGCGTTGGACAAGGAAACTGGCTTTATGGCATTGTTCAAAATTTATTTTACAGTCAAAGAAGTTGACCAAATTTTAAAAATCTCATTTTAAATTCAACTTTCTGATTTCAACACTCTTCGTGCGTGCATTTTTCAACACTTACCATCCAAGGGATTGTACGTGACTGTTGAAATAGAACTAATATTTATCCTGTTTGTATAAATTATTGGAGTGCTGAAATCATCATTCAGCAAGCCTACAACGAATAAAGAATTCTGATATGTCGCTATTAAAGTGTCATCACTACAGTAACCACTGTACATATTTGATGAAACAGGTTGATCAAATCCGTTGCAGTGACAATTGTAGGTGGTTTCCGTTGCAGGTACGCACAAGTGAGAGCATGTTGAATGGTCGCACGGATCTTTATTCTGAAATGTAAGTATAAAAAAAGACGCCTTCTATCACCATCAATAATGGGAAAAGTCTGGGGAAATAATCTAAAAGTTCTCAGAATGCTCAAGAAGAGAAATTGAAAAAACCTATATTTGTCTTTGGGATCAAATCGATAAACATTTTTCTTAAAATCAGTGGAATGAGTTAATGTGGGAAACTCGAAAAAAGGAGTCTCGCGGACTAGGCGCCTAATGAAATGATCGGAATGAATCCTGTAGAATGATATAAGGAGAGAAGACTTTCCGAAGATCACGACTTCATATTGATGGATATTTATGAAATAAATAAATGCAAACTGCAAAATTGCAATGAACGCGAGCACGCTTTCAACATATATACAGCCTTAGTTTTCGTCATCGTGGTGCCCGTTTCAAGTATACATAGTCATAGTGGTGCCTGGAAAATACGCTGTGGTGCCCAAATCGAGTACTACAGCGTTTTTCAATTGAAATCATCGGAGATGCATGTTGGGGTTGTAAAACGAATTTTCGTCTCTCCTATTGTGGACTTACGATAAGAGATAGGTTACATCTCCGTGTTCAATCGGACCGGACATGTGCGCGAAAACTCATTTTGTGAAGAGCAATGGAGAAAGTGATACAGAGAACCTCATTTTTGGTTGGGTGCTCGCGGTAAGAGGCCGTTTGAGGCCCCTCTATGATCGAAGCGGAAAAATGTACGGAAATTCTCATTGTTTCAGGCAATCGAAGGAATGTTACCGAGGCTCTCGTTTTCTTATGCGTGCCTGTGGTGAGAAATTGATAACGACCCCGTGTGTGGTTTGGCGGTGAAATTTGGGTACATTCTCGTTGTGCGTGAAAAGAAAATGAAAATGTACAAAGCTTCTTCTTCTGTAGCAGACTTGTTGCAAGAAACCAGCTTCGCCCCTCGTTTACATCAGGGAGAACAGACAGCAATTCTCCTTGTTCTAGGCAAAAGAATTTGAATGTAGTCATACGTCGGAAAATTCACTTTCCTCGCCTAGGATAACGACAATTGCGATACAGCCTTCCTTTTTGAGATCAACCAGGGGCGAGACTGATTCTTCGCTGTCAGTTCACAATGAAAGAATTTCTGGGTAAATTATCCCAATCATGAAATCATAATTTCTTAATTCTTGTCTCGTTGATCTTGACCGAAGCTGAAGCGGAATTCTCCCTGTGAGTATGTTGTATACAGCAAGAGTTTCCGCGCATTTGCCGGGCCCCATTGAACTAGGTATACTCATCAATCTTGCCGCCGTGAGACCACAACAGGAAACAAACTTCTCGGTAACATTCGCTTTCTCGCCTGAAACAATAAAGCTCGGTGGTCGGAGGTCCAAATTTTTCCCAAATCCAACACCTGTCAAATATATCTTTGAAGTCGAAAGTCCACCTTTTTGTTCAAGTCCAACTCCTTTATCAGGGTAGGTCAATTTTTGCTGGACAGTGCGCGGCGAGATGCCAAAATTTTTATGAAGGCCTCCTATAGAAAAGGTTTCCTGTCAAAACCTGACGGCACAATCCAGTGCAAATTAAGCGTGAACAAATCAATGCACTTGACTCGGAACTCAGAATTCCATTCAAATTTAGAGAGGGGGATGGCCTTCAAAAACGAATACAATAAAATATTATGAATGTTCAAAGATGAGGAATGGGCGCCTCGGGGTATTTCACTTCCGTGGGTGCCGAAGTATAAAATGTGAGTAATTAAAGAATGATGGGTGAATTTTGATCTAAATTTCAGGGATGAGGGACGAGAAGAGTGTACATTTATTTGGGCCTTGAAAAGTCAATGTGTTCTGTAGCGGGGTGAACAAAATTCAATGTTTCCTGAACCAAATTGAATAAAATGTGAAATTGCTATGAACCCGAAATTCGGAGATGGGGCCTGAATTTCTCCAATTATGACATTTGTTTGAACCCAAAATTCAAAGATAGGGGGGCTGCATTTCTCCATTAAGTTTATGTAGCGAGAAAACAGTACGTGAACAAAAATTTAAAATTTGCTGAACAAAATGTGAACAAAGTTATGAAATTAGTTGCAATGCTAAATTCCGCGATGGAAGTAGGCTCGGGATATAGACCTCTTGTCATGATATTTGCTCTACATTGGTTTTATGGCGAGGTAATAGACATGCTGTTGCCTCGTATATTATTGTAATTAGAGATGGTACAATGATCTATAACTTACTTGATTCAACAATACTGGACGATGATCAATAGTTAAGTAACCCATTGAAGAAATATTCTTAAAGGGGATATCACTTCTAGCAAAGATATTTTTCTTGACAATTTTAGGTATCTCGCAATCAAGTATCGAACATTTCATTATGTTATTTTGATCAATGTCCGGCCAATAAACGCTACCATCGAAAACTGCGAATGACGATGTATTAACAGGAATTGATATACCGCGGGAGGAAATCTATAATAAACAAAACAATTTCATAAAATTATTCATATCATATTCGCATCTTGTAATGCTTATTTTACAGCCAGTAACACCTAGGGTCATTATGGCTGACATTTATGTTACAACAGCTCATATACTACTATACAGATTAATCTCTTGTAAAAATAAAAAAATCTTCTTCATTGTTTCCTCCAAATCGAGTGCCCTGATTTCCAGAGATGCCTCCCCAAATATTCTCTGCCTTTCTCGGTTATACCTTGAACACTGAAAAATATGAGTGATGGTCCGTTTAGTTCGGCAAGCCTCGTATTAGGAGTTGGTTGCTTGGTGAGAATGTGACAGTGAGTGAGCAGGCTGTGACGAATGCGTATTCGTGAAAGTACAATTTCTTCTCTGCGACTCTTTCTTTCTGATGTTTCCCAATGTTGCAGGTTTGGTTTAATCTTGTGTAGCTTATTTATATGTGGTCTATTTGAAGAGACGTGGATCCTTCTGTCAGCTGATGTATTTGTTCGGCCTGAGCAGTAGAAAATTCCTCATAGTCAGACCAAAATTCTATTTCATCAAAATAGTTTTGTATATTGCGTCGCATGACTGGAGAGTCGATGAAAATTAGTCAAATCATCCTATTCGTAACTATACTAATAACGGCCAAGGTTATAATTAGAAATATTAAATGCAGACCTTTAATTGAGGGTATACTCAATAATAAAATTTCAATGGTAGGAAATTAATGATAAGTTTCTTACCACCACATCTGTGCCTTCGAAAGTGGACGAATAAAATTTCAATCCATCATTACGATCGTCCAACCAATAAACACGATCTCGAAATGAATCAATAGTCAGCCATTTTGGAGATTTCAAGTCTTGACGTATCAGCGTTGGTTTTGTATCCTTATTCAATGGATATTTAAAGAGTTGAACTTGAAATTGAGATTTTATGTCAGTCCAGAAAAGTAGTCTATATAAATCAAATAACAACAACAGACTTTATAAATTATTTCTCACCTGATATAGGTATACCTACATATTTGTCTCTTACCTATGTTTTACGGAAATAGCTAGAAAAGATGGGTTCTTGATGAATTTACTTTGTAAATTTACGCAGACTACTAAATTCTGATCGCAGACTTTGATTTGAGAATTTGAAATGTAATACAAATTCGCAGTTACCCAGTCCATCACTGGACTTTTTATACGTTCTACAAGAAGAAAGAAAAAAACAAAACCGTAATATCGAAGGTAAAAATGCAGATAGTAATGCCCCTAATTAGTTTGTGTGTGTGTGTGGGGGGGTATTTTTGTCTGGTAATACAAATACTCAACTTGCTTCCTTTATTTATTTCGTAAGAAAGTTGTAACGCTACTTATGTCAAATTTTAATGAGCAAGGGAAAACAAAAGAAATGAAAGTGAATCTACTCTTTGATTTATGCTCATACCTTACCGACGTTTGAATTCCTACTAAGGAAACTAAGGAAATGATCCTGTGAAAGCCAAAAAATCTGTTCTCTATTTAAATAATAATCATTCTGATCGACCTAAGACCCCCGAGCTGATTTCAGGTGTAACCAATGAGTAAGATTATTAGAATACTCTCTTCAGAATATTTCTTTATTGAAATCTAAACCGACTATCGCGTAATACTTGCACTTCACGATTCAAGAAATTGAAAGTTGCTTGGGATTATCTTAGCGATGAGGAATTTAGTCCACTACCTTTTAAATAGAGAAGGCCGCATAAACGATTTATCAGCAGTCTAGATGGAACGTTAGATTCACGAATATGATAGAAAAAGAATTTACAGAGCACTGCTTTAAAATAATGGAAAAATCCAGACAAAATTTGTTTCATGATCGTGTAGAGTTATTTTTGCGGTAATAATACATCAACTACAATACCTTTTCTACTCCTTGTCGGGATACCACTGACAATGTTGTGTCTCGTCACTCGTTTACTGAAGTTTCCGGTTTCATTAGAATAAGAAATATAAATCTCTGGACCGTTGAAGCCAATTGTCACGTTCTCGAAATTTTGCTTTAATCTTTCTATTCTTTCGTAATACCATCGACTTGAATCATTCTGTACAATTACCGAAAATTCTTTATCATCATTTAAGAAAATTCCAGAGACATTTAGACTACTACGCTCTGATATTTCTGATAAGCATCCATAATTTCGCATGAAATTATAGAAATTGTCATCATTGAGACCATAGCTTCGTAGGTAATCTTCATAACGATACCGGCAATCAGTATTCCCTTGAATATTGATTTGAACCTCAGTGGTGTAGTAAAAAAGTATTGCTTGACTGTCTAAAAAGAAAAATGGAAGAAAACAGAATTTTTTGTTGAATCTTGATACCTACCTATAGATTTACTTTTTGTATTAATGTATAAAATAGGGTAAGTATTCAAAAATATTTACCGCACTTCTCATCTGATGCATCTTTACAATTGACTATACCATCACAAACATCTAAGTAATCTATTTCTTTCCCGTCCTCACAAGTAAATCCTGTGGATTGGTCAATTGTATCCGTGGTCTAAATTCAAATTTTATAAAAAATGGTGTATACTCTTGAAGAATCATTATTCGAGTTCTTATATTAAAAAAAAAAAAAAAAAACGAGTTTCTTAATTTAATATTGAAGCGAGAAAATTTGAAAAGGTGGTGGTGGACGACAATCATTTCTTTTGAATGTTTTGTACTAACGAGTATCTACATTACATCAGGAAAGAAATTGTTCGATATAATACATTTATCCACTTTATTCATTAGTCTCACTTTTCAGTTTCCACAGAGCAAATATGATCTTTTGTATATTATTCATCCGACCAATTTCTGGACAACTATTATAACCATTCTTCAACGAATATCTCGAGTACCAACCGTAAGGACGCTTAACTTTATTTTACACAATAGGAAGGAAGAACATTTGAAAAAAGGATTTTAGATTTTTTGACAGTGAAATAAGGAAGAGGCTCACATGTGCAGCGCATCAAACTAAGTAATTTCCCGCACCCTTTTCTTTTCTCGAATTCGAATTCAGTGTTTTCTTACAGCTATAAGAATTAAGAAAAGGAGGATAATTTTTTTCGCGGGAAATACAATGATTGTATGTATTTAAATTCATCTTCCACAATCTCTGCAATCAAGTTTCATCATTTTGTGACCACTGCGTTTGTTGTACAATTAATCAGATTCTAGAATTACGAATGACTTTACGTTGGAGTGGATGGATGCTTCCAATATTGTATAGTGGCAAGTTTTCTGATGAAGGACAACATTTTGAGTGGAGAAATTTCAAAAAATTTCTTGATAACCGTAAATTTTGTAGAAATTATTCTTCATAATTCCAATCGCATCGTCCGTCTTACTTCTTCTATCTTCACCTTTCCCGGGCTTATGAACCTTTTCTAACTCAAAATTATACCAAAAATCTTCACAACCTATTCATAAGTATAAACTAAAATAGTGCTATGATTGAATTTTTCAGCGGAATTTCGGTGAAAGGAAATGCTTGTTTTCAATGCTTGACGAAGCTCTTCCAATAATAGTTTATAGGTAGTCTGGACAGAGGAATTATTCAAAAAAAAATCCCGTGATATACAGATTTCCGCGCTTTGATACTCCGCATTCGTAATTCTGATAGAAGAAATAATTGAGAAAATGATGGGAATGGTTTCGTTTGAAAGTTTTGTAATAATCCTGACATTTTATTTGTGAAAACTCAACTCGATCTCCTAGACTATAGAGTGCAATGAAAAAGTATTGCTTGATTTTCTAAAAAAAGAAGTTGTCAACTATCACCCAAACATCAAAATGGAAATGTCTGCTTTTTTTTTCTTTATGTGACTCGGAAAATAGCTTGTAAAGAAAATTGTAGGTGCCGTATCTCTCATCGAATCCACCCACGCAGTCTGATATCCCATCACATATTATCATTAAAATCTGTAACACTGTGTCATTTTCGCAAATGAATCCTGAGAATTGGTGCACTGTATCGGTACTCTAAATGACAAGCGTGTAAGAAAAAACGTGAGTAAATTTCTCGAGAAACATTTTCAAAAGTATGCAAAATCAACAATTTTCTACTTTTGGCCAAAAGGGTTCGAGAGAAATGTGAAAATTACATCCGGTTCCTCATGGGAGAAACGACTGAGTTCACCTCTCTTTTGCTTTCAATCTACACAGTAAATGTTATTGGTAAAAGTGAAGTATTGTCAACAATACTAAATTTTTGAGACTTTGGAAGTCGGTGGTCTTTCAATGAATTACTTAGATTTAAAGATCTCTTAAGGAGATGGTTTCTATGAGTTTGGGACCCATAGGAGAAGTACTTCGAACGAGATTGTAGTTCATGAGTCGCCATTTTGTCTTGTTGCCTATAAGGTTGCTACGTCTAATGGCTTGATTCATGGGCTCACGCATTTCCCTTTGAGTCAGTCTGCTTTCCACCAGGAATTGATGACCACAATACACGTGGCCAAAGTATTGAGGTCAACTGGACAATGATAAGATGATTTGTAGAAAGACCACGTCCACTACCTGCTTCCCCCGTGAATTAAGCCGTGGTAAAAAAGAAGCGTTGGATTAGGATTCCATTTTTGGGGATGTTTTTTTGACGGCTGGGCCGTGTCCTTCGACCCTTCTGTTTTCGTCCAGCGTTTTATAATCCTGCCTTTGTCAAAGGATTGTTTGTCACGCTGAAGGATCCTATTCCGCTAGTCAAGAGAACTGGTGAATGTAGGGATTCAAGGGTATGCATATAGGGGAGACTAGTCGTCGTCTTGAGTTTAGAGTGGACGAGCATAGAGAGGCTTGGGAGAAAGAAAAACTTGATTCTGGAATCAGTAGAGAAGAATCGAGAAAGATATTTGAGCCAAATAAATGAAGAACTAAATCACTCAAGGGGTGTAAGCTTGTCCACGTACACGCACATTAATTTGGGGCGTAGGGTGGTCGGGGAACTCGCAGATTTTCCAAGGTCAGACTAAAGACATGAAACATGTCAAAATGACGACTTAGTTCTGGCGTTAGGAGCAAATGAAGTTTTGCGCGAAAAAATTGGAAATGCTACTTGTATTTAAAAGAGAAATCGTGACTGAAAGTCATTTCATTTTTGACGCATACACTATTGGACATAAATTACTAGTTTTTTTGGAATGAAAGTGTTAAAAAATCATTTTTTCACATATTAATTATTCAAATCATTCTTGGTTTCCACAAAGCTAGTGAAACTCGTGTATTATTCGTCTGTAAAGTTTTCAATACTACGCCATCATCCTCGTAAAGACTTATTTAGGAAATTTTTCGATACGTAATTCATAAAAAATGTACCTACGTATGACGGAATCAAAGTCCGCGAAAAGGCTCATGACCTACGATGCGAACAAACAAATCTATCGCACAATCCAGAATCTTGGGTAGGAGCGTGAACATATTTTGGTGTACATAGGTCTGGCGCGTTATACAGAAATCAAATTTGAGAGGGAGCTGTGAATTCTGCTGAAGCGACGACTTACCTGGCTTTTGACTCCCCAACAGGTAATGTAGTAATACAGATTAAGATAAATCAGTGAGGTTTTCATTTCGTGAAGCTATGGCATGGAAAAATGGAAGGAAAAAGGATGAGACTCATCAACTAAACGTCGAAAATTTTACAGAACCTACGAAAATTGATTGTAATAATAAAACACTCATTATAACACTCTGCGAAATCAAAATATGATGTATTTTAAATACCTAATCGGATATCACAAAAAAATGAGTTATCTATGTACGAACACATAGTCGTCTCTTCTTTCAATATTATATTATCTTTTCTCGTTTCCGTCGGAACTGAAAAATTGTGATAATTTTGAACAAATTCATTTTCAGAAGTTATTCACTTTTTCTTCTACGTTGTCTTCTAATTCTGACTGAATTATTTTTCAGAGATCGCACTAGGAGTACTGGGTTCTTTTTCCTGGACGTGTAAATCTGGATAATTCTTGGTAAAAAAAGGAGGAATTTCTTGACCTTAGAATTTGATGCTGAGATTTGGTCAGTGTCAAACACCTGCCTGTAGTAATCACCTATGAATTGAATCATAATAAGTTCTTTAGCGGGAAACTCATTTTTTAGAAAATTCATCGGTGAATATATCCGCCGTCCGACTTTTCGTGACCTTCGAAAGTGGAAAAATTCTGAGTTCTCGCTGGATAAATCAATTTGTACGTACGAAAATTAGAAGCTTTGAAATGAGCCCGATTGCTCGATTCGTCAACAATATAATTAAAAATTTATTGTTTTTATATAAAATTTTTTCTTTCTCCCTTATCATCAACTCTGGCAATATAACCTTAGTATTTAAGTCTCATAAAGCCTATAGTACTCATGCTGTATTTCCTATATCTCATCATGAATGGTTTTTGTACTCGTATTTTCGTTTCCAGGCTCTACGTGTTAGAGTCCCAAAGTTCCACTATATTAGCAAATGGTCTGGAAACAGAATTGAGCAAAAATGTTAAGTACGTATTAGATTTTATACCGTTAATAATTAAGAATATCACTACAGATAAAATGAAGGGTGGGGGTCACGAATGATTGATTATATGATGTCCCCAATTCTGTATCGCGTTTTTGTTTTGTGTTCGGCTAAAGTGAATCTACGAGAAGAAATGTTCTCAGCTTAATGTTACAGTCTTCATTAAAAAAGCACGTGAAATGGAACACATCTTTCCATACATCCTTGGTGCTTGATGATCTTATTAAAAAGCTCTAATCAAATTTATAGGATAAAAATTTAAAGATATAATTATAAAGATAAAAGCTTTCCGTAGATCTGGAAATCTACGAAATGAAAACTTACCTTTCATTCGAAATAAGATCTACAAAAATGATGATAAATCTTGCTGGCAGCGGGATGTGAAAATGATGAGAAAGTGCCGTCTCATGGTACTTTCACGTGCCTGTTACCACTCTCTATAGATCTTATTTCATCTACAGGTATAGTTCTTGTTGCTCAACTTGAGTTGATTAAATTACTTCAATACATCAAATTCAACTCACCTTCTGCGATTTCTCAACAATCTGTCTTGAGAAGAACAATGCCATGCCACAAGTCCTAGGAGTATGACTAGGAAAACCATAAGAGCTACGTAAAAGAGATATAAATTACTACTAATAGATGATGATGGAGAATGACCTTTAAGCCTATTTTTTACAAATGATGGGTTTTGAGTAAGCTATAGATTCTGATGGCTGTGGATTTCTATAAACAGGAGCTGATTCAGTTATGAGAGGAACGGATACTGTTTGATGGATTACGGGTGTCGTGATTTCTAGGTCTGATTTACTGTTGCTCGATAATTTTGGAGTATTACCATCAAGTGCTATAAAGCTGGTTTTGGGCGTAAGCCATTTAGGTTTTTTCGTTACAGCTATGCTGGGTACAGTTTCGAGTGTAGATAAAATATTGTTGACTAGTTCTTCACCTTTGGTACAGAAGTAAGTCTGAAAAAAAAAAAAACAAAAAAAAAAAAAACAAAAAATAATATGAAGGTGTATATGAGTGTACATAACTATAGAATGATTATTTCGTTTGTAAGTAGAGCTCATTTTCCCTCTCATGACCTGTGCTTTACGGATAGATCCAAATCGTGTTCCAAAATTGACTACGCCTTCTCTATCAGTGGTACGGTCCCTATGAAAAATTCATGTATTCGGCTGAATTATTTGTCATCTATTCCTGCCTTACTCACTTCTCTCGATGAATTCCTTCTCTTTCCCACTTTGTCATACAAGACACGTACTCTTCCGATTCGCTCGTTCAGCGCATCCTCAACCTTGTGCTCACTTTAACATCTTCTTTATTCTCAATTGCCTTCCGCTGGATGCGTGGCCACATAAGCCTTCCGGAACCCGACGCGGTGAACGTAGGAGCCAAGCAAGCCCTTCTCTCCTGCTGAATCGCAGACCTTACCCCTTCTCCAGCCTATGACATAAAATCTTATTATCGTTCACGAACCATTGCTTCATGGCACAAGCTTTGGTCCTCTCAATCTTACAATAAACTTCTTTCGATTAAAAAATCCCCGATCCTCTGGTCCTCTTCTATTCATTCTTCATGCCATGAGGAAACATTTATAGCTCAACTAAAAACTGCACAAACCCACCTGATCCACTCCTCCCTCTCGTGCAAATACCGTAATGCTGACTAATTATCCGTCTTCCATATTGCATACCTCCTGAACCTGTCCTCTCTCGAGGCTCTTCTGCCCTCTCCAACAACTCGGAACTTCCTACGAATGTCCAATCAAAAATGTTACTAACTTTGGTTTCATGCCTAAAGTTCGTCTGAAGCAAACTTACCCAAATCGTACTCGATTTTTAAAACCAGTTTGCACAATCCTAATAATTTTTCTATCATTATTAAAACTTATTGGAACGTTATTGAATGCAACGAGAAATACTAAATATTGTCGACAAATGAATTTCAGTCGAAAAATTTGTAAAATGTCGGTTAAATTTTAAATTTAAAAATATCTTTCTTAAATTCTTAGTTGTATGTACGATAAGTCACATACTTCAAGTACTCACATAGTTTAGATATTTACTTGACGACAGACAAAGTTTCTTACAGCCGCCATTATTGTGAAGACATCTTGCTCGACGAGGATCAGCAGTTTGTTTCAAAACATTTGTAATTTTTATAGAACTACTTCTGGGGCCTATCAAATATACAAACAATATATTTGTATTTTATTAAAAGAAAGAAGGAGAAGGTATATTGCGACCAAAATGTATACCACTGACTACGCGAAGAACATCATTCAACGTTACCTAAATTTGTTCTTGCTATTCCGAGGGATATTTTCTGAGCAGAATTTATGTTTAGATTGGTGATGTCAATTGTAGCTCTACGAATCGTGAGATCATCTTCAGACCAAATCAAATGGTTTCTGAGACTGGTAATACTTTCTATACTACCCACATGGTTCGAACTTGCTAAGTTTTGCGATCCTAAAAAATTTCATTCAGTGCTCATAAAATAATTTAATTTTACTCGTAATCAATATTAGTTATGAATATTATATTTATAGTCGTAGGAATGGTATTTTACCGAACAACATAGGATTTGAAAATTATTTAACCAGACCTCCAATAATTTCAATATATAATTTCTTCCTCAAACTTCAATTCTATGAGCTGAAGTCGGGTACAGTAGCGGTTTTAAGAAAAGGCAATGAGGGGACCAGTTCCTTGGCGACAGAATTTGAAGGAAGAAATCTGCTAAACAATAAATTCACATCGCTTAATACAGTATACTTAGTTCTCTTGCCTCCCGCCCTCACCGAGGGATGAGTTGTAGAACCGTCATCTATGGTCGGGGCAAACCTCAATGGATGAGATAATGTGATGGAAAATCGTTATCTGCACAACTAAATATACTAGATACTCAAACTTGATGTTTGAATTATGCTAAATTCATGTAAATGGGTATTCAATTGATAGTCTTACCAGATTTTTCATCAGAAAAATATTTAAACTCATTCGTTTGTCCGTCCAAGAAACAAATCCAATTGGTTTCCTTCATGTAATGCAAAATAGCTCTATCTACTTTTTTATTTTCTTTATTCACAAGAAGAATCTTTCTGGTAATGGGTCCACCATCCATCGAAATACGTTCGATTATAACGTTTGAGCTATCTTGGAGGAATAGAACAACCATATATCTACAAGATTGAATCCATATCATAAAAATACATTTAATATTGCAGTCTCTAAAATAAAATTGATGAAGTAGCTCTAAAAGTATCTTAGGTGTATATTAATACGTGTTTTAACAGGGAACCTGTTCTATGGGGGGCTTTTTGAGAAATTTGCCGTGCGCCGTCCACCGTCCAACAAAAAACTTGGAAAAATTTCGACTATCGAGCTATATATAATAGGAGGGGGGACTTGGAAAACTTTCGACTCTTGAGCCATATATGATGGGAATTTTTCTAGATCCCCCTTCTATAACATATAGCTCAAGAGCCAAAATTTTTCCAAATCCCCTCGAGATTCGAGAAAAATTTTCTCTCAAACTATATTATACTAAGCTTTTAGTAGGTCTAGGCCTTCTTTATACTAGCTTATCTAGGTCTGGGCTTCCTTGAAGTCTCAATACCAAATCCCATATGACTCACAAAACTGGTCCATCAAATTGATACCCCCAGGTAACAGGTCCTATATGTGT
This sequence comes from Aspidiotus rigidus, assembly GCA_035079385.1. Classification (NCBI taxonomy): domain Eukaryota; kingdom Metazoa; phylum Arthropoda; class Insecta; order Hemiptera; family Diaspididae; genus Aspidiotus; species Aspidiotus rigidus. Next base: position 875,701 of record JAVHKY010000015.1, on the reverse strand, counting down.
ATGTTTCCTTGTCTCGTCAGTATTTTTCTGATGCGTTTGTACTCGTTTAGGAGTTTGAAACTCTACAGACTTCTGGTTGACATTCAGTGGTAGAAGAAGAAAGAAAAAAAGAAGGAGGAAAATAAACTTCAGAATTTAATTTCAAATAATCTCTTTTTAGTGTATATTATGAACATTGGAGCACTCATGAGTATGAAATGGTTTGGTACCTAATTCTTACAACATAACTTATATACATACCTAATTATATTTGAAAACTAAGAGGACTTTTACTCACCCTTTGGAAGGAACTAGTGTGAATTTGATTGGTGAGTACGACGAATTTCCCACCAATATATTCACCCTCACGCGTGAAAATAAATTCATCACTTTAATGGTGAAAATTCTAGAATCGATCCAATACAGATTATTCGCATGATTATCGAATTCGATCGAATCGATGGTTCCAAGTCCATCGTCCAAAATCAATTCTAACTCCTCAGTATTTGGTTTCCACGTGTATATTCTATGTTTTTCCATTTCAGTTAGAATTACGCTTCCTGTAAAGTATTAAAGGATTCTAATTAATAATTCTATTTTAGTATACTCGTATAATTTGCTCATCGCCAATATTGAAGAACCGCAAAAATACGCGAAGCTAGCGATAGATTGGGCCATCGGCTCCATAAAGGCTCAGCCAGATGGATGATGACTATCGGGAATTTATAGTGAATCAAACATTTTCAATCTCAAATATCTCAGCTTCAGCCCGGACAAAAATATATTTTACTAACGGATTCCCTCTCCTCTCTTCAAACTATGACTGATCCCTTCTCCAATAATCCTTTGATCCAACGTATTCTCATTACACTTCATACCATTCATTCAATAAACTCTCACCTCACACTGGCTTGAATTCCAGGCCACGTCAATTTTCCATTACATGATGATGTAGATGAAGCAGCTAAAAAGGCTACTTCGCTAACAAAAATTACTGATCCAATTCTATCACCTGCAAAAGACTTGAAGGTATATCACACTTCATTATCACAAAAAATTTGGCACTCATCTTGGGAAAATCAGTCGAATAAAAAATTAAGAAAAATAAAACGTGAACCCACATTTTGGTCCTCATCCCAAAGTAATTCAAGGCAAGAGGAGGTCATTTTAGCTCGGCTGCGAATAGGCCACACTCGTCTTACTCATACTTATCTTCTCACTAATCTCACTCCTCCATCATGCCCTCACTGTCTCCAAGAAAATTTATCAGTTGGTCATTTTTTCTCATGCCCCGTCCTACAACCCACTCGAACCACCCTAAATATATCTTCCAATATCAATGCAGCACTAAACGACAACTCCGAAACCGTCGACTCCACCCTATTTACTTATTTACGCACCACTCAATTCTACAACTTCATATAATTCACCAACAAATTCCATTCGATCGCCACTCAATTCCACCAATACCGTAACTAATCTAACCTAATTGTAACGCCGAGCAAGTAACCCTCGTGCAGTTTATACGTAATGCTCGTAAAATATAAAAAAAAAAAAAAAAAATCCTAATTATTTATTTTTAAGCTAAATAAATGTACGGGGGGTGGGAGGGGGGGGGGGGGTCATGAGCTCGGGAAGAAGTATAAAACTAAATGGATACCTACATGTAATAAGATGTGAACCGGAGGAAGTTTTAAGAACTATGGATTCCGAGTTGTTGGAGAGGGCAGAAGAGACGTGACAGGGGACAGAACATAATTTTCCGATGTATGGACAATAGAAAAATTCGTCAGCGCGACAGTATTGGCATGAGGACGGAGCGGAGAACCCCGGAATTGAAGGAAGGTGGGGTTTCGGTGTTTTTCGTTGAGCTATGCGTGAGGAACGAATAGTAGAGGACCAGAGGATCGGGAATTTTTTAATCGAAAGAAGTTTATTGCGAGATTGAGAGGACCAAAGTTTGTGCCGTGGTGCGATGATCAGTAAACGATAAAAGATTTTATGTCACAGACTGGAGAAAGACGGGGATTAGTGATCGAGGAGGAGAGCAGGGCTTGCTTAACACCTGGGCCCCGGAAGGCCGATGTGACCAGGAATCTAGAGGAAGGCAATCGAAGAAAGAGAAAATGTTAAAGTCGGGCGGATGATATGAGGTTGGAAGAATAGAACTCTTGCATGGCTTGGAGAGAAGGAAGAGAATCAGAAAGGAGGAGAAATTAAGGGGAGCAAGACTAAGGCAAGAATAGATAGCAGGTACTTCAGCAAAATATAGGGGTGCTGCGTTTTCTATGCGGAAGTTCGAGACCTCACCATTGATAGAGAAGGCGTGGTCAAACTTGGAGCTTAATTTGGATCCATCTGTAAAGTACAGGTTGTGGGAGGGAAAATCATCATCAACGATGTCTTTAATGTGTTTCATGTACAATGAGTTGGGCGATTTTGGTAAGTTAGTCAGGTCGATGCGAATTTGAACCGTGGCTGTTCAGGGAGGGATGGATGGGTAGACAGGAAGAAAGGCTTGACTTTGAGATGATTTTCTAGGGATTCTAATGAAGAAAGTAGTGGATTTTCTCGTGCGTATTTAAAAAACCTTGGTTTAAAAGGGAAAAAGAGAATTACGAGCTCAATTTTCAATTTCTTTCCGGTACGCTTCCAGAGACAAAATCAAAAGTTTCGCGATGTTCACACGACACAAAGGAAGAAGTGCTCAAATCAGTATCCTTTCTTTCTCTTCAACTAGTATACGTTTTGAAAGTTGGCCTTCATTAACATCGTGATTATTTACCATCAATTGAATTGTAGGTAATTGATGAAATAGAACTGATATTTATCTTGCTCGTACGAACTATTGGAGTACTGACATAATCATCCAGCAAACCCACAACGTACAAAGAATCCTCATAAGCCGCTATTAGTGTAACGTCGGGACAATAACCACTGCTCATATCAGATGGAAGAGGTTGATCAAAACCGTCACAGAAACAGTCATAAGTAGTTTCAGACGCAAGAAGACACAAGTGAGAGCATGTTGATTGATTACATGGATTCGCAACCTGCAATATATTTGAAAAATAATTTCTATTAGTATTACAGAAGAGTTTGGAGGATAGTTAATGTAGAAGTATCCGGAAGACTTGATGTAGAAATAAGAAGGAAACAATGTGCTTCTCACTCAAATTGGATGAGTTGATGTGGAGCGTTCATCAGGATGATGAAGCACTATGACCAATAAATAATCTATGGAACTAGTCAGAAGAATTCCTTCAAAATGAGTCCTCAAATTCGCTTCCAACTTCGACCTTCCTAACTGATTCTCTCTTCAGGACCTTTCAAACCCATTCTCAACAAACCCCATTATACAAATACAACGTATTTTGTTATCCTTGCTTACAATAGATTCTATAAACTCTCACTTAACTTTTATTTGGATACCAGGTCACATCAACTTCCAACCTCACAATGTGGTAGATGAAGCAGCAAATCACGCAACTTCTCTACTCAACATAAAAGACACCATACCATTCCTTGTCGACTCATCTATAATCACAAAACGTTGGTACAATAATTGGATAGGACAAACTCACAACAAATTGATTGAAATCAAAAACAGAACCACCCCCTTGTCCTCATCTAACAGAGAATCTAGACGGTAGGAAGTGATCCTCTCCCGTTTAAGAATGGGACATACTCATCTCACTCATTCTCACCCTCTTGTTAAACCTTGCACTTCCTTTCTGTCCACACTGCCGCAATGATCTTTCAGTGGAACATTTTTTCGCCTGCTCCTTATCACAATCTACCATCACGGTTAAATTCCCTAAAAATTTATTCCAATTATGGCGAATATTTATCATTGGTTTTTAAGATGATACTTACAGTATCGAAACGTTACTTAATAATAGTTTTGAAAATTGTGGTGGCTAAGCCAATTTCTTTTTGTTTTTAAAAATTTATCTCATTACGATCCACTGGATTCTCGATCAAAATTCCTTGCACTCAGTAACAATTCTGAAAACATGACAACAATTTTCTCCTACTTAGGTACGTTCCACTCAATTTTACGAATATTTATGACTACCTCACTCATTAACAATATAATCAACATTCCAGTAATGCTTCAGCTTCATATTCTCTCTTTTAAGCCTGTTTCTGATTAAAGGTTCATAACTCACACCTCTAGCCTCAACGAACGATTTGTCTGATTTTTATCCCCCAATCCTGCTTTGGGTGCACCTTTTATTCTCACATTCATTTTCTTATCGTAATTCTCATTTTTTCAGGCTGACCATTGTAATAATTATTATTCTATGATATGCTTTTGATATTAAAAACAAAATGTTACAATGATTTTGTGCAACTTTTTTAGGAAGGTATTTTACTATCGAACTTACTTCATTCTGCGTCCTTGAGCAATGATCAACTATCAAATTACCTATGGAAAAAATGCTTCCTAAAGACGTATCCCTTCCGGCAGAGACACCCTTGAAGATTTCGCAATCAAATGCTGAACATATCATTATATTCTTCTGTTCAGTATCCGGCCAGTATATGCTGCCATTGAAAACCGCGAAAGATGATGTATCAACAGGAATTGATATATCACTGGATAAAATCTATAATAGACCGAACAATAATTATTTTCATCAATATTACATGTTTTTGTATTATAGTTTTGTACATATTTGTTAGCCTCGGGCGGTAGATGATTTCCCAGACCAAAGTTCAATTTCATCAACATTGTTTTACACCACTTAATGACTGTTTATCGAACACAAAAAGTTTAGAATTGAGTGAGTTGGTATATTAGTATTATATTAAAGAAAAAAATTCATAATATCAACAATACACAATCATATTTTCCAAGAATTATTTTGATCAGGAAACCTGTTCTATTCAAGGAGGAAGGATGGATTTCCTCGGAAGTTTTGGCGTCCCGCCGACTGGAAAAAACTGACCTACCTTAGTAAAGAAGTTGGACTCCACTAAAATATCATACTGCTCACTAACTTCCCAATTAGGTATCAAATTCAATAATTAACGACTATCATAATGCAGTTTCAAGTTCCTTACTTTCACATCCGTATTATCGAAAGTGGAAGAATAACATTTCAATCCATCATCACGATCGTCCAACCAATAAACACGATCTTGAGCTAAATCAATTGTCAGCCATTTGGGAGCTTTCAAGTCTTGACGTATCAGAATAGGTTTTGTATTACTGTTTAAAGAATACTTGAAGAGGTTAGATTGGAACGGAGATCTCTGGTCAATCCCAATAAGTAGTCTATATTTATGATAACAAAGTTAAACACATTAGAGTTTATAATTTACTGAATTACCTTACTATAATTATATAGCTGTCTCTTACCTATGCTCTACAGAAATAGCTAGAAAAATTGGATTCTTTAATTCATTTTGTAGATTTATACAGATTTTTAAATCCCGATCGCAGACTTTGATCTGAGAATTAGATATATAATACACATTTGATATCATCCAATCCACTACAAGACTTCTTATAGGTTCTGCAAGAAAGTTGAATTTTCAAGAACGAGCAGTTATCAAAGGTTAAAATATCCGCTAAGAAAACGCTGGTTCTTATTTTACAGAGTAAGTAATGTTGATTAAAAAAATTTCGCAGGCCACTTCGTCAGCTGCTCGGGGTTGATTTCGATTACGGTCAAATTGAGAGTGGTTTCATTACGATTTATAATAATTGAAAATCATTTACCGAGACGTAATATCAAATTTCTATTCCTGTTATAATTTAAGGACTCTGATAAAACTCAAAACTTTGACCACTACTTTACGACAAAGTGGTGAGGAGACTGCAATGCTGTGTAGGTAGGGATTAATTTCCCCGAAAAAAACACTCGACCATTTTTTACCCGACATAACAACTCCCAGTACCAGACTGGGGTCCTACCTCCTCGAGAACAGATATTTTTCCGCTAAAGAAATTTCCAAGACCAAAACCCACCATTAGACCAATAAATCAGCGCTCGATTTGTCAGATGGCTGATCCAACATAAACGTGATGTCCCGTACTGGGGTCACATTCTACCCATCACACACGACGCCAACGGTGGCCTCCTGCTGCATGGACACCCAGTCATCATGAAGGAAGCAATGAAGGTAATAGCAGCAGCAACAGCGTCCCACTGGGTTAGAGCTATGGCACGAAAGTGAGACCACACCCTGGGCCCACTTGCTCTTCTTTAACATCCGCTCATTCAATGAACTGAAATACTCCCCGAACTTCTGGACTCCTCAAGCCATCAGTGGGTATGGAGTATTTACTGTCTACCTGCATCCTTTACGAGGCACGATACAGCAGACTGCCCCTGTGACCCTTTCGTTGGGGAGGAAATCCCCGACCATGTGTTTCTAGACTGCATCAGGTTTATAGTGGGCAGACCACTCGATTGGACAGAGGTCGCCTATCATCTCCACTGTATGGAGAGCGTTGTATAAAAACTTTGGGAGGCAGAGAATCCGCACTCCCACTCACTCAGGATCTCAAGACCTAGTAATAAGTCGATAGGCTAACTGATCAAGGACAGCCGCTCCTACTCATGACGAACATCTATAGTCAACAGTAGTAGGCAGGGCATTGAAGGGATAAGCTTCGTTAAAGAGATCCCGAAGATGAAGTGCGTTAACTTCTAAACGTCGGTCACCTTGTTTAATAATTTAAAAAAGTTTTTGACGGAAGTGGCGACAAGTGTTTTTCTTTTTTATAACAATCGTGTCTCGCCCACACAATGTTACCCTATGTTGCACCTCCGGCTTTCCAGAGCATATGAGTCAACCAGTCGATCTCTGAAGTCCGGCTGCAACAATAGGCGTACTTCAACTTCCCCCCTTATGACGTAAGTCGGTTAAAACCCTGGCAACGAGTCAATACTCGGCACCCGGCTACGATATATTTATGTCATACTACGCAGAATAAACTAGTCCCATGGAGCAAGTTCCATCTAAGGACCCCCCCACCAAAAAAAAACATCAGGTTAGGTTCGGTAATTATGAATTTTTTGCCAAAATTTTCCGAGGAGAATCATGTCAGAAAATATGGGTCGGGTGGAATACATTTCGGGATAAAAATTTAGGAAAAATTATTGTGGGGCGAAAAACTGTCGGTTTTTTCGCCGGACAAACCACCAAACCCTTTATAGCTGAGTCGGAAAACAGAGCGCTTGGAAATCGCGGTAAAGACGGGGAAAAACGGCGCCTTTGCTGACCGTCTTTTTGACTTCGTATACTCCTTCAATCGCGATGACCACGTAACCCTCCTACATAGATGCGATACGAGCCAAAAATTAGATAACAGAAGAATTGACGCCCGGCTACAACGAAAACGTCAGCCCCATTCATTGATTTACAATTCATCGAATCAAATCTCGTGACTCGATTATACTCCTCGAAAAATGATAATGTACGAAGTCTTTCTATTCGCTTCAGTCAACGTAGTACTGATGACGTCATGACCTATCATCACGAAATCGATCTACAATAAAACTTTTTAGTATTAAATTTCTGTAAATGATTTTCAATTTTCATTAAGTGTATCAATTGAGGCGAACAGGGAACCTGTTTTGTGAGAGTTTCTTGTGTATATTTTCAACTTTTATCAATTCTTTTTCAATAGAGGTTGAACTTCTTTCTTCACCACCTTGGAACAGTTGAAATTTTCCTGAGTCCCACTCCTGAAATTTATGGCTTCGAAGTCAAACGTTTTTCAAGTCCCCTTGCCATCATATACTAGGTATAGCTCGGAAGTCTTCATTTTTCAAGTGCCACATTTTTCCAGACAGTGCGGCACCCTGACTTTTTTTCAAATGACCGCCCCCCCCCCCCATTAAACAAATTCCCTGACAAAAACTCGCCGCCTACTTCACTTCTTTAAATGCTCATGGGATTGCCTTCGGTAAACAGGGAACTTGTAACATGAGAGTCTTTCAACAGGAAATCTGTTCTATGGCGGTTCATTTTGAAAAATTGTCCATACGCCCAACTTTCAAGCCATAATATATATATATATATAGTATGAGTAGGAGGGGGACTTGGAAAAATTTTGCCTTTCGAGCGATGATATATGAAAGGAAAGAGGCTGGGAAAAACGTTGACTTTTTCCAAGTCCAACACCTCTGTATCAGTCAAAATTAGACTTACAAAATTTCAAAACTCTAGATTCCTATGTTCCCCTTCTACAGTTAGGTAAATTAGGTTAGGCTGTTGGTCAGCCGGCCAAAAATTGCTAAAAAAAAATTTAGTGTTACTTTAGTCGGTAAAGAGGTATTGTAAAGATAATCCGTGAATATCAACCACACAAGAATTACTCATAAAAGATAGTCGGTTGATCATTAAATCCATCACTCTTGCGCAACATCTACTTAATGTACCCAATAAATGTTGATTTTTCAATCATAAACGGTTGATAACAAGAAGTTTTTACAGCTAATACATGATACATTACCGTTCAGATGAGAGAACTCAAATTGAATAAGGCCCAACAGCTTTACACGCATATTTTCAGAAATACTCAAGAATTAATCGTTCAATCGATCCGAAAATTACACGGCAATGATTTTGAATACACTTCAACCTAATGTAGTGATATGAAAATGATACGATCGATACTTTCAGAAAAACAACACTGAAAAATTTTGGGAAAATTGAGAGTTACTCAACTACTCATTCAATCTAAGGAAAAAAGGCTCATTGCCAACTTCAGAAGACCCACTACAATTTGGCTAAATTTTACTCCTGATCAAAAACTACTGGTCAAGTTCTCATAAAATTTGGCCAAGATTATCTAAACTTGGCAATGTGCTTTTTTTTCGTAGATTGGATAAGTAGTTGAGTAACTCTCAATTTTCTCCAATTTTTGTAGTGCTTTTTTTTGGAAAGCATCAATCGTATTATTTTCATATCATTACATTAGGTTGAAGTGTTTCAAAATTATTGCCGTGTAATTTTGGGATCGATTGGACATGTAGGACTTAGCCTAATAAACGTCAGGTTTTTACTTTTTTTTTTTTTAATTTGTGGACAGCAGAGCCGTAAAATTCAAATACAATTTTTTTGTTTATTACCTTCTCTACTCCATGTCGTGCTGACGATATTGTGTCTCGTCATTTGCTTGCGGAAGTTTTTATCATCGTAAGAATAGAAAGTATTAATTTCGGAGCCGTTGGGACTAATTGTGACGTTCTCAAATTTTTTCTTCAGTGTGTCAACGCCTCTATAATACGACACGGAAAATGTATCGTTCGCCACTAGTACCGAAAATTCTTCTTCATCATTTAAGAAAATTCCAGTGACATTCAGACTTCTATGTCTCCAAAATGTATCTGATGTGCATCCTTGCTCGAAGAAATTGTGAAATAAATCTTCATGATTTCTGTATTTATACCCATATTGTCGCGCGAAATTTTTATACTTATTTTGGCAGTACGAATTATATGGAAAATCAACGCGAATCTCAATGATGTAGTAAAAAAGTATTGCTTGATTATCTACATAAAGCAAAAGCAAAATTTTTCGTTCAATTTTATCAGAATATAAGACTATTTCTCGTATCGATCTCCAAAAAATAAGATGGTGTTTAAAAATATTTACCGCATCTCTGATCGTAACCATCTTCGAAGTCGAACATTCCATCGCCTATTTCATTAGAATCTATATTGTCTCCTCGGTTTTCGCGAGTAATTTTTACGGATTGCTGAATACTGTCGATAGTCTGAATGCAAAATTTTTAAAAAATTTTAAATATTCTTGAAGTGTCTTCATTCAAGTTGGAAAATTTGTTTTTTACTTTTGAAAAGAAAAAGAAAATATCGAGCCCCTCGAGTTGAGAACAAAGCGGGACAAGTGGAAAGATTAAAATGGATGAGAGTCATTTCTTCTAAAATTTTTCACTCAGACTTCATTCAATTGTTAAAAATAACACACTCTTTCACATTTATTCATTATTTTACTTCCTACAGGGCGAATATGTGTATTATTTATCTAGCAAATTTCTGAAAATTTTAGGTATCTGCAGTAAAAATATCAAGTCTTGACCGTGAAGTTTTTTAAATCTTGAGAATATGATTTTACGATTGTGGACAGTTCACAGAAAGGAGGCGAGATTATGGAACAATTTAAAAAAAAAAAACGCGCAAATTTCTGCTCCATTCCATTGGGTATCGAATTTAAGATGTGTGATGTACTAGGCGGTCGTAAAATCATTGCACCCTCTGAGGTGTACGCGAGAGGTCTCAAATTCAAACTACCCTGTAAAGGAGTAAAAATTTGTCTGTTTCTTTTCGTTTAACAACCATTCCCTCCCTTACTTTCGATTTCTTGAGAACTTTTCATCTCTCCGTGAACTATGCCAGAAATGACTTGTTGTGCTCACGAGTATGTGGTTATACGTATTATATTTTCCATCGTCTTTGCAATTAAGTTTCATAATTTATGACCCATTAATGTTTGATGTAAAATTCCCTCTAATAATTCTACGTTATAATTTTCATTTTTCTTCCGTTTAATAAATACTATCTAACTATTATTTTTCATGTATTTTTATATTTTGAGCCAATGGCCCTAGAGCAGCTTAAGAACACTCATCGAATAAATTTTTCAAATAAATTGGGGATACTAGTCTTGACTTTTGATTTCTAGACTTTCCTTATTTCGGACTTGTCATAATATTATATTATAGTTTACCTAGGTAGTGGGACAGAATAATGTTATATCCTTTCTCCATTAGCCCCGACGCGATAGCGATAGACCATACTACCCTAGTTAACGTGTTTCGAAAATTCCAAAAATAAAATTCTGATGATAGCCAATTTCTTAAGCAACAACTCACCTGACTTGCAGCTTTCCAATCGCTGATAAGATAATATAGATAAATATAAATCAATAAACCTTTCATGTTTTCAAAATCTAAAGAAGAAAAATAAATAAATAAAATGATAATGAAATACGGTTCGCGTGATACTTGTCCATACAGCAACAGTTGTAAATTATACGATCCTATAGTACGTAAGTATGCTCACCTAATTACGTAGCAGCTGTCAATACACGTAATGATTCTCTGTATAAGAGGATCTGACGCGGATAGATTGAAGAAGAATTTAAATATACTCTGTATTGAAATATTTTATGACGTGATATATACTATTTTTGGATTGCAAGTCTGGAAAAAAGATAAAACCACGCAATAATATTACGAAAGAGTAATTTAGGAGTGGGAGTACGCGAACATCCATATGTTTTTTCTTTTCAATATCGCTGCAGTTATCAATTCGCATTTATCACTCATTCCTTGGAACGTTCTTCAAGGCTGTCTTTTGATTTTAAATTTTCATGTCTTGCAACATCTTTTTTCTTTTACTCACAGCTTTTGTTTCCATACTTTCTAATTCATCAACCGATTCAGTGAAAATATAAAATCACAGATCATAAATTATCACGATAGAACTGTGGAGTACCGACTCAGAAGTCCGAATTCGTATACTCGAAATGTACGGAAGCAGTTTCGATAGGTAGTATGACTTTGGGAAGCACAATTGATTAACGTTTCACCTTTCGGTAGAAGGCAAGCGTGCAAAAAAGATAAATGGATAACCGACTGTAATTTTTTCTTTTCAAGAATTTCGAAGAGTAAGTGGTCAATGAAAGTTTCCTCATAATGACTTTGGCCTTCATTATACTAGGTCTGATATACAGCATACCAGGTTCACACTAACTAGGTACTATAGGCTTCCTAAGATCCGGTTCTCTTCGTTTCCGTTCTTTGGACAAAAAATAACGCTGGTTCCTGTTTCGGTTCCCGGTTCCGCCGGTACCTCTGTCCTCCGCCAGAGTTGCGAACCTCTATTATTTTTTGAACGTTTTTTCACGGCTTCAATTCTTGGCCTAGATCCTAAGATCCGGTTCTTTTTGATTCTTGTTCTTGGGCCAGATTTCAGGATCCGGTTCTTCTCGGTTCTGATTCTTGAGCCAGATTTAAAGATCCAGTTCTTTAGACAAAAAACAACGGTCTGGAACCGGTTCCTGCTTCAGTTCCCGATTACGATTCTCACCCCTGCTTATACTAGGCTTGAAAAAATTTGGTCTTCTGTATGCTACGCTTCATGTACAGCATACTAATCCCATTCTAACTAGGCTTTAACTGGACGGTTATATTAGGTTTAGCCTTAGGCCTAATAATGTGCAGTGTATTAGCCTTTTTCCGGGCTAAGTAGGAGGCGAACGAGCGGAGCGAGTGAGCCCCGAAAGTTCGTTAGCCTAAAATATTGTATGTGTATACTAGATAAAGAAATCCACTCGTTCGCTCTCAAAAGCTATATAGTTATACTAGACTTATACAAGCCTATAATGAAGGCTCTCACTTTAGCGGCCGAGTGAAGAATCGATAGTTCGATGCAATCGGTAGGGATATTATCGACACAAGCAAAATTGACATATCTTTACATTGCATTGTATTTCTTTGCAAACGCCCAAAGCCATATTCATATGGTTCGATGTTTTTCCAAATTTTATTGTAATTCGAAAATATTTTTGCGATATGCCGGGGACAAGTTACAAATAAAATTCAATAACCGACAAAAAGTCAAGCATCTCACTGGTATACAGCATACAAATTCGATATTTTCCTTTTTTCGCAAGAATATCAGCCTCTGCGGATGAATTCCGAACTGAATGAATCGTCCGTAATCGCTGCGACAATTCGCTCGTCAAAAACCCGTGGAAAGTATCGGAAAGAATGTCAAATACTGTATACTTTGAAATTTTTTCAGGTCTCAATAAAATCCATCGAGTAGTGAAAAGGTTTTCTCTCGTGATAGTCCAAAGATTGGAAAAATGCCAAAGAAGTGCTGCTCTTTCACAGCGCTAAGTAGAATTACCTCATAACTTTGATTTTGATAATGTTATTGTACGTGATAATGAGAAGAATGAATCTAAACAGAAATTTTTGGAGGTCATTAATATTATTAAGAATGATGAAGCGATAAATTTCAAAACTTATAGTAACCATATCGATTCATTGTATCATGATGTCATTCGCAAAATTATTTATCTCTTTTTCTCCCAGTTTTTTCTTGCTTACGTTTTACGATTTGTAACCTACGTATGTCAAATGTATGATCAGTTCCTATCTCGCCGGATGATGGTATCTACGTAGGTATACCGAAAGCTCGCGAAGTATGATAAATTTAAAAAGTTCTTCTTTCTTTAGAATTTTTTCCATCCAGTGGGTTTTGGAAGAGAAGCGTGGGACTTACATGACAATTTTTCTCTTCATATTGAGGGTAACTCAGGTACTACTCGGCACCCAGTCTTGACGAGAATTCCATCTGCACAATTCCATAAAACAGCTGCCAAGCAAACCTTGCTCTCCATCTCAATCATTGGTCCCTCTCCTTCTCCGAATATGTTACTCGTTCTCTAATCATAGCATCAAGGCACAACCTTTCGTCCTCCAAATCCTACATTAAACTTCGTTTAATTAAAGAGCCCCCTATCCTCTGGTCCTCTTCAATTCGTCCCTCACGCTATGGAGAAATAGTAATACCACGACTAAGAATTGGTAATTTTTCCTTCTCCTTGTGATCTCCACTCTACCCTTTTGCCAATACCATCATGCTGAAAAATTCTATTCAATTCTCCTACTTTCCCCCGAAAAAATAACCCCCAGGGTAGTTGAACAGCTCGTAAAGAAAAAAAATAAAAATTAAACCTCAGTTTAATGAAGAAATGCATTACATTGTTAGGATATCTAAACTTGAATAAAATTCTTTACGAGAAAGACGTAGCGCATCTTCAAGCTAGTATACTAACACGATTGCTGTCACAGTCCAGTCACATAAGATATAAAAAGAGGGTAAAGATTTTTTTACGGAACTCGAAATACTGAAAATCGTGAAAACTCGACTTCCCATTTACTATAATGCGTACTTTATTTTACTTAACAATCTCACTACGATGAATGAATCCACTTTTTTAAAATAAAATTAGAGCTTATTCTATTTGATCGTTGCGAGCGTAAAATCACGAATTTCTGATTAAAGATGTCGTGCTCTCACTTCCAGCTCTCATCCCTGATAGTTCAAGATTTCCTCTTCTTGGAAACAGTCTGAAAACGAAATTCAAAAGAAATTGATTAATGCTAAGGGAAGCATTGAGTGCAGATTGAACTCGCAAAGAAAATAGAAGCCTGAAGACAATTAGGAAATTCGATGTCCTGTTCTACAACACCGCGGGCTACAGTAAAACAGCGCGTAGAGTTACTCCGAATGGTGCGATTGCCGTACTGTATAAGTATTGTAGCTCAATCTTTGGGCACAGACTTATGCTCGAAGGAGTTCGCAAGAATATCCAAAAAGTCGACAGACTAATAAGGGAGTGCATAGCCCGCATTTACAAAAACGTATCACAATCATAACAGGCACGCCTCCATTATACTACCTCGTTATAAATCGAACCATCGTCTATAAATTCCAGAAATAGGGAAGAATTGATAACTGGCTCATATTTGGAACAAACTCTGAGTACACGTCAGTAAAAGGTCGGATACGAAAAATTATAGAATCAAAGACTGACGAGTTGTGGAAAGCAGAGTGGCAAAAAGAAGAACATGGGAAATGGACCAAGAAACTTTGCCCTTCACCCTGGCCGTACGAAGAAGACTCAATAAATTTTCACTTGACATCGGGCACAGATGCTTCAATGATTGTCTGTTCAATAGGACAAGAAGAAAGACCGTGAAATTCCCGTGTGGGGCACCCCAACAGACACTCGAGCACGTCCTGCCGATTTACCCTATTTACAAAGACGAGTGACCCGGAAACACGCCGGCAGAGATTGTTAAAAACTTGGACTACATGGAAAGAGTAGTTTGTACTCTCTGGGAAGTCGAAAGAAGACGTGAAGCCACTAAGCCATAGGAACCATACCATTGTGAACGATATTGTATGCTCTGAAAAGTGAGACCTCAGTAAGTCGGCATGCTACCTATCACGACAACCACTCTTGGTTAATATCCATCTTGATATCACCAGACAGGGCAGAAGGGGAGAGTGCAAACAGCTTAAAGAGAGGGATGGAAGTGATAGACAAGTACGCCAACAGGCAGAGCTGTCACCGCCACCCTTACAATATTTGTACAGGAGAAATCAAATGGATGATAATATGGATAGAAATTGGAGAATAGTATCTTTCTACACATATAACCAGGCTCCCTTTCTGCTGGGCTGAATATCAATTGAATTCAAATGGATGATAATATGGACAGAAATTGGAGAATAGTATCTTTCTGCAAATATAACAATCCCATCCTGCTGATCGTTTCAGGCCAAATTTCAATTGAATTTTAATGGATGATGCTATGGATAGAAATTGGAGAATAGTATCTTTCTGCACATATAACAAGGCTCCTATTTTGCTGATTGTTTCAGGCCGAATTTCAATTGAATTTAAATAGATGATGATATGGACAGAAATTGGAGAATAGTATCTTTCTACACATATAACCAGGCTCCCATCCTGAATTTCAATTGATTAAAAATATGTGATAAGATGGACAGAAATTGGAGAATAGTATCGTTCTACACGTATAACAAGGCTCCCATTCTGCTGATCGTTTCAGGCTGAATTTCAATTGGTTTCAAATGGATGATAATATGAATAGAAATTGGAGAACAGTATCTTTCTACACATATAGCAAGGCTCCCATCCTGCTGATCGTTTCAGGCCGAATTTCAATTGAATTTAAATAGATGATGATATGGACAGAAATCGGAGAATGGTATCTTTCCACACACATAACCAGGCTCCTTTTCTGCTGATCGTTTCAGGCTGAATTTCAATTGAATTCAAATGGAATAATGCTAGAAAACACCATCAGGTACAATTACAGTAGTGAAGTTGAAAGGAAAATTTTGCTAACGAAGTGTGATAACGAGTTGGGCTTAGCAAATTTTCGACGAAAACGACGCCTGACTTTCACACTGTTATAAGAAAATTTACAGTCCAGTAAGCGAAGGAATTTGGAATATAACTTTTCGTTTGAGAAGTTCTTGCATTGTGGAAAAAAGTTCCGTTGAGCTCTTCCGGTGGGTTTAGGGCCTACATGCATAATTATATACTTTGCTCACCTTATTGCACCATGTTCAGACATCCTTCCTCGTAGAATATAACCTGTTACAAGTCCCAAAGTCGCAGCTAGTGTGGCAATGAAAGTACAGTGAAATATATGAGCATGATCGCCAGTCAGTGACGATGATTCTTCACGCCTATCTTCTGATGAATATAGTGCATATTGAGTAGTTTCATTCTGACAAATTGGACACGATTCCACACAAGATGATTCAGTTGTATGATCAATAGGTTCTTTTTCTCTGGGAGGATTGTTGATTTTTACGTGAACCGTATTTTGGGTTTTTGATTGAGTTTCATCATTGGTTTCCTTGATCGGACTCTCAAATGGTGGTAGTTTTCTACACGAAGTGCCGTTGATCAATGTTTCACCCTTTGGGCAAATGCAAGCCTGCAAAAAACAAAAAAAAGAATGAAAATCCAAGGACGCACTTATGACGCACTTATAAGATTGCAGAAAAAAATTCACATTCTCAAAAAAAAGTCTGGACGACAAAAGTTACTTTATTATATCCACGTTAATCCAACTGTACTCATGACTTTCTTCTTTTTCTTTTTTCATTTTACAAGCTTTCAACTGCTCTCAGGTTATGACTTCGTGGAGAATCGATTTTAGATGCGTTGGATGGAATTTGCTACGTTTAAATAAGAGTGATGGCCTCCCTAAAATCTATGAAACGGACTTCCCCTCCGTCCTGTTATTTCCTTCACAAAATCATCTCTCTCTTCCTTGTCGAGCTTCCTCGCCAATATTCTTAGTGCAATAAAAAATGACGATATTAATATTCATGAGATTCACTTGGATATAGACGCGATGGTTCGTAGGAGGGTGGTTAAGAAGCACCTCGACTCTACTACCCCCCCCCCCCGGTCCATCAGCCGAGAAAAATGTCGATAGACTAGGTCCCTTTCTTGGGAAAGTTCTCCTTTCGGTTTGGCCTTGGGGTTTCGGCCTGCGTTCTACAATCGCGTTATAGTCCAAGGGTAGTTTGTTAAACTGAAAGACCAAGTTCATTTTATTTATTTATTTTTATTTTTAAAGTATTAAAATGCTCTTCAACAGCCCGGAGAGCCAATTACAGAAGAGCACTATGAGAAAAAAAAAACAAAAAAACAAGATGTTTAAATGATGCTTCCGAAAACCGTGATTCCAAACCCCGGGCCCCATTCCAACCCACCATTCCTGTGGAGGAGAAGAGTGGGGTGTATAGGTTAGCGTGTAAAGATTGTAAGGGTGTTTATATCGAAAAGACTGGTCGGCAGTTGGAGATCAGGGTAGCTGAACATAAGAAGACCTAGGAGAAGGGCAGCGAGAGAGATTCGGCATTCGCTGACCACTTAATCACCAGTGGGCATAGCTTCCGGGAGGGGTGCTTCTCCACAAGGAAGATTCATACTTTGAACGCATGGCCCTGGAACACATTGAAATCGTTCGTCATAAGAATACTGGATCGTGCTGAACAGGCATATACCGGACGACCATCGAGCGTGTTTATGAATCATAACTCGATGTGTCTCGAGTTGGTGTCGTTGTTTTGTTTCATAGTTGGGTCAGTTGCTTTTTTGTTCTCGCAGAAGACAGTTTTTTAACTGAAAGCGCTTCGAGTGTCGAAATTATTTCTGCTATTTTTGCTATTTTATTCACTTTCGTGAGTAATATTTCTGCTTTTGCTCTTTTACCTTGTGAGTATACTACGAATTATTGTGAATTAGATGAGGAGGTCCTACAATCAGGTCTACTGAGAAAAATTCTACTCGTGTTTCAAGTACTCACGAATTTTTTATGTTTACTTGACGATACACACAGTTTCTCACAACCTCCGTTATTTCGAAGACATTTTGCTGTACGACGTTCAGCATCAGTTTGCATCGTCGTAACCCTTGCAAGTTTTACATAATTATTTTCGGAGGTTTCTAAACCTGGAAGAAAAATAGGGGGTTTTATTTACATTTAAAATCTTCTCAGTAAATATTTATTACACACGAATACGATTGTAATAGTTTACAAAAATTACTTGACTTCATCAATTCTGCTCGAAGGAATGGATGGCGAGAAATGCCATTGTATCCCCATCTCATTCCGAAAACAGAGAGATCGCTCTCTGACCAGAACATTGTATATCTTCTCAAAGATGTAAAACTTTTTATATCGCTGGCGGTAATATCGATAGTATTGGCAGGATCTAGCAGGATATAAGGTAACACGCGATTAATTCTACTTTCAGAATAATTATTAATAAAGAAAGAACATGCTAATCTTCTCTGTATCGTTCCAATTTTAGTACACAGGTGTATGTGCCGCCGAAGCGAGTACAAGAATAACTTTAAACAATACGAAATTAACTTCGCAAAACTACAGCAAAGGTCCAGTCTGGCCCAATCAAATAGAATAAATTGTGGCCTGACTGGTTTCAAACCATGAAAACTGGTGAAATGAGAAAGAACTTGAAAAGAAAGCGGCCTTGTATATGGACTGGTCGTTACAAGGCCGAGCGAAGTGGTGTGTGTCGTCAAGATAAAACTGTTCTCATTTTTGTATATATCGTTCGCCTATGAGTACATGAAACAAAACACTCGAAGTCAGAACTACCGTCAGTAATCAAATTTATAATTGCTCTCAAATTTGTGCTCATTCCAGTGGCTAAATATTTACGCAAGAGATTCCAGGTTTTGACCTCCATTCGAAAGGAGCGAAAATTTGCGCATTCTTCATTGTTTCATAATCCTCTCTTCCCTTTCTTCACCAGATTTTAAGTTAGTAGCATCAAATTGTAAATTCACGTATTTAAGTGGGTACCTTTGAAGTCAGGTGGGCCTTTCCTCGGGGAGATATATTTCACCACCTTCGTCTGCTTATCCAAAAAAGTAATCGTTTCAGGTTCTCTCTCATAATCTAAGGAAAGATTTTCTATGTTATCAATTTCTTCGTCTTCGTATAGAATTCTCCTGGTATAAGGTCCACCATCCATCGAGATGCGTTCGATTATGGCGGTTGAACTATCTTTAAGGAATAAAACAACCATGTACCTGCAATCAAAATTGGAGCGTATATTTTAGAGTTGTTGTGGGAAATCTTATTAAACAATGGGCACATGGCTGAAATTACCCTCTCGGAGGAACCAAAGTGAAGTGCATAGGTATGTATGACGAATTTCCCTCCAAAATATTCACCATAGTAAGTGAATGCATATTCATTACTTTGATGGTATCGACTCTGGAATCGATCCAATATAAATTATTCGCGCGATCATCAAATACTAGTGAAGTGATGGTTCCAACTCCATCATCTAGTATCAATTTTAGTTCTCCGGTTTTTGGTATCCACGAGTATATTCTCTGTTTCTCCTCTTCAGTGAATATAACGCTGCCTGTGGAGATAAATAGGTATAGAGATCATTAGTTTGATTTCCATTATTTCACATTGAACGGACACCTGACGAGGATGTAGCCGTCGCGTCGGTAGGCCTAGTGGCAAACTCACGGGTATCAATTGGTTTCAAATTTTTTCATCATAGGTTTTGGTTTCTATGCAAATTATAACTTGTGTAGATAACGAAAAGGATTTCACTCGCAATTAAGTATAAGGTTATTGACTCGGAGTAGGCAGATGGTGACTATAAGATGACTATGAATTCGATGGTGTTGTAGGAATGAGTGGATCGAAAATAGTTTACCGTGCTAATGATTTTCTGGAATTCGTGACGCAGCTGGAGAGACAGAATGGTGAAGCCGGATATTTCGACGTGTTTGGTAAGAGAAGAAGTGTAGAATTTTAGATCGGCAGCATAGCTGTATAGGCATGAAAGGAGTGAGAAGCGTAAAAAGCGAAAAGAATGGATAAGACGGGTATGGTCTCTTCTTAGATGGCTGAAGGATGACTTATTTTCTCCGGGAAGGGCGGTTTGAAGTAGATCTAGGAATTGGAGATTCTTCAATAGATCGGAGCTTTTTGGAGAATGAAAAAGACCAAAACTCATACCATGAAGAGAGACTGAATGAGCATCAACAGGGCTTGAGAACATACAAAGGGAAGGATTAGTTATGGAAGGTGAACGAAGGGACTGCTTTGCGGGAAGGTCCACTCCTTCATGTTCCATAAGGTTGAGTGCCCCGGCATCGATGAGGATCGTGTTTAGAAAATAAGGATAAGAGAGAATCAGACAATACTCGTATTATAAGGTATGTGCGGAGAGAAGAAAAGGGGGTGAAAAACTCACGGGTTCGTTAACGGAGTTAAACGAGGGCGGCTGGGAACCTATTTTATAGGGAACGTGAGGTCGAAAAATGTATGACGTCATAAGAATGTGACGTCACAAGCTTGACCTATGACGTCATCAAATTGTGACCTTCAACTATTGAGCTATTAGGATACATAGGAGAAGGACTTGAAAAAATTTCGACCTCCAAGTTGTATAATATGGATAGAAGGAGGATTTAGAAAAATTTTCGGCCATTATAGATCATAGGAAATCGACCTCTAAACGACCTTGAGGTTGCTGGCCGGCAGACATTTTTCCCGAAAAAACCCCGATAAAACGGGTTCCCTGTTAAAACTCGCGCGTTCTCCAACGGAGTTGAAACCTGTTACATGAGGAACGTGGGACTCATTGAAGAGGCTAAGCGAAATTTTTCGCTCAAGTTTTTCATTTACCAAGAACCCCCCTCCCTTAGAAGCACGCTCCGAGTCCTATGGTGTTTGAAGCGTTGCATATCTGGCTCATTCAAGGGGGTAAGTCAATTGGTGTATGAAGCATTGCATATCTAGTTATTCGAAGGGGCTATCCATTAGGCTATATACACGGACCACTAAGCTATAATATTGATAGGAGGGGACTTGGAAAATTTTCAAGGTCCGAACTTTGCCGACCGGCCGTACAGCAAAGGGTGGACATCTTTTCCAAATCCCCCCCCCCCCCGATAACACAGGTTCCCTGTTAAAAAGAGAAGCAGTTACATATAGCGGTATGTGTAAGTTGTGCGGTGAGTATGGAAGCGGAGTTTCTCGTAAGGAAGGACGAGATGATACCTTGAATGGAGACTGCATATCTGGTTCTGGGTCGCGATTTACATCCGTCCGTGTAGCACAGAAGGTGGGAGGTAAATTCTGATGAAATGACGCGATTATGTGTTGTTTCATCTTATGAAATTACTTGTTTTGGAAATTCCGGTAAGACTGAGACTAATCAGAGAATAGGGAGTGAGGACCCATACCTAGTTGGGTGAATTACATGGGATGAGAGGATTTGAAAGTATGGGAAGACTTGGGTATTCGACTATTGAAGTGAGAAGAGCGAGTGAAAGCACGGTAACGGAGAGGAGGATCACCAGCTTCGGCGCATAGCCTGAATAAAAAGCTGGTGCGTAGTGCGTGTGCCAAGGGCCAGTCGAAGTCCGAAAGATTAGATTGAGTCCAGCAATTTCAAGGTTGTTTTTGTAGTAAATTTGAGAACGGTAATCAAGTTGAGAACGGATTAGACTATTGTGGAGTTGGAGGAAGCGTTTGTGATTACAGCCGGTGAGGGGATGTGATAGTTACTTGAGAACGTTCAAGGAATTCAGGAATTTTGCTCTTGAGACTTCGATATAGAAGGTCAAGGAGGTTTTGGAGTCGAAAGTGAGACCAAGGAACGTGGCAGAAGACGGCAGGTTGAGGCGTTTCAGAACACTACAATAACTGTTTCGTTGTCTGAAAGCCGAAATCCACGGTCAGATGACTATTTGAAGATTTTTTCAAGGGTTAATTGGAGTAGTCTTACTGCACATTGAAGGTTAGTAGGAAAATATATCATTGAAATCCTCCCTAAAGAGGTGTTCGGTAAAGAGAAAATTGACATTATTTATTAGGTTATTTATAGCGATTAGGAAGACAAGAACACTCCACCCTTTTCCCTGGAGAATTGGATGGGTGAGGGAGAAGAATATTTGTCTTGAATTCCAAACGTTAGAGCCTTGTCATGGAAAAAGGGTTCTGGAGACATTTTGGGGCTCGAAGGCCATCAGCATCATGTAATTTGGAGATGTATCCACACCAGACATCGAAAGTCGAAATAAAAGGAGCAGTTTTTTGAGTAGGAGAGCTTTCTCAATTTAAGTCAGATAAGACTTGGAGGGTGTTACGGTCTTTGCGGAAGCCATATTCATGTGGGGAATGGATGTTATTTGATTCAATGAACCGGAATAGTATTTTGTTCAGGATTTTTTGGGACAGTTTGCCAAGGACAGAAGTCAAATTGATAGGCCGGTATGATGCGAGAAGAGTGGGATCTTTAGTAGGTTCTAGCGTTGGAAGGATAAGCATCTATACACTTAATTAAGTCTTACCAATTTTTTTATTCATTAATCAAGAATTGACCTCCAAATAATTTCGACAGAGAAGTACGGCATTGTTGTGCCTTATATTGAACTTCCAACCGACCTCACATTTGTTGGAAAATACTTTTGAAGCTTTACTCACCATCTATTGAATTGTAGGTAAGTGCTGAAATTGCGCTGATATTCATAGTATGCTTACGAACGGACGAATACTTGAAATTGTCTCTCGTCAATCCTATGACGTACAAAGTATTTCCGTAAGCTGCTAACACAGTATCGTCCATGCAGTAACCATTACTCGTGTTAGTTGGAACTGGTTCATCGAACCCTTGGCAGTAACAACTGTAATTAGTTTCCGATGCTGCTAAACACAAATGAGAGCACGTTGATCGATGACACGGATTTTTAATCTGTAACAAATTTCGAAAAAGAAAACTGTAGATGGGGCTAGAGTACAAACGTGTTCGTTTTGAAAGTCAGAAAGTCTATAAGTACAGTAAAGGTTGGGATTGAGTAAATTGTTACTTTTGGATTTGGTCCTCAACGTACTGAGCGGAGAGGGTGGAGTTGATAGCTCAGTGCCATTGTTGTTGTTTGGATTGAGTGTTTTCTTCATTATTGTGATGTATAGGTATATAAATTGATGCTGATTATTTCTTCCGGATCCTAACTCGTTTACTTATAGCTAAGGAATATGAGTCAACACTTACGAGGACTCTATTCAATTTAACTCAAATATTCTGCAGTGACGTCTACTATTCGCTAATGACCTGTCATACGATTCCCACTTGTAATGTTATTATTTTCACAGGCTTTATTAATTTGCTGTACACTCACTTCTTTCGATACCACGGGACGGTGATCTATTGTCAAATAACCGATCGATGTTATTGAATCAGCGCTTTCAGGAAAGACTTTTCTAAAAGTGGTGGTAGTGGCGAAGTCATTTATTGAACTTTTCATTATACTTCTCTGGGTGGAATCTGGCCAGTATACGCTGTCATCAAAGACCGCGAATGATGAATTAACAGGAGACACTTGTGTTCCGTCTGTTACAATCTACAAAGAGAACAATTTTATCAAATTAATCATCTCGTACTTATGCGACATAGTATAAATAAAGGAGGCGTGAAGAGAATATGTCCTTCATTCATATTTTTTCAACAGAAAACCTGTTTTATAGTGGACTGATTGGGAAAAGGGGCAGGTATATGAGAGAGGGGAGAGGGACTTTGAAAAACTCCAAACATCCGGCTATTGATGTGAGAGAAAACGATCTGGAGAGATTTCAGGAAGAGTGGCATCAAACCTTGGCTTCAGACTATCATACCAAATAATCGATTATCGAACACCTTAACATAGAGTATTTTTAATCTAAAGTTGTCTTTCAGATGCCTTACTTTCAAAGCCGTGCCTTCAAAAGTGGATGAATAAATCTTGATTACTCCCTCACGTTCTTCTGACCAATAAAGTCGATCTCGAGCAGAATCAATTGTCAGCCATCGTGGACTTTTCAAATCTTGAGTGATGACCGCTGGTTTTGAACATTGAGCTAACAGACACCTGAAGAGCTGGAAGTGAGACTCGGATTTTCGATCGATTCCAAATAATAATCTAAATGAAATTAGTTCGGTGTAAATGACGAATTTCAAAAATCATTTCTTCCATCACGCAAACCCGTCACCTACCTATGCTTCGCAGAAATAGCTAGGAATATTGGATCCGTGATGGATTTAGTCTCTAAATTGACGCATATTGAGGAGTTCTGATCACAAACCGTGATCCGTGAATTCGATATATGATATACATTCGATGTCACCCAGTCAACGACCAGACTTTTTATATTCTCTAGGGGGAAAATAAGCAGGTACATACAGATATTATAGTACTCATTTTCCTAGTACTTACTCAAACAACGTAAAGTTTTAGCGCTAGATTATCTGAAATATTCCTAGTGAAATACAAATTTTATCCTCGTTACTCACATCTGGAGGGGTTATGACTTGTGATGGTGTTAAATTTTGAAAACGTAATTCAAGTTTGCAAAGTATTTTTCAACGGAAAATCTTTTTACAAGGTATTATTCGGTGAATATGTCTGTCTTAAGAATTAATTATTTGTCTGGACAGATCCCCTTTATTGGCACTCCTAGCCTTTTAATTAGAAAATATCTCAGCAAATTAAATTCGGATACTAAGATCACCTTCAGTGGTCACAATCTAAACCGGCGTTTTTTCAGTAAAATTAAAGATCAGATACCTCCAGAAGCAAACTCTGGGCTTGTATACAAGCTCCCTTGTGACAGCTGTAATGTGGAATATGTGGGTGAAACAATGCAACGACTAAAGGAGAGGATTCGTCAACATAAATCCAATGTATCGAACCACCTGGATACCACCGCCCTGTGCCGACACTCGACTGAAACGGGACATAATTTTAATTTCGATAATCCTTCTATATGTTTTGAGGATAATACCACTAAAAGGAAAATACGCGAAGCTGTCGAAATCTTGAAAAATGATAACGCTGTAAACTTTAAATCAGACGTCGATGGTGTCATTAGCCTGTACTTACCGGTCATGAAACGTGTACCTCATCATGACTAATATTCTTTATGTAGTTCATTCGTATTTCTGTTTTTCTCTTTTTTTTCATTCACGTTTTAACCCTTGAGAATGACAGTCGTTACTGTCGAAACGTCGGGTTTTTAATTAATAGATAAATAAATAGTCATTTATTTGTTTATTTTTTTGAATTTTTCATATTTTGGACGGCAGTGCCGGACATATTCGACTCTCTATTTATATAATCCGTCCAGACAAATAATTAATTCTTAAGAATATGTCTGTCGTTCACTGCGTCCCCGTGGCAAATTGATGTTCCTACAAGGTTGGAGGCTAAAACCTACTTCATGGACTTGATTGGAATTTCGAGATTATTCGTGAGGACTTGAGAAATTCCGACGATTGGGGGGCAGTGTGTGTATTAAGAGAATGGATAGGGTTCGACCTTCGAGCTATGTGAGGGAAAATAGCAGAAAATTTTCATTGTTCAGCGGTATAGGGTAGGTCAGATAGTGCTCCGGAGGGGAAATGAAGGTTCTTACCTACTCTCGAATTTCAATTTTCAACCTTCATGTGTACCAGATAGAATGAGAAAGACTTTGAAAAATTCCGATCATCAAGTTCTGTATTATATAAATTATATCATGAACGGAAGCTGAAAAAATTTCAATAAAATAATCCCCTAGTTGATGAAAAGACGTTTTGAGTGGCAAATGAACTGAGCTACAAATTTTTCAAGTCCCTGATTGGGTCAAAGTTACTCTAGAGAAGTTTTCTTTTCGCTTGTTAAGTACGCACGGGAAAAGAACGGGAGCTCCGAGGAGGAAGCTCAGGTATCTAGGGTATGTGCTTCGAGTTTTAGAATACGCGGACTGCTGTACAGACAGATCGAAGGGAAGAGGAAGATCGACAGAAAGGTCATGTCATGGCTACGAATCTGGACAAATTTAACATCAGAGAAACAGTTTCATCCTGTTAGAGACCGCGATAGGTGAAGAAAGATTGCATATAACGCGAAGGCAACAGTCTAAAGTCCGAATGGATACTGCAATTTGTTTTTTATCAAAGAATATGATTCTAATAAAATAGAGATGTCTCACGGCTGAGTTAGGTCTTGATTATAATCTTCTATAGTATGCAACCGCTGAATATGACTAGTACGATACTTCAGTTCTTTAAACATTCCCACACAGTGTCATCTAATGTTGAAGTTCAAAGTACATAATTAACTTACTATTTAAAGTAATTGTTGTGGTATCATCAGTGTTCGGAATATCTCGTCTGTTCACCCGCTTCATGAAGTTATATTTGTAGTCATTCATCTCAGACCAGAATATATCAATTTGAGGTCCATTCGAGCTAATTTGCACATCACGATAGTCCTGCTTAAGCCTCGAAATTGGGTAATCCCCCTCATAGCCCGGTATTAATGAACTTGAATTTTTTATAGTAGCCGAAAACTCTTTATCATTGTTTAAGAATATTCCAAATAAATTAAAACTTGAGTACGTGAATACACTGTAATAACAGTATTGATTCCAACGTCGCCCCTCGCAATGCCTTGTTTTTTCTATTTTTTTTCCCAAAGTATAATAGAAAAGTATCGCATCATTTTCTGAAAACGAAATGTTTAATTATTTATGATCAATTCATGTCACCTCTCCCATCTGAGTACGAAAATGAAGTTTTGGAACTAACGTAACTCACCACATTTCTCATCTGATTGATCTTCACAATCGAGTATTCCGTCACATACTTCCAGAAAGTTTATTCTTTTTCCATCTTCGCAAGTAAATGCTGAGGATTCATTAACCTAAACCACGAGAGTCATCGTAGAAATGTAACTGTTTTAAAGGTAACGATACACATAATTATATGATTATGAGTGGAAGGGATTCCTCTATTTTAATAGATGAATAAAAGAAAAGGTACGTTTTTATTTTTTTTTACATCCAATCATAGAAAAAAAATTATAAAAAAAAAAACACAAAAAAAAATAAAACAATATAAAACAAAAAAAAACAAAAAAAGAGGGAAAAAATTACACATATGCATAAATGTAAAAAAAAAAAAAAAAGTGAAAACAATAGTACTCCGACATAGCAATCCGTTGTAAGGACTGGGGCCGAGTTTGATTTCTTGTATTAAAAGAGTATGATTTAATCGCTCTTTAAAATTTAAAGAAAGTAAATCATAAAAAAAAAAAAAAAAAAAAAAAAAAGAGGATGGCTTCTGGGCCTTACCTCGGAGGAAAAACGGAAAAAATGAACTGAATTTAAATGTTGATGGAAGGAGGTAGGTCAGAGATGAAAAATGTACGTTATCACCTGATGATGTGTTGCCCCGATGACACAAAACCGGTCGTGAAATTCATTTCGTTTCGTGGCTGTATTTTCTTTTATTCAACTAATAAATATAATAATTATGATTAGGTATTCTGTGCTATGAACTTGATAGTGGCTGCTTCTTTGTTGAATGCTTCAGGCGTAAAAGGAGTAGACTCTAACGGATGGATCATAGTATAAGAAAAGCTGTAGGCTTCTGGGAGGGATCATAAAAGTAGGCTAAAATGGCACGAATCCGTTCCTTTAAGTTACGGCTATCCATACTAAACAATAAAGAGGAATACTCCGACGTGGAGGAGGAAGATGAAAGAGGGAGATTTGATCGTCACTAAGGCTGACAAGGGCAACGCTGTTGTAGTGATGGAGAGATCGGCCTATTCTTCTAAGGTCCATGAAGTCCTACAGCAGTGTGGTGCTAAAGAGAGTGAGGATTTCAGCTTTCCCAAGCACGTCAAAGAAGTTAGGTGTGTCATCAACAGGAGTGAGGCTGTTATCAAAACTCCTGCTTTGAAAAAAGCCCTCCTCGTTCCTAACCCCACACCCCCCCTCTTGTACGGGCTGCCTAAAGTGCATAAGAACAATACCCCGATGCGACCCGTTGTTTCTTTCGTCTCCTCTCCTACCTACCTCCTTGCTAAATTCCTTGACCGTTGGTTCAAAAATCGTATTGATTTTGAATCCCCTCATTCGGTCTTGAATTCGGCCTCTTTAACTGACGTCCTCAAGGATGTAAGCCTTCCCCCGGGAACGACCATCTGCTCGTTTGATGTTGTTGGTTTGTTCCCGAATATTCCTAAGGCTGCTACTATCCAGCGTATGGGTGAGCTACTCGTCAAAGCCAACATTCCTCATAATGAGCTTCACGAATTCTTCGATCTTCTTAATACTTGCTGGTCCCCTAACTATTGTATATTTGAAGGGAAATTTTTCGAGTTCCCTGAAAGTAGGGATCCCCATTGGATCACCACTAGGCTCTCTCATATCCGAAATCTTCATGTCTAAGTTTGAACTTGACCTCTTTTCCTCGAACCAGGTGTTACTTAATCATATTCATTATTGGCACAGGTACGTTGATGACGTTCTATGTACCTGGACTGGTCACCCAGATCTCCTTGGTGAGTTTCTGAGGTATCTCAATTCCTGGTACCCTTCCATCAAATTTACGTTGGAAATAGGGGTATTTTCCATTAACTTTTTGGATTTATCGATCTCTATAATAGACGGTATCCATAAGTTTGGAATTTACAGGAAAGATACTACGACCGATGTTTTAGTCCACGGTGGTTCGTTCGGTCCTGTTGCTCACAAGATGGCTGTTTTTCATAGCCTAGTTCACAGACTGACTCGTATTCCTTTGAGTCAGTCTGCCTTCAAGAAAGAGTTAATCACAATAAAACACCTGGCCAGAGTGAATGGGGTCAATGTTGATGTTGACGTGATGGTTCGGAGGAAAGTTACGAGGGGCCTCCTGGATTTCACCACCTCCCTCCCCCGAGACACGATCCGTGATCGCCGTTTGCGTTGGATCAGTCTCCCTTTCTTGGGGAAGTTCTCCCAGCAATTGGGTCGGGCCCTTCGCCCGTTTGGCTTCAGACCCGCGTTTTACAACCCTACCACAGTCAAGAGGTTGTTTGTGAGACTGAAGGACCCCATACCTGTTGATGAGAGGAGTGGTGTGTATAGGTTGGAGTGTGAGGATTGTGGAGGCTTTTATATTGGTGAGACCAGCCGCCAAATGAAAGTTGGAAGAAGGGACACTTGGGGGAGTCAGCTTTCGCCGATCACTTAATAAACAGTGGCCACAGCTTCCGTGAGGGATCCGAAAATCTCCTCCATAAGGAGAATTCCTACCGTAAGCGTATCGCCCTCGAGAATATAGAGATAATTCGTCATCTCAACACTGACGGTATCACTGTTCTTAATTCGTATATTCCGGAAGATGGCCTGATCGAACTTGTTTATGACTCACACCGTGATTTCTCGTTTGGACGATCTTAATACCTCGTTCTTCTCTTTTGTTCGTCAGTTGCTTTCATTTCAGGCTCGAAGATGGTTGTTTAACCGAAAGCGCTCGTCGTATTTTCATTTTTTCTGCGGTTTTTTTACTCCACATCGGAGTATTCCTCTTTATTGTTTAGTAGGCTAAAATGGCTTGCCCCTCTTATCATATGTAGCTCCAGAGTCGAAATTTTTCAAGTGCCTCTTCTACTCGTATCATATATAGCTCAAGAGTCGAAATTTTAACAGGAAACCTGTTCTATGTTTGTTTGTTTTTTTTTCTTTTAGAAATTCGCTGTGCGCCGTTCGCCGTCTGGCCGAAAACTTACAAGAATTTCGACTCTCGAGCTATATGATGGGAAGAAGACTTGGAAAAATGTTGACTCTCGAGCTGTATATGATAGGAGAGATCCTCGGAAAAAAATTTTGACTCTTGAGCTATTATATGCTGGGAGAGGAACTTGTAAAAATCTCGACTCTCGAGCTATGTATGATTGGAGGGAGACGTAGAAAAAAAACGATGGCTTCCTTAACGAAGTTGAACGAGGAACGCACGGAACCTGTTTTATGAGTCAAATGGGATATGGTATTGAAAATTCAAGGAAGCCTAGACCTAGATAAAGCTAGTAAAAAGAAGGCCTCGACCTAATCTAAGCCTAGTATAATATAGTTTGAGAGTCTAAATTTATCTCGAATCTCCAGCTATATATGATAGCTCGAGAGTTGAAATTTTTCCAAGTCCCTTTCATATCACATATAGCTCGAGAGTCGAAATTTTTTAAGTCCCTCTCCTATCATATATGGCTCGAGAGTCAAATTTTTTCCAAGTTTTTCGCTGGACGGCGGACACCGGACGGCGGACGGCGCACGGCAAATTTCTCAAAAAGCCCACCATAAAACAGGTTCCCTGTTAATATGGCTTCGTTAGCGATGTTAAACAAAAAACAGCCTTTGACGTCATAGTTTGATGACGTCATAGATCAGTTTTTCCTAAGTCCCTCCACCTATCATATAAAGCTTGGAGGGTGGGTCTGAATTTCATAGTTTTATGATGTCATAGGTCAGTCTTGTGGCGTGAAAAAATTTCGACTCTCGAGCTATATATGATGGGGGGGGGGGGGGGGAACTTAGAACAATTTCGTCTCTCGAGCTATATATGATAGAGGAGGGGGGGGGGAACTTGGAACAATTTCGACTCTCGAGCTATATATGATAAAAGGGGGACTTAAGAAAAAATTTCGTCTCTTGAGCTATATATGATAGGAGGGGGACTTGGAAAAATTTCGACTCTCGAGCTATATATGATAGGAGGGGGACTTGGAAAAATTTCGACTCTCGAGCTATATATGATAAAAGGGGGACTTAGAAAAAATTTCGTCTCTTGAGCTATATATGATAGGAGGGGGACTTGGAAAAATTTCGACTCTCGAGCTATATATGATAGGAGGGGGACTTGGAAAAATTTCGACTCTCGAGCTATATATGATAGGAGGACTTGGGAAAAATTTCGAATCTCGAGCTATATATGATGGAGGGGGGGGGGACTTGGAACAATTTCGACTCTCGAGCTATATATGATAGGATAGTAGGTCCATGCCTTCTTTATACTAGCTTTATCTAGGTCTAGGCTTCCTTGAATTTTCAATACCAATTCCCATTTGACTCATAAAACAGGTTCCCGGCGTTCCTCGTTTAACTTCGTTAAGGAAGCCATCGTTTTTCCTCACATCTATAACTCGGGGGTGGGGTCGGTGATGTCCAAGTTTGGTAACGTCGTAGGTCAGCCTTGTGACGTGACAATTTGTTGACGTCCTAGATCAGTTTTTTCCAAGTTTCTCTCCTACATATATAGTTCCGAAGTCTGGGCCTATGACGTTACTGTTTGAGGACATCATAGGTCGACCTTGTGACGTCACAGTCTACCCCCTCATTTATCTCTGTTGAAGAACCCGTCAGTTTTTGTAAGTCTTTCGCCTATCATACTCGTATATAGCTTGAAGGCGGGGCCTATGACATCACAGTTTGGTGACGTCATAGAGCAGTTTTTCTCAAGCTCCTTCCTATTACATGTAGCTCTAAAGTCCGGGCCTGTGACGTCACAATCTACATTTTTCAGATCCCACATGCCCCATAAAACAGATTTCCCCCCACCCCTAGTTTAATTTCCAAGTGTCGCGCCTATCATAATCAGCTCCAGAGTGGAAATTTTTCCAAGTTTTTGGCCGAACGGTGTACGTCAAATTTTTCAGAAAAAGAACCATATAACAGGTTCCCTGTTAAAATTTCAAAAATATTTGTTCTTGTAAAATTTGTTCGAGATTGGGTACGTCCCTAGAATCGACAATTTCACGATTTAAGCGATTGGTTTCTCCATGTTAGTACAAGCGATTACAACATGATTAACCTACCTGGCCAACAGCGCTCCATTTCCCCAGGCAGTTAATTAAATTCACATGGATGAGTAAATTAATGATATTCAGGATCTATTATGAGTAAATAAATTGACGTATTATTTGAACAATTTGAAGGTACAGTTAGATGAGCAAAACTTACCTCAGCCATTAATTAAATTACAAGCCTTAAAAGACCTAATTTATTCTTGAAAAAATTTAATTTTAATGGAAACGTATTTTATTTAAAAAAAATATATGTATATATTGCAGCTGAACCTAAGAGTAATTTAATTTCTACGCAATGAACTACAGCATACCGATATCTTAGTGATGAAAATGTATGTATACTGACTAGTCGCACGGAAATATAGACGGTCCATTATCAAGAGCTGCGTCGTGGGTGCTACACGAGCGCGATTGATATTTTTTTTTTCCATTATTTTTTCCCGGTTTCTGTAATCGGTAGTTGATAGGTACCGACATAATATATTTTGTTCCTTATTATGATTTAAAATTTATCTCATTTCCAGTTGAGTATTCCAACTTGGCGAAGCAGTCGCGCACTAGCATCTCTACTTGTATTATGACTGCGTGTTGTCATGTTAGTAATTGTGTGCCAAGAAGGTCAAAATGTTAGGAGTTGGAAAATGAAGTCAAAAGAATCGTCAATACTTTGAGTTATAAGTTTTGAAAAAGCTTGTGGGTTGTT
This sequence comes from Aspidiotus rigidus, assembly GCA_035079385.1. Classification (NCBI taxonomy): domain Eukaryota; kingdom Metazoa; phylum Arthropoda; class Insecta; order Hemiptera; family Diaspididae; genus Aspidiotus; species Aspidiotus rigidus. The sequence goes on along the minus strand of JAVHKY010000015.1, from coordinate 843,249 downwards.
ATTCTGTGTAGCTGAAGGTTAGCAAAAGACATCTTAATGATTTTTGGCTGGATAGTATCGCGATCTTGAATTTCTTACAAGTTCGAAATTGTGATTCAATATCACGGCCATAGTTTTGAGCCAAGCTTTCATACATTGCCACTTGCAGGGACTCTTTTGAATTTGTCTATCTACTTTGTCAATAGTAGAATTGAGAGACAGAAAAAAAGAAAGATGGATCATAGCAAAAAAAATAAATAAGTTAGATAATAATAGTATTTTATGCTTAAGCACGACAAAATTGCCTATATTCAACACATCAGGAAACTATAATTCAATAAAATGCTTTGCCTCTCCGACGGTTTTAAAACATCGAATAAGCAGCTTACGCATATTAGTTTCACAACGCATCTGCAACATAGCTCCCATGTTTACAGCCGAACTTGTGGCCATATTTACCTGCCTCCCTCCCATATACCCGTAAACCCGACTCTCTTTCTCCACTACACTTCCTTACAGACCCATACAACTCTAACCCAATCATACAACGCATTTTTCACAAGACTCAGTTAACACTCAAATAATTTTCACATGGATTCCCGGGTACACTGACCTCTCCACTCATGACCGCTTTGATCAAACCGCCAAACAAGCTACATAACCGATCCCTAGACTTTAAAAGTCACTACCGTTCACGCATCATCCAATCATGGAACATACTTTGACAAAATCAAGAGGGCCTCAGCTGGGCTCGGAGTCGAGTCTTTCGTCAATCAGCGCAGGTGTCGGAATTTCCAAAAAATAGTTGGATTTTACCACTTTTGCAGGGTTTTCCTGTCTATAATTCCGATTTCTCATATAGGACTATAGAGTAGAAATGGCGCTGAGCAAATTAATGAAGGAAAAAGAAACAAAAAATTTTTCCACTTCATGTACAACAATTAATCACGTATATGTCTTTGGAATACAGATTGCAATGTGTTACTTTCTATCGCGCGATATTGGTGTCGATTGTGTCGATATATTGTCTTAGGCCACGATAATATTATTATTATTATTATTATTATTATTATTATTATTATTATTATTATTATTATTCCCATTTCGCTCCACTACAATTGTGGGTTCTGCCAGTAACATTACGGGCTTTAAAGCCAAGTAAATGCTCTGGTCACTCTACTCCTAGAAATTCCCGAACTAGACTGGTTGATCTAATGATAACCGCTTTCTGCATCCATCTGTAGCTCTCCTCCGGTATGCCTATTTTCTTCAGGTTGCCTCGTAGTTCGCGCTGCACCAATCCTGTATTATTATTATTATTATTATTATTATTATTATTATTATTATTATTATTATTATTATTATTATTATTATTATTATTATTATTATTATTATTATTATTATTATTATTATTATTATTATTATTATTATTATTATTATTATTATTATTATTATTATTATTATTATTATTATTATTATTATTATTATTATTATTATTATTATTATTATTATTATTATTATTATTATTATTATTATTATTATTATTATTATTATTATTATTATTATTATTATTATTATTATTATTATTATTATTATTATTATTATTATTATTATTATTATTATTATTATTATTATTATTATTATTATTATTATTATTATTATTATTATTATTATTATTATTATTATTATTATTATTATTATTATTATTATTATTATTATTATTATTATTATTATTATTATTATTATTATTATTATTATTATTATTATTATTATTATTATTATTATTATTATTATTATTATTATTATTATTATTATTATTATTATTATTATTATTATTATTATCTGCTGGTGATAACACCCCTCCCAGTTTTTCTTGAATGTTTTCTGAATAGTTGATTAAATATTTGTTTGGTTAGTAATATATTTTAGAGCTAAGCTCAACGTTTCTTTTAAGACTTCAACTGTCAAATTCTGTGCTAAATTCATGAAATAATTGGTATTTGAATGTGCAACCTTAAACAAAGTTACTGATAAGAGAACTTCACTATTTGGTGGTGTTGAACGACAGCATGAAATCGCCGACTGAAATGAACTGTGGTAAATGTAAATCATATCTATCGCCTTCCAAACTGAATGCCAAATGCTCAATATGTGAAATAGAGTTTCACCTCAACAAGACCTGCTCAGGAGTATTGAAGGAAAGTTGGAGAACAAAGTCTGACGAAGGTCGAAGAAACTGGCGATGCCTAGATTGTCGAGAATCAGGAAAATCTCAAGTAGCAAAAAAAGTAATGGATTATGAAGCTCACTCTGAATCGGCAAAAAAAAGAAGGAAAGTGAACGAAAACGAAAATGTTGAATTGCTGGAACCAAGTTCAAACGCAAATGAGCAATCGACATCAAACAAAAATTTGCTAGAAGCGATGCAGAAAATGTTCCGAGAAGAATTAAGTAAACAACGTGAGCAAATTAAAGTCGATTTTGATGAGGTTAAGGAAATGATTGCAGAACATCATACATCCATTAATGAGTTAAAGAAAAACTATCAAACGTTTGATTCCAAAGTTACTGTGATGGAAAATAAAATTATCGACATGGAGCAATACTCCAGACTAAACAATGTAATGATAACGGGAATTCCAGAAATCGAAAAGGAAAACCGCTGGGAAACATTTACGCTCCTGAGTGAGAAGCTCGAATATAAACTTTCTCCAGCGGACATTGATGATTGTCATCGGGTGAGCACAAAAAATAAGAAACAAGAACCAAGGCCGTTCATCATACGTTTTGTGAATCGACACATCAAGAGGGACTTCGTGACCTACTGTAGAAAAATAAAACCAACAGCGGAACTTTTTGGAGGAAGAAAAGAAGATGCCATATATGCTAACGATCATCTTACCCCGCTAACAATTGAACTGAAGAAGTATGCACGAGACAAATTAGTAGAATTTGGATACAAGGTGAGCACAAATGATTGTGTAGTTGTGGCTTGGAGAGCTCAAGAAAGAAAAGTTTACTTACGGAATCGTGAGCAAGTCGATGCTCTTGTAAATAAATTGAAACATGCTACACAGCCTGATGAACACAATGAGAGTGGTTTGAGTCGAGAGATGGAAAAATAGCAGCAACAGAAAAGATCACCAGGTGAAATGATGGGGTATGTAATAGTAATTTATTGGGCAACAGAACAAATTAACATTATGATACTATTGTCTTGCATGCATTTTGTTTGTTTCCTTCCTTGTGCTGGTACAGTAATACAGTATCTAGGTAGGTATATAGAAATTTTTGTCACCTTCTTAGTAATTCAATCATGGAAAAGGAAATTATTAATATATTTTATACAAATATTCGTAGTTTAAACAAGAATTTTGATGAATTAATGATAAGCCTTTTATTAGAAGCAAGAAAGAAGAATGTAGAGTATGATGTGGTTGCTCTCTCAGAAACCTGGATAAAGGAGGATTCGGCCGCTAAATTCAAAATTGATGGGTATAGGATGTACATAAATGAAAGAACTGACGGACGGAGATCTGGAGGTGTTGTTTTATATGTTAGGAATAATATTAAAATCCATGACTGCGAAAAAATATGTTGTGATTCAGCAGATATATTAAAAATCAAGCTCACAGTTTCTCGGGGAGATCTGGTACCTGAACACAAAAATGAAACACTTGTTCTTTATTTAATATATCGAGATTGTACATCGTCAGTATCAAGGTTTGTCAACTTCCTGGATGGTTTATTTGTAAATGATGGAAAAAATGTGGTAGTATTAGGCGATGTAAATATCAACTTACTGAATGAAAATGAGTCTGCGGGTTATCTAAATCATATGATGGCCTCTGGGTTACTATCTATTCAAAACAATCCCACCAGAGATAGAAGTAATTTAGATCATGTCTTTGTCCGAAGTAACCGTGTCAGAATTTCGGCAAAAATTTTGGGAAAGCAAATCTCAGACCATGCAGAAATTGGGGTAAGTGTTGCATTGAGTGGCTCAACCAGCAGGAATACGCTAAATCAGGAAAATAAGATTACTCAAGACCTATCAACTTACACTGATGAGGGAAAGTTTCGGAAGTACTTGAAAGAAAATGATTGGAATTGGGTAAACAAATTAGACAAAACAACTTCAGTAGATATCTACTTTGATAAGATGTACACACAGATTCAGGGTTGCAAGGAACGGGCAGCTAAAAATGCAAAATCAAGAAGTAGCAAGAAAATAAAATATAGGCAACCATGGTTTACTGCAGGATTGTTACAGCTGGTAAAAGAAAAATCAGATGCCTATTGTTACTATGTTAATCATCAGAGTGATACAAACTCGGAGCAGTATAAGCAAAATTTTAAGTTGATTTCTGCAAAAGTGAAAAAAGAAATAAGAAAAGCTAAAATGAAGTACTATACCAAATTATTGGATGAAAATAAGGGTAAAATGAGTGAGTACTGGAAGATTGTAAATGAGAAAAGAGGAAATAGGAAGGAAACAAATATTACAGAGATAAAAGTTGGAGAATATACCTTGAAAACAGAACAGCAACCTAAAGATGTAGCTGAGGAATTTAATAAATACTTTAATGACGTACCGTATAATCTAATAAGGGAGAGTAAAAAATTACCTTATGGGAATTCTGCTGGTAAAACATCCCCCACATGCAAGGAGAGAATTGAAAGGAAAGAAAACCCAATAACTCAGGAGTCTGTACAACTAGACAGTTTTAATCTGGTAGTGGAAGATGTTATAAAAGCTATTATGAATCTTAAAAATAAGAAATCAACTGGTTTTGACAATTTACAAACAAAAATATTCAAACAGATGCCTAAACTGTTTGCAAAAATACTGACTCCACTTTTCAACTTGTCTCTTAGCCAGGGTCAGTTTCCCAAAATTTTAAAGAAAACTATTGTGAGTCCAGTATATAAAAGTGGTGAAAAAAATTTAGTAAGTAACTACCGTCCCATTGCCTTGTTGACAGTACTAGCAAAAATTTTTGAAAAATGCGTGAAAGAAAAAATCTTGAATTATCTAGAACATATCAACTTTTTCAGTCCTCATCAATATGGTTTCATGAGAGGTAAATCATGCGATTTAGCTTTATTTGAACATATAACTAAGATTACAGATAGTGTTGAAAATGGCAGGATAACTGTGGGCGTATACCTAGATCTTGCTAAAGCATTTGACACTGTTAATCACCAAATGCTAATTGAAAAATTGCAAACAATTGGTTTTCAAGGTCCCTTGCTAGATTGGATAAAAACATATATTGGTAATAGGACACATTGTGTTAAAATAATGAATGTCTTCAGCAATGAAATGGAAATGAATATAGGAGTTCCTCAAGGAAGTGTATTGGGCCCTTTACTTTTCAACATCTATATCAACGATATGTTTGAACTCCCTGTTAAAGCAAATATAATGGGATTTGCTGACGATACATCGCTACTATACAGTGTGCAAAACAGGGATGAATTGCTGGCAAGTTATCTACATGATCGAGACATTCTGTTTCCATGGCTTGAGAATAAACAAGTACATTTAAACATACAAAAATGCAGGAAAATAGTATATTCCTATAAAACATCGCAGTGGGTTGATCGTATTCGGATGACAGTTAGGGGGACAGACAATGAGATTGAGAGAGCAGAGTCAATAAAGTATCTCGGAGTAATAATTGATGAAAAACTCACCTGGAAAAAACACTCAATATACGTACAGACAAAATTAAGAAAGTTGAATTACTTATTTTATCATCTAAAAAACTTCTTCAGTACATACCACTTGCGTAATATTTACTCTCCTTTATATGAATCAGCTCTAAGTTATGGAATAATACATTGGGGGGCTTCTGCACATATTCAGGCCATAAAAGTACTACAAAATTGGGTGGTTAGGATCATTTTAGGATGGGGAAAAAGAACATCAGAGGAAGACATCTATCACAAAATAGGAAAAACAAAATTGGAAGATTTATATAAAATAAGATTGTTATTATTTGTATTCAAAAATAAAGACCTTTTTCGGGTAGGGGAGAATGAATCCAAAACCAGAATGGGTACATATCGAGCCACCTATGTGCACTGGAAGAAATATCATTCTAGAATCCAAGCAAAATATCAAGGTAGCGAATTATTTAATAAACTCCCAGTTGAATGTAGAAAAGAAGAAAAAATCTCCAAATTTAAAAAAAGGGTAAAAGAAATTCTGACAGGGAAGTGACAGTGTCTGGGAGGGCAGCTAGATCGTACTCATTGAATTATATCTGTGCCTGCTGAGGCCTGGTGTCTGATGTTTATGTTTTGTGTTTTTCATTTGTTCTGTTGTCTTGTGATTTTATTTTTATTTTTGTTCTGTTGTTTTGTGTTTTTTTCTTTTGTTTGTTCTGTTGATGTAAATTTTTATCTTGGCTCATGTGCATTGTTATAATAATAATCCTCCCCCGATCGCCCTATAGGGCACAGGGGGAGTATCCTGCGCTGTACAGTGAATAAAGCGCCTTATTGAATTGAATTATTATTATTATTATTATTATTATTATTATTATTATTATTATTATTATTATTATTATTATTATTATTATTATAGAAGTAGAGCTAAGAATATGAGTTCTAGTATATTGTGGGTGTACAGCATTTAACGGCCTCATTCTACCAGCATTTCTTAGCCTAATATACTCTATGTTGAGCCCAATATAATGAAGGCTAAGCTGACAGATCCCGAAATTGCGAAGGTCGACATTTTTCCAAGTTCCTAAAGTAGCACAAGGTCATTGATGACGTCACGCATCTTATAGATTTCCAACTAATCCCCAACCCAAAGATATAATCATAAACGCGAAAGGACGAACACTCCGAAGGGAGAGGAAACAATGCAAACCGCAGAAAAAAATTATATAAAACGTCTGTCAATAATTGTTTTTTATTTGTTGGAAAAGTTCGAATAGTTGTAAAGGAGGACACTTCTCTTTTATCATAAAATTTTAAGGAAGAGAGAACAACTCTTTTCTCAGCAGTAATTTCGGAGATTTGGGGAGAGCGATATAACTTTCATCTCCCCCTCGTACAAACGGGCCTGACAAAAGTTGTCATTTCTGCTTCTCGGTTCATAATTTTATTTCATCATCCAAACATAAATATACCGTATTGTGCCAAATGATTAACAATCTTCTTCTTATCTAGTTGGGGTTTTACTATGCTTGAGGTACAAATTCAATATGACATTACGAAATATTCTAAAATTATTCCGAATGTAAGCCCTCTAATTGAACTTCGTTCTCAAACGACCGACCACAATGATGGTTTTCGTCCAATATTTCGCAGTTCCATTGATCTTGGTCTAGAGCTGTAGGTGTAGTACAAATCCTCTCAGTTCTAGCGCGCGTTAATTGTAGTGTTCCATAATTTAACAGTCTGTCAACAGAATCAATAAAAATAAATAAGAATGTTGGTATTCATACTTTGGCCAGAAGAGTTGTTTATTTAGACATCTGGTGGTTCAATTAGGGTATACCTTTCAAAACGTGCCAATACGAAGCATTTTGATAGATAAGGAAACATGGGAGAAATTTCAGAAAATATTTTTCTAAACTTAAGCAGCCCAAGTAATTTACCCATTCTGTCATTTCAATCCTACTTCAGTACACTCACCTCAAATTTAGGCCCTCTCTCCTTATAGCCCTCCTTAAACAGCGATTTAAATTAAAACATTTTTTATGGATCTCACAGTCCAATGATTAAAAGGTTAGAATTTTTTTGTAGAACTTATTGTCCAGTGATTTAGAAGTTCAAATTTTCTCATAGCTTTTATGGTCCAGTGATTTATACTTTAAAATTTTTTATGGACCTTATTATCAACTGACAGACGTTGATTTTTTGTTTTTATACAGCGTAAATTATTTTCAACCTGCGCTATTTCTGCTGTTGAACAAATTAGCTGTTGATCAAATTATTTTTTTTGCTGTAAATTGTATATTCTAATCTGATTTGCTGCGTTCGCTGTGCTATCAATTCCAACCCATTCCTTACATCCGTCTCGATCTTGCTGCAATTCCAAGAAACCTAAACAATACATGAACAACATCATTCCTTCAGAATTTCCTCTCTCATCTCCTCTGCTACTCGGACAGATCCAAATCGGGGCCCAGAACTGGATTTTATGAAACACCGCTTCCATGTTCACCGCAGAACTTGTCGCTATATTCACCTACCTTTCCCTCCTTACCCGCTTCTTTCCTCTGCACTAACTCCGTATTCTATCCGATTGTTCTTGTCCCCAACTGCTGATTCTTGTACTCGTCAACATCTTCCTCACCCTCTGCCTCTTCTCTATGGATACCGAGACACATTGTCCTTAAAGAATATCCTGCGTTCACCTTCTCTTCCTCTCCTTCCCGTATGATCTCAAATCCTATTACTGCTCCCTCATTCCCAGCCTGACATGATTTCTAGCGCTTCGTATCCTCCAACGACCTCCCATTTATGAAAAAAGCTCCAACTCATTGGTCTACGACAAACTGCTGCGCCTTCCCGATGCGAAGACGTGATCAAATTGGAGCAGTCTCTTTTCATTTATCCTCACGCTCTCCATCCTATACTGCAATGTTGACGCATTGCGCCACCCTCGAAAACATCCAGCTGTCTCCCCATTTATGATAAACTCCCTCTGAAACAACCATGAGAAAATCATTAGCCCGGTGAAGTATCTCCGATCCATCGACTTCATTCATTTTTATTCTTATCTAATTCCCATCTGCCCATTAAGAACCCATAACCTTAAGTGTAGTTGCGAGGCTCGTTGATTTGATGAAAAAGAAAAAGAATATTATTTTGTTATAATTATTTGGTTGGTAAACTTATAGTGCTTGCTAATATTCACAAGTGCAAACTTCACCTGAACAAGAAAACAGAAATTGTTCTTCTGGAAGTAATAATCTCTTCCCTGAGGTCAAAAAATTGATTTATCAATCCGTACCCGACGAATAGTCTTCAGACAAAGATTAAACTTTGAATGTAACTCACTTTGTTTTACGACGTTCCAACCATTTTTCTCGAATGAGGTAACCTGCCACGACACCCAAAGATAGGGCTAGGATGGCGATAAAAACAGAATAAAAAGTATGTGTACTGTTGCCAGTCGATGGACTACCATTCAAAAATTGTGCATTTTCAGTTATTCGCTTCGGACATATAGGACATGATTTCATACAAGCTGATCGAGTTGTGGAGATGACTCGTTTCGTCTCTTGTACAAGAGTTGTCATCTCTTTTTTTGCTCCACTTTCTGTTGATGAATCATTAAATTGGTTCAAGTCTTCTTGCTCGCTTTCAGTCGTTATTGAATTCTCAAGTTCTAACTGACTCATGCAATGAGTATCATTGACCAATTGTTCCCCATCAGGGCAGAAACAAACCTGTACGAGGAAATTAAAATAATTTAATGCGTGTAAACAAGTAAGGCGTTCGTCTCAATGTTTATAGCTCGATCGTAAATTACTTCAATCAATTAAAACAATTTTTTTTTCTGTCTTCCTTCCCGGTTGACGGAAAAAGACAGAATGCCACCAATCTGCAATAATTCTGTCGGAATGTGGGACCTATTCTGCCATCTGTCAGAATGTGAGGATTCTGTTAGTTCTGTTACAATTCTGTTAAAATCGTGTCACTTCAGGTATCATTTTGTAAGAATACTGTTATTATGTGTGTAAAATACTGTGAGGATTCTGCTGTTGAGATTATGACATAAAATGTGATAGAATGCTGCCAATCTGTAATATTCCTGTCAAAATATCTCTCAAATTGCGTTAGAATATTGTGAGAATTTTGTCTTCAAATTGTGACAGAGGAGCTACAAGACTATTAAGTTTCTTACCTGAAAATGAGTCCAGTTCAATATTAATCGAGCTGGCCTAGAACCTGCTCATAATTTCCCTTTTTGGCTTCTGGTTTGCAACCTGAAATTTTTTTTCGTGTTCCTCTCTCTTAGCACAGCTGTAAGGTAAACTTAGTTTAATGTCATCTTATACGTAAGTTAACTCTTTTTCTCCAAAGCGTTTAGAGTCTCTTCTAAAAATGTTATGATCACATTCAATGGAGGTTAAACTTCGTGATTCCAATTCTTTATCATTTTCAAGTTTCACAGAAAATTCGAGACGCTCGTTATCGTTTACCGTCAACTTTCTTGCGGTCCTCTGAACCCCATAATGAACTTTTTTTAGTTGAAAATTCCTGATTTCTTTCTTCAATTTGTTCCTCATGCCACGCGCTATAAAGAATTAAATAGTCATAAAACGACTAAGAATTTAGCACACCCTAATTCACTTCTTCCTTTTCCCAGGGCCGTCCACTCCATCCTCATGCCAACACTGCCAAGCTGAGGAGTTATATGTCTCCCATTTCTTCACTTTTCCGTACCTCCTAAACCTCAAAAACCATTCTCTGTCCCCTCTCAAGTCTCCTATGTTCTTTTCAAAAACCAGAATCCATTACTGACGCTCTTGACTTCCTCCGGTCCTTATACTGTAACAAATTCATTCAACCCCAATATTTTTTCCCAAAGTAAAAGCTAACGACCCCCTGTGTATAGTAAAATAGCTCGTTGAAAAAAAAACAGAAAGAAAGAAAGAAAGAAAGAAAAAGAAAAGAAGAAAAGAAGAAAACTTCAGGAATATTGAGAATCAAAATTGTTTTCACTTTTTCATTCAAAATTAATTACTTCTTCTCATGCCCTAGTTTAAAATATGTACATGCATTTTGGGCCTTCAAGAAAAACTTGGAAAACTTTTCTGAACATTTTTTCATCCATCAACTCATTTTTAAATAATTACTGGTTGCCTTATACTTCAAAATTTATTAAAGTTATAAATCCCTAAATTCATAAGAGTTTGATTATCTAGTTTGAGAGGTATGTTTATTATTATAAATTAGAGTCAGGGTTTCTCGGAAATTGTCAAAACATTTTTCTAAGGGTAGGAAGCATGGAAATCAGATAAAAGTTCAGTCTTTCTTTTCAAAAAGTCTACAGATTCTTCGGGTCTTGGAATCTTTTTCGAATTGCCTACCATGTACAGAGCCAATTCAAACTTATATCAAACATTACAGATGGAAGTATCTTTTGTATTTACGCGGAAAATTTGACAAATACTGTAAAAAAATTTTAGTTTGCCAAAATTGGGGCTTATAGCAGAATGAGGCCGAAAATGACCAGTTTGTTATAATATCTCGTCCAAAATTAAAAAATCTTGAACAAACTTTGCTGAATTTCGCTGAAAATAAGCAAAATTCAGCAATTTTGGTAAAAATTGGATAGTATTTTTTTAAAAGTATTTTTAGTCCAAAATTGAAAAATTAAAAATTTTGATAGAAAAATTGCTATGATTTTGTATTGATGAGTTTGATCCCCAAAATTTGTTTATTTTGGTGAAAAATCACGTAATTTTAATAGAAATTGAATAATTCCAGTTGTGAATTTGTAAAAGCACTAAAAACGCGTGTTTTTCATTTTTTTTTTTTTTTTTTTTTTCAATGCCAAATAATGCTAAAAATGTAGTTAACATTAAATTGCTAAAACTCCTCATTTCTAGCGATGAAAATACGGGCTCTGATTAAAATTTTATTGAAAAATTGTAAATTGTGTTATACAAGTTTTGTACAATTTTTCAATGATATTATTGAAAAACAAAAAAATCATTATCACTAAATCCGTATTTTCATTCTGAAAAATCATTCAAATTTCTTTTTAAATAATTATAGTTTGTTCATCAATTTGAAACGAAAAAATTATAGTCTATATTTTTATGAAATTATTTGAATTCAATCTACACCAAAATTGCCTAAAATTAATGTTCGGCAAGTTGGCGTCCTTCTCTAATCCACGGAATCAGGTAAATAATTTCATTATGTTTCTGTCATAATTGTGTCGTAATGCTGTAACATTCATGTTGTAAATCTGTCATTATCTTGTAGAAATTGTGTCACAACTTTCAACAGATTTCTGATACAATACTAAAGTGAAAACGACATTACATTTTTTTTTTTTCTCACGTTTCTGTTTTTACCTGACGTTTGTATTCTGTGACCATTCTGCTTCAATTCTGACACAATGATGACAGTAAGATATTTTGAGAATGACAACAGACTAATGGCAGTACTTTTTAATTCCGCCAGAATTCTACCACAACTCTGTCATAATGATGTTGTCTGTCTGACATGATTCTGTCACAATTCTGTCATTTTTGAAAGTGACAGAGAATAAAGTGAGTCTCATTCTGTAAGAATTCTGTTATCTGTCAGATTCCGTCAACCGGGTTGAGAAAGAACTTGACCGATTCCAGTTACATTTTCTGAGGCTATGCACTGATAATTAAAAAAACAGAACACTTCATATTTCCCATACTGCGAGTCACAAATAGAAACCACTCAAATGGAGGAAGAAATTGGTAAATTTTCTTTTTCTGGTACTCGACATTTTGACGAGAATCAATATGCTAGCCCACAAAGGTTTACAGAAGTATTAAAAAATTTACTACCCAATTTCTATACTTACAAATCTTTGTGGTCTGTTTGATAACAGACACATTTTTTCACATCCTCCATTGTTATGAAGGCATTTCGAGAGACGGGGTTCAGTAATTTGCTGCATAACATTTGTCATCCTCACAAAACTATCCTCGGTAGCTTCTAAACCTGAAAGCGCAATAAATAAGATAATATCTGAATTCCCCCTGATGAGAATATTAGATCTTACTTGAATTTTTCTTTTTTAAGCCAAGTGATATTTTTCGGACGGGATGTACCATATAGTGATCATCAAGGACAGACCAATGAATTGTAAGATCATCTACTGGCAACAATATATCGCTTCTGAGGCTCGTAATACTTGTCGTATTACCCTCCAAGTGAGGCGCCACTTGCAAATCCCATGATTCTAACAAAAGAAATAGTAATTTTATTACTTTTCAACTTTTATACAAATAATATTTTCTCCTAAGGTTGTTTTATGAAGGAGCAAATTACTACTTTCACCTCGTGTAGAACACTTTGTAAGTTACAGGTGAGCGTCAGTCCTTTTATAGCTCACCCTGATGACCCAAAGTATTCTCAGTCGAAACTCATCTTATCAAACACGTATGATCTGGGCTAAGCCTTGATATTAGGCGAAGATGAACGGAAAATTGGAAAATTTTAAAGCAAACCATATTTTAAGGAAATTTCCTCTCGTACTTATTCTGCATATGTCTTACGTTCATAGAAACCACAAAATGATTTAACGAACACGGTGCGAAATTCATTTCTACCACCGGAGAAAACTTGACGTCATATCTCGAAACGAGTTAAGTACCACTAGAGAGATAACTTTGAGGCATAAAAAACACTCGATATTTCTGTGAATACAATATCGAAATTGATAATTAGATACCTGAATTCTTATCGGAGAAATATTTGATCTCATTCTTCTGTTTATCCACTAAGAAAATCCACTGAGTTCTGCGCATGTAATGTAAGGCAAAATCCTCTCTATTGGGCTCATAAGTTTTGTGGTCTTTGTATATAATTTTTCTGGAATAGCTTCCTCCATCCATCGAGATGCGTTCAATTATGATGGTTGAACTTTCCTTAAGAAATAGTACAGCCATATACCTGCAATGAGAGAAACTTATTCATCCATAAGATGTTTAGCTAGCTAATTAACAATTCCAAGCAAATAGCCCATCGATACGTGTTGCTATAATGCCTGTAAAATAAAATCAAAAGAAAGAAAGAAAAAAAAAAAAAGAATTAGAATCAAAATTAGAATTTCTTCGTGTACTCATCTTGCACCCGAGTTTCTGAACTGTCGATTTGTCGACTTATTTTTACGAAAGATAGAGGTAGACAATGATATGAAAACGGGGAAAACAGACCGGGTGAATGAATAAAGAGCAATTTTACGATTCCGATTTGTGATATCGTGAGGAACTGAAAAAACAAAAAACCACCGCAGTCAAGCGATTTTTAATTCTTAGAAACAATACCAACCTTTCCTTTCCCACCAAACCGCACTTTTCTGATCGCCACTGACTCCTTATCCGCCTCAACGGCAATTCATAAGTACACTCTACACTCCCACATGTCTCACACATCCATTCTCTCCTCATAATCATTTCATCCATACTTTCATCTGGGTCCCCAGTCATACACGTTTCCTCTCTTCAGATGTCGAGCTGCATGCTAGCTTGCAGTGTAGAGCCAAACTAGTACAGGCCTCCTAAGTCCTAGTAGAAAGCTAATATGAGATACTGGTAGTAATATACTGCATGAGCGTGGTATAGTATACTGCATAGAACTAGAGGGAAGGCTACATACTACTAGTGTAGTCCTCCTAGTATAAAACTAGTGTAATACTCTATGACGCTGGAATCGGTCATCTGTTCCAGCTCCACAAAGTTCTTTTGACTCTGGAACAGATGACCCGTTCCAGCGTCACAGTAACTCGGAAAATTTGAATTATGGGTACGGTTCAGCAAAAACATGTAAGGTGTCAATTAAGAGACCTAGACCTTGCATAAAGGAGGCTTAGACGTAGTATAAGGCTAGTATAAAATTAGTATACCGCATAAAACAAGAGTAGGCCCCGGCCTAGTATAAAATAATAAGACCAGATAGAGGAGGCCTAAACCTAGTATGGCCCAGTAAGGTTAATATACAAGTATGTAGTACATAACACTGCATGAAACGGAGGAAGGGAGGAGTAGGCCAAGTCGCAAGTTTTCGAATCAGTTCTCGAGTACTGGTCAACAATTTTCCAAGTTCATCAATCAGCAGGGTTTGAGCCAACCGAGATTTCCAAATGAAGGGTAAGACTAAGACATGAAACATGAAAAATCATCTGTCATGAATTACTTCTCTTTTTTTTCTACGTAACTCAAATCATTTCCATCAGGTAACTCTCGTAATTTTTCCTGACACTGCACTCTGATTTTTTCGAGTCCCTTTTGATAAGTATGCGAATCAAAAACTATTCCTGATGACGACACACACTTCTGTTTGCACTTCTATGAGTATATACGTCTCTGAATCAGGTCAAGGTCACAGATGATGTCATGCTGAGCCTCGGGAAAAGTTTCAAGTGCGGTACATATGATGAAGGTTAAAAAGTTGAGCTCAGCACATTGTATGTTAGGCCCAGTATATTGAAAGCTAAGGATACTTCCAAGTCCACAAAATAAGTCAAGGTCACTCATGACGTCAGTATGGAGGCTGTAGCAGTAAAGCTCAGTAGACTGTAAATTAGGCCTGGAATAGCCAAGTACTTTGTATGTTAGTATGTTAAGGTTAGTATAATGAAGGATAAGGACAAAGGTCCTGTAGTAGCGAAGGTCAAAATTTTTCCTAGTTTCCAATGTAGGTCAAGGTCAATGTTAACACCATAAAGTTGGACGAGAACATCTCTAAAACATTTAAAAGAAAAATGAGATAATTGAGTGAGAGGAGCCTCCGTGGTTCTAACTTCATTCATCTTGCCGAGTCAACATCGTGGTATAAACGTCCATCTCTTTCTGCTCGGGAAATCGCCTTCATAATAGTGGTGAATTTCTTGATTTACTCACCCTCTAAATGGAACAAGTGTGAATTGCATAAGTGAGTATGACGAATTTCCTTCCAATACAATCGCTTTCAGTCGGGAATTCATATTCATTACTATAATAGCGTCAATTTCGTCATCTATCCAATACAAATTGTTGGCATGACTATCAAATTCTATTGAATTGATAGTCCCATCCAGTTCGTCATCTAAAATCAGTTTCAATTCTCCAGATCGAGGTATCCACGAGTATATTCTCTGTTTCCCAGTTTCAGTAACAATAACACTTCCTGTAAAGTTTTTATTTTCCGTCTTCATTGTTGGAAATAGGAAAATAAAGCAAAAATCGCCTATGTGAATAGTGACTACTTACCGTCTATCGAATTGTATGCAAGATCTGAAATAGAGCTAATATTTATTGTATTTTTGTGAATTGTCGGATTCTCGAGAGTAGATTTTGGTAGGCCTACAATGTACAGAGAATTCTGATAGGCGGCTATCACAGTTTCGTCTTTACAGTAGCCATTTATCGAGTTCTTTGGGAGAGATTTATTTAATCCGTCACAGTAACAAGTGTAACCAGTTTCTGATGTTGGTAAATTCGGTAAACACAAATGAGAGCACATGCGGTCACAGGGTTCTTTAATCTACAATTCATCCAGTATGAAAAATAAATTAATAATGTTTTCACACGTAGGTGTAAAATATTTGAAATTTTAAGAGAAGAACTCGCCATAATTTTTTTAAAGGTAGATTTTCAACAATTTCCGCGTTTGCCCTGAGCTATTAATAGAAAGAGCCTCTTTATCTTTTGGTCTGGACTTTCCTACTTTCTGGGTTAGATTAATTTTGATATTCAGGTAGGGAGACATGAAGAAATTCCGACTTTCGGGCCATTGTATACACACATGTGAGGTCTGAGGAGTGAGATTAGAAAACTATTTGACTTTTCATTGAGTTACATATTCGAGGAGAGGAACATCAAAAAATTCCTACCATCAAGGTATGTATCAGAAATAAGTTGTAGGAACGTTTCAATCTCTGAATTAGTTCTTTTATTGGGGCCTCAGAAACATTTTGAACAATAATAATGACTAAATTATGTTCTGCAACCAGTCTCATTGAAGGAAATTGTTTTCTAAATACAGAGTCTAGTTTTCCTTCAAAATACCTATCAACTTTGTTGAAATAATATTTTGAAAGTCCATTTCAACTTTTCCCTCCACTGATCATGTCTCAAAGAAACTAATTAAATATACTCGTACTCACTTTACTCGGTGTTAAAGAACGGTAATCAATAGTCAAAGAACCCATCGAGCTGTTGGTCAAAAATGTATCAGGCGGATGGGGTTTGATAGGTACTTCTTTAAAAATGGTGGGTGTACTGCAATTATTTGTCGAGCACTTCATTATATTTCTATTGTTTCTGTCAGACCAATAAATACTGCCATTGAAAACTGCAAATGATGTGTCACCGGTACCAGGAATTGGCACACCAGGTGACAAAACCTGTAATTAACACAATTTTGGTACTGATCATCGATTTTCATAAATTATTGGGTAGAGAAACAGGTTTAGAGAAAACTCTTCCTACGTATTAGGGGTTTGAATTACGTAGAGGGTGGAAAGTAAACCCGGTTGACGGAATCTGACAGATAACAGAATTCTTACAGAATGAGACTCACTTTATTCTCTATGACAGAATTGTGACAGAATCATGTCAGACAGACAACATCATTATGACAGAGTTGTGGTAGAATTCTGGCGGAATTTAAAAGTACTGCCATTAGTCTGTTGTCATTCTCAAAATATTTTGCTGTCATCATGGTCACAGAATACAAACGTCAGGTAAAACAGAAGTGTGGAAAAAAAAAAAAAAAAAAATGTAATGTCGTTTTTACTTTAGTATTGTATCAGAAATCTGTTGAAGTTGTGACACAATTTCTACAAGATAATGACAGATTTACAACATGAATGTTACAGCATTACGACACAATTATGACAGAAACATTGTAAAATTATTTACCTGATTCCGTGGATTAGAGGAGGACGCCAACTTGCCGAACATTAATTGTAGGCAATTTTGGTGTAGATTGAATTCAAATAATTTCATAAAAATATAGATTATAATTTTTTCGTTTCAAATTGAAGACCAAACCATAATTATTTAAAAAGAAATTTGAATGATTTTTCAGAATAAAAATACGGATTTAGTGATAATGATTTTTTTGTTTTTCAATAATATCATTGAAAAATTGTACAAAACTTGTATAACACACTTTACAATTTTTCAATAAAATTTTAATCAGAGCCCGTATTTTCAACGCTAGAAATGAGGAGTTTTAGCAATTTAATGTTAACTACATTTTTAGCATTATTTGGCATTGAAAAAAAAAAAAAAAAAAAAAAAATGAAAAACACGCGTTTTTAGTGCTTTTACAAATTCACAACTGGAATTATTCAATTTCTATTAGAATTACGTGATTTTTCACCAAAATAAACAAATTTTGGGGATCAAACTCATCAATACAAAATCATAGCAATTTTTCTATCAAAATTTTTAATTTTTCAATTTTGGACTAAAAATACTTTTAAAAAAATACTATCCAATTTTTACCAAAATTGCTAAATTTCGCTTATTTTCAGCTACATTCACCAAAGTTTGTTCAAGATTTTATAATTTTGGACGAGGTATTATAACAAACTGGTCATTTTCGGCCTTATTCTGCTTTAAGCCCCAATTTTGACAATTTTTGACAAAATAAAAATTTTTTATTTTCCGCGTAAATACAAAATATACTTCCATCTGTAATGTTTGATATAAGTTTGAATTGGCTCTGTACATGGTAGGCAACTCGAAAAAAATTCTAAGACCCGAAGAATCTGTAGAACTTTTTGGAAAGAAAGACTGAACTTCTATTTGATTTCCAAGCTTCCTACCCTTAGAAAAAGGTTTTGACAATTTCCGAGAAACCCTGACTCTAATTTATAATAATAAACATAGCTCTCAAACTAGATAATCAAACTCTTATGAATTTAGGGATTTATAACTTTAATAAATTTTGAAGTATAAGGCAACCAGTAATTATTTAAAAATGAGTTGATGGATGAAAAAATGTTCAGAAAAGTTTTCCAAGTTTTTCTTGAAGGCCCAAAATGCGTGTACATATTTTAAACTAGGGCATGAGAAGAATTAATTAATTTTGAATGAAAAAGTGAAAACAATTCTGATTCTCAATATTCCTGAAGTTTTCTTCTTTTCTTCTTTTCTTTTTCTTTCTTTCTTTCTGTTTTTTTTCTTCAACGAGCTATTTTACTATACACAGGGGGTCGTTAGCTTTTACTTTGGGAAAAAATATTGGGGTTGAATGAATTTGTTACAGTATAAGGACCGGAAGAAGTCAAGAGCGTCAGTAATGGATTCTATTTTTTGAAGAGAACAAAGGAGACTTGAGAGGGGACAGAGAATGGTTTCTTGAGGTTTAGGAGGAACGGAAAAGTGAAGAAACGGGAGACATATTACTCCTCAGCTTGGCATTATTGGCATGAGGGTGGAGTGGACGGCCCTGGGAAAAGGAAGAAGTGAGTTGGGGTGTGCTAAATTCTTAGTCGTTCTATGACTATTTAATTCTTTATAGCGCGCGGCATGAGGAACAAATTGAAGAGGACTAAGAAATCAGGAATTTTTAACTAAACAAAGTTCATTATGGGCCTGAAACACGTTTCTCCATAAAACTACGGCTCATTATGACAAATTCAAAGTTTATTTTTACAAATCACCGCATATAAATTTATACCTAAATTTATATGCGGTGATTTGTAAAAATAAACTTTGAATTTGTTCATTATGGGGTTAAGAGTACCGCAAGAAAGTTGACGGTAAGCGATAATGAGCGTCTTGAATTTTCTGTGAAACTTGAAAATGATTGAGAATTGGAATCACGAAGTTTAACTTCTGTTGATTGTGATCATAACATTTTTAGAAGAGACTCAAACGCTATGGAGAAAAAGAGTTGACTTACGCACAAGATGACATTAAACTAAGTTTACCTTACAGCTGAGCTAAGAGAGAGGAACACGAAAAAAAAATTCAGGCTGCAAACCAGAATCGAAAAAGGGAAATTATGAGCAGGTTCTAGGCTAGCTCGATTAATATTGGACTAGACTCATTTTTAGGTAAGGAACTTAATAGGCTAAATATTCTTGTAACTCCTCTGTCACAATTTTGAAGACAAAATTCTCACAATATTCTAACGCAAATTGAGAGATATTTTGACAGGAATATTACAGATTGGCAGCATTCTATCACATTTTCTGTCATAATCTCAACCGCAGAATCCTCACAGTATTTTACACACATAATAACAGTAAAAAATGATACCTGAAATGACACAATTTTAACAGAATTGTAACAGAACTAACAGAATCCTCACATTCTGACAGATGGCAGAATAGGTCCCACATTCCGACAGAATTATTGCAGATTGGTGGCATTCAGTCATTTTCCGTCAACCGGGAAACTTTTTTCAATGGAAGTTTTGCAAGATTATAAATTCGTATATTAGAGATGACTTCAGCTTCGAAATTATTCTTGATGCTCGCATTGTTACCTAACTATTTAAGTTAAAAAGAAATTCTTGTAAATTAGTATAATCAACGACCCACTTCAAAAATCCTCTTGTCGTAGTACGACTGCCTTTCTATCTCCATTGAATTTTTAAAGCCAAATTTCAATGAAAAAATATTTCTGAACATCTGTTTTGAAGTTCCTTACTTTCACGTCCGTGCCTTCAAAAGTGGACGAATAAAACTGAAGAACTTCTTCGCGATTACTCAGCCAATAAAGCCGATCTGTAACGGGATCAATAGTTAGCCATTTTGGAGTTTTCAAATCTTGAAGTACAAGAGTTGATTCGGAGCGTCCATCGTTTCTCAATGAGCAAGCGTAAAGAAAATATTCGGATGTAGAATTTTTATGGATCCAGAACAACAGTCTTCCCGGTAAACATAAAATGAAATAAAAAAGTCGGAGTCAATAAGAAGTTTCACAAATTAAATTTCATTTGATACTTAAAATATAAATTACCTACCTATATTTCACAGAAATTACGAAAAAAATAGGGTTCTTGATGAATTCACCATTTAGAAAATTGATGCACTTATTAAAGGATGTATCGCAAACCTCGACTTGCGAGTTCGATATCTGATAGATCTTTGAAGTTAGCCAATCAACCACTGCATTCTTACCAACTTCTGCAAGCAATCAATAGAATTTATATTTTTGTTGTTCGTTCCTGGTCGTAGGTACTTATTCATCGTCATCTTGTTTATTCTTAATCTCTACGACTATCGCAGTTAATGGCACAGTGAAAGTCCTCGTCCTCCGCTTTCACTTCAAGCATTCGTGGCTACCGCATATTAAAGAAATTAAAGCCAAAAGCCGCAGAACGTTCAACCTGTCCTTCCACCGGTTGCAATCGTAAAATTCTACTTCTCTCCACCATACCTGAGTTACAAGGTTTTGGACTTCTTTTTTAAGTTCTGTATCGGGGATGGATGGAGAGATATTAGTGAATGTGTTATCGAATTGTGCTAAATATAATCACGTAAGAAATTTCTTTACTGGACGGTATTTTGAACAAATTTTTATTCGTTTTAAAGCGGCACTGCCGTCCACAAATTAGAAACAAAAAAAAAGTAACTGCTTAGGTACAGGTTCGTCTTTTACTTTTTTTTTTTTTGTTTCTAAATTTGTGGACGGCAGTGCCGCTTTAAAACTAACAAAAATTTGCTAAATATAATGCTCACCGAGGGGTCGAGTTAAAGATAGGAGGCATAGGTTGTACGAGTATATGAATTTACGTCGATGTGTATATACTCTATGTTAAGTTTAATGTGTTTTGTGGGATGCTGAGAGCTAGAATTTTTGACTGTTTTTGGTGAAAAAAAAGTGGTCAAAAGCAGGATAATTTTCGTTTTCTGATGGAGAATAAATGGTTTCGGAAGATAGTCAAATTAGTTTTCTTTTCTGAAAAACTGTATCTATTTTTGAAGGCCCATTCTGTCAATTTGTCAAGGTTGTTTTGAAGCAAGCGATGTGCTCGACTTGGTAATTTGCTGCATTCATCTGCGTAGAGCCTTCTGGTAGGGGGGGGGGGCGGATATTTTTATCAATATTATCAATGGCAACCACGAATAAAAAGATACCAAACACTGAAGCTTGAGGAACCCCGTTTAATATACTGTGAGGAGATGAAGTCTTGTCTTGGATTCTCCTTGTTATGAGTCTGTTTTCAAGGAACATTTTGAGGATGTTAGGAAAATTACCGCGTGAGCCATTATCATATAATTCTTAGATGCGCCTCCAGACACGGGGAGAAGGTCGAAGAAGGTCGTGTACAGACTTGATTTGGACATGTGGATGTCTAGTATGTGGCTAAGGCACGGAAGGAGATCCTTTTCTTACATGAACCGAATTGATATTGTGAAATTAGGTTGTTTGATTCGAGATACCATATCAATCTTTTGTTGAGGATTTTCTCAAAAATTTTACCTAAAACGCTGGTTAAAGCGATAGTGTGGTAAGAGGAGGCCAATAGGGAGTTGTAGCCCGGTTTAAGTAGTGGGACGATGATGGCAACTTTCCACCCGTTGGTTCATTGAATAGTTTAAGAAGGTAGTGAACAGAGTTGATTTGTCAAAAATAATATATTAGGTGGGTGATTTGGAATAGCCAGGTCAATCTTAATTTACTGGACTGCATTTAAGTTGGAGACGACCATGATCATAATATGAGTTTTAAGTGATTCATATTAGCAATGTAAAATAAGTACTCACCAGCATGACTTCGTGCGTTGGGTGGAAAGAAAACTCCATTTCTTCCGTGTCGCATCACCTTATCAGGTAGAGGCAAAAAGGTGTAAATCATAGAACCATATGGACTGATTCTGATTTCATTTTCTCCGATTGCTATTCGTGCCGTCAATGTCTCACCCTCTTCTAATGAAAATTCTTTGTTGTCGTTCAAGAAAACGCCAGTTACATTCATGGAATTCAGAGTTTCCATTGTATGGAAACAGAATTGGTTTTCGGCTAAAAATGAATCGTTTCGATAAATATTATTTAAATCTAATCCCAACTCTTTGTATAAGATTAGACATTCAGGTTCCATTCGATCATATTCGACAGAAGAGTAATAAAAGAGTATTCCTTCATTGTCTGAAAAAAAAAAAAGAAAAAAAGGTAATAATAAAATAAAATATGGTAGTTATTTATAAAATAAATTTATTTTGTTGCTCATTTAATCAGAATAAGGGGTCTAATCATCATTTTGTAAGGCATTGAAAGAAACATTATACCGCATTTCTCATCCGATCCATCTTCGCAGTTCCAAATTCCATCGCACCCATTGATAAAATCTATGACTTTCCCGTTTTCGCAAATGAAAGCTGAGGATTCTCGAGCTGTATCGATGGTCTAAACACACAGATTGCATTAAAAACTGTATCCTCAATCAAATTCTTAGATAAGGAGAAGGGGGAGTTTTATTTTTGTAAGTTTCGATCACCATGCTGATAATAATGAAACATTGACATTTGAATGAAATGATTTTTTTTTCTTTTTTACGAGCCACTCAACTTTATAGGAAGTTATCAGCTCAAGAAGAAGAATGGATAGGGAGTTTATAGTGTTTTTAATGTATTTCAAGTTGTTGGAGAGGACAGATGAGGCTTGAGAGGGCACAGAAGTGATTTTCCGAGGTTTATGAAGTATGAACGGGAGAAAAAATGAGCATAGCAGAATCGATGTGAAGGGGAAGTGCATATCTCGAGAAAAAGGAAGGAATGGTTGTTCATAGTGGAATCGGGAAGACCGAAGGTTGTGCCATGAAATGACGATTAGAGAACGATGCGATAAAATTTCAAGTCATAGGCCAGAGAGAGGGTACGGTCAGTGATTACGGTTGGGAGCAGAGCTTGGTTGGCAGCTAGGTCCACTGCGTCGTGTTCCGGAAAACTGATGTGACCAGGAGTCCAGAGGAGGGCAATTGAAGATGTTGGTGTGTGATGGAGGGTGAGAATGCGCTGAACGATACGGGGTCCCCTTTCTATTAAACATTTCCTTTCATCATTCGTAGACTCCAAGACTCAGAACGAGATGTACTAATCACTAGAGAGATATGACTCACCTGACCAACAGTATTCGAGTTCTTGAGATGCTGATACAGACATAGGTGTATAAATAAACTTCTTATTATTGAAATCTATAATAAGGAGAGAAGAACTAGAATAATGATAATGGTTAATTCGAAGGATTCATAATTGAATTATTCCTGGCGACTCAGACAACGTACTTACGATGCTTATTTTATCCATGATTCGTTTGCAGGTTTTAAATTAGTTCTAGGCTATGAACCACTTTTACTAAATTCATTTCACAGACCCCAGAAAATTATTCAATACTATGTAGAAAATAACGTACGAAATTTTCGGAGAAATAATTTCGCAAACATTAATTAATTGATGATGATCTAATCAACTTTGGAAATTTTACAAGCAATCATTGCATTATGAGCGCGTGCACGTAATCTGGTGCGAATATTTTTTTTTAATATCATTTCCTGTATATTTCCGTCAGTATTAAAACTCAGCGATAATTTTATCCTCTTCTCTTATGACTCCTTCTTTCTCATACCCTATTCTCATGAAAAGTAGCGAGTGCCACAAATGTTCGCTTAGTTCCTCGGAAATGGCACGAAGGACGTCTTAAGTGGTTATGCATAGCTTTGAGATATAAATTTTTTCAAGTAACGTTAGTAGGTGATTTTTTTTTTCGTCTTTTATCAAAGAGAGAAACAAGTGCTCATAAGGGTCATCAGTTCGAATAATTACAAAATATACGATGGAATTATACAATTTAGGCAGAAAGTAGAGGATTAAAGGGAAAAGGTAGCAGTAACGGAGGTAGTGAAGGGAGTTAGATATTGGGAAATAACAAAAAATGAGAGTAGAAGTAAGTGGAGGGCATATAGTCAAGAGAGTTAGTGCAAAGAGCAGAGACGTGAAGAAACAATGTGAGATAATCGGATATTTTTGAGAGCGGGACAAGGAAAGAGGTGTTGAACACACATGTCAATTATCATATTGGCAGTATTAGGAAAGGGAGGGAGGGGATAAAACTAGAAAAAGATAGGAATGGGTGAAACGTGTATGATTGATTCTGAGGCGGATAAGAATGATTTTTTTCATGACGTGTATTACAATTAGAGGAAGAAGAGGTTGTCTTGTGTTTGATTACTTCAAGTTTGTTTGAATGCTGAGTTTTCTAGAAGTTATACCAAGGGTCGAGAATAAGAGATCGGTAATAGTTTTTGAGATTAAGGTCAGAAATTTTATGGGAGAGAAAGGAATCTTTGGTGGCAAAGTTAACCGGGTCATGTTTCAGGAATTTGATGTGGTTCGGAATCCAGAGGAGGGACATTGATTTTGAGGTGGATGATAGTGTTTTATGCTTTGAATTGAGGGGTTAGTCGAGTGAGGGTCGTGTACAGCGAGGAAAGATTGGAGTGGATCAGTTAAGAGTAGGATTTTAAGCTGAGGGGTGAGGAGAGTGAAATGAGAAAGACAAGATTATATGGCATTCACTCCGGCGATAACATTTTGTAATCGGTGACTAGTTATGACGCTTTAGGTCGAGTTTGCCAGTCGAGTCTTGGGACTAGATTTAGATCCGTCGGTAATGCTCAGCTGGTGAGTCGCAAATTTGGTTGAGATGATATTTCTATCAAGTTGTCGATGTATAAAGTTGTAAATTTTGGGAATGTCACCTAGATTTTATCGGATATCTGGACAAGAATCAACTATGGAGAGGTGGATCATAAGATGAGGGTTAAAGAGTTCGATTTGAGGTTTTTTGCGTAGTTGTGATTTGAGAGGGAGGAGGAGAAAATTATGAAAACAGGAAGCGGTATTTAAGAGGGAGTTCTCCGAGGCTGAGAGTTGGATTAGAACGTAGTGCACCGAGATCCAATTTCAGTGCAGACGATTTAATTGTGCCTAATAATTTGAAGCTAGATATACTAGATTAACTGTGGAAAATTTTCCAACTCCCTCTCCAATCATAATTATGTAGTTCGCGAGTTGAAATTTTTCCGAGTTCCCCTCCTATGGTATATACTCGTAGCTCAAGACTCAAAATTTTGATAGGGAACCTGTTTTGATTTTTTTTTTTGAGAAATTCGCTGTTTGCCGTGCTCCGTCCGGCAAAAAACTTGGAAAATGTCGACTCTCCAGCTATGTACGAGTATTTAACTGGAATATTGATGTGCTTATCTTCACTGTACCTCAGTACAAGTGGTACAATTATTAGTATGTTGTATGATGCAAAACAGTAAACATCTCTTGAAGCCTCTCTCTGATCTTCTGATTCACATCTACGATAAGAGGGGGTCTGAAGAAATTTCCACTTACAAGTTATAAGTGATGGTCAGGGGACTTGTAAAAATTTCGACTAACGAGCTACACGATAGGAGGGGGCCTTGGTTTCCACTCTTGAACTATATATTTCAAAGTCCCTAAAATAGGTCCCGGTAAGAAATGCTGAACCACATATTCCGTAAGCAATGCTGAACCTCATATTCCAGAAGTAATGCGGAACCACATTAATCCATGGGCCATATGAAAATGCGGTACCACTCGGGGGGACAAAGCAATCCTTTGGGATGTGTTAGTAGGGGTGATATTTGATATAAGAAACGATGATAGACATCTGAGAACAGCAATTTTAAAAAATGGCGGCGAGTAACTCATATTGTATGGGTAAAATTTTTTACTTTTCTTTCTCAATAAAAGAAAATAAGGCCCCTAATAACATATCCAACTTCCCGTCCTTCATACCCTGTAATAAAATTTCTGTGGCACGTTTTAGCTCCCTAAAATCAATGTTTTGCAAATATCATGAAAAATTGAGCTTCAATCATGAATAGTTTCAGATAAAAAATGTTCCTCGTGAAATTTGTCACAGAAAATACCATTCAAATTTTGCTATGCGTCCAATCATCAGCTTAAAAAGTTCGTCCAAAGTTGGGAATTTTGGGATAAAGTCAATTTTTCAGCAATAAATATCTAGAAAATCAAACACAAATGAATGAAACTTCAAGCAAAAACTATTTATTGAAAAATTTCAACTGCAAAATAGATTGCCTAAACTTTCTTTCAAAGTTTGTCGAAAGTTCTGACCTTTTGGAAGGAAATCGATTGTTTCCAAATATTACAAAAAAATAAGCTGTTCTAATAAGAAGAAATATTTTTCATGAAATTTACTACATTACAGACCATCTGAAGTTTATTGTCAGTCTAGTTATAATCTTGAAAAGCTTCCAAAAGTTGTGAGCTTCTAGAAAAAATCGATTCATTCGCATGAGGACAAAAATGTAGGTGTTGTGCCCGAAAAGGGGATTCAGCAAAAATTGCCGTAAACCTGTATAAAACTAAAACGGGCTGTATCTTTGTCAATGTTGAAAAATACAAAAAAGTAGTAAGAGCATTTTTTTATTATTTTCATTCATAGAATAACCTAAAAGAAGAAAAAATTAAGATTTCAACAATTTTCTGTAACATCCCCTTTTCAGGCAGCTTCCAAAAATGGCCACCACAGTTTTCATAGAGGGCGCCTACTTTGTGTCCTCATGCGAATAGTAAATATTTTGGAGAATTGAGTTTAAATAAGAAAAACTTTCAAACAAAAAATGTTCTTTTTGAAATTGTTTTTAAAATAGATTACTTGAACTTCCCTTTAAAAATTGTCGGAAGTTCCGAGCGTTAGTATTGTAGAGCTAATGGTCATCATAAAAAGTCTATTGTGAGCTCCAACATTGAAAAAAAAATCTGTAGGAATCACATTAAATACTTTTATTTATTTATTTATTTATTTATTTATTTATTCATTCATTTCTTTATTCATTTCTTTATTTATTCATTTATTTATTCATTTATTTATTCATTTATTCATTTATTTATTTATTTATTTATTTATTTATTTATTCATTTATTTATGTAAGATGTAAAATCTTGACAAATCTGGCGATGCTGTGTTTCCACAGAATCGAATCAAAAAGTCAAGTTCCTGAAGGAAAGGCAGGTCAGCTGACTGCACTCGGAAGGATAAATAGGACGAGAGAGGAATAGCGTTATATGGTCGGAGCTCCGAACTTTGTCCGTGAGTAGGACAGTGACGCGACTGACAGTGAAGAACGTTCACGTTCTTACATCTCCACCGCTAAGAGGAAAAGGATAAGGAGTAGACTTTTTTGATACGGCTTACTGCATGGTGTAGGCTTACTGCGTACGCAGGAGTGGACTTGGTCCGTGTACCTACGGGGAGTGGAGTGTATCCGTGTACCCAGCTAATGCGGCTTACTGCATGATGTAGTCTTACAGCGTTCATCTACAGGAGACCGGGCGACTCAGTTACTTTGATTCGATTGGTAAGACGTAAAATCTTGACAAATCTGGCGATGCTGTGTTTCCACAGAATCGAATCAAAAAGTCGAGTTCCCGAAGGAAAGGCAGGTCAGCTGACTGCACTCGGAAGGATAAATAGGACGAGAGAGGAATAGCATTATATGGTTGGAGCTCCGAACTTTGTCCGTGAGTAGGACAGTGACGCGACTGACAGTGAAGAACGTTCACGTTCTTACATTTATTTATTTATTTATTTATTTATTTTTTTTTTATTTATTTATTCATTTATTTATTTATTTATTTATTTATTTATTTATTTATTTATTTATTTATTTATTTATTTATTTATTCATTCATTTATTTATTTATTTAGTTATTTATTTATTTATTTATTTATTTATTTATTTATATAAAGTATTTTTATTGGTAAGTGATGCTGATAACAGTTCACTGGCCTAGTTACAGTCAGAGGAATAAAATCTTGATGAGGAATTGTAATTTGTCGTTTTGCGCGATGCACGTTGATGTTGCTGTAGTTTGAATAAAATTAAATAATATTCAAGCTGTTCATCCGCACATGGCGCTTCAATCTCTTAAAACCACACAAAATGGGTTTTTCGAATATCTGCTAAATATTTATCAATTATTTAATGCAATGAAATGATTGATTGCAAATTATTTTGAATTATTTATTCTAGAACACCATGTAAAATATAACGTATTTAAAAAAAGAATCCGGTGTTGCTCATGAAGTTGATTGAATTGAGTTTATCATAACTGAATTAGGTAGGTACTAAAAAGAAAAAAATTCGAGTTTGAATCGAAAAAACTCTAGTTACTAAATAAAATATTCAATAATTTTGTAATCAAACATTCATCATACAGCAACACCGCCGTACCCTACAAACTCTTATAACCTTAAGCTTCCGCATGAGTGATACAATCATTTAGTTATTTACTTATTTTCCATTATAATAGGAACAAACAGCCTCTAAATTTTTTCTATTGCCTTCTATATAAATGGATACTATAGTGCTGGTGTTAGATTTGACATATGAATATTTGATTACAAAAATATGATTTATATTTTGTTTATTAAGTATAGAGTTTTTTAGTTTCGAACTCTTGTTCTTTCTTTTTAATTCAGTTATGATAAAGTCAATTCAATCAACTTCATGAGCATTAGCTGATTTTTTTTTTAAATATTTTATTTCAATTATTTTTAGTTAAAATGTATCTATGCAAACGATGTGTGCCAAAACATTTTGGAAAAGAAGAAAGTGCTCTATTGGTCCAAAAAGTAACTGCATCATTAAAAAAAAAAAGAGCTCCAAGTGGTATGGGAAGCAAGATACGAGGGTACCACATAGAAAAAAGAAAGAAAGAAAGATCTACGGTCAAACACATACCAAGTGATGGCAACACTGGAAAAACTTGTGATTTTCAAGTATAGATGAAAAAGTGACCAAAGTGACTACTTTCTTTTAAAAGTGCCTAAAAGTGACTGAAGCCTAAAAAAGTGACGAACTGGACATCCTAAAACAATCAAATTCCTTCCAAAAGCTTAGAACTTTTGACAAAATTTGGAAGATATTTTAGGCAATCTATTTTGAAGTTAAAATAAATACTTTTTGTTTGAAATTTTATTTCATTATTGTTGGATTTTTTAGATATTTATTGCTGAAAAATTGACTTTTTCATAAAGTTCCTAACTTTTGATGAACTTTTTAAGCTGATAATTGGACGCATA
Organism: Aspidiotus rigidus; assembly: GCA_035079385.1. Lineage (NCBI taxonomy): Eukaryota > Metazoa > Arthropoda > Insecta > Hemiptera > Diaspididae > Aspidiotus > Aspidiotus rigidus. The sequence goes on along the minus strand of JAVHKY010000015.1, from coordinate 813,491 downwards.
GCAACGTTTGAATGGTATTTTCTATAACAAATTTCACAAGGAATATTTTTTATCTGAAACTTCTTATGATTGATGCCCAATTTTTCATGATATTTGCAAAACAGGGATTTTAGGGAGCTAAAACGTGCCACAGAAATTGACGCTTTGTCCCCCCACGTGGTACCAAAAACCACTATTTTCTATTATGGCCCATGGACTACATATGCCGTAAGCAATGCTGAACCACATATTCTGTAAACAATGCTGAACCACATATCCGTAAGCAATGCTGAACCTCGTATTCCGTATGCAATGCTGAACCACAAATTCCATAAGCAATGCTGAACCACATATTCTGTAAGCAATGCAGAACCACATAATTATTCCTTAAGCATTTCTGAACCTCATATTCCGTAAGCAATGTTGAACCACATATTCCATAAGCAATGCTGAACCACATATTCAGTAAGCAATGCTGAACCTCATATTCTAGAAGTAATGCTGAACCACATATTCTGTAAGCAATTATGAACCTCATATTCCGTAAGCAATGCTGAACCACATATTCCATAAGCGATGCTGAACCACATATTCAGTAAGCAATGCTGAACCTCATATTCTAGAATTAATGCTGAACCGCATATTCTGTAAGCAATGCTGAACCTCATGTTCTAGAAGTAATGCTGAACCACATATTCTGTAAGCAATGCTGAACCTCATATTCTAGAAGTATTGCTGAACCTCATATTCCGTAAGCAATTCTGAACCTCATATTCCGTAAGCAATGCTGAACCACATATTCCATCAGCAATGCTGAACCACATATTCCATCAGCAATACTGAACCACATATTCAGTAAGCAATGCTGAACCTCATATTCTGTAAGCAATTATGAACCTCATATTCCGTAAGCAATGCTGAACCACATATTCCATAAGCAATGCTGAACCACATATTCAGTAAGCAATGCTGAACCTCATATTCTAGAATTAATGCTGAACCGCATAGTCTGTAAGCAATGCTGAACCTCATGTTCTAGAAGTAATGCTGAACCACATATTCTGTAAGCAATGCTGAACCACATATTCCATCAGCAATACTGAACCACATATTCAGTAAGCAATGCTGAACCTCATATTCTACAAGTAATGCTGAACCACATATTCTATAAGCAATGCTGAACCACATATTCTGTAAGCAATTATGAACCTCATATTCCGTAAGCAATGCTGAACCACATATTCTATAAGCAATGCTGAACCACATATTCCATCAGCAATGCTGAACCACATATTCTATAAGCAATGCTGAAGCACATATTCTGTAAGCAATTATGAACCTCATATTCCGTAAGCAATGCTGAACCACATATTCCATAAGCGATGCTGAACCTTATATTCAGTAAGCAATGCTGAACCTCATATTCTAGAATTAATGCTGAACCGCATATTCTGTAAGCAATGCTGAACCTCATGTTCTAGAAGTAATGCTGAACCACATATTCTGTAAGCAATGCTGAACCTCATATTCTAGAATTAATGCTGAACCGCATAGTCTGTAAGCAATGCTGAACCTCATGTTCTAGAAGTAATGCTGAACCACATATTCTGTAAGCAATTCTGAACCACATATTCCATCAGCAATACTGAACCACATATTCAGTAAGCAATGCTGAACCTCATATTCTACAAGTAATGCTGAACCACATATTCTATAAGCAATGCTGAACCACATATTCTGTAAGCAATTATGAACCTCATATTCCGTAAGCAATGCTGAACCACATATTCTATAAGCAATGCTGAACCACATATTCCATAAGCAATGCTGAACCACATATTCAGTAAGCAATGCTGAACCTCATATTCTAGAATTAATGCTGAACCGCATATTCTGTAAGCAATGCTGAACCTCATGTTCTAGAAGTAATGCTGAACCACATATTCTGTGAGCAATGCTGAACCACATATTCCATAAGCAATTCTGAACCACATATTCAGTAAGCAATGCTGAACCTCATATTCTAGAAGTATTGCTGAACCTCATATTCTGTAAGCAATGCTGAACCACATATTCCGTAAGCAATTCTGAACCTCATATTCCGTATGCAATGCTGGACCACATATTCCATAAGCAATGCTGAACCACATATTCAGTAAGCAATGCTGAACCTCATATTCTGGAAGTAATGCTGAACCACATATTCTGTAAGCAATGCTGAACCACATATTTTGTAAGCAATGCTGAACCACATATTCCGTAAGCAATTCTGAACCTCATATTCCGTAAGCAATGCTGAACCACATATTCCATCAGCAATGCTGAACCACATATTCCATCAGCAATACTGAACCACATATTCAGTAAGCAATGCTGAACCTCATATTCTGTAAGCAATGCTGAACCACATATTCCGTAAGCAATGCTGAACCTCATATTCTAGAACTATTGCTGAACCTCATATTCTGTAAGCAATGCTGAACCACATATTCCGTAAGCAATTCTGAACCTCATATTCCGTAAGCAATGCTGAACCACATATTCCATCAGCAATGCTGAACCACATATTCCATCAGCAATACTGAACCACATATTCAGTAAGCAATGCTGAACCTCATATTCTGTAAGCAATGCTGAACCACATATTCCGTAAGCAATGCTGAACCACATATTCCATCAGCAATGCTGAACCACATATTCCATCAGCAATACTGAACCACATATTCAGTAAGCAATGCTGAACCTCATATTCTACAAGTAATGCTGAACCACATATTCTATAAGCAATGCTGAACCACATATTCTGTAAGCAATTATGAACCTCATATTCTGTGAGCAATGCTGAACCACATATTCCATAAGCAATTCTGAACCACATATTCAGTAAGCAATGCTGAACCTCATATTCTAGAAGTATTGCTGAACCTCATATTCTGTAAGCAATGCTGAACCACATATTCCGTAAGCAATTCTGAACCTCATATTCCGTATGCAATGCTGGACCACATATTCCATAAGCAATGCTGAACCACATATTCAGTAAGCAATGCTGAACCTCATATTCTGGAAGTAATGCTGAACCACATATTCTGTAAGCAATGCTGAACCACATATTCTGTAAGCAATGCTGAACCACATATTCCGTAAGCAATGCTGAACCTCATGTTCTTGTTGCGGAAGCTCATCAAAGCGACCTCTTTCCACATTTCCTTGTCTACGCTTCTGATACAACCTAAAGAATATAGTTTCGACGCAAACTGATGGAGTTCTGCGAATAGACATTGGCGTGACATTTCGATAGAACGATTACAATTTTCGTCAAGATATTTCTGCTGTATTAAGTATTACCGCCGAGACTGACTGGCGTCTCTGGACTTATATAAGGCAAGATACACCTGCCCCATCACTCGCTGAATGTTCGCGATTCTACAGCTTCTCGTGATACTCGTATATCACGGAAAGCGAGCATAAACACGTTCACCTCTCCTTCCTCTTCCACTAATTAAGAACTCGGAGAACTTCGTCCAGAGACGCTCTAAATTAGACATCAGCTTTTGACTTTTCATTCATTATTTTCATTGTTGTTGTTATTTTCTATTCAAATGTACCGAGGATAAACGCAAGATAGTTACAGCTACACAGTAATACCGGTAAATAAATACAAACCTTCTTAGTTTCTGGTGCTAAATTTTTCGGCGTTTTATATAACGTCGAATTGTTTCCTACAGACCGAACATTTAATTTAAAGAAAACTTTTGAGTCGGATTTACAGATCACGAGCTGATGCTGCCAGGTAAGATTACGTCGTAATACCTGGGAGAACGGTATTTAGACACTGATGAATGGTTTAGATTTGAGACGGGTTCTTTCACCCTCTTCCTCGCCACGTACACGTTCCCTCTTGCGAAACGCAACAGTTATTTGCATGGACACTTCTAGTGACGCTAATGGTTTCGCAGCCTTTCTACGTTTATCTGAGAGTACCATGCATCTCGTATAAATTAAATAACTTAGGTACTCTTTTCAATCTCCAAACGTATGTTGCACGTACACTGAATATCTATCTACGCTCATTGTTAAATATTTACTCACTTCCGAAGTTCTCCGCATTTATTTCCTCATTTCGGTTGTTGCTCTCGTTTTGCGAATTGCGCGCGAGAATACGCAGCTCGTGATGGAATATAGATGGAAAATATTTATAACTGATATATTGCACGTTTACTCTCTTATTGTACAATATTATGCATCTTTGTACCCACATTATATTGTATACTCTTTGCCAACTCTGAAAGCTACTTGTAAATCGTTATTATTGTTGATTTTATAAACGTCTGATGAATTTCTGCGAAAAAGGCACTTCTACATTCTTCATTTGAACGCTACAGTAGCGTACACCACGCGATGAATAAAAATGCATATCGCATTTTCAACAACTGATGTGATAATATGCTCCGGATGCGAATACAATGCAGATTTCAATTTTCATCCCAATACTGAAGAGCCGGTGCTCGTAAGTTCAAGTAGACTATCTACCTGTGTTATTGCGCGGCATCCTGAAAGACACTAAAACAGAGTAGATGCTAATGTATACGAACGTGTAAGGATGAAACCACTCGTGCACTGTTGCGCTGAAGACTATTTTAATACCAGCTAGTCTTTAATCCACGAGTAATTGGCTCTTAATTTTTATTCACAGTTCCTTTTTAATTAACGTATAAGCTTCGTCGAGTTCTAAGCCAAAGAATGTAGGTCAAACCATTGACTCTGATTAAGTTTAAACCAGAATAATTCGTCGCTCATGACAACTGTTGCAAACGGAATTTCTATTTTCTTGCAAAAAATAGGTAGCATCAAATATATATATAGACGACTTGAGAATGTTCTCTATGGAGAGTCTACGAAGGATTTTATTAAGGCTTATATTTCACACCCGTTCTAAAATTATTTTCTGACTTATAAATGCAAAAAGGTAAACGGTTTATCTTCATTTGCATATATTAAACGAAATCTTTCTACTGAGTTTGTCAATAGCGGTTACGATAAAGCTCTATTTCTAAACTTTAAGCGCAGCTACGAGTGTAGGCAAATAAGAAAATGAAGAAATATTTTCTTTCCTGGAAATGGTTCAGGATGTGGACCTGAACAACATACTAAAAATCCCGCGTTTTCTCCCTGGAGTTTTTTTTTTTTTAAATAGGGGTTTGAGCCCCTAAAAATTAGTTTTTCGCCTATATTACGTGAAATTGTAATTTTATTTAAAAAATGTTTCAAACAAAAGTTGTTCCTCGTTAAATTTCCTACCAAATAATGTATTCAACTTTAAGCCTATAATGTTTAGTGCCTTTGCAAAGGCTGTTCAAAAGTGTCCCAAAATCAGTTTTTCCATATATCTCACAAAATTAGAATTTTATTGAAAAATGTTTCAAACAAAAATTATTCCTAGTTAAATTTTCTATGAAATGAGCTATTCAGCCTCAGAAGGTTTTTTTTTAAAGGGGTGTAAACCCTCAAGATTTAGTTTTTTGCTTATATTTTGTCTAATTGAATTTTTTTTTTAATGTTATAAATAAAAGTTCTTCCTCGTTAAGTACCCTACCAAATGAAGTATTCAATGTTCATTCCAGGTCAATTAGTGCCCTGGCATAGCCTTGAAAGGCCGTTCAAAAGAGGACCAAAATCAGTTTTTCCATATATCTCCCAAGAATGAAAAACAATTTTCTGATAAAAGTTGTTCCTCATTGAATTTCCTATCAAATAAGCTATTCAGCTTTCAGAATAGAGTAATTAGTCTATGAAAAAAGTGTGTTCAGTACATTTTTCCTGTAGGTCCCTCACCTTATTCCATGAGGCTAGAGTGTGACCAACTAGAACTTAGTAGAATTGATTTGGTTCTCCAAATTATGACCAAAGACATCAAACGACGACATACTCAAAGGAGTAAAACAGACGGAGTAATTTAATTAAAGCCACAGAAATACAAAATACACCGGAGCGCTTTCGATTAAAGAACCATTGTCATCGGGTGACATGAAAGCAACTGAACCAACACCGGCCGGCAACAAATACTACCGAGGAAATCATGACTGAACTAGCAAGTCATCACAATGTGAATCATACTCATAAACTAGTTCAATCAACCCCTCATCAGGTATGTACCTGTTGAGCACATTTAGGTTGTCGTTATTCCGATGGCGAATAATTTCAATATGTTCTAACGCGGTACGTTTGAAAACCGAGGACTCTCTATGGAGGAGGGACTCGGATCCCTCTTTGAAACTATGGCCAGTGGTAATAAGATGGTCCGCAAATGCCGAATCACCCAATTTCTTCTTTTCCCACGCCTTCCTTTGTTCATCTATTCTAATTTTGAGCTGAGGTCCAGTCTCGCCTATGTAGATTCCACTACAGTCATTGCACTCCATTTTGTGAACCCCACTTCTTTCGACCAGTGGGATGGGGTCCTTCAGCTTAACGAACAGACTTTTTACAGTGTTAAGATTGTAATACACTGGGCGAAACCCAAATGAGCGGAGGACACGACCTAACTGAGAAGAGAATTTTCCCAGAAAGGGGAGCCTAATCCAACGTTTTCTACTACTTGACGCCGGATGGCGGGGGAGGAGGTAGTGGAATCAAGGCTTTTCCGAGTCAATTTTCTATGGACCATCAAGTCAATATCTAAGCTGACCTCATTCACTCTGGCCAAGTGCTTTATAGTCAAAAGCTCCTGTTGAAAAGCGAGGTGACCCAATGGAATACTAGTTAACCGGTGGATATAACTATTAAAACCGGCAATTTTGTGGGCAACAGGGCAAAAAGATCTGCCGTGGACAGTAATATCGGTCGAGGTATCTTTTCTATATATGGCGAATTCATGGACACCTTCCCTATTAGAGATAGTAAGGTCCAAAAAATTTATAGATGAACCACCTACTTCCAACTTGAATTTGATGGAAGTGTACAAACTAATGAGATACTTAAGAAACTCTAAAAGGAGATTCACATGCACAATACATCATCAACATACCTGTGCTAATAATGTATATGACCCAAAATCTCCTGACCAGAGGAAAAAAGATCGAGCTCAAATTTAGACATGAAAACCTCCGAAATGAGGGAACCCAAAGGAGAGCCAATAGGGATACCTACCTCCTCTGGAAATTTGAAAAATTTCCCTTCAAATTTGCAAAAATTGGGAGACCAACAAATATTGAGTAAATTGATAAATTCTGTCAGTTCTTTGTGACAGATACCAGATTGGACCAAGAGGTTTCCCATAAGCTGCATGGCAGTAGCTCTGGGGATACTCGGAAATAAGCCGACTACGTCAAAAGAGCATAGAGTAGAATCAGGTGGAAGAATGTCATCCGTCTGTTTTACTCCTTTGAGTATGTCGTCGTTTGATAGGACTTAGTACCTATTCAAGTATCAAGATAATGTTGTTGAGGAATCATCTTTAGGAATCACTGCAGTACTCACTGCGTGAGTCAAGCAAGAGTCATTTTTGACCAAATCAGAAGATTTAGATAAGTTGAGATTTCCCTTTCTTTTGAACAGCAAATCTAATATTGATGGTTGGTGAAGGATGAGGAAATTTTAATACTCCAGCTCTGTAAGAGCCTGAATATGAGAAAATTTATTGATCAAAAAATAGTACCACAGCTAGCGTATGAAAAATAGTACCACAGCTGCCGTATGTAAAAAAGTACCACAGCTGGCATATGAAAAATAGTACCACAGCTGGCGTATGTAAAAAAGTACCAGCTGGCATACGAAAAATAGTAACAACTTTTATTTAAAACATTTTTTCATAAAATTTTAATTTTGGGAGTTATATGGAAAAACTAATTTTGGTCCTATTTTAAATGACCTTTTAAGACTTTGCCGGGGCATCAATTGACCAAGGCTGAACATTGAATACATAATTTGGTAGGAAATTTAACGAGGAACAATTTTTGTTTGGAACATTTTTTAATAAAATTTTAATTTCACGCGATGTAGGCGAAATAGTATATTACAAGACAAGGAGCAAAAATGAGGTTTTTCACGACAAGTTCAATGTGTAGTGAAACGAGCAAAGGCGAGTTGAGCTAATTGAACAAGTCGTGAAAACCTCATATTTGCGCCTTGCTTTGGAAGATATTTTTTACTACAAATGCATCGGAAATTGCGTTTTCGCTGCCACAGAGGTATTTGGACTAATGATTGTTTTTTCTGCATGAAAAAAATTCAAAATAATTGGATTAATCTTCTTTATAGTTCTTGTTTATTAAATAGTTCCGACGGTATTCTCATCGTCACTCATCATAATTGTAATATCACAATAATTTGTTATTTGTTTCTGTTTGATCGCAAACACATGATTGAAGATACGGTAGATCGCAACCTACGGTATGATAAAATCAAACTACTGACAGCATAATCAATTCGAACCCAACAGCGCTAGCTTCGCTGATAACGCAACCGGGTACATAATAGACATTGCGGGTATTGAGGTGAGCGGGCAGTAACCGTTTTCATAAAATTTCAATGTATTTCAAAACTGATAATTTCATTTGAAAGGAAATTTGATGATCAACAAATTTAGTTCTGTTAATTCTTTCAAAATATTGCTTGTTTCCAAAGATATTTCAAATTTAAATTACATTGAGACAAATGGAATTTTCTCCTTTACCCCGGTTCCATTTTCGCGACTACAGCGAACCTAGCGGTTGTAGGGCCCGAATGAACAGGAAAAAATGAACGAAAATAGCACGCATTTGTTGTGAATCGTTCCGAACTGTACGGAAAACAATTTTTTTTCACTCTTAGTAACAGAAAAGAAATCGATATCAGTGTTGATCAATAGAATTGCGAAAAATGGCCGTTTCGCTACAGAAAACTGTTACGCAAAAACGCGTTTTCGTGTAGTAAAAAACTAATTTTTGGGGAGTTGAACCGACATAGAAAAAAGTAGCTTTAGGGGGAAAACGCAGAATTTTTAGCATGTTATTCAGGACCACGCAGGAAAAAAATTTTTGCTTCAACAGAACGTTTTTTTTTTTTTTTTTAATATTGCCCTAATTTGCTTATACCATACCGCAATCTGTTGGGTTTTCACACAGTAACTGCTAAGTTGTGTGTTAGCTCTAAACTTTAAAAATTTTTGAGAACAAAAAATCGGGGAACTACGAAAGGTGGGGATGCTCCTGTAGCAGAGAATAAGTTTCAAAATCTATTTAAATAGTAAATAGAAATAGGTTCCTACCAATCTTATTCAAATAGTAAATAGAAAATGGGTCTCAAAAAATTTATTTAAATAGAAAACAAAAATAGTTATTCACTTATTTAAAATAGGTAGGTATTTCTATTTTAGTATTTATATTTTCGCACATCTCTGCTATGTGCAAAATAGTTTCAAAATCTATTTAAATAATAAATAGAAATAGGTTCTTACAAATCCTATTTAAATAGCAAATAGGTCTCAAAAAATCTATGTAAGTAGAAAACGAAAATAGGTATTTACCTATTTAAAATAGGTATTTCTATTTTTCTATTTTAGTATTTATATTTTCGCACAACTCTGCTCTGTAGTAGGATCTTATAAATCTGAAATAAGAAGGAGAGAGAGGGAAAATCTCGGAAAATCCTTCATTTAGGGTTCAGTAGAAGTAGACAGTATAATTATTTATCAAATCTTCGTTAACTCGTATCCATGATACCTCTTTTCTTGTACATCTCTCATTATCTCATTCCCAGAAGGCTAAACTTGATCATGACATTTCTATGATTCCTCCAGTGACTCGTGTCCCTCATCTTCTTCCTTCCTTTGAATGAGCGTTTCGTCCTCCACAAAATTATCCTCGATTACCATCATTTGATTATGCTTGTACAGTTGCTCATCGACCATAGGAAGCTTTTCGATGATCATGGCTTCGATGTCTACGTTGTCCAAAGTTTCTTGTACTTTCCTCTTGATCGGTTTTTCTATCGCTTGCAAAATTTGATACCTCAACAAGTTCGGTAGAACGTTTATACCCACCTCGGCCAGATAATCGAGAAGTCCTGCCCCCTCCATTCTGAGCTGTACATTACCCACCTTGTAATTCAGGTCGATGATTCGAGGTTTTTTGCGTATGTCTAGCGACTGATTAAGGCTAATCTTTACATCGATATATTCGACGGTGAAATAGCCGGTACCGGTTTTTGAAAAGATCCCACCCAGGATCGCTTCCCACGTACAACTCCCAGACAATTCTTCGGTGCCGACATCGAGTATGGCGTTCACAATATGATTATCCATGAGCAATTTCACATCGCCTACCCGATAAAACGAAGACAGTCCAGTCATTACGACATTTTTCAGGTCAATGCTGTACATGCTGGTCGTATGCTGATTATCGGGCAAATGAAACGGATCCCAGTTGTTATTTTTGACGAACTTACGACCTTCCGCGATAGCTAAGTCTAACGGGTGTATAGAGTTGGGGAACATTATTTTCAGCTGTTTCAAATGTTCGTTCGCGTTGTTGCGGATGTTATCGCTGATTATGGATAAGAAATAAGGTTTGACGGTGTAAAAGAAGGTCGTGCCGAAGTTATTGACTAGGAAACCAACAAATCCGGCTTTTTCGAAACTCATGTACATCTGCTCGTGCGAGTAAAGATCCATACTGATTTGAGACACGGCTAACTCTCCGTCGAGGGTGACTTCTAATTTAGCGTTACACTCGTTGAGCGCGTTTATGAGAGTGATATTGAAACCGCCGGAGTATTCCCTGGACAACCAGTCTTCGTAAGAATAATTTCCCGTTAGTGTGAGCTTGGGCATACGTAATATAAAATGCATCTGAAAAAGCACAAACAAATAAATAATATAAGTACATAGAGAAATCGGATAAAATGAATACCGGTATTCTTATTTGAAAAATTTCCTGTCAAGAGATATGTATTACAATGAACAAATTGCTTTTCTGGAAAATTTGTGGGTCAAACCGGTCAGAGCTAGTGTTGCGCCCGACGAAAACGATTCCGGTCCGTTGGTGCATACGGGCACCCAACTTTTAGACTGAGCCTTGGACCAAATAAGAGGTAGACCCAGTATAGAGATCAGTATAGTGATAAATACCTTTTAAGGATACCTAATAAATTTTTCATGGGCGGCTGCAGAGATGAAGACCCTGCTCGTTGTGTTTCACTTTTCCTCACGTGTACCCGCTCTGCCCCGAAAAATCGTAGATAAGGTCCAATGATCCTTATTTTAACATCACGTTCTCGCTTCAACAGTTAGCATTAACTTATTTGGCTGATGTTAGGTAATCGCGCATCAGTCTAGTGTGGGGAGAAATGTAGCACCGTCCCCTCTATCGTGACGCCCCTAATCCCAACACATATTAAGGTATATAGGGATTTTCCTAATGGCGCCGTAGGCTGAGAAGTTACCAATTCATGCTACCCTAATGTAGGAACTAGAGTGGGCATTTGTGAGGGAAGTGGCAACCTAAATCTTATATTTCCCCTTCGTTGAGCTCGATCACCTCGACCTGAAGTCACGTCACATTACCGATCTGGATTGACATCGACTTGAGAAATTTTAACAGGGGATCTATTCTGTAAGGGGGGGGGGTCTTTCGAAAAAGCCGTGCGTTGTGTGGCGTCCGGTGAAAACTGAATTTGAACTTGGAAAAATTTCGACTCTTGTTTAGAATCCCTTAGGGAGGGTGAACCTAAATCGTAATGTTTCCTCATCTCGACTGAGGCCGCGTCGTGCCACCAATTCGGATTGACCTTGATTTATATGAGGTCTTTGGTGACGTCATAGTCTGGGAAATCATTTGTATGTGCTATCCTAAAAGATCTAGAGTGGGAATTATTTCAAGAGGGTCCTAAATATGATGGAGAAATGCATCTGGGCTGGTTTGTAGGGAGCCATAGCCGTGCTTCAGTGACAAAATGTAAAAAGTTTCAAGTGCTCCTATTTTTGTTTTGTTTTGGTTTTTTTTTGGAATCCTCCCAAGCCGCTGGGCCTTCAATACTTTTGGGATCGAGGGCAGAAAACCCTCTTTCCCCGCTTCTCGTCAGATCTGCGTCCACACCGTGATGTATGAGCGGTGGGAATGGGGTCTTGGTTAAGATGGAGGAAGAGAGTGAGCTGAATTACCTCGACGATGGTCGTCTCGCTACGTCCGAAACCGGTCGTGAATGTTAATTAGTCTCGACATCCTCTCCCCCCCTTTTTTGATAGTAAATTGTTTGTTTGTTTTAATATTTTTAACCGTGACTGCGATATATTTTTCAATTGAAATCTTTCATTTTAACTTTTTATAACTTTTTCTTTTTAAACATTTTGATACCTTTATTTGTTTAATTGGTTTTTTTATTTCGACCGTTTTTTTTTTACCAAAATTTCTCGTTATTTTTTAGTGTTTCAGTTTTTGGATTTTAATAATAAATTTTTAATAATTTTTCTTTTCGTGTATTTTATGTGTTTCAATATAATATAGTGATTTCGAGACTATTCTTCTTTCGTTACGTGCCTATGTGCCAACCCTCAATTATATAATGGCTCGTACCTTTGAGGATTCAATCTTATGAATTACCTCGACTCAACGTCGCGCTTCTGATCAGATGAAAAAAATTAGAATTTCGTGTTTTATAGGAGTAAGGAGAGGTAAATAATCCGACCATCGAATTATGAAAAAGACGCGAAAAACTGAAAAATTGAACTTTCGAGCTCTAGGGTTACTTGATGAAGTTCAGATCATCGTGTTGGAGGTACGCCGATCTACCAATTGATCTTGAAGTGGGTCAATCGATGTGCGTAATCGATTTTCGAAATCAATCCCAATCGATCACCAAGATGGAGACCGAAGAATTCTCTTCTGGGCTCAATCAACTTAGGTAGTTCATGAAAGACGCTCCGCGAACTGCGAGTTCTTTCTTCGTGCCATAAAAGCGAGCCTACATTAGTCAAAAAATAAAATTGATAAGAAAAAGGTAGACCTTTCGAAATTGTATTACCTGCATTTTCACTGCATCGGCAGTAAAATTGCGGACACGAATATGTGATACTCCGTGCGCTGTAACGTGAGTGGTTTGAACGTTTACGCTCATAATTGGATACACTCTGTCCGGCATAATTAATGGATCAGGAATCGGCAACGGTTTGGTCGCAGCATCGGCATTCTTGAAATGCTCCAATAGATTTTTAATCATCTCGCTAGCTTTCATCATTTTTTTTTGCGGTAAACTAGCTTTGCCTGAAAAAAGAAATGTTATCGTTAGAATATCAGAAACTGTGGATGAAGAAGCCTTTTCCAACAAATAAGAACTTCTCTCGACTGTATCAAAGGAATCACAAATCAAACAGTGAAACAACCTGAAATATGTGGTAGATAAATTTTGGTCAATATTAAAATATACATTAAATAATAATAATACGTGCCAATCATAATCGACGAATAATAAACAAAATAGTAAAAAAAAGTTACATGGGCTCGACCTTCATTTGTTGACAATAATGAGAACTTTACACTGAGGTTAAACAAAGAATATTAAAAGCGTTTTCTTTTTCTTTTGTTCTGTTCTGTTCTGTTCTTGCATTTTAGAATTATCATGATTACAAAACTCGGATTTTTATCTAGGCCTATCTACTATCGAGAACAAAATAATAAAAATTTTACAATTTTCATCTCTGCCGATTCATTTATTTTAATTTCGCAAATGAGATTCTGCAGCCTATTTTGTCGGGGTCCCGAAGGCAGAAAAACGGTGTATTGGTCTCTTTTCATATGTATTATATTTCGAATGGACATTGTGAAAGTATGCAATCGTTTGAAATACGTCATATAAATTATAACGAAGTAGAGGAGACTTCGTAGTATTCATCAACAGGTTGAGGTAGCGATAAAAACTGATAGGCCTATAATATTGAAATTTACATCGCGGACTGGATTAGCGTTCTCATAATTATTCTCCCGATTTAAGGAACTGTCCGGACGAAATAGATTATTGGTACCTAAAAATAAAAGTAACCTAGGTACCCATTGAAGGAATTTCTGCTAGCTTACTAAGTATACGAGTTCGCTTTGTTGTACTGTTGATACGAGTGTTATGAATCGTAGGTATGTACTCAAGACAAACTATTGTTTCATATAAATTTTATGCAGGGAACTAAATTTTCACGATTTTTTTTTCTTGTTTCTTTTCCTTGAAAAAAGATCATGTTTCATTTTGTATTTGAAGCAGGGCCATGAATTATGTTGTTTTTTCTTCTTTTCCCAGAAGGTTCACAAAGAAAAGGAACCGAGTCCGTAATACCTATGATGACGCCAATCGATATTGAAATTCATTCAGTTTGAGAAACTCGACTTCGACTCTAAGAGAACTTGACGCGTAGGCGTATAAAAATGTCTATCTAAAGAACTAAAATACGGAAATCTTACTTGAAACGTCTTCATTTTGTGAGTCATCCGATTTCGTAATGACTATCAGCAACAGGATGAGCGAAACGTTTACAATAGACTTCATCGCACTTAAATCTACTCTAAACTCTTTTAAAATCGACAAATTTCCTCTCTTTCGCTGAATACTTACATTCGCCTTACGCAATTATAGATAGAAACACAACAATATAAAATAATGTACAATTCAAAATAATTTAAATTTGTTCAGAAAATTCATAACGGCTAATGGTTTTGTCTCGATCGTTCGACTTACTGATGTGCGCAGATAAAAATTCTTTTAGGTATTCTAGACTCTGCATCATTATCAAGTAGATATTAAACTTTGCCTTTTCGACGATGTGTAACATGACAATCGTCACAAAGCCGTATCAGCATCGGAATACGATTTCCCGCTACGTACGTAAACACCTATTTTTTTCTTCTTCGTTGTTATTCGTATTTATTATCAATCTTCAAATTGCAATCTGAAAGTCCCGTAGAAGTATAAATAAATTTACACAATTTAATTTACTCATAGATTTTATGATGATGAGCAAAAGTGTATGCATTATCCGAGAGGTGAAAATTTTGAGTAAGTATTGTGTCGCCTTGCATCCCAGTAATCAAGGAATATAACGCTTTCAAATCTTCTGTTGGCATTCTAAATTCATGACATCTCATTTTATTAGATTGGGAAAGAAAAATTTGAAGAAGAAGGAAAAAGTCACCAATATGAGAAATTTATAATTCACGATGGACCATTATATCCTCTAGAAGACGGAGTTAGTGTTTCATTTTGCCATTATAAGAGCAAAATTTGAAGGATGAAAATTTTCAATGATATTCATATGCCCTACCAAAATACTATGTTTTTGCTGTTGTTGTTGATGTTGTTGTTGTTTTTTGTTTTTTTTCTTTCCGAAACTAAATAAAATTTTTTAATGTAAAGTTCTAATAATTATACATTAATGTTCACTCGTAGAAATAAAGATTAACGAGAAACGAGGAGAAAAAAAAAAATAGAAAAGTCAGAATATCTCTCCTCTCATAGAAAAAATTGAAGAAGAAATGGTGGAGCTACAGACTGGAAACTACGATAATTCGTATCGTCAAAGTAAGAAAAAAAAATTAATATCGTATGCAAAGTTTAGACAGAAACAACTTGAGAGTGTACAAAACTCCATTCATGCTTCTTTGTAATGAGCTGTACGTATAATATTTATAGTTTAGGGGTGTATACTAAAGTATTGGTAAAGAATAATAAATAAAAGATTATTAATAATAATAAACGTTTTATTAATTGACTGGTTGGCATACAAATATAACTGATTAGCGGGTACTCGCGGTCACCTGAAATTTGTCCGTTATTTAGAGGTGTTCGGTATTCAGAGGAGATAAGAAAAAAAAAAAAAAAAAAAAAAGTATTTATGATGAATGCTGTACACAGATAGTTTTACCCCAAGATCACAGTAATCACAGTAATAAATGAAGTGAAAAAATTATAAGATTATCTCCGTGGTAGGATATTGTGTTAATCAATGAAGTTTAATTTGGCTTTTCCATCACGCAAATCAAACCTAAAAATATTATTTTCAAAAAATTATTACAAAATGTAGGAAAATAAAACAATACGGTAGTATTATTTATCATTATTTTTCAATAACTGCGTGCTATTTTATTCATTTGAATCGAAAAATTGAGCATGAAAACGAGAAAAAGTGCCCTAAAGTCCGGAAAAAGTGTCCGGTATTTACATTGTCTAGTATTTAGAGGATTTCCCATATAAAACAGGTTGAAATGTTCCCGTTCCAGAAAAAGTATCCGTTATTTAGAGGTGTTCACTAACAGAGGTTTTACTGTAATAGGTACATAATATGAACTCCGCAAAGAATCAAAATTAAAAAAAAATTGAGTTTGGATACCGGTCAGTAAGTATTTACTCGCTGAAAAATATTTAGAAAATTTCGGTACGAAAGAATGTTATAGGCCTATCATAAAATTATGATTATAACTTGCAGGCAATATTAGAAGTTATGAAACGGAGACTTCTCTGGGAGTACGTGGTGTAAGAAGTCACAATTTTCTGTACACCTTCAAAATTTTCCTCATCAAATACAGAAAAATAACATTGCGATACAGATGATTTGTTAAAAGAGTCTTTCTACTCGTGCATCTACTCAACTCGTTTTCAACATCTCTCGCACAATTTCATACTTGTCGGCAATATTCTCACTTAAGCCTCCTGTATGATGTCAACATACTAATAACTCAATAAGAGACAGACAAAAAAATCAATAAAATTTGTCATGCAAGGAACTGTCAGTCCCACGAATTAAAATTTCCAGGAGGTTTGAAATCAAGCGTAAGGCAAGGTTGAGAATTAAAGTGAGAATTTGCTGAATAATCTGAGGGCTTACAGCGAAATTTTACGATCCGAATCGGAAAATTTTCATTTCATTTCACTGTAGCTCCTGTATCAATAAACTGTTTTCCTAATAAAATGACAGTGAAGACCGCTAAGAATGAGAACTTATAATTATTATATTTAGAAAAGAAAATAAAAACGTGGCTTTTCCCGCACAGAATTTATTTGAATATTTATTCGACGTTTCGGCCAATCTCGTAGCCTTTAGCAAGACGAAACGATCCGTGTTTTTATTTTCTTCTCTAATTATATATCCTTGCACGTAAGGGGAAAAAAAAAAAATCCTCTCTTCTACTATTATTTATTTTCCCACGAGCCCATTTGGGCCATTTCTCCAATTTCGAATACATCAGTCTTCAATTACGCACTACAGAAAATGGTGAAACGGAGCTAGAAGAAAACAGCAGAATGATTACTATATGACGCAACATCGTGCATCTCGTTTCATACTTTCTCCTGATTGCATCAAGCTCCTTACTCCCGTTTTATCTAAATAATCTCGTCTCTAGTGGTCACACTGTAGAATTTTAGAATTTCGGCTCCTTTTTATTGGCTTGAAGCTTGTTCAAGCCCGTCGTCTCATTGGTTAACATGAAACGACCGTTAAGAAAAATCATATGATCGAGCGAAACGTGAATTGAGAAGTTTGAATTGAATCTGGCCTGTCGTTGTTAGTTGTTTCCGACCGGCGTAACGAAATTCTTTTCATCATTCTCGTATCTTCAATTATTCCTCGATAAATAAATCACTTCAAATCAGCTTAGTCCGTTATGAAGTAAATAAACTGTTAAGTAATCGTTGTCACTAATCCTAAAACTTTTCTACTCCTTCGAGTTGTGTAATTGAAAGCAGGTAATGTGTAAATTCCTTCGGTTACAACGATCCCCTTTCTAGTTTCTACAAACTGTGATTATTACGTAGTGGAACTCGCGTCGACTAATCTCTTTATCTTTCATACACTATCAGATTTTGTTCTCGTTCAAAAGTTTTATTTATGAAAATGGCCACTATGGAAATGAGAAGATTACGCAAGGTGAGTAAACTATTCGCGATTTAGAGAATTTATTCGAACAACAGCTTCTCACCATGTTCCATTTATACGAACCAAACTTAACCTGTCGTGCTTCCATCTTATGAATGATATCGGACGAAGTCTATCCGTTGAGTTTTGAAAGTCCACCTAAGAAATGAAAAATTCGTTATAATATACCGTTGAGCTGTATTGATCGTATTATCTGAGAACTGTAAAAAATGTATTCCTGCGTAATTAACGATGATATATTTTCAACAGATTCCTAGTATCTCTGATGAGAATATGGCTGTGGGTAAGACGAAATTGAATCAAACAAAGGCTCCCACCGAAATGAAACGGTCGGCGTTGGGCGATCTCGCGAGCAACAGAATACACGTTGGAACGGTTGGCCTCTCAAATACATCTGTGATGCTCAAATCAAAGTTACCAGTTCTCACAACTAACGGGTTCGTAAAAACTTCGATATTGTTACGAAAATTAATTCACCATTCTTTCAATGTTCCTCTCACTATCTTTGCGCAGAGCAATAAAAACGAAGTCCAAAATCGCTCCATCGAAAGAAAACCAAGTACCATCGTTAACTGTAAGTATCTGAAATTCGATGTTAGTATCATTGATTTTCGATCTGCTCATTTTAGCTGAATTTTTTAGGTGTGCGTTCCGAAGCTTCCTGTTAATACTTTAATTGACAGAACGAAAAATCTGAAATTGGAGGCGTTGAAGAGGAATGCTAAGCCAGCGGAGACTGAAAAGGATATCAGTAAGAAAGATGACTTGGTGAAGACTGGTCGACCTGTCGGAGTAGAAGATATCGATAAAAAGGATCACCACAACCCATTTTTAGTTGCCGCTTATGCGAAAGAAATTTATAGTTATTTAAGGAATCTAGAGGTAAAGTTGTATTCATCGTCAATACTATATTTACGGGTTATACAAGCTTACCATCAAGATATTCCTACCCATTTTTCTTTCTGAACCTTGAACTTTCATGTATTGTTCCTTTTTCGTACGATACTCCGCGTTACCAAAAAAATATTGGGTCAAATATTATCGCTGCATCCTCGTAATTTCTAGTAAGTATCTCTTTTTTGTAGCAATCTCATGTAATCGAAGAGAACTATTTAAAAGATCGGAATATCACTCCGAAAATGCGAAGTATCCTCATCGACTGGCTTGTTGAAGTGCAACAAGAATATAAACTACTTCAAGAGACTCTACATATTGCCGTAGGAATTCTCGACACCTACTTACAGGTATAATTATTAATTTATCTAGAAAAAAATTTTATGCGAGGAAAACGGTAATATACTATAGTACGATTAATTGCACCATTCATTCGTCGATTATTTTCGTACTTGTTCTTTTCAATATTTTCGTTGTAGCCTCGATGATAATTTGCAACAGATCGAGACGTTAGCTTTTTCGTTTGATTATATAGATAGTGGAAACTAAAGCCAAATAAATCGCATTCATGATTTAAGGCTCAGTTTTGTCTCTTCCTTTTTAATTTATATTGTTTTGTGTAGAGTAAACCAGAGGTAAGTCGGCATCATATGCAGCTGATTGGTGTCACTGCGTTGTTTCTCGCTTCCAAGTATGAAGAAATATACGTGCCAAGTGTTGAAGAGCTCGTTTACATCTCAGCCTCCGCCTTTAGAGATTGCGAACTTTACGAAATGGAACGTCAAATGTTCAAAACGATAAATTTTGACCTCAGTAGACCGATTTCACTCAGTTTTTTGCGACGTTATAGTAAAGCTGGTTACGTAAGTGATGATTCTCATGTTATTATAACATTTATTATAATCTTTCTCTAATTAAGTTTTCACCATCCAGGTTCAAACTCAGCAGCACAATTTCGCAAAATACTTCCTGGAATTAGCTCTTTTAGAATATACTCTGTGCCATATTCATCCATCATTAGTTGCTGCTGCTGCTCTATATTTAGCCTTGTTGTGAGTACAGTGTTCACCAACGGTTCATTTTTTCGTTTTGTTTTTGCTCATGAATAGTTAGTTGATGTCAGTTTTCTTCCTTAGTGTTACAGGTGACAAAGAAGCAGCTGACAAAAATATGTGGACTCCCACTTTGGAATATTACTCGGAATATAAGTTCAGCGAAATTAAACCGATTGTGAAGATTTTAGCGAAACTTGCGTACAGCGCGAAGACCAGCCAATATACGGTACTTCTTCTGTCCTCCTTCGAGTTTTTTTTTGCTTAAATTACCTATATTTACATCGTAAAGAGCGAGATAGATTTTGATCATTTTATCGATTTCCAGGCTGTGTATCAGAAATACGCGAAATCGAAATTCCTGAAAGTGAGCGAAAATAGCCTGCTGTATGCTACTCGGGTTAGAGTTTTAGCAGGTATCAAGTAAGATTCGGACTTCTGAATATGCGCTTTTGTGAAATCGGATGTTTTGATCTTCTTTACAACTTTCCGTTTTTTTTTTTCTCCAATGAATTGGAGAAAAAGACGAGTCTGATCTATTTCAGTATTAGTTTATGCTACAGAAGTTTGAAGTTTTTACTTTTTTTTTTTTTTTATTAATAATTCAATTCCTAATAATATTTATATCGAGTGAATTTTATTCTTAAACTAGTTTCTTATTTTCGTCACACCGCATCGTGTATACTATAATTATATTGATGAGAAAAAATATTCTGGATGTAATATTTTTTTTTCCATGTTATTAATTAATAAGCTCGAAATATTGTTTTCACGTATATGTTCTCGAACTGTTAAATTAATTATTAGAACGTGTTGCGATTTATGTTTAAAAAATTACATTAATTTATATGGTTATGTGACAGTTACAAACTTTTTTAACATAATTTTGTTTAGCTGGAATTGGAATGACTACTACTTATGTAATGTATTAATTATGAACGGATCTAAAACTGAATTTGTAAATATATCTTGCATGCGGTCGAAAATTATGGCTTGATAACCAATAATTCTATTTCAATTTGAATTTTCGTTCGGTAACAATCATACAAGAATTTATCACATACTTAAATATCGATTCCTTCTTAAAGCTTTTTTTGAAGGATTCTTCATGTCATTTTCATGCAAAATAGTCTCGTTTTACGAGTATCGATGCGGTTTTTGATCTTGAAGTGTTGGTAAATCAGTTCGTATTCGATCTTCAAAATCAAATGGAAATAACATTGTGTTTAAACCAAGACTTTGCTCTCTTCTGTAAGATCCTATTTAACTTATTCCATTGTAATTAAACAGTCACATTAACACCATCATTACGAGGTTTTGAATCTTGAGAACAATCATTTTCGAGACAAGTTGATGAATCAATGGAAAGAGAATATTTTTCTCATGACCTATTTTAATACGAGATAAAAATATTATCTTTTGTAACTTGAATTTTTCAGTCTTTGTTATCGAATTTAATTTATCCCATGCTGTTTCTGGAATTGGCATTAGGAATTTTTTCTTTTTCCCCCTCTCGTCAAATCGTACTTTTAACCGAATCTCACTCTCAAACTTACATCTCTAAATACATTCCCTGCACCGCTTCCGATCGTGTACGTATAATTACGTCTCTACTAAGGCTATCTTTCAAATTCGAGGATCTTCAAAACTCCTATCCAAACCTTGACATAATTTTATTATATTTCTTTTTTGAAATTCATTTCGTTGCTGAAGTTAGAAGATGAATTATCGTGTATTTTTCGCCAGCAAACTTATCTAATAAAACAGTTTTCGTGAACGATAAAAAAATATGAAGTATATTGAGGTACGTTCCCTAGACGATAATTTTGTCGTCTGTGTGCTAGATAAAAACTGAATTTTAAATTAATCGTGATACTGACGCGCTTTCTTCAAGCGAATGAAACTAGGCAATGCGCTATCCTAGGCGTACACTGAAAACGTACGTGACTGTCTTCAAATTACATGGTCGAAAATTGGGATCTTAAGTCCCGAACACATAACGCGTGTTCCTAATAATATATTTTCTCTCGACGTAAAATCCTAATCAGTTTTCATAATTGCTTTGCCCTCGCCTAAGAAAAACACAGAGAACGAAAAACGGATCATGAACGTTATCTCCTTACTGTGTACCAAAACTTATGTACAATTAGAAACCACAAAAAAATAATGCGAAAAATGGGACATATGGAATAGTATTTCTTCTCGAAACGCACATTCTTACGCGTCGTAAGAATTCATAAGTATAAGATTTTTCAATCCCATACTAAAGCAAAAAAGTTTCACAACCAAATAGAAGGACTTGAAAACAAGTAGCAATTTTTGTTCCGTCATTATAGAAACGCTAAAGAAAAACTTAATTTATGCTTTCAAGTAGAACCGAGATTGTATGAACATGAAATCAGAAAAATAAACTTTAAAGGTCATCAATCTGGGCCTAACACTAGGCATTAATTGAAGAAATATTAGAATGAAAGAAAGTGGCGTAAATTGTAGCTGCCACTTGAGTCATAATCAATAAGCTACCCATTTATGCTTCTAAATTTTTTTATCCACGTCAGAAATTACGTCTTATACCTACCGGTTCTACTCTTTAATTCTACTTGACTGAAAAATAGTACTTTTTCTCAGAGGACGATAAAATAATATTGTTTGTGCGCGTCTGTCATTTTTTTTTTTTCTAACACACCCTCTCATTAATTCATTCTCATTCTCGTTTTTCTGGTTTTTTTTTCCCCAAATCTTTTTTAATAAATTTGAACAAAATTGAGGAAACGGAGCAACGTTGGTAATAATGAAATACAGTTTAGGGATAGGGAACAGAAAATGTTCAATCGGTGTTTAGTTTCTGTTCCGGTTTCCGCTCCTTTTAATTTTTCAATTTTCTCTTCATTATTAGTTGACAAATTGTCTGCTAAGAGAATTAGGATGATGCATGATGGCATTATAATAGTGACTGATGATTGAATTTCGAATAAACGGACATACTTGATCTCTCTATGCCATCTTATTATTTTAGACTGTATCCAAATATTCTGGACTAGAAGTTGTTTGAAGATAACTGTGAAGTGAAAATCTATTGAAATTTTTTCGGTTTTTGGTCGACCATTTTTTTTTTACAACTCCTAATTGCCTACTACATCTAACAATCGCTATTTTAGAGCGCTACCTACCTATTTCTAATTTCAATCACTCCTTTTTTTTTTTTTTTGCTCACATGGATTTTGATTTTTTCAATCGCTACCGAGTTCTTACTCCAAAATATTAGACCGTTCCATATCCCTGTAAGAAATTCGAAATCGCGATAAAATGTCTTCTTGTATAACTGTCAGCTGCAAGGAATGAGAATCCTCAAGCTTTTTCATAACTTATAACTTGGTCAAATTATTGGCGATTTTCTTGACTTCATTTTCCGCATCTAATTTATGCAGATCATCGCATCTTCATATTCTTGGCAACAGCTCACAACATTGCTATACATACCTGCCAGTTACAACTATTACCTATGTATACCCATACCTACCTGCAGATTTGCTGTACAAAGTGGCGTTAACGTTTATCAAAATAAACGCGACCATAGGCAAACGCGTCTCTTTAATTACATTTCTGCGTTTGAAGACATTTTATTATTTTATCTGAGTCAAGTTTGTAACGGTGTGGACAGGAAAATTGCTACTAGGCAAACTGTATAATATCTTTTGGGTAACTAAGAAAAATATTATAAACGTGAAAGACGAATACTCCACGTCGGAGTATTCGTCTTTCACGTTTATTATGGATAGCTGTAACTTGAAGGAACGGATTCGTTTAAAAATATTATGGTTTCTTCCTGATCGTTGATTTGGATATTAATATTATACGCCAATTGAAGACCTTTCTGGCAAGAGGGCGTCCGTCCCATAAGAAATACATTGAGCGGACGCCCTTCTGATAGAAAGCTCCTCATATTTAAAATAATAATTCGTGACTTAGATAATATAATTTATGATATTATAGCGATAGCAGCGCGCAACCGCTCTTTCAAGTTTGAAGCCTACAGCTGATGGCTGCATTTGCATTTCTGCCGTATAAAGTTAAATTGACGTATATGTAGATAATGAATACAAAGAAAAGAGGTGATGGATGTATTTGATTTAGCCTCTTTTTCTCGTATTCATTATTTGCATATACGTCATTTCAACTTTGTACGACAGATTTGCATCATTGTTTGTGTATGTCACAGAGTAAACAGAGGTCGTCTTCGCTATGCTCATAACGTTGTCGAATACGGGCATCATCCAAATTCGTAGTTTAGGTTCGCCTAACGCGTTGAGTGCGCGTCAAGCTCTGCATACAGTTGTACACAATGCAAATTGTTGAGTGTTGCAGATTCACCGCTCAGTTAACTGCGTTAGGCGAACCCTAAACTACGAATTTGGATGATGCCCGTGTCTCGAGCGCGTTCAGACGACCTCTGTTTACTCTGTGGTGTATGTCAAACCCAAGGTCAAATTGGGTGCTTGTGTTCCTTTTAATCTCGTTTCTTCCTTGAAGTGACATGCAGTGTCAACTCAAATTTTTGTTGAAACTTGGTCAACATTTTATGGCGCTTGTTTTGCATTGATTTTTGTTGATTTTTGTTCTCTTCCTCTTGTATGAAATGAAGAACCAAGTTTTCTTGAGAACTAATGAGGTATAAGTGAGATGAAGTCAAAAATTACCTTTTGGATTATGTTTCTGCTTTTAAATAACACCACGTACCTGGGACAGCTAGTTGATTGTTAAACAAAATGAAGCAGGTAAGTTTTAGTCAGTTTATTCTGAAGTGATTGCATATTAAAATTACTTCTAAAAAGATATCATTTGGAAGAAAATAACTTAGTTAATTAATCCGGCATATTGTATATGAACAAAGTTACCAAGTCTACAACCATGAGGTTGGTGAGTTTTCGTTTGTAAACTGTAGTTTAGACTTTTTTCGAAGACAGTTTGGAATTCTATTTTCATCATCAATAAATCTGTTGTAAGTATAGGTAGGTATGCTTGGATATTTTATTAGACCAAGGAAATTAGAATCTTTCAAATTCATTGACATTACCTTGAATGGAAAAAAGTCCTGACGCTATATAACACTTAACTATACATGACTATATTTATGCACTAAATCCATTTTCATCTTCTTGATGCTTTACAGAGAATTTTTGAATCCGAAGAAACAGAATTTTGATTTGAAAATTAAGGGAGGCGCACGCGGTATAAGGTAGCAGTCTTTAAAGCCAGAAATTGAGTGAGTACCCACGTGTTCCTATTCTCTATATTTAGGTGTATACTTACTTGTTTTGAGATTCATATTCCAAGAGAATAATCTCATAGCTATTTAAAAGTGAGCGTAATTACTCAAGATCATGATTATTCTCTACATCTGTGTTCTATATCTGTTAACCATGCTAATATTATAAAATAAAACATAAAAGCTTTTCCTGCACTTATTTTGAAAGCTTAATTGATTAAATTTAAAAAGTATTTTCCCGTTTCCTGATCATTTCATCGGGTGAATAGGTACAAACTGAGACTTGGTATCCGGTGAATGTCACCCGATGCCATGAAAAGAATCCTCCCATTATTCATTGACAAAAAATAAGTAGCGTTGGCGACTTCGCGGCTTCGAATATCTACTTTCTTAATTGAATCACGTCTTCAGTTTGTTTCAGTAGAATCAAGTTCTATTTAGTTTCATGGAACTTCATGTGATCATTGCTACTCTTTAATGACGAATGTTGAAATACACTACGTGGATCGCGTAATTCTGGCGCTATGAGGGATTCATTTAAATTTCTATTTTCTTACGAATAACGAGCAAAATAGCGTCATTGTATCAAACTTGCGCCATAAAAATGTCATTTTTTTGTCAGGGATGTGTTAAAATTATGTCAGTAAATTATAGATCTCTTCATAATTGTTTCTTGATTTGATTGAATACCTGATGAATTATTTCTCTGATGAATATTTTAATTGCCTCTTATAGCCTAACTCACCAAAATTTTCACAGGCGTGATGACCTTTGCTACTTTTCCATACTTACTTCACAAATCTGCATAATATTAGCACCTTATTTTCTATGTGCGATGTGTGGCTTGATAAGAGTACCAAGGTACTCATCTATTCAGTTGGATAGGTTTCGGACCAACCAAATTGTATTTAAGGATGAATTGCATTATATTTATTTTAAATTTCGTCTTCTTCTCAGGTTTTACGTGTGACAATAATTGAAGTCTCTTGAAATTATATGCTCCACCACGAGCCGAAAAATGTATCGATCTTGAGATGCGAAATAGTCGTAAAATATAGACGTACTTGTTTTTAAATCATATTAAATTCGTTTGACAATAAAATTATCATTTCTTGTCGCGTATTTCGTAGAAAAAAACAAATTTTATCGCCGCGCTGTATAAAATTGACGTTTAAACTTCATCGATATACTGTACTATACCTACCAAACTTTATATTTTGCTATTATCGTTCTTTGTTTCTTCTACAGTTTTACATAAAATTTCAAAGACGGTTATGGATCACATTCGAGAATCTTTTTTGTTGCCCCAACTCTTTATTAAAATTTGAACGAGCAACAATTATTAGTAAGTTATACATTCTATCTATTTCTCGTTTTGTAATTATCGGCTGGAAATGTTGAGACTGAGTCTAGTATACTGTGTACGGAACGAGGAAGGCGAGTGAGTCTGTGAGCTAGTCAGCCTGACCTACCAAGTGCTAGGCCTCGACTTACTGCAGGGATAAAAATCCAATCATTTTCATACATGAAGGGTCTAAAAGGATGTGTAACATGATCTCTATTTTTGGTCCGTGCAAAATTTCCTTCAAAAGTGGTAGGACGAACTGCCCAGAAAGTTTACTCCGCAACATCATCAGTTCAAACCTTAGTTAGCGTTCTGATTTCTTTCCCCCTTCTCCGGGTCTACCATTCGTTGAAACACCCTCGCGAAAGTTGATTCATTTTTTAGTTGAGGCAAGTTCACTATATCAGTCCCCTTGAAACGCGTACACTTTTTTTTTTTTTAATCATATATCTTTACTTTTTCTTCAGAAGTTTTTCATACTGTCGTAGCTATTAAGCCCTTTCTTCAAAGGTGATGGAATAAGAAATTCGCTGATGTCTTCTCCTTACACGAGAATCTGTTTCGTCAAATATCGTACGTAATTCACTTTTGTAAGCTGGATAAATTAAATTATCCGCAACGACAATGTTTCATTTTTCCTCTTTCGAATACTACCATCGTGCACTAATCCTTCATCTTGTATTTCCGCCTTCTTTTTCGCGCTATGTGAATTCAAATCGAGAAATTTTCAACGAACGCGCTCGACAACGCTACGTCGAATATTTACAACAGAAATTAAATTATATAATTTTTTTCCTCGTTATTCTTTTTTTTCTCTCTCTCTAAAGGCGGCGTACACATTCATACGTATATATGTGCTTTACGATATTAATTCCGTTTTCCTTTTCCACTCCGCCTCCGGTATTCTATAGTGTAAAGAAATTATATTTCTTCGTGTATACGTACGCTACTCTCCATCTCGACCAGAACGTAAGAATCAACTTTTGGCAACCGAGCGCATGCATAACTAATTACTGTAGTTCAATTAAAAGTCGCGCAGACAGAACGAATGCTGGGTAAATTAAACGACAACAATTTCACGCGGTTGGTATGCAGAATTTTATACGATGATGCTTGGCCTTTTTCCTTTCTTGGCGGGAAAATTTTTCCGAAATGCGTACGCAACGGTGTTGGGAAAGGCCGGCTCGTGGTTGTTCTCGCTCGGAAAACTTATCGTTCATTTCGCGACGTGATGGTAATGCTGTATAAAGTACCGGCACGCGAACTTTCCGCACTAGATTACGATTACGTATTTTACGAACTTGTCGTCGCCATCCTCGTCATTTTGCGTGGCTTTTTTTCGTTCTGTGGTGCGATCAGTATGGGATCCTTCCGCGAGTCAATCAACTCTTGAATGATGGACCGTGTAACTCTTCTCGTCGACTTATTCTTGTCGATTTTATTCATCAAAGGTAAGGTCCGAGTCGTAGTATCGCGCGATAGAAGTAAAAAAGACAGCGCGTCTCCCTTCCTCTTCGATTGAAGTGAATGAAAAGAGCGAGAAATTTCGTCGATTAATGTGTCGGTGATTCTGTAAACTTGTTTGAAATCGTTTCCTCATTTCCCATCCTGTTGGTGTGGATCCCTTTGCTTCAAAGGAGTCGAATGTTCGACGAAAATTGTTCTCCTTGATTACACACTCTACTCCCGAAGTGTCTCAGTCTAAAATGTGTAAAAAAAAAAAAAAAAAAAAAAGTATCGTGATTTTTCCGATAACGCTTCTCGAAAAGATAAAGATTGCAGACCCACTCTTGACGTTCTAATCGTGATTCCTCTGACTTGTTTCCGTATCATATTCGTTATCAATAGACGACCATAACTTCGACTAGTAGTCAGTGCTTGAGGACTCGGTAACATCTAGAGAGCAAAAAACAAGAGGACGTTAATTGAAAAATTTAATTAAAAGTATTTTTGTTCGTGCACGTAGACAAAGCAATTTTCCAACAAATGCGGGTAAAGCCTTTTGTTTAGATTTCTATGCATGCGAAAGAGACAGAGATTTTTATTTTTCAATTAACTGGTCTCGCATTTACAATTAAGAGTCATGGGCTCGGAATGGACAGTTGAGGACAATAAGGATGAATATAAATTAGATGCTGCTGTAGAAATAGGTGCAGGATCGGAAGTAATTCATCATGCTAATAATTGTGTGAGCGGCTGTAGAGACAGAATGGTCAAGCCGGATATTTTGGAGAACTGGGCAAGAGAAAAACGACGGCTTCCTTGACGAAGTTAAACAAGGAACGCAGGGAACCTGTGTTATGAGTCAAATTCTAGGAAGCCTAGACCTATACAAAACTAGTATAAAGAAGTCCTAGACCTACTATAAGCCTAGTATAATGTAGTTCGAGAGTCTAAATTTTGCTTGACTCTCGAGCTATATTATTATGATGGAAGGGAGACTTGAAAAAATTTCCACTCTCAAGCTTTATATGGCAGGAGAGCCTATCATATATGGCTCAAGAGTCGAAATTCTTCCAACTACCCTCCCTCCTATCATAATTATATAGCTCGACAGTCGAAAGTTTTTTGAGTCACCCTCCTATCATATATGGCTCCAGAGTCGAAATTGTTCTTAGTTTTTGGTTGGACGGCGCACGGAAAATTTCTCAAAAAATACCCTATAGAACAGGTCCCCTATTAAAAGTGTTATTAGCATTGCAGTATTGGTATGAAAGGGGTGAGAGGCGAAAAAACGGAGAAGAGTGGGCGAGACGGATTAGGATGACTTCTTCGCATCGAGAGGGGCCGTTTAGAGTAGACCAAGAGCTTGTCTGTCTTCTTGGAAGATAAAGAGGATCAGAAATTATGCCAGGAGCAATAATAGGATTTGAGATCTACTCGGAGGAGAAGAGTGATCAGTCGTAGGCAAGGGTGTTGGAGGCCTCTGGAACGAATACGAAAAATGACCCTCCGACTCCGGTTGCCTCCAGTGGGCGCGTTTGGAGGCACCTCCTGACCTCCAAAGTAGGTACCTTCAAGTGCCTCCAGCGCAATTACTGAAATCGGAGAAAATGCCTCCGGAGGCAGTATCAGAGACGACTCCAAAGACGCCTTCGGAGGCACTTGTAACGTTGATCAGTGTGGCTAGGTGTAGCATATTGGCCCATCAGTGTTGCCAGATGACAGTTGATACTCAGAAGGTGTATTTAAAACTTTGGCTCTTATTCGAACCGAGCAGCGCTAGCATTAAAGTGGCTGAATGAGGTTTCAAGGAATAGAATACTTAAACGAAAAAACGAATACTCCAAGGGGAGAGTAAACAAATGCAAACCGCAGAAAATAAAAACGAAGGGAGCGCTTTCGGTTAAACAACCATCTTCAAACCTGAAATGAAAGCAACTGACGAACGAATGAGAAGGAAGAGGTATGGCACCTGAAGTCTTGGAAGAAGGGACGCTTAGGGGAGTCAGCTTGCGCTGATCATTTAATTAACAGTGGCCACAGTTTCCGCGAGGGATCCGAAAAGCTCCTCCATAAGGAGAATTCCTACCGTAAACGTATCGCCCTCGAGAATATAGAGATACTGCGTCACCTCAACACTGACGGTATCACTATACTCAACTCGTATATTCCGGAAGATGGCTTGATCGAACAGGTTTATGATTCACACCGTGATTTCTCGTTCGGACGATCTTAATACCTCTTCCTTCTCATTCGTTCGTCAGTTGCTTTCATTTCAGGTTTGAAGATGGTTGTTTAACCGAAAGCGCTCCCTTCGTTTTTATTTTCTGCGGTTTGCATTTGTTTACTCTCCCCTTGGAGTATTCGTTTTTTCGTTTATGATGGATAGCCGTAACCTTAAGGAACGGATTCGTTTAATTTGAATAGAATACTGTTGAAAAATAATGCCTCCTAAATGGTCTTTGGAAGCACCTCCGAGCCTGTAGGTGGAAACAAGGTACCTCCAGAGACAAAAGGCACCAGCCTCCAATACCTTGGTTAAAATCCTCACTATAGCACTTCGGAGGCACTTTGGAGGTGGCTCCAGACGCCTCCGAAAGGGTCCCTGGAGGCGCCTCAAAGCCTCCAGTGAGCCTTCAAAATTTCAGCTAGCCCCCGCCTCGGTGGAGGCGGAGCCAAAGTGCCTCCAGCCCCCAGCACCCTTGGCAATATCCCTGGAAAAGAGATAAAAGAGGAGGAAGAACTTGACAAATGATTGGAAATGAGGACGCGTTGGATGATAGAATTGGTAGAATGAAAATCTCGGATGGAAAGTAAGGATGAGAGGTATCAGATAGTATTAGAAATTTAGGGGCTAATAAAATTATAATAGTAATATTTTTTTCTTTTGTAAGTTTCTCTTATTCTAACAGGCAGCGATGATATTTAATTAATAAATAAATAAAACCTGGTATAGAAAAAAATATTTCTCTTTGAAAAAAGAGAGAAAAAAATTCATGCTGTAAAAGTATGCATCATCTTTATGAGTAATAACTAATAATAATAAGCCTTTATTGCGACCTTTTTGCGAGGTACAAATCACAACAGCAGGGTCCTGTGACGTCTTAGTTTGATGACGTCATAGGTGAGCCTTGTGACGTCACAATCTGATGATCTACATTTTTCAGATCCCACCTGCCCCATAAAACAGGTTCCCTGCCATCCCTCGTTTAACTGTGTTAAAGAACCCGTGAGTTTCTTATCCCCCCCCTATCACATAATAGCTTGGGGAGGGGGGCTTGTGGCGTCACAGTTTGATGACATCATAGGTTAGCCTTGTGACGTCACAATCTGATGATGTCATGACTATTTTTTTTCTCAAGTCCACTTCCTGTCATATATAGCTTGGGGGCGGGCCCTGTGACCTCACAGTTTTATGACTTCATAGGTCAGACTTGTGACGTTACAATCTGATTTTCTGAGTCCCTCTCCTATCATATAAAGTTTGAGGGCGGGGTCTGTGACGTCACAGTTTGAAGACGTCATAGGTCAACCTTGTGACGTCTAAATCTATATTTTTCAGATCCCACTTGCCTCGTAAAACTGTTTTCCTGCTAGCCCTCGTTCAATTCTGTTGAAGAACCCGTGAATTTTCCTTTGTAGGTAGGGTATCAGTAAAGACATTGGACATGTCAACAAAATTCAACGAGGTAAAAATATTTCCCATAAAACTTGCGTACACAATAGTGGACATTACGAGGTCATTCAGTCATCTCGACGAAAAGAAGGTAATCATGTTTTCCGAGTTATACATTTCTGTGAGTACTGCATGAGAATCCTCGACCAATACAGTCTACGCCCATATAATTTCGGGCACGTACAGTGATCTAATAACGAGTACAATGGCCCTGGCGGAGTTGTAGTCCTTCAAGAAAAACTTTTCTAAAATATTATAATTGTATTATGTTACACACTAAGGCGAACAAAGTAAAAAATGAGTGTCAAGTGCAGTGTTCGCGAAAAAAGGCGATGCCAAATGAAGCAAATTATACGCGTATTTTTTTTTACCGTGTGCACAAGTTTTGTATAATACTTTCTGAAGACTACACCATGGTAAAAAAAGCTACTTTTCACAATGCGAGAACAAATTCATCCCCGCGAGGACGAGCTAATGAAATTTATTTAATTATTCGAGTTTTCTTTGAAATGAATTATTCGTTGCTCATGCGGGGATATTATTCTAAAAATGATTTTTCCTTGAGGAAAGCTCTTTTTGAAGGTCTGGCGTATGAGATATACAGTATAGATGTGTGGGAGTAAATTCATTAAGTATTAGGTCAACTTATGGTCTTTGTATTGCGAGAATTTCTTTTTCTCGAGAATTTTGTGTCTTTGCATTTGACCAGTTTTCTAGGTAGCTGTGCACTTGTGTAACTTTGATGACATCTTAACTCATTCTAGCTCTTTTTTACTTGAAGTATCTGATTCCTCAAGGTCCTGCATGTAGTGGGCTATGAAACTGTTGATAATCATGTTCTGGAGAAATATCATGACGAATATCCACAGTTCTTAGGTCAGTGACATTAACTGTGCTCGCATCTTGCGAATTATCAATCGTCCATGGCGAATTTAAGTTCCATCAATGATAAAACTATAAAATATGTATCAAGAATTTGTACGAGGATAGTTTTTCGAACTATGGTAACAGTAAGCAAAAATTTCCTTTCATTAATTCATTCTCGCTTCTATTGTACGAATGAGTTGAAAACAATCTAAATAAATTATGCTATAAGACCCTGTGTTATAGCTGGAATAAACCGTGGTGTGTAGCCTTCACTGAATCAGGAGTAATCTTGGACAAACTGTCCCTTAAGAAAACGGCGTACATTGAGACATCATTAACAATGCCATATAATATTTCCGGAAGGAATTTTAAGAGGAAGTTAGTGGGTGCCTTGAAAAACGAAACAATTTACGGCCGTCTCCTGTTTCCCCAACGGCAACGTAGAAGGCGTATATCCTTGATGCGACCTTCAATACAAGTTGTTCGAAATTTTCTGTCTTTATGCTATCCAGAATCGTTCAAGAGATTTCAATAGAGCGCTATCGTCATGTACACAATAAACAAATTTGTTTTTACCTTGAGTTGTTAATATTAAACTGCCTACTACAATCCACCCAAACGCTGCCTCATGCAAATGAGGTAAATTTACACCTAAATGTAATTTTTTGTCTCCAATTACCTTCCAAAATATGTCAAGATTCAATAACAAATCAATAGAAGCAGGTACATTGAAAAATGGGTCTGCTAAATGTACATGAGACGGCATGTCCCAGTGTTTTATATCAAGGCATCTAAAATAGATCTACAACATAGGTATTTATTTCTGTTTTGAAATTTATGTTACAAGATTGAATCACCAAAGTTGTGCATTTAGCTACTGAACCTGCTTCACCAAAAATTCTTGTGATTGAACCTGTTGTTTCAAACACCATCGCGCAAAGTCTTTCAACTACTGCTGAAGTTACAAAATTTATTACACTTCCATTGTCAATAAATGCGCGAAATTCTCACGGGTTTTGAAAGGTGTTTGATGAAACCTTCACTAATGTTGTTGACAATAAAGAGTGACTAGTGTCATGCAGATGTAAATTGCTGGCAACTACATAATAAACTTGACAAAGAGAAGACAACAAATTCTCGGAAATAGCAATAGTTTTTGTCTTTTCATCATCAGAACTGCCACTGCTAATCATAATAGTCTCAAGCAATTCACAAGTATTTGTGTTGCATTCAGCGCCATTGCGAATATGTAAAGTTGAATGGTGAAGACCATTGCTCGGGCATATGAAAAATCTTTTCGGGCAGGTCTTTGGATCTTCAGCACCATTACATTTTTCAGTTAAACAAATTCGGCAGAGTGATTTTTCCAAGACAAATGCTGCCCGCTCGGATTTGTTGAGAGCTCGGTATTGCGGACACGAATTGAGGAAGTGATGCTCTTCGCACTTAGGGCACTTGGCTGAGTCCTATTGGTTTTGATGGTTTTCTTGCGCCTGAAAATTGCTTCACCACATTTGTGCAAATTACTTCTTGGAAGTCTTGAGTCAATGGAAAACCATTTTCTTTTCTGGAACCGGTCGTTTTCAGGAATTACTCTTGTAAAAGCAACTAATAAAGTAGATTTGTACGAGTTGACTTGTTCCTCAATTTTATGGTTGAACATATTATTAAAAAGGTTTGTACTCAAGAGAGTAATGTTTTACAAAAGATACCACACAAAACAAGCAACCGCGAGCGCTTTCGGTTAATTAACCATCTTCTAAGCGTAAGTGAACGGAAGCGACTGAACCCAACATCAACGAAGACAGAGGAACACGAGATAAAATTCATGATTGAACTAGCGAGTCATCAAATTGTGAATCATTCTCATACACTAATTCAATCAATCTCTCATCAGGAATGTACCTGTTTAAAACATTGATGTCTTCATTATTCCGGTGTCTAATAATTTCTATATTTTCCAAAGCCAACCGCTTGAAGTACGAATTCTCCCTATGGAGGAGGGCCTCAGAACCTTCCTTAAACTTATGGCCACTCTCAATCAAATGATCGGAGAATGCCGATTCACCCAATTTCCCCTTCTCCCAAGCCTTTTTATGTTCAGCTACCCGAATCTGGAGCTGGCGGCCGGCCGTCATTCCTACGTAGATACCCGAGCAATCGTTGCACGCTACACTATAAACTCCACTCCTCTCGGCCACAGGAACGGGGTCTTTTAATCTTACAAATAAACTTTTAACCGTGTTAGGATTATAAAATGCTAGCCGGAATCCAAAAGGGCGGAGCACACGTCCCAATTTCAAAGAGAACTTGCCCAGGAAAGGAATTATAATCCACCTCTTTCTCCTGTCTAGGTGGTCCCTAGGGAGGGAGGTTGTGGAATCGAGGCATTTTCTAGTGAGCTTCCTCCGGACCATTAGGTCAACATCCACTCTAACTTGATCAACCCTGGCCAGGTGCTTAATAGTCACAAGTTCCTTTTGAAAATCCGCCTGATTTGAGTCAGTCGATGAATTAGGCTATTGAAAGCCGCAATCTTATGGGCAGTAGGACAAAAGGACGATCCGTGGATAACAATATCGGTCAACGTTTGTTTTCTATAAATAAGTATACCAAACTCATGGATGCCATCATTAATAGAGTTGGACAAATCCAAAAAGTTTATTGATAAGCCACCGACTTCAAATGTGAATTTTATGGAAGGGTATTGGCTATTTAAATAATTGAGGAACTCACTCAGGAGTTCCACAGGACCGTCCACGTTCTTATGCCAGTAGTAGACGTGACTCGAGAACACCTGGCCGGAGGAAAATAAATCATTTTCAAATTTCGACATAAATACCTCCGAAATGAGCGAACCCAAGGGGGAGCCAATGCGAATCCCCACTTCTTCGGGGAACTCAAAAAATTTCCCATCAAACTTACAAAAATTAGGGGACCAGCAGATATTTAGAAGGCCAAAGAATTCCGCAAATTCTTCGTGAGGAACGTTAGCTTTAACTAGTAACTCGTCCATGTGTTGCATGGGTATGGCCCTTGGAATGTGAGGGAATAAACCTACAACATCAAAAGAACATGAAGAAGACTGAGGTCCTTCAACTTATCTGCAAGGAAACCGGAGTTCTTTACTCAGTATGTAGAGTTTACCTCAACTCGAGACTTAAACCAACGATCGATGTATTTAGCTAAGGTCTAAGTAGGTGACGAAACGAATGATACAACTGGCCGCATTGGGATATCTTTTTTGTGAACTTTTGGCAACCCATAAAGGAGGGGAGGAACCGGTTTGGGTTCCAAGATGGCCTTTTTAGTCAAGGGGTTTTTGATAATAAATTGACTACTATTCACGAGATTCCTCACTTCCTTGATAAAATTTGGAAAATTGAAAAATGCATTTTCTTGGGCACCACACTGCCTGACCACGTCATAAACTCCAGATACGTAGGAGGACTTTTTCATAATTACGACGGCATTACTTTTATCTGCCTTCGTAAGGATTAATCCCTCCTCCCTGACCTTCCTCCTTAGGCCTAGAATCACTGCAAGCATTACTCATGAGAGGGAGGGGTTACTGCAGATCATTTGGGCACACTTCTTCTGGATATTTACCCCAGGTCCAATCTTCACTGTGAGATCTGCCACGACGTTATCTCGTGTTCCTCTGTCTTCGTTGATGTTGGGTTCAGTCGCTTCCGTTCACTTACGCTTAGAAGATGGTTAATCAACCGAAAGCGCTCGCGGCTGCTTGTTTTGTGTGGTATCTTTTGTAAAACGCTACTCTCTTGAGTACAACCCTTTCTAATAATTAGATTTGTACGTTTGGAAACCCCTTTTTCTGTATTCTTTTAGCTTCTCTTTGCATTTGGACGACTTCCCGCATTTGGTCGAGTTTCTTGTACTGTGTTCCCAACTTATCTCATAATATTTGATTGAGCACCTTTCTCTTTGGTACTCTGGTGCCAATCCGGCCTCCTTTTGCCTTTTCCAAGTGGAAACGTCGAAAGCGTATCGTTAATAAAGCTTTCAACACAACTGTTTAGGCAAATTTTTGGAAATTGTAAGTCAATAAAGAATCATCGATTTTTCTTCTTGGGGACGGACTTCTTCACGGTTGTGTTATTTCAGCCATTTTCTTATATCCTTCCAAGTTCATTGTACGTCATAATTCCTGCTTTCTTTTCCAGTCTTTGGAACACTCGTTTGAGAACCAAATTACCATCTTCATATTTTTTAGCCCCACCTATCTGTGGCTGAAAGGAATAAACAAAAAATTTGCGAAAGAAAATTCACTTCTTGAGCCAATTGATGAACTTCTTAAAATTTTTCTGGAGGAATCGCTACAACAGCATCACTGGTCTGCAATCGCCTCTGCACTACCTCTCGCATCCCAAATTCTCCTGTAGTTTCCATGATCGCTGCGGCCAACGCTTCTAGAGCTTGTTGTGCCTTTGTTTTCTTTGGTGTAGTTGTGAATAACGAAAGCTGCAACAGAAGTTCGTACCGTGCGGTTCCTTCCAGACACATGGAACCTAACCAGGTTCTCCCATTTTTCATCATTGTTATTTGGGTTTGGAGGACGAGTTCCGGCGACAAACAGAAACAGGGAAAGAAAATCGTGCGAAGCGTTTATAAAAAAAGCTCTACGTTCGACAATATGTGTAATATGCTGGTGTACGAAAAATAAAATCTGGGTTCAATAGTGTAATTGATTTTCTCGTAGTTGAGTGAATGACTAGAAAATAATTGGACGAAGTACGTACCAACGTATGTATTTCATTCAATCTTACCCATGAAAAGAGCTTCTTTGGTTTGTATATCGAATCCCGTCTACTCCTCGTGACTACTTTAGTATTTTTTTTTTTCGGCTACGATTACCAATCTGAAAAACAAATCTCTATTTTCGATTCACTTCCGTTGTACATAAATTCTTTCGTCTCGTAGAAAACGTTAACAGCAGGCTCAGTATAATATTGGTATCTTGCAAATAAGGAGTTTATGTTGCTTTTTTCTACATCTTCGGTTAGCGGTTAAAATATTATACGAGTCTTTGAAAATTATTTTTATACAATCGCATACTGTAACTGTATTTTACAATGGTATTTTGAAAGAGCAGATATTTTCATATGAAATTTATTACCCAACTTATACGTATCAGCATTCAGTGAACGATAAATTATGCGCATTAATACATTCATGTGATATGAATTTACGATATGTCGTTTAGGAAAATGATTTCATTTGCTTAAGAAAAATAGTTTTGATTCGCGTACTATAATCAAAATATTCATAATGTTATAACTAAAGATGCGATATCATTGTGTGCTCCAACTATCCAGAACTTTGCCCCTCTAATTAATATTTTGTGTTAAATTTTATAGTAATAAAAAAAAACGTGATAAACTTATTTCTCACTCTTGGAGGAATTTTTATTCTTTCGAGATTATTCTTGATTATAGTTATCATTTCACCCCATTTCGTGCTCTTCTGTAAGCCAATAAGCGGTCCTTTTCTCCTTGCTCTTCCTCCCGCAGTTGATGGACTGCTGCCTGGATGTATAAGGCTCACTGATATTCAGCACTCTTGGTCCAAGAGGCATAACAAAAATCAATTTAATCCCGTACAGAAGATTTTCGTCATGCCAGATTTTCTGTTTTGAGGTAGATACCGTTAAACGGCAAGAAAAGAAGAAAAGAAAGCTCTACTTGGTCAGAATATGTTGTAAGATTTTTCCTCGGTTCTGCATCGGCATCTGGGGCTACTCTTCTTTTTCATCGTGTACAAATAGTCCACTAAGGTGCCGTACCCGCTTATTCTGTGACCAGGCTGGAGTCCTGTACCCTTTTTTTTTTCTTTGGGTCTAGTCGATCCATAATGTCCCGTCGAAGTTATCCTTAAGACCTTCAGTTATAGACATGGACGGCTCTTTCTAGTTTGAATTCTGGTACGAGTGCCGATATTACGTGCATCGTACTCTGGCAAGACCGACAAGCCATCTTCCAGCGCTTGAGAGGAAATTTAAAGAGCTGTAGTGTTCTTCCCCTATGTGGTATATGGATTCTCACGTGGCAACTCGCGACCGAATGTTTCATGGAGTTCCTCCATACAATCTTCTGTTACAAAAGATATTTACTCGTTGATATGTATAAAAGAGAGCAACCAAAATTTCTCAGACGATCTCCCCAGGACTTATGGTTCCCGTTGAGCACCATGTAAGTGCTTCTAATAAGTAACTCAAACACTTTTTAATTTTCGCATTGGAGTTGGCTATCTCTTCTCGTATAGGTTGAGAGCGCGAAAGGAATTTGTGTCACATTAACTATGAAACTTCACTTGGTATTATGAAAGTGAGCGGGACGCTTTGGTAGCTAGGCAGTCGATATCTTGGGGTTTCTTATTAGAGATCTCAAAATACCTGATTTTTGCACCAGTCTAGTTCTACAAACTCTGTTGTCGTTCTCCAGGTGAAAGCTCGTTGGTGGTGGCCCAATCAACTTTACGGACCCATATTCGAGTTCCTCGTCAATGGAACCGAATGGCTATAATGCTCGACTAGCATTGGAAACTTTAACTGTGACCGTTTCTCCGATCCGAGATACATATTTTACGGCACCCTTTAGGGAAGGATGCACACGAGTGTATTTTCCGCGTAAAAGTGCGAGACTTTTGCTGTAAAAGAGACATTGGAAATGTTGGAGAAGTTTGTAAACTTCTTTGAAAACTGTTAATAGTTGTGAAGCAGTCGAACCGAGGACGTTGATTTCCGTTTCGAGGGCTCCGTTGTATCTTTCTTAATTTTACGTATATTCATCTTGCAGAACTATGAAGACGGCTTGAGCCCAAATACTTTTCTAGGTATATTAAATTCGTGAACCGCGTTGTAAACAATCATTAAAATGATGACAGTAACTCCCGCTGCTTGTATCAATTGATTTTCTGACATCGTATTATGTATTTTCTGAACATCACGATGATTCGAATGAAACAAAACGTAAATCCATTAGAAAAACTGATAGTCCAATCGATAAAGACATCGTCTGTGCAATTCGGGTGCAAGTTTTACTTTTGACAGAAATGTCTCTGGTTTGGTGTCAGAAATGACATACTAAAAGTTTAGATCCTTCACTGCATGGCTCGCAGAGCTGTGGCACGTTCTTGCCCTCTAAAATCAATTTTTTGTCAATATCTCGAGTTCTATTAGGCTTAGAGAAAAGTTTTTCATGCAAAAAATTTTGCTCGTGAAATTTCCTACAAGATAGACTATCTCATTGTTAGCTGAAGTCCAACAGTTAGCCTAGAAAGTTCATTTAAGTAGGCGAATATTTCATTTTCCACAATTTTTTGAAGTATCCATTGCCTAATAACAAGGATGTCAAACACGCGGCCCGCGTCCAACTTCTAGAATCTGAAGAAAAAAATTAAATTCTAATAACTACAATTTAACTTTATTTCCTACCATTTTTCAGTGTCATTATATTTATCTTAACTTTTCGCTAGCAGGAAAGCTTGTAGTTACAATATACCAAAGATGAGAAATTTTTCATATTCTTTAGGTTTCATCTGTGGCTTGCAAGCAAGATGAAGACTGCAATGCGGCCCATACTATGATATGAGTTTGACACGCCTGGCCTAATATGTAGAAAACGCGCTCAACATTCATTCTCCTTGCAAGATGACCTATATGAACATACTTCCGCTTTTTTTGCGGCACCCCAGTCCACACCTCGTGGTGGGGGCAATGTACCTACATGTAATATTATTACAACAGGTATACTGGTTGAGAACGACAAATACCACTATGAGTAAATGAACGAAAACCGACAAATACTACAAAGAGTAAATGTACGAAGGGAAATTGCAAAAAGCCGCAGAAATAAAACAAACAGAGTACGGCAAGCACTTTCGGCTAAGAAGCCATCAACGGGCGGAGAATAAAAAACGATGGCCTTCATTTTTGGAGGGGGGTTTCTCAAGATCGAAGAGTCCGTAGTCTTCGTGTCCCCGGAGAGCAATATTTTGTCTCCCACACAATATGACAGTCTCAATCAATGGTTTAATTTTCGCTCGATTCTCAATGGCTTGTCTTTTTCTACCAACATCAACACTTTGATCCACTGGTACCAATTTTCCACTCGCTATATCTTTAACATTATTGCTCTTTAAAAGCGCAGTTTTATGATAATCCTGGTTTTCATGATCTTGAAAACGTTCGGTAGCTTTTTTCCAATTCGTAAAAC
Source organism: Aspidiotus rigidus (assembly GCA_035079385.1). Taxonomy (NCBI): domain Eukaryota; kingdom Metazoa; phylum Arthropoda; class Insecta; order Hemiptera; family Diaspididae; genus Aspidiotus; species Aspidiotus rigidus. The sequence continues at coordinate 772,845 of JAVHKY010000015.1, read as the reverse complement.
CAGTCATGACTAACGAGCCAAGTTTCTGACTACTTCTCGTAACTTCTAGTGGGGCGAAAAGAACACACACTATACAATAAGCGCTATCTTCCAATTTGGAATACGACAACCATTTATATGATTTGAGCCACGAGTAATTGAAACGCGTCTATTTTGAGTACCTGTTTTCGATACAGGAAAATCAAAATTTTCGGGGGGACACCAAACATTCTTTAGGGCACTCAATTTTTCTTCGTTACTCTTTACCAACTTTCTGAGCAATGATACGTCCATGAAAATTGATGCTCCCCCTTCAATAACTTCATTACATTTGTGCCTACCTGATGTATCGACAGTATCGTCTTCCTCATGAGAATTTTCAGTATCGCTTTTGGATGTACTCTCGATATCCATTCGAGGTTTTTTGGCCATAAAAAAATTTCGAATATCCATTTATCACAACTTTTTTTGATAAAAGAGACACTTCACGATGTAAGATTAAAAGTACTGCAGAATAATGGCAGATTGGCAGAAGACAGGTTGATCGTTGAATGACAGGTGTCAGTTGATACTGAAGATTCTTTTAGCAAGCTTTGCGTGCATGCAGATTCGTGTAATTTTTAATCAGCAATTTATAGCATTAGGTAAATTCATGAATTCAATTCGCAAAATACCAGTATCATTTTCTCACCACGTGCCCACTTGACGCACACACGTTTATTATTACTCACCTCTTCTTTCTACTAACGGTCAATCAGTCGATCTCTTCATACAGTGCATGATTCATATTAGTTTCAAAATTCAACTCTCTTTACTTTAGATTTAAAAAAGATGTTTTCAACTTCGTTCTAGTGCTGTAAAATAGATTTGTTTCACCGAGCCTGAGGGGGGGGGCTTCAGCCCCCCCCCCTTCGGTGCGCGCCTGGCCTTGTCTGTCCAACTAAAGGAGTTCGTTGGTGACCGGAGCGGTTGTCCGAGGCCAATTTTTTTTTTTTTTTTTTTTTGGCCTCCAATCCGAACTTACTCGGTGGAGGTAGTTTATTTCCTATTTGCCCACCACTGAGTTTACAATGGCAGTGCTCAGTGACGGACGGAAAGACTACTATTGCTTAGCCACTACTCCCCTGCGTACCTTCAAGTATATCGAGGGGAGTAGTGGGTTTTTCTTATGCTTAAGGCTAGGTTTTATTATGGCTATTGATTTGGGTGGATGAAGTTGCTATTATATGGTGAGAAAACTATTACAAAATCTTATGCAGAAGGCTAATGAAAGTTGGCGTACTTATGCTTAAGGCTAAATCTTGCTAAAAGCATGTCCGTTTTCTTGTGGTTGGGATGCCACTAATTGTCTTCTTCCTCTGTTGGGGGATCAGCTTCTATTTTGTTGATTTCTGTCAAGAATGCCTCATCATCTTCATATCTTTCTCTGAATATTCTTCTTTCACTTCTTGTGTTGAAAGTTACTGAATAACTATATATTGCATATTGGACAATGCTATCTTTATCGAAAATAGCTGCAGTTGGTAATTCTTTTATGTCTAAAATCATGCTGGGGAATGTGATGTTGCTGTAGTAGGTGACTGTGTACCCATCATGTCTTTCTTGTTCTTCATGTCTTTCTTGTTCTTCTTCTTTCTCTTTTTCTAATTCATCTTCTAGTGATATACTATGGTCAGTGTCATTTTCCCTCCTATGACACTCAGGTGTGGTCATATCTTCTGGTTGATCGGTATAACCTACAGGGCTGATCTCTAATGTTGTCCCAGGACTCTGGACTTGCCTCACTGGAGTGGTTTCTTCAAAGTACTCCTTGTTTACTGATCGTAGTACATCTTCGTTTGTGCTTTCTTCTTCACCAAGGTGCCACCTCCTCCATTTTGCCTTAAAAGCTAATAGAGTGGGGCACTATGGGGCGCCTGTACGGTGATTCAGATTTCGATACATACTTTTATTTGTCATAGTCTTATTGTAAGTCCCACAGTCGTGACACCAAGGTTGTTTCATAACATTGTTGACGTTCACTTCTTCTCTTGCACGGTGCTTCTTTTTATGACCAAGTAATTGACAGTTGCTGCATCTTGGTATGTGTATTTCTGAGTCGATAGGATAAGATTTCCATCCTATCCTCAATCTGTTGACCTGAGACATTTTATTGTAGAGGTTGAAATTTGTCTTCATTGAGCAGAGCCATTGGGTGGGCTTGGCCCTGTAATTTACCGTGCATGCTGAAATTGGTGTAATACCAAAATGTGTTGTGACTGCTTGAACTACAGCATCTTCTTTGAAACTGAGTGGTATGTTGTGTATTTTAACATCCCATGGGAGGCCTGATCTACTTGATTTGATCTCAACATTTTCATGAGAGATCTTACTCTTGATGACTTCTAGATTCTCGTGGTTATTACAGTTGATAAGGATGGCGCCGCTTGGAAAGACAACGTGGCTCTTAACACCTGCAACCTTAGGATCTGGGATTGCTTGAGAGATGACATCCATTGGGGTGTAATCATCTTTTGTCTATGGGGGCGTTTGCGTTTTGGCCGTTCTCTTGATGGATCAGAATTGTTGGGGGGATTCTGCTCACCTTGACTAGTTGGTTTGATAGGCGCACTTGTGCTGGGTTGGCTCATTGTGTATGTTCTTGAAATGTCTTGAATTACATCACGTAGAAGGGAGGGAGATATCTGCGCGATGGCATTGGTACTTGATTTAGCAGTGGTGGTACTTGCATCTTTTTTAGATGGAGGAGCGTAATAACGCACCTCTCTGTCTTTACTATTGAGCCTGCGCTCGGATTCTTTATTTACCTCATCCATCTTGAGGATAAGATGATCCCTTTTTTTAATTTCTTGGGTTAATCTAGTAAGCTCATTGGTTAATCTCCTTAGTTTTTCTTTAGTCTCCTTTACCTCGGTTTTTGCTTGAATTAGCTCGTTGGACAGCTCATTCTCTTTATAGCTCATACGCTGGAGAGAGAGCTTGTCTCTCAGAGACTGGTTCTCTTTCAGGAGGGCATTGACTTGTGTCTGTAAGTCAGCAGATTCTTGTGAAGATTCTTCTTGTACAATTCGTTTCCTGCTCCGTGTTAGGGGGGCAGGGAATTTTTGTGGATTGCCTTGGATCATAGCCGTTGAATCATCCTTCGCCTCTTTACTTGTTGACGACCCCAGGACGCCAGAGTGCGTCGACGCCTGTTGCCGTTTCCCTGTATCCGAAACCAGGGGGGTTTTCTTCTTGTTTTTGTCCATTGCATTGGCAAGTATTCAGATTTTTAGAAGTAGACCACCTGAGAAACTACTTGTGTGATGGCAATCTTGCAGGCCGTTCATCGTCACACTCTATCTGCTTGGTCCTAGATGTGTGATTGATCTTGAATTGAGTGAGGGGTGAGTGAGATAGAACTGCTTCCGGCTTCGGTTACAGGAGGGCGCGAGATTTCCACTCCCAAGCGTGAACCCTGTGACTCTGAGGTGGTCGTGACTCTCCACATCAGCGGATGGGGAGGTGTAAGGAGAAGATAGACTAGGATGGGGATTGGTGGATGGGGACATATGAAGTGGGACTGCTGCAGGAGCCCTGCTGCTTTTGGTTAAACAATGAACTGCGCCTCACGCCCAGCACCACTGTTACCAGATGGGCCCGTAGACAGAGGGGTAGTTATGACTCACTGGGTTGTGAGCCATACTTGCCCCAGAGTCAACTCAGCATATGAGGTAGAGCAGACCACGTTGTAAGCCTCCATACCACGGCAAGGTAGCAGCTAAACTTGACATGGTCACAGTTACAGATACACACTGGCAATGTGCCTCTCCCTGTGACCACGCCCACATGGAGGTGTCCGAGGCCAATTAGCCCGCTGACTTACTGAGGTCTTATAGGTTCTCATCCGCCTCATCAATTGTTATATCATCGTCTGAGTCGTCGTCATTTGCAGCTGGCATATCATCGTCCGAGTCCGGAGGAAAGTTACCGTCACTAAGTAGAATGGAGTCTATCCTGTGGTCCTCTTTGTGCCCGCCAGCGTTCAGGCACGACGTTCCATACATTCGCTTCAGCAATTCATCAGGGGCAGAGGCTGCATTCATCTGAGTAGGCAGAAGATCTCCGTTTTCCAAATGCCAACCCCATCCTGTCGGTGAGAAATTATTTCCTTTCCATTTCTGCACCTCGTGGAAACACCGAAAGGCATGGTGACTCACCGCATCAACGGTTGGCGGAGAGATGCCAGATACAGAGAATTTTTCATCGCGCTTCCAAGAAAGCCAACATGACGGTGATTTTCCAACGACTTCTCATTTTTTTGGCGCAATATAATTGTACACATAATTATTTACAAGCGGCAGCTGTACTTTCTCCTTTTGCACTACACTGTCATGGAACACAGCATATCTTGTGAATATAAGTGAGGGTATTTTGCACAATGATGACGACCAGTTGCATGGAAATACGTAGCATATTTCTGACGCAGGCTAGATGTAACTCCCAATCTCCACTCCTTTCACCAATGAAGATATTGCATGGATCCAGAGTTGGGCAGTTTTACTTTTTTTGCTAGTTCGGCTACAAATTCGTTCATTCCTTTCTTAAGGTCGACGAGTTGTCTGGAAATCCACGTGAGAGTTCATGCAAAGTTTCAAGTTTCTCTGGCTTCAGTTCAAAATTCTTGAATAACAATTTTCACAGAACAAAGTGAAGATTAGAATGACCTCTTAAAGCACGAGAATATGCATGGCCATGCAGCATAATTTCTACTGAATTGGGAGCATAAACTAACGATAAACCTTCTTTTGAGATGAATTTTCTAGGTTAACGGTTGGACTTAGGCTAACAATGAAATAGTCTATCTTTTAGGCCTAACAGAACTCGAGATATTGACGAAAAATTGATTTTAGGTGGCAATAACGTGCCACAGCTTCGGGTGCATGCAGTGAGGGGTCTAAACTTTTAGTACAATGTTATTTCTGACACCAACCTGAGACATTTCCGTCAAGAGTAGAAATTGCACCCCAATTGCACAGTTTGCCTTTTTTTGTGTCTTCTTCAACTGGATTTATGATCTTCAAACAATAATTTTATTCTTTGTTTTATTTCGGGGCCAAGTTCTACTTCTGGCGATCAATCCTCAGGTTTGAATTTTACATTTTGATGTTTTTGTTGGATTTTATGAGCCTCTTGTCTGTGAGAATCGTCGCTAATTTGAATAATATAAAGAAATGTTTTCTTGAACGTTAATAGAATTTTTACTCATTCTTAAAAGCTTCAATGTTATACGAGTAATAATCGTAATGGAGGAAAAAGAAGAACATCCAAAAAATTGGAAAAATATTATCCTATATTATAAAGCAGAAAACTGGAATCGCATGTAACGGGCAATCTCTGCTCTTACACTCATTGAAACTCGATGAAATTTCATATTATACTGAAAATGTCGAGAAACTGAATATAGACACCCGAAAAAGTTGTGGCGTATATTGGCTACTTTTGAACTGATAATTTTATACACTGATAAGAGGGAGTAATATTAGTAGCATTAATACAAGTGGCCCATAAATACTAGGAGTATATTCATACTCCTGTAAAAGGACTGACTGTTTTTGAGACCTTTGTGATGGCGATTTTTTGATTAGCATTGTTGGACCCGATTTTCATGCTGGTTATTGGCTATAGGTGAAAGGACGCAGAAGTAGCCTCTAGCTGCTACAGGCTGAACAGGTTGATTCTTTAGTGGTGCATTTGGGATTCCCTGCATGATGGTGTACATTTTCTAAATTATATTTTCTGAGAATTAGGCAAGTATAAGTATTATGAGGGTACCACGTTCAACCTTGGGTATGAAGCGTATGATCATATGTGTACCATCGAATTAAAAAGCGCGCGTAATTCACATACAGTTAGACGTACAAGTGTTTGCTAGATAACAATATGCTCAGCTACGTTCTACGTACCGACCATGGAACGGCAAGTCAACAGTGCAGCCACACGATGGCTCTATAATCGTATTTACTCTTCACATTACTTTACAATTCGCTACAGGTACACTCACAAAAGCGCACGTTCATGAACAATCGAGTGAAACTCAGAATTTTTTCAAAGTTTTGGAGTCTAGGTAAATTTATGAACCAGAGCAGAAGGAAAGTTTCATGTGGGATCTTAGTAACGTCGTTGCCCCTTTGTGAGTCTTATGATCTAGGTCCAAAGGACGCAAACAACGCGTTTCCAATCTCTGTTGACTTCAACCTGCGTTGATCCTAGTTTACCTTGATCTACATTGGTGAAGGTCCACCTAAATAATATAGTCACAGGTGGGGAGAGTACGCCACAGCTCAACTTTCAAGCCCAACGATCTTGACCTAAATCCCCTTGACTTCACGATTGGCCTTGACCTATCAACATCTATTTCATTCTCGAGTTGAGGTTGGTTTTAGTCTTCCGAATGAACGGTATTCTAAATCCTTGCACCATCAATGTATCAATATGAATTTTCGCTACAACTCACAATTTTTCGCAGGTCTTTTTCAAATCAAGTTTTTTCATGTAGCGGTATAACATTCAGGATGAAGTTGCTAAAATTGGTCAAGTTTAAAGTTTACTCGTATATTTTACGTGATCACAAAGTTATCGAGTTATCATCGCGTTCGAAATTGTCTCGAATGGAACTTTCAATCGAAAAAAGTATTTACGTTAAATTGAGCGTCGCGAAGTCAAGAAAAATCGTATAAATTCAAGTCGACTGGAGACGATACCCCGAAAAGATGAGTGCTACGCCTCGTGATGTGTATTTATTTAATAATGATAATAAAAAAAAAAAAAAGTCGCAGTCGCATTCCAACAAATTGCGGACTAACCGGAAATGCATGTAACTTCCATTCTTCCTCAAGATGAGATTTTTCCGTATAGTATAAGAAAACAAAACCGTATAATTCATTTACCATTTAAAACGTTGGTAACAATCTAGCAGTGGTGCGCAGATATGATGGTCGTTCTGTACGAATGAAATTATTATTGTAGTTAGTGTCCTGTTTACGCAGCTGTATTTTTTGCCTTATTATCTAGACGTCGCGCTGTCTTTTTTCCCTCGCTTCCTCGTGTAATAAAAAGAGCTAGAAAAGTATTTTCCTCAAATTGTGTCCCTGTTGCTGCTGACTCGTTCAACTTTCCATCCGCTTTCGGTTTTGCGAATTCGCTGAAAAATATTTCAAAATTTCTACGTCAAATTTCTCTTCTTTCGAGAATCCAGCGGTATTATTACCGAGCGTGTAGTAAAGTAATAACTTCATTTGAAATTGTTACCGTGAGCCTTTTGCGAAATTCTTTGCGAAACTCCCTACGCATATTATTGTATAGTTTCGAGACTAATAATAGAACAAAAATTCACCTGTCAGGCTTAAAATGAAAGAGGAAATATTCTGTATCGCTTCGAAAAATACGAAATCAATGGATATAATAAAAAAAAAAAAAAGAAAAAAAACGAGTACAGAAAGAATATGATTGAATATTGAATTTTTTAAATAACTGTTCGCGTAGGTCGTTTTGAAATAAGTTCCTCGTCCTTTTTTTCTCCCGTGTGTAAGAGTTCGAGTAGGAGAGTTTTTGTTGTACCGCTTGAGATTTGCAGTGAGACTCTATTCGTTTTTTTCAAATATGTATCCAAGAAATTGAAATGTCGCGTTCAAAGGTATACGATGTAGAAAATATATGATTCACGACAATTGATTCGTGCAAATTTATTGATTTCCTCTTTCGCACCATCAGGAATGGGTATCAAGTTTCCTACGCTTTCTATGCGTATACCTGACTCTGGTGAATACGTCTATGTACTGCTTAGGATCGTTCAGCTGATGGTGCTGCTATTTCTCCTTCGTTCTCTTCTATCGAATCGACCATTTTAATTAACAATAGGTAAGATACTGTTTATTCGATACAATTCGGCGCAAATCGATTTCACATATTTGTACATCTTGATCGTAAGTTGGAAATTGTCGCATGTATCTTGGCGATTTCTCAGGAAGTGTTTGGGGGCGGACGCCCATAACAATCTTCTCGCACTTCTTCCTCTTCCATCTGACACTTCCATCTGCCGTTCTCAGCTCTGGCAGCTCTTCGCGAAATCCTGCATGCTCTACAGTTTCTTAGACACCTACTAGCTGGCGTGGATACTTGCTGCTGTTTACTCTTTGAATTCGCTTAGGTAGGCTCTAAAACACCCGTGTCCATACAGGGCTTATTCCATGTGAAATTTCAACTCCTAGTGCCGTTGCTACCAATGGCAACTATCCTATCATAAACGCGAAAAGACGAATACTCCGAAAGGAGAGTAAACCTTGCAAACCGCAGAAAATACAAAGCGACGAGCGCTTTCGGTTAATAAACCATCTTCAAGCCTGAAATGAAAGCAACTGACGAACGGAGAAGAAGAACAAGGTATTAAGATTGGCTTAACGAGATATCACGATGTGAATCATAGACCAGTTCGATCAGGCCATCTTCCGGAATGAACGAGTTGAGTACAAAGATACCGTCAGTGTTGCGATGACGCATTATGTCTATATACTCGAGGGCGATGCGCTTTCGATACGAATTCTCCTTATGGAGGAGCTTTTCGGATCCCTCACGGAAGCTGTGGCCACTGTTTATCAAATGATCAGCAAAAGCTGACTCCCCTAAGCGTCCCTTCCCTCAAAACTTCAGGTGCTCAGCTACTCTAACTTTTATTTGGCGGCTGGTCTCACCAATATAAAAGCCTCCACAATCCCCACATTCCAACTTATAAACACCACTCCTCTCATCAATCGGTATGGGGTCCTTCAGTCTCACAAACAACCTCTTAACTGTTGTAGGGTTGTAGAACGCGGGTCTGAAGCCAAACGAGTGGAGGGCCCGACTCAATTGGAGTAAGAATTTCCCCAGAAAAGGGAGACTGATCCAACGCAACCGGCGATCACGGATCATGTCTCGGGGGAGGGAGGTGGTGGAATCAAGAATGCTCCTTGTAACTTTCCTCCGAACCATCACGTCAACGTCGACATTGACCCCATTCACTCTAGCCAGGTGTTTTATTGTGAGTACTTCTTTCTTAAAAGTAGACTGACTCAACGGAATACGATTAGAATATAGTCTCCCATCTGAGTCTGACGAGAACATAGTAACTGATGTCGGTGAATCCCCATTTCCTAATTCTAATTCATCTTCCATCATTTCGGAACTGTTTACAATATATAAACACAGTCAGTCTGTGAACTAGGCTATGAAATGCAGCCATCTTGTGAGCAACAGGACCGAACGAACCACCATGGACTAAAACATCGGTCGTAGTATCTTTCCTGTAAATTCCAAACTCATGGATACCGTCTATAATAGAGATCGATAAATCCAAAAAGTTAATGGAAAATACCTTTATTTCCAACGTACATTTGATGGAAGGGTACCAGGAATTGAGATACCTCAGAAACTCACCAAGGAGATCTGGGTGACCAGTCCAGGTACAGAGAACGTCATCAACGTACCTGTGCCAATAGTGAATATGATTAAGTAACACCTGGTTCGAGGAAAAAAGGTCAAGTTCAAACTTAGACATGAAAACTTCGGAGATAAGAGAGGCTAAAGGTGATCCAATAGGGATCCTTACTTCATCAGGGAACTCGAAAAATTTCCCTTCAAATTTACAGTAGTTAGGGGACCAGCAGGAATTCAGAAGATCGAAAAATTCCTGAAGCTCATTGTGAGGAATGTTGGCTCTGACGAGTAGCTCACCTATCCGCTGGATAGTAGCAGCCTTAGGAATATTCAGGAACAAACCAACAATATCAAAAGAGCAGATGGTCGTTCCCGGGGGAAGACTTACACCCTTCAGGACATCAGTTAAAGAGGCCGAATTCAAAACCGAATGAGGAGATTCAAAATCAATGCGATTTTTGAACCATCGGTCAAGGAATTTGGCAAGGAGGTAAGTGGGGGAGGAGACAAAAGAAACAACGGGTCGAATCGGGGTATTGTTCTTATGCACTTTAGGCCGCCCGTAGAGGAGCGGGGGTGTGGGGTTAGGAACATGGAGGGTTTTTTTCAGAGCAGGAGTCTTGATAATAGTCTCACTCCTGTTGATGATACTCCTAACTTCTTTGACGTGCTTCGGGAAGCTGAAATCCTCACTCTCTTTAGCACCACACTGCTGGAGGACCTCGTGGACCTTGGAAGAATAGGCGGATTTCTCCATCACCACAACAGCATTTCCCTTGTCCGCCTTAGTGACGATTAAATCTCCCTCTTTAAACCTTGAATCACTCCTTCCAGTTTATTACTCAGGCGGGGGAGGGGGTTATTGCGGACTATTAGAGGAACGGATTCGTTTAACTATCCTATAACTTCTGCCATACTCGCAGTTCTTTGGCAACAAGATTCTAGCGCTGTCGTGCCTTTGCTTCTTGCAGAAATCCTGTTTGACTAGGCATCCCTTCTTTGCAGCTTTCAGGACTGTCCACACCGCAATTTTCGATGAATGTATTGATGACAGTTTTGATATGACACGTTGCGAAGTATGAGACTCAACACAGACCCTCACCGGTATCCCTCTGTCTGTTCTTGAAGTAATTCTTCATAACCCTGTCCATGTACTTTGGTGCCCTTTCCTGCGTCGCTCTGAGTATCTTTGAAATGTAACTAAAACTCGCTGAATTATTACCCCCCCCCCTCCTTATTGTCCGCCACTGAGTGTAAAGAAATAGTTTTCAGTGGCGGACGTAGAGACAGTCTGGTGGCTAGTGCCACAAATTCCCTACAAATGTCCCATTTACGACTTAATGCTCAAGGCTATAATATGAATAGTAACTGTTGGTGAGGTGAAGTTCTCTATACCTCTTCTATTCGTCTTCGGATTGTGATTCATCTGATCTACCAAGTGCAGCTTGACAATTTCTCTTTGGACCGCTTTAACGCAAGGGTAGACGGATGAGCTCATTTTCTTGATTCGATAACGATAATTAATTTGCCTCTTAGCCAGGCCCACATGTCTTCACAGCCAGCAGGGGGCGCTTTAGAATAGTGGAGCCGAGTAGTTCCACTTTCTTCTTTCTCGACCACTGTATGGGCTTTGTGAGAATCATATGAAGAGGCGACCGTAGCAATTAACGATTTTACAGCAGTACTTATATTTAGTCTGTGCGCCAAACAGACGCGGGCATATGTCAACTGGAACCGTAAACGGCGGGCCTCGTTTCCATATTCAAACGTATTACAGAAAGCTGTTCTCCTGATCACAGCTACCTCTTTCCTGTGAACGCCAGTCAGGTGGTCCAGTAATTCTAATCCATAATCTAGTGGATTTGAAAACAATGACCGTCACAAGCTTAATAGTTCCTATTCATTAACCAGCCTACGCCTGTAATTCATCTGCATGCACTATATTTGTTTTTTCAAAAATGAGTCATAGCCTAGCTGATATCATATCCTCCTGAACTCTTTTGATTTGATTTCTCTTCTCACGGTGGCAGCCACCTCCTGCGGATTGGTACCACTGAGAAGCAAGCAATAGCATCTGATCCCCCTCTGCTGCAGCTTGTCAGGACCAATCACAATATCCCCTGTGGACAACCTTTTTCTAGGACTTCTCCTGAATTGCCAAACGTTACAGTTCTTTCGCTAAGATGGCTCGAAAATATTGTCAGCAAGTACCCAGAGGAACCTCGCTGGATTAGACTTGGAATAAGGTCTCAGACGGAATGGAAATTGTGTTGCACGTGATTCCGTTGACTTCAAAGAATGACTTTTCGCGTCTATCAAGAGTCAGTAAGTTTTTCTGATAATTTGAGTATTTTTTGCCTGTGTTTGATTACTGTGTAGGCATATGGACCTTTGTATGGTTTGTCAAATGACTGACTTTTCAAATAGCAGTTGGACTTATCACAGGAGATATTTTCTTGTCTTTTGTTTAATAATTAGTGGTTTCTTAACCAGAAGCGCTCAAAGTATTTGCGGTGTTTATAAAAAATTGTTGTTTTTACTCTTTGAGTATCCCTTTCTTGAAGTTGATAAACCCTGGATTATAGTCTAAGGACACTGCTGTTAAATTCTCCGGATTTGTTGAGTTTATTATGCCTTGAGATACAAACTGTGGATTTCGAAGACGGGCTTGAAATTATTAGAGTAGACTCGGCTCCAACTTTTTTATATCTCATTCCTTAAAATTGATTGACCAATTAAGTAGTGAGGAACTTTTAAAAATAATTCCTATGTCATTCATATGAGACTATTACACACCATCACCTTCGAGTGTAGGCGTGGAAAGTGGCGCTCCTAGCAGAGCCCTTACAGGCGAATTGAAGTTGAAAATCTAACATGATTTTCACAGCATTTTATAAGATGTTCCATTCCTAAAAACTGGGCCATGGTATACAGTGATAGCAATTATCGTCGCGCAAGTGGCAGTCCTCGCCATACATGCCTATCTGATTATTGAGAAAGCCTCAGCATCGACTCTTTCGGATTTTATATGGAGTTCTCTTGTTCCTATATTGGATTAAACCGCTGGTTCGTTTAAAGAATTCCTTGGCGTTGCTTCTAACTAGTTGCAATTGATGAGTGTATGTCTATGTGATTTCTCCACGTCACCACAAAAGACGCACAACTTGATTTTTACCCAATATGCCGACACTCCGAGAATATCCTGTTTAGGACCTGCAGCTCGCCCTCCTCTTTCCACCGGTTATTTTCGATGTATTTCAGCTCCCTTTCGTGGAAGCTAGGTATTCTGATACGCGGGGCAATTCGTTCTGTGTTAATTTCCACCTGTCCCGTTGGGAGATCAAAGCGTATGCGCTTGGAAGGGCGATTCTCCCTCACAACAGCGGTTTTGCATACAGAGCCAACTCGCATTACCTCTTTTTGAAGGATCGATTTCAGATTGACTCCAGAGGTGGATGAGGGTGAATCACCCTGCTCATTCTCCATACTGGGTGGGGGCGCCACGGACTTCTCCCTAGTGAGTTTGCTGACTCTGTTTATTTCTACGGCAGCCATTAACTCAACAATCTCCCTATCCTCAATTTGGTGGGCCTTTATCATATCTACAATAAGTTTTACCACAGAAGTCTCCTATAACCGGTTAGGCTGGACCCATTATTTCATCCTGCTTGTTCCCCGATTCAGCTGCTCCTCTTTGTATTTTGGAGGTTCAACTACTGGGGAAATCGGGTTCAGTAAGAGCGTGGAATCTACATCCAATATCAACACATCCTCTGCCTCTCCACACTTCAATAAAATATCTGAAAGCTCTTGATCGGTTAAAATAAGGGTTTTTTCTAGAGATCGTTGTGCCATCAAGACCTTATTGCGGGTTTCAGTGATCCGACTCTCTAATTCCAGAACCTTGTCCTCCAAGGCTGCATCCTCACATGCACCAATACTCAAGGTCCTCAGCTTTTCCCTTGCAATATAGATATTTTGCAACTGTGTGGCATTGGATTTTCTGATACCGGGAATATTCGCTGGCCCTCACACCTGTTTGCCATAAGTCGGACCGATAGCGGGGAGGAGTACAGATTGTCCTCATACTCAAATTGGTTCGCTGTTGGGCATGGAAATGTCGAGATCAAATACCGAGTCCAGATATAAGATGGGGGAAGCTCCTTGGCCTTTGCAAACGAGATTCCTCGCAGGTCCCTCAATGTCTGGTCACATACATATATAACGTAAATTCCAACGGGTCTACTTTGGCCAAAATTAGCGGACGCTGATTTGCAGACCTTTGGAATATTGTCGTGTCTGACTCACGATCAATGGCCAGAGAATCAACCACCCTCCATGTTTTCCTCCGTCTAGCGGTATCCTCCTGGTGAACTCTCCCGATCTCCTCCCTTAGCTGTCTCTCAGCTCTTTCAATAGGAAGGGCATTAAATTCGTGACGTTCGCCTTTAAAGGGTTCCTCACCGGCATATTCCAGGGGGCATCCTTTATCCATTAAGGTTACTCCCTCAGTGAGGTTTCTCTCTAGTATTGGTGGTTCATACATTAGGGCCTTAAGAGGTTTAGGAGATTCTATTGTTACCCCACGTCCGCTGGCGGATAGCTTCCCAAATTCCATGGTGGCTGATTTATTCTGCCGGTAGACATGCCCCCTGAGGCATTTGGCATAAATCGGAGACAAAATAAATTTTCTCTCCGTACCCATTCCCGTGGGTCGGCTGTTGATAAAACTTACCATCTACAACAGATAAAAGTATAACCGTATATCTATTAGGTCCTATTGTTCGCCAAATTTCTCCAAGGATCTGGATTTGACCGCTGTGACCATAGAGGGATCTCCAGTTGGGTCAACAGAGGAAGGGAGAAAACTTTAATGGTGGGATAATTAACGTAAAATAAGCTTTCAACAAGCCTATTGGCATGAAAGTTTTTTTTGTTTTTTTTTTTGACCACGTACCTTTGTGAATATCACCTCCCGTAGACGAGCTGATTCAACTTCAGGTGAAAAAAAAAAAACAAGAAACTGATAGTCATTTATTTTATTTTACTCGTATTTTCATGATCACCTGCGAGTCTACCCCAGCTGTCTAGCCCTTTGTAACGCGCGTATGACTGCGTAGAGTTTGCCAGTATTATTCGTTAGATCCACTCGAACCCACATTGCTTCTGTTACTAGTTCCTAGATTACCTATTCTTTCACTCCTGCGATGAAGGCTCCATTTTGATAGGTTTGACTAGTATTAAACACTCTTTCTCACCTTCCTCTTATTCTAGGATATTTAGGATGATCCTCAACTATGACTACAAGTCTAACTATGTATATTGTCTTATGTAGTCTCCTATCACGACAACCTTCTTAAGATATGGTTTGACAAATTCTTGTTTCTTGGAATTGGACTGTTGGAATTCACGCAGATTCAATATCTTCTCTCTGAATTGAGGATTTATTCCTATTGAGTCCCACTCCCACATACTCTCTAAGACGTATTGTCAAGACTTGCATCGATCTCCGTTTCCGGATAATAAAATTGTGACACTTGAAAGTTTTATTTCCAATCTTGACAATTACATCATACAATCCGTTTTCCAGGCATTAATTTGCACAATCATAAATGGATTTTTCAAGTGTGTGGTTGATCATCACCAGCATCATCATCTTCCTCCTGCCTCCGAAATTCAGTTCCGGACTCCCCTGCTTTGAAAATCTCTTCATTTTAAACCCACAGATCGATTTCAAAAAATCGCGATATTGCAGCCTAGTTCTTCAATTCTTGGTCTAGGCGGCCGAGGAATCTCTGACCATTAGTGGAGAGGTGAGTGGTTATGACGAGACCTTTCCCTGTTTGAAATAACATTAGGATAGTATCATAAAGAAAAGGACTTCCAACTTACCGGAACGAGTTGAAAAAGCGTAAGTTTGATTTAAATTTAGGTTTGCATTTTCCCCAAATACCGACATAAATTTGCCAAATTCATCTAGTGTAATTTGCCGCTCTTCCTCTGGACGGCCCAGTCTCTCTATCATCATCATTACCATCGTCCAGAACTCTCCAAGGTCCAGCTACTGTAATCCCCTCTAGATGGTCCTTCCACAACATTACCAGCCTCCATTATATAGTCACAGCATTCGACGGTCCAGCTGCTGTAATCCTGAAATCATTCTATGATCCAGTCATGACATTGTTAAGACTCCATAGTTACACTCGCATTCATCGCCTCTGGGATCTTGACATAATTTACCTCCGTATTTCTCGCAATCACAACAGTATTGATCTCGATATCACCAGCCACATAGTCTCTATATTGAAAAAAAGCGTTATTTTCCTTCTGTCTTGATCAGAAAATACCGTCTTCTTCAAAATGCCGTGTCACAAGGGTAAAAAATTGTGGGGTGAGTCATTTTGTGCCTATACAAATTGGAAAGTCAAAAGAGCTAAACTTCGTTCATCTATCAATCTTGTTTTACTCGTACTCTTCCCGGAGCTTCAATCTCATCCCCTCGAGATTTTCAAAGTGAGCCTACAAAAAATAAGATGAGGGTGTCTAAATTACAGAGTCAAATTTTTCAGACTATTTCGATTACAGCGGGAATTGGATTTTCCAGCAGTACCTGTGGTAATTAAATTTTCTTTCCATTTTAAGGAAATCTATATATCCTCTGGTGCTATTAATCGTAAAACTGCGGCGTCGTCTCGAATGAGGAAGCTCCACTTCTCATGACAAAACACATGTAGTCAATGCTTCACTATCAAAAGTACTAAATCTTTGTTATTCAAGACTAAAGTGACGAAACCTGAAACCATTCAGCGTATTATGCTACAGTACCAACTTTAAATGAGACTGAAAAGCAACGTAGCATTACGCGAAATGACGATAGTAAAGTAAAATTATTTCCGACTTCGATAGCGCGGAAAATGTAACTATCATAAACGAGCTTTAATATTCAATTAGGAAAAATTAGCATAACTTACAAATTTTCCTATTCCCACGAATTTTCCTCTCGTATTTCCTCTTCTATAATTTCTACGTAATAAAAAAAATTCGTTAAGGCACATTCAGGAATTCTAATTTTCAACCCTCTTTTTTTCCCTCGTGTTTACGATGGTTTTTATTTAACGTTTTCGCTTCGGTTGTTTTACTTCTTTCTTGTAGGAGGGTACCTACCTCGAATTTAATCACGAAGTTAATTTTGATGGTTACTCGAAATCTTGAAGGGTATTTATTTCTATCGAGACCAAGTACTACTAAATCATTCTATTTCTTTTGTCCAAATGGAACATTCCTACTCGTATAATTCGGCGATTGCACTGCACTATTGCATTTACGATCTAGTCTATGAAATGCGCGAGTTCTCTGGTAAATCGTACATAGTCTATAATTTCTCGCATTAAAGGCGAAGCATCTCGACACAAGTAGAATCAATAGAGAGCAAATACGCTGAAGACAACGTGAGTGGTCATTTCGAGTCTATACTCAAGGCACATCGCAGTGGTGTCGAAACACTCATTTTGTGAAGCACTGGAATGGAAAAGAAATTGGATGTGTACACACGCAGGAATGTTTTCTTATAACGCTCTAAATGTCTTTCCTGCTAAACCGAAAGTTCGTAGGAGAAGAGAAGAAAAACGTAATAACTCGCCGACAACACTTCGCGGAAGAAATTTTTGAATGAAAATGTGTTTCGTTGAAATGCTTAGTTACGCCTTTCCTTGCTCACGCTGATGCTGGCTAGTGTAGGCGTAAATACTGCCGCAAGAGTTCTCTTTCAAATCCAATTTGAATATTCTTTTGATTAGGTATTCAATCTTTGCTGTCCTAGATATTGAAAATTTTGTGATTCAAGTCGACATGTTTCCAAGTTTATGTTTATTGTTTAACAATGGATCTTCAAATGGAATCGTGTTGGTTGTGGGGTAGTTTGTGTAAGTTTTACTTATCAATACTGATTTTGTCTGTGGATGCTGAGTTGAAAGAAAAAGCCGACGATAACTTTCTGTGGTATACACATATGTATCTGTAATTATTTGTTGACAGGTTGATCGATATTAGCTTCGTGAGAAGTAAAATTCTTTTGGTTACCTATTTCTATCGACACCTTGGCTTTAACATATCGCCGACATCCGTTTGGGAGGAAGAACAATTTTACTTGACACGATCTCCGGAAAGCTAACCTCTGTATAATTGTCTTGAGCACTTGACCACCGCGCTTAAAATCGATCTCTGGTGTATTCGTGAATAGTTTTTGGAATATTTGGAATATGCCCTCAATGTTGGCTCCACCCAATTCTTGACTTGTTACCTCTGCAGGAAAATGAAGAATCCGACGAGCTTCGTAAGGAGCAGTTAGTATAAGTGTAATATATTGTAAATTAGTCTGCGTAGCTTACGGGTCTCAGCTTAGTATAGTTTGGCACTATATGTTAGCCTGAGTGGTTAGAAAGTCGGGTTGAGTGACTAAACAAACCTCCCAAAGATCATACCTTCCTTGGATTTACATCCTACATTGAACCACGTGTAGGATCCAACTCTGCCCGACTTTACTCTATAGATCCGTTTGGTGCCTAAAAGAGAAATGGTCGCTGGAGTGAACGCTAGAAGGGAGTTTTGAAGCGGTGGGAACAAGCCGTGGCGACTATGAGCGTTGGAGGTTGACGAGTCTGAAAATCACGACCCTCGTAATTCGTTCCCATGGAGTGTCACCATAGTGATGACAATAGTGCTCTACCATGGACCTGCCTGGGTGTGAAATGGAGAGCAGCCGAGTCTACCGCGGCCCCACGACTGTATTTAGTTCTCATGGCCAAAGAGTTGAAAGTGATAGACATGCTCCCATCTTGAAGTGAGGTATGGGTTGATATTTTTATTGGCAAGTTGTTTAGCAATATCAATGTGAGTCAATTAATGGGACGTATAGTCATTCTGGATGTGGATATATTTCCAGTGGATTCTACAGACTGTTTAATCCATCCATTACTCTTGTTACGTAAAGAGGCAGTACTATCCCTACTTCTGGAACGGCTACCTATTCCCAGTCCTCTCAGTAGGGTGAGTAGGATGTTGTTGCCAATTTCTATGGCGTCTTTTCTCGAGTCTTCACCATTCATGCATTAGCCTGTTCATGTTATTGCAATCTCATTATCGCGCTCTTGTATATGCCACACTATCCATAGGTGCGGAGACTAAGGCACGCTATTTGCTCCATAAAAGTATTATATTTGGATAGACTAGTCATTCCTAAAATCCTACAATCCTATTTTTTGGAAGAATTTCATCATACTCATTTGGGCACAGTCAAGGTAAAACAGCTTACTTGCCAATATTATATTCAAGGGCATCAATAATGCCATTGAAACCTTTGTTTGCTCTTGTGAGCACGGCACACAAAACACTCATAGTCCAGCTCCAGCTCTACTTCACCCATGGTGAGAACCAGTAGCCAATTTTCAATGTGTACGTCCTAAATATGAACTCCATTTTCTTATCCTTGTTGATGCAAAGTCAAAATGGATACAGATTCAAATTTTCAAGAATGCCCCCACTTCCCAGTCAACCATATCAGCTGTTGAAGAAATATTCAGTCATCATGGCTTACCAGAGCTCCTATAGTATCTGATAATGCTGCCTATTTTACAAGTCGAGAATTTCAAACGTTTTGCCGCCAACTTGGTATTAGCCAACGCCTCATTGCATCAGGTCACGCACAAACAAATAGCAAGGAAGAAAGATTTGTGCAGATCTTGAAGTCAAAATTGGATACCATGGCAGATGATGGTCATCCTATCAATGAAAAAGTGAAAACTATCCTGTTCCGTTATCACTCTACGCCACTTTTGTGTGGTAAGATGCCAGCTGATTTATATCTCAATCTGTGCACCCTTAGAACAGTAAATTGCAACCTGCTCCAATGCCAGCGGTTGTGCATCCACCGCCTAAGTCAAGTCTCTGTTCACTGAATGTGTAGATGATTGAGTCGTAGCAAAGACGTATGCCTACAATAGGGAAACATGGACGCCAGGGACGATCAGGAGAATGGGTGCTTTTTTACATGTGTAGAAAGATATCGTTCTTCAGTTTCTGTCAATATTATCATTCACTTAAATTCAATTGAAATTCAGCCTGAAACGATCAGGGAGGTGGGAGCTGTTTTACATGTGCAGAAAGATATTGTTCTCCAATTTCTTTCCATATCATCATTCATTCAAATTCAATTTAAATTCAGCTCGAAACGATCAGGAGAATGGGTGCTTTTAGACACACGTGGAACCACCTTCCACTGAGTCCGCTTGAGTTTTGCGATTTCTAGATCTTTTGTATTCTACAAACAAAATATTGACAAATTAGTACTAGTACAAGTCTATTGCCCTGTGATAATTTCGTATGTATATATCGAAAGAGCAAGGAATACCCATTTCGAACACTATTCTAGCTTGTATGCCTCGCGCTCATACTAGAGCGTTTACTGATTAATTAAAAAACGAGCGCTGGTTTCTCTCGTTCTACCTGAAATACAAAAGAGTTACTCAAAGAGGAGCCAGGAATACCTATTCAAAACACCATTCTAGCTCGTGAGATATCTCGCTCTCAACATCGTTCATCGAAACGAAAAAGTCATAGAATCGATCGAGCTTCGTACGTATCGAGTTAGGAACGGACTTCAAGGGCCTCCTAAGCTCACACACAATTTCGAGGTACTCGACAGGAAGCCAGAACTATGCTATCGAATTTCGCAAGTATTGAGTTACCAACGAATTTCGAACATGTACTATATCCCGAAGAAAAGCAAGGAACGATCAACGAGCGGCTATCACCGATCACCATTATTAATAAATGTAAATTTCATTTTGATTTATTGGCATATAAACCAGAAAATTTGAACCAGCGTTCTCACAATCGGATGTTATGGTGTGGCGAGTTCATTAGAAAGAAGGGAAAAAAAAAACGTTTTTAGTCTTATGAAATAACGACATGTGTAGAAAGATATCGTTCTCTAATATCTGTCGATATCATCATCCATTTAAATTCAAATGAAATTCAGCCTGAAACAATCAGGAGAATGGGAGCTTTTTTACTTGCGTAGAAAGATATTGTTCTCCAATTCCTGTCGACATCATCATCCATTTGAATTCAGCCTGATACAATTACGATCAGGAAAATGGGTGCTTTTTTACATGTGTAGAAAGATATCGTTCTCCAATTTCTGTCAATATTATCATTCATTTAAATTTAATTGAAATTCAGCCTCAAACGATCAGGTAAATGGGCGCTTTTTTATATGAGTAGGAAGATATCGTTCTCAATTTCAGTCCATTTTCTCATTCATTTAAATTCAATTAAAATTCTGCCTGAAACGATCATGCATTCATTTAATTGTTAAATAGACAAAAACCTCAACAATTAATTCAAAGTATATCATTTTTGCGGCACTGCCGTCTGTCGAAATCGAATGACAGGAAAATATAAAAAATAATTATTAAAAAAAAAATAAAAAATAAAAAATGAATAAAATAATAAATAAATAAATAAATAAATAAATAATAAATAAAAAATAAATCAATTAATTAATAACATAAAATAAATAAATAAATTAATTAATTAATTAATTAATAAAATAAAATAAAAAAATAAAGAAAAATTGAAAATAATTTAAATAAGAACCGACGTTTTATTCGTAGTCGTTCCTCACTTAAATTATTTTCAAAATTTCTTTTACCTATCTTTATTTTTTTATTATTTTTTAAATACATTTTTTATATATTTTGTTATATTTTTTATATTTTTCTGTAATTCGATTTCAACTGACGGCAGTGCCGCAAAAATAATACACTTTAAATTCTTGATACGTCCAGACAAATTCTCTTTCTTCTACTCAACAATTAAATGGGTACAATAAGAAATTGGTGTCAAGGGTTCTTTAACCCACAGAACACAAATCTGAAATACAATTCTCATTCGGGAGTCACCGCCCCTCACCACGGGCTATGTCAGTGAAGCTGCAGAAGCTTTGCATTAGTGTCTTGTATCTCCATAACCATAGAGAGTATTTTCCAGAGTTAGCGTTTAAAAGACCAGCGAAGGATCCTGGGTTTGAAGATATGGCGACAGTTCGGATATGGGTAGAGATCTCCCCATCTAAAGGTAAAGGTAAGGTTTCTCACCGACTCAACCGGTTGAATCACAGTCTTGAAGAGTGCCAGAAAAACACTGGTCACCACCCAAATAGTTAAACGTGTAAGTGGTTACTGGATATCGCTGGAGTTATCGCAAAAGGTGTTTGGAATCGTAACTTCAACTAGCCGGGTACCTCAGCTTAACAATCTTTTGATGAGGTTGAGTAAAATTATATTTCAACTATCGTGTATCGATATAAAGTTTTCAGAATGACGTTCCATGACTGAACATCTCTAGCGGATTCTAATAACTTGATATCTAATTGTATTTCTGAGCTCAACTTTCTTTCATGAAAAAGTTTTTTGTTTGATTTCTTCCGTATTCTCATTTCTCTTTTCTCAAATCGTAATTTCGTTTTTTATCGCACTTTTATCGTTTCCAGCCTTTGATTGTTACCTACGTTGTTTTTTAAAATTTATTACTTTTTTGTATTTTTTGCGTGGAAAGCCGCTTAGGCCTATAGGCTGTAGCGGAATTTTCGCAGGCTCTCCATAAGCCACTTTTCTATCACGAAGCGTGGTAGATATGATTAAAAGAGGTTCGCAATACAATCATCAAGAATGAGTTCTAAAAAGAAAAAAAAATGAATAAAAGAACGAATTCGTTCCGGTTTAGTCATTCCAAAAAAAAAAAAATAGGGAGTGTGTTTCTTCATCGATGCATATAAGCCGGAGTGGCCGAGAGGAAAATGAGAAACGAAGAGGAAAAAATTTACAACTTTATGCGAAACTTCGAGCAAGAGTAATACAAAGTTTCTATCGTTACTTCATGAGAAAGAATGTGGTACACAAAGAAGAGAAGAAAGAGCGAGCGAGGGGGAAAAAAACAGACGAAGAAAAAAACGTACAGTAATCTTATTTTTGTGTTTGTTTCGAATTTACCAGTTATCGCATACCTACTTTCCAAATATTTCTAACTGAGTACAAGATCGAACAATCTGAAAACGATATGTAATATGGAGGTAATACTGAGTGTAAGAAGATAATGATATGAATAAAATCGAAAGAAAGTTGTTACAGTAACGCCTTTCTTTTTTTCTCTTACGAGATGATACGGTCAAGCTACAAGACTATTCGGTTAAAAGGGAAATGTACTTGCACTGTGATCGGTTTACAGTTTCTAAAAGTCGCATGTTCACAAATTGGAGATTTTTGTTACGTCGAAACGATATTTTACCGACAGGAAAAATAGGTTTGTCCTGCATTGTGAGAACTTTTCGATTTCTCTCCTATCGACGAAAATACGAGGGCTCGTAGCTCAGCAGTTAAAGCAGTCGCCCGGCAAGCGAAAGGTCTCGGATTCGGATCCCGACGAGGTGATCAAATTTTTCGCTTGAGTTTTTCATTTACCAACAGCCTCCCTCCTTTAATATTAACCCCGCACGTAAGTATTGTGTCTTCTCTAATAACAGTATTTTACCCACAGCAGGGGAGTGTACTCACAGATCTCTGAATCACCGACGGGATAACTAGGGTGAAGGCGAAGAATTTAAAATTAGGGTTAAGGACTCAGTAAAAACATGAAATATAAGAAAGTAGAAGTGCCATATACAAAAACACTACCTACACAGAATGATCGTAAGAACGGTGTGCGTTCTCACGTGTTATGTCGAGTCACAGTCGCCAGGCTACGCCTTAAATCCAGTCCCCCCTTCCCCTCGTAGTAAAAATGAGTTTCCCAGTTCTTTTTCTTCTTGTATTCAAAGTCATTACATTAATCAATCGTAGTGGTCCTGCACCGGAAATGAAAGTTTCCTCGACTATTGGAGACCTTGGGTGTTATGAAAATATAGTCCGTATAGCCAGTCCTGTACAAGGTGGACCGATACTTGAAAGGTGGATTAGAATTTATGAAGAAAAAACTCGCAGTAGATTTGTTCCAGGTCCTTGCCTAATTTGAACGATTGGACGCGAAAGTTTGAAAGAATGTATTTGTATTCATTCATTTTGCACCACCCTGTACAGAAATACGAGGGCGAACGTGGGAGTCTCTCGTATAATAGCGCAGATCAATTTTCCACGTCTTTATGCTTTGTTTATTCTTCTTAAAATAATGGCCAACCAATGATTCTGAACAACGAGAGCAGGAAGTAGAACGCCAAAATGTACCAGCAATAATGTCGTGGTCTAGAAATCGAATGAAGTTAAACGATAACCACATATCTGAGAGGAATTTTCGCGATACTTAAGTTCCATCCGCACGAACGATAGATTTAAGAAGTGAATGGGCAGTCTCACATAGAGTAATACAATTGTACATAATAATATGAAGAACGAACAAAAAAAAAAATCTCAACTACGGGTCGCCAGCACGACTTGAATTTTAAAAGCTGGCGATTTGCTATACCATTCTTTCTTATTTTTTCGTCACACCGTACGCAAAACTATAAGTTTTTCCTTCGTGCTTCCTGTGTATATGCGCTGTACCCCATAGTTTTTCTGCTTTTCATCGCTGAATTATTATGCTTCTTTCGACGACACACCCTAATTCGAATTTCTATCGCCATACGCACTCCCGGATAATTCTCCGGAGAGTATTGTCGAACGTCGTGTACAGTATTTACTTCGATAAATTTCGTCGCAGTCCAAAACAAAGTGAGTTAGTTCAAAATTTTGCGGTTATTTTAGTGTCGAAGATTTTCGAACAGGCAAGAGGGCTAAAGCTCGGCGTTCCAAAAGATACCATCGCAGCCGCCAGCGAGAAATTCTATTACCATTAGGTACTACAGAGCAGAGCCTGTCTCACACGGCTGTGCGCGAGAAAAATCTCGGTTAAAGTGCTGCATCGCCAGAGCATATATGAGAGAAGCGAGTGGATATTGGTATATTTTCTTTCACTCGCGCGAAAATTACATATTATTAAGTTAGATGCTTGTTCGCCGTCACAAACCGTTGTTGGCTTGAAGAAATGTTTCCGTAAACTATCGAGCATTCGTCGAACGCGATATCGCGCGGTGCGCACCGAAATTGAAGGCGAATTTTATATCGTTGGATTAAAATTAATTCGAATCGACATCTAGACGATTGTAAGCCTTTGTATAAATTACAAACATAAGGGTATCATGCACCATAAATTAATGAAAACATCAACGAGTACTGGGCTTAGTTCGCAACGGGACGGACTATTTACTATTTTTCTGATGCTTTTTCCCTCTTTCTCGCTCGCACACGGAATTTTATATCTACCCGTGTACTTCCAAATTCAGCCCCTTCACCAACCCGCGATTTCATCGCGCTCGTTTCTACAATACGAAGATCCCAAAAAAAGAGCTCCGTTCGTCCGTACATAAATGGTAGATATTAAAAATTATTCTCAGGTGTTTGTTGCCAATTGAAAATTCTTCGGATTACAACAACTACCTAAGCGAAAGGGTAGAAACTAGAAATAACCTTTAATAAACTTGGAAATATTTTCTCTTCATACGGACGAGAGAATTGAATTAAAAAAAAAATACAAAATGAACCACATTGCTTTTGCTGGTAAATTAAAAATATTGATGTTTCCTTTACGTATACGTAGCACGGTTTTTCAACATGCACAGATTAAAAAAAAAAGATTAAAGAACATCCAGTTCGTCCGGAATAATTCAAAGATACGAAACAATTTTTCATAAGTTGAGTTGTGTAAAAGGTGAATTCAATGATATCACTTGAAATTTCATTTCAATAAGGTATAGGAATTCTTTGACAAGGGTTTTTAGACATTTTAAATGTCTTTACCGACATCTCACATGCGTTATGTTGGAAATGAGTGAAAATACACGATAGCTACGTTTGACTATATACGTATTTAGAAGCGTTGACAATAATTAATCTGGCTGTTTATGTTTTGAACTCGGTAACGAAAAGATGAAAACGTGTATTTGCACAATAATTATACAATTCGAAAGCAAGAGGCGCGGCGGTGGAAGCCTTTGAAGAAAGAAAAGGGAGCTAGTCACCGCGACTTTCGCCATGAGAAGGGCCGAACGATTTTCGTTCGGGCGATTTTCGCAAAGAGAGACAGCAGCGATTTTCGCCAGAGAGAGAGAGCACAGCAATTTTCGCAAGTAACTTCCACCGTAAACGATTCTTGTAATAATAGAAATGAAGTTGCAGTATGCCGTGCACCTGCTTTTATAGGGCTAAACTTTACAGTTTTGATTTGGTGGCCAATAATGTTTTAAATCTTAAGCTACTGCATCTAATGACAGAATACTCAAAGAAGAGGGTAAACGAAAAACCAATTACAAAGACCGCAGATATAAAGGAGAAGACGCGAGATCTTTCGGTTAACAAACCATCATCGGGCAAAGTTAGAACGCCACTGACCCAGATACGACTCATAAAACAGAATACCAACGAGATCAGGATTGAACGAGCGAGCCCTCGCGAGGTGACTCAAACTCGTAGACCAATTCAACTAAACCTTCGTCGAGAAAGTACCTGTTGAGTACGGTAATATCGTCACTGTTCAGATGACGCACTATTTCGATATTTTCCAATGCAACGCGCTTGAAGTAAGAATTCTCCTTGTGGAGGAGGGTAGCCGAACCTTCCTTGAAACTATGACCACTGGAGATAAGGTGGTCCGCAAAGGCCGAATCACCCAAATTACCTTTCTTCCAGGCCTTAAGGTGCTCCTCTACTCGAATTCCAAGCTGGCGACCCGTCTCGCCTATGTATACGCCGTTACAATCCTTGCATTCCAATTTGTACACCCCGCTCCTCTCCCCCCGCGGGATGGGGTCCTTTAGCCTAAAGAACAAACCCTTCACAGTAATGAGGTTATAAAAAGCAGGCCTGAATCCAAAGGGGCGGAGGACACGAGTCAGCTTGGATGAAAACTCGCCCAAAAACGGGAGCCTGATCCAACGTAATCTCTTATTATTATTACCACTCATATCGCGGGGGAGGGAAGTGGTAGAATCAAGGCCCTTCCTCGTAAGTTTTTTACGGACCATACGGTCGATGTCCAAGTTGACCTCATTCACAGCGGCCAAGTGCTTAATGGTCACCAGCTCCTTTTGGAAAGGTGGTTGACTTAGAGGAATGTTAGTCAGTCGATGAATATAACTGTTGAAGGCAGCGATCTTATGAGAAAATGGACAGAAGGACGATCCGTGGACAACTGTATCGGTCGAAGTATCCTTCCTGAATATCGCAAATTCATGGTCCCCATCTCTATCAGAGATAGTGAGATCCAGAAAGTTTATAGAAGAACCTCCAATTTCTGTAGTAAATTTTATGGAGGGATACATTTTATTCAGATACTGAAGAAACTCACCAAGGAGCTCTTGAGGACCGGTCCACGCACATAATATATCGTCCACATATCGGTGCCAATAGTGGATATGACTCAGTAGCACTTGGCCAGAGGAAAACAAGTCAACCTCAAATCTGGACATAAATATCTTCGAAACGGGAGAGCCCAAAGGAGAGCCGATGGGGATCCCTACCTCCTCAGGAAACTCGTAAAATTTCCCATTGAACTTACAGAAGTTAGGGGTCCAGCACGTATTAAGGAGGCCAAAAAATTCCTGTATCTCGTTATGAGGAATGTTGAACTTTACAAGTAGGTCACCCATATACTGCATAGTATGGGCCTTTGGTATGTTGGGAAAGAGGCCGGCTACATCAAATGAGCAGAGGCTAGTACCCGGAGGCAAGGTAACATTTTTGAGCCTCTCGGCCAGAGAAACCGAAGTTTTAACGGAGTAGGGGGACTCGTACTCGATTCGAGACTTGAACCAACGATCCAAGAACTTGGCCAGAAAATAGGCAGGGGAGGAGACATAGGAGACGACAGGCCGCATAGGAGTATTCATCTTGTGAACTTTCGGCAACCCATAGAGGAGGGGAGGAACAGGGTTGGGTACAAGCAGGGCTTTTTTGAGCGAAGAACTTTTTATGATAAACTCACTTCCGTTCACAACCTTCCTAACCTCTTTGACGTAGTTGGGAAAGTTAAAAGAGCTATTTTCAATAGCTCCACATTGAGTGAGAACTTCTTGAACCTTGGAAACGTAGGAGGATTTCTCCAGGACTACGATCGCGTTACCCTTGTCGGCTGTAGTAAGGATTAACCCCTGGTCCCTGACCTTCCTCCTCAGATTATCTATTACCTCACATGCGTAATTGTTTATACGAGGGAGGGGGGTGTCGCGGACCAGTTCAGCACAAGCTGATTGGATATTCACGCCGGGACCAATTTTTATGGTCAGGTCGGCAACGACATTCGCAAGAGTTTCATCTTTAGGAAGGGGAGGCAGGCCAAATTTTAGACCCTTCTCCAACAAATACGTTTCATCTTGCGAGAATTGTGTCTGGGTGTAATTAATAATGCGGGGCTGGAAATTTTGAACAACACCATTATTATCACAAATATTTTTGAGGGCAATAGCCTTGTAGTTCAAAAGGGAGGAAATTTTCTTTTCTTTTTTGGCTTTAAGCTCAACCTCAAAATCCCAGCAATCCTCATTAACCTTCCGAATAAACCGATCGAACTCACCCGGCGGAAGCAAACCAGAAAGCCTGGAATGGACGAGGAGATTGAGACGAGTGGTAACATTCAGACGACCATACCATCTTCTCAGCTCGGAACGAATCCATTTGTTAGTGATGGTTTCCTCCAATTTCCGAGTGGTGTACTTACAGTCGGAGTATAAACGAAACTTTACGAACCTAGGTTTTAAGATCAGCCTTAAACATTTGCGGAGGAACGAAATATGCGAAGAATAAGAACAACGTTGGGTGCGAAATTTTGAAAATAAGAACCGAAGGTACGCAGCATTTGCGTTATTAATAGAATTGACACGGTCCGAAACGTTACGGCTCGACATAATGACAGAATACTCAAAGAAGAGAGTAAACGAAAAACCAATTACAAAGACCGCAGATATAAAGGAGAAGACGCGAGATCTTTCGGTTAACAAACCATCATCGGGCAAAGTTAGAACGCCACTGACCCAGATACGACTCATAAAACAGAATACCAACGAGATCAGGATTGAAAGAGCGAGCCCTCACGAGGTGACTCAAACTCGTAGACCAATTCAACTAAACCTTCGCCAAATGGGATTTGGAATTGAAAATTCAAGGAAGCCTCTCCTAGATAAATTGAAGATGGTATAAAGGAGGCGTAGACCTACTAAGAGCCTAGTATAGTATATAGTTCGAGAGTCTGAATTTTGCTCGAATTTCGAGCTATATATATGATATAAGGGGGCCTTGAAAACATTTGATCCTTCAAGCTATATACGATAGAGTCGAAATTTTTCCAAGTTTTTCGCCGGAAGGCGCAGGGCAAATTTTTCAAAAAATAAAACCATAAAATAGGCTCCCTGTTTAAAAAAATGACTAGAGGACAAAATTATTATACAGGGTGTCTACCAAATTTGAAAATTAAAAATATTGGACTTTTATTGGACCTTTTGTCGCAAATCTCCTAATTTAACAAGCAAAAAAAAAAAAAAGAAATTTTAATTCTTGATTATTGATTTTTATTGAATGTGTATATTAAAATGAGAACTTTTATTCTCGATTATTGATTGGACTTGCATCAAAATTAATGGACTTTTATTGACTTATTGGACATTTTTGAAATAGTGAACTTTTATTGGACTTATTGACCTAGTTGACACCCTGCCATAACGTTGCGGGAGATTGCGTCGCCTTTGAAGCCGTTGGCTGGTTGGTGCGTTGACGGTAGCCGGAACCTAACATGGAGGGGCATTGACTGTAGGGTGATGAAAGGATTGCCCTGCTGACCTTGGTTGGAGAGGTGACGCACAGGATTACATGGCTTTTGCAAAGTAGAAGGTGCTGCTGGAGATTCTGCAAATTGCACTTTCTTGGGAACTTCGGACTCTTTTAGTTGATCAATGCGGCGTTTCAACACGTAGCCTTTGTCAAGTTTGACCGCTTAGTGTAGTTGACCTCTAATCGTTTCAGGCTGAATTTCAATTGAATTTAAATGAATGAGAATATAGACAGAAATTGGAGAACGATATATTTCTACACTTCTATTGAAGCTCCCGTTCTCCTGATCGTTTCAGGCCGAATTCCATTTGAATATAAATGATTGAAATTATGGACAGAAATTGGAGAATGATATCTTTCTACACACGTAAAGAAGCTTCCATTCTGCATACTTGTGACGCCTCCATTGACACATTGGATCTATTTAGCCATCGTTGCTAAAGCCAACCAAGTGCGATCAGCAAAATAGGAATTTTGACGATAAGTAGAAGTGAAATCTTTCTTTTGATCATTGATTTCACCCCGTATGTTATTGGATAAGTTGATTCTGAGATCGGTACTCTCAGAAACCCGAACGAATTTCGACTCCTAATAAGCTGGGAGACTTGCAGTAACACGAAACTTTGGAATCAAACTCAAGAGATATTTGAATATTCTGAGTTTTGATAAGCATTGATCAGAACGGTCGAGAGGATTGATGAGAATATCGACCTCACCAAAAGTTACTTTACTCCGAATTTAACTGAGGTAGAATTTTCACTCCCGACTAACCGAGAAATTCGTATGATGATACAATAAATCTTACTTCTGAAAAAATACGCGAATACCGTCTCCCTACTAATGAGCAGA
The DNA here is from genome assembly GCA_035079385.1 of Aspidiotus rigidus. Taxonomy (NCBI): domain Eukaryota; kingdom Metazoa; phylum Arthropoda; class Insecta; order Hemiptera; family Diaspididae; genus Aspidiotus; species Aspidiotus rigidus. The sequence continues at coordinate 742,657 of JAVHKY010000015.1, read as the reverse complement.
AATGCAATCAAAATCAATTACTTCTTTCGCTCCTACAACTTACAACGCAAGTCGCCTTTGAAGGTAAAAAAACGAAAAAATTGTCGTTTCTTACGGTGTAAATTGCGCTAGAACTAGGAAGTTATCGTGGACCACTGAATGTCAAATAAATTCAAGAGAAATGTTGCTCTTGAAGTTTTGTATAACAGATTGAAAATCATTAAAAAATATAAGTAGAAAAAGTCCAACTTTTTCTCTCTTTTTTTCTTTCCTTCCTTTTTTTTTATAAATCATTCTAACTTTGTGTGCTGTACGAGCGAACGATGAATCTATATTAAATTTTTTAGTCTGTAAAACGAGGCACGCCTATGCTGACAAATCAACAGCGGAAACTTTATGATAACAAAACTGGGTTGAATGGTGCACGTTGTAAACTAGACGAAATCCTTAATGACGAACGTTTCGGTGTCAAGTTTAATTTTTTCGAAAAAGTTGGCTGAAAACTTCTTTGTACGCTCGCGGTAACGTTCTTAATTTTTTGATGGGCGCCACTTGCAGAGGACTTATAGTCGATGCCTTATTGATCCATCAGACCTCAGCATTATAAAAAGTACTCGTTAGTGTCTCATACAAAATTACGATCTTATTTACGTATTGATAGTGAAAGTTTCGCGCTTTTACGTGCTTACATTTCGGCGAAGGCGAAAAAGACTTCTCGTAAAATGTGATTTTCCCTCGGTTTTTAAAGCGCGCTATAAATTTTTCGTACTATTGCATTTGATTTCGTGAAATTACGTAAATAAACCCGAAGTTGATCGGATAAGAAGCGAAATATTCACTACCTTTACTCTGAATATTGTCATCGGAGACCTGAATGTAGATTAGTTCATATTGACTGGACCATTTTTCTATTTCATCACTAATGCTTTTGTCTCTGCCTTTGTGGACTTATTGAAAAGGCAATTTTTGATGTTCATAATTATCTACTCTATGGTTTTGTTTTAGGAAGATTGTAATTTGGATCTTCTCGCAGATCATTGATTCTAATTCGATGTACTAATCTTGCTAATTCATCATTTTCTGTCCCCATCAAAATTTTCCACTCTGTAGAAATGGTGAAGACTGCGACTGTAAGAACTTCCTATCAGCTTTGCAGGCGGCACATTGAAGGAATTAGAACATACTCGTATAATAATTTGCTGCACCGCTGAAGCTGGGAACGCGAACAAGAAGTGGATGACTGGATATACATATTTGATAAAGTGAATAATACCGTCGGAAGTGCGTGAGTTTTCTTCTCCTTCACTCTTCAAAAATTGACTATTCACGCTATTTCTCAATTTTAGACTTTGTATTCTGGAGAAACTTAACACGGTGGAATAAAATCAATGGCCCGCCTAAAAAATCCACGCCAGAGAGATTAGCTGGCTCAAGATTAACATTTCCAAAACGTAACACATTCTTTTGCACATATGACAGAGTTATTATTCAGCGGTGCTGGGGCTTCGAGTTACTAATCGATAAATTTATACGGCCTTGCGCCACGCCACTCAACTTTCTCAAGTGATGAGGAAAGCCCCGACTGAAGATTGAAAAACAACATCAGAACGCACGAGAATAGTTACATTGTTCGGTTTTAAGTACAAGAAAAGAGCCAGAAGTCATAAGATTCTATTTAAGACGCGCTCTTTCATGGAAATTTGGCACTGGGAACTCATTTTACTTCCAACTCGCGGGTAAAATTTCGAGTCGCGAGTACATATAAGCAGCCGAAAGTCATACCCTCGGTGCTGATCAATTTATAGGCTGACTTACTGAGGACTCTTACAAGACTGGCGCGAAAACTGAAGTTCTGTTGCATAATACGTACTTTCGTTGAAAAGATCGAGAATGAAGAAATGGACTCTATCCTAATCAACGTTGCCGAAATGTCGCAGTCATTGTCCAAGTTACATAGATAAAAAGGCTATCTGATCACTGAACTGCCCATTTCTTGTTGCTCTTCGTCAACTTTTGTTCATTATAGGAGACATCTAACTTTCAAGGCCCTGTTGGAAACAAATATCATGTCAAAACCGCTAGTTGCTAATAATATCAATTTAAAAAAAAAACAGTAAAAATATCAAATGTGCTTAAATTGATCAGTGTCTTGAATTCCTATCACTCCTTGCTGCAGCAAGGAGAACCTCGATTGACATTGTATCACTCCTTAGATTCAAAGCTTCTTCTTGTAAGTCTATTAATTCTAATTTACACTTATCATTGCTGGGTGGTTCAACTTCCTCTCGACTTGAGATGAAAATAGTTGTGGTGCACATATGATTTCGTCAATTAAACGACTTACATTCTTCTTAAAACTTTATTCACGCGAACGATTTGGCCAATGTCGTATTGCCTAATGAGTATTGGGCCACCTATTTTTCGGGCAAATTTATACTATTGAAACCGGTCACTGCCATTTCTGGGTAGCCTAGCATAGATTATAAAGACTACACTAAGTTGACGTCTACCATTTTGAACAACAAAGGTGTACGGAGTAAGAGGCAAATCAGCACGCCAGACATGTCATTTAATAACTTCTGAGGTGCCCGCTGGAGCGCTTTGTACCTTTCTATCTCTTCCGACCTTTTGTCGCCGGATGGAGGATCTGAATTATGGTGTTATGAACGTAGTGTCCACTGTGGATACAATGCTTTTCTTTGGCTGAACGTTCACCATTGTCTCCCTTAATTCGTTGTATCTTTCTTGGATAGAACGACCAGTTTGTCCGATGTAGAACTACATCCGATTTCATAAACTCCGCATCGTTTAGGCGGAGGAGTTGGATCCTTTAGATGCGGTAGGTGAGCTACAGTATACAGGGAGTAGAAGGCGACACTGTAGTTATACCTTTTAAAGTAACGAGCAATCCGGTAGAAAAAATATCCCCAAAAGGGCACCCTGACCCTTCTGATGTTGGGAGCTGGGGTACGATCTGTGGACTGCATCATTAGTCTTCTTGTGAGTTTTTTGTTAATGACTTTTTTAACATCAATCTTGATTTTGTTGAAGGCGCCTAAGTATTCTATACTGATCTTTCTTTTTTGAAGTCGGCTGGGGATAGAGGGATAGAGAGGAGACGGTGGATCAAAGCCACAATCCCCGCTTGTTTGTAGTTGTGAAGATGGAATGATCCACCATTTATGAGGACATTCGTATACGTGTGTTTCCTATATATGTGACCTATGATAAGAAAAGGATGCTCATTGCCCATTGGCAGTAACACCATTTCTCTCTGATTGATTGAGTATCTAATCAGAGAGGAATGGTGTTCTTGTCGAGGGACAATGAGCATCCTTTTCTCATCGCAGGTCACATATGGTGAATGAGGGAAATAAGGACTGAGGCGCAGGAGTAGAAGGAGATGAAGAAGAGGAGCAGAAGGTTGGAGAGAGATGAGTAGGTTGAAGAGTGATACTAATATCGAGGAAGTATAGAGAGTGGTGATCGTTTCCCAAGGTGAACGAGATTTTGGAACGCTGAGCGTTCATAAATTCGAAAAATTCCTCCAGCTGAGTAACCGTACCGTTCCACACACCTAGTATGTCATCTACATACGGGTACCGCTCCAGGGCATGGTGACCATGAGGAGCCATTTGCAAGATTAAACGAATACGTTCTTCTAAGTTACGGTTATCCATAATATTGGCGAAAGGAAGAATGCTCCGAAGGGTGAGTAAACAATGCAAACCACAGAAAAAATTAAACGACTAGCGCTTTCGGTTGATAAACCACCTTCAGGAATGAAATGAAAGGAACTGACAAACAGAGGAGAGAAACAATGTATTAAGATTGGCCAAAGGAGAAATCGCGGTGTGAATCATAAACCAGTTCAATCAAGCCATCTTTCGGAATGTACGAGTCAATACAGTAATACCATCAGTGTTGAGATGACGCACCACTTCTATATGCTCGAGGGCGATGCGCTTACGGTAAGAGTTCTCCTTACGAAGGAGCCTATTGAATGGTCAGCAAAAGCTGACTCCCTTAAGTGTCCCTTATTCCAAGACTACAGGTGTTCAGCTACTCTCACCTTCATTTGGCGACTGGTTTCACCAATATAAAGGCCTCCACAATCCCTAAATTCCAAATTATAAACACCACTCCTCTCATCAACGGGTATGGAGTCCTTTAGCCTCACAAACAACCCTGCGACTGTGGTAGGGTAGTAAAACGTGGGGCCGGAGGCCAGACAGGTGGAGGGCCCGACCCAATTTGAGGGAGAACTTCCCCAGGAAAGGGAGACTGATCCAACGCATGCGACGATCATGGATCGTGTCTCGAGGGAGGGAGGCGGTGGACTCAAGAATGCTCCTCGTAAGTTTCTTCCGAACCATCACGTCAACGTCGACATTGACCCCATTCACTCTGGCCAGGTTTCTTATCGTAATTCTTTCTTGAAGGCAGCCTGACACAAAGGGATACGTGTCAGTCTGTGAACTAGGCTATTAAAGGCAGCCATCTTATGAGCAACAGGACAGAACGAACCTCCGTGGACTAAAACATCGGCCATAGTATCTCTTCTGTAAATTCCAAACTCATGGATACCGTCTATCATAGATATCGATAAATCCCCCTTTCCATATAAGGGAAGTGGTAGTCTTGTAGAGTACTCCAATCTAGTGGCCGTCCACTTATAAATCGAAGGCAGAAAGTCAAGACGTGTTCTGCAGTTTCGTCTCCAAATCCGTAGGGGCATTCGGACGTTGTAGCTTTATTTTTTCTCATGAATTCCTTCAGACATCCATGACCACTAATTGACTGGGATGTCCAGAAGTTAGGAGGAGTAGTGATTTTGAGGAGGTCGTATACAGTTGGCATAATTTAATGTGCCCAATGACCGGTGACCTTGTCTTCTATCCAGATTGTATCCCATTATTTTTTCCATAACTGAATGATTTCCGCATACTCCATTGGGCTACCATTGACGCTAAGAGACAGTGGTCTCCTGGAATGAGGACATTTGTTAATAATTTTGGGTATTTACTTTGCGCAGTGGCCTTCAGGGACTTGTCATGAGATTTTTGCACTGACAAGGTGACACCGCGCTCAGTAAGTTACATTATACTCCTATTTCCAAAGTAAATCTTATGGAAAGTATCAAGAATTGAGATACCTCAGAAACTCAGCAAGGAAATCTGAAGACCAGTCCAGGTGCACAGAATGTTATCAACGTAATTGTGCCAATACTGAATATGGTTAAGTAACGCCTGGTTCGAGGAAAAGAGGTCAAGTTCAAACTTAGACATGAAAATTTCGGAGATGAGAGAGCGTCAGGGAACTCGAAAAATTTCCCTTCGAATTTACAATAGTTGGGGGACCAGCGAAGATTCAGAAGATCGAAAAATTCATGAAGCTCATTGTGAGGAATGTTGGCTTTGACAAGTAGCTCACCCATACGCTGGATAGTAGCAACCTTAGGAATTTTCGGGAACAAACCAACAACATCAAACGAGCAGATGGTCGTTCCCAGGGGAAGACTTGCACCCTTCAGGACGTCAGTTAAAGAGACCGAATTCAAGACCGAGCGAGGAGATTCAAAATCAATGCGATATTTGAACCAACGGTCCAGGAATTTGGCAAAGAGGTAGGTGGGAGAGGAGATGAATGAAACCACGGGTCGCATCGGGGTATTGTTCTTATGCACTTTGGGCAGCCCGTAGAGGAGGGGGGTGTAGGGTTAGGAACAAGGAGGGTTTTTTTCAAAGCAGGAGTTTTGATAATAGCCTCACTCCTGTTGATGACACTCCTAACTTCCTTAACATGCTTAGGGAAGCTGAAATCTCCAGTCTTTTAGCACCACACTGCTGGAGGACTTCGGGGACCTTTGAAGCATAGGCGGATTTTTGCATCACCACAACAGCATTGCTCTTGTCAGCCTTAGTGACAATTAAATCTCCCTCCTTGATCTTCCTTTTTAAACCTTGGATCACTCTTTTTAATTTGTTATTCATACGAGGGAGGGGGTTATTGCGGACTATTTCAGCACAGACTTTTTGGGTATTAGAGTCAGCTTTTGCTGATCATCTAATAAACAGCGGGCACAGCTTCCGTGAGGGGTCGAAAAAACTCCTCCATAAGGAGAACTCCTACCGTAAACGCATCGCCCTCGAGTATATAGAGATAACGCGTCATCTCAACATCGATGACATTACTGGACTTAACTCGTACATTCCGGAAGATGACCTGATTGAACTGGTTTATGATTCACACCACGATTTCTCGTTTGGCCAATCTCAATACCTTGTTTCTCTCCTCCTTTTGTCAGTTGCTTTCATTTCAGTCCTGAAGATGGTTTATCAACCGAAAGCGCTGGTCGTTTAATTTTTTCTGCGGTTTGCATTGTTTACTTACCCTTCTGAGTATTCTTCCTTTCGCTAATACCATTTGCAAGATCTTAGTTTCGAAATCATTCATAAATACATTAGCGATGAGAGACGATAAAGGTCCTCCCATTGGTAGTCTGTCAGGGCGGCAGAAGTTTTTTCCCTCTTACCAGCACGCGCTTGTTGTTGCCATGTAAAAAAGTAACAACCGGTCACCTCTTGAGCTACAAATATTATGTTGCAGCGTAAAAACCATTTTGCGCGAGAGTCCTGCACTAGGAATCCAATCCTTCTTCCCGACGCTACCCCTTAGGGAATGTACCCAAACTACGTGACCATTTTGGGGGGGGGGGAAGTTGTCAAAATACCACGACAAGTCTCTGTGGGGGGTTTGGGGTTTGGTCACGTGGTCTAATTTTCTGGAAAATTTACCATTTTTAGAGCTGTAAAACTATTAAATTTTTTTAAAATCTTGTACAGAAAACACACTTTTTCCCGAATATAGCCTTCAAAATCTTGTAGACGTGACTACGTGATAATTAGTCGGGGGGGGGGGGTTCCAGTATATACTACGGGTGGACACGACCGGGGGGGTAAAAAGTCGGAAAATATGGATCACGTAGTTTGGGTACGTTCCCTTATATGAGGCGATGCTGGCTGGAACTTTCTTCACTCAGCTGAGTTCGCCAAGACGACTGCACCTTTTTAATTCGAAGTTTAAAAGGCTAAATTCTCATTAAAAAAAAAAAACTCAATTGATACAGTATACAGTATACCAGTGCTTCGAGGAATTATCTTTGCCGCAATGTTAAAATCCTGCTGCTATCTCAGAGGTTACTATAGTACTACCTCGGTTAAGCATTTTTGCAGGTGATCAAAAGTTTCAACTTCGTTACGTATACAAAGTGCGAATTAATTCCAAATACAGCTTTTACTAGTTTGGTCTAATCAAGCTACGAATATACATTCACAAACTTGAGACATTCTATCCCTTTCTTCACTCATTGTAAAAGTTTGAAATGAAACTGAAATTCTTGGAAAACTTTCGAAATTTTCCCGTAGCCCGTACTCGCGTACCTAACCTATCTTGAAATTTCAAAATCAATGAACAATTTTCATTCGTGAAGAGAGTCGCGTGCTTGGGTATGGTTGAGGTAACTTGAACGATACCTAGTTCCTAGGTATATTTAATACAATTTATAATATTTCGTCATGTATGACAACAGAAGTGAGTATAGAACATTATAAATAATGTAAAGAGTATTCGCGATATGACATAACAAGGAAAACTACACCGACTACCTATAAACGTAGGTACATACAGTCATAGAAACAAACCGACTAAATTTTCAACTTACACCTTCTGTTCCATATTCCGCCTCACTGCATGCCTTTAGCAATTAAGATTTCTCATAAATAAACTCATAACCGGTACTTGAATTGTATGGTGTCGAGATATTATCGCGATATTTTGCTACCCTATATTATACTCTCACACAAACCCATTTTTTTTTGTAAAGTATCCATTCAACTGCATAGTGCGCCGTGTGCATCAGTGTACGCAAAAACAATACGACATTATACAGGACTGATATTGTAATAAATTTGATATATTCGTACCGATAATTCTTTTTATCATAATATACTGTACACGTACAAATAATATAAATTTTCGATATGCGAATATTCATGCTTCAATTCGTGCCCTATGAATTGGCGACCACGGTACTTTGTATTTAAGGTATATAATTCACAGCAAAGGTCACCATAATACATACGAATTCATCTGCAATTAAATTCCTAGCTCTAATAGAGATGTGAAAGTGTAACCTTTACTACGTTCTGTGTCGTTTCATCGAACTAGAATGTGGTGTTCAAAGATAAAATAGGACTTTTCAAGCGTAAAAATAAACACGTGCCTTTTGTGAAGAATTTTATAGCGTAGAGTTCTCTGTTTATCAATACTCGAGAATAGATAGCGAGAAACTTCCAGTTCTGAAAGTTTTTGATGAATTCCTTTTAGAGGAGGAGAATAGAGAAGAGGCGACCGTGTCTCCTAGCAGAGAAAATCTGCATTCGACAAAGATAATGGGACCGCATTAGGTATCTAAAAATCCTAGAAGCGAAATGAGGAAGAGAGAGCGAGAAAAAAAAAGACTAATAGGACTAATTTGGTAACTGCCTGTGGCAGGAAAACAGTACGTTACTGCCGCAAAAGTATCGGCATAGGCAAATGGATATCGACAATTTAAACGAATCGGACGAATCGTTCGGAAATTAACTTCGTCGTTGCGACGCAGGAAATGCAACACTGAAGGCTGAAAATTTTTTACGTAATCCAACTTGGTACCCATGTAATTTATATTCGAAAGCTTTTACACAGCTTTTACGTACAATTCGTTTAATACCACGCGATACATTTCAAATACGAATTCCACCGCATCGCGCTCATTTTAGAATTTCGTTTTACTGTGGACCTGTGACAGTATTTGATTTTCTTTTTTCTTTTTTTTTGAAAACAATTTCCGAAGTTTATTTAATGTATTTTGTTCGGGTCACGTTGTTGAAGAGAACAACTTCAGGATAGTATGTTTTACATGTTTTCGAAGTGGTTGTGTTGAACGATAATTGGCTGTTTTGGGAATCTATGTCTGATGATGTGGGGGCGGCTCCGCATTCCCGGTTGAATTTATTGCCTAAGTTTGTAGGCTTACCAATTGAATAGTAATATTATGAGAAGAGAAAAAGGCGACAAAATAAGCTCGAGAAAGAAGCAGTCAGACGGTTAGTTGTAATTGATGATAACGCAATTGAAAAAATATATCTTCTTTCTTTCCTCGTCGATTTACCCACACAAAACTGCCCTAAGCGAACATCGGAAAATTGGCGATATCCGAATAGGGTAAAAATAGATCATCTCATCCATCGTTCGTCTAACGTGATTTTGGGATTTCACTTGTTTTTTTGCTTTGGCTTGGGGAGCTGAGAAAGATAACTCTTGAGTACATTGGAACAATCGTGAATTGTAAAATTGTTTTCGATATCGTCAAAATCAACAGATACTTCCTCTCTCCAGCAATTCTTTGATTGCATCATTCTTTCAACCGAAAGAACCTGTGAGAAGTAAAGAAACTCGCAGCCTACTTCTTTAGCTGCTTGAGGCAACTTCATTAACTGCGTTAATCGAGACAAACTGGAAAAATGTTCAATGGGAGTCTCTTTGTTCATACTTTTTCTAAATAATGATTAAACTCCGGTCCTCACCACCTTCGAAGTCGAAGCTAGAAAGTCCAAGGTTTTCCAAATTTCCCCCCATCAGATATAATTCGATATTCCAAGTTTTCGAAGTTTCTCTCGCATCACATAATTTCAAAAGTCGACATTTTTCAAGTTTCCCCTATCGTAACAACTCGATATTCATATTTTTCAAGTCCCACGTTTTTCCAGACGGCACGCGGCCTCTCTTTTCAAGTGACCCTCTTCCCATAGAACAGGTTCGCTGTTTAAACATTTCTGGTGTTCGCCGTCTTAACTTGATGAGAGGACAAAACCTAACCTAACCTAGCCATTGGAGAGTGACTTGGAAAAAATCAACTTTTTTTTCAAATCCCTCTTCTATCATACATAGCTCGTAGGTCGAAATTTTTCCAAGTCCCACGTTTTTCCAGCCGGTGACCGACCTTTTTTTTTACATTCCCTTTTCCCCTTAAAATGGTTGAATATTGAATCAAATACGGAGGGGAAGAAACTCTTTCTATCGTTATCAATTTTTTTCCTGATTTAAGTAACTGCCGAATCTTCGCATTTGGCAATTTTTTCTTCTCCGATAAATCACTTGTGTTACATGTGCTGCCGCCCATCCTCCATTGTCGAGTTTGCGCGAGTTGCGCGTGAATTAATTTTGTTTTCTCTGACACCGGTATTGACACTTTCGGGTATAACTTCAGTGTTGGAAGGATCTCCTCGGTGGAACCTCCTCCTCTTGGTAACCGCCAAGCTACAATGTCCCCAATCACGCAAACTTGAGCACACAAGCACCAGACACACTTTGGAACTAAGTCGCTATTAGATCCTTCTTCCTGCAGAGTGCTCTCTGTGGTGCGCAGGTTTTGAGTAGGCCATAGCTTGACTCTGCATTTGCTTATTCCATTCTGTGTTCATCTTCTTCTTCATGACTGTGGCTACAAATGCAGACATTTCGTGCCATGCTTAGCACAGTTGCTACCAGGCTACTCGGAGCAAGCGCTTCATGGACCTCCGCCAAAGTTTTATTTTGCTCACGCCTCTACGCCTCCCACTCAAGTAAGGTATTGATATCGCACCTTGCCTCCTCAACTTTCTTTAACTTCTCATGAAGGTACTTGTTGAAGCAGGCGTAGCTGCTCAACACCTGCGTGAGGTGAACGTATATCAACGCACGGGTCGTCCATAACCCTAGATCACTCTGAGCAATTTCTCGCTTTCTCTTCTCGACCAAGGAGTGCCCAGCCTCCTGCTTGACTCGTAAAGCCTCTTCATCAGTCTTTGTCGTCTTAAGACCGCACTACTCTCTCCTCAGGAAGGAACTCGATTGGTGGTAAATGTACTAGTACGCAGTGTGTAAACCCTAACACACCTTATTGGATCCTTTCCATCTCTTTCCTTCTATATAATATCTTTATGGAGTCACCCCATTCTCCAGTACAGCACTGAGAGAAACATTTAGTACATTTTAACCAGAATTCTGAGTAAAAGTACCTAATAATATTCTATTTTTCGGTGAATAATAACATAGATAGAGCTCGGAAGTTCGTGCACTATAAAATCCCCATTTGTGCAAGTAAAAGTGGAAAAAATGCAGTAAAAACGTGCAGAAAAAATTGAAAACATGCAATATAATTTCAAAAGATCAGTTTCTCGGTAGTACGGAGAACGGTTGAAAACTTCGGTGATTAAAGCGTCGTTGTAAGTCGATCGATTTAAAACTGTAAGCTCGTGGTGTTGCTGATGCCTCGTTACTTCAATGCTCTCGAGGGTGAGTCTTTTCCTATGACTGTTCTCAATATGTAGAATTTTCTCATCACCACCTGAGTGATTCGAATCCAGGAGGTGTTCGGCAAAGGCTGATTTCGAGGGAGTATCATTGTAGAAGGCGTCGACGTGGTCTGAGATCCTCACTCGAAAGGCTCTGACACATTCGCCGATGTAGACAGCAGGGCAGTCTCAGACCGAAGGAGGTAAACACCACTCTTAGACAAGGGAGGGACTGCGTCTTTGCCATTAGACAGTAACCTACCAATTTGGAGGTAAGGGTAGAAGGTTGGTTTCAAGACGTCGGTTTTGACTAAGTTAGCGAGGGTGTTAGTAAGAGGAGGGAGGTAGGGAAGAGAGACGCATTTCGTCCTCTTCTTCCGATCCTGGGAAGAGACTAGCGTGGTGGTCTTGCTGAGGGTGACCTTGGTCATCTTCTTCCTAACCATCCCATCGATGTCGATATGGATTTCGTTTTTGGAAGCAATGTACTTGATTATCGCTAGCTCATTGTCAAAACATTGACGTGTCAGGGGGACGGAAACCAACCGGTTGATGAAGTGATGGTAAGCGGCCAGCTTATGGGGGAGGGGGCAGAAGGAGGAGCCGTGGACGGTGGCATCGGTGGAGGTGGGCTTACGGTAAATACTGTAGGTGTAACCTTTATCCTCGAGGTGGATATTGAGGTCGAGGAAATTTATTTTTGCTCCACCGATCTCAACAGTGCATTCAATGCTAGGGTACAAACCATTCAAGTAGGTGAGGAACGTTAGGATGAGTTCATTAGGGCCACGCCAGATGCATAGGACATCGTCCATATAGCGGCGTCAAAGGGCGATGTGGGCAAGAAGAGGATGATCAGATTGGAAGAGCTCAGACTCAAATCTGTCCATGAAAACCTCAGAAATGAGGGATCCCAGAGTTGATCCGATGGGGATACCTATGTCAGCAGGAAGGCTATATACCAGTTGGTTAAACTGGCAGACATTAGGGGTGAGGCAGCATTGAAGGAGGCGGAGGTATTCATCAGTGAAATGCTTGGGGACCGCAGCCTCTTGTAATAGTTTCTCGATGCGCTCACAAGTAGGTCCGAGGGGTACATGAGGGAAGAGGCCTTTGACGTTAAAAGAGATAAGAATCTTCCGGTGGGGGGGGGGGGTTTGAGTTTACACCGAGATTAGCTCAAGTGAGTTTTTAATTGAAAGAGAGGGTTGGAAGCCGGTGATATTTTTGAACCATTGGTCAAGATAATATTTGGATAATGGATATAAGGGGGAGGAAAGGTAGGACACTACCGGGCGCATGGGGACCCCTCTTTGTGGAGCTTAAGGAGTCTGTAGATCCGTGGGACAGAGGGGTTGGGCACTAAAAGTGCCTTCTTAAGGGGTTCCTTGTCTAATAAGTGTTTACCTTTGTTGATGGCGCTGCGGATCTGTTGGTTGTACGTTGCGAAATTGAATTTTGGATCGACTTTGGTGCTGATAGACGCGAGGCAAGCAATCATTTTGGAGTTGTTATCCGGGCGGTCCATGATGACGACGGTGTTGCCCTTGTCAGCTTTTGTCAGTACAAGGTGCTGGTCGGCAATTTTCTACCGGAGGGTCACGAGAGGTGATTTCCGGTTATCCTTAATTAGGAGGAGGCGTGTTGTGGATCACTTCTGCAACTCGCGACACCAAATCAGAAGGGCTGAATGACACTGCTGGAGCCAGAGCGGTGACAATGCTTTCTTTAATGCCTTTGTCAGATGTTGGCCTGACCGTATGTTTTAGGCCTTTCCGGAGGAGCTCAGCTTCTTCTTCGTCCAGGCGTGCGCTGGAGGCGTTGACAAGACGCGTATGGAAATGGTGAGGGGGCTGGCTGTCATTATGCTCGGATAATCTGGCGCTGGATGAACGTAGATTTTGAATTTTCTTAAGTTTCAGTTCTCTGAGTTCCATCTCGTGGTCCTCCCTATCCTCTTCTGTCCTCCTGAAGAACTCATCTAGGACATCAGTAGGGGTGAGTTTGGCGAGTCTGAGGTGACAATAATAAAGACGCTTCGTAGAGCGGTTGAGGCACCCCTCCACCGATGCCACCGTCCACGGCTCCTCCTTCTGCCCCCTCCCCCATATGCTGGCCGCTTACCACCACTTCATCAACCGGTTGGTTTCCGTCCCCCTAACACGTCAAGGTTTTGACAATGAGCTAGCGATAATCAAGTACACTGCTTCCAAAAACGAAATCCATATCGACATCGATGGGAGGGTTAGGAAGAAGATGACCAAGGTCACTCTCAGCAAGACCACCACGCTAGTCTCTTCCCAGGATCGGAAGAAGAGGACGAAATGCGTCTCTCTTCCCTACCTCCCTCCTCTCACTAACACCCTCGCCAACTTAGTCAAAACCGAAGTCTTGAAACCAACCTTCTACCCTTACCTCCAAGTTGTTAGGTTACTGTCTAATGGCAAAGACACAGTCCCTCCCTTGTCTAAGAGTGGTTTTTACCTCCTTCGGTCTGAGACTGCCCTGCTGTCTACATCGGCGAATGTGGCAGAGCCTTTCGAGTGAGTATCTCAGACCACGTCGACGCCTTCTACAATGATACTCCTTCGAAATCAGCCTTTGCCGAACACCTCCTGGATTCGAATCACTCAGGTGGCGATGATAAAATTCTACATATTGAGAACAGTCATAGGAAAAGACTCACCCTCGAGAGCATTGAAATAACGAGGCATCAGCAACACCGCGAGCTTACAGTTTTAAATCGATCGACTTACAACGAAGTTTTCAACCGTTCTCCGTACTACCGAGAAACTGATCTGTTACATGAGAGTATTATTCGATGATGTAATTACTTCTTTCTCACGTTTCTTCTTGTTCTTCGCTCCCTTATACACTGTATTTGTAACCCTTCTATTTCATTTTCAGTTGAGTTTTTATTCTGATGATCGCAGGACGCCGAAAGCGCTCAATATATAGTGTGGTAGATCGTGTCAATTGTTTTAATTTTGTCACGTCGTTACTAGCCCAGCGGGAATTAGCAATCTCTTCAAACGATAGTCATTATGTACCGCAACCTCGAAACCGAACTCAAAATTACATTTACCTGTCGACAAAAATGAGTCTGCTCAATTTGGACCAGTATTCGCCTGTTTATGGTGCCATATCGAACGAAGAAAAAAGTATAAGTTCCTAACTGGTCGACGTATATCGCAATATATTTCTGCGTAGTTTGGTCTTCACCAAATCGACGTATTATACAGATATTCCAAACCGAAACTTACTTATATTTAAGAGGAAAATAGACGCAATTGATCGTACACCATTTCAATCAAAGAATAGTGAAGAGATCCTATCCCGGAAATGCAGCCATAGTAGCGTGTGAAAACAAACATGGCACCATAAACAGGTGAATACTGATCCAAATTGACCAGTAATTTATTTCCTGCTCTTTTTCCACCAGTAAATTTGAACTTTGTCTATTTTCCAGTCTATTTTTACAGATAGGAATACTGGTAGAAAACGATCGCTACGGTACTTCAATGTTGAGAAAATTCAAAAATTGAACCAATTTTGTTATATTTTTTAGTTCATATTATGTACCATTATAGTCCACCTTTATTTTTCGAAGTCTATGCCAGATCAATACATTCTTACCAAGTCACGAAACTCGTAGGAAATGACCAACTCCTTGCTTATTGGTTAGTAGTTGGTGGGCCTCCTGGGAACACCTCCAATCTCGTCAGAATGGTCTGACAATGGTTCGACACTGACCGGATCATCACTGAAACACACTCCTCGTTGTAGAAACATTAATGAAGCAATAGAATTATGGTCCGACACTGGCCCAACACAGACGTGTTCCAACGAGATCGGAGGAGTTCCCAGGGACAGGGGCCCACGATTGGTCAATCGACCGATGTGAACTCCCAGGAAGCACTCCGGAATTGTAAAGCTTTGAGGATACCAAAGTTTGCATTACTGTTTTTGCTGAGATTGGGTTCCTCCTGTGGTGTGCCATTTTCCATTTCTGTTACTTCGTTCTCATCCAAAAAACCTTAGAGAACAGATTGAGTACTGAACATAATACATATACCCGTTAATGAAGATCCAAGTTACCATTGACTGACGCAGAGAAAAAACAAATTCAATTCACGCACTCTATAAGTTGTCCGATTGAGTTGAAATTCTTATTACACAAAGAGGCGAGAGTGCTGAAATCTATCCATCTGGCGGCTATTCTAAACAATCGTTCCAAGGACCTCCCTGTCAAAGCGTGAAACTACTCTTTATTAAGGGTAATTAATTTGTCATCATCCGAATTCTTGAAAGTTTCTCTCAAGTTGTACTGTCTTTTAATTTTCTCATCTCGTTTCAACATGAAGTGGTTTTCTATTGATAAATAGCCTTAGGATCTCAAGAAATAAGAATAATTTTCCTGAAGTTACAATAGTTGCGTTATGATGAAGGAGAGAGTCTTGAGATATTCGAAGAGTAGAACTTTGGTGTGAAGTGAAAATCGGCAAAATGAGTAAAATACCCGTAAGTATATAAGAATTGGTAAACGAAGGCGGGTAAGCGGGAGAGCCATTTCAATGAGGCATTAAAATTCAGCGAATAAGTCTTGAGCTGTTGACGATGTTAACAAACTCCAAAACATAGCACGTTTTCAACCTTTAATTTTTAAAAGCTGTTCTAATTATATTACTCAGGGAAAAAACCGAGAGTGAAACGTATTTATCTGTAACAACTTCGAGATTCATTGTAGAGAAAAACAACAGATCGTTCTTTCTTTTAATTAATTAAACTTCGAACTAATTATTCACCCCCTCGGAATACCGGAGTAAACTTCTTCAAGAAATTCGTACGACTAATAACGATAATCTATTTTCCAATAGTTTACGCAAACGCTCATAAAAAATCTGTGATTACAATTGCTTTTTGAAATTTACGACCTGCGCATTCTAATTGGAAAGAAATGTGCAGGGAGAAAGTCGAATCTCATACGTATACGAATCGAAATTAGTTTCACAATAAGACAATCTTTTATGATGGAAGTTTTTTTTTTTTTTCCTTTTATTTATTTCTTCCGCTTGTTTCATTACGAAAAGTTTTATTTGTTAGACGCTATAAAATAAGAGAAAATTTCTAAAATTCGAGGTGACATATTTCGTGCTCTCATCGATTTTGAATTTACTACGGTTTTCTTTCTTTCCTTCTTTTTTTTTCTTTCAGAGGGAACGGTGAGACGACAATAATTTGAACTGCCTACCGAATTAAAGGGTAGTTTCTGAAAATTCGATGGTGTTATATTGTGGAGTAGTTTTTGTAAGGGCAATATATCTTTCAATGACAATTTTTTCAACTTGGATTCACGAGCATAAGCCTGTCAAAAAGTATTCCACAAATAATTGAGAAGCTCTGTGTGTCGACTTTGAAAATTCTGCGAGTTTGAAGGTGTTTTTTGGAGGTCAAGTGGTCATAGTTTACTGGCAACGTCCTGGAAATCTTTTGTTTACTCAAGTTTATAGAAAAATAAAGCCTATGGAGTGAAAAAATCTAACTGCCATGTCGTGGGACAGTATTGTGCTATGTATTTCCAAATACTTTTGTAGAAGTATAATTTCCATTACTCTTTTGAGAAGCGGTGATTCGAAATATCACAATAATTTACTCAACATTACATTTTGATGAATTTAGAAATTCGTGCGAGATCAGTTCTTGTTGCAAACATTCCTATACTTTTTTTTTTTTATTATTATTACTAATTTACAAGCTGCTAGCGGGGAGCTGGGTCAAGTTGGGGCAGCAGAAGATGTGTTGAACGAATTGGGAGTTCAGATTCGCAATGAGGGTATGAGAGAGGCATGAGATAGGTGTGTGAGTCTGGTGTGGCCGATTCTGTGACGGGTGATGACTATTTCCTCTCTGCGTTTCAAGAGATTTGAAGAGTCCCACGGGATGGGAATATTTTTAATTTGGGCTATAGTTTGTTTGAGTGTGATTTCAGATTAGACCAATGAGTGAACCATGCCGGAAGGTGTTGGAAGACGAGGCAAGCGTTTAAGGTCGCGAATTATTCTGGGTGGAGTAAAGAGCCAAGGAGGAATTGAGGGAACGATATGGTTAAGACAGTGGAACTTCAAGGGGTGTGCTAATGGGAACATAGGTTGGTCATGGAGTTTTGGTTGTGGTGAGGGTGGAATATACGATGGTGGACGGAGATTTGAGGATAGTGCAGGATGGTTGTGAAGACGTTGAACTAGTTCAACCAATCCTTCATCGGGAATGTACCAGTCAAGTACAGTTAAGTTGTCTCCGTGTAGACGGCGAATTATCTCAGTATTTTCTAAAAAGAATCTCTCTGTGGAAGAGGGTTTCGGACTCCTCCCTAAAACGGTGACCTCAGGTGATTAGATGGTCAGTAAAGGGCGATTTTCCCACGCCTTTCTATGTTCAGACACCCTGATCTTAAGCTGACGACCGGTCTTGCTAACATAAATACCATTACAGTTCCTATAAGGTAAACGTAAGACTCCACTCTTTTCTAGAGGTGGGGCAGGATCTTTCAACCTAACAAAAAGTCCTTTCACTGTCGTAGGGTTGTAGAAAGCAGGGTGGAAAAAAACGGGACAACTTTGCAGAGAACTTCCCCAGATAAGGAAGTCTGATCCAACGCTTCCTACTATTGCGGCTTGAATCGCGGGGGAGGGAGGTAGTGGAATTAAGGCATTGCCGCGTAATCTTTCTAAGGACTATAAGGTCGATATCCAAGTTGACCTCAAGTATTTTATAGTAAGGAGCTCTTTTTGGAAAGCCGACTGACTCAACGGGATGTGGGTCAGTCGATGAATAAAGCTGTTGAACGGAGTTATCTTATGGGCGACAGGGCAGGATGACGAACCGTGGACATCGATATCGGTCGAAGTATCTTTTCTATATAAAGCAAACTCATGGAGCCCATCTCTCCCTGCGACAGTTAGGTCCAAGAAGTTAATAGAAGAGTCTCGAACTTCTAAGGAAAATTTAGTGGAGGGATATTGTACATTTAGATACTTGAGGTACTCACTAAGGAGATCTTGAGGGCCGGCCCACGTACATAGTACGTCATCTACATACCTGTGCCAATAATGAACAAGATTCAAGAATACTTGGCCCGAGGAAAACAGGTCAGCCTCAAACTTAGACATAAAGTCCTCTGAAACGAAGGAACCAAATATGGGAATACCAACCTCCTCAGGAAACTCGAAAAATTTCCCATTAAATTTACAGAAATTAGAGGACCAGCAAACATTAAGTAAATCAAAATTCCCATAACTCCTCGTAGGGAGTATCGGGTTGAAAGAGAAGGTCGCCTGTATGTTGAATAGTAGCCGCTTTAGCCGAATATACCGACCACGTCAAAAGAACGTAGGGTGGTGCCTAGAGAAACTATTTCGTCCTTACCCTTATCAGCTGAGGAAAACGAATTTTTCACGGAGTAAGAAGACTCACACTCAATGCGAGGTTTGAACTACCGGTCGAAATATTTGGCGAGAGAGTAAGCGGGCGAAGAGGTGTAAGAAATGACAGGTCGCATCGGGGTACCTTTTTTGTGTTCCTTAGACAACTCGAAAAGTGGATATATGTGAAAGATAGCTGGTATTATCTTGTCTCTTTCTATTCTGTCAGTCGTAGATTACGGTCCTTATTATACAGTCGTACGATAGTTTACGATAATGTTCATGTGTGAATGTGTCGTGATTATTCATTAACATTCAACTCGTCGATGTATTTGTACTGACATCTTTTTTTAGTTCATATGATCCTTTCCACGAGTGCAGTCGCATTATAATACCTACGTAATCTCACACAACTTCCCTCCGTTAACGAAGTGTTCTTTATACGAGCGTTGTTTAACCAGGTCTTCGATTCACCTCAAGGTACGCGCGATTTTTATCTCCGGCTCATAGCTTTCCACCAGTGTCGTAGCGCTAGCGGAAGTCAACACGGTTTTCTACACGAAGAGATTCCATATTTACCTCCAAAATTATTTCCTCAACTTCCGCTTCATCAGGTAATCTCCGAAAGTCCGTCTCCGCCGCGTGGACATTCTCCGTCTCCTGTAATGGCCGCCTTCGACCCTGAACATCCCGGGTTGTATGTACCCTTATTAGATTTTCGCCGCACTGTGCTGGAAGTTCGAGGGATTCAGTTTTCCGTCAAAGCCGTGCGCGATCAAACGATCGCGGTACTCAATCGACTACTACAGTCCGGTGTACCGTGGAGCGACGCACCGAACGGTTATTTGGTGGATGTCATGGCCTCTACAATCGCCAGTATTCTCACACGCGTCATAAACGCGCTGGACCTCAGTGAACGAAAGGGGAGAAATATGCTGGCATCTTACAACGATCGTTCCGTTTGCTACTTTAAAGGTATGATGGAGATAATAAGGATTCTCTCACAGCCCACCTCAGTCACCGCTTCAGTTTACGGTATTTACGTAAAAGCGTAAAATGTTCAGTTTAATTATAATTTTTGTAAAAATTTTTGATTTTTTTTTCATACTAAAGCTTCGGGTGCTGTTTCCTGAAGGCTAACGAAAGAATAAAAAAGGTATGTAATTTTGTGTTTTAGCAAATTTATAAAATCACGTGTTATTTTCTCTATTTCTTTAGTTATTTTAAACCAAAAATGAAAAAAAAACTTTTTATCTTCGCTTGAGAATGGTTGTTTAATCGAAAGTACTCGCGACTCGTACAATTTTCTGCGTCTTTTGTAGCTTTCCTTCAGTTTACTCGTTCAAGTATTGTGGAGTGTTTTTTCCATTATTTGCGCAAATGCGGTGTATTTACGGTTCCTTTACTCGACATTTCGTAAGCAAGGGTTGTCTTATTCGTCGCAAATTTGGTTTCTACGTCAGTCAGTGCCTAAAGTTACGGTTGAAACCTAGTTTTGTGAGTTCCGGTTCTATTCCGACTGCAAATATACCACCGAAAAATAGGAAAAATACATGGCCGAGAAATTGATCAGATCTGAGCTTTGGAGATGGTATGGACAGCATAATGTGACCACTAGACTGAACCTCTTTGTACATTCAAGGCTCTCTTACTTCATCCATCATGTGAGTTAGAACCATTTATTCGATCTGTTAATGACAATTGTCGTCTATTTGAGGCTAACCTTCGAGGCTAAGAAAAACAAAAAGATCTCCCTTTTGGACCAAAACCGTCAAGGGAGGTGTTACTGACCCTGGTACAGTTCAAGAAATCCAGCCCCGTATAATGAATTGCTGTCGGGTAGAGTTTACTCTATGTTGGAGAAAGGTTTGAAGTTCATCCTACCCCCCATCAACAATGATGATGGCCTGGCGACTGTTGTCGCCGATTTAACTGTTAAGATTGGACCCGGTGTCAATACTCAAAAAACGTGTGCTGATCTAGTGCGCAATACTCGACTTCAGAGAGGTGACAAATGGTCTGGGGAAGAAGCTCAGGAGGGGAGATCTATTCTTACAGAAGCAGATAAAACGGATGCTATAGTCGTAGTGAGAAGTCTATTACTTTATCTTCACCAGTCCCTAACTATGTCAAAGAGGTTTGGAGTGTTATTACAAAAGTACTATTATCATTATAACAGGTCTTCGGTAAAGAGATGGCTGCTTGAATCTAATTTAGTGCCTCCCCTCCTCTGCGAGTTGTCTAAGACACACAAAACGGTACCCCGATGCGACCTGTCGTTTCTTACATCACTTCCCCTACTTACTGTCTCGACAAATAATTGGACCGGTGGTTTGAATCTCGCATTGAGTTTAAGTCTCCTTACTCCGTAAAAAATTCGCTTTCCTTAGCTGATAAGATCAAGAACCTAATATTTTTAAAGCGAAAGGAAGAATACTTCGAAAGGGAGAGTAAATAACGCAAACCGCAGAAAAAATTACGCTTTCGCTCAATAAACCATCTTCAGGACTGAAATGAAAGCAACTGACAAACGAAGGAGAGAAGCTAGAGAGAAACCGTAGTGTGAATCATAAACAAGTTCAATCAAGCCACCTTCCGGAATGTAAGAGTTAAGTAC
Organism: Aspidiotus rigidus; assembly: GCA_035079385.1. Taxonomy (NCBI): domain Eukaryota; kingdom Metazoa; phylum Arthropoda; class Insecta; order Hemiptera; family Diaspididae; genus Aspidiotus; species Aspidiotus rigidus. The sequence goes on along the minus strand of JAVHKY010000015.1, from coordinate 721,262 downwards.
AGTAATGCCATTGGTGTTGAGATGACGCATTATCTCTATATGCTCGAAGGCGATGCGTTTACGGTAGGAGTTCTCTTTATGGAGGAGCCTTTCCGATCCCTCACGAAAATTGTGGCCACTGTTTATTAAATGATCAACAAAAGGTGACTCCTCCAAATGTCCCTTATTCCAAGGCTTTGGATGCTCAGCTACTCTCACTTTCATTTGGCTGCTGGTCTTGCCAATGTAAAAGTCTTCACAATCCCCACATTCCATCTTATAAACACCGCTCCTCTCATCAGTGGGTATGGCGTCCTTCAGTCTCACAAACAACCCTTCAACTGTGGTCGGGTTGTAAAAAGCTGGTCTGAAACTAAAGGGGTGGTGGGTCCGACCCCATTGGAGGGAGAACTTCCCCAAGAAAGGAAGACTGATCCTGCGCATACGACGATCACGGATCGTGTCTCTGGGGAGGGAGGTGGTGGAATCAAGAATGCTCTTCGTAAGTCTCCTCCGAACCATCACGTCAACGTCGACATTGACCCCATTCACTCTGGCAAAATGTTTTATTGTGAGTAATTCTTTCTTGAAGGCAGCCTGACCCAAAGGAATACAATGAGTCAGTCTGTGAACTAGGCTATTGAAAGCAGCCATCTTATGAGCAACAAGACAGAGCGAACCTCCGTGGATTAAAACATCGGTCGTAGTATAATTCCTGTATATTTCAATTCATGGATACCGTCTACTACAGATATACATAAATCTAAAAGTTAGTGGAAGATACCCCTAAAATTTTATGGGAGGGTACCAGGAGTTGAGATACCTCAGAAACTCACCAAAGAGATCTGAGGGACCAGTCCATCCGCATAGAACGTCATCAACGTGCCGGTGCCAATGCTGAATATGATTAGGTAACACCTGGTTCGAGGAAAAGAGTCAAGTTTAAACTTAGACTTGAAAATTTCGGAGATGAAAGAGCCTAAAGGTGACCCAATAGGGATCCCTACTTCATCAGAGAACTCGAAAAATTTCTCTTCGAATTTACAATAGTTGGGGGACCAGCAAATATTTAGGGGATCAATAAATTCTTGAAACTCATTATGATGAATGTTATCCTTCACAAGAAGCTCACCCATACGCTGGATAGTAGCCGCCTTAGGAATATTCGAGAACAAACCAACAACATGAAACGAGCAGATGGTCGTTCCAGGGGAAAGACTTACATCTTTCAGGACGTCAGTTAAAAAGGCCGAGTTCGAGACCGAGTGAGGAGATTCAAAATCAATGCGATGTTTGAACCATCGGTCCAGGAGTTTGGCAAGGAGGTAGGTAGGAGAGGAAATGAAAGGGATAACGGGCCTCATCGGGATATTATTCTTATGCACTTCGGGTAACCTGTAAAGGAGGGGGGAGTGGGGTTAGGATCAAGTAGGGCTTTTCTTAAACGAAAAAACGAATACTCCAAGGGGAGAGTAAACAAATGCAAACCGCAGAAAATAAAAACGAAGGGAGCGCTTTCGGTTAAACAACCATCTTCAAACCTGAAATGAAAGCAACTTCTGGCGGATTCGTTTAATTAGGGCTTTTCTCATAGCTTGAGTTTTGATAATAGCCTCACACTTGTTGATACACTCCTAACTTCTTTAACATGCTTAGGGAAACCGAAGTCTTCACTCTCTTTAGCACCAAATTGCAGGAGCAGTTCGTGGACCTTACGAGCATAGGCGGATTTCTCCATCACCACAACAGCATTGCCCTTGTCAGCCTTAGTGACGATTAAATCTCCCTCCTTAATCTTCTTCTTTACACCTTGGATCACTCCTCCCAATTTGTTACTCATGCGAGGGAGGAGGTTATTGCGGACTATTTCAGCACAGACTTTCTGGGTATTAAAGTCAGCTTTTGCTCATCATCTAATAAACAGCGGCCACAACTTCCGTGAGGGATCGAAAAAACTCCATAAGGAGAACTCCTGCCGTCTCTATCATGATTTTCGCTGATGTGATAGTTGCCGTCTCTCTTTCTTTTCGTTGAGTCGCTTTTCATCTTTGCTTGAGAATAGTTGTTTAACCGAATTTAGCTTTCCTTCAGTTTACTCTCTCGAGTATTGTGAAGTGTTTTTTCCATCATTTCTGGCCGTAACTTAGTGGACCAAATCGATTCGTATTATTTAAGACCAAAATGGAATCGTTGTGTGAAACCTTCGCGCAACGTTCGTCACTCTAAATTGAATTGGTATTTAATAGTAGGTGGGTGCTTTTTTATTCTCTCTTTGAGACCTGGTTTTACCGCACGAGTCAACCGAACCCCTCCAACCGTAAATGCTCGATTTCGGGTTACGTTAACCCGAGGTTAGAAGCTAACTCGTGTTTCGTAAAACAATCCCAGACAATTTTCCAAGTACATTAGAAGATATGAAAGGAACAAGTTGGCGAAAAATTTTTATCAAACAGACGACGCGAAGTCGGTTTATTTTGAAGAGAGGAAAGAACCTTAAACGATTACTGCAAATAAACGCGCGGTTTCGTTACAGTCACTTCTGACGTTTTTCTGAAAGGATGAAGAAAACGTAATTTAAGAAAACCTCGCTTGTTCTAATCTTTACATCATTATAATTAACGCGCTTTTTCCTTCTGAAAACTCTAAAATTTTTCGCTTCTCTCTTTCTCTTTTCTCGTTGTAAATATTTTACTTTTCGTGAAATAATGCATTTTAAAGCTTTTTGTTGAATAATAATAAGAGAATTCGTTATCACAACAGGCGTATATACTCCAATTAAATTACTATTATCAGTATAACCGCGAAACGATTATATTTGGGCCTATATTTTATACTTTTTAATTAATGTGGCGGAAAGATTACGATAATGTGAAAATTTTCGTTTTAATAGACCTGGCTGATGTCAACGAACGAAACCGACTCGACAAGATGAAAAATATTTTTCGTTTAATAATGACAACAGGAAAGGGTGTAACATGCGTTGATAGTCTTACCCCCGCAACACTTGAAAAATGTTTAGAAGATATCGGATACAGTCTGGGGACAAAAACGTACTATTTTTCATTTCCTCAGTTTCTGCACGAGTGTTTACTTTCCTTCACCTTTCGGTTCACGATCTTCTTGTTTCTTATACTTCCGCGGTAAGATGTTCATTCGATTTCATTCGTACTAAGATTATAAATTGTTTTTTTTTTTTCACTCTCTCTTCTTCTCTTTGTCATTCGTCACGTGTGCCAACGCCCGCCAGTGTTTGCGAAGAAACCAAAAAACAAAAAGTACTCAATAAATGCAGGAAGTTTGTTCCCAAATTTACGAGTGAAACTGTTTGCGGAATTTATATTCAGTAGGTGGAAGTACATTTCTTCAATAAATAAAATGTTACTTCATTCTCAGGAGAGCGAAACCCCGACCGAGTAATGATTATAATATATTTGGTTCGAAGAAAAATGATACTGGAACCTACATTGGTACCTTAGAGAAATGGACAAATTTGTGGGTACAGAATCTAATTTTTGACGTATTTGGAAACAGGATTACGGTGAGTATAAACCGAAGAATTGACGGCCTAGAGCGACTTCAGTTGTAGGACGGAAGAGTTAAAAATCAGTATCTTCGATTGAAAACAGTTACTGCATATCATATTGTAAAAACCATTTTTTTCTTGTTCATTTTACAAGCTCTTGGATGCACTCGAGTTATTTATTTATTATTTTTTTTTTTCGATTTCTATTTTCATTAGCGGAGAACCCGCTATCCTTTTTTGTTGGGGGTACTTCCAGGAATTGTTCGTCCGCGAGCGCGGTTGATGACATCACGGACAGGGGAGGGGGGACATGGAAAAATTCCGACCTCCGAGCTATACATGATAGAAGGGGGACTTGGAAAAATTTTGACCTTCTAGCCATATATGATAGGAAGGGGTCGCGAAAAGACGAATACTCCGAAGGGAGAAAAAACCTTGCAAACCGCAGAAAATACAAAACGACGAGCGCTTTCGGTTAATAAACCATCTTCAAGCCTGAAATGAAAGCAACTGACGAACGGAGGAGAAGAACAAGGTATTAAGATTGGCTAAACGAGAAATCACGGTGTGAATCATAGACCAGTTCGATCAGGCCATCCTCCGGAATGAACGAGTTGAGTACAGTGATACCGTCAGTGTTGCGATGACGCATTATCTCTATATATACTCAAGGGCGATGCGCTTTCGATACGAATTCTCCTTATGGAGGAGCTTTTCGGATCCCTCACGGAAGCTGTGGCCATTGTTTATCAAATGATCAGCGAAAGCTGACTCCCCTAAGCGTCCCTTCTCCCAAGACTTCAGGTGCTCAGCTACTCTAACTTTCATTTGGCGGCTGGTCTCACCAATATAAAAGCCTCCACAATCCCCACATTCCAACTTATGAACACCACTCCTCTCATCAATCGGTATGGGGTCCTTCAGTCTCACAAACAACCCCTTAACTGTTGTAGGGTTGTAGAACGCGGGTCTGAAACCAAACGGGCGGAGGGCCCGACCCAATTGGAGGGAGAACTTCCCCAGAAAAGGGAGACTGATCCAACGCAACCGGCGATCACGGATCATTTCTCGGGGGAGGGAGGTGGTGGAATCAAAAATGCTCCTTGTAACTTTCTTCCGAACCATCACGTCAACGTCGACATTGACCCCATTCACTCTAGCCAGGTGTTTTATTGTGAGTACTTCTTTCTTAAAAGCGGACTGACTCAACGGAATACGATTAGAATAATATAGTCTCCCATCTGAGTCTGACGAGAACATAGTAACTGATGTCGGTGAATCCCCATTTCCTAATTCTAATTCATCTTCCATCATTTCGGAACTGTTTACAATATATAAGCACAGTCAGTCTGTGAACTAGGCTTTGAAATGCAGCCATCTTGTGAGCAACAGGACCGAACGAACCACCGTGGACTAAAATATCGGTCGTAGTATCTTTCCTGTAAATTCCAAACTCATGGATACCGTCTATAATAGAGATCGATAAATCCAAAAAGTTAATGGAAAATACACCTATTTCCAACGTAAATTTGATGGAAGGGTACCAGGAATTGAGATACCTCAGAAACTCACCAAGGAGATCTGGGTGACCAGTCCAGGTACATAGAACGTCATCAACGTACCTGTGCCAGTAGTGAATATGATTAAGTAACACCTGGTTCAAAGAAAAAAGGTCAAGTTCAAATTTAGACATGAAAACTTCGGAGATGAGAGAGCCTAAAGGTGATCCAATAGGGATCCCTACTTCATCGGGGAACTCGAAAAATTTTCCTTCAAATTTGCAGTAGTTAGGGGACCAGCAGGTATTCAGAAGATCGAAGAATTCCTGAAGCTCATTGTGAGGAATGTTGGCTCTGATGAGTAGCTCACCCATCCGCTGGATAATAGCAGCCTTGGGAATATTCGGAAACAAACCAACAACATCAAAAGAGCAGATGGTCGTTCCCGGGGGAAGACTTACGCCCTTCAGGACATCAGTTAAAGAGGCCGAATTCAAAACCGAATGAGGAGATTCAAAATCAATGCGATTTTTGAACCATCGGTCAAGGGATTTGGCAAGGAGGTAAGTGGGGGAGGAGACGAAAGAAACAACGGGTCGCATCGGGGTATTGTTCTTATGCACTTTAGGCAGCCCGTATAGGAGGGGGGGTGTTGGGTTAGGAACAAAGAGGGTTTTTTTCAGAGCAGGAGTCTTGATAATAGCCTCACTCCTGTTGATGTCACTCCTAACTTCTTTGACGTGCTTCGGGAAGCTGAAATCCTCACTCTCTTTAGCACCACACTGCTGGAGTACCTCGTGAACCTTGGAAGAATAGGCGGATTTCTCCATCACCACAACAGCATTTCCCTTGTCCGCCTTAGTGACGATTAAATCTTCCTCTTTAATCTCCCTCTTTAATCTTCCTCTTTAAACCTTGAATCACTCCTTCCAATTTATTACACATGCGGGGGAGGGGGTTATTGCGGACTATCTCGGCACAAACTTTCTGGGTATTAAAACCAGGGCCAATCTTAACAGCAAGATCCGCAACAACATTAGCCAAGGTTTCATCTTTCTTAAGGGGAGGTAGACTAAATTTCAAACCTTTCTCAAGGAGGGCTGTTTCATCACCATTGAACACTACCTGACTATTATTTAGGAGGAGGGGGGATGGAATTTATGAACGTCGACACGACCCTTCCTCAACCACATCACCATTAACCTTCATTAGAGAAGACAACTTCTTATTTTTCTTCTCCCTCAATTTCACCTCAAACTTCCGACACTTTAAATTGACGTACCGCATAAAGTAATCAAACTCAAGGGGGAGGAGCGTACCGGAGTATTAGTCTTTTCGCGTTTATTATGGATAGCCGTAACTTAGAGGAACGGATTCGTTTAATTGAGAACGTTTCTGATTCGTTTAATAGGAAGGGGACTTGAAAAAATTACTACCTGCGAGCTATATATGATAGGACGGGGACTTGGAGAGACGACGGCTTCCTTGAAATTGCAGCGCGTTCAAGTTGTCACGTCATGATTTTAGGACTTCGAAAACTTCAGGTTCTAGGGGACTCGGGACAGCGGGCTACCCGCTGCCATTGCAGGATTGCAGTCCTGCAATGGCATCTAATTTTTTTCCCCATCTTCTTTATTCCAAAAACATGACACACGAGTAAACATCACGGTTTTTTCTTTAATGATAGCAAAATAAGTAACACATAAATAATACAAGGAATAATCAACAAATAGCCACAACCAAATCTTGGAACGAACTGAACTCTTTTTCGATCGTCGTCTCGAATCTCAAGTTTCCAGCTAAAATCCTCGGCTACCTTTCACTCGGTGAAAGTTAGGAAAAACAAAGAAAAAGGGTAAAAAAGGTTGCTTATGGAGTTACAGGTAGCACATTTAGAATCAGTGCAATCTCTCGGAATCTATCGAGAGGATTTAAGCACGGGTCATGAGCTTGATGGTGAATTGATTCTTATCAATACTTTCGAGGGTGGGGGCCAAAGGAACATTTGCAAATAAACCAGCGACATCAAATAGAATTGATGTGGAGTCAGGAGGGGCACAAAGTCCTTGACTTTTCCAATTAATACCGTCCGAATATTCTGACACAAAGTCCGTACTCCTCTGAAACCACATGTTCAAATACTTCGCCAGTTTATATGTGGGGGAGGATGTAAATGAGACTATTGGTCTGACCGAAACTTCGTCTTGGTGGACTTTCGGTAGACCGTATAATCTAGGAGGAATAGGATTCATATTCTTTTTTGGAGCGAGGAGAGGTATTACAACTTACTTTCACTGATACGTTTACGAACATTGGTAATGAATTTAAGAAAATTAAAATCCTTTCGAAGTTTCACACCATTATTATTCAAGAACTCTTCTACCTTGCCCGATCACCTTTGTCTGCCTTGGACACCACCAGATCATTTGTTTTGATCTTCTCCCGTAGGTCATTCATAGTATGAAGGGAGGTTAGAGCATATAGACACGTAACCATAAAAGGAAAAGATAAGTCTCGAAATCACAGTTTAATATCGAATCACAAACAAGGTGGAAATGAAGAGGTAACGAATTTTTTTAGGACCCGGATGCGAAAAAATAGAGAACGAAAAAACAAAAAACCAAAAAAGTTTTAAAATTTAATTTAAGAGGGTCAGAAAGGAGGTCGAAAAGTAAAAAAGAAAATAAGACTATCTTTTCCTTTTATAGTTATGTGTTTATGTGCTGCAACCTCCTTTCATATCGATATGGCTCGTACCTACGAGGGCAGAATTGAAATTATTCATAGTACGGCGAGTTGGGCCGGGAATCGGTTCTGTTGGGGTGGATGAGATGACCTCTTTGCACTGGATAGCTATTGTCTAAACCTTCGGGTGCATCGATAAGTCGGCGATCAAATTGGTCAAAGCTTTCTCTTCGGAAGGAGAAAAAAGGGCAATCTTCAAGCCTTTATTCAGTAAATCCTCTTCACCTTTCTGGAACCTGGTTGTTCCAGGCTTTCATGAAATAATAGAAATTATTCACGCACTTTGGTAACAAACATGTACACGGTGTCACCCCATCCATTATCCGATGCGTAATACTTGCAACACCTAACTTAATGCCATGGAATGTATTACTTCTGGTGCGGTATCTCAAACCGCTTGTTCCAGAAATAAAATTAGGATTTGATAAACTAGATATCGAATCGAACTTTGTTCCTTTTTCGTAATCATATTGAAAATAGTTACAAAAGATGACGAAAAATTGATGCAGGCTGTATGATGGTGATAAATACTGCACTTTACTCGTGACTGTCTTTACTTGCGGTAAGGTTGTGAACGTTAGTGTTTCCTGTGTAATTTCTCTTCTGTATTTTTTATTTTCTTGCAATATTTTCGTGTATAATTTGGAACCATGTTTCACCTTTTTAGTTCGTTGAGAAGCCTACTGAAGACGAATTCAGTATGCATCGATAATAATGTATTCAGACTACATTGCAAGGTGACGGTCATCATATTGATGTCGTTTACGCTGATCGTCACCTCGCGGCAATATATCGGTGACCCGATCGACTGCATCGTCGACGAAATTCCGTCGCACATAATGAACACTTATTGCTGGATCTACTCCACCTTCACGATAACGAGTAACAATTTATCTGAACGCCTTGGACTGGATGTGATTTCGCCAGGTGTCCATAGTCAGGTAGCGAACGACGGCGGAGTAAAATACCACAAGTATTATCAATGGGTATGCTTTGCGCTTTTTTTTCAAGCAGTATTGTTTTACGTCCCGCATTATTTGTGGAAGATCTGGGAGGCTGGACGCCTAGAAACGCTCTCGTTAAATCTATCAAACGTAATGATAAGCGACGAAGAGAAAGCGGAGTGCCTCAGTAAGCTTGTGAATTACTTTCGAAAAAATTTCCGTCATCACAACTTTTACGTGTTTCGGTTCATGATATGCGAATTTCTGAACTTGGTCAATGTGGTGGCGCAAATATACTTTGTTGACTATTTTTTGGATGGCGAATTTCGAATGTACGGCACGGATGTATTCAGTTTCATAGATATGGATGTCGAACAGAGGGTCGATCCAATGACGCGGATCTTCCCCAAAATTACGAAGTGCACATTCCGTAAATTCGGACCTTCTGGGTCCGTGCAGAACTTCGACGGAATGTGTTTATTGCCTATCAATATTGTAAACGAAAAAATCTACGTATTCCTATGGTTCTGGTTGGTTTTTCTCGCGATAATGACCAGCCTATGGCTTATCTACCAAATAGCCGTTGTGTTTTGTCGGCCTTTTCAACTTCTCCTCTTACGAGCTCAATCCCGTCAATCTTCGAAGAAAGACATCGAGGCTGTAATGAAGAAATGTAAATTGGGCGATTGGTTCGTATTATACCTGTTAGGTAAAAATATTGATACCCCGGTTTATAATGACTTGATGAGCGCGCTAATTTGTGATTTAGGCGAAGAACTCGCAGAAATGTAGCCGTAGAACTCGTAGAAGTTTACAGTACTACACTTCCGTACTTCCAGGGATTTGAGGAAATAACTGATCTACAACTTCATCAATATCCTCCTCAGTGGTATCCAAATTATTCTAAGCATTCTCATCTCCCTTTCCTATCAATTTATTCCACGCGTTTCGAAAATTTTCTCGAGTCAACGAACTCCATGCATCAGCTATCATGTAAGAGCAATCTTTCAGATTAAGTTTTTTCAACAACGAAATTACACTTTCTTCATCATCCTCAGCTAGCAGTAGACGTCGCAATAGATCTTTCTTGTACATTCTCTTCGTTTTTGCTATTACCCCTTGATCCATTGGCTGGATTAAAGCAGTAACATTTGGCGGAAAATTTTTGACTTCAAAATTTTCATCAATCCCGGATGGGAAGGGCATTATCGAGTAGAAGGACTACTCGTCCTGTTTATTTCTCTTTTTCTCCGAACGACTTCACTGCCAATATAAAATGGTTTTTGAACCAGTCAAAAAATACAGGAACATCTATCCAAGCATTTTTCTGATTCTTGTAAATTAGGGGAAGATTAACATTTTTAAAACATCGGGGTTTCTTAGACTTGCCTATTAAGAGCACGGGGAGGCTGTGAGTACCGCTGCCATTGGAACACAACATTATTGTCACTCGATCTTTACTAATTTTGTAACCAGGAGCAGATATTTCCCTCCTCGCTGCTAGTGATTTACGAGGTAAAGACCTCCAATACAGACCGCTCTCATCACCGTTATAAATGTCATCTAGAGATAGATTTTCTTCTTCCAGAAACTCCGAGAAACTCATTTTGAAATTTTCAGCTGCAGTCGCATTACCTCACGAATACCATGTCGAGCTTTGAAGTTTCGCAGCCCACCTTGACTAGCTTTGAAATCTGGGGAACTCTCCAGTTTTTCACTGAATTATAGGGCTTTCTCACGTAGAAGAGGTCCTGATATGGGCTCTCCTTTACTTGTCTTCTGAATGAACCATAAATATACAGCTTCCTCCAATTTTTCATTTTCCGCTGACCTCATAGTATTTCGTCGTTTACAGGGTCTGGTTTTATTTGCATTCAGATTACGGTTAATGAGGCCTATCACCTTCAGGCATCTTTTTATCTTCTCGCGCACATCTGTTTCTCCATTGTACGACATATTGACTCCCAGATAGTTGAAGCTGTTAACTTGTTCTATGATCTTCCCATTTATCACAATTTTGCTCCGAAGTGCTTCCTTTCCCCTGAATGCCATGGTCTTTGTTTTTTGCGTCAAGATTTTCATTCCGTACTTCCGGGCGATATTCTCAAGTTTGAACATGCTTCGCTGCAGTTCATCTTCATCCCCAGCCAGGATTACCTGGTCATCCGCGAATATCATTGTCTCGAGTTGTTTATTGTTTGTCAGTCGCACTCCTCTTGGGTTCGTTTGCATCCATCCTCTGGTGATAGCATCCATATAGAGGTTAAAGAGGGTGCATGAAAGCGGACATCCCTGTCGTACTCCTTTGCTGATCTCCTCACGGCTGGATAGTTCTTCTCCAATTCTTACCCTTATTCCCGTATTTTTATACATCCCATCCACTATGCGTATCAGTTTCAGCGGTATCTCATATTTCTCAAAGACTTTTCTCAATATTCTTCTATCTACATTATCATATGCCTTCTCAAGGTCCACGAAACACATATGGGTCTCCAGATCGTACTCTATTCTTTTTTCCATTAACAACTTCATTGTGAAGCTTGCGTCCGTGCAGGATCGTCCTCCTCGGAGCCATTCTGGTATTCTAGTAATCTCTCTTCTGTAATTTCATTTATTCTTTTTGCGATTATTTTTGCATATATTTTGTAACAGGTGTTCAGCAGGCATATTCCTCTATAGTTTTCCGGTTTTGCCATGTCGTAGACTTTGTTCCATAATAAATTAGCCTATTCTTCGATTTTGTAATATTTGTGTGTATTTTTTTTTTTTTTAATTAGTGATATCTATTGCATTGCTTGTTGGATTTCAAGGCGTGTAGCATAGGGCGGTAAATTGAATTGAGTGTTGAGATTTCTTTGTCTCTCTGCAATTTTGTTGCTGGTAGAGATGAGTTTAAAGTTGAAGTGATGCTGATCAAATGCTCCTCTTGCATGGTACTGTAAGAATAGCATTGAGCGGCGCATTTCTAGAGGGGGTTGCCGCTGAGCAACTGCATCCCTACTATTGGGCTGCTAGGGAATGCGTGCATGGCTATTCGTAGGCCGGTATTGTGGACAATATCAATCATTTTTAGTGAGGTGTTTGTAGCTGAAGAGTACATTATGGAGCCGTAGTCTAGTTTTGTCCGAATGGTTGTTCTATATATTTGCAGGAGGATGTGAGGTGGCGTGCCGGAGTTTCTGTTTTTCAACATTTTCAATATATTGAGACGTTTGTGGATCGATGTTCGTAGATATTTGTGATGGGGAATCCATGATAGTCGGCTGTCTAATTTGACTCCTAGGAATGATGTCTCTTGGTTGAATTTAAGACATTTGTCCTTTAAGCTAAGATTGATGGGCTCTGTTTTTCTTTTTTTTGTGAAGTTCACGCCAACTGTTTTCCCGGAAGAGAATTGATAGCCGGTTTGATCACTCCAGTCATTTAGTTTGAGCAAGCAGTTCTGTAAGAGTACTTCTGCAAGTTTTGGATCCCGCACTCTCAATGAAATATTTAAATCGTCGGCGAATAGTCGGTATTTGATTGGTTGAGGTATAAATTTTCCAATGTTGTTCAAGGAGATCAGAAAACATAGGACGCCAAGAACACCACCTTGGGGTACTCCATTTTCAACTATTTTTTATAATGTGACTGGACCTAATTGAATGATCAAACTTTTTCGAACTATCCTGATCTGACTCCTTCACTGATGTGTACTTCGATATGATATCCACTGCTCTTGTATCTGTTGTAAACTTTGTTCTATAATAAATTAGCCTATTCTTAGATTTTGTAATATTTGTGTGTACTTTATAATGTGACTCGACCTAATTTAATGATTAAATTTTTTCGAACTATCTTGATAAGACGTTATTTGACTCCTTCACTGATGTGTACGTCGATCTGATATTAGCTGCTCTTTTATGTATCTTTTGTAAACTTCGTTCCCTAATAAATTAACCTATTCGATTGTGTAATATTTGTTCATAATTAGTTTATAGTGTGACTCGTAATTGAACATGTTCTGTATAATTCACGATGCAATCATCAATATGAAAGAGAGAAATCTCGAACAGAGGGTAAAAGTGCGGTTTTCGGAAATATTCCTCAAACTTCCGTGCGTTAACCTGTATTTACGATACCATAAAAGATAAGAATGTGTGGAAGGTATCCTTCGCTGTAATAAAAATCACAGTGATATTGCATATACCCAGATACCTCTTTGAGTAAACAAAGATTAGGCTGTACTCTCCCCTGACACATCACCAGCGGCGGAACTCCTTCGAATGTTTTTGCCATTTGGATAAGACTGTTCCAAAACCACAGATTGCATTAACATAAAATGAAGATTAATTCTAGAATATTCCTCATATTGTAAGGGTGCCTCTTCACTTGTTCGTAAACTTGAGCGTTCTCCTGCAACAACAAAGATTCAAAGCTGGAAACACTGTACTTTAAATCCCTTTCCTGCCTCTCAAGATTATTTTCCAGCCGCAAACACGATATATTAACTTCACTTCATTCCCGATTTCAAGTGATAGGCCATTCTATAATATTTTCTCCCTGACACCTCGCCTGCATTCTGTATTTTTTTTATCACACAGCCGCTTTGAAAACAGTCGATTATGTATTTGCTCGTTTCTTGAACATTGAAGCTGGAAGAAGTTTGATTCCTTTTTTTTCTCCAATTAAGTGCCTCGATGGAGTTCATCCGAATTTTTAAATCATGGCTAGACTTCATAGGTAGTTAATAAATTGTAAAATCCAAACGAAATAACAATTTATTTGTGGTTTTTAAATGTACCTCATTAAATAGTTATTTCTTTTCGATTTTCCAGCGTATTAATCATTTATGAGCCTCACCACTAGGGTTATTGGCTCGGAGTGGATATGAGGACAATAAAAATGAAAATGAATCCGATGGTGTTGTAGAAATGGTGGATTGGAGGTGTTTCATCGTGCTCTATTGGTTTTCTCCTTAATTGTTTGAGAGAAAATTTGTGATACGAATGGTGAAGGCAGATGTTTTCGAGAGCTGGGCAATAGAAAACGTTTTGAACGGGTAATTTTCGGCATTGCTGCATAGATGTGAAAAGAGTGAGGGGCGTGAGAGAAGGAAAGATTAGGCGAGGTAAGTCTAGTCCATTCTTAGACGAATTACGATGATTTCTTTGCGTCAGGAAGGCCGGTTTGAAGTAGAGCAAGCGATTGGAACTTCTTTAATAAGGGTTTTTCAAAGGTTACGGAAGACTAGAAATCATGCCAAGAGGAGAGAATGATGGTGTATTTGAGATTGTATGAGAGGGAGGGTGAGAGAATAATATGGAAAGCGAACGCAGTGACTACTTTGCGGCAAGATCTACTGCTCGTATTCCTCAAGGTCAATATGTCCCGGTATCCATACAAAAGAGACGGAGGGTGAGTTGCAACTTCAATTGTCTTGGACGATAGGATTGGCACGAGAGAAAATCAGATAGTATAAGAAATTTGCGGGGAAGAGAGGAGCGAGTTAGGAGGGAGAGGTTAATAAATATAGCGGTAAGTTCGGCGATTAATACGGAGTGAAGTTTCTCACGCGGAAGGGTGAGATATTGAGACTAAATATCCGTTTCTGAAGTCCGTGCAGCCGTGAAGGTGGGGGGAGAATTTTGAAACAATGATTTTGTCCAGTTATTTTGGTATAAAGTAGACTTTTTTGGGAATTTCGGTGAGATTGAGACGGGGCTAAGCTTGGGGGAATGTATGAAAAAATTGAAATTAAGACCTAATTTTGAGATGGGTGCCTGGGTAGGATTAAAGCGACAGAAGGGGTGATTTACATGGGCTAAGAGCGTTCGAAAAGACAGGACGATTAGGGTGTTTAGCTGTCGGGGCCAGATTGTAAGCGTGTCAACGAAGTGAATCAAGTCCTTTCTCAGCGTATGACTGAGTGAAGAGCTAATGCTAAGTGTGCAAAGAGTCGCTCGAAAATGGGAAGATTGAATTGGATTCAGGTGGGTGTAAATAGGAGAACCGTAATCAAAGTAGTAGCGGATTAGACTATTGTAGAGTTGAAGGAGAAGTTGGCGTTTACAGTCGGTTCCGAAGTGCCTTGCAGTTATTTCGCTATAGTTTTGATAGGAGGGTCTAGGAGGGTTTTGATCGAAGGTGAGACGAAGAAATATGGTGGAGATTAGGATGGTAATTTTAAAGTTCTACAGACGGAGAGAAGGAAGAAGCGTAGGGCGTGAGTAATATCTTTAAGGAATACTTCTATGGCTTTTTTCGTGTATGGAAATCGAAACCCACGGTCACCCACTCGTTGTGGGTTAGTGGTCAATAGGGAGGTACTGAAAAAATATTTGTTGAGGAAAAAGCTGACACTCTTTGTTAGGTCATTTATAACGATCTTTCGACCCTCTAGCCATATAAGATAGGAAAGGGACTTAAAAAAATTCCTAAAGGGACTTAGAAAAATTCCTACCTCCGAGCTATATGATAGAAGAGGGACTTGGAAAACTGTCGACTCTCGAGCTCTATATGATAAGGGCGGGACTTGGAAAAATTCCGACCTTCGAGCTATATATGATAAAGGGGGACTTGGAAAATTATTACCTCCAAGCTATTTATGATAGGAGGGGGACCTGAAAAGACGACGGTTTCCTTGAGATTGCAGCGCGTTTATGTTGTCACGTCATGATTTTAGGACTTGGAAAACTTCGGGTTCTAGGGGACTCGGGACAGAAGCTCCTCACTGCCATTGCTGTCCTGGAATGGCATCTAATTTTTTTCCATCTTCTTTATTCCAAAAACACGATACACGAGTAAACAACACGGTTTTTTCTTTAATGATAGTAAAATAAGTAACACATAAATAATACAAGGAATGATCAACAAATAGCCACAACCAAATCTCGGAACGAACTGAACTTTTTTTCGAACGTCGTCTCGAATCTTAAATTTCCAGCTAAGATCCTCGGCTAGCTTTCACTCGGTGAAAGTTAGGCAAACAAAGAAAAAGGGTTAAAAAGGTTGCTTATAGAGTTACAGGTAGCACATTTAGAATCAGTGCAATCTCTCGGAATCTATCGAGAGGATTTAAGCACGGGTCATGAGCTTGATGGTGAATTGATTCTTATCAATACTTTCGTGGGTGGGGCCCAAAGGAACGTTTGCAAATAAACCAGCGACATCAAATAGAATTAATGTGGAGTCAGGAGGGGGACAAAGTCCTTGATTTTTCCGATTAATACCGTCCGAAAATTCTGACACAAAGTCCGTACTCCACTGAAACCACATGTTCAAATACTTCGCCAGTTTATATGTGAGGGAGGATATAAATGAGACTATTGGTCTGACCGAAACTTCGTCTTGGTGGACTTTCGGTAGACCGTATAATCTAGGAGGAAAAGGATTCATATTCTTTTTTGGAGCCAGGAGGGGTATTACGAACTTACTTTCACTGATACATCTACGAACATTGGCAATGAATTTAAGAAAATTAAAATCTTGTCGAAGTTTCGCACCATCATTATTCAAGAACTCTTCTACCTTCTCGTACTCTTTCCGATCTAGGACAACAACGGAGCTACCTTTGTCTGCCTTGGACACCACAAGATCATTTGTTTTGATCTTCTCCCGTAGGTCATTCATGGTATGAAGGGAGGTTAGAGCATATAGACACTGGAACCATAAAAGGAAAAGATAAGTCTCGAAATCACAGTTTAATATCGAATCACAAACAAGGTGAAAATGAAAAGGCAACAAATTTTCTTAGGATCCGGGTGCGAAAAAATAGAGAACGAAAAAAAAAAACCAAAAAAGTTTTTAAATTTAATTCAAGAGGGCCAGAAAGGAGGTCGAAAAGTAAAAGAGAAAATAAGACTATCTTTTCCTTTTATAGTTACATGTTTATGTGCTGCAACCTCCCTTCATATCGATATGGCTCGTACCTACGAGGGCAGAATTGAAATTATTCATAGTACGGCGAGTTGGGCCGGGAATCGGTTCTGTTGGGGTGGATGAGATGACCTCTTTGCACTGGATAGCTATTGTCTAAACCTTCGGGTGCATCGATAAGTCGGCGATCAAATTGGTCAAAGCTTTCTCTTCGGAAGGAGAAAAAAGGGCAATCTTCAAGCCTTTATTCAGTAAATCCTCTTCACCTTTCTGGAACCTGGTTGTTCCAGGCTTTCATGAAATAATAGAAATTATTCACGCACTTTGGTAACAAACATGTACACGGTGTCACCCCATCCATTATCCGATGCGTAATACTTGCAACACCTAACTTAATGCCATGGAATGTATTACTTCTGGTGCGGTATCTCAAACCGCTTGTTCCAGAAATAAAATTAGGATTTGATAAACTAGATATCGAATCGAACTTTGTTCCTTTTTCGTAATCATATTGAAAATAGTTACAAAAGATGACGAAAAATTGATGCAGGCTGTATGATGGTGATAAATACTGCACTTTACTCGTGACTGTCTTTACTTGCGGTAAGGTTGTGAACGTTAGTGTTTCCTGTGTAATTTCTCTTCTGTATTTTTTATTTTCTTGCAATATTTTCGTGTATAATTTGGAACCATGTTTCACCTTTTTAGTTCGTTGAGAAGCCTACTGAAGACGAATTCAGTATGCATCGATAATAATGTATTCAGACTACATTGCAAGGTGACGGTCATCATATTGATGTCGTTTACGCTGATCGTCACCTCGCGGCAATATATCGGTGACCCGATCGACTGCATCGTCGACGAAATTCCGTCGCACATAATGAACACTTATTGCTGGATCTACTCCACCTTCACGATAACGAGTAACAATTTATCTGAACGCCTTGGACTGGATGTGATTTCGCCAGGTGTCCATAGTCAGGTAGCGAACGACGACGGAGTAAAATACCACAAGTATTATCAATGGGTATGCTTTGCGCTTTTTTTTCAAGCAGTATTGTTTTACGTCCCGCATTATTTGTGGAAGATCTGGGAGGCTGGACGCCTAGAAACGCTCTCGTTAAATCTATCAAACGTAATGATAAGCGACGAAGAGAAAGCGGAGTGCCTCAGTAAGCTTGTGAATTACTTTCGAAAAAATTTCCGTCATCACAACTTTTACGTGTTTCGGTTCATGATATGCGAATTTCTGAACTTGGTCAATGTGGTGGCGCAAATATACTTTGTTGACTATTTTTTGGATGGCGAATTTCGAATGTACGGTACGGATGTATTCAGTTTCATAGATATGGATGTTGAACAAAGGGTCGATCCAATGACGCGGATCTTCCCTAAAATTACGAAGTGCACATTCCGTAAATTTGGACCTTCTGGGTCCGTGCAGAACTTCGACGGAATGTGTTTATTGCCTATCAATATTGTAAACGAAAAAATCTACATATTCCTGTGGTTCTGGTTGGTTTTTCTCGCGATAATGACCAGCCTATGGCTTATCCACCAAATAGCCGTTGTGTTTTGTCGGCCTTTTCAACTTCTCCTCTTACGAGCTCAATCCCGTCAATCTTCGAAGAAAGACATCGAGGCTGTAATGAAGAAATGTAAATTGGGCGATTGGTTCTTATTATACCAGTTAGGTAAAAATATTGATACCCCGGTTTATAATGACTTGATGAGCGCGCTAATTTGTGATTTAGGCGAAGAACTCGCAGAAATATAGCCGTAGAACTCGTAGAAGTTTACAGTACTACACTTTCGTACTTCCAGGGATTTGAGGAAATAACTGATCTACAACTTCATCAATATCCTCCTCAGTGGTATCCAAATTATTCTCAGCATTCTCATCTCCCTTTTCCTATCAATTTATTCCACGCGTTTCGAAAATTTTCTCGAGTCAACGAACTCCATGCATCAGCTATCATGTAAGAGCAATCTTTCAGATTAAGTTTTTTCAACAACGAAATTACACTTTCTTCATCATCCTCAGCTAGCAGTAGACGTCGCAATAGATCTTTCTTGTACATTCTCTTCGTTTTTGCTATTACCTCTTGATCCATTGGCTGGATTAAAGCAGTAACATTTGGCGGAAAATTTTTGACTTCAAAATTTTCATCAATCCCGGGTGGGAAGGGGCATTATCGAGTAGAAGGACTACTCGTCCTGTTTATTTCTCTTTTTCTCCGAACGATTTCACTGCCAATATAAAATTATTTTTGAACCAGTCAAAAAATACAGGAACATCCATCCAAGCATTTTTCTGATTCTTGTAAATTAGGGAAAGATTAACATTTTTAAAACATCGGGGTTTCTTAGATTTGCCTATTAAGAGCACGAGGAGGCTGTGAGTACCGCTGCCATTGGAACACAACATTATTGTCACTCGATCTTTACTAATTTTGTAACCAGGAGCAGATATTTCCCTCCTCGCTTCTAGTGATTTACGAGGTAAAGACCTCCAATACAGACCGCTCTCATCACCGTTATAAATGTCATCTAGAGATAGATTTTCTTCTTCCAGAAACTCCGAGAAACTCATTTTGAAATTTTCAGCTGCAGTTGAATTACCTCACGAATACCATGTCGAGCTTTGAAGTTTCGCAGCCCACCTTGACTAGCTTTGAAATCTGGGGAACTCTCCAGTTTTTCACTGAATACTAGGGCTTTCTCACATAGAAGAGGTCCTGATATGGGCTCTCCTTTACTTCTCTTCTGAATGAACCATAAATATACAGCTTCCTCCAATTTTTCATTTTCCGCTGACCTCATAGTATTTCGTCGTTTACAACCGGCCTCGGAGTCCAGCTTAGATGCGTAGCCCAATATTTTTTCTCGCCGACTTTTTAAATCATACACCGTTCGTTTTCCGATTCCATAGAATGAGACCAGAGAGTCTACACTTTCGCCTTTATCGAGTCTATTAATGATTTTTACCTTGTCCTCGATGTTCTTCTCATAAAGCGCATCTCTGCCGCCTCTATCCGTCTCTTCTCCGATTTCTTTAGGGCCCATGTCTCCGACCCGTACGTTAGCATGGGTACAGCCAGTGTGTTGTATACTCTTAACCTGGTCTCGCGTCTGGTTTTATTTGCATTCAGATTGCGGTTAATGAGGCCTATCACCTTCAGGCATCTTTTTATCTTCTCGCGCACATCTGTTTCTCCATTGTACGACATATTGACTCCCAGATAGTTGAAGCTGTTAACTTGTTCTATGATCTTCCCATTTATCACAATTTTGCTCCGAACTGCTTCCTTTCCCCTGAATGCCATGGTCTTTGTTTTTTGCGTCAAGATTTTCATTCCGTACTTCCGGGCGATATTCTCAAGTTTGAACATGCTTCGCTGCAGTTCATCTTCATCCCCAGCCAGGATTACCTGGTCATCCGCGAGTATCATTGTCTCGAGTTGTTTATTGTTTGTCAGTCGCACTCCTCTTGGGTTCGTTTGCATCCATCCTCTGGTGATCGCATCCATATAGAGGTTAAAAAGGGTGCATGAAAGCGGACATCCCTGTCGTACTCCTTTGCTGATCTCCTCACGGCTGGATAGTTCTTCTCCAATTCTTACCCTTATTCCCGTATTTTTATACATCCCATCCACTATGCGTATCAGTTTCAGCGGTATCTCATATTTCTCAAAGACTTTTCTCAATATTCTTCTATCTACATTATCATATGCCTTCTCAAGGTCCACGAAACACATATGGGTCTCCAGATCGTACTCTATTCTTTTTTCCATTAACAACTTCATTGTGAAACTTGCGTCCGTGCAGGATCGTCCTCCTCGGAGCCATTCTGGTATTCTAGTAATCTCTCTTCTGTAATTTCATTTATTCTCTTGCGATTATTTTTGCATATATTTTGTAACAGGTGTTCAGCAGGCATATTCCTCTATAGTTTTCCGGTTTTGCCATGTCGTAGACTTTGTTCCATAATAAATTAGCCTATTCTTCGATTTTATAATATTTGTGTGTATTTTTTTTTTTTTTAATTAGTGATATCTATTGCATTGCTTGTTGGATTTCAAGGCGTGTAGCATAGGGCGGTAAATTGAATTGAGTGTTGAGATTTCTTTGTCTCTCTGCAATTTTGTTGCTGGTAGAGATGAGTTTAAAGTTGACGTGATGCTGATCAAATGCTACTCTTGCATGGTAATGTAAGAATAGCATTGAGCGTCGCATTTCTAGAGGGGGTTGCCACTGAGCAACTGCATCCCTACTATTGGGCTGGTAGGGAATGCGTGCATGGCTATTAGTAGGCTGGTATTGTGGACAATATCAATCATTTTTAGTGAGGTGTTTGTAGCTGACGAGTACATTATGGAGCCGTAGTCTAGTTTTGTCCGAATGGTTGTTCTATATATTTGCAGGAGGATGTGAGGTGGCGTGCCGGAGTTTCTGTTTTGCAACATTTCCAATATATTGAGACGTTTGTGGATCGATGTACGTAGATATTTGAGATGGGGAATCCATGATAGTCGGCTGTCTAATTTGACTCCTAGGAATGATGTCTCTTGGTTGAATTTAAGACAGTTGTCCTTTAAGCTAAGATTGATGGGCTCTGTTTTTCTTTTTTTTGTGAAGTTCACGCCAACTGTTTTCCCGGAAGAGAATTGATAGCCGGTTTGATCACTCCAGTCATTTAGTTTGAGCAAGCAGTTCTGTAAGAGTACTTCTGCAAGTTTTGAATCCCGCACTCTCAATGAAATATTCAAATCGTCGGCGATTAGTCGGTATTTGATTGGTTGAGGTATAAATTTTCCAATGTTGTTCATGGAGATCAGAAAACATAGGATGCTAAGAACCCCACCTCTATTTTTTATAATGTGTTGTAAACTTTGTTCTATAATAAATTAGCCTATTCTTAGATTTTGTAATATTTGTGTGTACTTTATAATGTGACTCGACCTAATGACTATCTTCATAAGATGTGTACGTCGATCTGATATTAGCTGCTCTTTTGTGTATCTTTTGTAAATTTCGTTCCCTAATAAATTAACCTATTCGATTGTGTAATATTTGTTCGTAATTAGTTTATAGTGTGACTCGTAATTGAACATGTTCTGTATAATTCACGATGCAATCATCAATATGAAAGAGAGAAATCTCGAACAGAGGGTAAAAGTGCGGTTTTCGGAAATATTCCTCAAACTTCCGTGCGTTATCCTGTATTTACGATACCATAAAAGATAACAATGTGAGGAAGGTATCCTTCGCTGTAATAAAAATCACAGTGATATTGCATATACCCAGATACCTCTTCGAGTAAACAAAGATTAGGCTGTACTCTCCCCTGACACATCACCAGCGGCGGAACTCCTTCGAATGTTTTTGCCATTTGGATAAGACTGTTCCAAAACCACAGATTGCATTAACATAAAATGAAGATTAATTCTAGAATATTCCTCATGTTGTAAGGGTGCCTCTTCACTTGTTCGTAAACTTGAGCGTTCTCCTGCAACAACAAAGATTCAAAGCTGAAAACACTGTACTGTAAATCCCTTTCCTGCCTCTCAAGATTATTTTCCAGCCGCAAACACGATATAATAACTTCACTTCATTCCCGATTTCAAGTGATAGGCCATTCTATAATATTTTCTCCCTGACACCTCGCCTGCATTCTGTATTTTTTTTTATCACACAGCCGCTTTGAAAACAGTCGATTATGTATTTGCTCGTTTCTCGAACATTGAAGCTGGAAGAAGTTTGATTCCTTCTTTTTTTTCTCTAATTAAGTGCCTCGATGGAATTCATCCGAATTTTTAAATCATGGCTAGACTTCATAGTTAATAAATTGTAAAATCCATACGAAATAATAATTCATTTGTGGTTTTTAAATGTACCTCATTAAATAGTTATTTCTTTTCGATTTTCCAGCGTATTAATCGTTTATGAGCCTCACCACTAGGGTTATTGGCTCGGAGTGGATATGAGGACAATAAAAATGAAAATGAATCCGATGGTGTTGTAGAAATGGTGGATTGGAGGTGTTTCATCGTGCTCTATTGGTTTTCTCCTTAATTGTTTGAGAGAAAATTTGTGATACGAATGGTGAAGGCAGATGTTTTCGAGAGCTGGGCAATAGAAGACGTTTTGAACGGGTAATTTTCGGCATTGCAGCATAGATGTGAAAAGAGTGAGGGGCGTGAGAGAAGGAAAGATTAGGCGAGGTAAGTCTAGTCCATTCTTAGACGAATTACGATGATTTCTTTGCGTCAGGAAGGCCGGTTTGAAGTAGAGCAAGCGATCGGAACTTCTTTAATTAGGGTTTTTCAAAAGTTACGGAAGACTAGAAATCATGACAAGAGGAGAGAATGAGGGTGTATTTGAGATTGTATGAGAGGGAGGGTGAGAGAATAATATGGAAAGCGAACGCAGTGACTACTTTGCGGCAAGATCTACTGCTCGTATTCCTCAAGGTCAATATGTCCCGGTATCCATACAAAAGAGACGGAGGGTGAGTTGCAACTTCAATTGTCTTGGACGATAGGATTGGCACGAGAGAAAATCAGATAGTATAAGAAATTTGCGGGGAAGAGAGGAGCGAGTTAGGAGGGAGAGGTTAATAAATATAGCGGTAAGTTCGGCGATTAATACGGAGCGAAGTTTCTCACGCGGAAGGGTGAGATATTGAGACTAAATATCCGTTTCTGAAGTCCGTGCAGCCGTGAAGGTGGGGGGAGAATTTTGAAGCAATGATTTTGTCCAGTTATTTTGGTATAAAGTAGACTTTTTTGGGAATTTCGGTGAGATTGAGACGGGGCTAAGCTTGGGGGAATGTATGAAAAAATTGAAATTAAGACCTAATTTTGAGATGGGTGCCTGGGTAGGATTAAAGCGACAGAAGGGGTGATTTACATGGGCTAAGAGCGTTCGAAAAGACAGGACGATTAGGGTGTTTAGCTGTCGGGGCCAGATTGTAAGCGTGGCAACGAAGTGAATCAAGACCTTTCTCAGCGTATGACTGAGTGAAGAGCTAATGCTAAGTGTGCAAAGAGTCGCTCGAAGATGGGAAGATTGAATGGGATCCAGGTGGGTGTAAATAGGAGAACCGTAATCAAAGTAGTAGCGGATTAGACTATTGTAGAGTTGAAGGAGAAGTTGGCGTTTACAGCCGGTTCCGAAGTGCCTTGCAGGTATTTCGCTATAATTTTGATAGGAGGGTCCAGGAGGGTTTTGATCGAAGGTGAGACCAAGGAACATGGTAGAGAATTGGATGGTAATTTTAAAGTTCTACAGACGGAGAGAAGAAAGAAGCGTGGGGCGTGAGTATCTTAACGGAATACTTCCATGGCTTTTTTCGTGTATGGAAATCGAAAACCGCGGTCACCCACTCGTTGTGTGTTGATGGTCAATAGGGAGGTACTGAAAACATATCTGACACTCTTTATTAGGTCATTCATAACGATCCATACTTCTTTCTGCAGGACACTAGTTTTGGATCGGTTGGTGGTAAGAGTGGTTTTGAATTTTGATTGTTTGAAGACTTGTCACTATGGAAGGAGAGAAGGAGTTCGGGTAAATTGTCTCGAAGGCCAATGTAGGTGAAGTCAGACGCATGAAAATGCTCTCTAAAGGTCGAGGAAAATGGAGTAGTGTTTCGAGTTTGAGCGGAGGGTTCCCTCCAATTCGTGGTTTGAGTCAGATATGGGATGTTATTTGTTTTTCGGCTCTGCTAGAAGAAGAAGTAGTGGGTCACGAGTGATTTTTGATACGTTTTTGAATATCGTGCGGAGTTTTTTCGTTTTTAGGTAAAATTCCCGTAGTAGAGGACGACTTGAGTTGACGTCTAATTCAAGATTTTTTGCCGTACGCGGGTGTTTTTCCCGATTAGTTGAGTAGAAGAAAGTATTTTTTTTCCGAGTTCGAGAAGAGTGAAGATGAACCAATGGCCGGTACCACAATCAATCAAAAAATTTTATAATTGAGGCGGCGGCGGCTACTCATGAGCTGAAGTTTGTTCGTTATTTGAAGGAAGTGAGGTCCACGCACGTAAAAGCGTTAATTACTGATAACAAACCCACCTTTCTCAAAATCGCTCTACTTAGTTAGACTCCCTTCGGACAAGAGCTTGCACTTCTTCGCCTCTGCCGAAGGATGAATTTTCCGTAAAACGAAGTTGATTGGATTTGTTCAGTTTTGGAGGTTGACTTCCCATTCTTCGTCATCTATTTGAGCAGCCTGTCCTCCGTGTCTCCTTGCAGTCAGACCTTTGGCTATCATTGGCACCGCTTTCCCCGACTCGAGCAATAAGTTTTCATCTTTAGGGAAGTTGGAGACGGTAAATAGTGCACCGGTTGTACTGTTAATTACCATCATTAAATGAATGATATTCATGAAATACAATCTCTCAATACTTCGCTCATGTCTTGGCTCACTTTCAAACCCAAAGAAACTATGAACAGCTTAGAGCGAGCGATTTAAAAAAATCATTTCATGTGATCTCTCCTTTATCATCCTACTTATAATCAAAGCTGAAAGCAACTTCTCTTGCTTCTGCATTTTCGACTACCGCGCGTGCTCTCTTAGGAATTTCCTTCTTCGTAATTCTATCTTTGTGAGTCTGTGAGTTCCGAGGAGCCTAACGACTTCTTTCAGTGTGGTGACGAACTCTTTCGCAAACTTTCGTTCAGGCTTCTGTTCGAATGGTCTTTAATATACATTGATGTAGGGAAGGGAGAAAGAATAACAATTATTTGTTTTGTTTTTCATAGATACCCAAAATGTGAGACTGCCATCGCATCGCGCAGTCAGAAGTAATACTTTTAAATTTTCATCTTTTCCAAGAGGACGAGTGTGAAACGCGTTATCCTCATCCTTTCTTTTCATTATACTCCTTACCTTATAGTTATCGTGATTTTGTAATGGCTTTTTGTAGTGTCAGCGGTATGGGCGTAAACTCTATTACGAGTATAATACACCTACACACCTGCGTGGAATAAGTATACATACTTAGGAGATTTAAACGCTATAGTCTAGAATCTTTGATAGTTCTTGAGCGTGTATGAAACACAATGAAATTTTAAACCAGATAAGAGAATTTTCGGGTGATAGAATAAGAAACAGACCTACTTTTTCTCTCGGATTATATTCTCGTAAGAAAATTGTACGAGAAAGAACACGAAAGTTGCATTTAGAAGTCAAATAGATGGAATTTTTACGAAGAAAAATTGTCAAAAAGCTGGAATTTTATTTACAAGCTGGAAAGGCTATGTCTCTACGTACCGTACTGCAATATATTTGTAATGATGATGTCGGCTGCAGATAGTAAACTAAATAATAATTAGATTTTAACTTCGATTTCAAGCTTCACTCAACTTTTGTGATTATTGAAATTGGAAGCAGCAGGTTTCATTCGGGCGGCGGGCAAGCAACAGCATAGTAAACGTACCGCATTAATTCGTAATACCTTCATTCAAAGCCGCAGTTTACCTTTCGAAAGGCGAATCAAATTGAATTGGTTTTCCCTCTGGTGGAAAGTTAAGTTTTTACGCCCTGTACCCTTCTCTCAAAATTGGGTTCCGCGCCGAGTTTTGATATCGAGGATATCGGGCAAGGTCTTGATTAGGGATGATTACTTTCTTTGTGGCTAGGTACACTTCGACGAGCTTTTTTACTGCGCCTTCGTGTAGCAAGGATTTGAATTCGAGTACCGAATTGATAAAGAATTCAATAGAAAAAAGAAAAATCAATGAGACAGAAGAAACAGCATATACGTATCACAGATTTCGGTTTATTTTTCGGTTTCGGTATTTTAATCTTTTCTCATGTGCGACTGTTTGATAGTCTACGTACGGCTCTCTTGTGATTTTGTCCTGGCTCAGCATTTTAATCGATATATTAAAAGTAAGTAAGCTATTGATAGAGATACATCTGATGTCGGACAACTGGAATACATTCTCAAAACTATTCTCTTCTCGTTACTGCTATCATGCGATGTGTACACGTAATTTGTTTTTTATTTTGTTACGAGCTATCGACTTCTCGACTGTTTATCACCTGACACGTGGAGTTATAATGTGTGTTGTGAAAAAGTAGTGACGATTGACGTAGCGGGAATGAATAATGGAAGAAATTACGGAGAGTGAAAGAAAAGTGGCAAGAAATTTACACCGACTGAAACTTTCATGATAACTTCAAATCTTGATATATCATAAAGTCCATTTTTGGATTGGTCGTAGGTCGAAACTTCTACTCTACATGATAAAAGTCACCAACAACGGATGAATCTACAAATATAATGAAACTTTTTCCTTAATTAATAATTTTAGCTGTAGGCTATAATCTTGAATACTTCACCCCTCCGGAATTTATATAATTTCTCGATATTTAATTTTACATGATAATATTTGGAAATGGTATGAGTAGATGTTGGGCTTAGTTTTTCGATCATCTACAGTTACATCGCCATCGAAATATACTTCACCAATTCGTCCCAGGCTCCCTAAATTCCTCGTTCAACTTCGTTAAGGTAGCCGGCATTCCTTATTTTCTTCAACCTCCGTCGACTTCTTTCCCGTTTCCTGGGATCTCTTCCTCCGCTACCGTGTAGCCCCTCCCCGACGAACCATATTGGCTTCAATTTGGTATAAAAAATTCACATTATTGATGGTAAATTGACGGGAAACTTGAACAGCAAAATGATACCAAACTGACAGCAAATTGTTACCAAAAAATGACCGTTTTTGGTATCAATTTTATGTCAATTTGACCTAATAGTGACGTCAAAGTTGCATTATTTGATGCATGTTTGATACCAATATTACTTATTCATTGTCAATAAGTTGTACAAAATTGACGTGCATTTATTGCAGATACTTTACTTTGATTTCTTCTTGATACCATTTTGAGATGCATAATAATCAATAACGCACAAAATTGACGTCATAAGGAAGTACACTTCATGTACAAGTAATGCTTTGATGTTTTATGGATACAAAAGTGACCTTTATTGATACTAGGTAGATATTAGAATATTGTGTGTAAGATTGACGTCAATTTGTAGTACAAAATTTCCTTCACTGTGCTTCTATATATAATATTGATTTTAGGTGAACAGTTCTACTATTAAATAAAATCACCGTCAAATTTAAATACTTTTATTGTAGGAATGAAAAACAATTAAACCACAAAATTATGTGGTGAAGAAAATAAAAATTAGAGTGAAAGACAGTTCATCTCATGGTTAAATTTCACCGGTGCTTTTATTGTAGAAATGAAAAAGAATTAAGCCAAAAAATTATGTAAAAAAAAAAAATAAAAATAAAGAAAAGAGGCAACTTCAAGAAAGTTCATATCACTTTAAGAAAGTTCATATCTCATGGTTATTTACTTATTTC
This sequence comes from Aspidiotus rigidus, assembly GCA_035079385.1. Taxonomy (NCBI): domain Eukaryota; kingdom Metazoa; phylum Arthropoda; class Insecta; order Hemiptera; family Diaspididae; genus Aspidiotus; species Aspidiotus rigidus. The sequence continues at coordinate 693,322 of JAVHKY010000015.1, read as the reverse complement.
ACTTTCTGTTCCTTTTAATTGCAGCGGCATTACGAGTATTGTCTCTGTTTTTCACTTTCATCGCTGGAACTGATGCCAGAGCCATTATTGCCATCTGCGTTGACATCATCATCCTTCTCCCCAGAACTTTCTTCACTATGGTCGTCCAGCGAATTGTTCTCATCACTTGTTGAGACTTTTCTTTCTGAAATATGATATATATAGTTTGCAAATAGTGGAATTATTTTGCTTGTACTTATGTCTGAAAAGTGCGCTTTTGTCCATATTTTTTGATGAAGGAAGTGTTCTTTTTCACATTTACTTTTCTCCACTTCCCCAAGAGCCCCTATTTTCTTTTTCCAGGCATACATATAGAAAAATACCTTCTAAAAAAGGCGACAAACGTGCCAGTCAGGTTTTCCACAAGTTTTTTAATTTGCTGCGCTCAATTGTGTCGCAACACATCAAATTCATAAAGGAAAGCCCGCCTCATATCTAGAAATATACTATTCATTGATAGGTAAGTGTTGTGTTGAAGCTTACTTGGGTCTTCATTGGAGGTAACACTCATATTTTCATCATCAACTTCTTTATCATCAACCTTCTCATCATCAACCTTTTCATTTACATCATCAGTATCAGCGTTGTTGTTCGCATTTCTGAAAGCTAAAATATGATCATTTGCAAAAATGAAAAAGAAACGATTGAGCTTCTGTAAGTATAATAAATTCAGAAATTTTTAATAATTTTCCAAACAACTTACATTGTAGTTCTAATTTTGCGTCCCTCACCAATGCAGTCTTCTTTGGATTTTGGCCTAGAGAATATGACCATGCCCTCAATTTTGCGCCTATGTACGAGTTAATTTCAACCAGACCGGGATTTAAACGAATTTTTCTACTTTTCAAACACTTTTCGAATTTTTTTCCAATAACCGCTGAAAAGTTAGAAGTGGCATTAAAGTTTGACACAAGACCACTACATATATTTGTTTCACTAGGTATAGGTGAAACAATGTTATATAATTGAGTGAGTACACAAGAGGAAACCTTTATAAACAAATTGTCTTCAGCTACACCAAAAAAATAACTACCTATTTTACTCAGAATTTTACTAAGCTCCACTGTCTCCTGTTTTTAACAGGGAACCTGTTTTATGGGGGGCTATTTGAGAAATCTGGCGTACGCCGTGCGCCGTGCGCCGTCCAGCGAAAAACTTGGAAAAATTTCGACTCTCGAGAATATATGATAGGAGGGGGACTTAGAAAAAATTTCGACCCTCGAGCTATATATGATAGGAGAGGGACTTAGAAACAATTTCGACTCTCGAGCTATAGATGATAGGAGGGGGACTTGGAAAAATTTCGACTCTCGAGAATATATGATAGGAGAGGGACTTGGAAAAAATTTCGAATCTGAAGCTATATATGATAGAAGAGGGACTTGGAAAACTTTTGACTCTCGAGCTATATATGATAGGGGACAAATTTTCCCAAGTCTCCCTCCTATCATAAATAGCTCGAGATTTGAGAAAAACTTGGACTTTCAAACTACATTATACTAGGCTTATTTTACGTCTAGGCCTTCTTTATACTAGCTTTACCTAGGTCTAGGCTTCCTTGAATTTTCAATACCAAATCCTATTTGACTCATAAAACAGGTTCCCTGCGTTCCTTGTTTAACTTCGTTAAGGAAGCCGTCGTTTTTTCAACCTATTTTTTTTTTAGAGATGGGAAAAGTTCCAACTTCCATTGAAAACAAAAAAAGTTGATCTTTTCTCGTGTTGGAATAGACAAATTGAAACTGCTGATTAAAGTGCCACTCTCTTTCAATATAGGACATTCCCTGTTCTACTGTACGAAGTTAAATTGACGCATGCAAAAACAATAATCATGGAAAAGTATCAATACAAGTCAAAAAATGGGTTTGGAAAAAAATCAGTGCTCTCTAACCCCGGTTTTCAATTTAGAATTCAATAATAGTAATAATTTCCTTCAATAAGTTCTCAATTCTCAGATACAGCACATTAAGATGCACATTCATGAAAAAAATTGACGTATATGCACTCAATTGTGATAGTAGTGGTGTGTAATTACAAAGCCTAATTACTAGGGCAAGTAAAAATATGTGTTTATTCTTCCTGAAATATGCAGTAAAGGTCGTTGAAATATGTGAAAATATGTGCTAAAAATTTCAAATGACAAAAATGGTAAATATTTTTTTAAAAAACCGATGAAACATTTTTACACGTATAGTTTTTGATTGCAGTGAATAAAAACATGATATTTTAGGTTTTCAAACAAGAAAGCGTGTCGGTTATCTTTGAAAATATTTTTGTATCGACTGAAACTACGTTCAACGTCGCAGGACGTCACAGGAGCGTACTTGAAAAGAGCGTATTCTGCCGGCGAGAAATTATATTTTGCTGTAAACGTTGTATCTGTGTGACCACCGCCTAGAATTTGAGCAATTTCGGATACTTCTCGGTAACCTTTATTTGCCTCCAAAATAGGAGTGAGCTTATTCGTTGTTTCTTCTGAGCTCAAACAGTCGGTGATTTTTGCAAGAGAGTCAGTCAGGTTCAAGTTCCTCTCTTCAAGCGACGTGATGATTCTAGGCAAGTTGCAGTATGTACTCTTAATGTGGGCCAGTTTCGTTCGTATTTTTTCATCTTGGAGTAGTTTTAGGGCTGCTGGTATAGATGCAGCGTCATCTTGAGGAAGTGCTGCTACTACAATGGCAGCAATCTTGACTCAGTTCTCCGCATAATAGAAACATGCATTCAACCACGTGCCCCATCTTGTAAGAACTGGCTTAGGAGGTAATTCTAGAGTAGGTTCCAGGGGCGACGTACATCAATGACTAAGTGCGCAGGTATACTGCCGTATCTTTCGCATAGGTACGAAGTTGCAAATTACAACGTGCCTCATTCTTATCGATGAACTAAAGCACGTTTTAGTCTGTATGTGCGCGCAAGTCCCAATATTAACAGTCAGCTCGTAGCAGTTCTGCAAGATTCCTTTTCTTTCTATTGAATTACGTATTTGGGTATAGGAAAATGTACTTTTTCTTCGAAAATATTTAATTATATTTGCTTTCCCTCAAAATATGCGATTATATGTGCCAACGACCAAAATATGTAAAAATATGTGATAAAAAATTTTGCAGAATCACTCAGGAGGTCATGAAACACGTTTATAACTCACCCCCATTCTTCCTAGATGCGGCAAAAATTATATGTAAAAAATATTTTTACTTGCCCTACTAATTACTAACACACTTACAACAAATTGCGCGGAAGACCTCATCTTGGTGATCGTTGTTTTTACATATATGTGAATTTAAGTTTCTACAGCAGTGTTTGTCTCAATTTAGAAACCCTACAAAACTAATTTCAAACATTCTTCAATAACTAAAATTAAAAGTAGAAGCCTTACATTTAATGACTTTCACAATGATGCTATGTTCGATCGAAACTTTTGGTCCACCCGCTTTTCGAGCACAAATTTGGAGGGATAGTTTTTCACTGAAAATAGATCGGATCAAGGTATAGGTCATTTCTTTGACTGTAGCCGCTTCTATTGATAGTAGATAGTCTATCTGGAAAAATGATAATTATTTTTCAATATAGTCATTATGTTACAACTTACAAACCATTTTAATTCAATGAAAAGTGATATTCTCTTTCCTTTACTTTTTAAAATTGTATCACTTTTTATTACAATTTTAAGTATTCTTTGCGATTACTTTTTCTGAAGGAACAATGCCACAAGTTGTACAGTTACAACAATAAAGAAGATTTGTTTCATCCATTCAAAAATATGTACTACAGTAGAAACTCTCTATAACGAACTCCTATATAACGAATTCCTCCATTTTACGAATTTTTCCGTGGTCCCTCCCCCTTCAACGAGTTTTACCTATGAAAAAATCTCTTTATAACGAACAATTTACTCTATATAACGAATTTTTTTTCGAGATTTCGAAGAAAAATTGCGTATTTTTGACACTAAATGAGGCTAAGAAAAATGGTAACGTGTTATTTGACCAACTTTTTTCCCTTCTTTCTTGATTGTAATCATTTTTATATCGACATTTAACAAAAATTAAAAATTTAACCCACCGCATGTTCAATAAAAAACACACTGAGCGAGGGCATCTAAAGGTAACAAAAGTAATGAAAACTAAGTTTTGCTCATTACATACTGTATGTGCTTTAAATTTACTGTAAAACAGAATGAAAAAATAAAATTTCTATATAACGAATTTTTTTGGCGGTCCCTTCAAATTCGTTATAGAGAGTTTTCACTGTATCAAGATCTGCTTAGCATATCTTTCTTGAATTTTTTATCCTTCTGCAAATTGTTCTCCATGGTTTCAAAAGATTCCAAATTTGTCAATGGTAAAATAGTACTCCCATCAAATAATTTGTCATCATGATAGACAGAAAATGATGGTGTGGGTGGCCAATGTTCAATGATTGTAATAATCCGATCGACTTTCTCATCGAAAATATTGACTTTCTTAGGATTATAATAAAAAGTGTTAATAAAGAGATAATTGGAAAAAATTGATTGTGAAATATTATAGTACCATTGTATTTACATTTTGGAGTTGACGCCCAACTGCGTTAACCGCATTAATTTCTAGAACCTACATGATTTGTGCGACTGCGTCAGATTCAGATCTGCCTGTTTTGGGGATGCAAAAGGAGAAACGCCATGCCCTAAAAGATATATTTGAGGCTGCAAGTTCTCCGGCACTTCCGTACCTATGATAATATCTACAATCAGGGATGAGAACAATCTAACTCTCCTTGCAGCTTACGTTGAGCGACCTCTGCTCGATTATTTGTCCATCTTCTTGATGTTCCTCCAAGAATTACTAGAACGCGGTCTCCTCCTCTTCCACGGCGGCCAATATAATTGTCTTTGATGTAATTGAGAACTGGCTTCAAGCTTGCGACTTGCTTGCAGGCTTCATTTCGATAGCCATTGTCATTCGTGTGTCTAGTTTGAGAGAGGCATCTCCTTTGTACAGAGTTTACAAGTGGGCTGCTTATGCCCATTCTGTAAGAAGTGTTAACGGTATAGTGCGCTCAAAATTTCTGGAAAATCTTTTTACTGCATATAATCTGCTAAAGTTGACTTTTTTGTTGATTCTTTTCAATTGCTTTCTCACTTTAAGACTCCTCTCCGGTTCTCCAATGAAGACAGCTGGGCATTCGCATTCTTCACTTTCAATTTTGTTAACGCCAATTTCCTTCAATTTTCTTGAGGGATTCTTCAGCTTGATAAATAATTGTCTACTAGTCTTCAGGACATAGGTTCGATGGTCTCAAAACGCTCGTCAGTTTGGAATATACTTTTCCGAAGATAATTTAGGTGGATCCATCTCTGCTTCTTGGACTTGATGCGTCCAGGAAGGGGAATAGTGCTATCTAGAGATTCCCTAGTGATTTTTCTCCGTATCAAAGTTTTAATATTGACTTTAATACCGTTCCTCTTGATGGTGAAGGAAAACGGGATACTCTCGAATAGGTCCATGAAAATCTCAGCAATGAGGGACCTCTACTAGGATCTTGAAGGGATGCCAAGGCCATCAAGTAAGATAAACATTTTGTCATTAAATTTGCAGAAGTTGGGAGACGAACAATATTTTGTGGAAATCGTCAACGAGGAGGGGAAAAAGGCAATGACGTCTTTCAATTTTGTATTCTCTCAAGAGTAAGTTGGAAAGGTATGTGATTTTTCCGAAGCCATTTTCCCGAATGAACAATTTCCCAAATGGACAATTTCCGGAAAGACACTAATAACAGACAAGCATGTTTGTGAGAACATAACCACAGGACCCAAGTATCTCGACTTTTGATTCCCAGGCAAGCTCATGATGGTCGTTTTTGATTTTCCCTGGTCAAAAAACTATAGAAACGATACCCTACACTTTAGCATTAAATTGCCAATAAATTTGGCCTTAATTTGACCCAAATTTCCTCATCTTGGCTGTATGTGATCCCAATATCTCAAGTAGAGTTTGAAGATCCAATTCCATACACCAGACACCCCCTACCCCCCCCCCAAAAAAAAAAAAAAATACAATTTTCTGTTTTACCTTGAAACAGAAATGAAATGAGTTTGGTCGCCATCGTGGATTTGGGCCATAAGGAGGCAAAATTCGACTTGGCAACCATGAAATTCGGATTCAGTGAGTGTTTTACCCCTATAACCGATGGCTGCCAAAATGTGTCAAGAATAGAGATGCATTTCAAGAAAAAGTCCACCTGTCTATTTGGCTTGCATGACACGCAGAATTGCATGTTTATCGATTGCTATTACAACAATACAATTTTATTTCATTTTTTTCTTTAACTTATGAGTAATGGAAAGTGGAATTGAGGTATACCTAATTTTTAATCTTTATAAAAAGTCAAATTCCGCATCATTGCTACTGTCATCATCTGAAACTGGAAGTAAATCGTCTTCCTCCGGTAGGACCTTCACCCTTCCAGTTCCCACTGAACCTAGCCGAACCAATTCGGATTTGTTCATAAGGATGCTCAATACGCGTAATGGGCAGCTAGATTGCTGCCCGTTACTGGTATTAGGCAGAAAAATATTGCTAACTTTGCACGTTCATTTCGTATTAATTAATTATTCAACAGAATGCAACAGAAATTAGTGACGTGTACGAGTGTTGTTTAGAGGCGCGATACCATTTTCCAGGGGATATAATTTGAAACAAACGCAATCGCTCGTAATATGTGGTTCTTCGCTTCAAATCTTAGTTACAATTCAACCAGTCTGACTTACATGTCATCGTAGAAAAAATATGACGAATCTGACACAAGGGAGCGTAAAATGATTCGGTTTTGTACTGAACACAGTACGCGTCATGAGCAGCACGTCTGCTTATTACGCGTCTTGAGCAATTTTGCTGCGCATTGCGCGTAATGAGCAATTACGTGAATTGAGCTTGAGTTGGCGGCGCGCCTCCGGCTCGCCTTACCGTCAGCTGTGTGTTGAGTAAATATCTGTGTTTTGTAAATATTTGGATTTTAACGGTAAGAGCTAACTTGACAGGTAAAGGCTGTATTGCAGCAAAAAACGGACTGATTTATTATTGTACCAGTCGCAATGATTAAGGAAATGGATGGACAGAATTCTCTCTCTCTCTCTCCTTCTCTTTCATGTGAATCTGAAATTAGACTCATTTGAAAGGAAATTACTGGGACTACAATTTTTGTTCTCTTCAATTTTTCATATAAATGAGCAAAATTCGTGTCAGGTATACAATAATTGAATTTTTAGAACTGTGAGGCTTAACTCGTTTAAATATTTGGAACAACGTGTACAGTGAGAATCAGTTTTACTACGTCGGAATTTATCGTTTTTTACCATTTAGTTTTTCGCTCATTACTCCATCCAAAAGGAGTCAGAACGTTGAAATTTATCTAGAACTTCACTCGAATAAAAATAAGACTTTCAAAAAATACTGCACGTCAATAGATAAAAGCGTTCAAATAACAGGCATACAAACATATCATCGTCGTCACACTCGCGTTTCTACAGACAGCGAGACAAATATTCTAAGATTTCCCTACTTCCGGTAATGTTGAGAAAGTAAAAAGAACACACCTCTAACGTGCTGCAATTTAGAAGGTAGCACCAAAATCCTGTTTTCAAGAATACAGGATGTGAGGGTAGGAGAGAAGTACAGTAGACAGTTGCGTGTAGTCACCCTTCTTCGGTGAATCGAATCAGGTCAAGTGACGCGTACAGTGAGGGCACACAATTTTTAATAAGAACTTTTTTTCTATGGGAGCTAAAATTTTCATTTATGATTTAAAATTTATTCTGGAATAATACGAATATGTGGCGAAGATTTCAAGTCGGTAGGTACAGCGGTTCTCGAGTTATAAAAGGACAAAGAGACAGACAATCTTTCCGCTTTATATATTAGACTAGCGGTTGGCGACGCGCCTCCGGCGCGCCTGACCGCTAGCTGTGTGTTGAGTAGATATCTGTGTTTTATAGGTATCTGTATCTTGTAGGTATGTGTGTTTTGTAGGTATCTTGGAATTCAGATGAATTTTTAAAAAAGAAACAGTGGAAAGAGTTTTGCAAAATTCACAACTATTCAGTTCAAAAATAAGAAAATAGACACCAAAAACTGAGACTGTACTTATAAAAATATATCAAAGTTCCGAGTCGCACAAAAATAAAATCACCAAATTAAATTTTTTACACACTAATTCACTTGAGAGCTGACTTGACGCGTGAAGCCTGTATTCATCGCAGCAGAATACAGACAAATCCATTGACATTTTGCCAGTCCCTAAGAAAACACACGGACAACAGGTAAGAAAAAGGGTAATTTCCGCTAGCCCATACGCAGTGCGCACCGTGTCTAGACATTGGTTCTTGTATGAGATACCGGATGTAAAATCCTTTATGTAGGTGTTTTTAAAACTGTGAATAAAATAACTTGCTTAGTATGGAAGTACAGCGAATACTGTAGTCACAAAATTTCCTCCAAAAAATCTGGAACCGGGCTCATTCGAAAGGAAATTACAGGGGCTACAATTTTTGTTCTCTTCAATTTTTCATAAAAATGAGTTATACTCGAGTTATCACAATAATTCAATTCTCGAAACTGCGCCACTCAACGCGCGTAGGTCTAACGTACATGGCAAGCTACACGACCACGTTTTTTTATATTGAAAAAAGTCATTGTTTTCGCCCTTTTTTGAAATTACTCAGCACCTCCCCGTCAAATTTTTATTTTTATGAGTCTATGTGCTGCTCTGGGATGAGGACAATATTATATCCTGAAAGTTTGAAAGCGATCGGCCCAGTAGTTCTCGAGTTATAAACGGACAGGACGACAGACGGACAAACTTTCTGCTTTATATATTAGATGTAAGAACGCTTTACCGTTCTCACGAATTTTCATGTTGGTAGCGTTGCATCGATACTCGTAGACAGGTTTGGTAGTTGATGTTTTATAAGATAGACAACACTAGTAGGTAGTTATTTGATTTCACGTTTTGTACGTGTGTTGAGGTATCGGGAGCCGAAAAGACTTGGAGCACCGGTAAACGATCAGCCAATATTCTTACATATATAGCTTTGGAAGAGAGGCCGGTGACGTCATAGGTCAGGTTTGTGACGTCACAATCTGAAGACGTCATAAATCACTTCTTTCCAAGTTCCCCTCCTATTATATATAGCTCCAAAGTCCGAGCCTGTGACGTCACAATTGGAGGATAACATCATAGGTCAGCCTTATGGCGTCAAGATATTCTACATTTTTTTCCAAGTCCCTCTCCTATCATATATAGCTTTGACGTCACAATCTACATTTTTCAGATCCCGCATGCCTCATAAAATAGGTTCCCTGCCATCCGTTTCACTCCGTTAAAGTTTTTTTCAATATTGCTAAGTTAGAGTCCGAATAGTAGCTCCCCAGATGTACGTCAAAATATTGACGTGTAGATGAGTCTATCGCTTCGAAGATTTAGTTAGGATGATTCACGATCCAATTGTAGGATTTTATGTTTACTTTGAACATGCTCGTGCCCACTTAATTTGCAATCTAGGTGAAATCCTAGTAATCGTGCTGCACGAGCCACTAGCTGGGATGGGCTCATCATCTTGTGGAGACATAAGAATGTGGTCGTAAGTCGAAGTCAAGTCGCACCGTTTGCTGTTGTTTAATTCAATTTTCCTTCCATTTAGCTACTGTTTGGACATCAGCTACCGCAGTTCTGTAATCCGAATTGTGGGTGATGAGTCCTGCGTCATGACCGAACAGTCTGGTCGTAGCTGAAGGAGTTTGACGGACGAGACGGGTACAAGGTAGGTCCCATTACAGAACACCTGCACTAATACTCGTACAACCTTATCGAGACAATTCCGTTTTGTAAAAGTTGTAGAATTTTTGACTATGAAGATTATGACAAAATCTGATTACATATTCCTTCCTGCCGAGAAATGTTTTCTAATCTTGTGTACGAAGCCTAAATGCCATACCGCCAGACTGATCGATTCTTAAAGAGAACGTCTCACACTACAATTCGATACAAATTTCAGCTATAGATCTTTCCAATTAAAAACCCAACAATTTTGGACCATTTGTGGCTAACGTCATTTTCGTCTCTGCGCACTCAGCGCTGCCAGACCTCAAGGATGTCATTTCTTATATAAAAAACTCGAAAAATAAGGGTATGGTAATTTTAGACCTCATCAAATGAAAAATCTGCGGTGATCTCCCAATCTAATTTCCTATTATCCGACATTGATTTCGCTCGTCATATCAATTCCCTATCGTTTCTCAGTACTTCTGACCATATGTCCCATAACGATTAGTCAACCTACTTCTTATGTTCCGTCATATTGCGCGCGACTTCTTTGCAATCAGTTACTGTACATGAGTGACAATTTCGACGTACTGTCCGATGCACAAAATTAAAATGAGTTTCATTCAGTCGACTTCATATTCGCAGCCGATTTGCTTATCCGTGCGTTCTGGTTGCAAGAATATGTGTATCTATGTTGTAAATTTTGAATTATGTAAATTTCTTGAATATTTCGATCAATGAATTTTTATTCTATTAATAACTTCAAATTAAGTGCCTACTGACTGCGTGCCGTGAAATATGAACATCAACGAACTTGTTTGTGGAAAAGTTTTCAAGAAATGTTCTTCTTTTTAAAAATGCACTTGTTTTCTCAAATATTTACAAATGAATCTATTAAAGTTCGATAAACCAGACGAAAGTCGAATCGTGTGGAAGTGATCGAGCCAGTAAGGGCGCCTACGACTCCCAATTACTATCATGCGAGTTCAAAATCATCCTACTATTCAACATCGAGTTGGTTCATCGTGCGTGCGTCTATGTCCAAATGGTCACGTATCGTTATTCATTTTAGTTCTCTGTTTACCTGATTCAATCATTCTTACTATGGCCTATGATAAGTCAGGCAATTTTCTTACGTCGCGTCGAGAGTCAAACGTTTAGCACAATTTTTTTGTCATTTTATATGCTTCTAATAGGACTTTTCCATGTCGGCGCATTGCATACGTATTCTCCTACGTGTTATCGAAATGGTAGTATTTCTAACTATTTCTAACATTGCTCTTATGGGTGTTGCTGGATTGCATACTCATTTTCATTGTGGAGTAGTTTGCCATAAGAGCAATGTTAGAAATACTACCGTTTCGATAACACGTAGGAGAATACGTATGCAATACGCCGACATGGAAAAGCCCTATACTGGGAATAGCCTACTCTTAGAAAACTGTCAAGAAAAATGATCACGGTTTTTGTCGCGTGTGATGACGTCATCAGTGACGGTCTCCTTTTACTCGAGGATTATTTTGCAGAAATTTCGATCTTTGCTCCTCGGGACTTGTATCCTCCGTCTTTATTATGTTAGGCTTAACATACAATTGTATATTAGGCTAACTAGCTCATCCTGAACCCTCTCTATACGATAATATACAGACTCGTACTAAGGTTTTGTTACTATTAGGTTATCAATCTTTAAAAAATTTCAACTAGTTTACAGTTAACCTAGGTAGGCTATTTCGATGAATACCAGGGCTTAGAGGGTTAGACGTTGCTTCTAAGATTAAATGGAAGAAAACTCTTCACATTGAGACCGGCGTGTATTGTATTCGACGAGAACAAGATGGACTAAATTCATTAGGTATAGAATATGTACAACTTGACTTCGATAATTAGGATATTACCGTGAAGGGTCATTTATAGACATGGGTCGGTCATTGCGCACGCATAATAACGGTACTTTTTCGAGTATTGGGAAAGTTACATGTGTATTGGAGAAAGAACGAAAATACCGTAGAAGAAGAGAGAAGAGGAAATGTGATACACTATTACGATTTGATTTTCGAGTTAATTAGCGAGCTATCAATAAACACGAAGATTGACAGATCGAAAGAATGGATTTTTATTTGAGACGAAACGGGACTCCTCGTTGTCACAGGGACCTAAGCAGATCTTCACAAGCGCGACTGACATAACACAACAATATGTTTTATGTGGGTGAAGGTCCTGCTAAATTTTGAGCGCAAATTCTCATTCGGTAGGGGCCAGTTTTGTGCCATCCGCATTTCGAACGAGTTGGAGTTTTCCTTCTTACACAAACTGAGCAATGACTACTCGTTATGAATGGTAAGGTCATCATTGTCCCCAAACGAACTTGCGTTATCTGGACTGAGAGTTGTATTTCATTAGGATAAGTTACCTCCGCCATGACGATATATCCTTACGTTGAATTATTGTATATCTTTAGATTTAAAGGGGCTACATACAGCACTATTAAAGAAAAACACGCTGATCATCCTAACGTTTCACAAGACATTCCCTGTAATACGCAGTTCAACTGTTTGAGTCAATTTCAACAATTTATAGCAGAATATTGCCTTATATAGAAGGGGAAGCAATAGGATACAAAGGTTGTACTCTAAGAGAGAGTAGCGAAATATTAGGACCACACTAATCAAAGCCTGGAAGATCTTTCGGTTGAAAACCCATCCTCGAAGCACGAACGAACGAACTCATGGAATTCACAAGAAACAAATTCTGATCGAATTAATTGAAAACTTCAACACATAGATCATGGAGCAGCTAGGAGATTGTCAGGAATATCATACTTTCAAATCAGCAAGTAAGGAACTGTTGAATGGGTCACTGAACAAACGTTGGCGCATTTTGTCAATTAAACCTTGCAGGAATTGAAGCCGATTTATTCCTCCTGAGTGAGTCACTGTAATCTTCACTCCCTCATGTTCTCCTCTCTGTATGGCATCCGAAATTTGTTTCTCTTTTTCACCTCGTTGTGCCTTCAGACTCTCGAGGATTCTAATTGTTCTGTCCATTTCCGAATGGGCTTTCATCAAATTAGTAGATCTAGATTGCAGAACACATGACATCAGGCTAAGTTCAGCAAGGACATCGTAAAAAAGGGCCAAGTTCTTCAAGGAAAGTAGAAGATTGCAACTTTCTTGTTATGCCTTTTTCTGTAGCACCTGTGCCCTTGCTCATGTGTGCATAGAGTCATCGGTAATCTTCCCACACACTTTTAACAGTCCGGTAACTATTTGCTGACCAACGAACATCCAAAATGCGACCAATTTTCCTCATTTCAGCTCCAACCTGTGCACAACTCTCTGCCAAGACTCTACAGTTTTTTGGACTCTGATGGTAATAAGTATACAGTTTGCCTATGAAAGCCTGGAAACGGGAGACGCCTGTACAGTCCTTTATAACATCTCGAACCGACAATTCAATACGATGGCACGAACAGTTCCACAAAGAGAGTCCCTTTATCTTCTCACTGAGTAATTTACCGACTCCAGCATTTTTCCCAGTCATCACAGCAGCATCATCACTCGCAAATGCAACCCAGTTCTTCAAAGCAAAAGACATTGGTATGCCAGCACGGTCTAAATGAGTCAATAAGGCATTCACAAAGCTTTCAGCATCTTGTCCATCAAGTTCAATCAAAGTGAGGAATGCTATCATAGGATACTCGCCACCAAAGTATGATAGAATGTCTACAATTAGCGTGCATTTAGTGCTCACAGTGGTTGATTCGTCCACCAATATGCTGAATTTTGAATTAGATTGGAAATGAGGCGTCTGCGCATCTCCCCTGCTATGGTATGAACAATCCGTGTGGTGGTCTGTTGACTGTGTAAAGTGGTCCCCATATCTAATCCATTGAATTGCTGTAGCTCAACTAATTCTTCAAACTGCAGAAAGGGTCGATGATTTTTCGCTAAGCAGTACGCCGTTCTAAAAATCCTCTGATTGGCACTCATGACTTTATCGGATACATGCTATTGTTTCCAATATTTTCTCGCTTCCCTTCTGCATGATGTTTTCTGCTAAAACATGTACCTCAGTCTCCGCATGCTTCTTTATTTTACTTCACAGTGAAGCCAGCTGATTAATTCGATTGCTCCCAGCTGCTTGGACGAGAAATTCGGTCCATTCCTGTGAAATATGAAGTCATCCACGGTGGATGACTTCATTTCTGGAACGGGACAGCCCCTTTTTATCGTTTTTGGGCTTCTTCTCCAATTCGAATCTCCGAGTTCCTCGTGAAAAGGGTTAGAAACTGTACGAAATGTCTTGGCAATTTCCACAGCAGCTGATCTTTCATTCAAGTTTCCTTTTTTTAAACCGTCTACGAAAGCACGAAATAACGGCACGAGTTCCACATTTAATTACGGGTGGAAGATTCACCATATAAAATAACCATTCTTCGGTGTCGTGCTCCAAGGATGGTCTTTTAACCGAAAGATCTTATAGCGGCTTTGATTAGTGCGGTTCTAATATTTCGCTACTCTCTCGTAGAGTACGACCTTTGTATCAATATGATCAACCATAATTGCAATATACAAGAACGTATTAATTTGAGGAAGCAATAGGCCTAACTATTTTAGATTAAGATGCAGTTAACTCACTTCAAACTATGTTAAATGTCCAGGATAAAGAGTGATGTGTCAACCTGACTTTTCATATCATGCACATTTCAAAGTTCATATTCCAATAACGATTGAGTGTATTATGTCACGCGATTACATTGTAACGTTCGTAATAATAAGTGGATGCTCTGAGACCCAATACCATTTTACTTCAAAACATAAAATCCAGACATTTTAGGTTGATGTTCTACAAAAATCCAGGAAGTTTTGAAACTTGGAATACTTGTTTAAAGCACTAAGTAACATATCAAAGTCTATGGTGAGGGTGGGGTGAGCTGGAGCCACAATAGGTTGACAAAATTTGTCAAAATTGTTTTTTTGCAGATATCTTGTGATATATGGATTTTACAAAAATTTTACACGAGAGAATAAATTTTCTTTGAAAATTATCTCCTTAATTTTTTTTTGTGTATGCCTTCGTAACGCCCGCAAAACTGTATGTTCAATGTTACGGCAACAATATAATTACGTATAGTCCATAGAAGCGTTGATACTACAAAATTACAACGATACAATTTTATTTAATTTTTTTCTTTAACTTATGAGTAATGGAAAGTGGAATTGAGGTAGACCTAATTTTTAATCTTTATAAAAAGTCAAATTCCGCATCATCGCTACTGTCATCATCTGAAACTGGAAGTAAATCGTCTTCCTCCGGTAGGACCTCCACTTGATTGTAGTTCAGACATTCACCACGACCGCTGCAGTTTGCGCGAATGATCGAGCATTTCAAGCCATATCTACGGCAACCACATGCGCTGAGTTTGGTGCACAATCTTTGGTACATTTGCATGAAACCAATTGCAGCAAAGTAGTTGGCCATCATAACTGAACTTGTAGGTGTGCTTTGAGACTATGAAATTTGACAGCATCTTTAGTAGGTGGTAATACTTGTGGAACCACCTTGATAAAACATCTTGAATCCATAGCTATTGAGTGAATTTTATTTTTTTGATGAACCATACAATGCTAAGATAATTTGATTGTCAGCCCTTGAAATTTCTTCTTCTGATATATCTTGTTTATAAAATGAGTTGATGGCTGCATTGAGCTCTTTTCTAGGTAAGAGTTTTAAAATCTGTAATTTCCCCGTGCCATAAAATGCCGATGTGCTGTCAAAAATGTATTTCTGGATTAATTCATCTATATCTCAGTTAGCAGAACTGGAAAAAACTGACCCTCAATTTGACCTTTACCAGATTTTATAAAATTCACCTATACTTTTAATAGCGGTCGTGTGAGCAAGAAGAAGCACAAGCAGATCAATATCCTCTCCAATTACGCATACTAAATCTCCGTCTAATGAATATACAACAGCTGTCTCTATGATCTTCTCAGCTTCCTTCACTTCATACCCTACTTCTAGTAGTTTTGTTATTAACATATTTATCAATCTGTCTTCATTATGTGGATTTGACAAGAAATTCGACTGCGTTGTTGTGACTTTCATGGTCTCAGTGAAATCAATATCCACCCAACTACGCTGTTCAGCATTTTTTATTGAGGGAGGTGAATTTGTGTATCCATCAAAAATTACAGCACATTTCTTACCATAATTCCTCTTGATATAATATGAAATTTACAGGTCACAAATTGATAGAAATTACCTAAGTATTTATGGAGTAAAAAACCCACCACCTATGGTGTTAGTTGAAGACAACAAGTCAACAGAATGTACCAAAATCCTGAAAATATTAAATATCGTAAATCCGATTTTTTATTTTTTCGCATACCCTCGTCTATGAATAACGATAAAGGAAATGGAGCGAGTTCAAACTTGAAGTACTCTTGCAGACCTTCCTCACATTGTTTTGTAAGACATTTCCGCTGAAAAAGCAATAATGGATCCACAGGAATTACTTTTTTATTTACAGTGATAGAATTACTAATTGAAGACAAAGGATTCACTCTAATATGTAATAGGAAATTCGACACTCGTTTTTACGCGTTACGAGGGCTCTACAGAAAAAATTAAGGAGACCATTTTTAAAGGAAATTTAATTTACTAAATTTTTTTTCTCTTGTAAAATTTTCGTAATAGCCATATGATATCTGCAAAAAACCGATTTGGAGCAACTTTGTGACCCCCTTGTGGCTATAGCTCACCTCCTATCACCACAAACTTTTGATATGTTACTTAGGGGAGTACTTTAAACAAATATTCCAAGTTTCAATGCTTCCTGACTTTTTGCACTTGATTAACCTGAAATGCATGAACTGGACTATGTTTATGTTACCTACTTATTCAGGTTCCACTCATTTATTGTCCTGTACAAAATTTCGCCCTCATTTGTGTTGGTGGAACCACAGACAAACAATCTTTGACATAAATTTCGCCTTGGACTATTTGGTAGAGTTTTCGTGAAGGAAGTGTTTGCCACAGGAGAGGAACTACCAGCTTCAATGTGGTCCTCCTCATCTTCAATCTGGTGGCTCGTGCCTAACACGTCCTCCAATTTTTCTACTTTACTACCGCTCGTCTATTTTACCAATTAAACAGGTCACAATCTCCGCCTCATCTTTCTGTACTAAGTTCTTCAATTGAACGTAAATCATCGCGCAATTTCTTGCTTGTCTGACCAGATATGCGTTCTTTCAACTCCTTGATATTACTTGCTTTGTAAAATGTTCACTTTGTAATCGCCTACCAATACCGTGCTCGTTGTATGAACATCCATCTTTCTATATTCAAACCTTACTTGCAGTTGATAACTCTTTGGAAACTTTCTCATGCGCTTTTACCGTTAGTAATCGTCGCGATGAAGATACTATATCGATATATTTTTGTATTGTATCATTGAGAATTTGGCTATTTTTCTGAAGCGTCCCAACCCCTGTCCTCAGGAAGAGATGACACAGTCAACAAGTAACAAGTGGATTTTGGATGAGGTAGAAAATTTCCAGGGTGCCAGATACTTTAATTAATGGAAACGAATGGAAAAGAACCAAAAACTCATAATTTTGAGATTCAGAGTAGAACACAATTTTTCGGAACCAAAGGACCTTCTGCTAGAGACCATGTATCCCATTATTCCAGTACATTATAAGAGAGATTCTGGGTGGCTGGACGTCAAATGTAATCCACTCCTAGTGACATCAACGGCATGTGTCACCGATGTCTACGCGCAAACAGTCTTCGTACTCCATTCTTTGCGCTAAAATGTCTACTTCACTTTTTATCGTCCTTGACGTATGCCTTTAATGTCACTAGGGTGGATTATCTTCGACGCTCAGCCATTCGAATCTCTTACCTACACTGGGGCAGTGGGGCACACGCTCCCGAGCAATAGGTGCTTGTTTTACAAAATTGTAGTCTATTCTCGAGCTCGAAATTATGGGTCTTTGGTTCTCTTGCCCTCGTTAACATAAATTAGAGGTCGTGGCATTCCTGGAAATTTGCTACCTTATTTAAAGTCCTATCGTTAGTTATTGATTGTGCTATCTACAGAAAAATAGCTGCATGCTCACAGACACGATGTAAAAATGAATCGATATGTCTTCATCGCCACGATTACTGACGACTAAAGCGCATACAAAAGCTTCCGAATCATTATCAACAGCAAGTGGAGTTTGAATGTAGAAATCGTATAGCGTTATTTATTCATCATTACTACGACATACACTATGTAACGACAAAAAGCTCCAGCTAAGGTCCTCGACACGATATGTGATCTTGGATGTACGATGAAACGTATTTGTACGTCCTCCTGGCACAATCTGCTTGATCTCTTTGTATTCTCGTATTCGTTCTCTGAAAACACAAATATCTATCGTACGCCTACGGCAGCAGAACTGCAGATTGTTACTGAGAACTCTCAAGCTTCTTTGGCGAGTTATTGACCTCTGGATCCAGCTTCTTCCTTTTGTCCAATATGACACAGGCAGTTCACTACGCCTTTGTCGTCGGTAATGGGCACGTGAACCATAAGTTGGATCTTTTAGACTTAGTGTAATAGGAATACACATGAAAATTGGTTGTGTGGAATATTGACAAGGTGTGAGTTATGCAGGATGTACAAGTGAAAAGTTAAGTAAGGATACTCTTCTGGGTACATAAATTCATTTTAATAGTGAGGCGAGTACCATATTTTTTTTTTCTTGCTCTTCATTCTTTCTTTTCAAATCGAGCACACATTTTTAATAAAATCAGAACACTAATTATTATTCTGAAGACAATGGGTCGTCGTCGAAACGTCAGTGATAATTGTGTGTTTTTTAAAATTTGGTTGTCAGTGCCTTTAAATAAAACAATTTTTAATTTGTATGAAAAGCGTCCTATAAAACGACCTTATCTCCTAGTAGGAGTTGTTCATCTTTTCTTTTTTTATTTTCTGGTATTTCAAATTTATGATGGTAATGTCTGCTCTCTTCTCCAAAAACCAGGAAGTGCGGAGATGGAAAATTCAATGATGGATGTGGGCATTCATTGTACGCCCTCATTATTCTCTGTACTTTTTGGGAGACGTTTGTCTTCCCTGTCTGCTGTATGATTGTCTTAATGCCGTCGGCAATAATTTTCATCGCCCTTTCCACTTGTCCATTGCATTCCGGGATCCAGGCAATACTATGGCAAAGTTTTATTCGATTATCTAGGCAGAATGCCTCTATTTCTTTGGATTTTTAAATTTTTGGGCATTGGCCGAAAAGAGTTTCCTTGGAGCTGGGAATTCTGAGAGTATTTCTTCTTGGCATTGTATTTCTGTTTCAGGTGTTATATTGTTGAATGCTTCTATAACAGTGTTTCTCAACCGGTGTGCCGCGGTACATCACTGTGCCGCAAGCCCGCCTCAGGTGTGCCGCAAAAGTTTTATCAAAAACATGAATTAACATGAACTAAAAAAGAATTGTCATCAACTAAATAAATTGAAAATATTTTATTAACATAAATAAATATATTCAATTTCCAATTAAAAAATTGTATACGATAATAATAATTTTGATTCTTAGTACAAATTAAAATTTTTCAATTTAATTTATTAATTTAATTAAGAAAATGAATTTAAATAATTAAAATAATAATATCTTTAAGGATAACAGGATGATTCAATAAAAATTTTTAATTTGTTACCTCGATGTTGAATTATTAGAATTATATTGAAAGAATTTATATAATTCAATCTGTAATGCTATTCAATTGATTAGGGATACAATCTATTTTATTGATGGTAATGTTCATGAATGAATTATATCTCGGTTAAAATAGAATACCCCGACAATATATCATTTTCTCTGATTTTATTTTATTTCGAAATAATTTATTAATAATAAATTATAAAATAAAAAATTCTATTAATAATATCTAATTTAAAAAAATTTTCATATTTAAAAAATGAAATATTAAATAAATTGAATAAATTAAATTTTTAATGATAATTATTATTCGAAATTAATTAAAAATAGAAATTGAAAATAAAGCTACTCGTTATTAAACTCATATTAAATTTTGAAAATCAGAAAAATTTAAAAATTAAATTTCAAATTTAAAAATTATTATTCTTTATAATATGTGACCTGGTTCCAAGAAAGGGACCGGAGCGTCCAAATATCAATCTGGAGATGTGGGTCTTCTTGCGTCTTCAGGCAGACTCTTATCTCCGGATTCATATTTGAACGTTTTCATTCCTTTCCTGAAACCAGGTCACATATATAAGAATTATAAAAGTAATACTTGAAGATAATGAAATAATTATATTTATTAATGATATCAAAAAAATCCAATTTAAATAAAATTGAATAAAATATTTCATTAAAAAATAAATTAAAATATTCATTTGAATTATACATGAATAATACAAATTGAAATAAAATTAATAATTGCGTATTTTCTATTTAATTTAATTATTATAAATTGAATTCATAATTTATTAAATAATAAAATATTCAATTTAAATTTTGAAAAATTAAAAATAATATTTAATTTTCTTTTATATTAATTTATTAATTTTATTAAATTCATTTTTAAAAAATGAATTTAATCAAATTAATAAATTAATATAAAAGAAAATTAAATATTATTTTTAATTTTTCAAAATTTAAATTGAATATTTTATTGATGAAATTACTCGGAAAAGTAATCATAAGCCCTATCTGAACGATGTGTTCCAATTTTTGGATGATGTCAGTTCCAGTTATAATTACTTAAACTTGAGTTCAAACCTACAGTCACTGTCATAAAAATCAAGAAGTTCCTGTGACCTGGCCAGAAATGCAGATTATATTTCATGTTTTTTCATAAATTTCGGAATGAGAAGAGCCCGGAGGGTTTCCAGTAAATGCAGGAAGCATGCCGACACTTTTGCGTATATTATGGGAAAAATTTTTCGAGTCCCGGTGGAAGATCAAAGCTCCTGTTTCTCGTGACCTTAGTACAGTGAAAGAAGGATGAGGCCTCATATAGCCATCTTGTAGGCCACAAATTCTGAAATTAGGAGGAGGAAATCTGTAGAGAAATGACAATGTCAAAAAGCAAAAAAATTTTCGATACAATTTGGAGTTCTGGAAATGCTGTGGCGCAGTAATATTATCTCATGGAAAAATGTGCCGCGATGTAAGAAAGGTTGAGAAACACTGTTCTATGATTATAAATTTTGGCTGTGCAAAGTCACGATAGAGAATAATCACCATTCATAGATTGCCACAGAATTGAATGGCTAAAGTTGTCCGAATTCAGCCTAGATGGACTCGCTGGAGAGGGCAGACCTCCAACTGTCGGTCTTGTGCTCACCCGCAGACTGTCCTTGCCAAATCTCATCACCGTCCGGTATCGCTGTAAGAATTATAGGACTTTATTAATGCTCAAAGTTACAGTACGTAAAAGCTGATCTTCGTTTGGCCGATCCAATATTAGTAGTATTAGTAATTTGGACGACGCAATACATTACCTGTTGCAAGAAAGGGCTGGATTTTTCACGTCATAAGATTCATATGATATAACACCAGATGTTTTTACCGCGACGCGTGCGCGGAACCAATCTCCCTCCCAATGTGGCTTGAAGTACCGATTTGTGAGATAGAGCCCTGGCTCAGTCGGGTCGGGTCAGGGTGAGAGAATTTGAAGCTTGCTCGGGCCAGGCCGGGCAAGCCAAATATTAATGTACGTCTAAATTTAGGGCCAAAGCGAAAAATTATGCGCAATCTCAAGCCTGACTGTGTCTGCATCAATGAGTAGATATGCGATTTTTAAATATGATAAAACGTTTAAAAGTATAGGTTTTACT
The DNA here is from genome assembly GCA_035079385.1 of Aspidiotus rigidus. NCBI lineage: Eukaryota > Metazoa > Arthropoda > Insecta > Hemiptera > Diaspididae > Aspidiotus > Aspidiotus rigidus. Next base: position 671,610 of record JAVHKY010000015.1, on the reverse strand, counting down.
GCAATTAGAAGGAGTGCGCTAGAAATAAATTTTTCACCAACAATTTACTATAAGACCCACTCGCGTATTTTCAAATTTCCACGTGTGTAGTATTCGCCAGAGAAACAGTTGTTAAATGACAACAAAGCAATTTTACAGCACTCCATTTTATGGACATCGGAGTAAACTTTTTCTCTTTTTTTCTCGCTCGTGTGTACGTGTAATAAAAAGTAAAAATTACCGGTAGCTGTGAATGTTTATTATCCTTTGGGTATGAACAGTCCAAACTGTATGCATCGATCCTCGTAAATGAACATTACAAGAACTTATCGAGGAGAAGAGTGATGATATTTTGCCATATACTTCAAAACTTTTCTCGTTTAAAGCTCATACACGTATAATGGAAGTATCATCCAGAATTCGCGCGTATAAATATACTAGAATCGATTTCTTTCATTAGGTACTAAAAAAATAAAACTTCGTGAGCAAAAGTGAGTTCACTTTCGTATAAGTGTGCTGTTCTCGAAATGTGTATGTGTTCAACGAGATAGTAGTGACTTTATAAAGAGCGCAATTAAGATTCTAACACGATTGAGGAAATTATGATGAGAAGTTCGCAGTACAGCGCAATAACGTTCTATCTTCAGATATGCGACGTTGAAAACAACTCGATTTGCTCTGAAAAATCAACTCTGTAATGATCGGTTATTCGATTTTGAAAATTTATCAATGAGTTGGTAGTCGGTAGACGAGCACTAGTTTGACGGTAAATGTAGAACTCGTGGTTTTCTTCAGAAAAACGGGGTGATAAGGGTAAATTTGGTGTAACAGCTTCGGATTGGTCATTATTGCACCAAGTTTCTTCTGTATTGCCCATGATTTCCGTAAGAAAGCGCGGTAATATGGGTGAACAGTGGCTTGATTTGAGGCTACAACTTCCTGCATTCCTCTCATGGGTTTCTGAATAGAGTGGGGATTTAGAGACTTGAAATTTTTCAAAGTCCCTCTCCTATCATATATATGAGTAACTCGGCAGTCGAAATTTTTCAGGTTCTTCACCCGGTGGAGAAATTCCTGCCGAAGATGAGCCAAGGAGGGAGGCGCGATCCCCTTTGGCTACCTAAATGTCGAACCATTTTTAGTTCAAGTGGCCTGTCTTCGACAATTTTACCATCTATTCGCATTCTCTTTCATCCATCAGTAGAACTTGACATCGACCAACTTTGTTAATGAAGATGTCTCTCATTTTCAACAGAAAAAATTTTTCTAACGTAAACTTCTGAAATTTTCAATTTTTTGTATTAATTTTGACATGTTTTGTCTTTGCTCTGACCCTACCCTGATTTCAAAATTTGCGTGTGTCTTCTTGTATTACTAGCAGCTTTTATACTAGGTTTATACTAGTCTTATAGATATGCAGTATACTAGATGTAAAGTAGGCTAAGAAGGGGCTGTGAAACCCAGGCCTAATATACAGTATACTAGAAGAAACGAAAATAAACGAAAATAAATTCTGAATTTTATATTTACAAACCCAATTGCGCGAGCACTTTCGACACCGTATAAAATACGACTGAAGAGATGAGGAGAAAATTAGAAGAAAGAAAGATAAAAGGAATCAGGACGTGACAGGATCTCTGCTTTGAGCGGACGCCTTGATGAGGTCATTCTCCGGAATATACGAGTTTATGAGATTCTCATCACTATTTGGCGAATGATTTCGATAGCCTGTATTAATTAATGTCCCAATACTCGAAAGAAAACCTAATTTTTAAATACATCTTAAATGTCATAGATTGTCTATCTAAATTTGTCTGGAGTGTATCTCTGAAGAAAAAAACAGCGTCAGCTGTGACAGCAGTCTTTGAAAAAATACTTGTAGAGAGTAAACGGAAATGTTCTATGCTTCATACCGTCACGCCATCCTCGTGTTGAATCTCTATATTCAAATCAACTAGATAGTTTATCTCGTTGATTTCATGAAAATATAAGATTAATTTTGGTAATGTATTTTCATTACCAACGATATACTCCAAACAGTGATCTATACATAGTATATATGTCAATGTTTATCACTGCAATCTTAGAAGTGTTGTTGCATTTCGTGAGCTGTGTTACGCTACAGACTTACATACATATTTATATATACCCATATGTAAGATTCCGTCACGCCGCAATCTCCGTAACTCGGCTACTCGCAGAGAGGTTTGGCAGGCGTAGTTATATTAGTTAGTAGGACGGTTGATGTTATCATCTTCTGAGCTACGACATGTCGTTAGCACACGATCGGAACTGTGAACTTTTTGTTGATTCAGTGTTTATCACTGCAATCTCAGAAGTATTGTTGTATTTCGTGAGCTGTACCACAGTACAGTCTTACACATAAAAGATAGTAAGTAAAAAACAAGCTACCTCGCAGGCGAGCTAGTACCGCGGTCGGCTTCCTACTTCGACGATAGTTCTCGCTACTTAAAACGCTTTGAACATAGAGATACATGAAACGCATATTTGCAAATACTTTTCAAATACAAACAACAATCACAATAATAATGCTCTCAGATGAGATGGGGATGCACAAGAAAATAACTCATTCTCTTCATGATCTGATAACTGCTCTCCTGCTCAAATGAGATAAGGTAACACGTAGTCTGATCTGCAGCGTGCAGCTAACAGTCAACTGATAACATGACGTATGTAAACCACAGTAAACAAACTGAAAATTGAAGGAGAAAAAAAAAGACGTGATTGTAAGGTGGTCTACCGCAGCTTGCAGCTGTAGGCCGACCACAATAATAATGTTACCTGCGATTGGTGGCATCCCATTCCTTACACTACCAAACAATGCTAGCCTCTCAGATTTTGTAGTGATTTTGTTAACGTTGGAAGCTATGATTGTTTCCTCTCTGTTTCTAATGGTTGATACCTACCATGAATATTGCCTAAAATAGGGCTCAATAAATTAAAATACTATTGTTTTGAAAGAAAATATATATATGTAAGAATGCACGCGTCCTTCTTGTCTCCTACTACTCGCAGGTTTCTTTCTGCATGTAGACTTTATTAGGTATTTTGATAGTTGTCTGGTTATCTTCCAAGAGCAGTCAGCTGACATGCATTTCCTACGGGACTCTCGACTTTTTGTTTCGATTCAGTGTTTACACTGCACCAGATTTTACAATCTTACATAATTATATAAATACCGAACTTACACTCTTATGTCAATAAGGGTTAATAAATTTGAAGAAATTAAAGTGAGCACAATTGAGGAATGAAGACCTAACGTCTTAATTTTACTACTCCAGTTGAATTACAGCTGTCAAGTTTGAGACTGAGTTGATTCACTATATATAGCTAAACATTGTGAACTACTCACGCAAAAAAATTTGAAAATATAACCGCATCCTCTCTAATTAATTAAAATAAATTTGTAACCACATGTTGTCCATTAGACATATATTTGCAAGAAAGGAAATGTTCGCGAAAAATTAAAAATCGACAACCGCATCCTCTCAAATTATGTGATAGGAAATGTGTCATCTTGGTATTCATGGTACTAAGAGGTAATGGATAAAGCTCCTCTTTTATCATATAAACCTCAGGATTTGGTCAGTGGAAATCATTGTGTAGTTGACTGTGCTCTAGTTATTTCGTTTCTTATTATTAATTATAAAAAAAGAGTGACTTTCCAGAATGGCAAAGACGTCTACCTAATTGTTGTACGATTTACCACATGACCCACCTCATAAAGTCGATATTAACGAAATCCGAAAATTAAACTTACAAAATATCAACATCGAGAAACTTGACTTAGATTCATTTCAAGATTATTTAGGAGTAAAACTGTGTGTAATCGAAGCTCTGGCTGCATTTTTAACAAACTACGAATCTGAAGCTGAGAGTGAGAGTGAATAGGTGAGCTGTTCTCAAAGGGGGACATCAAAAGAAAATTAAACTGGCGAGCTGTACCCAAAGAGGGAATCGAAATAGGCCTCAAAAACCTCACAAAGTGTACCCAAGGGGGGATATTACTACTAGCAAAGATGGATTTATTAGGTTGTTCCTTAAGGTGTTCATCAATGCGGATTTCAACCTGGCGACCAGTCTTGCCGATGTAAGTGGCAGGATATACACCACTGCTTTCAAATTTGGGGATAGGATTTTTTGGTTTTTGAAAGAGACGTTCTAATTTTGTGGTGCTGTAAAACGCAGGACGGAAATTGATCTTGCAAAGGAGTCTGGCTTGACTCTACTTTCCGCTCCTGTGTGAATTTTCAGTCTCCCTCCTCAGTCATGAATTCGCTCGAGCTCACCGATAAAATAAAACAGGTCGTGATCAGCCCTAATTCTACCTTAGTATCTTTTGACGTCACTGACTCGTTCCCTAATATTCCCCTTCCTCAGACTCTTGACCGTATGGAACACCTTATGACGGCTGCTCAGGTGCCGAGTTTCTTTGTTTCTGAATTCATGGCTCTTCGTAAGAGCTGCTTATCTCCTAACATCTACCTATTCAACAATAAAGTTTACGAATTCCCGAAAAATGTTGGTGTTCCAATAGGCTCACCTCTTGGGGAGACCGAATTTTTCAATCAACGACTGATTATGACTCCTTGGATCGAGTACGCGTATCCTAATTCGGGTCCAGATTTAGATCCGTCGGTAAAAAAGTTTGGTAATTCGGAAAAAATGTTGGTGTGTAGTGTAGATCGAATCGGAGGTTTGGGAGAGGGTTTAGCTATAGAGAAATGGAGGATATGGTAGGGAGTAAATGGTTCAACTTGAGGTAATTGAATAATTCAGATTCATGAGGAGAAAATTATGTCGGCACAGTGCGGGTGCGTAGATTGGAAGCTGAGTGAATTGAGCTGGGTGGGAGGGGGCAGCATCAAAGCAGAGGCCGAAAGTAGGGCTAGATAGTTGTGCGCCGAGAGCTTGATTTACTTCAAAAGCGTGTATATTGACAGACAGAAAAGCCACTCGATGTAATGGATTGATACGTTCATGAAAGCGACGAATTCGTTTTTACCGACTTTAGGAAGTATTGCATTCTTGCACACGGTGAAATTTTGAGTGGGGGTATTTTTTTTCGGCGTGTCAGAGTGTGTGGATTACGATTTTAACATTGGCTCAAATGTATGTATGTACTTTTATTGATGGGCGAATGTTCTCGGTTGGTATTGGGTCGATTTATATGAAATTGAGAATTATTGAAGTCTTATATTTGCACTAGGAAATAGGGTCATTTTTTTTGAAAATCGGATTGGTAGTTTTTGAGATTTTTACATTTCAATTTAGAAAAATTCGGAGCGGGGTAAGTCGAACGTCAGTTTGTTAACCATCCTGCGTTGAAAAGAATGAATGTTACTATGAAAAATGAAGAGTGTTACCGACTTGTGCGCGAAAAGTATTTCTTTCTCAGAAGGGAAGGGGGTTGTAAGTTGTGTATTATCAGTACAAGAGATTGAATAAAAAATAATGCTTGACAAGTTTCGAAAATGAATTTGTATCGGAAAAAGATGTCATTTTACCGCTATTAGGCTAGCGAAAACGATTAAGTAATATAATGTAGCCAATGATGAACAAAATGGAAAAAAGAAGTAGAGATGTATGAAAATAAGATAGGAAAAGTCGGTTTTGCTTTCGCGCTGCGAAAGCTTAATCTTCTCTGCACAGATGACAATTTCACTTCACTTTTTTCATTCCCACGAGACCAATATTGAAACATCGCCTCCCGGTATGATAACACTATCCGAATGCTGATAACACTAAACGAAATGACAATTTCCGCTCTAACACGCTTCACTTTTTTTTATCAATTTGACTGATATTTTAAAATTTCATCTCAAACCGATGACACTATCCGAATGATAACATACAATGAAGATAATTTTTTTTTTTTCGCTAAGGAAGATGTAAATTTATGTTTTATGGAATCTGGTAATTTACTCTCACGATTTGATTACGGCTTCAGAAAAAAACCGCATTCAAAATTCGTTCTCAGTTATCTCTCGATTTGAGGTCGACTTGAGAAAATGGAGGACTCCAACATCCGGTTTGTAGACATTAGAATGGATAGCTTATCTCTTCGAGCAAATTCGCTGCGATTTGAATTCAATAGGAATCGATAGAACGAGAAAATAATATAGGTGCTGCCAACTTTCTCGAGGGGCTCGATCGATAGCAGCTACAGGTACATAAATCTTCTTCAAACTACAGCTTTGCAAATTTAAAAGAGTTATAATATGTGACCTGCGATGAGAAAACGATGCTCATTGCCCACTGACAGGGACACAATTTCTCTCTGATTGGATGTCCAATCAGAGAGAAATGGTGTTCCTGCCAATGGGCAATGAGCGTCCTTTTCTCATCGTAGGTCACATATTCATAAAATAATCAAGAAAACAAGAAAAAGCAGAGATCTCGGTGACTAGTCTACGTGCATAGCACGTCATCTACGTATCTGCGCCAGTAGAAGATATTAATTAAAATGGTTTGAAGATCATATTTCATGTCTTTTATAAGGTAGCATACCAGTTTGTCCTTGTCATACTTGCCTTGCTTGATCTGGGAGTACCACCTTCTTGTTCTCCACACGCGGGGGGGTCGCATGTGCAGCACCGCCCGTCATCCATTATGGAGTAGGTGCGGGTTGCGTATGCATTTAATATTGTTTCCTCCAACACCGGAATCGACCCTTTCAGGTATAACTTCAGTGAAGGAGGAAACTCCTAGGCGAACCCCCTCTTCTACTCGGCAACTGCCAAGTTGCTTTGGCAACCGCCAAGCTGCAGTGCCCCCCTGGCACGCACAAAAACATAAGGACACTCACAACAACAAACACCACCACAATACACAATACAGTAGGTCACTGTTGGAGGTTCTTCATCTTCTTCTCTTTTCAGGGAAGATCGTGGTCCTCTTCTTCCTGCAGATCTGGATGTTGATGGTACACAGGTGTTGAGTAGGCCATAGCGTGGTTCTGCATTTGCCTATTCCATTCCTAGTCCATCTTCCTCTTCATGATGGTGGCCGCAAATGCAGACACCTGGTTCCATGCTTCTTCAGAACACAGCATGGTGGGTACCAGGCTACTCGGGTCGAGCGCTTCATCTACCCCGATCTCTTGAAGAGACCGACTAAGCTCGTCCCGTTCACGCCTCCACGCCTCACACTCAAATAAGGTGTGTTGTGGTCCATCATCCCGCCCTTGGTTACAGTGCGAACACGTTGCCTGCTCAACTTTCCATAACTTCTCGTGAAGGTACTTGTTGAATCAGCCATGGCCGCTTAACACCTGCGTCAGGTGAAAGTTCAGCTGACCATGGTGTCGGTTCATCCACTCATCAAGGTCGCGTATTAGCATACGGGTTGTCCATGTACCCAGCTCACTCTGGGCAATTCTTGCTTTCCATTTTACAAGCAAGGAGCGCCTGGCCTCCTGCTTGACCCGTAAAGCTTCTTGGTTGGTCGTCGTTCTCTTCTTTGCTTCGAACACCACCGCTCTCTCCTCAGCAAGGAGCTCGATTGGTGGTGAACGTGCTAATACACAAAGAGCCAGTGCGGTAGGCACTAACACACCTTAGCGCAGCTCTTCGTTGGATCTTTACCATCTCTCTCCTTCGGTATGGTATCTTCATGCAGTCGGCCCATACTGGCGCACCATATAGGAGGATCGACAAGGCAGTGCTCATCATGATCCTTCTCTTTGCTTCTCTCGGTCCTCCTAGGTTCCTCATCAGGCGGCTTAGGTATCCAACTACCCGGCCCGCCTTTTCCGCTGCCATCAGGAAATGGTGCCTGAAGCTCAGCGTTCACTCAAACCAGATGCCCAGGTATTTCATTTGCTTCTTGGTTTCAATTTCCACACCTCGCAGGCGAAAGGTGGGTGGCTTGAACTTCCGACGGGTCGTGAATAAAATGGCCTCCGTCTTACTTGCTGCTAGTTCAAGTCCAGCCGACTCGATCCAACGCGTCACATCCTCTAGAGCCCGGTTTACTCTGCTCTCTACCGCTACAGTCGTTTCGGCGGTGCCTACCACCAGGGTGTCATCCGCATAGCAGATAAGCTTAACCCCCGGTGGCAGCTTCACCTTAAAGATTCCGTTAAATGCGACGCACCACAAAAGCGGCCCAAGGCCCGACCCCTGCGGCACCCCACAAGTAACAGGGCGCTTTACTGTACCAGCAGACGTCTCTGCCTGGATTTCACGGAAGCTAAGATAGCTCCTGATCATCCTGAGCAGGTATGCGGGCACTCCTGTGTTCACAAGAGCTTCCATTATAATCGTCCATGGAATTGAATTGAACGCATTTCTTATGTCGAGGCTGACGGCTGCGCAAAACTGACGCATATCAATCGCTGACTTGGCTATCCTCTTCAGCCGGATCCCAGCATCTGATGTGCAGCGTCCAGTTTGAAAACCGCACTGGCTATCAGAGATTATATCTCTTTCCTTCAGATAGCTCTCCAAACGATTGGCTATCATTCTTTCTAGAAGTTTCCCAACATTGTCTAGCAGACAAAGTGGACGGTAAGAGGATGGTAGACCAGGTGGTTTATCCTTCTTATCGATCAACGCTAGCCTGGCTTTCTTCCATCGCACAGGGAACAGTCCCCCAGCAACTGCCGCATTGAATGTATCAACAAGCAGTGCCGGGTCAACTGAATGTATGGCGCTCCAGACTGGATTCGGAATCTCATCCGGACCCGGAGCTTTTCAATACTTACCCCGCAGTCTATTGACTGCTGCATCAACCTCCTCGGTGCCTATTAGGAGGGATATACCATCCTCTTCTACTATTGGTAGCGTTACCATTGGTGGTGGCTGCTGTGGGAACAAGCCATCAATGATTTGACCCACAACATCCGGCTCCATTCGGCTCATTGCTGAGAGGCCTTTTAGCTTCTTCAGCAGTAACTTATAAGACTTCCCAAACGGGTCGTCATCTGCCATCTCACATAGCTCTCGCCATGCAGCACTCTTGCTGTCCTTGATGGCCTTCTTCAGCCTTTTACCAGCCAGCTGGTATTTGGGTGCAACCGCCCGCGCCCCTTCGCGGCCACTACTACGCTGGTATATCCGGCGCTGACGGTTGCACTCTTTTCTCAATTCGGCAATCTTGTTGGTCCACCAGTAAACTGCTCTCCTCTTCTTTGGTGGACCTTGCCTGGGCATGGCTACATCGCAAGCTTTGGTGACAGTCTTGATCATCCTCTCTGCTGCCACCTCTGCATTGCCTTTTTGCTCTTCTTCTTGATCCCATGTGAGAGCAAGATAGCTAGCCTTCAAACGGTCGCTATTCAGCTTCCTAACGGCACTGGGCTTTGTTATTAGAAATACTAAGGATTTCAAAAATATTCGCACTTTAATGATTATTCTATTCGTGTGTACGATCGCACTTGGAGTTTGGAGCGTTGGTATGAAACCCTATACTTAAGAAATATTCAGATCAGTTGGATGGCATACAACGAAGGTTTCTAAAGCACATATACATTTTTTTTTTTTTTTTATTATTTATATGAACTGTTGTTCCAACATTTACATATGCGTACAAAAGGGTGCATAAAAGAGAATTAATGTGAATAGCTGGCTGTAGCGTGCTTCCACGGTTTAGCTAGGTAATGGCGATATGGAGTATTTATCAAGTATATCTTTACAAAATATTGGTTGCAATACAAATGTTTATGAGCATGTGATGATCAAAGAAGTAAATTATAATGCATTAGGAAGTGCAGATAATATTAGGTGATAGCAAGGGTCTTTCACTTGAGGCGCTGGATGAGAGAGTCGTCTAGTAAAGTTGAAGCCTCTGTGTTTGGTGGCGCCGAGCGGTGTATTTGGTTGTTTCCCGCCTGGCTATTTGCAATACTGTTTCTAAACCAGGTTTGATTTGTGTCGAAGAAAAGCTCCACAATACTCGAAAAAGTAAACTGGAGGGCGATTTGCAAGAACCGCCGATATGTCCGACCGTAAACTTGAGAACCGGATCAATTCTTTTGATTTGTGTGGTACCATGGGGCTCCTGTAATTTTGCGGAGAGTAGTATTCTGAAATCGTTGAAGAATTTGCAGCTGAACTCCAGAGCGGAATGCCAAACACCCAAATGGGACAGAGAATTGTAACATAAAGCAGCCTTTTATTTGCAAGTGATAAATGACTTTTGGCTCTGAGCAACCAAAACAATGCCCGAATTCTAATTTTGAGTTCCTCGCTGTTTTTTAAAATGTGTGTTTTACAGTTAAGTTTACTATCTAGATGTAAGCCCATCAGATATCGTGCGCTATCAGCCCGTTGGACAGGTTCGTTGTTGACATATTATGTTAGCTCGAACCCATGCGGCCGGAGGGCAAAGTCAACTGGTATTGTCTTAGTAGATTGAACACACAGGAACGTAACACAATTAAATATATTGACTAGGAAGACTAGAGTGGAAAGAAAAAACACGGAAAAGAACAAAAAAACAAAAAAAAAAATACAGGGTAAATATTAAAAAGGAAGGATAAAGATTAATTAAGGTTGAAAAATACAACAATTTTGAAGATCAAAAGTAAATATTTAAAGGTACCTATAGGGAATCTGTAACAGAAAATAAATCGAAATTTTTTTTCAAAGTCCAAAATACAAGTTAAAAAAGTATAAAAAATTAAAAATTAAAAAATAATGTTGCCAGAATTCTAAGTCAAAATAATAAGAGACATCGTATTTTTTTTTTGTTTTGTTCTTTTTCGTGTTTTCTCTTTCCACTCTAATCTTCCTAGTCAATCTACTTAATTGTGTTACGTTCCTGTGTATTCACTCGAAGCAGCTCCAAATCGTTGAGCAAAAGTGTGCTTGCTAGAACTTTAGTGGCGATGACTTTTACTTCTTCGAGACGATTCATGAGAGCGCTTTTCTTGTATCGATAAATTAGTGAGATGGTCAGTTTTTGGGGTTGTGGCCTTCTTGCGCGCAATGGGCTGAGACTGATGTATTAGTTGTCTGGTGCTCATTCAACCGCTGCTCAAACTTCTTTCCGGGATAAACACTCGCCACAGGATTTATAAACGCCAACTGTGTCTACCTTAGGGGTGTGGTCTTTGAGGGAGATAAGGTTGGAAACAGTAGATAGAGAGTAGAACCCTGTACCAGTCGGCAGCCAAATCTTCGCAGGATTTGCCTATGAAAGAAGGGCGGACCCATTTTCCTTTTTTTGGAGGGCAGTCGTGGCGGGAAAGCTCCGTTTCGGCCGGTAGACAGGGGTCCTCCCATGAGGAGGCCATCTGGAAACTAATATACGTCCTTCCTGAAAACGCATAAATTATTTTCGAGGCAGATGGTGATCAATTTCCTAAATTCCGAGATAGTGTCAGGAGGAAGATTTTTTTTTCTGCAAGTGTTCCACCATAATGTCTAGGATGCGTGAGACAGAGCTTTTGGTGAACATGCTCTTGACATCAAAGGAAACTAGCTGCGAGCGTTCCCGGTCATTTACCTGACAGCATTTGCCTGAATGAAAAAATCCTGTAAACTCAATACCTGATTTTGTTATCCCTGACAGCCGTTCACCTGAACATTTTTTACCTGACAGACATTTGCCTGAAATTTTTATCCTGAAAACACATTTTCCTGACAGGCATTTGCCTGACAACTGTTAACGGAAAAGTGTTTTTTCCACCTCGGCCAATCTATGTTCAGAAGGGTACAAGCCGAGGGACTCCAAGGTCGCTACAATGATCCCGACGGTGTCTCTGTACGGCGGTTCGTGCACATGGTGCTTTCATTGGCTTTTGTGCCTGACGAGGAAGTAGGAGAGGCATTCGATTTGTTGGCCGGTGAAGCGCCAGAAGAGCTCGAACCGATACTCGATTACTTTCAAAACACGTATGTAACCGGCAGACCAGCTCGAGGCCGCCGTAGAGCTGTCCCACCGCGATACCAGCTGACGTTATGGAGTCATTACCTGTCAGCCCTCAAAAATTCACATAAAACCAATAACTGTTCTGAGGGCTGGCATAATCGATTCAATCGGCTGGTGGGCAAAAGTCATCCCGACATCTATACGTTTATTAAAGAACTACAAAAAGAGCAGGCCTATACAGAAATTTGTACAGCGCTCACTGGGAAAGCGGGTGAAGACGGCACCCAAGAAGAAATGGTTAGACCTTCAAGAACGGATACATGGAATCGCCAACCAATACGAACAGTACAAAGATAATGACGACATCATTAAGTCTCTGAGAATTGTTAGTTTTAATGTAAGAATATCAGGGATATAACAAAATTAATAGTTTATCTTGTCAGGGGCATGGTTTTCAGATAAAAGTTCGTCAGGTATTGTGCAGTCAGGGCGAAATTTTTCAGGTTCATATTATTCAGGCATTTGACTGTCAGGGATTTTTAATTCAGGCAAACGGTTTTCAGGTTATCGTATTCAGGTAAATGTCAGGGAATCAGCTGCGAGCCGTGAGGGAAGTTGATCTCCCGAAGTTGAGAGGCGAAATATCTAAATGTTTCGCTCATCTTGAAGTTGAATTTGGATAGCAGTGCGTAATGCTTGTTGAAATTGTATTACAATTTTTCTAAATGATTGTATTCTTAACTCCTGGTGTACACCTGAATGCACTGCTCTCGACATTAGGATAGCAATTCGCGTGGTCTTCGATAGAATTGCTCTTCGTAAGTACGAGCCATAGGATTTGTTACTTTTCGAAGTCACAGGTACATAACCAACAGTTTGTCACCAATCGGCGAAATTGTGGAAACAGTCCAGTTTAGTTAGACATTTAATGAATCATTGAAACAAATACAATATAAATTCTTGAGTCAGATTACGAGAAAAATTTTGGGTCAAAACACAAAAAGGAGAAAAAAAAATGAGAAAGATATGCGGAAAAAATTTTGATCGAAAGTTAGTAACACGGAATTTAGAAAAAATCGTCATACACACATTAAATTGACGGTGCCGCTGCAACAAGGGCACATAGCAAAAAACGTAGTTTTGAGAAAAATGCATTCAAAGTTCATAGTTGTAATATGGGTTCGTGGTTGCACTAATAAGTTTTTAGGTTGAGAAGCACAGGGGGAGAGGGGATCAAAACCTCTCTGAAATTCCGAAACTCCACCATTTTAAACAAGACAGAAAAAATTGAAAACTTAACAAAAGATCCCCAAAATGAAAAACAAAAATCAATTTTCTTCGCGAATACGTGCTTGATTGCTTTGAAACTTCACCAGATTGTAGTTGAAGGATCAAATTATCGAATTAAATGATGGCCGCAAAAAAGGCACATACAGCTTATGTGCCCTTATTGCAGCGGCACCGTCAGTTATTGGTCATGGAATTAGCATTTCAGGTGCCTGTGACTTCGAAAAATAACAAATATTGCTTAGGATTATTCTTTTCGAATCCTTTTCTTAGAATTTTTTGTCATTATCAATGAGAATTATATTTGATATTATAGAAAAATATTCATCAAAAATAAAATCGAGAAAATTTGGTGTTTCCATAGGGATTGAAGAAGAGGTAAAAAGTTGTATTGGTAGGGAAAAGACTTTGCAACGAAGACTTCTGTTGCATGTTGCTCGGGATGTGCGTCCCAGTTTAAAATTATCGTTTTTGAAACAACGAGCCGTTGAATGAGCTTCATTACACTGGCAAGTAAAGCTTACAAGAGGCTGCGGGAGGCTGCGTCTTACCTTTAAAGTTAGGTATGACGTCCTTGGCTCCCGTGATACAGTTAGTAGGGATATGGAGACAGTGTGCCTCGTTTCTCCTTCCTTGAACGTAGCATCACAAAAGGCACATTTTCGGCTGCGTGTAGTCCTGTCACGCCTTCTTTTGTATCCTAGTGTAGAGAGATTTTAACGCAGTATAAAAAAATATCATTTGTCAGCGGAGCGTTGACACTCACCTGGTCTGTCTTATCTTCTTTAAACAAAGCACAATCCAGTCTCCCCTTTGAACGTATTTTGGATTTCAATGCTCCCTGAATTTATCACATTTTTCGAAATAGATTCGGTAAAATTGCTTGGAATTATTTTTTACTGATTTTGTTGATAAAATTTTTTTTTCACTATTAATGAAAAATATTTTATTGAAAAGAGAGAGAGGAAAAAAAACAGCAAATTGAACAAGAAAAAAAATGAAATTGATATTTCATTATTAAAGATTGAATTACAATTTTATTCGCTAAATGTCGGCAGTAATTTTTCAATAATTTTATTTTTCATAGGTAACTTATTATTAAAATAGTTCAGGAAGTCGGACATTTTCCCCTAAAAATTGCTCACGTAAGATGGACGATGCAAAGTTTTAAATACGTCTCGCACCCCCCCCCCCCCCTCCCTCAGTAGAACAGATTCCCTATCAAAATTCTGACCATTTAGCTGTATAGGAAGGAGAAGTTAAATGTAGTTCCTGAGGGACGGGGGCTGTAATCTACTCTAGGGACTTGGAGAAATCCAACCTCCGAGCTACATCTATGAAAGATTTTGACGTGATCTCCGCACATCTTAATTCGGTTGAGTTGCCTCAACCGCGTCATATTTGCTATAAGCAGTGTGAACATGTTCAGCGGTTATTAGCTTCTGCATTGATTCTGTGCTCCCACTGTCCCAATTAAAAGGTGATTTTTGATTAGTGAGCGGGTTTAGATTAGCCGTCTTACAAATCAATACAAATCACCTGTTAGAAACTTAATCACACTGAAATGATTAGTCAGTTAAATGGCTGTAAATGATACAGAGCCTAGCTCACCTTTTAGTTTGGTGAGCCTCCTCGGGAGATCTAAGATTCGTTCGTTATATCCGTCGAATCTCAGTCTTGTTGAGTTGCAACAGCACTCGCAGATATAAATCCGCGCTTTGTCTTTCATTAGCGGTGTGAAGAAGCAACATTTCGTCCTTGGCGATTGTTAGCTTTTGAATCGAATCTGTGGGGAACACGTGATTTTTGATAAGTGAGTGGTAGATAATAAGTTGCCGTCTTACTTCTATATCAAACACGAGACTTGGAAAAACTTTGAAAGTACAGCTGTATAGAAAAGCTCGAGAGATTTTGTTGACAAAATTAATGAGAAATACAGGGGATTTCTATTGAAAATGAAATCTGTTGTAGTTTTAGCTCAACGATCAAAAATACTTATTTCAAGTCCCCCTTCTTATTATATACCGGTAGAGATTAAAAATTTATTCAAGTCCCCCATCTTACATCACGTCGAAAGGATCGAATAGCTAAATTTTCGGGAAAATGTCCAGACGAATTGAAATTTTGATCTATTCGAACGATGCACACGTTCTCATGATCAAGTGAAATTGAAAAAAAAAACAAACAAAAAGGTCACTTTAATTGTCAGTTTTAACACCAGCAATGTCAACAACCTGGCTAGTTTCAACAAAGAGATCGTAATGCTACAACTTGTTTGGTTGTCAGATTTTAAAACATTCCAATGAAGAAAAAAACAAAAGAAAAACATGCAAAAAATATAACAATAGTAAAAAAATTAAAATTGGTAACGTTTAGCTGGATACTCAATTTTATATAACATGGCGGACATTTAGTACGTGCACTCAATTTCTCTACTGAGCTGCAAGCCAGGTTCTCAAATAACCTTTCTAACTATCTGAGGCGATTATTGACAGGAGCTTTTGTAGCTACTTCAAAATTTGAATGGGTATGAGTGTCTGGGATGGTGTTAGTATGAGAGCAAGTTGATTTTGCCTGCAAGTTATAAGCTGGCTCAACATTAGTCCTTGAGTTATTTTTAATCTACCTATGTCTCGTATTTTGGACGCAGCCTCCCTAATTTGCCTTGTGTTTGCCACCCATACAATGCTTATTTACATGACTCGCTAAGTTCCTTTTAGGGTCGGCTTGCGCTATTGCAATCACCTCTTCTTATTCGTCTGAGTTAAGACGCTGACGTCACGGTCGAGTGAGTCATATGAGGCGTAGTCTCGTGTGTTTGCGTGTGTTCTTCATCATTTACTTTTCAAATATGAAGAGGAGACGTCTTTCGTTGGGTTCAAGTTTAGGAATTGTTGTTTAGTGAATTGTTAGGCCCTATTTTCCTTCTGTTGTATGCACATAGAGTTGTTGTAGAATGCGGTGGGTGAACCATGGTCCATGACGCCGTCGATGTTTGTGACGACGTACGAAAGGTATTGTCACAAAAGGAAGACTTATATTCGAATTCTAATTCTAATGCAAAGTTCCAAAATCCAAATTCTATAAGTATTACTATCGCGGACTCTAGATGATGCGGGCAGCGGACATCTTTTCCAAAGATCTCATTTTATGAAATAGTTGGTAATATGTGACAGGAAAAACTAACTAACCTGGAATGAAGCAGTGGACTTATTCTCACGATGAGTGTAAGTGTATGAAAGCTCTTTATCTCGGATACAGAAAGAAAAATTAAGTACTTCAAATACGACATCTTTTTTTTCTCTCTCTCGTAGCCTCCTCTCGAGAGTGAGAAGCGTTAAAACTCATCATTTTGAAGTAGAGAATTATATGACGATTCGATTTATTTCCAATTTTCAGGTACACTCAATGAGGTAGTGAACTTCATAGAGGAAGAAAGTACTAGCGATGTCAGCGAAACCACAGAAACATTGCTATTGACGTTCGCCTATCAAGATCCATATTTCGAGACCGAACCAAACAAAAATGTCACCGTTATTGTTGGAAAATCAGCCTATTTACCCTGTAAGGTGAAACGACTCGGTGGGAAATCAGTGAGTACTCGAGTTATATATCGTACTATTAATTAAGCCTATTTTACGAGTGTTTCTTTGGTTATAGGAAAAAATTCACAAAGACATTTTATACTTGCTCTTTCGATCGAAGCTCGTATTATATTATGCTTTTCTTTCGCCTTACAATTCTGGTTACTGGAGCGTGGGAAAGAATGTACTTAGGTACATTTTATCGAATTGCGTTGAGTTTTTCTCCACTCATCTCGCATGTAATACGTCCCGTATACGTAATAAAATACGATTTTTTTCATGCCTGTTAAATTCGAGAAAGATTCAAGAAAAATCCAATTTCTTACAGCGCGCGAAAATAAATGTCGGGTCTTTTTTGATCGATGTTTTTGAAAATTACGCGCCACTTAATTTAGTAAACTATGCCGTCTGGCGTAACAGAGTGAGTAATCTCAGGGGAAAGCTTTCCTGAGTAGGGCAACCGAACCCATACTAATTTTCTTCTCGGAGTAGTATCAAGGGAGGGAGTGGTGGAGTCCAACCCGAACCGTACGGTCGACATCAAGCTCCAAGCCATTAGAATACACACAAGGTTCTTGATGACTCTGAGTTCCTCACAGAAAGCATGAGGGGATAGGGGGATGGAAACAAGACGGTGGATGAGACTATTGAAGGTAGCGAGCTCATGTGATGGTGGACAATAAGAACAGGCATGGATAGAAATATTCGTGCAGGTATTTCTCTGAAAAAGCTATCAACAATGGAGATGGAAAGATGAAAGCTGCTGCCACCTAAACAATGAAATTAATGGTGGAATACCGACTATTAAGGAAATCGAGAAAAGAGTGGAGATTGGTAGTAGAGCAGCTCCGTAGACATAAAACATCATTAGAATTGATCCGGTTCTCAAGTTTACGGTCGGACATATCGAAGAAAAGCTCCATAATACTCGAAAAAGTCAACTGGAGGGCAATTTTCCAGAACCGCAGAAAAATATACAGGAAGCCGTGAGCGCAAAACAATCATTCTCAAGCGTAGATAAAAAGCGACTCGACGAGATGGGAAAAGAGAACAGTCACAACGACGGAGGAGAAGAAATCATGATTGAACTAGCGAAGTATATGAGACTGTGAGTCATACTCGTAAACTAGGTCGACCAACCCCTCGTCCGGAATGTACCTGCTGAGTAGATTTATATTATCACCGAATCCGGTGGCCCCCCTTCTCTATGGGCTGCCTAAGATACACAAAAAGGATACTCCGATGCGTCCTGTTGTGTCTTATGTCTCCTTCCCCGCTTAATCTCTCGCTAAATACTTGGATAGATGGTTTAAATCTCGCATTGAGTACGAGTCTACTTACTCGATTAAAAATTCTGTTTCCTTAGCCGATAAACTTGAAGACCATTTACTTCCTCCGGGTACCACTCTATGCTCTTTTGACGTTGTCGGCCTGTTCCCCAACATACCGAGAACTGTCGCCATGCAACATATGGGTGACCTCCTCGTTCGTTTTAATACTCCTCATGAAGAGTTGCAAGAATTCTTTAATTTACTTAATGTATGTTGGTCCCCCAATTTTTGCAAGTTTAATGGGAAATTCTACGAGTTCTCAGAGGAGGTTGGCATTCCTATCGGATCCCCTTTGGGTTCCTTTATGTCGGAGATCTTCATGTCCAAATTTGAGGCTGACCTCTTCACCTCAGGCCAAGTATTCCTGAATTACGTCCATTATTGGTACAGGTATGTAGATGACGTTTTATGTGCGTGGACCGGTCCCCAAGATCTCCTTGGTGAGTTTCTTAAGTATCTTAACATTCAATACCCCTCCATCAAATTTACCTTAGAGGTTGGAGGTTCTAATATTAACTTCTTGGATGTCACCATTTCAGATAGAAAAGATACTTCGACCGATATTGTCGTCCACGGCTCGTCATTCTGCCCTGTTTCTCACAAGTTCACGGCGTTTAATAGCTTTATTCATCGGCTAACCCGCATCCCGCTGAGCCAGCCAGCTTTCCAAAAAGAACTCAATATTATAAAATACTTGGCTAGAGTGAATGAGGTCAACGTGGACATTGACCTTATGGTCCGGAGGAAGATCACGCGGAATTGCCTTGACTCAACTACCTCCCTCTCCCGCGACTCTTCTGTCGATAGTAGGACCCGTTTCATTAAACTCCCCTTCTTGGGTAAATTTTCTTCGAAATTGAGTCGCGCCCTCCGCCCCTTCGGTTTCCGTCCGGTGTTTTATAATCCTACGACGGTAAAAGGGCTACTATTCAGGTCAAAGGATCCTATCCCGCCCCTTGAAAAGAGCGGAGTTTATAGCATAGCTTACAGGGGCTGTAATGGGATGTATGTTGGCGAGACTAGTCGTCAGATTAAAATTAGAGTGGCTGAACACTTAAAAGATTGGGAAAAAAGGCATTTGGGCGAATCCGCATTTGCTGACCACCTTATAATTAGTGGTCATGGTTTCAGGGAGGGGTCAGAAACCCTCCTCCACAGAGAGAAGGCTTACTTCAAACGCCGTGCTCTGGAAAACATTGAAATTATTCGTCATCTTAATAGCGATAATATAAATCTACTTAACAGGTACATTCCGGACGAGGGGTTGGTCGAGCTAGCTTACGAGTATGACTCACAGTCTCATACTTCGCTAGTTCAATCATGATTTCTTCTCCTCCGTCGTTGTGACTGTTCTCTTTTCCCATTTCGTCGAGTCGCTTTTTATCTACGCTTGAGAATGGTTGTTTAACCGAAAGCGCGCTCGTGGCTTCCTGTATATTTCTCTGTGGTTCTGGCAAATTGCCCTCCAGTTTACTTTTTCGAGTATTGTGGAGCTTTTCTTCGATAAAACATCATTCTCATATCGGTGCCAATAAATGACATCAGGAGGAAGATAGAATCCAGAGTGAAAGACTTAATCTTGAAACGTTTGAAAAAGACCTCTGAAACTAATGAACCGAGAGAACAGATAGGAACACTGGTATTCTTAGAGAACTTATCAGAAATCAGGTGAAAGACATATTTTAAGGAGTGTCATGAAGTCATCAGCTATCGGGAATAGGATATGTAATGTTCGAGTAAAACTTTGAAATAATCAAGGGCGGAAAGGCGAGGGATACGTGGAAACATGCTTTCTACATCGAAAGCCGCTGGAGTAGAACCATCAGATGGAGATACCACCGATCTCTCCACCAATTCACGAGAGTTCCTGATGAAAATTTAGACTGATAACTCCCTAATGACTAGAAAAGTTTGAAAGTGGGGGAGGAGATAAAAGTAATGGGAATGTTCTTGTAAAGAAGTTTGAGAGGTACAGGATAAATAGTTTCGGGATTACTCAACAATGAACTGCATCTATTGACAGTGGACCTCACATAATGAGAAAATTGGAAGTCAATATTTGCTACTTTCAACGAAATCAAGTTGCACTGTGTACTTCGCGTTTGGATCCAGACTTCAGACAAATTCGAAAAGAATAAAAGAGAGTTACTTATTCGCAAATTTATTATCCAAAAAAACATACGAGGCCTTTCGCCTAAAAAGGTATCATCAATTAAACTGAAGAAAACGAACTAGAGAAGGAAGCCAATTAACTCATGAAGATGAATCATTATCAAGTAAAATGTACCGATCAGCAGAGAGATGGGAATATCATTATTGATGTTAATAACGCTATCGTTGAAAGTAGATTTACGAATTTATGGCAAGTCGTGTAGATTTTATTCCTAAGGCTTTAAGAAAAGAGTGACCGGACTCAATGTACCTAATGGCCAACAAGAGCCGATTTATCCGGCGTTTGTAAACGAATAGCCCTTTCCTGCCCAGCAATATGAGATTTTGAGACTCTTACGCTGTTTTCCCAATGTATTCGACAGAACAGTCGTTACATTGGAGTGAATGATTTAAGCAAACGAGTTAATCTGAAGGGAACATCACCGAGAAAATTAAGGTTAATCCACTTTCCGTTTTCCCTCTTATTACGTTGAAGATAAGTAGTGTAGTTGAAAGCAGAGTAGATGAGCTTTTTATGAATGGTTTTCTCGATATTGACGTTGATGTGATTGGATGAGGCGAGACTGGTAATGATAACTCTTCCAACTTTCCAACAGCTTTCTACTGTAATAACGCCAACAAAGATATTGACATTTTCATGTCTTTGCCTTGCCCGTGACGATATTTGTGCGTCGAACTGAACCATAACTCTTTTCTCCTTCCTGCTCAAATTCAGTTATATTTACTCTAAGCCCTTATGGTAATGTGAAACTAATTATTTTGAAATACTGTCCATAGGTATCGTGGATCCGACACAGAGATTTGCACATACTGACAGTTGGCAAGTACTTATATACGACGGACGACCGTTTTCAATCGTTACACAAAGAAGGCAGCGACGAGTGGATTTTACTCATTCAATTTGCTCAACATAGAGATGCCGGAATCTACGAGTGTCAGATTAGCACGCAACCAATTAAGAGTATTTTCATGAATTTGAGCATAGTCGGTGAGATAATAATATTGCATTTGATTATTTCGTGCCCTCGGAAAAGTTCAGCGACAGACGTAAAAGTCGTAGGGAAAGAGGAGGGTGAATTTTCGAGGTATCACTGCCCTATGTGAAATGGGAGTGAAGAATGTCAGCTCTCTGCCCTTCTTTTTTGACTCTCTTGGTGAATACGAATATGCCATTACTTCTAAGACCAGGACCCCCTCTCCCGTTTAAAGATTTTCCATCTCTAGTCCAAGTAGTTTTAAAATTATATTCAATTAGTAGAGGTCAAATAAGAGAATT
The DNA here is from genome assembly GCA_035079385.1 of Aspidiotus rigidus. NCBI lineage: Eukaryota > Metazoa > Arthropoda > Insecta > Hemiptera > Diaspididae > Aspidiotus > Aspidiotus rigidus. Next base: position 650,143 of record JAVHKY010000015.1, on the reverse strand, counting down.
ATATTAACGTGTGCTTGAACTTCAAGACAAGAGGTCCCACAAATTGCCTACATTCCTAGAATAACGTGAACATAAGCTTATGACGTGATTTGTGTCGTCGTCGAACTCGGAATTTGTCAAATTTTCCTTTATTGAATTGGGGTAATTAATAATCATATCGAATCAAATGATATTCGCTATCGATTTTTATTTTCCATTCAACGTCGCGTCGTAATTTCATTTAAGTGACTCGCTGTTACTAAGCAGGACAATTTATGACAAGAAAAGAAGACCGCGCTTAAACTCGCGCTCGCTTTTGAAGAGACGCGTGTGAATTTATTAGAGAATTACCCGGAAGCGAGGGTGTTTCTTTTCGGTCGCAATTAAGAACATAAAAACGTGATGAAGATTTTAGGCTTAATTTCTCTCGTCACCCTTTTTATTATCCTCTTTTTGTTCTTATTTTTTTTTCTCTCTCTCGTTATATCTTTTGAAACGTTTCTGTGACTCGAGTTCACTTACGACATCAAAGAAACCGTTCTCGTAATGAATCTTTCGAACAATGAACGACAGCGATCGTATTTTTTCTTTTTCATTTAATACATGAATTATCACGTAAATATATTTTTGTGGATTACTGACCTATAAAATAAGGATCATAATTCAACCCTCAACTCCATTAATTTGATTTTACTTTTCATTTTTGCCGAATAACCTGTGGGTATCGAAAACTTGTCCGAAAATTTCGCGCTTTACGACTAATTCAAAACGAATATACTGAAGAATTTTGAAACCGAGAAATGAAGACACACCCCCCGGGCCCGACTCCGTGGGCTTATAATATAGAAGCAGAATTTCTTATCCCAATGGAAGCCTTCGAATAGTTGAGAAAGGTTTCCCAAAGTGACAAACGTATTTATGGCCAAACGACCTTGCCGCGGGAAAATAGCCGCAGGACTCTTCATTCATTTTACTTGTACACTTATTTCTGCACTGAACTTTTAAATCCATCAGGCATCTGTAAATCCCTTTGACAGCTTGCACGTCTCGTTTCCAGAGGTTTTTCGTTGAGCGAACCTGGCCTTCAATTTTTTCCTACCTTTTTAACAAATCTTATCATAATGTCTGTGGTGTCACTTGTCAAGTTGGAGAGGTTTATGGCCGTTCTCAAATCGCTAACTCGGTTATGGTTTGTCTGTCGTCATATTCTGTCATCAGTGCTCCTAGTCTCTCCGTCGGGTAATTTTTGAGTTCCGATGCTTAATCATAAAAGTAAAAGAATAAACTCCAGTAAGGACGATTTTACGTGGAAGAGCTGCCAGTAATATTAAAAAAGAATAAAACTTGTCCTGATGGAAATATGATGTAAAAGGCACTGCTATGCCATTAGATATAATTACTAAAATCAAAAAATTACTGACGTTACGGATTCGACATACTCCTTCATCGGTATTTTAATTTTTTAATAATTAAATTTTGTATCAAAAAATAAATATTAGGAATTATTTGAACTAGGCCTATCATTCCGATTAATATAATTATTATCTATTATTAGAACTACCTCTATTACTTTATTATTTTCTAATAACGAATTAAAAAATAATATTTTGAGCATCTAAATTTTAGGAAATCGATGGTTTTAAAATTATAAATAATATCCTATTTTGAAATCAAAAAATCACTACGCGTTTCTCCAGTCGCTATTGCCACCTTGGCTTATCTCTATTTTCCGGCTCATTTTGTCTGCCTGCCTCTCTTTTTTCCCGCAGCTTTTCATCCATAAGTCTGGTGGTAGTCACTGCACTGCAGTATGTCAAGTCCACTAGTTCTATCAGATTAATATCTGGTCTTACTTTTTGCGGGAATATGTCCCTACTTATTGTCTGGATTACCTTTGTCATCTTCCGGTTGTATCTTAGTTTGAGGATGGCTGGTCTTCTTGAACTCCATTATACTCCATCTCCGCTCTTTGAAATTCCATCCTCACCTTTTCCATCAGCTCTGATTCCTCCGGCTCCTCCTCTACCAGCACCACTTCTCGAGATCCCGCTGTGTCTTCCTCTTGTCCTTCTTCACCTGCCCCACGAGTCCTCTTCATGTTATAGAGTCAGTTCCTGTATTATTTTTTCCTTTATTCTTTCTCGATCTGCTGGTGGTATCAGGTTGTTCTTTTCTATGGTGCGCCTCTGATCCGCAATTCTTTGTTCGGTGACTTGATATTTGGGGGTGAGTCTCCATTTCGTCGAGGTTTCTTGCTGTCAAAATAATGTCACCTACAAATCGTAGGTTGTTTAGAGATATTCTCAATTTATAAATATCCCTTTTCCCATCCATTCTAGTTTTCTGAATATTTCTTCTGAAGGGCAGTTAAAAATAATTGACGATACGCGTCCCTGTTTCACTCTTTTTTTAATATCAAAAATTCTAATTCAATCACAATCTCTATCCAATGAAAATTTCTCAACTCCCTCTCGCTGGCTTATTAACAAAGCAAACTGGGATCTCTTTTACAACCTTACCTCAAATACCTCCTCCCTCCCAGACCCCTCCAACTGTTCCACAGCCCTACAAACTTTCACAAAATTCATTACCGACTCCGCAAAATCTTCCATACCGCGCTCTTCAGGAAAAAAGAAACCAAATCAAGTTCCATGGTGGTCAAATGAGATCCAACTAGCCATTAAAAACCGCAAAAAAGCCCTCCGCACATACAACTCCACTCGCACCCAATCCGACTTGATCCTATACAAAAAAGCCCGCGCGAAAGCAAGAGCCCTGGTCCGTTCCGGTAAGAAACAGTCCTGGAGTACATTTGTAGCGGGGTTGAACCATCCTGTGTCTATCTCCACCATGTGGAGAGATATTAAAAAACTCACGGGTAATGGTTCTTTTCGTTCTATCAGTCAACTAAAAACAGATCACTCAATAACCTCAGATCGCCTACTCATCTCCGAAATCCTAGCTAAACATTATACCTCAGTATCCTCCAACGCTAACTACGACCCCGACTTTTTAGAATACAAACTCCAACAAGAAAAATTTGATATATCTTTTGATCCTCCTTCAAATGAACCTCTTCCATACAACCTCCCCATCTCCGAAAACGAATTATCGAATACTATAAATAAAAATCTGAGAAACGCCTCCCCCGGACTTGACAACATTCACGCGGCCATGATAAAGAATCTCCATCCAAACTCGCTCACTTATCTTCTTTCTTTATTCAACTCTATTTTTTCACAAAACACCCATCCTATCTTCTGGAAAACAGTCATCATTCTCCCCATATTGAAACCTGGCTCGGACCCTCTCCTCCCTGCCTCATATCGCCCCATAGCCCTTTCTAGCGTTCTTGGCAAATTATTTCAAAAAATTCTGAACAAAAGATTCTTGTGGTATCTAGAATCCAATAACATCCTCTCTCCCTTCCAATATGGCTTCAGAAAAGGACGGAACACTATACAACCCCTTTATGATCTCCAATCTCAAATCAACGATGTCACCAATAACAAATCCTCCCTACACTCTATCTTCTTTGATCTCCAAGAGGCCTTTCCCCGGGTATGGAGACACCTCATCTCTACCGAACTTTACAAAATTGGTCTCCGAGGCCACCTCCCTAACATCCTTCAAACTTTTCTCAACGACAGAACCCTCCTAGTAAGAATCAATAACATAACCTCCCCTCCCCTTTCGGTCCAAAATGGAGTCCCTCAAGGAGAAGTCTTCAGTGTCTTACTTTTTCTAATAGCAATAAATGATATCACCAAATGTGTAAACCCCCCCCCCCCCTCATCCAGCGTCTTTTCGCTGATGACTATAACATCACTATCCGTTCAGCAAATCCGCAAAGAGCCCACAGACTCCTACAGGATACCCTTAACTCAATCACCACATGGACATCAAAAAGAGGATTTAGATTTTCTTCCTCGAAAACCTACTCAGTTATTTTCAAAAAAAGAAATCCTATCCCCTCCTTACCTCCTTTAATTCTACAAAACTTCCAAATCCCATCTCGTAACTACGGCAAACTTCTCGGCTTACATTTTGACCAAAAACTTACCTGGGCCCCCCACATTAAAACCCTCAAAGCCAAATGCACACGCACTCTAAACATAATAAAATACATATCTCATCCATCTAAAGGCTGCAACAGAAAGTTACTCCTTCTTCTATACAAAAGTCTTATTCGCTCAAAATTAGATTACGGTTCCCCGATCTACAACACAGCGAAAAAAACCGTCCTTGCCTTACTCGACCCCATCCAGACATCTTCTCTCAGGATTGCCCTGGGAGCTTATCGCACCAGCCCCAAACTTAGCCTGTGTGCAGAAGCCCCAGATCCTCCCCTTCACTTTCGAAGGGTCATCCTAACCTCCAACTTTTCATCCTCTGTAGCACAATTCCCACAACTTCCAATTTTAGCCGAATCTGTCACCACAATCACAACCAATCCTCCACCAAACATATTCGCCTTCAATTCAATCACCTGATCAACAAACCGTTCATAGCACATCCCCTAGAACCCATATACACAACCTTCCCCCTTGGACCTTCCCTCAACCTAAAATACGCCTAGATCTCACAGAAATCCCAAAATCTGACAAACCTGGTTTTACCCAACATATCAACAAACTACTTCAAGAATACCCTGACCATTCACTTTGCCTCACCGATGGGTCGAAAACACCTACTAAAGCAGCTTACGCATACTCCATCGACGGGGAAATATCTTCTCATCGCATCCGAAATATAGCCTCTATTTTTACAGCCGAACTGATGGCCATTTTTTCCTGCCTTTCCCACCTCTCTCAACTACCCCCAAACGGTAAATTCATTATTCTCACTGACTCACTTTCTTCACTCCACTCCCTTACAGACGCATACAACTCTAACCCTATAATCCAACGCATCTTTCTCACACTACACACTTTGGAAACAATCAACACTCCAATTATCTTCATATGGATCCCTGGACACACCAATTTTCCCGACCACGACGCAGTTGATCAAGCCGCTAAACAAGCTACCTCCCTCAGTCAAATAACTGATAATTCACCCCTACCAACCCTAGATTACAAAAATTACTATCGTTCTCTCATCACACAATCATGGAACACTCTTTGGGAAAATCAAACAAATAATAAACTTCTCAGTATCAAAAAAACCCCGGTTCCTTGGGTATCCTCCATTCAAAACACAAGAAGAGAAGAAGTAATTCTCTCTCGTCTCAGAATTGGTCACACAAAAATTACTCACACCCACCTCATCAGTCCCTACATCCTAACCCCTCCCTCATGTCCCTACTGTCAAAAAGACAAATTAACAGTGGAACACTTTTTTTCATGCCCCAGACTTTTACCCCTTCGCTCTTCTTCAAATACCCCCTCTTCACTCACCCAAGCACTCAAAAACAACCAGGACATCATTTCGAATACCCTACATTACCTAAGACAAACTGACTTTTACGCTCACATCTGAACACATACATCGAGTATACCTCTACAACCTTCTACATACACACATTGTAAACTTTTACACACCATTACCTGAAGCAGTTACACTCGACATTATATTCCATCCTCTTATCCTTCCTCACTTTTCCTTACTCTACCAACTTCCTTAAAACCTCCCTTTCTTATGTGTTATTTATAATATTACTTTCATAACTTCTGTAACGCCGAGCCAATAGCCCTCGTGCAGCTCTAGTGCTCGTAAAAATAAAAAAAAAAAATATATATATATATATTCCTCATTTCTATCCGTTATCACTCTACTAGCTTTTAGCCCTGCGTACATGTCCCTGATAATTTCTGTGAACTGTAATTGTATTCCATGATTCCTTAAAGTCTCTTACATACTTTTATGTTTTATCGAGTCGAAAGCTTTTTTATAGCTTATAAAGACTCGATGTACTTCTTTATTATACTCATTACATTTTTCAATCAGTTGATTTATTGTATGTAGGTCATCTATTTCGAAAGTCGGCTTGTTCTTTTGATTATTGAGCTTCTACGTCATTTTTTATCCTATTAGCGATTATTTTTGAAAATATTTTTGCTTTAGTTTGTCCAAGACTAATTGGTCTGTAATTATCAACTTTATGCTTGTCTCATTTTTTCAGAATTAGAATAATAGGTATCAGATTTTTTCCATACCTGCGGGCATTTCCTTACTTCCAACACCTTGTTGTAACGCTTGGTTAAGTATTTGGACATGGACTTTCCTCCTTACTTTACCATTTCATGTTATTTTATCAGATCCTGTAGTTTTTCCATTTTTTAGATTTTTTATAACCAGTTCAATTTCTTTGTATAAGAGAGGGGGTTGTTTCTGAAGTTCTTTACATTTTTGTGAGTATTTTGTATCAGTTGTTTCCGTATCATTGTATTTTTGTTATTACGTCATTTATTTCTTTCCTGTTGTATATTTTGTTTCCTTCTGAGTCTTTACTGTAGGAGGTCATCCATTTTTTCCCTATGCTTAGGTTTTTATTTATTTTTTTGTGGTATTGATCGGATCATTTCTTTGTCTCTCTCTTCATTATACTCGCGTAACTTCTGCTTTGCCAGTTTATAAATTAAGTTCATTCTTCTCTTGTTTTTTGCTTGACTATCGCGAAGTAATACTCTTGTTGATTTCTATAAGTTGGAAACTGAATGGCGCGAAGAATAATATTTTCTCGAACCTTTAACAGAAAACTTTTTTTGCCAAAACACTCTTTGATTGAAAACATCCACCCTCTATTCGGCGTGTTACGGTTCCAAAAAGGTAGAGCTTTGATCCGACCCAGTTTGGGTACTTCGAAGAATTTTCTTTAAAACTTGAGACTGAAAAGTTTTACTTTCGAGCTAGGTATATACGAGTGGTGAGGTTTGGAAAACTTTAGACTTCCCCCAATAATCGATTGTAGGGTAGTGTACCTAAGCTTTTTTCATTTGTTATGTGCATCGAGCTCCTTGTCTTTTTCATTAACTCATCGGATATTGAATTTCATCACGCAGACGTACATTCTTTTCAAGCTCAAAGAATAGAGCCGAATCTCGAGTCATTTGCTGAAGTTCTTCCAAATTCCGGGTCGTGAATAGGTATTGAGAAAACGATCGGTTCATCAATACTATCAATATTATTTTCAAACACTTCTAAATTATTGATTACGTTTGCAAATTCAGGTAGCACTCTTGCCAACCGTTTCGTCTCCGAATTATATACCTATACAGCATTTTCAGCTACTCGTATAAAGACAGAAAATTTGGCACAATACCTACGTGTATGTGAAACGACCATCTTAGAGCAAAAAAATACTATTAAATTTCTTTGGAATGAGTCTCCTGAGTAAATTTCAACCATCATTATCTCTAGCGCGAACGTTCGCTAATAACAAATTTGTGTGAATGTCTACCTAGGGAATCGTAGCATAATATTCTCTCCCCTTTTCTTTAATTATAAAAAAATCTACCATAACGCGAAGGATCTCGATTCTATCAAAATTTTAGTTCTCGCGTTTACGCCGTATCAATCGAAAAAAAAAAAAAATGAATTTATATGAGATTTTGGAACGATTTTCGAAATTTCTTCAGATTCCAGCTTTATGTTTCTGCAGTCGAGCGACCAAACGATTAAACTAATAAAAAAATTCCCCGAGAAAATAGTCGGGCTTTTCAAAATTATTTTTGTTGTATTCGTCGAAAGATTCGTCAGGTCACGTTTCCAATCCATTTTCGCTCGTTAATTATTGCGAAGTCGAGTATAGGTAGGTATTCATCGAGTGAGTAATTAAGAGATAAAGTTTATAATTGCGGTGTTTGAGGTGTAAAAAAGAACGAGAGAAGATTACAGGATTTAAATAAAGTTGTTTCGGTTTCCTTCCAATTAAATCGAATGTTCGAAATCGACGTACTAAAAAAAAAAAAAAAAGAATGAAAGAGTAATGTAAAAATGATGTCGATAAGAATAATTCGACGCTTTTGTGCATTGAAGAAAATGGGGAAAAAGCGATACACGTGAGGTACAAAAACTTGGTGATGAGGTAACATCAGTACGAACGTCATTAACTGAAGCTTTTTGCATCTGTTTCCGTAATTTTCGATCTGAGTATTTTACATTATTGAAAAATAGTGGAAAGAGTATATTATCATAATTCAAAGTAATAACGCTTCGACTACAATCACCATTTAAAATAGAATTTTATACGCTTGAATGTATTTTGGAGACATGTGTGAGAAAACACAGAGAAAAATAATTGATTGAAAATCTGTCTTTTTTTACTATCGGTAGCTCTTTTCGACAGACTTAATTCCTTTTTTCTTTCGTCATTTCCTAGGATAAAAGTTTTATTCTCGGATTTACTGCACGATATTTACTCAGATAGAGATTTTACTGTAACAACGTCGAGAAACGTTCTTGTGATTTTATTACTCGACGAAGGTAAATACGAAAACTAAATCCCCTTTAAATTTGCTCTTATGCATTTAGCTATCAATGGCATCACCTTATATGTCTCTCCTTTTCCTCTTATACAAAAAGGTGTGACGCTGACGACTACTGCATCTCAATCCAGTCCTCAAATATTCATGGAGTAACGCGAGTGCTTCAATCATCAACTTAGAATAAATTCTCATAACGACCTTCTTACGGTTGCTTCGGACTAGGACTTCTCATCTTCCAAAAATATTGTCGGTCCATTTTCCCCTGCCTCTACTCTTTTAAGGCTTCTCTATCAATACGCGGGCGTATTTATTGATATTATTAATTGTGTACCAAGCTGAGAGCTTTATCTTAAATTTCTCACATCGTGTTTGATTTTTTTATTTCCAGAACCAATCGCAGAAATTTCAGGAGCACTCGAGATTTTTGTGAGTCATGGCAGTAATATATTTCTGACTTGTACTGTGAAATATAGCCCCGAGCCCCCTGCATTCATCCGATGGTATCATAACGACGAAGTAAGTACCCCCGAATTCAATTACAAAATACGGTAATTTGGTCCATAGCCTTTGATGTTACATACGTCTCTTCAGGATCTCCTGTTGAAGTTGGAAATATTGATTATTAATAATTAGTGACTCACACTAAAGTAATACCTAAATATACCAAATAACAATGCTTGTTGAAGACACGAACGAGATTGCGAGAGTGTTGCGCAGACCTACTACCGCACGATGCATCTCCATCCAGTTCAGAGTCAGAGTTTAGTATATAAAAATCTGGTTCTAAACCAATATTATTTATTTCAGATAATCAGTTACGATTCACCGAGAGGAGGTGTCAATGTGATCACTGAAAAAAGTGATATTACCATCAGTTATCTGATCATTCAAAAAGCGACAATCGCCGATTCTGGCCGATTTTTCTGCTGTCCTTCGAATGCGCGCAAAGCCGAAATCTTGGTTCATGTAGTACACGGTATGTGCCCTTATACGCACCTCGATACAATAAAATTTATATAATTTCTTACTTTCATAATGTGTTGTCTCATTATTGCGGGAGATTTACTTGCTTACTCCGAGATTACACTTCATGGTGTTGGGGGAGTAATTTTGAACTCGTGGAATATTAATTTCAGACACTAGGAATAGTGAAGTAAGATATCGATCAAAAAGAATCCTCGAGACAATAGCCTAGAGCTTTTGCTTCCCTTTTGATCTTGAAAATCACTTGTTAAGCCAAACTGTACAGGAGTCTTACTCGTCGGGCAACCAGTATCTTGTAAGGAATACAATTTTTATTTGAGAAGGATCATAGTTTAGCCCTCTCATTCATGTTATGAAAATCGGGGGGAGGATGTATCGATGCTTCAACCATTCCTTAGTGTAAGTCGAGGCCCTTTGATAAGGTGATCAGGCTTATACTGGAGCCTCAGAAGGGATAGCTCAGCTCAGTACAAACAACAAGGCGCGATGCTGGTACCAATCTATTAATGGAACTTCTGCGTCCCATCTATTTTGAAGTATGCATCCGAGTTACTTTTTATTCGCAATCGAACTGAGCACACCGTTTTTCATACAACTTGTTACTCCTCTACCTCCCCATAATATTCCTCGAGTTCGAAGATCGACGAGCCCCCTGATATGAATCAAGGTCCTCAAGGTGATGATCAAACAAATTAAGAAATTAATTTATGAACATTCTAAACCGCATAGAGGGTGGGCTTTCTATATCAAAATTTAATGTAACTAATTCTTCCATTTTTTCTAATACATGAACCTAGTCAACTCAAAACTTGATATTTTTGTTTCAGCTGATAACCCGGCCGCTATGCAGAAGAGCTCAACAAATGTTCAAAGTTCGTTCTCCACTCATATCGGATTATTATTAGTTTCGCATATTTTTATTTTTTGTAACTGTAAATTTTCATGAAAATCGAATTTATAATGTGGAGGGAGGGAGTATACTTGACGTCCTCAAATCTGTTAAAAGAAGTCTCTAGTTTACAATAACTTGAATCTCTCGAAGCTATGTTTCAATTTTCGCAGTACTGCGGTTGGAGCAAGACTTGATCTCACTCTCACTCCAGGCAAAAACTTCGATCTTCATATTCTCTTATGTCACGGCCATAGGTAACTTGTATGTGTCCAATCAAGACTGGTATGTTTGTCTTATGAAGATGAAATAAGCATTGAATATCTTCATGACTTTATAAATTAAATATTTGTCATCAAGAACAATGAAGCTATTGGACATTTTTTTTTTCTTTTTAGATCGTTTCACTCCCCCCCCCCCCTTGCGATTGGTTATTCATTCTGGGTAAATATTTCATTCACAATCGACATTTCAAGCTAAAACTAAAGTGAAACCTAAAAATCATCTGAAAGAAAAAGACAAATTCGCAAAAATTTTTACCAAGCGGTACAAAATAGAAATTAATATTAATATTTTTGATTACCGGTAACAGAATTAAAAATATGTTGTTTATGTAGGTGTTCATAACCTTATGAGATACCCATGAAAAATCTTTCTTGTCTATGTTTACTTGTGAGTAAAGTTCTAAGATAAGATGTGAAATGCTTCTTGTATGGAAACTCGGGACTAAAACAGGATGGATACAAATTCGTGTCTTGTTCTTAGTCCATAAATTATGTGTAAGAATTTGTATGATAATGTTTATGTTTTAAAAACTGGTTAATATTATTGTTTAGTTTGTACAGAAGTCATTGTAAGTATCATATTGAAATTAAGTTGAAATAATTTTTAAATGTGGATGTATGATATGAAGTAATATTATAATGCTGTGAATTTTCTAGTCGTTGCCTACTAGATTTTCAGAAGACTTTTTGGATTAATTTTGAGATTACCCAATCTAACCTATTTTGCAAACCCTACTCGCCAACGATATCAATCACGAATACAAATATTTTTACCAATTATCATTCCCTGTGGTCCTATTATGATTTGATGTCAGAATCACCGTCTTGGGCCAAGCCTCCATACAATGCCCCTTGCAGTGACTCTTTTGCTGTCAAGTCCAAATTAGGAGATGAGCACACAAATCTTTGTCCATCATATGAAATATTGAAAAATACAGAGAACGAAAGTTGTGGCCGTTAAAATCTGCTTTCAGAAAGTGTAATTTTGAATTTCTTGAAGAACTTCTTTCGTTACTATTTACCATCACTTCCGAAGGTGCAATCAGTACTGCCAGTTGTTTTTCACCACCGGTAGTCAAACTACCAATAGTTTTGCCGTTGGAGGAAATCTGGTATTATTGATGATGACTGAAGAAAAACTAATAGTCTTTCAGTTTTAAAGGAATCTGTGAAAAGAGTACACATGCCACTCTATATCAATAATTTGCAGAATGCAGTCTCTTAATCAAGATGCAACCTCTAGAGGTACAACCAATACCACAGGTAGTTTTTTGAATTCCGTGCCAATATTCACAAGATTCAGAGCTGGCAAACATAGTGGTGCAAACCAGCTGAAAATTCTTAGCACCTACGGGGTAATTTTTTATTCTTTAAATAAGGGAGAACCCTCTACCCCCTCCTTCTGAAATTTTGAGTTTGTACCTGCTGGAAAACTGAACCTGACAAGACTTGAAAACCATCAGTATTATAGGTACTTCTGGTTGTTTGTACCAGTAACTTCCAGCCTACTGGAGATGAAAAATAGAAGGCTACTGGTTTTTACCCATCAAGTTTTTAGTCACAATTTATCAATTGGAGAGCGGGCCACCGGGTAGCGCATCACTTGATATATTTTACCATGGCCGCCTTGGAGGAGAGCTGGAACATACAGGTTTGGCAACACTTGTGTAGGCTTGTCTGTGCACTCCAATAGACCGATTCCACAGTGCCGTCACAATAAGCGCCTTAGTCACAACACTGATAACAGTGATCACTGAGCAAGGAATACCCGCATATGTGTTCGATATTATTCGATACCACAATTGTTGGTTCAATTGCCTTATCGATTCTCATAAGAATACACAGGGAACGTTTCGATCACACATCGATATCCCAAAATAAGAAATAAATAAGGAACCAAAGGTTCATATTTAGAATCCAGAAGTTCCAGAGTATTCAAAAATGTACCGTTGTTTCCTTGTTTATTTCTCGTTTTAATGTATTGATGAATGATCGAAACGTTCTCCATGTATTCTTATGAGATCTTGAATGATGGCTGACCCAAAGCCAGCAGCAGAGAACAAGCATTCGACCAGAATTAAAGATTTTGACGGCACGTGGAATCGGTCTATACAGAGTGTTGATATGTATGTACATGACAACACTGTCTTTTGCTTCAGTACTGGCGTACTGCACTTGTTTTTGTACTTTTTTTGATAATGCAACGTACTTTTGGGCTCGTGAGCGTCATTTTCTTTTTTCTCTTCAACAATACAACAATTTTTCTTTTTTTTTGTTTTTTTTTCAAATCAAAAGTCTTGTCTTGGTTTTGTATAGTATAATAAGGGCCAATATCCCAGAATGTGGAAAATTTTCAATGGTGTGCCATGACTGTACCGCACTTTGTGTCCTACATGGAATTTTTCTAAAATAATATATCTTTTTGCACTAATTTCACTGATATACAAACCTGACAGAGTGGTCGCGCGCTAGCATCGTTACATGTATAATGTGTGTAGTAGTTGTTCTTGGCAGGTTAGTAGTTGTGTGCCAAGAAGGTGAACCTGAGATTCGGCTACATATATCAGACGTAGAAAATGAGGTCAAGAAAATCGCGAATAACTTCAGTTATAAGTTCTGGAAAAGCTTGAGGATTATAATTCTTTGTAGCTAAAGGTTAACAGAAGACATGCTGATAATTTTTGGCTCGATAGAATCGCGATCTTGAATTTCTCAAAAGTTTGAAAATTTTGTTTTTGCCGTAAGGAAAGTATCATGATTCAATACCACATCACCTTCTTGGGCCTAGCTTCCATACATCGCCATTTGCCACCTGCAGCCTGCAGCGACTCTTTCAACGTCAGGTCCGTATTAGACAAAAAGAAAGAAAGAAAGAAAGAAAGAAAGAAAAAAATATCGGCTCAGCCAACAATTAAGTAAAAAAAGTTTGAGTATGCATGGTGACTAGACCAGTGTTTTTTTTTTTTTTTTTTTTTTATTATCTAATCGACTTGTTCTGTCACAATTGATAATTTCCTTTTTAAAAAAAGAAAATATAAAAAATGTTTGCTCTTTCAATCATCTTCTCTTTATTTTGTCTGAAAACCCCTTTGTTTTTGCAAAAGGTTAATTAGAATACATATTTGCCAAAATAAACCTCTTTATTGTGTGCCCCCTGCTGATTTGGTCAATGGCCTCAGCAAAAATAAGTGATTTTTTCTTGTACCCAAGTGATAAATGTAAGTAATAAATGGTTTTTCAACTGTTTCTAATTTATTGATGGCCAAATGGAAATACTTGCCTGTTATTTTGACCGTTAATGACATTAATTTCACTATAGATGTTTCGAGCAACTGTCAATTAATTTGCCTGTTAATTGACTAAGAGCCGCTTGTCCAACTTCTTAATCTCCTGGGTCAAGCTATCTTAAACTTTGTTCAGTTTTACCAACCCACATAATCCTAGTTTAACTATGCATATTACAATTAGCTAAACCAGGTTTAACTTGACTGCCCAATTTTGACCAGTTAACTTGAACCTGTAGTTAGCTTTTTGAACTTGGTTTAATTTTTGGTACAAGCGGCCCTAAATATATTGGGATATAAGATGAATCCCTGCTTATTTCTTGATTCTGATACGTCCGTTTATAGCTTCTGACTTCTATAATATATTTTTGCCAGAAATGACTTTGACCATTTTCTATATCTACCTATGCCAAAAATGAACGCAACCCGTAATAGAAAAAATTTTCTTGCTTAGCTTAAAGTCCTAGTTTTGTCAAGAAAATATATGTTTTGTTTTGTGATATTTCTAATTAAATAAATAACAATTTTTCTTCATAAATTTTCTTCCCTGAAAAAGATAAGTTTCAAAAAATCCATTGATTCAATTTTGAGTTATTTTCTTATGTTTCATTGGGAAATTAAATAATACCATAGAGATTGTGTTCTTGCACACAAGATGGCGGATGATAATACTCGTATAAATTTGAAATTGCTCTTGCTCTGATTGAACGGCAAATGGCAATGCGAACGAACGTGTCGCTAGTGTCGTATTGCTCGGAAACGCCTTCTCCGAATTTCAAACCTAAATTTAATTTGAAAACACAAACAGAAAAACAAACACTGCGAAACCAACTTTGAATTTCAAGAAGGAAGAAGCATGAATACCGACCAGTTGCTGTTCACGTGAAAACCTGAACGGAGAGTCAGCTGAAAGCTGAAAGGGACGGCGTAAATTTCTCATTCTTTTTCTCAAACAAAGCGGGTAAGCGGCATAGTATAACTTAGTCACTCAGTACTTCTTTGTTCGTTCACCTTCAAAATCGTATAATAAGTTGTGTTACCTATGTACTTTCGTCCGCGTAATCCCGAATTCTAAATCATTTCAGTCTGAAGTCACGTCAACGATGAGGTGCTTATTAATATTCGTAATTTTCATATACGAGAACGTCGCCTTTCAATTTTGGAACAATGGTAATTATAATTTTGATTTTAGTCATATAAATTACATACGATGAATCAGCGCATTGCTTTAATTATCTGGTAATCTGAATTAGAAGTGGAAGGACCTTCGACACCACCTGTATTTTCACCGACGTACATCTCAAAAGCAATCATGTATATACCGTACGCAGAAATTGAGGAACCCTTCACCGCTTTTTACGATGAAACCGTTGGGGCCAGCCGGATCGATTATTACGGAGGTATAAAATAATTTTAGGAACGAAACTCAAGTCTTTCAAAGAAATCCCGTTGGTATTTCAAAGAATCGATTTAAATACTTTACAGATATGGTAAAAACGTACCAAATTATGGTGAATAGTAGTTACGGCGAAATGATGAAAATCACTCCGATCACAACGGAAACAGAGCTGAATAAAAGGACCTGTTTGAAAATTGGCGGTACTACCGAATTAGGTCCAATTACGCCGCAAAGTGTGCTTCCTGATATATCGCAATTTAAAGTAATAGCCTCGACTGGTTCAATACTCATCTGGCAAGCGAGTCGATCAAAAATTGTTTACACGATTTTTTGTTTGTTTCTAGTTTGCGGGAAATGAAATTATACAAGGAACGCCTGCAGAAAAATGGCAATATACCGAAACGTTTGGGGAAGTGTCGAGCAAATACACGATGTATCTTACCTACTCTGTGGGTGTAATTCTTTGTCTTTCAATTTTTTTAGTCGATTTCGAATTTGTGAAGAACATAAAACTTCTGCTTGCAGGGATCAAGCAAGAATTCGGATACCCAAATTCCTGTTCCTCTCAAATTTGTAATGAAAGGCGTGAATTCCGTTTTTGGATCCCATTTTGATCATTATTCTATACAATACGATACATTCTCTGATGAGAAGCCCGACCCTAGCGTCTTCGTAGTTGCCGGTAAATTGTGAAAATGACTCATTTTTCTTACTTTGAATAAATGCCGTCGTTGTAGGAACTGGGTTACTTTCGAATTCGATTCTTGCTTTACAATCCGTTATGAATAATAATGATGACTCATGGATGCTAATATTCGGATTAGTTTTATTGTAACTTCGTTCGATCTTTTTTTAGATATGCAATGTTATCCTTTCCCCGGACCTGGTGCCGATCATATTTATAACTTCAACCCGATGAAGGAATTCATCGAAACCGGTGTCGACCACATAGATTCACGTTTCGAAAAGTACAAGAAGCAACATGGCAAGGACTATCCGGATGCTAGTGAACACGCAAGACGAAAAGACCTGTTCAAACACAATCTAAGGTAATTCCGCCTCGTTGTCACTTTCAAAACGCAATTTTTATTAGAATAATCACTCAATTTGTTATAAAGGTTCATAAATTCTCACAATCGAGCCAATAAAGGATATACTCTCGCCGCCAATCATCTAGCAGATATGTCACCGCCTGAAATGAAAGTTTTACTGGGCCGTCAACATACGGTTGAGAATAACGGCGCAAATCCATTTCCTTATAATGTGGAAGAAGAGATGAAAAAGATGACGATACCCGAAGAATGGGATTGGCGACTGTACGGAGCTGTTACTCCAGTCAAAGGTGAAGTTCAGAGTATTTTAATGCTAATATTTCTACTTTTTCTCGAATCGAGCCTCTGGACGAACTTGTGTAATGAAATACTGTTTTCAGTAATTTCCTGATACACGAAATTAATTTTATACGAGTGACGTTAGTAGACTTTGCTCCTTGAACAATCGTTCTAAACTTTTTCTATTCGCCATGAATCGCTCACGATTGATGTTCTGAGATAATCGTGTGTTCTATTAGATCGGGCGAAAAATGAGACGAAATGTGAATTTAATTCTTAGTCTACTTATGCGTAATTCAAATTGAATAATTGACTCGTATGCTGCTGAGAATTTGAAAATTATATTCTTATCGTACTCGTGCAGTTGACGTATTTGATTTCCCATTTGTAGTCATAATTTTAATCGGTAATAAGCGATAATTCCGAGTGATTGGCCTCGTTGTGCTTCTTATGATACGTTTTCTACTATTCTGCTGTCTATGATTCACCATAGATTCTTGCGGATATTTTTCTCTTTTTTGTTCAACTCACGCCCCTCGAAATTTCAACATTTATTGCTATTCTCAACTGAAACATTGACCTCTTTTGCCGGTATAAATTTATTTTTCGCTTTGAGAAATATTTTTTCACGTTGAATAATTATCATATTCCAGATCAATCTGTTTGCGGTTCATGTTGGAGTTTTGGATCAACGGGTACGATTGAAGGAGGATACTTCGTTCACAGCGGTACTCTTCTACGTCTGTCGCAACAGGTGCGCATATGTTTTACTCGACGTAAAAAAATGTTTTTGAATACGAGGAAAATTGACTTTAATTCCAAAGTCTGATCTACTTTCTGCGCACCTTTGAAAGTAAATTATCAATTTATCAAACATCTGCGACCTCATTAAGAAGCACTTACCTTAGTGAATATTAGTACGAACGTGTATGAGTCATGCGATTTAAGTATTCGTTTAATTTTCTATTCGTTTTTATGTCAAAGTTGTAACATTTAACATCAGAGAAATGAACTGGATATTATTTCAGATTCGTGTAATTCTGTTACTATTTTCAATTAGAGATGGTAATTTCAATTCTGTCGGAAAGATGATCGTGTGTGAGCGCTCTGATGGTATTTTTTGATACCTTGTTATCTATAATATTTATGGTTCAAATTCTTTGTGCAGGCGTTGATAGATTGCAGTTGGGGTTTCGGTAATAATGGTTGCGACGGCGGCGAAGATTTTCGTTCGTACGAATGGATAATAAAACACGGTGGACTACCCACTGAAGATGAATACGGCCCGTACTACGGCCAGGTATTACCATTTGAACGTCTGCGATTGTTCAATACTAGCATTTTGTATAATGATGCTAAAACTTCACATTTATATATTATAGGATAGTTACTGCCACGTTGCCAATACGACATTAGTTGCTCCGTTAACAGGTTTCGTCAACGTCACCGCGAATGATGGGAATGCCTTGAAAGTGGCTCTGTTAAAACACGGCCCAGTCTCAATTTCCATAAATGCGGGTTTAAAGACGTTTTCATTCTACCACAATGGAGTTTACTACGACTCAGAATGCAGTATGTCTTGATGTTTCTTCTAGCAGTCCTTATTTAAAAGTAGCAATGATTCGAGTATTGACGTAATAGGGGGCTCGCGGTTGAGTATTGTGAACTGGTGTGTCGTCCGTCAAGGGCTTGTCGAAGCCCGGAAGGTTGAACGGAGTGCACAAAATTTTTAAAGTTCCTTTGTTGTAATGGGTGTAATTAAAGAACCGTAATGGAGTTGGGAACGGATTAGGCTGTCGAAGAGTTGGAAGCGATACGGAGGCGTGATAGTTATTTTGAGGAGAGTTTCCTCCATACTGGTGCGGAAGAAAACTAAAAATAATAAATGTATGTGATAGGTATTTGAGAACGTCAGTACTTTGGGGGGGGGGGAGGTACAGGAGGTTCTGTAGTCGGAGGTGAGACCAATGAACTAGGCAGAGGATTAGATGGTAACTTGGAAGTTCTATAGATGCAGAAAAAAAGAGGCGTAGGGCGTGAGTGTCTTTTTTGGAACGCTACCATAAATGTTTTCTTATCTGAAAATCGAAATCCACAGTCATGTGACCATTTTGAGAGGTCAGTTGGAGTAGTCTTGCTGCTCGTTGGAAGTTGGAGGTTAGTGGAGAGACACAGATGTCAACCGCAAAGAGGCGTTTGTTGAGGAAAAAGTTGAGACTTTGTTTGTCGGGTCATTATTTATAGAGATTGAACACCGTTTTGGATTGGTTGGTGAGAAGAATATTGGTCGTGAATTTCTTACCTAGTTTAGTTGAATCGCCTCGAAGGCCAATATCATTTAATTAGGAGATGTGACGTCAGACACGGGAAAACACTTCTTGGAGGTGAAGAAAATGCGGTTAAATTTAAAGTTTGAGCGGAGGACTTTAGATTCTCTGTTTTCGATGATGAAGCGAGGAAGGAAATTTTTACGTCGACAAGAAGAATAAAAATCCGTTTTCTCTTCAGCTTACAAGTCATTTTCTCTCGTGAAGACAGTTTTAGAATTTTGTGATTTGGGAGAAAACATATTATACGAATGTGTAATACAACGTAAACTGCTCCCAAGTAAAACTCACGATTTACTTCGTTCACGACTCGCAGAATCTCCAATATGGGACGTCCCAGGTTCAAAATTCACTGAGAAGGAGCAGAAATTTGTACGTTTTTCGTCATTTTATAACCCCTTTATTCTGTATGCTAGGATTGAAAAACACGCTGGGCA
Source organism: Aspidiotus rigidus (assembly GCA_035079385.1). NCBI lineage: Eukaryota > Metazoa > Arthropoda > Insecta > Hemiptera > Diaspididae > Aspidiotus > Aspidiotus rigidus. The sequence goes on along the minus strand of JAVHKY010000015.1, from coordinate 630,800 downwards.
TAATTTCTCTAGATTATTGATATTATGGCCGATATTTTCATTTTCCGCGAAATAATTCATTTTATTCGATGGCTTTTATCTGTTGCAGAAGGCGAATTAGGCGACTTGAATCACTCTGTTTTACTCGTCGGTTTCGGAAAATTATACAACAAAGATTACTGGTTGGTGAAAAATTCGTGGTCCAATCGTTGGGGTAATGATGGTTACATACTCATGTCGCCTCAAAATAATAATTGTGGAGTTATGACTTGTCCTACTTACCCTACTTTTGACTAAGTTTCATGTGATAGCTGAAAGCCGCTCAATTCAGTCATAGTGAAAATAATCTTGTCATAATCCTCAAGTATATGGTGTTTTTTTACTTATCCTATTTGTATACATAATTTTTTTATAAATATAATCTTAGAAATACTCATATCGGTTTCGTTACCTTGTTCTATATCGAATATGTGGATGAATATTTTTGAAAAAAAAAAAACAAAACAAACAAATTAAAAGAAACAGTCACATTTTAAAAGTTAATAGAGCGAATAAGATAACAGTACTCAGATTCATCCGGGTAAATATTTTGGTGCTTGACAGAATTATGAGAATTTAAATGAGCTGTTGCGTAATACAATACATGTCTTATGAAGTTATCGTTCGAGAAGGTTTGAAAATTCAATATTACAAGGTAGATAAGCACAGGCAGTGATGAAGTTACAACAATACTACTAAATGGTATAAAATTGAAACCAGTTTCTAAATCGATAAGGTTCAGCTTTTATTTGCTACAGAATATCTTACCTAGCTTCTAATTATAACGTAGAGGCAAGATATCGTTGCTGGTTTTATAAGCGATTTACAAGCCACAAATTAGAAATACATAATAATAAAGATGTTATATTAAATTAATATAATACAAAATAGAAGCGCAGTAGACTGAGAAATAACATTTATATGGTCGAGTTAAAATCGAATTAGGTATCGCGAGCTGACGTCATCGTGATGTTACAAAAAACAAAACTGTTCGTTAAAAAAGTCTGAAAAATCTTTTTTCAATGATAATCGTTTATAGAAATTGGGCTACGTGCGGTGCAAAGGAACTTTCGAGGAAGGGGTACGAATGACGGCGATTCATTAAATGTTCGCGATTTTCGTAATACCATTGGCTATTATTGTGCCCTCTGTATTCCATTATAGGATACCTGTAGAAAGAAAATAGAATTATGGCCTTATCAATTGTATGAAGCTTAGTTACAAAATCTTGATCGTTTGCAAGATGTGATTTTGAATCGTCCATTAATTGACGTTTTCTTACCATTTGAGGGACCTCCTTGCAGTAAAATACCCGAGAAAGCGTAGGTATATTGCTGTATTCGATCGGTTGAATCGTCAACTCAAACGTACAGCCAATGCCTTGACCGAAACCGTGGTACTTTTTTCCCGCGGTGTAGAAATTTATGTTCTTCCACGGGCGTTATTGAATAAGCGATTTTCTGTAACAGAATATTTGTGGTTATAGATTTCGATATTTTGGAATACTTGGGTACAAAATCAGAGAACTCAAGATTTTGAATCCTCGTTTATACCTAGGTACAATACTAGAAACCTAGTTCTTGATCTGTTACTTAGCACAAATTATTCTCTCAAATTTGAGTTAGGTTCGAACAGTATGACTTTGTAATAAACAGAGATTTATGGACAAACCGAGGAAGATTAGAAGGCGATATCCGATGTGAACTGGTTGTGTATGAGGGGGAAAAAGGGTGAAATTTGGGAAAATTCCCAAGCTATCGATCTAGAGCAGTGTTTCTCAACCTTTCTTACATCGCGCCACATTTTCCCATGGGACTATATTACTGTGGCACAGCATTTCCAAATCTCCAAATTGTATCGAAAATTCTTGTGCGTTTTGACATCTTTATGTCTCTACTGATTTCCTCCTCCTAATTTCAGAATTTGTGGCCTACAAAATGGCTATATGAGGCCTCACCCTTCTACTGCGGTTCCGGGAAACAAAAGCATTGATCTTCCGTCGGGACTCAGAAAAATTTTGCCACCAATATACGCAAAAGTGTCTGTACGTTTCCTGCATTTGGGCTCTTCTAATTCCGAAATTTATGAGAAAACATGAAATATAATCTGTATTTTTGGCCAAGTCGCAGAAAGTTCTGGATTTTTAGATAGTGAGTGCAGGTGTGGACTCAAGTTTAAGTAATTAAATTATAACTGGAACTGACACCATTCAAAAATTGGAACACATCGGTCAGGTAATGCTTATGATTACTTTTCCGAGTATTATTGGAACTCATAATGAGTGAGTGAGGTGTAAGTAGAGCACTAATATTGAAAAAGGGTTTTTCAATTGTACAAATCTACTTTATTAGTTGCTTATACAAGAGTACTTTCGGGTGTTATCCCATCATCAGTTGTGTTGCAACTGGAGAACAAGGCCTTAACCATGAGTTTTTATAGTATAACACTGTGATCTTATTGGCTATAACAATGCTGTGTTGTGATTGGTTCACTTCTTAGAAACTTATTCTTACAATAATATAACATTGTCTTCTTATTGGCTAAAACATACTGCTTTGTGATTGGTTCAATCTATTGTTCTAAATGCTGCGTTTCTATTGGCTACCTGGATTCCTGCCATCTCATTGGTTGGTTCCGTTCTTCTTCTCTCGTCCAATCACCAGGCCGAATAATTTTTCGCTGTCAAATGTGATTACATTGTTCAAGAGGCAGGCTTTCTTCCTCTTGGCTTTTGCAATCTCCATTTGTTCCCAGAGTTTTCTTCTCTTTGTGCGATTCTCTACGTGTATGACTTCAAATATTCCCTCTCCATTGTGGTTTTCCTCGTTACAGTGTTTCCCAAACAGTGACTTGCCATCTTCTTTCTCCCTCGATGTTTTGTGCTCCTTTCTCCTGATCTCAAACTTTCTCCCAGTCTCACCTATATAGATCCCCTCGCACTGTTCGCAACTGAGCTTGTACACTCCGCTTCAGCTTTCCTCGTCCTTTTGTTCCGTCTGGTCATTGCTGATTCTCTTCATCATGGGTTGGTTATTCTGGATACCCACATTCACATCATAGACATTGAACGCCTTTATCACCTTGTTTGTGTACTTTCCTATATATGGTATCGATCCGGAGTACTTTCTCACTATGCTATCATGCGTTCCTTTCTTTGTTTCCATTTTCCCAAAGACTCCCTCCACCACACATCTGCGGTAGCCATTGCCTTCTGCGATCTGCTTTACTATCTCGATCTCTTTCCTCTTCTCTTCGTTGTTCTTGAGGATAGAAATTGCCCGATAGCAGTAGTTCTGGATTGCCGCTAACTTGTGCCTGGGGTGGTGGTAGGAGTTGTAGCGTCAAAACTACAGGTGCCGGGGAAATCTGCCTCAAACACTGGACCGAGCCTAAAAAGGGGGTCTCACCGTAAGAGGGAGAAAAATCCAGGGATGCCAGAACATTTTTTTAGTATGAGTCTAGAAATGCTCAAAACTAGGCCGAAAGAAATAAATTTTAGTAAGTATGGGAAAAGCTCTGATCCAGTCTCTGAGAGAAAGTACAGAAGTCCCGGACGTAATAATGGCTACAATATTTGCGCTTTCAGGGAAGGAAGAGTGCGCGTAATCAATAAAATTCCAACCCCTAGCTGAATTTAAATAGGGCATATTCAGCAGACCTAAAAGACGGTAAAATAATGAATAAAACATAGAGTAAAAGGGGGAAAAGAGAAATAAATTTATTCGGTTATTCACGAATAAAGAATAAAATCAATAAAACAAAATATAAAATGACAGTATGTGTCGAAAGGCGACAACGCCAAAATATTCAGAAAACTGAATTGAAATTAATCAACATGAGAAACATAAGCTCCGCATTGCGGAGAAAATAAAGAATAAGTATGTGTCAAAACATCATGAATGAAAAAATAATAAAAGATAAAAAAAAAATAAAATAAAAGGCCATAGCCGCTCAAAAAATCCCTGGAATCATCACATCAGCGATTTTGAGTGTCGAGAGAGAATTAATCTTGTAATAAACTCGAGGGAATGTAACCCCCAGCATAAAATTATCCCACATAGGGAAAAGTGGATAGGAGATCGAACCTCCTCTCACGAAATAGGAGAAATAAAAAGATTACGGGATGAATGACTCAACTCGGAGAAATAAATAAATCAATAAAATCAATAAAATCAAATCAATAAAAGTACAGAGGGAGGGGTGCGCAAATTAGCGACTTAGCCCAGTCCCAAAGTAATAAAATGTGGCAATCAATAAGGCCAGTAAAATCAATAAGAGGGGGGGGGGAACACATCCGATCAGAAAAGTAAAATAATAAAGATCAATAAAAGTAATAAAATCAAGTAATCGGGCAAAAGCAATGAACGAGATGTGCCCCAAGCCCTGACAAAAAGAAATTATCATCACGAGTGAGTATTCAATAATCCCGAATCGTAAATAAAAAGCGAAGAGAAAGAGTTCGATCTCCGCCCCAATAAGAAAGAATAAAACCAATTTAGAGGTCAAGAGAGTGACAGAGCACAAAAATAAAAAGTACGTACCGTACGTAGCATCGGAGGCGAGTTGTGCACAAATCGACGATCCGGTAGCTGAAAAGTAAAAAGTTAACCCTACATTTAAAAGAGAGGGTGCTTAGGAAGTCCCGAGGATTTAGAGAGCGGAACTTAAATAAGGAAGAGCAATCATTTTAAAAGCGATAAGAAATTATAGGAACAGAGTAAAATAATATCGAAAAATTAATAAAGAAAAAGTAAAGGAATATTAAAATGACAATGAACATAATAAAAATTGAGTCTTCAGTAGCGGCAACGGCGAATGATGGCAGATCGGTACAGATGACCATGGATTAAACATCAGCGCGGGCTCCTTGGCCATCGGAGGCCGGCTGGATCGAACGGACGGATGAAATTACGGCATTTTGGCAATGAGGGCGGGATGGTCCCGCAAAATGGCTTAACAGCCCATAATTAAAATTCGAGTAAAAATATTGAGCGCATCAACTTCACAAAATAAAATTGAATAAATCTTCGACGCTTTGAAATAAAGACATCGGTATCTCAAATAGTTAGAATACGGCGGTTAATTATGATAAAAAAGACGCGTTCGGGTAAAATTTCCAATATATAAAATTAATAGATGGCGCGGATCGAGTCATGACCGAATTAATAGGTGGCCAAAGGCCAGAAATCTTTAAATTACGTGCCGATACCGATTTTCACATAAGAGGAACTGTGAGACAGGAGACAAGAAAGCACATGCTGTAACCTCGAGTCCGAGAGCAACTTACGCGAGATCTTCCTCGTCTTCTTCTCGATGATGCAAGATTTACACCACCGAACAAGAAACGCTGGCAGTCAGGGTAGAACAGCCAATCTTCAGATTTTAGGAGCACGTAGAAGTGTGAAAAAGAAATTTTGATTGGTTGGTTAGAAACGCCCTCAAGAGTGCTCGTACCTCGTGGACTTTAGAAAAGAAAGATTATTATATAATGAGACAGAGACAGAGAGAGGAAAAAGAGAGAGAAGAAAAATCAAGAATAAGAACTATGAAGCGCCGTTGGAACGACAGCAAAAAACCGGCGACATCCTGACGCTCTCGCCAGGGATGCACCAGGTAAATTCGAAGTCGTCCCAACGCACGTGTTCACGAGCTAAGTCTATTCTACCTCCTTTATATTAGGATGTAACAGACAAGGAGATATAATAAAAAAAATATCAGTCAGAGAAAAACAAGTAGTAATAATGTGGATCGAGTGATACAAAGGTTTGGAACGAATAGGTAGACGAGATTTAAATGGACAATAGGAAGAGAAACGGGGTTAAATTGACTGTCCGACCCCAACTGCAACGACGATCGAAAATCGTCACGAAAGAAATTCGACCACGAATTTTGAGACGCTACAGAGTCATTGCGTCGGCCTCCTGTAGATTTTGTATTTTATCCTATTGTTCTCCATTGTGAGTGTAAGGTCCAAATAGTTGATGGTCTCATTTTCTTTTTTCTGCTGTGAATTTGATGCTCTCATTCATCGCGTTCATTTCTGAAAGGAATAGATCCACCGGTCTATCAGTGCCTGTCCACACAATTAGGATATCATCTACATATCTGGCCCAGTGTTTGAGGACTTCAAAAAAATGTTGATCATCCAGCGGGCAAAAGTTCTGTCGGACTTCGGAAACTTCAAAAAACAGCACAAATTTTATGTGCTCGCTTCCTACTCTTCGATGCAATATATCGATTTTATCGATCATGTTGAATCGATTCCACCTAATATATCTTCTTTTGATTCGTCCGTGTTGGTCATAATGACGTCATAAGGATGTCCCCGTCCACCAGTATTTCTTGGCTTAGTATAAGTCCTAGTATTCTGTATGTTAGGCTAAGTAGTTGACGGTTTATTTCAAGGTCAATCAACTTATGGCAAGATGAGTTTTCATTTTTAATTTTAATATATTATACTGAAGTTGTCGTTTAATTTTTCTATTTCTGATAGGAGTTTAATGACGTTTGCTCCATTCCTATTTTCAAAATTTTTGTCATTACAGTAAAATCCGCGTATTATTAATGCGCTTAATAGAATCAGCTGGGTAATATGATCAAAATACTGTGGTCCCGATTTCCTGGGCTAAATTTTATCGCATAGTGTTATCGAACGCCTTTTTTTATGATCAAATTTTCAGAAAAAACACGTAAAATAACGTTAGAAATTAAGAATGAAGATAATGTAGGCACGCAAAATACGTACATTCAATGTCATGTCTTGCTAAAGTGCAACGAAACGTCTCAAAGTTCATATTTTCAATGTTTTGTCTATTGACCTGATATTTATATGTACATTGCACAATATACTGCATGTAAATATAGATTCCCAATTTAAAAAAATAGCTTTTCGGATTTTGTTATCAGCCGCCTAATGTGATCATTTTGTCCTGGTCCCGATACGATCACAATAAGCGGATTTCAGTGTATTTTGATTCTCAACTATAACATTGTTTGTTATTAGAAAGCTTTTCCTCTGGATTTATAACGTCAGTTTCTCATACAGACTTGACCTAGCATTGAAGTCTCTTATTAATAGTATTTTCTCTTCCTTATGAGATTCTGCTAGACATTTTTGTAGGTCGTTGATTTTCTTGGTGACTTGGTCAGTAGCGTGCTATTATTACATATTACATATTTTATTTTTTCCATTATCATAGAATCAATTTTTTGGATGAGGTTTAGATCGAGATATTTCTTACAGTAAATTACTATGTCTGGTGTATTGAGATCGAAGTGAGTATTTTTCAGCTCTAAAGCCAAAAATTTTGGTTCCATAATAATTATAATATCTTTTTCTCTTTTGCTAAGAATTTCTTATTGTTGAGCTTTTTTTCTATCTACATACAGGTATTTTACACTGATAAAGTTATTACTACTAGAATTTATACCTTTTTTTCATACTCTTTATGAGTATTTTGTAAGTTCGCTCTAGTTTAGAGAAAGCTTTGTATTACTGGAGTCAGGATGAGTTGATAGCCTAACATAAAGTATATGAAGCCACTAGTATATTGCATATCAGGCCTAGAATAGCCTAGTATAGTCTCCCAGTATAATAAAAGTAGCGAAGGTCGAAATTTTTTCAAGTCCCTAATGTGGTGACGTCATCAATCGTGACAAAAACCGTGACGGTCCCAGTTGAAAAACTGTTAAAAAACCGTGACTTTTTTGTGAAGATTTTTCAATTATTAGTATCAACCTTATAATCTTGAAATTCCCATCACTGTACTATAATATGAGAGGGAGGGGGCTTGCCTAGTTTGAGAATTTACGAAAATTTCGTCCATTAAACTTCTATGTATAAAGAGGAAGACTTCGAACAATTCAGGCCATGCATAAATTTTAGGAGATGATCTTGAAAAAATGCCGACCTTTGAGCTATTATAATTAGGAAGAAAAGGTACTGTGGGTCCGAGGAGGAAGAAGTGCTTTCACCTATTTTCGGGACTTCGAAGAATCTCATCTTTCGCTATGACTTTGAACAATTTGCAAAATTAAACTACGTATGAGTCGAAGGAGGAACTCGAAAAAATTTGAACCTTCGAAATATACAACGTAGTTAATGGAAGAGACTCAACGAGCATTGGACGAAGTGAACTGCGGGTGTTGGATTCCAAGCTATTGATGCTAATAATCCACCAATTCAAGAAAACAAGACAAAATAATGACTCGGTGACTACTCAGAGCTGAGGAAAAATGCATACACGAATCTTCTCATTCTTACTGACCGTTCGTAAAAATCTGTACTCAAGGATTAGTGATCATAAACTTACCTCTTTGAACGTTCCTTGGGCGCGACACAGTTGCAATATCATGAATGATGGTATCATGAGAATCGAGGAAAAGGTCAGACCCCAGCCGAACAACTCTGCCCACATTGGATATGTATACTCGTTGTACTTGAGAGGCGCTCGGTCTAATAAGCCGAAGACCACAACTCCCTACTCAAACATGTAATTTATAAAACTCTGTACAGTCTTTTAACAACTTAAAAATTGATGAAAACTTACGATAATAAATATAGGGCTGATGAATTTCCAACAAATCCTCCAGTACAAACCAGGTCGATGTCCTAGCATAAGTTCTACATCACCGGTAAATCGTTCCAAACCTGTAGAAGTGGATATAAAATATCGTGAGTAAAGGAATATTCAAGGTTGATACTTTGCGTAACTCTGAATATGGATTACCATAGAACCATGAAACGGCTATTGCTTCAAATAAAGCGGAGCATAGTAAAGAAATTCCAGCGGAGTAGGTATCGAATAGTTGGAACATATAAATTCCACCCTTGAACAGATTAAAAACAAATCGTACAAGCATGACATGAATTTATAAAAGTGAAATGGAACAATTGAGAACGAAACGGGTTCCTCTCCTGTGACTTAAAGCCGTGATTTTGAGAGCTTCAACTCCTTTTCCCTTCAATGTTTGCTCCTACTGTCACTTATACCTTTAGTGAATATTCTATTGGGTGATGTCCATGGCCAGCTGTCTTCACAAAACCTTACCGTGTACTCGTAATCACTCAAAGAATGATCGAAAATGAACAAACTATGGTCTTCACCATCTTGTGAGTGACCCTATTGCATTTTTTGAAATTTCGTTGATATTTCTCAAGATTCTCTTGGGCAATATAACAAATCAGTCGTAGGTACTTAGGTCATTGAAGTTCTTCTTCTTTCTCAATACTTTGACACTCGAGCCAAATTTATTCGGCAGCTCAATTTGAGAATTGTGCACAACTTACCGGAGTAACGTTAATGGTAGCCACGCAGAATGACACTACAATCGCGCATGCTGTGAATATTTCTCGAGCGTGCTTCTTACCCGAGAAAAATGAACAGAATTCATCCATCAGACCAGTAATAACGCATTCCAAACCACCCATCTAAAAAATAAACCAGCATAAAATCATGTGTAGGGCTCCAAAAATCCTTGATTTACAAGCAATGATGCGCGATGTGCCTACAATTAGGGAACAATGGGGTGTACGCGGACTTGAACATCCGGACTCTTGAGATTTCACAAACCTCTATAAGCTTATCAATTTCCCTAGAGGGAAGAAGGAATCTCGAGGATGAGGTTAATTAAAAGCAACTTACAGCAGAGTCGATACCCAACATGATCAACATGAAGAAAAATAATACGGCCCATATCTGAGATCCAGGAAGAGTAGCTACTGCTTCAGGATAGACTTGAAATACCAGTCCAGGTCCTGAAAGGAAAGAAAAATCGTTCAGTCATAGAAAAGGTTAGTGCCAAAGTTATTGCATTAGGTAATCTAGAGATTCACCTTCTGTAGCTACCGAACTTATATGAACCCCTTGCCTATCCGACATGTAACCGAGGTAAGTGAATATCACAAAACCCGAAAAGAAACTCGTGAAGCAATTTACTGCAGTTGTAATCAAACAATCACTGTGGACACATCGTAAGAAATGATTATTTATTGAGGTAGACTTTCAAGTCTCTGAGTTCCTTGTGGAAATAAACAACAGAAGACCTGTTTTGTGGGGTCTGGTACATTGTAGTTCCAAGGGGAGAGGGGAACCCCCGAGCTAATTCGGAGAGTTGAAAAAATGTCGAGCTTCGAGGTTGTGGAACTGAGAAAAATTCCGGTCATTAGTTAAACTGGTACTTTTGGAACTTGAGAAATGGGATGTCTGCCATTGATAGGTGTAAAGACTTGGTCATAAAAAGTAAGTGAGGAGAATGAAGCCTCTTTCAAGCCTGATGAAAAGTAACTTCAGGTGAAATCAAAGTCCCTGAAGTAGGTGACAAACTTTGTCCTCTCGAGAACAACAATTCTCCAGAAGGAAAGCGGATATTTTTTGGGAAAAGCCCCCTATAAAACAGGTTTTTCATTAAAACTGGTCTTCAAATATCCTATCTTACTTGAAACTTATATAATTTAGTTACAAATGCTTCAATTCAAGCTTCGGGTGAAAGTGAGACGAGGCGTAACCCAAGAAGAGAATGAGAGCGAGTGAAAAAATAGTTACATAATACTTCGAAGTAAGTGTCCTCCTTCAGCAAAAAGGCTCAAGCAGTGTTTTGTATACTTTCCATTCATAAAAGTGACAAGTAATTCGATTTTCCTGGTCACTGCAATTACGCCCTACCATCATGCCGAATGCAAGGGAAATATAGCGCTCTACAAAGTTGGCATATGACAGACGACTCGAAATCGAAATTTAGTTTTCGAGATTAATTTTGAAAACTCTACGTGTTTACTTTTCAACGATCGCGATACCTATACTGTCATTATACACGTGTTTGCCGGTTCCATTTAATCATCTCTGTCAATGCATCTCTCTATCCTTGTCGGGTACTTCACCGGAGAAAACAGACATATCGGGAGAGGTGACGATATTATTTTCTCTCATCGAAAATACGTTCTATTCATTCAACACGTTGGTTACAATAATTTGCGTGCACTTGTGATTAATATTTTGATGAAATATATAGAGGGAGTTTATCCAGCACATCCCAGAAAAAAAAAAAAACTGTTCAGGCACTCATCTACTTTAATTTTCCTGTTGGAAATATTTTTCATCGTGTTCACCAGATGGTGATATTCTGCCCATACAATATTAAGCACCAAAATTTTCAATCAGCAATTGTCATTAGTTGGGCTAAATTTTGTGATGGGATTACAATTAGTTATGCTTGATATTAGTACAAATATTCGATGAAAGTCGACTCGCTCGGTCGACTACATCACTAATTTGTGATTTTGGTCCTATTTCCTCTATCTATCCATATTATACATTCTTACTAAGACAAAAATTGAGAAAATTCTTCGCATGGATTCTCACTATTTCAACTGCCGGTAAATCCTTATTCCCATTGTTCTCTATACAAATTGAAACTTTACTGAGTTCAACCTCTTTACCTCATATACGATTGCAGGATTTGTGCTTCAGCCTGTCTTTATTGAAAGGTCAGTCATCTGATAGCAATTTGCAGTTGAAAATGTTCTCAAAAAGAAAAAACTTAGATGGCATTGCAGGACTGCAAGTCCCGAGAAGTCCCCCTCCTGTCATATATAGCTCAACAGTGGAAATTTTTCCACGTCCTTAGCTCAAGGGTCGAAATTTTAACAGCAAACCTGTTCTATGGGTTTTTTTTGAGAATTTTTCCGTGCGCCGTCCAGCGAAAAACTTGGAAAAATCCCCCCTCCTAGAATACATCGGAGGTCGAAATTTCTTCAAGTCCCCTCATATCATATATAGCTCGAGGGTCAACATTTTCCCAAGTCCCCTCCTATTATATATAGCTCAAGGGTCAACATTTTTCCAAGTCCCCTCCTATCATATATAGCTCAAGAGTGGAAATTTCTCTAAGTCCTTCAATCATATATAGCTCGAGATTCGAAAAAAAAATTTAGTCTCTCGAACTACCTATGTTATATTAGGCTTATATTAAGTCTAGGCCCTCTTTATACTAGCTTATCTGGGTCTAGGCTTTTTCCAAATCCCTCTCCTATAATATATAGCTCAAGGATCAACATTTTTCCAAGTCCCCCTCCAGAGTCCTCCTTTCTGTGACGTCATCCATCTCAGGCCGCTCGCGGACGAAAATTTCCTGAAAGTACCCCAGAAAAAGGTATAGCGGCCGGGGTTTCCGCTAAAAATTGTGCATAAATTTTGCCATCTGTGAACCACTCTTGACCTCTGCATAACTCATCAAAGTTCAAGTACCATAAACAAAATAATGAGCTTGAAAGCACTGTCGTCTTAAAATTTTTTTTTTTTTTTTTTTTTTACTTATACGACGATTGACGTTTCGAACGTACACACGTTCTTCTTCAGGATCGATAAATACTACAATGAGTAAAGCTATTAACAGGAACAAAACGGAGCAGCAGCACAGGGAGCGTGAAAGAACAAGAAAGAAAGTAGATTACTCACGATTATTATACGAGTAAATCGCTGGCGAATAAAAGTTACTAATCCTGTAGCTGTCGGTTTTAAAGTTTATACTGTCCTTACATTTCATAATTTCTATCGCTTCACGAATTTTTCTTTTCCTATCATGCTTTTCGAAGCAACAAATGGACGCATTTTCAAAATCAAAAAGATGTCCCTCACCATTCCTTGCATTACTTCTTGTTGAGACAGTTTGTATCTGTTTATGACCTTCCTTCTCCTGGACAACAAATTCTATCAAACATCTTCCTTACAAGATCATTAGCGATTTTTCGGAGAATGACACCACAAGCGCCTTTCTTCCGATTTGGACTACTTGCGGGACTATTTGCGATTTTCTGACAAATGACACCGCAAACGCCTCTCTTCTAATTTGTACTATTTGGCCTCTTACCGCAAATGCTCCTTTTCTAATAGTACAGCTAAAACTGGTCTCCACAAGTTTCATCTTATCAACAAATTTTAAAATTTCTTCCTCACATCCTATCCCTTTTATATTGAGTGCTCACTCATATGCTCTCAATCATCAAAATTTCATTATTGAACAATTTTCTAATTTGAATAAACTTTCAAGGCACTGACGTCCGAGTTTTTAAAAACTTCACATTTATTTTCACCGACGTTTTGACGACACCGCCGTCTTCATCGGGCCCGACCCAGTCAAGCTTAATTTAATTTTTTTTTTCTTTTTCAATTTTCAATATTTTTTTCCAAGATAGCAAAGACTATTTGAAGTAAGGAAATTGATCGACAGACCAGATTTCTTTGACATATTTCATATTTTCTATGCAGGAATCCGGTGTAGCGAGTCATGAGACCTCAGGGGTACGGTGAGGTAAGAGATCCGGACTTTTCAGCTCCTATACTGCAACAACTCAGTTATTGCTGAAGTTTTAGATTCCGCTTTTGATACGGCAGTCATGAAGAAGAAGATGGACACGGAATGGAATAGGCAAATTCAGAGCCACGCTGTGGCCTACTCAAGACGTGTGCATCATCCGCCTACGGAAGACACTCTGCAAGAGACGAAGACGAAGCAAGAGAAGACGAGGCGCCGACAGAAATTTAGCTCTAAGTTGTGTTTGGTGAGTGTGCGTGTTAGCTAGTTGAGGACCTTGCGGTTCGACCATTGCTAAGAAGAGGGAGTGTTGTTGAGGATGTTCTTCTAACACCGAAGTTATTACCCAAGAGTTTCGATACTGTGGTCGGTTGGAAGAATCCGCAACCCGCACCCACTGGCTGCGCATACGACACAAGCGATCCCCGCATTGATTAATCTAGAGTGATGTCCTTCTCAAATGTCATGAATATATACTCACCGATAACAATCGTTATTAAAATTATTATAACTAGCGTAGGATAAATGAACACCGAAGCCCGCGCCCACTGAATAGAATACTTGGACTGCTGCATCCACCCAAACCTATTGCATTTAAAATTTTAAAATCACAATAGCCGGAAGGTTCCTGTACAAATATCATCAAGATACGTACCTGTGTGTCGGAGAGGCGAGCCATTTGAGGTTTCAGATAGTAAACAATACCCTTCAAGGCTCCTGGAAGCATTAGCCCACGAAGTAGAAGTATAGTCAATACAACATAAGGTAATGTTGCTGTAGCCCACACGACTATGCCTAAAACCAAGGATATATTCTGTACCACGAGTATTTTCTTCTATTAAAAATTTACTAATAGTGAATATCTCACCCGTGGACTTGACACCTTTAAATAAGGATACATACAGCATTACATAAACGACAAATAAACACAGAACAAGTTCCTTCTTAGGTAGACCGATGTCATTGAGACCTGTACTACCTTGAGTTTCTAAGACTGCTCGACTGTAATCAAATGCGACTTTATCAATACAACTTTTCTGATAAGTTAATCGACAGAAAATATATAGCAATTCGCTTACTGAAAATATTCCCACGCGGGTGAACGAGTTGACATAGCAGGAACTGAATTTGTAGAATTAAAATTAGTGATATTAGAAATAGTGGAATTATAATAAGTGTAATTGCTTTTAGATTCCATGCAATCGTTCGTGTTCCACGAGTTGTTGCAATGGAGCCACGGTAACTCGGGAGCGACACTAGCTACCAAGAAATAAAGAGACCATCCGATGATCACATTATAATAAAACGATACATAAAAGGCTATGAGTACGGCGCAAAATCCGATGCCTGAAAATGTGAACATTCCTGTCGATTACTCGTTCTTCTCTCATCAACTTAAACTTCTAATTAATATTTTATACTCGCCTTTGAAAATCGGGCAAATTTTCCAAATGCTAATTGGTCCTTGCCTATTATACTGCCCTAAGATTACTTCCATATAGAACAGAGGTACTGCTCCAAATATCAGCATCAGAGCGTATGGTATGAGGAAAGCACCTGAGAATATTTTCGATGAAATATTATCCGCCATGGTGGAGTCAGTTTGTAATATTGTCACCTTACCTCCTCCATTACGGTAACATAAATATGGAAAACGCCAAACATTCGCAAGATCGACGGCGAAACCAATAATTGATAGCAAAAAATCAATATTACGATTCCACGTTTCGCGATTCACCTCCACATTCGCTTCTTCATCTGGTTGACAATCTTCCTCGCTTAGTGAATGAATGAGCTTTTGCTTTCCATCCGGATTCAAGGAAACATGGATATCTAATACCCAAGAATTTCTAATTACACGCTGAGAAATGCAAGAATTTTATTTAAAATAATTTATAGAGTAAATATTTTCACGCAGCAACGATTACCTTTTGTTTGGATGGAAAAATACGCCGGCACTGGCAGCGTTGGTGTTTGATGATCACCTATCATTCGTACTTCGTGAGTCACCGTCGTAGGTGTCAATTCTAGATCTTCGTAGTCGCTGTCGTCCTTTATGACCGGACATTTATCACGGGACGAAATTTTACAGTAACGATTTACCACTCGTCGAAATAAGTTGTTCGATACCATTTTTTCGGGTTGTGTGCTGAAATGTGCGTTGACACGTTCTGAAAGCAAAAACCATTCAGAAATACAGAAGATGAAAGAAAGATCGTGATTATAATTTTCGATGGGTCTATTCTACAAACTCTGCCTGCGAGTTTCAACGTGACCAAACAGATAAAATACTAGAAGTCCATTGAGGCACACGGGGGGGGTTGCTCAGCGATGACGGATCGACGTGACAAATGATTCAAAGCGACGTTAACTCGAAGTCGACGTGCACGGACGTTTCCAGAGCACTAGGCAATAAAACTGTTGATTTCAGCTCGATCGA
The DNA here is from genome assembly GCA_035079385.1 of Aspidiotus rigidus. NCBI lineage: Eukaryota > Metazoa > Arthropoda > Insecta > Hemiptera > Diaspididae > Aspidiotus > Aspidiotus rigidus. The sequence continues at coordinate 615,031 of JAVHKY010000015.1, read as the reverse complement.
AAGTTTGAAGTCACAATTAACTTGATTTGAAATGGAGTCGACGCAATTTCCAGTTGATTTTAATCGACACTGACTAATAGTGTTTGCACCCAGGCTAATTCGGGGGAGGGAGGGGACTTGGAAAGTTTCTGACAATGGGATAATAAGCAGTTCGATGTATATGAGGGGGAGGGTGGAGAGGAAGACTCGTAGAAATTTCGTCTAATAAATCTACAAAAAATATTTACAGTACTTCATGAGAGAATGTAGAAAAATGTTGGCATGTATATGAGGGCTGAGGAGGATTAGAATAAAGTCAGGGTTTCATTAGCGAAGTGAATTGAGAGGAACAGGGTACATATAAGGCTCAGAGGTTCGTCTCGTAAACTTGTTCCTACTATTCAAAGGTGACATGATATTACATAGTAACTTGTTCACACAGCAGCAAAAATACTGACTTGATAAGCACCGGTTCAGATCGATGAGCGCTAGCATCGTCACTTGTATTGAACCTCTCGCTTATCTTCAACACTAGCATTGAGTATACGAGTACCAGACAAATACTCGCATTGTGGAAAAGTGGACGGTTCGTTGGATACTACCACAAGATGTCGCTGCAAGGTCAAGAGAGAGAAGAACAATCAAACCGTCTACTTTTTCAACAATGCAAGTGTTTCTGTGACTATATACCTCTTATGGACTGAGATTCGTCCATATACTGCAATGTTGAGGGTATGCTCTACCTAGTCACTCACACGTAGACACACACAAAATATGTATCACATGTTGCGATTTTTGCCCCGAGATAACTAATTAAATAAAGCATGAAATATCTTGAAACTTCGTATTTATGTAGACAAAACTTGGGAAAATACGGCTAATTGGTTCACACGAACTAATTTTGTTCATCAATTGGAATCCAACGATTCAAAGATGGCCCCTTCAGATGTACGTTTAAACGTTTCCTGAAGATCATTCAAAATATTTCGCGATCTGTCAACTAATTAGCCGTATTTTCCTCAACTTCAAGAATAAATTACACCACATTCCTAATCATTTTGTACATTATTTGATATGTTATATGTGGGCAAAAATCACTACCCGCAAGACACCATTTTGTGTAATACACGTGTATTTTCTATGTGTGAGTGACTAGGTAGAGCATACCCTTAAACGAGCGTGGAAATCGCGCGGAGAACTCCAACATAGACAGTGCGGATGAGTGCGCGGAGGAGTAACAGCTTCTTCTCCCCTCGCAATCAACCAAGTCGCCTATTTTGAGCCCTCCGCATCTTATTTCTTATCTTATCTTTTCACGGGTAAACGTCTTCTTAGCTCAGTCCATAAGAGGTATATAGTCAAGGAAGTATTTGTCTGGTAAGTGTGTAATCAATGCCCTCAGCCTAAAATAAAGTCATTCAATGAATTAGGAGTACTATAAGGAAAACCAGGAACCAATGCTATTTTAAAGAGAAAAGTGATAATTGAATTTTGATGAAAGAAGTACAATTCAAAAGGAAATTTCACACTCTACAAATTTTATTCTTTTTGTTTTTGCGTCAATTGCGTTTGTTTTTTAGGTAGGTATTACAAAAAAATATACTGAAAATCTCCATTATATGGCTCCAAAGGCCACCTTGTTTCAGGTTTCACGGGAGTTACAGTTTCAATTCGTGACGCTCATCTTTTTGATACAACGCCAGCGCTACTCAGTTTGAATAAGAATTGAATTACAGAACACACACGATCTAACTGCTAGCGCTCCTTGTGGATGACCGGTCCGAATGATTCGAAATTATTGAAGAAAAAGTGGTGTTTATAGTGTCAAATAAAGTTTGATTAATATATTAGACATCAGAGTATTGCCGCTAGTTGAAAGCCGAAAGCCGAATTCAGCTGAATTTTTAATGATAAGAGCAAATTAAGCTGAAAGGCAGCTCTATTTAAACCACGGATTTAAACCCTCCTAAGCCGAAAACGGAAATAAGCCAAGTTCTTTCAACTTTTTTCTAGCTTTCCTGATTACCACAAAATGGGGAAATGTACTGCTTCAGTGCCCAACTTTCAAGTTCAATTGCTCCACTCTCTAGGTCCAGGTTGGCTTTGCTAAAGAATTGACAAAAATAAGAAAAACTGGTTTTGGTTAAGTTCAGCTGTTCAACCGTGCAGCATAGAGGCCTGTAGTGCAGTCATCCAATGGAGATAGACGCAAACTGGAAAATTGGTATCTTCCGCAAGGGCATCATAGCCCCAATTCTCCTGATCGTTCTATCCAAACCCACATTTTGATCAGACGAATATCAGCAGCTAAATTAAGCCAACTGAAATTTTTCCAAAAGTTGAAAACCGACAGCTGGAAAACAAATTTTCCAATGTTGTAAGTTTAAGCTGAAAGTCAAAGCTGACATTTTCGGCTACAATACTTTGATGGGCATGATCACTGATAATCAAGGGTGATAAGCGTTTCGATTTTAGGGCTTAAGCTTAAGGCTTACACTTGAAGTAGAATAGAATTTCTTCAATTCTTTTCGCTTAAGCTAGGCTTAAACTTAAACTAGGATTTCTATTTGCTCAAGCTTGAGACTCAAACATGATTCGCTTAAACTTAAAGCTTATTCAAGACTTACGAGTTAACTTGAAACTTAAGCTTAAAGCTTTAGGGTGAAAGTTCAAAACGTGTTTTTGATGGAGAAAAAAACATGTTTTGGTTTGAAAAAACACATGTTTTTGTCAGGAAAAACGTTTTTTTTCTTCAAGTTTTAAGCTTTAGTTTCGCTTAAGTCGCTTAATTAAGCGAATGGAAAATTGTTTCGCTTATCAAGTCGCTTAATTGAGCAAAAATGAAAAATCGTTTCGCTTTAGCTCATTTACGACCTAAAACTTGAATAAAACTTACACTTACCACCCTTGCTGATAATGAATAGGGCAGCTATGGGTTGAAGAAGTGGAGGATACTCCTGACATTAATCGCTGATTGAAATTTTCCATAATAAATAAATTATGTCCATAAATAATTTTTCTTATCATATTTAATTCATTATCGATATACGGTAATTAGATATTTCTCCAAGAAAATCTAAAAATGTTCAGATGACTTCCTGTAACACAGGTTGAAAGTCTAACCGTTAATTGCATGTATTATAAAATGGGCTTCAAAAAAGATCTCAATCTTCAAGCTACATATGAGGGGAAGAACCTACAATATTTTGACCATCTAGCCAGAAAGTACAAATATGTAGAAGGAAGTGAATTGTGGTCTCGAACCTCCTTTAGGAACTTCAATATACTCCGGCCATTCAACTACATAGGTACATGTAATAGGTCTAGACTTGAAGAAATTTCAATTTTCAAACGATATAATATTCAAGAGGAGATAAATTTCGAAGAATTCCAATTGAGGAAGCCGGTAGGAGCGCTAGTGACAATGTCTAAAAAGTGAATATCGTATTTTTTACTTAAGTAATATGAACTCTGCCGTCCTGAATATGTAGAGAATGAAAGTTGTAGCCCTTATTATTATCTTCAAGATTCTCATATCTACACCTTTTCAACGAAATTGTACCAATTAGCAAACAACATTTGTTTTGTATCAGAGGGCAAACCCTCTGATCGAATACGTGAATCATTCTGCCGTATATACATCATGAGGAAGGGCGTGGAAAAATTTTGGAAAATATAAATTAATAAATCGCCATAACACAATGTCCTAAAGTGGTTTTGAGATCCGGAATTTGAAGAAGAGATTGTTAACCCGAATACGAAATCGCGAGACCACTTCCGCCGCCACAATTGTTTGATTACATTGGCGAGAATACAGTCTCTAGGTCCTTAATTTCCATCCTGTTCTCCTCATATCAACGTGACGAAAGTTACTTGTACCAGTAAAAAATTCAACTGTACTAGAATGGAAATCGTGTTCTTCAATCTATAAAAAATCAAAACAAAAAACTAAAAGTATTTTTAGGCCTAACTCGATTTCAGAAAAAGTTATGAAAAAAAGTTTATTTTTCTACCGAAAACTGGAGAAAAATAGATATTATGGTAGTTTTAGAGATTTTTAGAAGTAATCAAAAATATAAAGAAATTCGGTTTTAGTCGTGAAAAAAGTTAAGTGTGTTAACCCATATCGTACATAGGCACTGTATCAGAAGGGGAAATTCACCTAGAAGAGAAAATTTAATTCGCGAACAATTTGTTATTATCAGAAACCAATCACGTAAATCACCCAAAGCGTTTTGTCTTTTTCACTGCGTAATGAGTTTGTAAATTGTTTATTTATTCGTCGAAAATCTCGTACCAGCGCACGTACTTCGAATGCCAGCTCTCGGCAAATAACGCGTGCCTACTCCTATGCGATAAAACGTATAATATAGGCATGAAGTTCCATTCTAACACGTGAGGGTTCGGCAAGTAATGAAATCGACACGACCAGCACCTTTAGTCCTGCGTCGTTTTTTTGATTTAATTTCCTCGCGGTGCAGCATCGGCTCAATTTTCGCCTATCTTTATTAATAAACAACTCGCTGCTTGGCATTTTATAATGATGAAGTTCTTAATAAGGAAAATAGAGCATGTCCCGCTACGGTATGACAGGTATGTGCCATGTGGCCTTCGTAACCGCTTAGCAATGACGATTGTGATCCTTTTGACCCCGTTTCCCGAAACCTAGCACGTTTATATTACATACCAATAAGTTCGCTCACAGAATACTTTGGGATTTTCTTTCACCGGAGATGGTAAAAATGCCTCTTTAAAATACCGTCTTCTTCATTCGTATTATTAATCAACCTTAGAGCAGGTTTTTTTTATCAATTTTTCGCCTTCGAGACGGATCTAAGAGCAGGCAATCGCACGTCCAGCTATCTTTTTGTGAATCTGAAAACGAAAACGTTTCATAATTCAATTTTAAACGCGCGATATTAAAATATTCTGACCAGTTCAGGGGTATAAATTCCTGAATACACTTCGATAAAATGAAAATAAATAGGGTGCGCGAGTATTTCCGCAACAGAGATTTACGGCATCGCATTCTGTAATTTTACTGACGTACTATTTTTGTCACCTTGAAAATACCGACGCGGAATAAACATTTCATTGTTGAGATACAAATGAAAAAGGAGGGGGGAAAATTATCATTTTGAAAATAAAAGAGAAAAAAAATCTCCGCCGGAGCTTATTATCGAAGTAGAATTTGCTGGAAAACGAAACCGATGTACGCGAAAGTAGATACACGAAAATAAAGAAAAACACGTTAAAAAGGTAACTGATACTGACAACATCACGTGATTGATAGATAATGAAAACGTCGTAAGAGTAAATAACGCTATCTATAAATCCGCAAAAGTCCTGGAAATGGCAATTCTCATCACCATCACGAATAAAAGATACCACCCCACGAATGATACGTTATGTTCACAACCTTTTGGAACTAAACAATAAGGTTACGTCACGAACGAAAATATCTCTTATATCATTGCTCGTAGTAGCATTACGGTTTTCATAACACTATTGAATATTTTTGCAAACTTGATTTTCTGTATCCTGGCTCTCGTTGAAGTACTTAATGTCGAAAGTGTTTTTCGCGCTGAAAACGATGGTGTTCGCCGCTCTCTTGTAAATTGCATTAAAAAACGTAGAAACCGATTTTTTCAACAGTTTATTTTGCAGTTGTCGGAAAAATATTTTCACAGTAGGCAGAAGTAACACGGAGCAACGATAGATTGATAGAAGAAAAATTTAAAGGACATTGCAATGGGGAACTCGCAGGGTTTGCTGGCCCGTGGAAAACAACCTCCCGATCTCGGGAGTTTGACGAATTTTGACACTTTAACGCTATGTTTTTTAAATGAGAGTTGACACATTTTTGACGTAACTGCCCGCGCCCCACCTTTTAGAATGAGGGCAGTTTCGTCAAAAGTGTGTCAATTTTGCGGATTTTGACCATAAAATGTGTCAATTGACATTAATTTTTGAGATCGGGCTGCCATATTTTTGGTTTCTTTATTTTTAAGTGAGAATAAATGATCCAGAACAGTGATGGTCGGTGAAAATGAACAAAAAAAAAAAAAAAAAGATAATCTTCGACTTCATAATATCTGAAGGCTTTTGGACCAAAATCTGGGATCATAAAAATGTCATGCAGTATCAATTACATTTTTCTATTAATAACCAAATATTTTTACTCTTAAGTAATTTGTTGTTACTAATAGATTGTAATTCCTCAGATTCTAAATGGTTTATTGAGAGCTTCTGATTGACTAGTTTTTTCCTGGTGTGGTCAAGACTCTTTCCGAATGTAAATTAATGTAGGAAACGTTTTAATTTTGTATCTGATAGGTAAGTAGTTTATGAATTTAAAACGGAGCATAAAAGAAATGCGAAGGATTTTGCAACAAAATTCTAAAGTCTGAACCACAAGAGGTTGCCAAAATTGCCCCTTGTTTTTCGTGTGCTGCCGTCAGTTGTGGATTGTGGCCTGATATACTCTACCTGCTCTTCGTGGAATGGACTTTAAACTATACTTATCAAAGTTATCAAATATCCGGTCTCATTGTTTAAATATTCTTTCCCCTTCCCAGTACAAATAAAACAGCAAAGACACTTTTCTCATAAAGCATTTTACTTACATATTACTATGTCATTGACGTGATATGAGTCACCTTGTGCTGCTCTGCTGTACAAAGTTGAATTGATATTCATCCAAATCGACAATCAGGTACCGGTAAACTAAGTATATTCTCTGAACGACCGCTGCGAGAGGGTGAACCATGATTAGTCCAGGAATTACGGGTAAAATATGGAGGGTAAAGATGAAAAATTGCTATCAAAAAATTTATCGCTGGAACGTGTTCATTAGATGCCCCTATTATTATGCATAGAAAATACTGGTGACAATGCGAGCTAAGAGCTTGCATTTCACACATATATGCATATTTTATTATAATATGTGACCCCGTCTACAGAAACCCGGCTTAGTGTTCAATTACAATTAGGAGAAAAGGAATCTTCCTTCCTTGGTAAAAGATCCTTTCCTCCTGATCGATATTCAACGGTAAGCCGAGTTTCTGTAGACGGGGTCACATATTATAGTTTATGCTCAAAATGAACCCAACTTCGAAGGTCCATATCTCGTTCTAAATGAATTCTATGAAAAATTGGGTAGGAACCTTTTTATGGGAAATTTAATTTAAAATAATTCTTGTGCCTTGACATTTTTGAAAATAATGTGTTTTTCTCGTCAAAAATCACGAAGAACCGTTATTTCTTATTTTTTGCCCCTAGAAAAGTGGATTTTCAGGGTGATGGGAACGGTGTTTTTTCTTTCTTCTAGGTATGAAAGGAATCTATTCGAATTTTCACGCAAATGAGGCGCTCTCTACATTTACTGTAGTAGCGGCAAACTGTTGGAGCTTGTTTTAAGGGGCCGATTTAAAAAAAATTGCTCGAATAATTTGAAAATAGACTCCTCTAAAAGAAAATTAAAAGAGCTACAACTTTCGTTCCTTTAATAGAATTGACACGGTTCGAAACGTTACGGCTCGATATAATGACAGAATACTCAAAGGGTAGAGTAAACGAAAAACCAATTACAAAGACCGCAGATATGAAGGAGAAGATGCGAGATCTTTCGGTTAACAAACCATCATCAGACAAAGTTAGAACGCCACTGACCCAGATACGACTCATAAAACAGAATACCAACGAGATCAGGATTGAACGAGCGAGCCCTCGCGAGGTGACTCAAACTCGTAGACCAATTCAACTAAACATTCGTCGGGAAAATACCTGTTGAGTACGGTAACATCGTCACTGTTCAGATGACGCACTATTTCGATATTTTCCAACGCAACGCGCTTAAAGTAAGAATTCTCCTTGTGGAGAAGGGTAGCCGAACCTTCCTTGAAACTATGACCACTGGAGACAAGGTGGTCCGCAAAGGCCGAATCACCCAAATTAGCCTTCTTCCAGGCCTTAAGGTGCTCCTCTACTCGAATTCCAAGCTGGCGACCCGTCTCGCCTATATATACGCCGTTACAATCCTTGCACTCCAATTTGTACACCCCGCTCCTCTCCCACCGCGGGATGGGGTCCTTTAGCCTAACAAACAAACCCTTCACAGTAGTGAGGTTATAAAAAGCAGGCCTGAAGCCAAAGGGGCGGAGGACACGAGTCAGCTTGGATGAAAACTCACCCAAAAACGGGAGCTTGATCCAACGTAATCTCTTATTATTATTACCACTCAGATCGCGGGGGAGGGAAGTGGTAGAATCAAGGCCTTTCCTCGTAAGTTTTTTACGGACCATACGGTCAATGTCCAAGTTGACCTCATTCACAGCGGCCAAGTGCTTAATGGTCGCCAGCTCCTTTTGGAAAGCTGGTTGACTTAGCGGAATGCTAGTCAGTCGATGAATATAACTATTGAAGGCAGCGATCTTATGAGAAAATGGACAGAAGGACGATCCGTGGACAACTGTATCGGTCGAAGTATCCTTCCTGAATATCGCAAATTCATGGTCCCCATCTCTATCAGAGATAGTGAGATCCAGAAAGTTTATGGAAGAACCTCCAATTTCTGTAGTGAATTTTATGGAGGGATACATTTTATTCAGATACTGAAGAAACTCACCAAGGAGCTCTTGAGGACCGATCATCTTATTAACATTGCGCTTTATGGCCAAAATAAAATCATCCCCCTGCTTAATTACACCAACGACAGCGACATTCAAGGTGGTTAAAATGCGAATTAAACAACTTCCAACAGTAAAATCTTCGACAGCAATTTTTTCATCTTCAAAATCTTATAATTCCCAGACTATAATTATGTAATGAACTTACTACTTTTTCATCGATGGAATATAAGGGAATAATTACAATCTGCGAAATCGGAGCTTTGTTACTTGTATGTTATGTACTTTTCCCTAAATCATGTAAAATGAGCAATGGATATGTCAAAATGTTGACATATATTATGATCCAAAAAACGCTGATATAGGAAGAAGGAATGCTTGTATCAAGAAAGTGATATGTGACGGCGGTTGTGAAGAGGGACCTTAGAGGGCATAAATTCGATTTTCTTATTTAATATTTATGCGGCAAATAATTGAGGCTCTACTCGCACAATAGCCTCAATTATTTGCTAAATTATCATTTTCTCTGCACGAAAAAGTCTTAACCTTTATTAATATTTTTATGCTTGTTCTTTACATAATTTTCCACTCTCTTTCATGTGGTGCAGTCAACAAATAGTATATTTATCAACTAGCGCACTTCATGTATTAATTAAAAATTAATATCGTTGTTGGATCGGAAAAAACCTCCATGTGGCAAAAATAAAATTTTACAGGAGAAGCCAAAAACTGATTATTTTGTGAAAACTGAAAAGAAGCCCAAGATACTTTGGAAACGTCACATTAAATGTGGAAAAGGTTCTTTGATACAGTAGTAACAAAAAATTTTCTAAATTTTCTAAAATACGGCAGTATTGGGTGATAAATGCACATAGGAGGAATTCCTGGCCCTAAATATTGCACAATCATAAGAGGTTTGCTCTGCACATAGGAGGTATTTGAAACCACATTTTCTGGATGGTGCACATAGGGGATTTTCCAGTCGATGGGCCTTGAAATTCCGCGTTCAACCATATAAAAAAGTGCATTTCTCAAAAAGTGGCACACAGGAGGTTTTTTCCGATCCAACGAGGATATGCTTTTTAGATTCTGTGTGATTTGCAGGAAGGCTAATGCTAATGGCTGACTGTCAATACTGAGGTAGAAAATTGAACATTTAGGTCGCGCCACGCACTCTATAGGGTGTAAAAGTGAAAAAATTTTAAGCTCTAGGGCAGAAAAAAAAACATTTCTGCCCGCTGTTTTGTGAGTCATAAATCTCTTACCTTTTGCGCGAAAATCACGCACAAAATGAAATACTTTTAGTGCACATATAATAAAATGGCTATTTACAGTACATGTGGCCTAGGTGAGTCTTTTCATAACGAGTACATACGTTTGCGGAACGAGCAAAGCGAGTGAAGCAATGTATGTACGAGTTATAAAGACTCACCTACCTACAACACTTGTACTGTACAAGGCTTTAAAACACAAATACTTTGAAGACAAATTTGTACATCGGAAGTATACGTTTTCGTGCGGGTCCCTTTTCACATCCTCGTTCACATGATAATTGAATTGTTCATTGAAAAATCATTTTAGAAATGACTTTAAATCTGAATTTGAAGAAAATAGAAATAATTTGTTTCGATCGTCTATTTGGATATCAGCTATCGTATTTAGTAGCGCTGCTACAATAGCACAGCGTTCTCATGTACGGCAAAGCAAGTAAGTTAGGAGTGCCAACAGAACAACCTGCATGCCTCCGACAGAACTTCCAAGTCATGATGTCATGAACTCATGTTATCTTATCAGAATTAAAAAAATAATCATAATTTCTACTGCAATGCTTACTGCTACTCTCGATTCCCTTCTTTATTGCGATTAAGTTCGTCGTACAAATCGAAATATTTCACATTTTTATTCATTATTGGAATCAATTCATTTCAGTACCGGTAGTTAAATCGTCTAATTGCGAGCTCAATTTCAACTTTGACTCGATCAAAATAGATAAATTTTCCAACTGAACGATAAACTCAATATCTTGAACTTGAAGTAAGTATTTAAATTTAACTACAAAGTGAATCACATGTTTGTTTTTTTTCTTGTGAGTCAAACGCTAGCTTCGCCGAAGTATAGTATTTCCAACGTTTCAAACTAGTTGAAAATTATGTAGAATTTATTGATAAGCATGAATAATGAAAACAAAAATGCTTATGACACATAAAATGAGAATTTCCGATATGGCTCGTATAATTTTGAAGATTCTTCTCAAAATATATTGCAGTTCAATTTTGAAGTCATCTCCATTTACTCTGTATCTGTTTTAATTTCAGGAGATGTCTCTTTGCCAGCAATTACATGAAGGATTGAATAAATTCCGCTTGGATGGAAGTTACTGCGATATGACCATCCGAGTCGAAGGAAAGTCGTTCCATTGTCATCGTGTTGTACTAGCGTCTACATGCGAGTATTTCAACTGCTTGTTTGGTGATAAATTTAAAGAAGGTTCTTCCCAAATGAACGATATTACTCTACCTGATATCGATGCGATATCATTCGACATTCTGCTGGAATATATTTACTTGGGTCGCAAACCCAACTTTAATGAAAATATTATTTATGGCCTTCTTCGCTCAAGCGATTTCCTACGACTGCAAATCATCAAGAATTTTTGTGTTGAGTACATAATGAAAAATGCATCATCTTTTTCCCAGGTCACTGTGTTTGAAGTTTTCCATCTAGCTTGTGGTATGAATGATCGCTTGCTAATGGAAATATTAAGTAAATACTACGTACCTTACTTGAAAGATTTTGTACAAAAAGATTTTTTTGTAGAAATGGCTTACGACTGTTTGAATCTAGTTCTTGAACAATATCGTCGATCATCCGTGAATTTCATCAACGAAAACTTCCTTTTGGATGCCTTGGTTCGATGGGTGTTTTGCAGCTTTGAAGGAAGACAGAAGTATTTCCAGAAACTAATCAATACAATCAACTTCAACAAAATAACTAAAGATTGTGTAGAATTTTTGTTGAAAAAGTACAAAGGCAATTATGGAACGTTAGAATCTGATAACACGGCAGAGACTCGAAAGAAGTGTGTATTAGAAGGCTTCTCTCTAGAGAATTTTATTGATGATGACGATACTATGCCTGTTTCGTATCAAGATCCTCTTATGGAAATTACGCCGTCAATTTATGTTTATGGGCAGGACTTCACCAGTAAACACTATACAGATAAGTACACAATCTTTTCTCTGAATGAACCAAATAATTGTCACACTGAAACTGAAGGAAGTTCATCTTATCTATCCTCATGGAATAATAGCCCTTCGAGAGCCGACTGGATTACTACATGTGAATTTACTATGAGTGCAAAACATAAACTCATATCTTCTCCTAAATCAAATCGGATTTATTGTAGGTTTGATTCGGGTATATTCAGGGCTTATAATTCACTTGATCTTTCTTCAGATCAATACACAGAACTAGCACCTCCTTTACAAAATTTTCATAGTGATTACACAGAAGCATGTGAGACAGATGATGGTAATATTTATTTCTACTACAGACTGAGTAATTTAAGAATTGATTGCTATAACTGTAATGTGGATAAATGGTTTCTAATAGTTGCTCCAGAAAATAGCACTATTGATTCAAGTTGTAGCTTTGTTGCCCATAATAATTTATTATACTTCATTGAAGGTAAAAACTCTGAAAAGGAAATTCTAGATGAGTATGTCCGAGCTTATGATTGTCGCACTCCCAGGTGGTTAGAATTATCAAAACCTAAGATAAGAAATACTTCTTCTAATTCGTTTTTTTATACTGATGACCGTTATAGTCTCGCAAGCTGTGTTTTGGATGGTAAAATCTACGTTTATAATGGCAGCAAATTCAAAATTTTTGATCCGGTAGCAGGAGGATGGATAGATACTAAAGTTCAAAACAAGCACTCGTACAGTGGTACTTATTCTTGGCCGGAATATTGCACTCAAGAATTAAAAATGATTTCATATAAAAAAAAATTATTCATTTTTCAAAAGATGTGTTCAGAATACTTGACTTACGATCTTACAACTAACACCCAGGCAACATCAAAGATTTATAATAATTATAGTGAATCAATGAGATTTTTGAGATTTGATAATGTAATTACCTTTGAACCTTAAGAAATGTGAATAAACTTCAAGTAAATAATTTTTTCTAAAATGAGTAAGATGGCAGTTTTTGAAACCGTATCTAGTAAAGCGTTATTGTCTACCTACGCCCTTCTAATTGTCAGAATTTTATGGAAAATCAGTTTAGATGGGCAAGAAAGAGAGGGAAGATACATGATGACTACTTTTACATCTGAAAGACCTGTGGGGGAGGGTTTAAAACTTTTCAATACAGAAATACCACAAAAAAAATGTCACTTCTTAGATGATCAAACGTGTTGAAACAGACATGATCGCGGTCATACTTTTTTTTGGGGGGGGGTTTATGATCTTAGGCAATTCTTCTTCCATACCCCCATCCGCCATTGAATGAGACATTCCCATGTTAATCTCGAGCATAAGCAAGGATTGCCGAGTTACGCTTTTAGGGTGGCTTGTATGCCACGATGAAATTGTGAGCTTTGGGGCTGCAGTTTATGGGGATGAAGATAGAACGACCCACGAAACGTATGTTTAGACTCAGCCACGTAGACTTGTATCAGCCAAAGGATAGTTCATCCCGCAAAACAAAATGGGATCGTGCAACCATTCATTAAGGTAAAGAGGTTGCTTCGTTTGAGTATCACTGCGGCTCAGATGAGGTCGTTGAGGTGATCTTCCGGAACTTTGATGTCACGATATTGTGGACGACAATGTTGAAAATCCATGGAAAAGTTGAAAAAGTTTTTCAAGTGTACAATTCTACTTTCCTCTATGGTAGCCATAGGCTTCTGCGATCTGCTTTACTATCTCAATTTCTTCCTTCTCTTTGTTATTCTTGAGGACGGAAATTCCTCGATAGTAGTAGTTTCTTCTGGATTGCCGCTATCTTGTGCCTGGGGTGGTGGTAGGAGTCATTAGAGATGATGGTGTCTGGGTGCGTCGGCTTCCTGTAGGTGTGTGAATGTTAGCTCCAAATAATTGATGGTCTAAATTCGATGATTTGATAGCAAAAAATTGTCCGGCCTGGTGATTGGACAGGAGATAAAGAACAGAACTGACAAATAAGATGGCAGGAATCCAGGTAGGCAATAGAAAAGCAGAATTTAGGCCAAAAGAGTGAACCAATCACTAAGCAGCATGTTATAGCCAATAAGATAGCATTGTCATACTATAAAAACTCATATTTGAAGCATTGTTCTCCAGTTGCGACACAACTGATGATGGGGTGACACCCGAAAGTACTCTTGTAAGAGCAACTAATAAAGTCAAATTGTACACTTGGAAAAACTTTTTGAATTTGAAGGCTCCAAGATCAACTTTCTTGACATCGCGCTATTTCCCTCCAGTGATGGTCTTGAAAAGGGTATTTATAACTTTATCGATGTTAAAAGGGGTGCTATTGATGCGCGCAAGTTTGGAGATGCGAACCTTCTCTATATGTTGAAGTTGTGAGTTGAGAGAGGAATGGCGAGGAGACGATTGATGAAGGCGAGTAAGACAAAGAATTTATTTGAATGATGATGAAAAGATGCGCCATTGATAAGAATGCCAGTGTTAGATGGCGAAGTGAGGAGAACGCCTGTGGTTCTCAAGTTGAAGAGAGATGGTGAGATCGAGATAGTTGATAGAGGGACCATCGAGTTGTAGGTTTAAGTGGATGTTTGGATGAGTGAGAGAGAGAAGGTTTTTGAGATCGGACAAAGAACCATTCCTAATGCAAAGAATGCCAAAAAAGAATGTGAGGTTGAGGGAGAACGATGCTATTGAGGAGGTCCATTTCAAACTGGTCCATAAAGACGTCGGCGATGAGCGAAAAAAGAGGCGCCCCCATTGGAAGGCCATCGGGGAATTCATAAAGAAATATTTTTGCTGAGGCATAGAAAGATGTGGGCGCGAAACTCAGAGATGGTATCGGGATGAATGTTATTCAAGGTGAGCCATACTCTGGGCAACCGGAATATTAAGATATATACTGGATACATCGAAAGAATTGAATGAGGCGTCAGGAGGAAAGGAAGAGTCTTTTAATTTGAAAGCAAGATCAGTGGAGTTATTGATAGTGTGTTGAGGTGCAAAGTTGGGATGAGAGCGAAACTATTTATCGAGATAAAGAGCCAATTTGTAGGAAGCATCGATGGTAATAAGCGACCACCGGATGGACGGGAAGATTCGGTTTGTGGGTCCTAAAGATGGCTGTACAACCCAAGGGGCGAATGATTCATGACTAGAGCGACGTTGCGGTGTTTTTTGTCGTAAAAGATGAATTGGGTGTGTAAAAGACCATCGGTGACGTTATTTTGTTTTTTTCACACGCTCCGTGCTAACGCTGAAAATCGTTACCTACGTCACTGAAAATCTTTTCGCAAAAACGAAAATCTTTTCGCAAAAACGTACTTACGATGCATGCGTGTTTTAAAATTGATTTTTTATCCTTTAAGGTCCCTTTTCACATCCTCGTTCACATGATAATTGAATTGTTCATTGAAAAATCATTTTAGAAATGACTTTAAATCTGAATTTGAAGAAAATAGAAATAATTTGTTTCGATCGTCTATTTGGATATCAGCTATCGTATTTAGTAGCGCTGCTACAATAGCACAGCGTTCTCATGTAGGGCAAAGCTAGAAGTTAGGAGTGCCAACATCCAACAAAACAACCTGCGTGCCTCCGAGGCTCCGACAGAACTTCCGAGTCATGATCAGAGAACGTCATGATGTCATGAACTCATGTTATCTTATCAGAATTAAAAAAATAATCATAATTTCTACTGCAATGCTTACTGCTACTCTCGATTCCCTTCTTTATTGCGATTAAGTTCGTCGTACAAATCGAAATATTTCACATTTTTATTCATTATTGGAATCAATTCATTTCAGTACCGGTAGTTAAATCGTCTAATTGCGAGCTCAATTTCAACTTTGACTCGATCAAAATAGATAAATTTTCCAACTGAACGATAAACTCAATATCTTGAACTTGAAGTAAGTATTTAAATTTAACTACAAAGTGAATCACATGTTTGTTTTTTTTCTTGTGAGTCAAACGCTAGCTTCGCCGAAGTATAGTATTTCCAACGTTTCAAACTAGTTGAAAATTATGTAGAATTTATTGATAAGCATGAATAATGAAAACAAAAATGCTTATGACACATAAAATGAGAATTTCCGATATGGCTCGTATAATTTTGAAGATTCTTCTCAAAATATATTGCAGTTCAATTTTGAAGTCATCTCCATTTACTCTGTATCTGTTTTAATTTCAGGAGATGTCTCTTTGCGAGCAATTACATGAAGGATTGAATAAATTCCGCTTGGATGGAAGTTACTGCGATATGACCATCCGAGTCGAAGGAAAGTCGTTCCATTGTCATCGTGTTGTACTAGCGTCTACATGCGAGTATTTCAACTGCTTGTTTGGTGATAAATTTAAAGAAGGTTCTTCCCAAATGAACGATATTACTCTACCTGATATCGATGCGATATCATTCGACATTCTGCTGGAATATATTTACTTGGGTCGCAAACCCAACTTTAATGAAAATATTATTTATGGCCTTCTTCGCTCAAGCGATTTCCTACGACTGCAAATCATCAAGAATTTTTGTGTTGAGTACATAATGAAAAATGCATCATCTTTTTCCCAGGTCACTGTGTTTGAAGTTTTCCATCTAGCTTGTGGTATGAATGATCGCTTGCTAATGGAAATATTAAGTAAATACTACGTACCTTACTTGAAAGATTTTGTACAAAAAGATTTTTTTGTAGAAATGGCTTACGACTGTTTGAATCTAGTTCTTGAACAATATCGTCGATCATCCGTGAATTTCATCAACGAAAACTTCCTTTTAGATGCCTTGGTTCGATGGGTGTTTTGCAGCTTTGAAGGAAGACAGAAGTATTTCCAGAAACTAATCAATACAATCAACTTCAACAAAATAACTAAAGATTGTGTAGAATTTTTGTTGAAAAAGTACAAAGGCAATTATGGAACGTTAGAATCTGATAATACGGCAGAGACTCGAAAGAAGTGTGTATTAGAAGGCTTCTCTCTAGAGAATTTTATTGATGATGACGATGCTATGCCTGTTTCGTATCAAGATCCTCTTATGGAAATTACGCCGTCAATTTATGTTTATGGGCATGACTTCACCAGTGAACACTATACAGATAAGTACACAATCTTTTCTCTGAATGAACCAAATAATTGTCACACTGAAACTGAAGGAAGTTCATCTTATCTCTCCTCATGGAATAATAGCCCTTCGAGAGCCGACTGGATTACTACATGTGAATTTACTATGAGTGCAAAACATAAACTCATATCTTCTCATAAATCAAATCGGATTTATTGTAGGTTTGATTCGGGTATATTCAGGGCTTATAATTCACTTGATCTTTCTTCAGATCAATACACAGAACTAGCACCTCCTTTACAAAATTTTAATAGTGAGTACACAGAAGCATGTGAGACAGATGATGGTAATATTTATTTCTACTACAGACTGGGTAATTTAAGAATTGATTGCTATAACTGTAATGTGGATAAATGGTTTCTAATAGTTGCTCCAGAAAATAGCACTATTGATTCAAGTTGTAGCTTTGTTGCCCATAATAATTTATTATACTTCATTGAAGGTAAAAACTCTGAAAAGGAAATTCTAGATGAGTATGTCCGAGCTTATGATTGTCGCACTCCCAGGTGGTTAGAATTATCAAAACCTAAGATAAGAAATACTTCTTCTAATTCGTTTTTTTATACTGATGGCCGTTATAGTCTCGCAAGCTGTGTTTTGGATGGTAAAATCTACGTTTATAATGGCAGCAAATTCAAAATTTTTGATCCGGTAGCAGGAGGATGGATAGATACTGAAGTTCAAAACAAGCACTCGTACCGTACTTATTTTTGGCCGGAGTATTGCGCTCAAGAATTAAAAATGATTTCATATAAAAAAAAATTATTCATTTTTCAAAAGACAAATGCAGAATATTTGACTTACGATCTTATAACTAACACCCAGGCAACATCAAAGATTTATAATAATTATAGTCAACCAATGAGATTTTTGAGATTTGAGAATGTAATTACCTTTGAACCTCAAGAAATGTGAATAAACTTTTAAGTAAATGATTTTTTCTAAAATGAGTAAGATGGCTGTTTTTGAAACCGTATCTAGTAAAGCGTTATCGTCTACCTACGCCCTTCTAATTGTCAGAATTTTATGGAAAATCAGTTTAGATGGCCAAGAAAGAGAGGGAAGATACATGATGACTACTTTTACATCTGAAAGACCTGTGGGGGAGGGCTTAAAACTTTTCAATACAGAAATACCACAAAAAAATTTCACTTCTTAGATGATCAAACGTGTTGAAACAGACATGATCGCGATCATACTTTTTTTTTTTTGGGGGGGGGGGGGAGTTTTTATGATCTTAGGCAATTCTTCTTCCATACCCCCATCCGCCATTGAATGAGACATTCCCATGTCAATCTCGAGCATAAGCAAGGATTGCCGAGTTACGCTTTTAGGGTGGCTTGTATGCCAGGATGAAATTGTGAGCTTTGGGGCTGCAGTTTATAGGGATGAAGATAGAACTACCCACGAAACGTATGTTTAGACTCAGCCACGTAGACTTGTATCAGCCAAAGGATAGTTTATCCCGCAAAACAAAATGGGATCGTGCAACCATTCATTAAGGTAAAGAGGTTGCTTCGTTTGAGTATCACTGCGGCTCAGATGAGGTCGTTGAGGTGATCGTCCGAAACTTTGATGTCACGATATTGTGGACGACAATGTTGAAAATCCATGGAAAAGTTGAAAAAGTTTTTCAAGTGTACAATTCTACTTTCCTCTATGGTAGCCATAGGCTTCTGCGATCTGCTTTACTATCTCAATTTCTTCCTTCTCTTTGTTGTTCTTGAGGACGGAAATTACTCGATAGTAGTAGTTTCTTCTGGATTGCCGCTATCTTGTGCCTGGGGTGGTGGTAGGAGTCATTAAAGATGATGGTGTCTGGGTGCGTCGGCTTCCTGTAGGTGTGTGAATGTTAGCTCCAAATAGTTGATGGTCTAAATTCGTTGATTTGATAGCAAAAAATTGTCCGGCCTGGTGATTGGACAGGAGATAAAGAACAGAACTGACAAATAAGATGGCAGGAATCCAGGTAGGCAATAGAAAAGCAGAATTTAGGCCAAAAGAGTGAACCAATCACTAAGCAGCATGTTATAGCCAATAAGATAGCATTGTCATACTATAAAAACTCGTATTTGAAGCATTGTTCTCCAGTTGCGACACAACTGATGATGGGGTGACACCCGAAAGTACTCTTGTAAGAGCAACTAATAAAGTCAAATTGTACACTTGGAAAAACTTTTTGAATTTGAAGGCTCCAAGATCAACTTTCTTGACATCGCGCTATTTCCCTCCGGTGATGGTCTTGAAAAGGGTATTTATAACTTTATCGATGTTAAAAGGGGTGCTATTGATGCGCGCAAGTTTGGAGATGCGAACCTTCTCTATATGTTGAAGTTGTGAGTTGAGAGAGGAATGGCGAGGAGACGATTGATGAAGGCGAGTAAGACAAAGAATTTATGAGAATGATGATGAAAAGATGCGCCATTGATAAGAATGCCAGTGTTAGATGGCGAAGTGAGGAGAACGCCTGTGGTTCTCAAGTTGAAGAGAGATGGTGAGATCGAGATAGTTGATAGAGGGACCATCGAGTTGTAGGTTTAAGTGGATGTTTGGATGAGTGAGAGAGAGAAGGTTTTCGAGACCGGACAAAGAACCATTCCTAATGCAAAGAATGCCAAAAAAGAATGTGAGGTTGAGGGAGAACGATGCTATTGAGGAGGTCCATTTCGAACTGGTCCATAAAGACGTCGGCGATGAGCGAAAAAAGAGGCGCGCCCATTGGAAGGCCATCGGGGAATTCATAAAGAAATATTTTTGCTGAGGCATAGAAAGATGTGGGCGCGAAACTCAGAGATGGTATCGGGATGAATGTTATTCAAGGTGAGCCATACTCTGGGCAACCGGAATATTAAGATATATACTGGATACATCGAAAGAATTGAATGAGGCGTCAGGAGGAAAGGAAGAGTCTTTTAATTTGGAAGCAAGATCAGTGGAGTTATTGATAGTGTGTTGAGGTGCAAAGTTGGGATGAGAGCGAAACTATTTATCGAGATAAAGAGCCAATTTGTAGGACGCATCGATGGTAATAAGCGACCACCAGATGGACGGGAAGATTCGGTTTGTGGGTCCTAAAGATGGCTGTACAACCCAAGGGGCGAATGATTCATGACTAGAGCGACGTCGCGGTGTTTTTTGTCGTGAAAGATGAATTGGGAAGATTGGACAGACCGCCGCACTTCACGAATTAAGAATTATAGTTCAACTTGGAAGGGGTAGCGCCAGTGGTCTGAAGGAAACCCATCATTTTATTGTGGTACTCGGCGGAGGGTAGGGCGACTAAAGCCTCACCTTTGTCGGCTTTAACTAGAACGCTGTTGGATTTTTTTTATTTTAAGCGAGATAGAGCGGAAATGATTGAGGTGATGAAAAGGAATGGTGGAAATCGCACTTACAGAGCTTTTAATTAGGTCCTTGACAGGAGTAGTATTCATACGTCTATCGTAGCCGACACTAGTGGCGACATCGGCAATCAAGATGGATTCCAGTTGACTTATTTTAGGTATGGGTGTTAGAGCGAACTTTCGCCCCATTCTCAAGAGAGCCAGTTCCTCGTTGGTGAATTGAACGCTAGAATGATCTCGTAATCACGAGGAGACTCTATTACTTCTAGAAGATGAGTTCATGGCGAAAGTGTACTCGAAGTCGCCGTATTATACTTGTACTGAATTATAAGGTTCAATTCCAATTTGCCTGCTCGGCTTGCCTCACCAGACGCTCCTTACGCTTCTACTCTCTCGTTTTATAGAGTTGTGATCTCATGACAGATATTATTTCGTTTCTTGTCGAGCCAATGAATTCCAAACCGTATGAGCCGCTGTAAAATTCCGGTATCGTTATTTTTCTTCAGTATGTCTCATAATCATTTATATCGAGTTTCATGCCTCTCTTACTACACTGGAATCTCACATAAATCGAGGGTCTGTACTTGTTGTATGTTATATCAACTAGAGCTCATTAATTGTCGTGCTCTTCATGAAATACTGATGGTCCTCCGAAATGTAGTACATAATTAATTTAAGGTAGTGTGTGTTTATTATACTGTATTTTAGGTTCAGTGGCTCACAAGCTCACTTATTCCGGCCGTTCGCCCTAGTAAGACAAGGCTCCCGAACTCACACGTCCCTTTGTTTGCCCCTGTAGATCTCTCGCTCGTTTGCCCCCATTCTAAGATCAGTATTGAGTGCGTGGACCGGTCCTGCGAAGCTCCTTAATGAGTTTCTCGCTTATTTAAATAGCATATACCCTTCCATCAAATTTACTCTGGAAGTTGGTGATTCCTCTTTAAATTTTCTGGACTTAACCATATCTGTCATTGACGGTGTCCATAAATTCCGTATTTACCGGAAAAGTACTTCGATCGATATTGCCATCCACGGGTCGTCTTTTGTACCTCTTGCCCATAAATTAGCTACATTTAATTGCTTAATCTATTGCCTCACTCAACTCCCTCTGAGTGAGGTTGCTTTCCAAAGAGAACTCGTGACGATAAATCACTTGGCTAGAGTGAATCAGGTCAAGGTGGACATTGAGCTTATGGTCCGTAGGAGACTCACAAGAAAATATCTCGATTCTACAACCTCCCTCCCCCGCAAACAGCACCTTGATAGGCGAGAACGGTGGATTAGGCTGCCGTTTCTAGGAAGGTTTTCTTTGGAGTTGAGCCGTGTCCTCCGTCCCTTCGGTTTTCGGTCAGCATTTTATAGTACTAATACTGTTAAGAGCCTTGTGGTCAAATTAAAAGATCCCATACCGATGGCCGAGAGGGGTGGTGTTTATAGGGTGGCCTGTGGTGATTGCCCTAGTGTTTACATAGGTATGACTAGCCGTCAACTCCAAGTTACAGTTGACGAACACAAGAAAGCAGAAAAGTAGGTGAGTCGGCGTTTGCTGACCACTTAATTGAAAATGGTCCTCCTTCAGAGGGAAAATTCATATTTCAAGCGCTTAGCTTGAGAAGAAATCGAAATTCATCATCAAAGATATTACCGTGTTGAACAGGTAATTCCTGATGAGGGATTGATTGAATTAGTCTATGAGGATGTTTCACTTTTCGATGACTCGCTGGTTCAGTCATGACCTCCTCATCGTTGTCGTTTGTTCTTGTTGGTATTGGGTTCAGTCGCTTCCTATATCTCGAAAATGACTGTTTAGCCGAAAGCGCTCGGTTGTGTGGTTTTATAGGGGTTTTTGTACTTGCTTTTTTACTCTTTGTGAGTATACATACTTCTTCATAGGAGGGGGGACTTGGAGAAAATTTCGACTATCGAGCCATATATGATAGGAATTTTTCTAAGTCCCCTTCCTGTCATATATAGCTCGAGACTCGAGAAAAATTTAGACTTCCAAACTATATTATACAAAGCTTATAGTAGGTCTAGGCCTTCTTAAATTCTCAATACCAAATCATATGACTTATAAAACAGGTTCCGGTTCCCTGCGTTCCTCGTTTAACTTCGTTAAGGAAGCCCTCTTTTTTTCTGCGACTTCGTAAATTGGAAAGACACGTCATTAAGGGACTGTGAAAAATTTTACTCCGAGCAGTATGGATGACGTCATCAGTGATCTTGACCTGATGAAGCTTGTATATACAGAGGAGCGAGATGAATTAGTATCCTTCGGAGGGGCAACTTCTTTTTCTGTCAATATAGAACCTAGTAGTAGGTATTTCGTATACTAGGCTACACCTTTACATGTGGGATCCATGATTAAAATATTGTCCTCATACGAACATGGTTTTAAATTGAAGATAGTGAGAGAGGCTGTAAACGCTCACGTAAGAAAGGCTCTAGCCGGGTAAGGGGGGAAAATGGCCTTGGTTGGAAAATGTTTCAAATGTCCGTCAAAATGTTGTCCCCAATGAGAAAACTCGAAATCCAAAAAATTGGACCCATCCGCTCACCCACATGGGCTGCAGAGTGATTTTTAGGCCCAAAATCCAAATGGCTATATCTCAGCCAATAATGATCGCACAGCGATGAAACTTGAGGACATTGTAGTATATGTGAACATTCATCCATGGTATTTTTTTCAAAAAAAAACATTCATATTTTCCCTAGTTTCTAGCTATAACAAAATTTCAAACTCGAATAAAAAAAAAATCGGGGGGGGAGGCACCTGGGGAAAATCATTCATTTGAAGCGCCATACCCTCTACTACAACATACATGAGTACCATAGTCCTCGGTGAGGTGCAACATTCCCAAAAAAATCAATATTTAATGAATTTCTGTGATTTTTTCATGAATAGCGGGGTGAACTATGACTGCTACCGCAATAGACCGCGAGAAATCAATAGTCAATGTTCGAGGTGGAAAAATACGCACTCCTCCATGAGATGAAATGGGAATGTTGATAGATCAAAAATATATTTTTAGTATTTCGTTTATCGATTTGGTCAATTCTTATGTAAACACGTCCACCGATTAGGTGGTGTACGTTAGATTGAGAAAAATAGTTAAAAAATTCTCTAGTCGCTGGAACAGCCTGAAAATAGAAGAGAAGTGAGAAAATCCACTTTTGCACCCTGGAGGACCGTGAGTTTTGGTATTTCATTCATCAATTCGTTCAATTCCTAAGTAAACATGTACGCCAAGTTTGAAAAAAATAGTCAAAAAATTCTCCAGCCGCTGTAATGGTCTGGAAATGACAATAAATCGGGGAAATCCACTTTTTCACCCTGGAGAATCGTGAGTTTTGGTATTTCATTCCACAATTCGTTCAATTCTTATGTAAACGTGTCCGCTGAGTTTGAAAACAATAGTCAAAAAATTCTCCAGTTTCTGGGATGCCCTGGAAATAGTAAAAACTCCAGGTAATCCACTTTTCCAATATGGAAAACCGTGATTTTTCATATTCTGTCTATCAATAAAGTCAATTCTTAAGTAAATCCATCCGCCGAGTTGGAAAAAAATAGTCAATAAACTCTCCAGTCGCTGAAACGATCTAGAAATAGTACCAAATCCAGAAAATCAACTTTTTCAACATGGAGAACTGCGATTTTTCATATTCCATTCATCAATTAGGTCAATTCTTAAGTAAACATGTCCGTCGAGTTTGAAAAAAATAGTTAGAAAATTCTCCAGGCGCTGGAACGTTTTGGAAATGACAAATAATCGAGAGAATTCACTTTTTCACCCTGGAGGACCGTGAGTTTTGGTATTTCATTCATCAATTAGGTCAATTCTTAAGTAAACATGTACGCCGAGTTTGGAAAAAATAGTCAATAAATTCTCCAGTCGCTGGAATAGTCTGAAAATGAAAAATTGAAAATATCTACTTTTCGAACTCGGAGAATCGTGATTTTTGTATTCTATTTATCGATAAGGTCAATTTTTAAGTAAACACATCCCTATTTCGAATAAAATAGTCAATAAATTCTCCAGACGCTCATTGGTATGGTCGATTCTTCTAAGAACACTTACGCCGAATTTTAAAAAAATTGAAAAAAATTCTCCAGTCGTTGGGACGCTCTGAAAATATTAAAAAATCAAAGATACACATCCGCCACAATGATTCATGTGTTACTTTTCCTCCCTCGAGTCGCAGCGGTACAAATTGTGTTACTGATAGCCATGCACTCGCATGATGTGGAGGAATCCTTTTTCGAGATACGAGAAGACAATCATCTCCTTTGTATTGTCATGCTCATGAATTCCAATATTTGAAGCATTGTCACCTCAACTCGAGAGGAGATTCCTACACTTCATGGAAGTGCAAGGCTCCCAGTAACACAGTTTGTACCTCTACGACTTCAGGGGAACAAAAATAAACATTCAATACTTTAAAGTAAAGGAATGAATCTTAGGGCTGGGTGTGTATCGGTTTTTTACTATTTCCAAAGCGTCCTAGCTACTGGAGAATTTATTGACTATTTTTTTCCAACTCGTAAGACTTATTAACATAAGATTTGACCTAATTGATGAAGGACATACCAAAAATCAGGGCTCTCCATGTTTAAAAAGTTGATTTTCCGAATTTGGTATCTCTATAGACCGTTCCGGCAACTGGAGAATTTATTGACTAACTCGGCGGATGTATTTACATAAGAATTGACCTTGTTGATAAACAGAATATGAAAAATCACGATTTTCCATGTTGAAAAAGTGGATTACCTGGAGTTTTTGCTATTTCCAGGGAAACTGGAGAATTATTTGACTATTTTTTTCAAACTCAGCGGACATGTTTACATAAGAATTGAACGAATTGAGGAATGAAATACCAACACTCACGATTCTCCAGGGTGAAAAAGTGGATTTCCCCGATTTATTGTCATTTCCAGACCATTACAACGGCTGGAGAATTTTTTGACTATTTTTTTCGGATTCGGCGGATGTGTTTACATAAGAATTGACCTAATTGATGAACGCAATACCAAAACTCACGGTCCTCCAGGGTGAAAAATTGGATGTTCTCAATTATTTGTCCTTTCCAGACCATTACAGCGGCTGGAGAATTTTTTGAATATTTTTTTTCAAACTTGGCGTACACGTTTACTTGGGAATTGAACGAATTGATGAATGAAATACCAAAACTCACGGTCCTCCAGGGTGCAAAAGTGGATTTTCTCACTTCTCTTCTATTTTCAGGCTGTTCCAGCGACTGGAGAATTTTTTAACTATTTTTCTCAATCTAACGTACTCCACCTAATCGGTGGACGTGTTTACATAAGAATTGACCAAATCGATAAACGAAATACTAAAAATATATTTTTGATCTATCAACATTCCCATTTCATCTCATGGAGGAGTGCGTATTTTTCCACCTCGAACATTGACTATTGATTTCTCGCGGTCTATTGCAGTAGCAGTCATAGTTCACCCCGCTATTCATGAAAAAATCACAGAAATTCATTAAATATTGATTTTTTTGGGAATGTTGCACCTCACCGAGGACTATGGTACTCATGTATGTTGTAGTAGAGGGTATGGCGCTTCAAATGAATGATTTTCCCCAGGTGCCTCCCCCCCCGATTTTTTTTTATTCGAGTTTGAAATTTTGTTATAGCTAGAAACTAGGGAAAATATGAATGGTTTTTTTTGAAAAAAATACCATGGGTGAACGTTCACATGTACTAAAATATCCTCAAGTTTCATTGCTGTGCGATCATTATTGGCTGAGATATAGCCATTTGGATTTTAGGCCTAAAAATCACTCTGCAGCCCATGTGGGTGAGCGGATGGGTCCAATTTTTTGGATTTCGTGTTTTCTCATTGGGGACAACATTTTGACGGACATTTGAAACATTTTCCCACCAAGGCCATTTCCCCCTTCCCCTTACCCGGCTAGAGCCTTTATTGTATAAAAAAGATACAGACAAGACGACGCGTTTCGAACCGACGTGGCGGATCATCTTCAGGTCGAATATTGAAAAGTGCGAATCATCAAACTACAGTCAAAGAACAAGAGGTTATACATGTAGATCTAAATTGTAACGTTGGAAGGAATTGAAAAAAACATTATCTAAATTGTTGAGCAGGTTCGAATCACGCTGACGTAAGGCAATAAGTTTTTCAATCGTGTAAAATTCTTCCAAACGATTTATATGGACACCCTTTTCACAACGATGCAGCAACGAGGCTTTCATTCCATCGAAAGGGTGGTTTCTTGCGTAGCAACGCTACGCCATAGCTGAAGTGTCTTCCGTATACCCAGATGGGGGAGGGAGCATGATTTCTTCACCAACTTTCCAAAGTCTCGACGATGTTCAGCAAATCGTGTGGAGAGGGCTCTGCCGGTTTACCCTACGTAAGAATCACCACAAATACACTTTAATAAATAAATACCGGGTCGCACGAGATACCGGTATACCATCCTTCAAGAGGGACGGATAAAAGCCAATCTTGTAACCATAACCAGGAGTGCCGTGATCCCCCTGGCCCAATGAAGAAACCCCCTCAAATTTTAATTTCTTATAGCAAAAAAAAAAAAAATATAAGGGCCTCCCTAAAATGAATGCGAAGAATCATCTTCATGAAAATGGCCTCACGACACCCCTGATAATGGAGGGGCTCAAGGCTCAGCTTCCGGACCATAGATGGAATATTGATATTGAGATCGTTTTTCCTGGCGATATGTTCGATGAAACTAATTTCACGTCGCATTCCGGGGAGAGAAAGAGGGAGGGACAACATACGATTGATGGACGCATGGATGACATGTCGGATGCATAGAACGATTATGAATGGACAATTCTGTAAAAGTCGGTTTCCGGAAGACAGAGAATTCAGGAACCAGTAGACCATCATCGATGTTATCAGGAACAAGACGGATAGTTAAATCTAAGAAATTTAGTACCTTATCACCCATTTCTGAAATGTTTTCATGGTAAGAGTTGAGGTCACGGTGGAATAGCCCAAGGCCATTCCAAACGCAAAAGACGTCACCAATATAGCGGTACCAGAGAATGGTGTGAGCAGCGTGAGGAGAAAACTTAAGGATCCAACGTTCTAAGTGGTCCATGAAGACATCAGAGGTGAGGCAGGACCCGCAGGAAATTGGTAAGTTTTTTTGTCGAAGAAACATATGTTCTTTTCAGTGCAGAGAACTCATCAGCAAACTCAAAGGAGGCGCCAGATTTAACAAGGATCTCGTACAAGGCGTCAACAGCATGGCCAACCGGAACACTGGTTAACAGAGAGCGAGCATCGAAAGAGAAAAGACGACAGGTACTGAGAAGCCGCAAATGTTGAATGTTATGAGCCAACTGAGTGAGTTCTTCAAACCATGCAGAAGCTGAGAACTAGGATAGCAGGACCGCGGGACTAGTATAACTGGCACCGACAGGTCTGATAGGATTGTTGATCTTATGCGTTTTTAGCTGTATGTAGAGTCGTTGTGTAGAGTAGTTCATTTTGTAGAGCCGTTTCTTCGATTCCTTAGGTATAGCGAGAGTAGAATTGGTAATAGTGGAGCGTATTTGTTGGTTAAAAGAAACTCCATTTGTAGAGGGAATCAGTCCAACATTCAATATTTGAAGCTTTTCTATGAGTTTCAGCTACCTATAATTTTCTTATTATGATACCATCAATGAGGTAAACTTAATTGAAGAACTTGAAAAAATTGTAGCCGGGGAGTAAACTAAAAAATACTGATAGACCCTGTATTAGGATGGAGAGGATGTCGGTCCATTCCTAAAACATTGTAACTCCACTCGATCTTAATCTGGAGGAACAGCTATTTAAAAATTCCAAGAGCAAAAAGTTGGGAAGAGACTGATCCGTTATTAAAAGTTGAAAGCAAAGCTGGTAGTTTTCCAGTTTCAGAAACGCATTTATATTTTTCTAAAATTCTTGTTCCGTAGAATTCAAATAGCTGAATTCTCCATCAGAATAAGGTCACAATAGTTTGGAAATAGGAAGAAGTATCAAATTCAGCCATATATAGAGACTAGCTCGGAAACTTAAACTGATTGATTAGTTTTGCGTACCTAATTTTTTAAAAACAAAATGCTTTTATGGAATGGTTATCAAAAGTGAAAGTAACAAATTTTATTCAATAGAAAGTAGTTCAAATGTGACCGAAGTACGTAGAATTTAATATAGAATTAGGGACGTTCGCGAAAATCTTACTGAGTGAGATAATCCTCATTCGTTTTATTAACGCGAAAAGACGCATAATCAAAACTCTATTACAAACATTAAATATCATCTCATCCCGTTTTCTGTTCACACCCACCACACTTCACTACAAAGATGATCATAAACTTGTGCTTGGCTTGTAGACGTGAAAAGCCACAACGTAGAGTAACTACGGGGTTACTTCATTAGAATTCGCCGAACGATGACAGTAGGAAGCAGGAAGTAACTTGATACACGTTTTCTGAGGAACGTTTTGACAAAGGAAAACAAAAGTGTATTTCTTCCCGACAACTTGGTTTACCTTTTACTTTTCTCCTAATACAAGCCGACGATGGTGAGATAATTACTTTTTTCACAGTTGATTGGCGAGACCGCTTTAAAGTAAATTTAAAGGATAAAAGTTCAAAAATTTGACCATAATTAAATGAGGAGTGTTGAATAATTTCAGAGTATCTTTTTTTCAAGGAGAAAAAATTGGTCTACGAGAAGAACAAAAACTCGCGAAGTCTAATTATTTTTAAATTGGGGGAACCTGTTGCTTGTTTTTTACACGTAATTCAGAATTCAAAATTTTTTCCCAGTCTTTCCCCTTCTCCCTCACGTACGTAGATGATATACATAAATAGGTTAGAAGTCGAGAAATAGATTAGAACTTCCACCCTTATACTCTGGAACCGCAATTTGATGTTCATAAATCATAATATCCTATACGTAGCTTGGAAGTTTAAACTTTTCCAATTCCCCAAACTAGGTCAGACTCACTTTCCACCTCTCGAAGAACCATGACGTTATTTTGACCTGAAGTCGGCTCAAAATCGACGATCCGCCCCATGTCGACCGCAAGTAGACCCAAAAAGACTGGAAGTCTTCTCAACTTTTCAATACCATCGACTCATCGCGGGATTAATGACACGAAAATCGACGTCGGCTTATAGCCCAGGCGGATCAGCTTTAAAATGGGAAAAAATCGGTACCTCGCTTTTGTTCGCGCAAATGTGTTCATGGAGGTGCCCATAATGAGAATCCAAAAACTTTACCCTTTTACCAGCGTCTCTCAATTTTCAGTTTTTTCGATTTTTCTCAGAAACTATGGATTTAAGAGTAAAAATACACCACTCCAAAATTATTCTACGTAAAAAATTTCCTACAAAATGTGCTCCGATAAAAGTATATTCCGATGTGTGAAAGTTGTACAGGCATTCTTTGAAATTTGACAAAATGTAATTTTTACAATTTTTCTTGCAATTTCTAGCATAATTCAGCATAAATTGATCCTAACTCGCTAAAAAATTTGGAAAGGACTGAGTTCTGAGACATACCAATAGTCGAGTCGAATGCATTTGAATTCAGAGTGTGTCCAACAATCTGAAGCGTTGCATATCTAACTTATTGAAGGGGCTAAGTCAAGTGGTGTATGAAGCGCCGACCTCCTTCTTCAGTACCATGACCGATCTCGATACTAGGCTCATCCATTGGCCAGTTTCATAGGCGCCTCTGTTGGCTGCCTAGTTCTTCGGCGCTACGTCCAGTCCAATTCCGGCGGAGGTTCGTCAGCCAAGATGAGCTCTTCCGCCCGACTCTCCGGGACCCCTCCTTGGTCTGTAGATTGCATATCATGTGACCGAAATATTCCATCTTCCTTGCTGAGTAGTTCCTTCTACTTCCCCATCATTAGAAGCACTTCGGTATTTGTCTTTCTTTCTGTCCATAAGATCCTGAGCATCCATCGATAACACCAAAGCTCAAGGCCTCTAACTGATTAAGTGTTCTGGTTTTCAGAGTCCATGTTTCTACTTCATACAGGAGCACCGGCCAGACATAGCATTTCAAGATTCTGATTTTGAAAGCGAGCGTCATGTCGTGACTTGTGAGTACCTTTTTCATTTTCATGAAAACTGTTCACGCCTGCTCAGTGCGGCACTTGACTTCGACCTCTGGGTTTCCATCTAGGATTTTGGTTGCGGGGTCTTTGGTAGCATAATGAATCTTCACGTTTGCCATTCTTTGGGGAGCTGTCCCGTGGTGTAGATTTTGTTG
The DNA here is from genome assembly GCA_035079385.1 of Aspidiotus rigidus. NCBI lineage: Eukaryota > Metazoa > Arthropoda > Insecta > Hemiptera > Diaspididae > Aspidiotus > Aspidiotus rigidus. The sequence goes on along the minus strand of JAVHKY010000015.1, from coordinate 584,494 downwards.
AACACCCGTGTAAAGATGCGTGCCCCATGTTTGTCCAATACCTTTCATCAGCTCCGCAGCGACTTCATCCGGTGCAGGGGCTTTGCGCACTTTTGACTCCTCGCTTTTTTTCCTCACCTCGTCCTCCAAAATTTCCAATATATCGTCGACATCAATTCCTTCATCCGTTCTACTGCGGTTTGCCTCGAATGAAGGTTTGGCGGACTTCTCTTCTTCGATAATTGGCTTTCCTTCCTCGTTCAGTATAGACATTGTTTTTTTCAATTTGTACATTCCAGCCTGTGTCTTCAGTTCCTTATGGATCGTGAACTCAACCTGGCCTTTCTGCACTTCTTCCTCTTTCCTTCATGAGATCTGCCTTCGCCTCTCTGATTTTCGGTCTTACTATCCGCTGGATCTCTCTGTATTTACCTTTGTTTCGCCTGCCTCCGTTTTTCCAACAACTCAATTATTCCCTCTGGGTTCTTTGTGGTTTCCTTTCCCAGAATTTTCTCCGCCGTTGCGAGAGTCGTCAACTGACTTTAGGGATGGCCAGGTCCCATCCACTGAATCGTCTCTCTTGAATTTCTCGGAATTATTCTGTAGCTCTGACTCCAACTCTGCTTGCAGTCTATATCGAGTCTCTTTCTTCCTTAGGACTAGAAGGTTGACTCTTCTGTTTGAGGGTCTGACAATTTTCTTGAATCTCAACTGGTGGTTTGTGTTTGCGTCTGCACTTAGGTATGTCTTGACTGATTTTAGCGTGTTCTGGTGTCGGCGGTCAATTAAGAAGTAATCAATTTGGTTGCGCACTATCCTTGGGTGCCTTCCAAGTCTTGGAGAGCTTGAAGTACGTCTCTCCGACAATGAGATCCCTTGACTGGCAGAACTGTATCAGCTTTCACCTCTATCACTGCATTCTCCGAAGCCAGATTGCCGTCTTACTTCTCCAGCCATTTCTCCTACTTTAGTGTTTAAATTGCCCATGACTACCGTGACTTCAAAGTTTTTTGTCATGTCAAGCGCAGTCTACAGATATGCATAAAACTCATCCGACTCTTCTTCCGTGCTTTCCGCTGTGGGGGCATATAACTGTATTACAGTTAGTGGAGCCGGGTTGCCGTGCAATTGTATCATAATTACTCTGTCCGAGATGAAAATGGTATTCTTAATCGCAATTGCCATGTCTCTGAAGCTGTTCCACTTCGGTGTGCTTCTTCTGCTACCCCAGAATAGCAAACGGTATAGTTGCCACTTTCGTATTTTCCTTTTGCTTGCCACTGGTTTCGCCGACCACCGAACTATAAATGATAGAAGGTCTATCTCTAAACGACCCTAAGGTTGCCGGCCAGCCAAACGACGGACATTTTTTCCGAAAACCCCCCCGAAAACCGTAATTTGGAAGAGAGAATTAATTCAAGAGAACTACAAATCGAGAGCAGTTTATTTTAAATCGATAAAAAATTTGAAGAAGTCGACTCCAAATTGAGATCGATTAAGGTCGACCAACGTACATTACCGGAGAGCTACAAATGAACTCAAAATCGATGCAACACAGCATTCGATTTTAGTACGATAAAAAATTTGGAGGTGTTGACTAGAAGTCGAGTCTAGGTCGACGCGAGCACGCAATCGATGCTATAGAGCAGTCGATTTTAGGTTGATGAAAAATTTTAAAAAGTCGATTCAATTCAGTCCAAATTTGTCAACCTCCTATCTATCTGATATCGAAGTCAATAAGTCAATTTCAATAACATTCCCGTAAATAGGCTAGCGCAACCTTCTTGAGCCGTATTCACCAATATCTCATCTCTTGAAAAGTTCAAATCGCCACTCTGTGATCGCTCCGCCTGAGAATTATTTCTCCTCGTTGTTCCAGACTCTCTCCCGGATCTATCTGAAGCCCCATCTCGGAAGTCCTTTAAGACAACGAAGAGCGTACATACATACCCTCTTCCTTTTCCCTTGCGAGTGGCTACGGAAATTCGCCCCACTTTATCGCGTCCCTCAACTATTTCCCGATTCTCAATCACGAGTTGGCCTCTTTGTGATCTTAATTAGACTTCTCAATAATTAATCAAATACCTCCATCTACAGAGGGTTGATTGTGCAAACAAGATGAAGGATATTCGTACCTCCGTATTGAATTTACAGTAAAGTAACTGTTTACCCTTACCTGAGCTTTGACTAAAAAATGTATTGGAGCATGAAGCGTAATCTTCATCAAAATTAATGATTGTGTTAGTACAAAGTGGCAAGTGACTGTTCCCAGGCAATTCGTCCGTATCATCATCGTTATCCTTATCAGATTCATCGGCGTCTGATTCGTTCGACTCTTCTCTTGGTTCGGGTTCCGCACTGCCATACTTCTTCTGTTTGTTCCGAGAGAAGCTCATCCCTCGAGGAACAAGGCTTCTGAGGCTCAGTTTCATGGAACTAAAAAAAAAGAAATAAATCGTTAAATCGACATTATTCGAAACATACACATATCTTGTTACGAATATTGTTGGCCCCCAGACAAGTCGAATAGCTTAAGATGTTACAAATATTGTTTACCAGCATATCAAGACATGAGAGCTTAGCCTAAGGCAACCGGTGACAGAATGCAAGTAATGCAGAAGAAGGTCACAAATCTACAAAAGAAGATCCGACAGAACAACCTGATTTTGACAAAGGCGGACAAAGGCAGCACGGTAGTGGTAATGAAGAAGGAGGATTACACCCAAAAAGTGGAGTCGTACATCGCAGTGAATGGATACTAAGAGCTAACAAAGGACCCAACACTGAAATACCAAGATGACCTGAAAGCTGTGTTGAAACGGAACAATGTACCCGGCGATGGAAGGACGCTTAAGATGAACCCGGTTGCACCAAAACTCAAGGGCCTTGTAAAACTCCACAAAGCAAACCGTCCGATGAGACCCCTGGTCAACAGCATTCAATCACCATGCTACAAGATAGCGAAGATCGTAGCCACATTCCTGAAAGAAACCTACCAGTTTGCACCCAGACGAAGTATCAGAAACAACGGAGAGCTGATTGAGCAACTGGACAAGTTGGAAATCAAGAGTAACGACAAGCTGATATCCTTTGATGTGGCAAATATGTTTGGCACCATACCGAAGGAGGAACTTCTCACTCTGCTCAAAAACAACAGATACCATGGGAACCCCGATGGGTCGAAGTACGCCAACATAGTGGAGGATATCTTGAGCCAGAACTACTGCCGCTTCAATAACAGGTTCTACAGTCAGGAAAGGGAACTTGCGATGGACCGCTGTCACCGATACTGGCGGAGATATTCATGAATGATATGGAAAACAAGATATTGAAGGGCAGCAAGTTCAGAAACTCGATCAAAGACTGGGCCAGATATGTAGATGATATCCTAATTGTGTGGTCAGGCACTGATAGACAGGTGGATCTATTCCTTTCAGAAATGAATGCGATGAATGAGAGCATCAAATTCACAGTGGAAAAAGGCAATGAGCCCATCGACTATTTGGGCCTTACACTCACAATGGAGAACAATAGGATAGTATACAAAATCTACAGGAAGCCGACGCATACTGACACCATCATCCCAAATGACTCCTACCACGACCCCAGGCACAAGTTAGCGGCAATCTAGAACTACTGCTATCGGGCAATTTCTGTCCTCAAGAACAGTGAAGAGAAGAGGAAAGAAATCGAGATAGTAACGCAGATCGCAGAAGCCAATACCTACCGCAGAGGCGTGGTGGATGGAGTTTTTAGGAAAATGGTAACAAAGAAGGATCCCATGATGGCATAGTGAGAAAGTACTCAGGATCGATACCATATATAGGAAAGTACACAAACAAGGTGATAAAGGCGTTCAATGGCCACAATGTAAATGTGGGTATCCAGAATAACCAACCCATGGTGAAGAGAATCAACGATGACCAGACGGAACAAAAGGACAAGGAAAGCTTGAGCGGAGTGTACAAGCTCAGTTGTGAACAGTGCGAGGGAATCTACATTGGTGAGACTAGGAGAAAGTTTGAGATCAGGAAAAAGCACAAAACGTCGAAGGAGAAAGAATATGGCAAGTCACTGTTTGGGAAACACTGTAACGAAGAAAACCACGATGGAGAGGGAATATTTGAAGTCATACATGTAGAGAATTGCACAAAGAGAAGAAAACTCGGGGAACAAATGGAGATTGCAAAAGCCAAGCGGGAGAAAGCCTGCTTCTTGAACAATGTAATCACATTTGACAGCAAAAAATCATTCGGCCTGGTGATTGGACGAGAGAAGAAGAACAGAACCAACCAATGAGACGGCAGGATTCCAGTTAGCGAATAGAAACGCAGCATTTGGGACAAGAGATTGAACCAATCCCAAAGCAGTATGTTTTAGCTAATAAGAGCACAATGTCATATTTTTGTAAGAATAAGTTTCTAAGAAGTGAACCAATCATAACACAGCATTGTTATAGCCAATAAGATCATCTAATATATAAAGTAGAATGTTTGTCTGTCTGTCTGTATATCTGTATGTTCGTCCATAACTTTCGAACGCCTTCACCTATCAACCTGGAATTTTTTTTGAAAAATTTCGTTTTTTCTGGGTCGGGTTCTTAAATACATTTCGATGTTTTGACTCCCTGAAGGTGGAGTAGGGGGCGACAAAATTAGGAAAAACGGGCATTATCGAGTACTGAAACTGCTTTGCGCTGTACGTTAGACCTACGCGCGTTGAGTGGTGCAGTTTCGAAAATTGAATTATTGTGATAACTCGAGTATAACTCATTTTTATGAAAAATTGAAGAGAACAAAAATTGTTGCCCCTGTAATTTCCTTTCGAATGAGCCCGGTTCCAGATTTTAGGAGGAAATTTTGTGACTACAGTATTCGCTGTACTTCCATACTAAGTAAGTTATTTTATTCACAGTTTTAAAAACACCTACATAAAGGATTTTACATCCGGTATCTCATACAAGAACCAATGTCTAGACACGGTGCGCACTGCCTATGGGCTAGCGGAAATGACCCTTTTTTTTACCTGTTGTCCGTGTGTTTTCTTAGGGACTGGCAAAATGTCAATGGATTTGTCTGTATTCTGCTGCGATACAGGCTTCACGCGTTGAGTCAGCTCTCAAGTGAATGAGTGTGTAAAAAATTTAATTTGGTGATTTTATTTTTGTGCGACTCGGAACTTTGATATTTTATAAGTACAGTCGCAGTTTTTGGTGTCTATTTTCTTATTTTTGAACTGAATAGTTGTGAATTTTGCAAAACTCTTTCCACTGTTTCTTTTTTAAAAATTCATCTGAATTCCAAGATACCTACAAAACACACATACCTACAAGATACAGATACCTATAAAACACAGATATCTACTCAACACACAGCTAGCGGTCAGGCGCGCCGGAGGCGCGTCGCCAACCGCTAGTAGTGTTATACTATAAAAACTCATGGTCAAGGCCTTGTTCTCCAGTAGCAACACAACTGATGATGGGATAACACCCGAAAGTACTCTTGTAAAAGCAACTAATAAAGTAGATTTGTACAATTGGAAAACCCTTTTTCAAAAGGTACACAGCGGATCTCGGAATATCGTAAGCCAAAGTCTTCTACCATTGTTGACGAATACCGTAGGTCTTGACCTGTCAAATCGCTCTCTCTTTCTCTCTCCCTCTTGCAAATATCGCGAAAGAATCTGACATGAGAAGAGAGAGAGAGGACTGACGTCTCTGAGCCCCCGTCTTAATATTATTTTGACATGTATCTCGTATTTTTTCTGCACGTGAACCTCATTATGCGATTTGTGTTCATATATTTTCAATATGATCTTGAGAATTGGATGTTGAGCGGTCAAATGTCTTCTTATTATTCTTTATATTATCTCGATAATTTTCCTGGTACCTAATTGAATCCTAGCCGGCAAAAGAGGACTCCGATCTACCTGCCGGTTTTGAAACATTTTCAAAGGAGATCTTAGCTAACACGCCGGTTCTCAAACTGGGTGCTGCATATCAGATGCTGGAATCAGGCTGGGGAGGATATCCAAGTCAGCAATAGCTACACGTCAGTTCTGCGCGACATAAGAAATTCGTTCAACTCGATTCCAGGGGAGAGGACATTGGAAGCCGCCGTATACCTGCCCAAGATGATCAACAGCCATCTTAGCTATCGAAAAATGCAAGCAGGAACGTATGCTGAAACTTTGAAGCGCCCAGTTACTTGTAGGGTGCCGCAAGGGTCGATCCTTGGGCCGCTCTTGTGCTGTGTTGCATCTAACGAGAAGCTATCACCAAGTGTAAATCTTATATGCTATGCTGATGACAAACTGATGGTATGCACTGCTGCAACAAGTGTAACGCTGGAGAGCAGGATAAACCGGACTGTTTTGAGGGGTGGGGGAATGTCAACTTAGTCCAAGAATTTCAAAAAATTTCCACAGGGAGGCGAGAGGCGACTTGTCAAAGGAAACAGTAGCTAGCCAAGAGCGAGCAGCTTCCGATGCTTGGAATTTTTTTGGTAGGGAACTCGCAGTGTGTTACGATGGGTGGGGGTATTCTGAGAAAACGTTCACGTCCGTGTTCGACCTTTGTGATGTCATCAATGACCTCGACTTACTTCAGGGACCAAGAAAAATTCCGACATTTGCTACATTGGGATTTGTATCCTTGGCCTTAATTATTTCAGACCTGACATAATGACATTATGAGTGATCTTGACCTACGTTGGAGACTTCCCCATTTGCTTAGCCTTCATTATACTAGGGCTAATTTGCAGTATAATAGGATGTATTAAGCATAACTTACACTGTGACTGTAAGTCTTACAGTATGCCAGAAGACGTAAGAGTAGCCTTCTGGGAAAATTTGAATGGTCGGTTTGCCACGCCCGAGCCCTCCTCAGCACGACACCATGCAGGAAAAAGGAGAACATGGCGACTCAAAGAAAGAATAACAGGAGAAACTTCGACAGCGGCTCAGTTCTAAATTTTGTCTGGTGTGTGTATGCTAAAGTGTGTATGCCTGGAGGCACTGCAGCATGACGGTTGCCAAGCATAGAGTGTTCCGCCAGAGATTCTTCCAACATTGAAGTTATACCCGAAAGAGTTGATCTCGGTAGTGGAGGAGACAAAATTATTGTATAATAAGCAATCCGCACCCATTCCTCTATGGAGATCCAGTGGCTCTGCATATGCGACAGAAGCAAATTATAGACATTTATGAGGTTGACGGTATGAAATCATCGAGGCGCGCAGAGTGATAGGAAGAGCAAATGGTTCAGAACAAAGGATATTTGAATTTAAAATAATAATTTACTCAGGGCAGCGTTTCTTAACCTTTCTTGCATTGCGGCACATTTCATCATGAGACGATATTCTTGCGACCCGTGCAGCATTTCCAAAACTCCAAGTTGCAGTTGTATCCAGAATTTGTCTGCGCTTTGACATTTTCATGTCTTTACTGATTCCCTTCCTCTAATTCCAGGATTTGTCGCCTTTACAAGATGCCCATATGTGGTTCCCTATTCTGCGGTCACCTTCTGCTGGGACTCGAGAATATTTTGAGTTCTGCCACCAATTTATACACAAAAGGGTCTAAATGTTCCTCTATCCTTTTTTTGGAAACCCCTAGGACTCTCCAAATTTCGGAATTTGTGGGGAAACATGAAATACGGTCTGTTTTTTTTTTTGGCCATATCGCAGAAAGCTGTTTATTTTTTATGACATCCAGGGTAGGTTTAGACTCAATCGGTCAGATAGTGCTTTTGATTACTTTATCAAGCAAACAGAAAAAAGTTCATATTAATTTACGTAATTGATCAAAATCTTGCGGTACACTTAAAAAGTGGGCTTGCGGTTGAGAAACTTTTAGGGAGTTAGAAATAAAAAAAGAAATCCAACAATTAGAAATAAGGTTAGAATTGTATATTTTCCTCATGTGGCCGATGAATCAGAGGCTCGTGTTGATAGGACTAAAAAAATTTCAAAGTACCCTACCATCAAAAACTTTATCATTTGTTTTGACAGAACTGAGGGATTTTCTACAATAGGCGTAACTTTTACCCACGGCATTCGGCAACTTCATTCCCGTTAGTCTTGTTAAGAATTGAATATATTGACGAAGGAAAAAAAAAAAAAAAAAATGTTCTTATAAAATACCACATCGTCTGCGCCGCGCCGTCTGCAGCATCATTTTTGTTGTCTTAAAAATTTAATTCCAATCGTGGAGTCGTGCAGAAATTCAGCGAGAAAGTTGAGAATCGCGTGGCGTGGTATTCGATTTACGAGTATGTAAGGTCGCCGTAGAAATTAATTTTTCATTCAAAACCGAAATGCGGCGTTCGAGTTCGCACATCTTTTTCACGCTGAAATTGCACGAATCGACTGGAATTTAATTTAAAGGGCGTTCATGTTAACTACGTACGGCGAAAAGCTTCGAATGTTGTCATCGATGAGCGCGAATACAGATGAACGTGCTCTTCCCAGACAGATCTATCGACGAATATCGTCGTAGGTGCGGTTGATGTTGATCGGGTGTATAAATACGAAAAATATACCCGCGAAAGCCACCCATAAAGACGCGCATTACGAGTTTTACGCATTTATTCTTATTAATTTCGCATCGTTTTATCGGGTGGAAATTGCACTCGCACTTGAGCACGTCACTGACCACCGTATACTGGAAAAGGGGCCAAGAGCGTGTGTATAACCTAAGAAGCCATCATTAGTACATCCACTCTATAAACGTGTGGGTAACTTCAACTATCGGAAATGGACTCGAGTTTTCCAATAAAGGATGGATAATCGACGCGTTTAAAAGTCGATAGGCGCATTAAAAATAATTTAGATTCGTGATTATAATAAGGGAGCTTAGAAATTTAGACATTCTTCGAAATGATGATGGCCTTGACGTGAGCGACAAAATTTCTCGCGTGTTCTTCATTAAATTTTTTCGTGAAAACGAGAATAAGTTGAAAATTCTACTTTCCATCGCGAAGAGGGTGCACCCGCGCGACGACACCCCGTTGGTTCTTCAGAAAAAATACCGACGTTGTCAAAAATTACGTGAATTTCAACTAACTGTTGAAGAATGCGGTAGCTTTAATGATCATCAAAGAATTTGACGAATAATTACGTTATTCTTGATTCGTGATTGAAATATTAACCGCGAGAAAATCGACTTTCAAGGTTTCTCTGATACTTAATTTTCTTCGTTTGTCATTTCGGAATATTAAGTGAGGTGGTATATATCGTGTGCTTAATTTTCTGTTCTTAATGATCACCTTTCCTCCCTTCTCAATTAACAAACGCGCAACTCGATCACTCCCTTATTTGTTCATTACGGAGCAATTAATAAACGCAGAATACGAACGTGATTTCGCCATTTCCAAAACTATTTTTACTATAGCGGGTTTAAACAAGACGAAAAGCGAACATACGCGTATGAAGGCGTACAGAAGAAGACTCACGAATTTCTCTCCTTCTGTTTCCTACGGAAAAAAAAACCAGAACATATTCTTATCAACATTTATGGCAGATATAAGTTGTCAATAATAACGCTCCGAATGCATTGCATTGTTTGTAAGTTGTGCACGCATACACAAAATTCAGGTTTTTCTCCTTTCATATTACAAGCGGGTTATGAGCTTGATGGTAAATTGAATTTAGACGTGTTGGACGTAATTTGCTGCTTCTAGGTAAGAGATGATGTTTTGGATGTATGGAAGGTCATTGGCGAGAGTTGTTTCGATAAATGGTGAAATTTAGAGGGTGTGGCGGAAAAGAGTTAAAGATGAACATGGCAGTAGTCGAGGCCACAATGTTTGCATGAGAGCGGGAGAAGCTTGGAAAGAAGGTGAGTGTGGGTGAGTCACGTGTGACCATTTTGGAGACATGTAACTTAGATTTTGTGATGACATGATTCGAGGTGTGATGAAGCCCAAGAAAAGGGTAACAGTTTTTAATTGGGCTAACTTGTTTGATGAGATTTAATTTTGCCAGCCAGAGTGTGATCCCTTCATTCGCAAGTTTGAGGTGAATGGTGTAGGTGAGATCATTTTGAGTAGGAAGAAGATGGGAGTTGATTTGTGGAAGTTTTGGCGGCTGAATCGGCTTTTTCATTACCTCGGATCCCCGTATGGCTGGGATCCAGATGAAAGTCATGTCATAACGAATGGATGACAGGAGTATGAGGAGAAAATCTAGCTGGGAAAGGGAGGGTTAATATTGTTTCTGAGCATTGAAAGATGACTTGGATTTCGGCCATTAAAATTGATACGGAGTTGCGGTGTCGACTAGGAAAGATTTTGTTGCCACTTGAAAAGTCGAAACCGACTTGGTTTTCGATTTTTAATCCATCTGTGGGGAGTGTCTAGGAAGAACTGAAGTATTTCTAGAGAGAGGGAGCGATAAATTGCAGAGTTGGTAGATTTTTGGGGGTAATTGACATAGTTCGTATATTATTTCAGGTGTAGGTGAGACCCAAGGTGGTGATGTGAGAAATATGTGGACTAGACAATGGAAGTGAATTTTCTTGTGAAGGGGACCCGTTGTTGAAAGTATTGCGATAAATAGGACGATTCGAGGTGGAATTGAAGAAAATGCTGTGAACTCGGGCTTGAGGAAGTTGTGAAACAGAGGTGAGGAGACTGGTAGTTGAGTAAAATCGACGAAAATGTAGAGGTGGATAACCTGATTTGATGGCTAAATTTAGAGCAAAGCTTGTGCGAAAAACGCCCGTGTAAATACGAATGGAGGAATTTTTAATGGGAAATATATAAGTGCACGCCTCATAAAATTATATTGACCGCCAGTTCCCCTCCCGCCATAGAAAAAAACAGACACGACGTTAAAACCATGACGAACGGCATAAATGTACGCCAGGACTGGCACACGACCCGCATTTCAAAAGAAGATGATTTTGCTGCATTTATTGTGAGGAACTCCAGCCAGGATGGGCTTGACAGTAGAGACTGTTTCCCCATAATAAACCTCAAACTCCTTATGAGTGAGGTATGACTGTTGATGGAGGTGTTTTCTCAGTTGTTCCACCCCGGAGGAGTCAGTCGAGTCAGTTGGTTAATGCATTGGATTTCGAGCATTATCGTGAGATCTTCACTGGTTGGTCAAGTACTGAGGTTCGTCGTCAAAATAATATGATTCGGCAGTAGTGTGATGCCAAGAGGATGCGCGGTAATTATATGGATCAGTGCAATAGCCGCAGACGTTTCATTATTGACTTGTATTCAAGAGGTCGCCGTTTTGACAATATTCGCACTTCTGATCCTTCCCGTGATTTGCCAATTTCACTCTTCCTTTTCGCAGGCCCTTTCTGGCAATCAAGGTTCTTGGCCCATTTGGAGCTTCCTTTCGATCTTCAGGAAACTTTTCACGCTGCGCATGTCAAGTGGTAGGCGGTTGTTAATTTCGACTCTTCTCGGCGTTCGTTATTATGAAGGCAGGTACCATGTAGTCTTGGAACTCAGATTTATTCAAGAAGCGGTTGTGCTTAGCCGTTGTAAATTATTTGAAAACTTATATTTGTTAATTGCATCAATATGTATTAATATTGTAATGTCTTTATAAAATATTATGGTGATGGTTAAAAAAAAAAAACTCCACTTGGAATGCTGCCTTGAGGCTTGTGCTGACTTGTCAATAACCAAAGCATTCCATTATCTTCTTCCTGTATCAGGTTTACTTACTTGATATATTATAGTTGAATGAATTAAATGTGGATCGCATACTGTTCTGCGTGCTCTTAAGTGTGCACTATATGGGAATGTGTGCACTACTTACATGGTGGTGTTTTTGTCCTCTCCAATGGATTTTGAGTGTTTTGATTTTGGGTGCACAACTTGTATCAAGATGTGTGCACTACTTACTTTGTGTATTTGTCCGTTTCATAGGATTTCCAGTGTTTTGTATCTTGAGTGCACAACTTATATGAGGATGTGTGCACTACTTACTTTGTTTTTATCCATGTAATACATTTCTTAGGCGTGTCAATTTTGTTTCCTTGGCGTGTTATCGATAGGCGGGCAATTTCGTTTTTTGAGGCGTGCGATTAAATGTATGCCATTTTTAATTGTGTCCAGAAGTGAGAGATGTCAGGAAGAAGAAACGAGATTAATGAGAATCTGTGAAGAGTATTTGAACAACGTGCGTGGAGTTTGGAAATTATGTTGCTCTGATTAAAGGAAGAACTTGAGGAGAAACCGAGGATTGGGTCTTCCACCACAGTTCCAGAACTGGAATTGATGTCAATATTTTGTTCTTCAGCTTTTGAAAATTGACATGGGTACGTTGTATTTTCTGAGAGGAAAACACGGCAACATATTTTCACATAAAAGAAGTAACGCAGTGATGCGTCACGGGTTGACGATATGAAAAAAGTGAATACGTTCAGAGGTTAGGAATGATGACGTCTTCAAGTATTTCTGACAAAAAATGTAACGCTGCAGGAGGGGGCTAAACTATTGTAAACTGACTCTTCAGTATTGAAATAATGTTGAAGGGAAGCTAAACTAGCCTAAATGAGAGGCTAAGAATACTGTTGCTAATATATTTGGCCTATCGGTTGTTTAGGTGACTAATTTACTTCACAAATGCACGTCCACTCCAATAAAGATACTATGTCTCAAGGTCAGCGGTGATGACAAGAACTCCTTGATGACATCATGGCTTGATGATGCCCCAAAGTTAGGGGTGATGATGCCTTCGACCATGTGTACAGGGACCACAAGTATAACTGTAAATGATAGTTATCCTAATTGTATGAACAGATACTAATAGACAGGTGGACCGAATCCTTCTAGAAACGAATCCTATTAATGAAAGTATCAAATTCACCGTGAAAGACCATATCAACTATTTGGACCAAAAGCTCACACTAGATCATAACAGAGTAGAATACAACATCGATCGGAAAACAACGCACACCGTCACCACCATCATCGCTGGAACAAGTCAGTAGCAATTCCGAATTTATGCTATCGAGCGCGATTTCTGTCTTGAAGAACAATGAAAAAAAGAGGAAAGAAATCGTTAATGAAGCAGATCGTAGCAGCCAACGGACTCGAGAGGCATGGCTGAAGTAGACCTTCGGAACACAAAAGCAAAGAAGAAAACTCATGACAGCCTTGTCGGATCAGCACCATACACAGGACACAAACAAGATTATAAAGGCGTTCAGTGGCTACGATGTGAATATAGGTATCTATAACAACCTAGCCATGATGAAGAGGATAAACAACGATCAGACAAAAAAAAAAAAACAAGGGAAACTTGAGCGGAGTGTACAAGCTCAGTTGCAAACTGTGTGAACGCATACTTATTGGTGAGACTAGGAGGAAGTTCAACATCAGGAGTACAAAACATCTGAGAGAAAGACGATGGAAAGTCACTAATTGGCAAACACTATAATGAAGAACAGCCAAGGAATATTTGAAGTTATTCAGTAGAAAGCGCACAAAGAGAAGAAAACTCTCAGACGAACCATACCTAAGTCGTTCTGGCGGGAGTACCCCGCGTAAAACTCGCCTCGGAATCCGATATCAACATGCAGTTATACCAAAATGATTTCTTTCGAGTAACACCGTGGCACAGATGTTCGGCGAACAACAGGAAGACATATTCTGTGGAGGCGGGCGTTACACAGAGAGCCTCAAGGCGAGTTTTACGCGGCGTACTCCCTCCAGTGCGACTTAGGGTATGGTTTGTCTGAGCGCGTCACAATGGAGATTTAAGATCGAGCCTCATGAACAATGTAATTACAGCATTCCCTTTCTTAGTTTTGGTCACAATTATTACTCTGAACTTTCTGACGTAAGGATTTGATTGTCTCGTGTATTTCTCATGAGATTCTGTCACAAGAGGTCTGCTTCAGAATTTCTGCGCTCTGTTTTACCATCGGCTTGTATAAATTGTGTAATCGCGTTTGGCAGCAAAATATTATTCGACTTTGTGACTGGATGAGAGAAGGAAAACAGAACCGACCAATACAATAACAACAAATCTGGTAGCCAATAGAAACGCAGCTCAAAGAATAAAGAGTGAACCAATCACAACGCGATGTTATGGTAGCCTTTTCTTTGCCACTCTCTTACAGTCTTTCTTGGGATATCAAGGTATTTGCATACGGGTCGTTTCTGACTCAACTCTGAGCCACACTCATGATATGGATTGTGATCCTCAGCACTACTGAGTAGGTGCTCTTGCAGGAAACCAATGTTTGACCCGTTTCTGAACTGATAACACTCTTTAAAAAATCTTACAAGAGCATAACAAAAAATGAATTAATAAGACGTTTCTATTACACATAATATGAACAAAATATTTCAAACTTTTGGAATGAAAATGAACTATTGAGAGGATTTCTAAGAGTATTTTCGACGCTGAGTACAATGCCATTGGGCGTTTTTTTACATTACCCCTCATTGTTGTGCAATACTCATGTTTAATTCCTACACTTCATCGCGACTGGCAAGCGTACCTTCTCGCGCGTTTAAATTTTATAGCTCGATAAGATACGTTACGCGTCGCAACAATCCGCAGTAACTAAACATAAGTATTGCACAATAAAGAGAGGTAATATCAGAAAACAGTAATCAATGGCGTGGTACTCAGCGTCGAAAATACTTGTAGAAATACCTTCAATAGTTCATGTTTACTCCAGAAGTTTGAAATTTGTTCATGAGTATTATCGTTTGTTTCCATTCTTTAAACGCACTAATAAGTGACAATCTCGAAACTCTATCTGTGAGTTTTATTGCAACATCCAACAGCTTGTTGCGCCAAATGATAAATCAATGAGAAGATTTTTTCGTGGTTTCCACTATAAATAGAATTGGCACTATGCACCACTTTATTCATAAATATATACAAGTGTACATATTATGTGGACGACGTTTTGACGCTCATGCGTCATCTTCAGGTCGGCGAAAGGATCAAACTGATAAAAGTACAGACAGGTACATACAAACTTATGAATAACGTTTGATGATCGGCGTTAAGAATAGTTGAGTGAAACTTGGTTTACAGTCGGGCACTCCAGTAGAACGCACCCTAATAGAGGAAAATATTGGTAGAATACACAGTGATGCAGAAAAATGATGGTAGAAGGCTCACCCACCGATTACAGTATTATATTATTAGAACTAATATTTAAGGTCTTGTTCTGGTGTACTCTTATAAGCTGAATAGTACTTTTGAAATCTTCTTAATGATCAACTGTCCACTGGACGGGGGCTGATTTACGAGGATGGCTTCAGGGATATCATCCCCCCCCCCTTTGAAAAAAAAAAAAACACTAAAAAATAAATTTAGGAAAAAGCTAAAGAGCTCTTTTTCTTCAAAAAAGACTTAATTTTCTTTTTCAAAATCATCTTTTGAATCCACCCCTTATTGAGCATTATCCTTGCAAGCTCAATGGAGGGCTTATGAGCAATAAACTTATCCATGAAGTAGTTTCAACAGGGGGAACCACACGGACGGAAAAGTTTATTTTTCAAGAGAATCGAAACCTTCTCTGAGCCACCAAAATACTTTTTTAAGAGAAAAGTCTGTCCTCTTTTCCGTCAATTCTAAAATATCATTATTTGTCCCCTCCTTACTCCTCTTCTTGATAATTTCATTCCCCCCCTTAAAAAAAAAAAAAAAACACTAAAAAATAAATTTAGGAAAAAGCTGAAGAGCTCTTTTTCTTCAAAAAAGACTTAATTTTCTTTCTCAAAATCATCTTTTGAATCCACCCCTTATTGAGCATCATCCTTGCAAGCTCAATGGAAGGCTTATGAGCAATAAACTTATCCACGAAGTAGTTTCAGCAGGGGAAACCACACGGACGGAAAAGTTTATTTTTCAAGAGAATCGAAACTTTCTCTGAGCCACCAAAATACTTTTTTAGAAGAAAAATCTGTCCTCTTTTCCGTCAATTCTAAAATATCATGATTTGTCCCCTCCCTACCCCTCTCCTTGACAATTTTTCCATTCACGCCACTGTCGAGCAACGTCTCCATTACCTTTTTGTATAGGAACCTAATCTCCAAAATATCCTACGATTCTTAAAAATGAGCCACAAGGCCACTTGACTGTGTACTTTGTAATCAGCCGGTTAGCTATTATACTCTTATTTCGACCATTCAGTACCAATTAGCTGAGAAGAAAGGAGGAGACTCTGAATATCAATTAGAGGTCAATTAATCTAAAAAAGTTGAACGTTACACCTTCAAAGATCAAAAACGGGACATTATTTTTTCATATTTGACTCTTTGGAAAAAATATTGCATCTGTAGCTTGCTCACTCAAAGGTGACAAGCTTAAGTTTTAAGCCGTTAATAAGCTCAAGCGAAATGACCTTTTTATTTGCTTGAATGAATGGATCATGAGCTGAATGTTTGTTGCCCTTCAAGTTTAAGCTTTTTAAGCTTGGCTGAACTTATTTTTTGGCTCAAAATTTCGAAAATATAAAGCACCCGCATCAGTTACCTCATTCATGTTAGTTAATCTAATGCTGAATGCTGCATCACTGCATCACTGCATCGAAGGACAGTGTATTTCATTTAATACCTGCAAAATGGCGACGCATTTAGATGAATAGCGGGGTGAACATTTGATGATACGTTCTTTCGCTGCCTGCATAAATGCGTCACCTACACCAGAATCTTCCAAGAACTGAGAAAATTTCTTTTCTCGGGTGTTGTCATCATTCTCATCTGAGTTTCAACATTAGCGCTCCAATGCAATGTTTTAAAATTTCAATATTTCAAGTTTCACTTGAATTTTATATCAAACCTTTTGCTTAAAACTTGAAAGCTAGAAAACCAATTAGCTTCTACCCTTGTGCACCTTAAAAGTTCAGAGAGGTCTCTACATTTGTGAATATACAAAAATGCGTACTAATTGGAATGTGAACAACTTTTAGAATTCACTGCACTCTATACAAGATAGTCAGTATATCTATTGATGGCGGTGATGATACCATCAGCAAAAACCCGAATGAGGTAAATGCACAGGGGCAAAGCTCCGAAGGTGAAGAAATTCTTGAAAAATATTACGACGATCTTTGGATGGAATGATTTAAAAAAAAAGGGCGGTGCTTATTCTCTCTGTTACAGAAACAAGCGAACTATAAGCATAATTTTGCTATGTATTTAGATTAGACCGAAAATGGTGATTCTACTGCCATTAGTCAAAGAACTGACCACCAATTTATACATAGTATATTCTTTTCATTTGTTTTTGTTTCAACTTCATTTTATTTTTCTTCGTCATTTATATTGTGATTATGTTCGAAAGTAATTCTTGTGATGCTAGAATAATTATGTCAATTGTATTGCATTTTCTATAATTTCCAATGCGATTAGATGATCATAGAGAGCGCAAAGTCTCTATTCAATGTGCTTTAAATTGACACCTGGAGCGCTAACAGAATAGAAAAATAATTTTGGAAGGCAGCAGCTTTAAAACAAAATATTGTACCTCATGGTGTTGTAGATTTCTAGTTTGTTTCCTCCCCTTCCCCTCCCACATGAGAAGTAACCAGAGAATGAATGGGACGAGAAAATGAATTCGGTAAAGTAAATTATCCAAAATTTAAGCATGGCACACGTAAGAAAATCGCTCTAGGTCTAAAACATCTATACTGTATCATGAAAATAGGTAGTTCGCCTTTTCGCTGAGGTAAGTTATAAGGTCGCAATATCCGACAATGATTCGGGATTAATAAAACTCGTCGAACGATATCTCGCTATTTCGCTGTCCCACACACACAAAAATGCAGACGCCATAAAATTCTATTTTCCGGATTTCAACAGAAGACGGTACGATTGATGAAGTTACGAAATGCGAAAGTATACAAATTGCATCGACAATATTTCTGAACCGAGCCAATATTCTTATAGTAAAAAGTAATTAGAAAAACGAATAAACATGAATTGAAATTAATTTCTTCTAATTAGCTAAACGCGCGAATACATAAAAGAGGTCTTTTTGAAGTCCGTTGATGACCAGACGTCACGTCGTTTAACGTTTTAATAATATCAAATGTGGTCGGGAAGATGAAACTTCTTTAAAAATATTTACTTATTATTGACTACGCGATCGAAAATGAAATTTACTCGAATACGCATTCATCGCAAAAATTTCATTGACCATAATATATCATGAAATTTCTTTAAACTTAGAATGTTGAACAATTGTCTTTTTTCGAATAACCACGCAATCGATGAGAAAATAATTATTTTAGAGGAATTTTATTAATTTATTCATTTAACGAACGTTTCAGCTACATTAGGGCTATTAGCTCGAAGAAAAAAATAAAAAATAAGTACAAACTTATAGAGAAATTCTGTACTTTGGAAAAAATAAAACATTTTATGGGAACAAGACGAAATTCATCCTAGTGCAGCTGACAGCTTATTAAAATAAAATAATAAATAGGGTAATCTGCAAAAATAATTTAAAAAAAAAAAAGAGTTTTTAAAATTATTTGTTCCACGTGTAATCATTTTTTGCGGTAACACGCGCGTACATGCCACTTACAAAACTTTTCTCTAATCCGTTTAGATGTCATCTCATTCAAGAGATGTCGGTCCCAACAAGTATTATTAATACACACGATTTTGATTAAAAAATTATCTATTCTCCGCTCTATTCAAAAATTTGACTCAATTATACAATACGCGAAATTTAATATAATTTTTTCGTATTATACCTACTTACTTTAAATTCATTTTTTTTTTTTTTTTTTTCAGCCCCAACAATTTATTGCTGGCATTTTATCGAACAATTTCTCGAAATCGAATACGATAAAGAATTTACGATCATTTTGTAAATATTGTACGCGATATTTCGGCGAGAAACATTACGATGACGTACAAATGCCGCGAAAACATGAAACACGACGCTTCGAAAGTCTTACACAAAATTTAGAACCACTTCACCGTACACGGACAGACGAAATGATGCGTAGACAACAATTCGTCGAGGAGAATAGTGTGATTCTGCTTTTCCCTTGTAAGCTTCATTCTTTTGTCGACTGAAAAGCGTGTGTTGATAAACCACCGCTAACTACCCCGTTACCAGTAATTAGTTGTCGCAGAAATTCATCCCTTATATGATGGTGGGCTCGGCGATGAACGACGAAAACTTTAATTTCACATTTTTCATACAGGTCGCTTCATATATACATTTTTTTTTTTTTTTTTTCTCCGAAGACGTTATTCGCGTTCGGAATATCACGATGTGACAGAATACGACCTTTCACTGCAAGGGTGACAAATTTTTCCATAATTTTGGTACAGCGCACGTGTAGATGAAGAAAATGAAAGAAAAAGAAGAGAGAGAGTGAGGGAGAGAGAGAGAAAACAAGATGGAATGTGAATGAAAAAAAAGAGAGAAAAGACTGTGAAAGAAAAATGCGGTCCCCGAATAAAATATTCGCGATTAATTAACACGTTGAGGTAATGTCTTTTGATTGATGATCTCGCCAAAAGGAAATTGACTCTTGATTTATTCTGAGTTGGCTTTCATTGTACCTATCTGATGGTTCCTTTTTTGTCTTCTTCTTTTCAAATACGGAGGCATTACGAGGTAATTCCTCTCCGCTCGTTTACGTTGCCTCTTTTTTTTTTTTTTTTTAAATGCGTATTCTTCACTTGAAAATATAGTTCGACAATAAAATTGCGTTTTTCGAATTTCAATAACATTCTCGCTTAAATAGACGGCGTCGAATATCTTGATTTACAGATAACGGCGTTTAAAAAGTGTCGAAGAAGCTCTAGTAAAATATTCGATTGAGTTTGGGGGATCCATGTGAGTCTACCTATATTATGTCGAGGAAAGTCCACTGTTATTCTATCACAAAAGTAGAAAGCAGAGATGATTCAGCAGCTGCATATACCTGCTTACTTATCCATGTTTAAAGATCTAGTCCTAGCTTCTGAAAAAAAATTATCTAATAAAATCAAGTAGAGCAAAGAAAAAAGTAATCTTTAATTTTCGAAATGCTCAATTTTTTTAGAAGTGTAACCGTTAAAATAGGTATATTAAAATAATGCCCGGTCTAAACGACGCTTCTAATTTATGATATTAGGACACATTCACAAGAATACTTGAAAATGGGGCTGTAATATTATGAAATAATAAAAATCTGCCCATTCCCAAGGAGGTTTAATCATAACCTTACTGGAACTGCTGACTGTTCTTGGAATATATCATCTTCACGCACCTATTATAATCGACAGGGCTCATTTCTTTCTCTGCATAATATCGATGCAATACAATCAACGCCCAAGAATCCTCATTACCTATGTCATAAAAACGTGCTCAATAATAGGGATACGATGCGTTCACAAAGAGTATAACAAAGTCGTCAAAATATTTCCTCATTGTGTCCTCATCATATACTCAATAATGAGGATGCGATGAGGACATAAAGGGAATATCTAAAATTAATAATCTGTTTTTTCTCAGTAAGTCCTCTGAGTATTTTAAATTCCTCAAATGATGACACTCAGAGCACATCAGGAGGATTATGAATTTGTTCTTCGAAAATGGGGGTGGTTTTGCAACCAATTACGTTGCATCCTCAGTATGAGGACACAATGAGGAGATTTTATTTTCATGGCTAAATAATTTGTATTTTCATTGTATCCTCTGGACAAATTACATATTTTTTGCCTTTGGTGTATCCTCCTTGTGTCTCGATGAGAAGTATCATGAAACCTTCCTGACCAATCAAAGTCAAGAGAGATTTCAGAGGATTCAATTTCTCCATTAATATCCTCCAGAAGAACCCTCATTGTGTCCTCGTTGTATCCTCGACACCTTCCAGTTTAAAGTAGAATCACTCAAGACTTTTGTAATAAGTTGTGGGAATAAATGCTCTTAATTGGAATTAATGAAGACATTGAAATGACGCAAATAGTCAAGAGTCCCATTATAGGAAAGCAGTTCAAGTGACTGCTCTCCAACAATCATCATCTTTACACCTACTTTACTGTATGTACATAGACATCAACGTTCACTTCTTCCCCTGCGAGTACATTGCTGCAACTCTATCAACAAAAAATATAAAGTCGTCGTAATTTTTCCACAATATATCCTCATAATCTCCTTTCTAATGAGGAAATTTTGAGGGACGACGATCCAAAGAGATTACCCAAAATTAATAATCTGTTCATTGTGTTCTTCAGGTGTCCTCATTGGAAAACATAGGGAGGATAATGAAACTGTTTTTCGAAAAGAGGAGGCGTGGTTTCCGTGGCATCCTCAGTGTCGCGATTTTTTCGTCACTGCACTGTAAGAACATTCTCTTAGAACCAGCCTCGAGATATAAAACATGTCAACAAAAGAAACTAAGAAGAAGAAAAAGTAATTTTTGTACCGAGTCAGAAAAAAATAATGAAACAAGAATATGTGTCTTTGGACTCGACTCCTCTTGGTCTACTTACGCTTAGCCTAAGCCTCCAGAGTCTTAGCCCATCTTTTTTTCTTTTTTCTTTTTTTTTTTTTTTCCTTTTAATTATTTTTATTTTATTTTTTTTTATTTACAAATTTTAGTCATGAGGGTTGGGTGAGTTTTACCATTGGTTTTTCCTCACCCCCCCCCCCCCTCATGATGAGCTCGTAACATACTATGTTCTGTATCTAGACTAGACTAAAATACAAAGCAATATTTTATCATGGAGAAAAGGTATATATATATATATATATTTTTATTATTATTATTATTATTATTATTATTATTATTATTCATTTGTTTACTTATTAATTGTTAGTATAGCATAGGCGGCGTAACTTGGAGTTTGCAATGTTGGTAGCCCTGCGTACAAAGGTGATCATGGTTAAATTTGTGTATCTCCTAACAGTTTTTCGATTCTGTTTTCCAATTTAAGTATGAGCTTTAGAAAAAATTGTTTATTACAAAAAATGTTCGATTCAGAATTCTCTACAACTTCTTTTTTTTTTTTTTTTTTTTACGAGCAATGCAGCTGCGCTAAGGGCTATTTGCTCGGCAGATAGTTCTGCTTTTACAAAAACTTAGTATTTAATAGAGTAGAAAAATTGAAAACAAAATACATGTAAAAGAACCGAGATGAAACAAAAATACAAAGAAAAACAAAAATATTCTTTTTTTTTTTTTTTTTTTTTTTTTTTGTGGAGTTCAACGTGGTTGTAAAAGTCAGTAGATCGTAAGTAAGTTAGAGTTGAGTCAATTGTTTCGGAGTTGTTATTGAGAGTTTGTTGTATATTAATAACTTTGATTCTCACACTTCTCTTGATTAAAAGTCAAATAACTTCAGAAAATTCGTTTGAACTAACGCATGTATTTGGTCCGCAAGAAAAAAATCCATGATCACCTTTGTAACTAGCGCTACCTAGTGTAGGTTATGCCGCCTATTATTTCTCTGTAATTTCTTTTTTTGTTTTGAGTATTTGTTTTATACTCGTATATCTGTTGACTTTACCACGAATTTGTTCATCTTGTAGTCATTTACCCAACTCTTCAGCTGTAATATTGATCTCCTTTCTTATCTGTTCAAAGTTACTACATTTTAGGAAGGTATGATCTGGATCATCTTCAAAATTCAAACATTCCCTACATTTACTGTCTTTTATTATCTTAAATTTTTTTAAATAAGTTGCAAAGTTACCGTACCCTGTGAAGTATTGCGTTAAAAAGTAATTGGTTTTTAATTTTTTGTTTTTGAGTCTCAGTTCAATGTTCGGTATCAATTTTGCGGTTCTCCTTCCCGTTTCTTCCTTATCGTATAGATCCTGCCAGGTTTTTATTGTATCTAATTTAGTTTTCTTGATGTTATCTACCATTTCTGTTTTAGTTATTTTACCTGCTTTATGCCTAGTTTTGATCCTTTTTATCTTATTCGTTTGACTTAACTGTAGATCAATTGGTGTCACTATTATTCCGATTAATGTTGTTCTTTGAAGGGATTTTAATTTTTTGATTTCTGTTTTTCTTAATTTTCCAAAGTAGGCTAGAGATCCGTATTCAATTATCGACCGAAAAAGAGCATTAGGTATAAATTATTTCTCTTTTTTTTGTGTCCATCCCATAAGTGTTACCATATAATGCCCGAATTTTATTGTAGTGTTTTTTAAATTTATTTGTAATATATTCTATGTGCTTTTTAAAGTTTAGGTTTGGATCTAAAATTATTCCTAAGTATTTCATTTCTGATTGAAATTTAATTTTCTCTAGTCCCATTTTTATTTTGTCCTCCGCGTTTGCATACTGTGTTGTGATGCTGTGACAGCCTAGTCCCAAGTCCCATTAATGCAATTAAATATGTGATTTTTTTCAAGTTCTTACAATAACTTAAGGTCACTAGGATCACTTCTTCATAACGCATCCATTTGCAAGCGCAAATATAGCTTGAAAGAATTGAAATTTTCCCAAGTCCCAAAAGTAGGTAAAAATCAAAACTTAAGATATCTATAAGCTTGAGATATTTTTGCACAATAGTCTAAATAATGTAACAATCAACGTCATTTTGAAATTTCATCTCGTTTTATTTCATCTCAGTATTGTAACTCGCAACATGAAACAATTACGAATTAATGGTACAAAATATGAGTTGAAATTAGTTCACATACATTTATATAAATATTGAGTTTGCAGAAATATACAAATAATTACTAGGTACTTTATAAACCACTATTTTAGCATAAATTGAGAGAAAGTTTGAAAAAATTAATGAAGATGAAATCCTTCATAAACGACCATATTAAATTGTGATTGTAAAAAGTAGATAAGTAGGTTTAGTACAAAGGCAAGTATCAAATAATACAGATTGAGGCGAATTTAATAATTTATTACAGAACCATTTGAGCGATTAAAATTCACAATAATATTTATGAGGATATTTGGAAGATGGGTGGTTGTTGGTATCGGCGATGGAGTTGGCGGCAACGTTGTTGGAGGTGTGACAGTTGTTGTCGATGAAGTTGTTGTTGGTGCTGTGGTGGGCGGTGGGCTTGTTGGAGTTATCGTTGTGGTTATAATTGGAGTTGGAGTTGTTGTTGGTGCTCTGGTGGGTGTTTGGCTTGTTGGAGCTATCGTTGAGGTTTCTGGAGTGGTGGGTTTCGGTGTTGCACTTATACAAGTGAGCCCCGCCAATACAACTGAAAAATGGATTAAGGACAATTTTTTAATCTATACATAAAAGTTATACTTATCGAGGATTTTCGAATAACATTTTCTGACAAGCCAGTTTTTCTTCTTTTGTACCCTACCTTTCCTCTGTAGTGCCATGCTAAAGAAGAATTTCTAATATTCAGAACAATGCGCCTTCTTTTCGTGTATTTTTTCAAGGCTTTTCGCCAAAACAATTTTTTTCTGGCCACGGTCATCGCTGGTAGAGGTTTCTTCTAATAAAACGGTCATTCCTGGCAAAGATACAAAAACTAAACGGGCACAACGGGATAACTGCCTACAATTGATCCAAATTTTGCTTGTTGCTCATTATGACCATTAAAATACGCCCGTTTGCCCTGGATGAAATTTGAAACGGTGTTGACGGTTTCGGTCAATTAATTATTTTGAAAAAACGGATATCCGGCGAACCGTCAAAATAATTTTCTTTTTCGGTCACGGGCAGCAAGCAAAAAAATGACTGTAATTTCCCTGTTCGTTTCCGTCCCTTTAGGCCTATTCTACTCCTACAGGGACGATGAAAAAATCACCTACAGAAATGACTGAAGTCTGCTTGCATAGTAATTGCTACCAAAAATGAACACGAGTCGAACAAAATCAAAGGAAGTTATAAAATTTAGTAACATCAGGGTTGGCATCTTAACACAAATACGTCGGTCGATGTTTTCAAGTCGTCTTTCAACTTCTTCCGCAGAATACTAGGCACTGTTTAACAATATTCTCAACACCTTTCACAACCCTACACTATGTATCATCGATGGTTCTAAATATCGAAACAAAACCGGCTTCGCATACTCAATAGGTCACATCACAGCTCTCATCGACACCGCAACACCACATCCGTCTTCACCACTGAATTACAAGCAATCTTTTGCTATTCAGAACACATTCTCACCAGCCTTCCCCTCGATCCATTCTTGGTAATTTCCGACTCCCTATCATCATTAGACGCCATCTCCAACCACATCTCCTCCCACTCACTCATAAATCGTATACACACTCTCATCGCCACCTTTCACACCATTTCCATCCCATTATTCTCCATATCTGGGTACCTGGTCACAAGATTATCCCAGGAAACGAAAATGCAGACAAAGCAGCTCGAATGGCTATCCGTCACACATCAGTCAACCGCTCTTTCCTCCCCTCGATCACGCTCAGATCTTTCCCAACATATGAATTAACTCATCACACAAATATGGTTCACTCATTAGTCTAAACTCAAATCACTCAAAGAAGGTAGCCCAAATTAAAAATACTTTCATCCCGAGGGATTCTTCAAATCTGTTGATACGCAGAGTCACCCGGCTCAGAATCGGCCACACTAGACTCACACACCCTATCTCATCTTATGCCTCTCTCATACCCTCATTACGAGTTTGACCACCCCCCTCCATACAACACTTCTTCTGCTGCGCCAACGTAATCCAACTACGGCACTATCAGATGCTATTCCCCTCATCCCCAACATATTCAACTTTCTACATCAAGCAAACTTCCTCTCGCGCATCCAAACACACCTTCGCCGAGCTCATGGCCCTGAAGGCAGGCTGTAAGCAGCTCGTAAACTAATATGAAAAAAAAAGACTAAAACACTCCATTTCAAGTGTACCTACGAAACATAAATAAAACTTCGGATATTGCCAGTTAACATCCGTTTGGGTACGCAAATGCTCACTTTTCGACAAAAAAGACCAATTTCATATAAGAAGAATTTTTAATAAAAATCATAATAATTACGGATACGATGTGCAAGGTAACTTACCAATGATAAAACTGCCTGAAATGAATTGACGTACTTTTGAGCACGAAACTTTCGCCATCATTTTTTTGAAACAGAAATCCTTTTCCAAGATACGAGAGGTGATTCAAAGGTTTTAAATCAAATGAACAAAATTCTTGATATCTGCTCGGTACTAGTTCGCGAATAGAATGATATCGGTACGCATTGTACACTATTTTCGGATGTCGAATGCCGATCAGCTGATTTAGAAGTTTGAAGTCACGATGTCAAGTCAGGTTCATTATTCGCACACCGCACTTGGATTACACGCACAAACCAAAATAGTTTCTGCTACTCGTTCGCGTCAAAAGTACACCCTACCGGCCCCTGAACAGTACCTGACCAGTATTCATGTTGAAGCTGGAACGATCAATCACGAGTAGGTCTAACGTCGCCGTCGCCGATACCTACACGATATCCGTCTCTTTTCAAACCTGTTTCATCTTTTTTTCGGTCGTATGCCATCAATTCGCAGAAGGACTAAAAATTACTTATATTTTAGTGGTCCTTAAAATTTAGGATACTGAATGAAAATAAGTAAGATGAATAGGTCAAGTACTTTAGGATAGTATGCGATTGTAGACAATATTGCAGTAAGAAAGGACTGAGGCCGCGTAGATACAAATGTATAGGAAAAGTGACATAAGGCGGGTAGACAATTGAAAATTACAAACTGAAGGAAAAAATCGAGAAAGGAGAAAGTGAGTTGAGGAACTGTCCCGAAAAAAAAACTTGACTTAGTTTTATGATTTGGGTGAGTTCTCACTTGCTTGAGCGATATATCAAATTTAGCACTCCCCTTTCGGCGCTAATCATGCTGAAATTTTGCCTCAATAACAATATTTTGCAGATAGCGCCCGTCATGAGAGGATTTTGTCGCGGAATAATTCTATAAAAGCTACAAAATTCTGATAATTTCGACGAAATGTGTTGAAAATCAAACAAGTCAAGCTTGGAAACCCCTAGCTGGTGGCTTTTTATTCGTCAACATCAAATACGTGGTACTCAATTTTATGGGAAATTTCACGTAGAATAATTTTGAACTGAGGTATTTTTACCGTGTCTATGTTGTTTTGTCCAATATTTTGAAAAAATTGAAATTTTTGGGGGAAATTGCCCTCTGAGGAGGTTCTGGGGATCCACAAGCGTATCTCTTGATCGAATTTGATAGTAGTGGGAGTTAAATTAAGAATTATACGGTACCAAATTTTCTTGTAATTATGTTGAAACCCATGATTAAACGCGCAATAAGCGGCATACCAAATTTAGCATCTTGACCCCTTCGTGGCCAACCAGGCCGAAATTTGGCTTCAATGATAATTATTTTGCAGACAGCCCGTTGTGAGGATTTTGTCGCGGTATAATTCAATAAAAGCTACAAAATTATGTTAATTTCGACAAAATTTGTTGAAAATCAAAAGAGTCAGATTTGGAAACCCTTTGCTAGGGAGCGTTTTATTAAACGAAAAAACGAATACTCCAAGGGGAGAGTAAACAAATGCAAACCGCAGGTTTGCATTTGTTTACTCTCCCCTTGGAGTATTCGTTTTTTCGTTTATGATGGATAGCCGTAACCTTAAGGAACGGATTCGTTTAATTTAAGCGTTTTATTAGTCCACATGAAATATATGGTATTCCATTTTATAGGAAATTTGGTATTTTTACCGTATCTGTGTTATTTTATCCAATATCTCGAAAAAATTGAAATTTTTTTGGGAAAGAGCCTCCTGGGGGTCTGCGAGAGTGTCTCCCGATCGAATTTGATTATTGACAGTGAGATAAAGAAGTATACCAAATTTCGTGCTTTCATCAAAAAGTGCAGGGTTGGCCTTATTTTTGACGCTTATCGCCTCCACTATCTGTGAAAGAGGGTTTTTCAATATTAGTGCTCTACTTACACCTCACTCACTCATTATGAGTTCCGATAATAGCACACCAGACATGGTTAACGAGGTTTTTAAGTTTCTGAAGACCAAGGTCAAACTAAGAGTGACACATGTGAAGATTTGGTTCAATAACGAATGCTTGAGACGAGGCATTATTCCCAAGTATGCGACTATCAGGCTACCAGGAAACAGCGCAGCAGTGAAACGCACCAAGATGCAAGCCGGAAGATTGAGAGTGAAGAACGAAATTGGTGAACTCTACAAGAAAATCACCAGGCTGAATGGTCTACTGTATGATCGATATTTCCATCTGTCCAGGTTACTCCACCCGCTAGAATTCAAAGAAATGATGTTCGAAAAAGGAGGAGAGGGGAAGAAAGGAGAAGACAATGTGGAAAAACGAGTGGAAGCCCAAACAAAACAGATCAAGAAGAAGCTTGCCGAACTGACCCGGAAGAAAGAAGAAAGAAAGGAAGAGACAGCGAGAGTTGAGCACAAATTTGCTCCCAGAACCGAGAACCTATCAAGCGTCACCTTCACAGAAGAAGAAAGAAGACTGCTGGACAAAGCCATCAAGTACAGGCAGCCAGAGAAGCTGAACCAGTGTAGGCTTGAAAGTATGGCCATTAGCTGCGAACAAGTAATCCAAACCATGGAACACGACGTGAGACCAGAAGCCCGGACCAAAATTGAGAAAGTGCTGTTGGACATCAAGAGGATATGTGCCGAACCTATGACAGAACGCAAGTAATGCAGACGAAGGCCACAAATCTACAAAAGAAGATCCGACAGAACAACCTGATTTTGACAAAGGCGGGCAAAGGCAGCACGGTAGTGGTAATGGAGACGGAGGACTACACCCAAAAAGTGGAGTCGTACGTCGCAGTTAATGAATACCAAGAGCTGGCAAGGGACCCAACACGGAAATACCAAGATGACCTGAAAGCTGTGTTGAAACGGAACAATGTACCCGGCAATGGAAGGACGCTTGAGATGAACCCGGTTGCACCAAAACTCAAGGGACTTGTAAAACTCTACAAAGCGAACGGTCCGATGAGACCCCTGGTCAACAGCATTCAATCACCATGCTACAAGATAGCGAAGATCGTAGCCACATTTTTGAAAGAAAATTACCAGTTTGCACCCAGACGAAGTATCAGAAACAACGGAGAGCTGATTGAGCAAATGGACAAGTTGGAAATCAGGAGTAACGACAAGCTGATATCCTTTGATGTGACTAATACGTTTGGTACCATACCGAAGGAGGAACTTCTCACCCTGCTCAAAAACAACAGATACCATGGGAACCCCCATGGGTCGAAGTACGCCAACATAGTGGAGGAGATCTTGAGCCAGAACTACTGCCGCTTCAATAACAGGTTCTACAGTCAGGAAAGGGGACTTGCGATGGGATCACCGCTGTCACCGATACTGGCGGAGATATTCATGAATGATATGGAAAACAAGATATTGAAGGGCAGCAAGTTCAGAAACTCGATCAAACACTGGGCCAGATATGTAGATGATATCCTAATTGTGTGGTCAGGCACTGATAGACAGGTGGATCTATTCCTTTCAGAAATGAACGCGATGAATGAGAGCATCAAATTCACAGTAGAAAAAGGCAATGAGACCATCAACTATTTGGACCTTACACTGACAATGGAGAACAATAGGATAGAATACAAAATCTACAGAAAGCCGACGCATACTGACACCATCATCCCAAATGACTCCTGCCACCACCCCAGGCACAAGTTAGCGGCAATCCAGAACTACTGCTATCGGGCAATTTCTGTCCTCAAGAACAGTGAAGAGAAGAGGAAAGAAATCGAGATAGTAAAGCAGATCGCAGAAGCCAATAGCTACCGCAGAGGCGTGGTGGATGGAGTCTTTGGGAAAATGGTAACAAAGAAAAGAACCCATGACGGCATAGTGAGAAAGTACTCCGGATCGATACCATATATAGGAAAGTACACAAACATGGTGATAAAGGCGTTCAATGGCCACAATGTGAATGTGGGTATCCAGAATAACCAACCCATGGTGAAGAGAATCAGCAATGACCAGACGGAACAAAAGGACAGGAAAGCTTGAGCGGAGTGTACAAGCTCAGTTGTGAACAGTGCGATGGAATCTACATTGGTGAGACTGGGAGAAAGTTTGAGATCAGGAAAAAGCACAAAACGTCGAGGGAGAAAGAAGATGGCAAGTCACTGTTTGGGAAACACTGTAATGAAGAAAACCACGATGGAGAGGGAATATTTGAAGTCATACATGTAGAGAATCGCACAAAGAGAAGAAAACTCTGGGAACAAATGGAGATTGCCAAAGCCTCCTATAGTTAGAAGCCATGAACGTAAAATTGGCAACTGCACAACCGTGGCCCGCCTTTTCATTGCTCTTATGGGGAGAAACTCTTTGAGCGTCTGTTTCTTAAGAAAATATCAAGTTTTTGAAAAAATCGAAAAGAACAAAAGTCGTAGCTTGTGAAATTTCCTTTAAATAAGGGTCAACTCGATTTTTTCATGAGAGAGGTGTTTTACATATAAATGCGTGGGCCGAATGCGGTGTTGCCTTTCTACGTTCATGGCTTCTAACTATAGGAGGCTTTGAGATTGCAAAAGCCAAGAGGGAGAAAGTCTGCCTCTTGAACAATGTAATCACATTTGACAGCGAAAAATTAGTCGGCCTGGTGATTGGACGAGAGAAGAACAGAACCAACCAATGAGATGGCAGGATTCCCGGTAGCCAATAGAAACGCAGCAATTGGGACAATAGATTGAACCAATCACGAAGCAGTATGTTTTAGCCAATAAGAACACAATGTCATATTATTGTAAGAATAAGTTTCTAAGAAGTGAACCAATCACAACACAGCATTGTTATAGCCAATAAGATCACAGTGTTGTACTATAAAAACTCATGGTTAAGGCCTTGTTCTCCAGTTGCGACACAACTGATGATGGGATAACACCCGAAAGTACTCTTGTAAAAGCAACTAATAAAGTAGATTTGTACAATTGAAAAACCCTTTTCAATATTAATGCTCTACTTACACCTCACTCACTCATTATGAGTTCCGATAATCTGTGAAAGAACCGTCTATAAATAAGGAAGCCGAGATGTTGCTGTATAACCTCTGTAATGAGGGAAAGTCAAAAACCTGGGACGCGAGAAAAAGACATCTAGTATACTAGGCCTTGACTTACAGTAGGAGAGATTTCAAGTTTTCTTACCAGAAGTAACCTAGTATATCTCTACACTGAGAGAAGAGAATAGTCTTGGTGACTAGAAAAACAGTGTTGACTTAAGACAGCCGTTTTCTTTATCCTTTTTTTTTTTGTCAATTTGATCAGTTTTCCAGTTATTTTAACTGTAAAATCTATTCAGGGCCGGATTTCCCTGCCCCCCCCCCATATTTTCATTAATTCATGTCTGTGAAATATCGTACGGGCGAGGGCAAAACGCGAGATGTTGAAGAAGAAAAAAAAAAGGGCCTTAAAAAACCTGCGCAGGCTCCGGGCATTGAAGTTTCTAAATACGGCAATGAATCTAGTCATAGGTCTCTATGTAGGTAGTATGGACTTGAATACCATCCTTATACAGATGTGCAGGAAGAAGAGGAAGATTAACCTTGAAGAAAGAAGAAGAAGAGACTCGAACAGCGATCTACTACCTAGGTATAACTGAGGTGGTGTAAAATTAGGGCACTGCAACTTGGCAGTTGTCAATAAAAAGAGGGGT
The DNA here is from genome assembly GCA_035079385.1 of Aspidiotus rigidus. NCBI lineage: Eukaryota > Metazoa > Arthropoda > Insecta > Hemiptera > Diaspididae > Aspidiotus > Aspidiotus rigidus. The sequence goes on along the minus strand of JAVHKY010000015.1, from coordinate 552,940 downwards.
GTCGCCGAGGAGATTCTTCCGACATTGAAGTTGAACCCGTGTTGGAGGAAATAAAATTAATGCTTTCGCAACCCGCACCCACTCCACCTTGGAGAAAGGGCGGCGCTGCACGTGCGACAAAAGCGAATGGAGTCGTCTATGAGTCCAAAAGCTAGTCTAATTCTTTGACTCGCAGATGATGCCACGAAGTAATTTTTCCTTCCATGACACGTTGTGATGAATAGTCATCTAGAAAAGGTACGCGTCATCTTGTTTCTAATAAAGATTTTTGTAATAGACCTTCGTCCCTCAATCTTCATTCATCTGATGTCCAATATTCAATATTTCAAACTATCACACTGTCACACCCCCTCATGGGGAATAATACATTCAAATCTACCTAACGGAACACCAATTTATATTGTAGAAGTCCTTCTGTAACTGCCCCCTAGTCTCTTATTCTTCACCGTGGCTTTGCAGAAGAATCAAACTAAAAATTGTTCATTATTTCAGATAGACGTTATAAGCCTACTTTGTAATCCATAAAGTGATGCGCAATGATGTTGAAAATACATAATTTTTTCTTGTGAGATCTAATTTCCCTTTGCTGTAACAGAACATCCGGTCGATTCTCTTTTTGATTGTTACAAAAAAAAAGAAAAGCAGACCCTCACTTCAAATTTACGGACAGTCATTCTGTTCACACGTTCAAAATTATATTCTTGCGCCCACTTACATTCATTTCTTCCTTCCGCCACCTCCTCTCGTTCCAACAAACTTTTCTTTCCATAGACTTTGGAATATCCACTTTCAGCCTTTTCTCAGTTCTTCTAGTTAGGAATCAACTGAAATGGAAACACACTTGAAAAGAAGGAAGAAAAAAAAAAAAAATTTCCAGAATAAGTTCTTTTCAACTTTCATAACGTACGTACCAGTGGAGAAGAATTTCATTATTGAATGTTAATTTGTAGTTGCTTGAACCGGAGAGCGACACAACGTAGGTGTTAAATGAAATATTCTTTGTCAAAAAATGAATTTATAGAAATCAATGATGTTGACAGACTCCTACATGTGCCATATACAGGAAAAGAGTGAACGCATATTTCCGAAATAATGTAAACGACGACCATCAAATTTCATTCATTGTGACTCGGATGATACATTTTTGCACCGGTACACTTCATGTCATGTGACGTCCGCCATAATGCGGTACAGCGTCCAAATTCGAATAACTCATCATTTCGACAGCAAAAACCTTAAATTATTCGATGTTATAATTTGATTTTCTTTTACCTACGCGGCCTATATTTCTTATATGCGTCTTGCTCGGATGATGAAAAATTTGACGGTTCATCTTGCCCACTCTCAGTGGGAACGGTTAATCGTTATTCTAATTCGATTTAATAACCGAATTTAATTTCGTAGGTACTGTCTTAACGCGAATTTCATGTCTCGCCGTACGCACCAGCGTAAGCATCTCGTATTACAGCGCGCGTGGGCGCCGCGAAACGGTACCTTTCGTACACTACGGCGCTTTCTTGTGCTCGCGAAACGGAAAAGTAGTCAAACGTCATTAAGTCAAAGGGTTTTCCGAAGATGATACGACGAAATATACCGTCTGTAATGCGAATCTCTAATTACACGCGAGTCTCAAACGTGTGGAATATTAAGTTCAGCCCCGTTTTGTCGATTTCAAACGTGAAATATTCAACGAAAACCGAAATTACGTTGTTCACCAATTCCTCCTATGAAAATTCTACGCATTACTTCGCCACTTCCGTTCAAATGTCTCATTTGCAGGTGAAAAGCTGCTGCCAGATTCATACAAACATTTCCTCCACCTTTTCGAGACGGAGCGATGAAACGCGCTTTTCGTCATTTTGATTCCATACTTCATTTTCTACACCCTCGTGAAACCCTCCGATATGGTTAAAAATTTTCGGCTCCCTTCCGCTAGCCTGCATGCCATCGGTTTGTGAGATTGTATCTTTCCTTTCGAAAGTTATTACTTTCACTCGTGAACGAGGGAAAACGGGTCAGTCTCGAGACGCTAAAGCACGTGACAGTAGAAATATTTTGACCTATATGCAAAATAAAGAACATATTTTTGGGAAAACTTCAGGATTGATCTGATTCTCGCAAATGTCGAAGGGCTCTAAAATATAGGTGACTGTCTAGATAGAACAGTTCAGTGTTTCACAGTTACGGGTCGGGTCATGACGTGGTACTAGCTAAATCAAATATTTGCGTCAAAGTGTCTTTTTCGGGCGATGAGTTTAAAGTCGGAGACAAAAAAGATTCACTCATAAATTTATATTACAGGAAAGTTATATAGGTAGGTGTTATCCCCGTCAGAAATGTAATAGAAGTAGGCGGAATGGTATTTTACTCGCGTTTCAGAAATTTGAAGCCATTAAAAAGGGAAAAACAGCGGAGGGAAGATTTTCAAGACAGAAATTTATACAAAATGTTGAAGAAATTTCCATCAAGAAGCTGGGGAAAGAACTTAAATTTTTCAAGAATATTCAATTGTATCTTGACCTACGTAGAAATTCAACGTGTAGAGGAAGGTGTTCCAGTCTATAAGTAAGCAGCTCAATATCTGCTGACTTAGTTCCCTTCAAGAAGCTTATTTTATGAGAGATTTTCTAGTCTGCATTGAGTGTTTGGTCAACATTTTTACAAGTCCCTCCCCCTTCACGAGTGCTTAAAAGTAGAGCAGAGCCCGCGTCCCACTAGTGAGCACAACACACACCCTCCGATACACAGTTCAAGGAGAGGGATTTTCTGGATTCTCTGATGAGGCTTGGAGTCCACACCCCACTTGCAATCCTAATACATCTCCTGCCACCATATATACACGACTTAATAGTCTGCATTTTTCGAAGTCTTCCTTATAATATACATCACTCGAAGATCGAAGCTTCTTCAAGTTCCTGAAGTGGATCACCAAAATTAGCTAGAAGGACGGCAGACATTCCCCCTTTCCCTAAAAATCCTGAGGCAGAAGCTAAGGCGTCTCTCCCAGAGACAATATGGTAGCTGCATCTTGGAAGTTAATCAGCTGACGAGCTGGCCCGCTTTAAGCTCGTCTCTTCTTCTCTCAGTATTGCGTAGCATACTTTGTGTTATGCTACACTGGCAAACTCGGTCGCTCCGCTCGTTCGCCCAAGCCAGTCTAGGCAAATCGATGATATTCGGGAACAACAGGACATATGAATTTTTATCGATCATATCAAATGAACTTTCGACGAGCGGTCTTGATGACGTAATTGTCCATTATTTCTTAGCTTAGTATAAGCTTAGTACTCTGTATGTTGAGCCCAGTAGCTAATGAGCTCACTAACACTGCTTGATCGCCTCCTCGTCCTCTCCACCCATAGAACAATAGCTTGGTGTAGGGATCCCGTCTCCTAACCTCTATCAGTATTTCTTAGCTTACGTCAAGATAGAACTTTTTCAAGCGGCCTTAATCAGGTTAAGGTCATTGATGACGTCATAGTGACAAGATCATGAGAAAAATAAATTCAAACTGGTATAGTATACTTAATAGGGGATTCACACATCCCATCGCCTCTATATTCACAGTTTCTCTCAAACCAAGGTCACTGATAACGTCATATTACGCTCTCAGTGAAATTTTTCCGAGTATCTTAATCAAGAAGATCAATATTGACGTTTGATGTGTCTCTCCAATTGATGACGTCACTGATGAGACGCTGATAGTAACAACGATTTTTCCAAGGGTAGTCCCAGCCTTATAAGCATAAAAATGATTAATCTAATCAGGTTCCCTATTATAATTAGTTTTTCCTTTCCGTACCGCCTCACCGTCAAAATTTTGGAAATTCCATTTTTGATGCACATGAATTCTGAATTTTAGGTCCCGAGAGAGTCTGGTTTCAATTGTTTCCGCCCCTGTATCAGATTGAGCCGAAGTCTCGAACTATTCTTGCCACAGTTCAGCATCAAGTTTTTTCCTGTAGGCTCCCCTTGAGTCTTTTTCTATGGACAACTCTGACTTCTTGTGACAGCATCATTGAAAATTTTTTCTGATTTTTTTCCTACGGAACACTTGTTTTCCCATCTTCTTATCAACAAAAATTTGCAGCTTTCCTTCTTTTCTGCTACTTAGTGATCAGTTTCATAAACTACGTTAAACGTTAACCAATAACATAAAAAGAAAATTAAAATCTCATTCCAAGAGTTGGCCAGAGCGCAGTGATATCAAAGCGTTGCTCTGAAATCGTACCCTTGACTTTCAGTACAGGAATTGAACTTATTTACTCGAGTTCTTAACCCCATAAAACGACACGCTTAGAAAATTTCGACAAGAAAAATAATTTATTTTCAAATTAAAATTGGAAAATTGAAACATGAAAAAAAAATAAAATAAGTAAAAGATGGAACATAAGTTTAAATTCATCGAGTATTAAAACATACAGCGCGATTACGAAACTATAACTAAAACGTAATTTTAATTAGAACGGTGACGATGCGGTGGGACGTAAAATAAATAGAAATCAATAAAATGCACATTACATTTTCTCGTAGGTTTCGGTGAAACCACATGATTTACAAGCGTGACTATAAGTATCATCATCGGAATTGTAGGACTCTTCACCAAACTCGTGAGAATGAGCTTCTGTTAAGGCTCTCGTATACATACTGCTTCGTATTTGCATTCTCAAATCTAAAATGATTTCGACAATTTAATCAAACGAAACGAATCGGTTCAAAAGTCAGTAGATCGACAGCTCGCGACTTACTCTTCATTTTTTTTTGATACGCTTTTTGTTTCGACATTACTCGCTTCTCTTCTCTACGGTCTAATTCTTCGAGTAATTTTTCTTCCGAACCCCATATTTCTAAAGCTCGTTTCTCAACCTGTGAATAATAGAGCAATAATACATTACCTGAACTATTGAAAACATGGCTTAATTAAGAAAAAATATTTTCTCCACATTGAATATTTCAAATTACAACATAATTATCTGCCATCTGATTTTCGTGGACTTAAAATATTAAACACTACTCAAGAGTTTAAAGAGGAACCAAATTCTGGCAGTGTAAAAAATTTTTTCGACATGATGAGAATTATTTGAATTAATAATCATGATAATCAATACTAAACTAGACCAAGTTTCATAAAAAATAACGTCAACTTTTTTCATTCCGAGACGAAATTTGGAATAGTTATTAGAAAGGAGCAAATGTTTCGTTATTCATATCCACGAATACTTAATTTCATAAGGGTGGCTTCTAATGCGAGATAATGTTTAACGTGGTAACATGAATGTTCAGAACATTGATAACTGTTTCAAAATATTTACGAGTCAAGTTTTTGGGAAAAAATTTTATGTCTAAGCTCTCGTAAAATGTTTTGCTATCTCGTCTTCCTCGAATTTCAACGACTTCGAGTAGCTTATTGATTTCTTTTTTACAATTTTGTAAGATTATACAATCTAACTCTCTTTTTTTTAATTCGCTATACATTTTCTGAAAAAGAATACAGATTTTGATGATAATTCTGACTGGTAGGTAGATTATCCAGATCTCATCAGAGAAAATTGCTCAACGATGTTAAAAAGACGCATTTACAAAATAACGAATGGAAGGGGGAAATTTTTATGGCAGGGTAACAATTCAAAGTCGACTCAAAAATATGTACTCACTACTAAACAAAACTCGAACAAGAGACATTACCTGAATTAACAGATACAGTTTCATATCGCTCCATTTAGAATTATGAGGATTTTTACCCAAGATAAATTTGAGCGGCTCACCCCGCTGTTCCAAATCAACGTCGGTCAGCACGTAGTTCTTTTTAGCTTCAGTTTTGGTGATCAGGGAGTGTTTTTCTTTAGGGTCTCTGAAAGCAGAACCGGAAGTAATAACATTGAGTTCCGAAGGAAGATGTACGTTCATTAAATAGAGTAGATGCATACTTCAAGTTAGATATTTTAAGAATTAATTTCAATTCGTACCAATGTTGATTATTTAAAAGTATGAGAACTCTTTATAAAAGATTAATAAAGCATGTCGTACCTACAATTATCGCATACTGGGTACTCAAATTTTTCTAACAAATACGATCCACTAAAATTCTTCTGACATTCCAAACATTCAGGTTGATCTGGTGGTAAGATAGGTGGAGTTGGTTCAACGATTCGCAGCTGTAAAATGAGAATATAGTTTTATTCTCTTTACAGTGTTTGATGCAGCTTACCATAATTTGTAATACAAAAAGTTTACTCATGAAAGAGCAGCTTACTTTTTTTGTTTTTTCCTTTTCAACTTCTTCTTCTTCTAACAAGAAACCACCGCCAGTGTCGATCAACTTATTACTGAATGAGGTTTTTTTAAATTCTACAACTTGAGGTGCTCTGTAAACGAGATCAGTTCGATTCATTGTGAATCTGAATGGGTGAATAATACGACTTATGTGTGTGGAAATGGACTAACTTGATTGGCATTGATTGAAGCTGTCGTTTTTTCCTCAGTGAGAGAGCTTTCATTCGGTTTTCTTCAATTCGAGCCCTCTGTTCATCAGATAATTCAAATTTATCTTCAGTATTTTTTGCTGGTTCAGGCTTAGCCATGCTGAAATAATCAAACTCGACGATGGCTCAATAACTTGTAATACTAAAATTTGTACAGTGTTGAGTGCTGAGCGTTTTACACAGTATTAATTTCCTCTTGATGACAGCAGAGTAAGTTTAACGAGAGCGCGAAATGAATTCTGGACGCAAAGAATGCAAGTCGCTCGATCATAAGCTTGTGATAAGGAAGTTGATACCACTGCAGCTCAAAGCCTTTAAGCTGTTGGCTGATTGATGAACATGACTAATAACTTCAATTAGAAAAAACATCAGAAAAGGTACGAAGCAGCATCACGCTTCGGCTCACATTGCATATTTTCTGCTGATTTATTTCCAGCCCAAAAGTGACCTTTATACGTCATCATTCGATTTTTCGAGACTCATGGAAAATCGATATCATGGCACACCCGTCCTTCCCTTATCAGCTGCATCCTCTGATCCGTAAACAAGAACTTCGAAGATGTATTCTGGATGTAAATATTTTAAGATGCATTCAATTTTCCTGTTATCGTTACTGCATTTCAATGAACTTCATTTCATCGCATTGGAACAACATCGAATCTGATTTCGTTTCGTTTTCAGCAGCAGATTGACTCAACTTCGTGGTTGGGCTACAAAATGATGGCTAAAGATACGAGTTGATCGCTTTATGGTTCATCTAGGTTGAACTGAGCAGATCTGACGATGTCTGTCAGTGAAACCGAAAAGGATGAATTAGCCACTTTAACGCACGAAGCTGAATCGTTGAAACAACGCTTAGAAGAAGAAAGACAGAAGCTCAATGATGTTACTCGTTCGTATTGAACTTCACTTATGTAATTTAGAATGTTGTAAATATTCAATCTTATGGGAATTTTTTTCCGCAGTTGCCTCGTTAGCGGACCGTCTAGACTTCATTAATTTTCTCAATATCAAAACGAGAAGACATCTAAAGGGTCATCAATCTAAAGTATTATGTTGCGATTGGTGCTCCGATAAGAGACGTCTCGTTTCCTCCGCTCAGGTAATCTATAAACTTACTGGTCTATCTCCAAAACCCATTCAGTTTACCATTCTTGTTCGTCTTTAGGATGGAAAAATTTTAGTTTGGGATGCATTTACAAATACCAAAGAGTTCACTTTATCTAGTCAATCCACATGGGTAATGGCGTGTGCTTACGCTCCTTCAACGACTATGGTTGCTTGTGGGTTAGTAAATTGTCAGAGGCAAGAGTTAGATCTTTTTGTTTTCGAATTATATTTGTTAATATCGATTTATGGTATTGCAGAGGAATGGATAATAAAATAACCGTGTATCCATTGAATCACGACGACGAGTCCGCGAGGAAGAAGGCCGTCGGAACCCACACAAATTTTGTTACCTGTTGTTTGTTTCCAAATTCTGACCAACAAGTTAGTGTCCGCGTCTTCAAACTTTTTGCATGTCATCTTTTTTTTCTTCTTTGATTCTTATCGTTGACTAGGTCACATCGTGTTGCTGGTAAAAGTTGAGGAATGGGTCTTCATTTTACATGAAACTCGAGTGCAAATACAAATCAGCATTATTTTGATAAAGAGCTCTCTTTGTGCGAATTTATTTTTGAATTTTTTCCTACACCAGCTTCCTCAAGTGACTGAAGAAATGATTTTGAAACGATTCTTAGGGATATGGAATGAAAGTTTTATTTTTTCATCAAGTTTTATGTTTAATATACCTTCGTTTTCGTCGTCTACCTAATATAAAGCTTGCTCGTTTTCGATACCTTTTGAAAAAAAAAATCCCTTACTAATGAGACATATGGTAGTTCTTTCTCGGTTGAAACTTAGATTTTTCGCTCTTTAAAGTGCAGACCCGGTCCAAGTTATGTGACGCAAGATACTAAAGAACTCTTCAGGACTTATACTATAGGCAGGACAGGAATATATATTTATTTTTTTTCGCTGATCTTCAATTTTTGTGTCCCAAAGATGTTTGTGCCCATTGGGGAAGAATTGAGAAACGTCCTGGTGGAAATTTCTCTCGCGTGATTCTGTAAATTTTTATTGCTGTGGAAAATCTTTATTGAATTTTTGCGTGACGAACACATATGATTCCAGATATTAACTGGTAGTGGAGATACCACTTGTGCATTGTGGGATGTTGAATCAGGTCAATTGTTGCAGTCATTTCACGGACATACTGATGACGTGATGGCAGTTGACTTAGCTCCTTCAGAAACGGGAAATACGTTTGTTTCGGGGGTAAGTTTATCACGCCAATATCTCGAAATTGTTCCTGAAGTCGCTTTGAACGATTTAGTTTTATTTCAATCTTCTTGAATTCTTACCGTTCCACAATTATTAGTTTGGAGATCCCCTGACACCTTACAGTTGTAGCGTACGAAATTGACCATAAATTTATATAATTGTTGCAGAGTGCTGATAAAACAGTTCTGGTTTGGGATATGAGAACCGGACAATATGTTCAGTCATTCGAAGGTCACTTATCTGATATAAACAGTGTCAGATTTCATCCAAGTGGCGATGCAGTTGCCACTGGATCAGATGATGCCACCGTAAGTTGATACACGTCTTTGTACGAACCGTCACGTCATAGGTTTGAAATAATTATACGAATTTTTTTTGTAGTGTCGATTATTTGACTTGCGGGCGGATAAAGAAGTGGCATCTTATTCAAAAGAAAGTATTATTTTTGGTGCAAATTCAGTTGATTTTTCACTTAGTGGTAAGTTTAACGAACTTCTTCCCATATTATGTTGTTTTCTTATCAAATTTTTATTTATTCGTCTAATTCATTGTTTCTTCCAGGTCGATTATTATTCGCTGGTTACAGCGATTATACAATAAATGTATGGGATACGTTGAAATGTGTTCGTGTTAGTTTATTATTCGGGCATGAAAATCGTGTTTCGATTCTAAAAGTATCTCCTGACGGAACAGCGTTCGTTTCAGGAAGCTGGGATAGTACGTTACGAGTAAGAGTAATTTTTAATATACTTCCGTTTCCTAAATTTGGTTTTGATTTTCTAATTTTCTTCTTTCTTCAACCTCAGGTGTGGGCGTAAATAATGAATAATGTATTGTGTGCTGAGTTTCCAATACTGTGTGTAAGCGACTTAATTTATTACTAAACGTTTTCAGTCGGAAAAAAAAACCATTACATTTTACGCGTTCTTGTTACGAAATTTTATTTTGTAGGAAAACAAAAAGATATTTACTCATCAAAGTTACATTCCTTGTCTTGTTTATATATTATTATTTTATATATTTGATATTTTTACGAATAACGTATAGTGCAATAGTGTTTACCTGTTTGCCGACGTAGGATAGTCGGCTTGATTATTGTTATTACTACTATTATTATGATTATTTATTATTATCGTTATTGTGAAACCGTCGATTGTTACATACTTCTCGTATAAGGGCAAGAGAAAATTTAATGTTGAAAAAAATAAGAAGTGAGAAAAAGAGTGAACAAAATTTGAATTTTATTAAGTTTTCAATCTGAGTCTAAGAATAATTAAACGAGGGAAAATTAATATCTTCAATTCTAGGTGAGAGTAGTTTGTCTTGATTAGTCCGGGAAACTTTTCTTTATATGTATATTAAAACGGGAGATATTTTCATCCATTTATAATATTATTTTACGGTGAGTACGACTGGAACAATACGTAAAAGAATGAGGATGTTTCCGTCCACCTTCATAATTACGTTCCTTAACGACGGTGTCACGAAAAAATCTAGTCATTTATCTTACGAATCGCAGCATCTCAAAAGACACTTTCAATTTTTGTATCGATGTTATTACCGAATTCAGTTGTAGTCTATAACCTGTATCGATAGTGAGCTACGCACAATATTGGTCGTGTACAATATGATTGTTAAATAGTTTTTATTTTCTGTAAGAGTGCTCTCATTTTGGTTTATACTCACTCATATCAAGAAATAGTATAAAAACTACCTTTGAGATGACACTGTTGGTATTACATAAGTCGAATTAATGAATTGTTCACCTTCCAAATTATGAAAAATTCCTGATGTTAGGTTGTACAACGTACTGCCGGTAGGACGCGTTTTTTTTTATCGAGTCCTATCACTCTGTTGTTTCATTAGTAATAAATCAGTCTTTCTAGCAAGTTTTAGAATAATATTTTCCAGTATTCAAGGAAGAAAAATTTGACGCGATCAGACAAGTTTCGACGATTCGAAGTTATGTTAAAGGATCTTGTGTCCTTGTAGGACGTAGTTACATACAAACTAGGCCTATTATGAACAAATTTATTTGCAGTTTAATGATTGATATTCAATAAATTGTTGTCTTACGAGTACATTTTTGTTCATGGCGATCGTTGGACTGGAGATAGCTTTGTTCTATGATGAAAAATTGATGTATTTTATATCCATCCTCTAAACCATTTGTTTATTGCAGAAAACCCCTAACACGAACGTAAAATAGTTCTGTAGTTGGAGTTTTAATGGTAAACTATCTTATATCCCGAAAAAATGGGAAAAACATTATTTTCGATTTGCAGCCATCAAAATGGGTCTAAAATTGTTTTCTGGTGAGGACTTCATCAAATCTCTTTCTCTTCAAAATTTATTTGAACAAAAAAGCAGCGAAGTGCAATTTTCAATCTTGCCTCCTGAAGAACAAAAATGACGGCTTCCTTATTGAAGTTGAACGAGGAATGCAGAAAACCTGTTTCATGAGTCAAATTGATTTTGGTATTGAGAATTCAAGGAAGCCTAGGCGTAGTGTAAATATTGTAAATATTAATGAGAGTACAAACGTCCGTCTTTTTGATTGTATGCTCCAAGTTAAGAAACCTTGCCAGAGTCCGTGAATCACTAAAGCGATTTTCTATACCCGTAATAATGTATCGAAACTGACTAGCGCAGATTTTCGACTTCACGATAGGAATACACGTATTTATCTTTTACACTAGTATAAAGACCTAGTATAAGCTTAGTATAAAATTAGTATACTGCATGGAGTGGAAGAAGAGGGGGGGGGGGGGGAACCTAACCTAACCTGAACGGTTGAACACCTGAGCTGAACCGAGACCAATAGTGTTGGGTATGCTCCGGTTTTTAGGTTAAACCGGTTATTTTATTATTTTGTTGATAAAAATAACCAACAAGTATTTTTGTAAACACCGGTCAAGCTCCGAGCTTTGCCGGCCGCGGACGCTTTTCTCGACCCCCCCCCCCCCCTGATAAAATAGGTTCCCCGTTAAAAATTGTAACAAAATTTGGCTTATTTTGACTTTCGGCTTCCAAAGGTTTAAATAGAACTGTTTTTCAGCTTCTCTCTCATCAGTAAAAATTTAGCTGAATTCGGCTTTTGGCTTTCAGCTGGCTGTAATACTTTACTTATACTCTGTTCACGTTAAGATAGGATAGAAGTTCATACCTCGAGAACGGAACGGTAGATTAAAATTACCTTCAGTGTTCGGTTCTCGAGGTATGAACTTCTATCCTTTCTTAATGTGAACAGAGTATACATAGTTTGATATTTTCCTCGATGTACGAGCCATCGAATCAGGGTACAGAGTTTTTACATAGGCATGTAACAGAAGACAACAATCAAATATATGATAACAACCAACGAATTTAATTTAAAAACACTAAACACAAAATAAAAATAAATGAATGTCGTCAAAGGTGAATTTTTTTTTCTTAATAGTCTCTACTCTCATAGTTTATTTCTGTTTATTAGACTTTTTGAAAAAAAATTTTTGATTGCGATTATTTTTAAGAAAATTTAACCTTTTTCGACATTTACTTATTTTTATTTTGTGTTTAGTGTTTTTAACTTAAATTCGTCGGTTGTTATCGTTAGATTGTTGTCTTCTGTTACGTGCCTATGTAAAAACTGTGTTCCCTAGAAGCCTTATACTAGGCCTATGACATGCTATATAGGGAATGAGGCGAGCAAGTTAGCCCTTAAGCATTCTACTATTACGTCATATAGTGTCAATCAAGTATGCTATATCTGATACTAGGCATATGCTAGACTAAGAAATAAACCGTCGGTTTGGTAACTCGTAAGCTAGTTAGCCTAATATATAGTATTAGCCGCCAGGCCGAAGGCGCGGCGCAAGCGGCTAGTATATAAGGCTTTTCCAGCGTTCCATATTGCATAATTGTTTGCCTGATTCTTATCAATACGGTGGGCTCCCTAACATTGATCTTATGGCAGGTTGACACCGGAATGAAAATGATTAGACAAATTTCCTCTGACGTCATACAGATGACAAGAATACCCGTTCCGGTGTTTATGATCTGACAAGAGTACCCGTTCTGATATTTTTGATTTGGTTGCTCGCATAAGAATACATGGTGGGGAGCAAAGATCTAGGTATAAATATACAAAAACTACACGGTGAACTTGACATTAAAATTAGTATTTTCAATTTAGATGGTTCCTAGAACGTGTTCATGTACTTTTGGTTATTAAGAAATGGCTTATTTCCAAATAGTAACACTTCAATCTTTGCTCCCTATGTTATTCTTAAGGGAGTCAAAAGTCTCCTAAGCCACCGTGGCAACACTGATTCCTAACTATGACGTAGGCAGGAAATCGGTCTATGTTAGAAATCCCACCGTATTGATAAGAATGAGGCGAATAAGTATGCAATATGGAACGCTGGAAAAGCCTTATAGTATAACACGCTAATTCCAGCTCTTGAGCCGGTTATCCTAACATACGGTATACTAGGTTTTAATTTACAATAGGGATTAGGAAAGAATTCGAGTTTTGAGCCAACATATACGGCAATACCCCTCTAATATGGGGTTACTATTCTAATATTTCAACCCTTTGATGATGACGTCCTAATAAGGTAGGTGTTTAATACAAAAATCAACTCATCAAAGCATGAAACATGATCTTTATTTATTATTCAGTTGATGAGTTTTTTAAGCAATCTCACTTGATTATTAAAATTCGCAGCGCACGCGAAGTCTCTACTCATTGGCTGAGTTATTTTATGGTAGGTAGTATTTTTAGGATCGATTATTTGGTCAAAATATTTCCAAGTCCTCTTTCTAAAGCATAAAGCTCGATAATCGAAATTTTGCAAACCCCCAAGTAAAAAGAAATTAATAAACAACTTTGATCGAACACGCATTTGTAGTCAATTTCTCTCATCGCGAGCACACAAAAGAGGACGAGCAGTCCCTGCATCGTCTAAAATAATTACATTTTCGGCACGTGTGCTCGCCATTCTTCTAAAATTCAATGTTAAATTTCCCATGACACCTCATACAAATCTTGACGTTTATTCTCGCAAAAAGCTCAAGTTTATATGGGAAGATTTCCACTTCTTTAGACCAATTTGCTCATATGGAAGCTTAATGGAGTCATTGTAGAGTTCTTTTCATAATCAGCGTTAAATTTTACGACAGAATCAATAATAATTTTGGAACTTGAAACATTTTTTTGGTTTCATCTACTAAATCTTAGTTTCATGCGGTCATTCCGTTTTTTTTCTCGGACTCGGCGCAAAATTTTGTTGAAAAATCGAGGAACATTTGGAAGATTATCTATGCGTTGTATTTTATCTTGATAACATTTTTTCTCTCAACGCACCCATTTTGGAGCTTCGCAGTTCTATTTCGACAACTCTTTCAAACTCGGCACTAGATTTTTCTGAAGAATCGAATAGAATTCGAATTTGGAAGTTTATGCGAATTTCCATCCAAGGTGAATTTCAACTCTGTTTGTGCCTATTAATTTATTTTAGTGCTTCGCAGAACTTTATAACCATTATTCGGACTCAAAGCTGAAGTTCACAGGAAAATTAAACAAAATTTGAAACTTCAGGTGTTTTTCTATCATATGGAAATTTGGAGACTTTTTGGGCCCATTAAGGCATTTTGGTACTTCGCAGAATTTTGTGACCATTTTTTTCGTTTTTTCCGTCGAATTTTTTTCGAGAAATAATTCTTCAAATGATCAAAATTCAGTTCAATCCTATAAAATTAATTATTTATGAACTTCATTTTCATTTAGGAACCTTGACAAATTGGTCCTCAAAGATGAAATTGAGAATAGCAGAGATAGCTAAATAGTAGTTTTTTTTCTCTTTTAAAATGAAACTAATTTTTTTCTTCATAGGCTTTACTCATAACGAGTCTTGAGAAAATTCAGTCGATAAAAGATTCTGGTACCCATATGTATCTTTTACATATTCGGATAAAGATTACACTATAACATAATAACACTATCAAACAGCGTAAAACAATCATATAATACAAATAACAGGCATCAATATTTTTCCACAAATGAAAAATTAAATGACACAACTTAGAAAACAACGATACGGGATACATAAATGCTTTTTCGGCGATATCATAAAATCCACCGTTGAATTTTTACATCGAACTCGATCAACAAGAAGATTGATACATACAAATATTCGATTCCATAGGTATTTTAGAAAATATTGTCAGAATTATAGTCTTTCGTTTGAGTTATTACGTAAACTGCACTCACATTAGCGGACAGGTTTCGTTTCCAGCGCTAGGTTTGACAACCTCGTTCATGGCAGCGATGATATCAATCGAAGCTAGTACAGTACCGAGTACCCCAGCTAGGATACCCAGGATCACTATTACTATGTCTCGAATCAAAATATAATTAAATTTACCAAATTTATCAGGATATAATAGGCAAATTTCAATGAGAGCGGGAAAAGCAATGCCCAGCATTGATAAACATAGAGCTCCGATCAATGAGATAAATAAATTTAGATATGGAATGGCTATCGCTAGCAAACCTGTAAAATAATGCATCAATTTCGTTAAAATAGATAATTTTCTCGGTGATTAACATTACCACAAATTCGTACTCACAACAAATAATAACGCATACAACCCTCAAAGCGTACTCAAAAACTAACGTTTTCTGCCACTTTGATAGATGGTCTTTCACATAGTACGTCCATAAAATGTCAATTGGCACGTAACATTGTAACGCGTAGGTTATATAAATAGCGAATGCGAATACAAGTTTGACAATCATTGGAATGCTAAAATAACCATCGTAAGACATAGTAATTAGTACACCGGGATACGAGATATACTTTTAATGCAACATCAACAAAATTGTACCAGTCAATAACTTACGTGCCCTTTTGGGGAATGTTTAATACGACGCTTCCTTTAACTAGATCACCGTACTTGACGTATCCGACAAAACCCATGA
The DNA here is from genome assembly GCA_035079385.1 of Aspidiotus rigidus. Lineage (NCBI taxonomy): Eukaryota > Metazoa > Arthropoda > Insecta > Hemiptera > Diaspididae > Aspidiotus > Aspidiotus rigidus. The sequence goes on along the minus strand of JAVHKY010000015.1, from coordinate 537,169 downwards.
TCATATACAGGACGGATACGAACAGCATACCTTGACTGAAAACACCTTTGGCGCCACCAAAGTCTTTTGGTGTTTTCATATTATTTTCCAAAGCTAAAAACTGAATTATTTACACGCTCGTAATTTGTCTAGAATATTGTAAGAAATTAATTTGGCACTAATATTCGAACTTACTACTCCAACAGCTTCTAACGCGAACAATGTTGTACCAATAAACAACGTATATTTCCTAGGAGGGCCAATGAGCTTTTCGCTTGTGATGGAAGGAAATTGAGAGAATATAAAGTATAAGATGGTGCCAATGCCTACGAACATGGCCACATTAGCGATCTGACTGAAGGGTGCGAGTAATTTCAGATTACGTATTAAAGTAATGGCGACTAGTAATGGCAGTAAGAACACCATGTAAAGTTGTTTGCTCAAACAAAGTATCTCCGATGATCCCAACACCTGCAAAACACAGATAGAATGACAGATAGAATGAATTCGAATGATAAGTTAGGTATCAATTTGAATAAATTTAAAATGGCTGTCTGGTAGCGATCCTCTTGACAATCATTTTTGATACACAGCGTGAATAGTGAACCATGAGAAAGTAAGTATATATTGCTTTTTGAGCATAATATTCAAAGCATCAAAGGCATCCCTTATCGAGAAAATTTACCGAAATTGATTTCTGGATATGGGGATCAGATCCTGTCGTGACGTACAACTTTTGATGATTTACGATGATAGTAAAATGAATTTCAATTCCGAGCATGTGAAATTAAAAGTATCCTCGCTCAAAAAATACCAAAAACTTATTCCTTTTTTGAGCTAGGGGCTACACTCGAGTTGAGGAGGAGATTCGATGGAAAATAATGGAATCATTACCTTGCAATCTTGCATATTCTATTGTTCATCATAGCACAATTCCTTAGAGAATAGCATTCTTCCCCCAAATGAATCAAAGCTCCGATTTTCCAGGTTGAGTAGTATGTCATTCAAGTAGTACAAGTGAGTTGGTTAACATTATCACGATTCACGACACGACCACTCGCACTCATCGTTCAAAAGATCTTGTTTGCCTGATCGTGATTTGGAAACTTAACATGATTGACTTCGCTTCACACTCACGGAGAAACGCGTTCTGCCGTACGAAATAGAATCGACGTATCTGCACATCACTGCCATACAAAGTTGAATGACGTATATCGTATATGCAAATAATGAATACGAGAAAAAGAGGCTATATCAGGGATACACATAACCTCTTTTCCTCGTATTCATTCTGCATATACGTCAATTCAACTTTGTACGGCAGATCAATGATGAGCAAAAGTGGTATTTGTGGTAGGGTTGAAGAACCTCTTCTCTGCAGACCGTGGATATGTGACCTGCGATGAGAAAAGGAAGCTCATTGCCCATTGGCGCAAGAACACCATTTCCCTCTGATTGTATATTTAATCAGAGAGAAATGGTGTTCCTGTCAGTGGACAATGAGCATCCTTTTCTCATCGCAGGTCACATAATGCAGATACGTACATTCTACTTTGTACGGCAGCGTTGCTGTTGCGCTGTTTCAAACCTCTGCTGCGCATCCGCCAAGTTGTTTACACTTATTACAAGGGAAAGAAAATCCCGGGAACCGCTTATGACCTTAGATGACTCATCAAAAATCAAAACTCACAGACGGAGACGGTTTCTGCAAATTATGTAAGTTCCTCACTTCAAAGGGTGGTCTCTCAGTAAGTATTAACTACATTTTAAAATGTTCAAGGAAAGTAGATTGCGTAATTTTATTGAAATTTTACCACAATACTTTCAAGACAATGAGCGATTCTGGGTTGATTTCAAGTGCCGATGATACCAACACTTGTCCATAAAATATTGTCAAGGCGACTGGGTGCGACAACATGGAACTAATGCCTCAGAATCCAACGGAATGCAAAGCAATTAAAACCATATCTCATTTCAGGACATGGGTTGCAGTGAATAGCGTAAGTATGTGCGTTGTGATTCAAATATTCAATCGGGGAACTACTTTGTACCTACTGGTATGCATATAATAATTAAAATTTGATAAGCTTGAACCGTGGTTTTCAGAGATTAAAAAGAAAGGATATCACCAAAAGAAATTGGATATTTTCACGTCTTAAGAACGAACAATATTTTTAGAAACAACTAAAGATGAGTGTTGGCTTTCTCTAGAAGTGAGTGCAATAATTTACAGTCTTCATATCTTTGATTGTAATTCTTGCTCCCCTTCATAATTCTACTTTGATTAATGCGACAGTAATTTCAACAGACCGCGACAATCATTGGAATGAAAGGAACCTGCAGAGTACGGTATAACTAAGTTGAAAGTTGACGACATCAAAATTCATGAAAACATGTTGTGAATCTAATGATAACAAAGACAAAACAAGATCGTTTGTTTGCTTGGTAAGAATAATATCACCTTTCATCAGTTAAATACCAGAACAAGATGATTAAATTTCCAAAGAAATTCGGTACAACAAATTGGAGAATTTATAATTTTGAATTAGGTCAAGATACTCGATCAAAATTTGAAGCGAATTTTTCAAATTGTGATACCTACATGTGGCAAACAACAGCTAGATCAGGTAGTAGATATGAAACGGTTAATTGGAAACAAATCCGATACCCACTATGACTCAACTTTATGTCGATGATAGCGTCTAGAGCGTTAGGTAACATCATCTTTATCAACTCTTGACAATTATTTCAAAAGAGTATCAATTGTTATTGTCGATTAATACAACAATCAAAATCATAATACGCGTCGTAATTTCAAATATGATCATAATTCAAACGGAGTGTTTCTCATCCCCTATCTTCGATGATAGTTAAATATTCAAGTTTTGTACCGTGATGATGCTGAATGATCTTAACCCCTTCAAGTATCAATTTAACTGTTTCTGATGCAATCATCGCGTGTTTTTTTTTTAGTAAATCTAAATTGATTCATCACTTTTGATGAATGAACATAATTCACACGAAATTCTCGGAGTGTAAGTAACGTTTTCAGATTTGTCATTAAAGTGTTCTTGTATAACTTTCTTATAGCAGGCTGGTCATTTCCGTGGAAAACTGGAAATCGGGAAAAAAATCCGTAAATTTTTACTAAGACTATAGGTTAGTGTCCGAGAAATTTGAAAAGATTCACAAAAGTCGAGCAAATTCTTATGAGCGATTTTATCGCAGCAACTAACGACCAAGGAAATTTAATAACCCGTTGAGAATTGAAAGATGAATCGGAAAAATCATGGAAAAGACTGAGGAGAATCAAGGAAACATTTTGGGGTATTTTCAACGTGGCTCCACATTTTTGTAGATGGATTGTCAATGAGTCACTGAGGCAAAACGAGAAAAGTAAATTGATAAGGTGTGGATTGGTAATTATTCTAAAAATCAAGGTATGTAAATGGAAAGAAAGTATGTGCGTAAAATTCCAAAGTAATGGTAGTCACGGAAGAAGAGATTGGGGTTAACTCCTCGAAATTTCTGTGGAAAAGAATTAATCTGAAGACTTGAAAATTTTAACATGCTGAAAAAATCTCGTTTCTCTATTCATGACTGTTTATCAACAGAAAACATCGATTCCCGACCAGTTCATACAAAATATATAACCAATATTCAAATTGAAGATTTACTTGTTGCAGAGTTTCCGCAATGAACACAGTGTACACGCAGCATATTCCTAATTGATACACTATGAGGAAACCGTCCACTAGAAGCCTAATGACAATTCGCAGGAAACAAATTATTTTTCATCAACCTGAACGATTAAATACACATTTCTGCCAAAAAGTACTTACGTCGATAAAGGAATGAGAAATCTTGTGACCGGAGGTCCTTGTCGCAAAGCGTACTTCATGGTGTCAGGGTAACTAATAATTGGTTTTCTTACTCGTTTACATATTTCATATTGACAACGAATCTAGAAATGAGAATCGTGTCATTGCTTAGGTATCGTCTTCATGAAAAATCAGCTCATTTAATTTAGTTGTACTTACAAGCATGAGAAAACAGTAGGTACATATGAAAGCTATTAGATAGGTGCCAATCGAGCCCAGAATCAAACCAGAATTCTTGAATGCATCGGGCATGGCCAAAATTCCGGTGCCAATACTGCCCTTGAGAATGTGAATTAGGGTATCTCGATTTCTGTAAAATATAAAGAAATAACCTTCTAATTTAAATTCAATTAGGAAAATGACAAAGCGAGATCAACGAATTTGCTTCACCAAAAAGGTGTACGTCCCGAGATGCTAAAGAAGGATCAAAAGGCTCGCCTCAAAAGTTCATTCCCTGAGAATTACCTTAAATTTTCTCTTATATAAGTCTAGTATTATCATCCCCAGAATTTTCTGCCACACATCGCTTAAGGTTCATCACCCTTTTCGACGTCAAAATCATCGAGACTTCACAGGTTTTCTTCAAGGATTTGTAAAATTCTTCATGTTCTACTCTCCAGTCTAGACTTTCATATTAGCTTCCTGATCGATTCTAGCTACCATAATTTCAAAACTCTCGACCTTAAACTACAGATTCATAATCCTCCCTTCCTGTTTAACTAAGATATTTTGTTTTCCCCTTTAAGGAGAACACTTTGGAATACGTACAGTATCAATGGATAGATGAATACTTACGAAGTCGGATGTTCAACATTTCGGTGCGCATGAGGATCATAAGGTTCGCTTGGTACTTCGTTCAGAGCCAATAGCTCCTCCTCGTATACCTCTTTCTTTTTGGTACTGCCATTCTTCGTTGAATCTGAACTGAAATTACGATTAACGATCAGTTAGTATGAGTACAAATCAGTCACTGCTCTTTGGGTCTTCTTGCAAAATTTGCCAACTCTAGTATCTCAGTGAGAGGGGGAGGGAGTTCCTCTCTATCCCGTAGCTCATAGCTACAATCTTCCGGTTTTTATAGAAAAGAGAAGATAGGGAGAAATTCCTTTACGTCACTAGAGAAACGGTCTATCACAATGATCATGTTAGTACGAAGAATTCGTCCTCCACAGTCGAGGCTACTGTGGGAGGAGGGTAAATTTCATTTCATTTTTCATTTATTTATTTATTTTATAGTGGTGCCATCAACAGTCCACAGGCCAATTACTGGTGAAACCACTTGTGATTACATAATTCTTAAATTCTTCCTAGCCTCATTCCTTCCTTCTTGTTTCGAATTATTGAAATGCTTACGGAGAGCAATTGTACTTTACATTTTGCGAATATCTTACTTTCGGTTTAGTTTATTTTACAACGAAATTTTTAAAGTGCGGCTAAGAATTCAAGAGTAATGTAGAATACTTTTTCAAACGGAATTTCGCACAAAATAGTCAAGGGGAGAGACCGATGCTGTCAAAATGTATTTCTTTTTTTTGGAAATGTGATATTTGTTTAATCTCACTTGTATTTTACTGCTCACTTAATTTCTCCCTGGCAACTATAGAAGTATTCATGCGAGATCTGATTGATAGAAATGCGTTTAGAACATGAAAATAGCCGACTAACGTTTTTTAATTCGTCATTTGATCAGATGGATACCGAGTAATTCGTTTCCTTGCGGGAATTTCTCAATGTGGATATCTATCCTATAGGAAGTATGTAGGTACATTCCGATAATTTGTGCAAGCTTGACCGAACTTCGTAATTTCAGTAAACGGTATTCAACGTCAACGTCGTCTCAAGTTACACCGGCTGTATCTATTACAAGATACGGATGATGAAATAGCCCGCCCTTCCATTGACGGACGAAATATATTTTTTCCTTTAATTTTCGTTGAACCACGCTTTGATTACCCACGCACACTGTAAGTCGTGACTGTGTAACAATACTTGGTCGCTTATTATTCTCGTACTTTGAAAATCCTAGTCACTAATCAACATAAATTACGGCTTTCTTTACGCACTCTATTATTGGCATTCGAATGCGGTGCGTTTATAACGAAGTAACAAGGCTACGCAATGATATTGAGAATCTTTGAACGTTTTCTACCCCAAGCCAAATTCGATTTAGACTCTTTCTAAATAATGCTGTATCTACTTACGTCATGTTCATGGTTGCAGGTTCGTCAATCGCCATTCGGATTTCCTTTCAAACGCCTCTGCAATCATAAAAACGATACATTTTTTATTACTTATTGATAAAGAAGACCGTCAGGGATTAAGAAATAGTGTTAAGAACCGCATAAATGAAAATACGAGATAGAAGGTAGTCGTGGACTTGATCAATCATTTTTATGGTTCCGGTGATAAATTTTATCGTTCCCAGCGAGGTTTTTAACAATTTAAATTCACCTCGTCCAATAAATACATAAAACGCTAAACTGAGCAGTCATGTATAATACAAATAGGAACGGACAATGTTAATAACATGATACTTAGGTCGAGAAAAAAAGGTTCGCAGGCGATTTTATACTCTTTTTTTTCAAGTTGATTTTTAGATTGAATTTTTTATAAATTTTGCAACGTATAGCGGGAATTTATTGGTGACTCTGAAATTCTACGATTTAACGTTTAGCCTTTTGACATTTTTGAAATTATGAAAACCAGTAAAATCGATATTTGAGAAATGTCAAGAGTCAAACACAGCATTAAAATGCCGATGCGTTCCGAGAGCTTTATTCCATGTAGAATATATGCCTTGAACTAACCGATGAAAAAAAAAGTCTAAAATTTACAAAGAATGCTTGAATCGAAAAATCGTATTAGATACATAACTTAATCGCCTTCTTCTGATTTCAGCTAGATTGTTGCAGTTTCAGTTGATCGATCAAAGAGCGGATTGAGTCGGTCGTTATGAAACAAACAAGTACGAGATCTTGAAATTCTATCGAACTTGGGATGGATTGAAACGTTTCTCAGCTCTACACTAGTTGGAGATCAACGGTTGTGGCTCGTGAAAATGGAAACAGAATTACATCGTCTAGAAAAGTTCAAACTTGGAGATTCCGTACGTGGACGAGTAAAACCTTAGAAAATATTGCATTTTAATAGTGATTCATCGTTTCGGTATGAGGTTCTCAAGTCTCTGAAGTAGGTCACCGAATGTTATCTAGTTTCTCTCCCTATATAAGTCACAGAGCGCTAAATTTCGTTAATGGGTTATACATTGTGCGTGCCTACGTGTAAAACTCGACGTATAGAACTTTCCTCAGTCCCACACCTTTACCAAACTTTCGTCCACAGGCGAACTGAAAAGAATTACTTGGGAAAAATATGTTCCATCTTTTCTCCAAGTAATTCAAAACTTTTTGGTGTAAGTTAGGGTTGAGAGGTGACCGAACGAGCTTCAGATTTCGTCGATCATGATATATCGACTGTTACAGTGATGTATCGATTTATACTTCAATATACAATAATATGACGCCCTACTACCCTCTTTCTTTGCCTAATATGCACGTATATAGCCTACGTACTAGATGGAGAAAGTTTGAGGTCCCTGATTAAGGTCAATCACGACGTCACATTCGTCTCGTGATTTCGTTACGCAAATTGTAGACTAACCCTCAGCCGTTCTACATATTCATGTCGAAAAATCGCAGCTCCTCTATTATGTTATTCAGGCAAATAGGAACTTGTTGATGTTTTCCGATTTCGATAGTTATCAAGATTGATTACCAGGGGTTGTCTAATTATTTTCGAGGAATTAGATACTACTGTTTATATAGCTCGAGAGTCCCACTACTGGCCAAAGGTCCGTCACGTCAGCCTCGTTTGATCTTCGGACGCTCGATAAGTTCCTCTTTCCCTCTTCTCGGTTACACAGCTAGTTAGTTTCAAAATTTTCTCTACGCTCCCCCTCATGTATACGTACTACGTATGTCGTTGGATATTTGTCTTTCAAGTCTCCTTCCTCTTATTTTGTTGCTCAAAAATGGGAAATCCTCTACACCCTTTCGTCACCCATATCTTTCTTAATCAATATACCGTAAAAGTCCAACACCCCTCTCTCTACAAATGAACTGGAGAGTCGAAATTCTGTAGTTTTTTTTTTTTGGGGGGGGGGGAAGAGAATACGGCGTCCTGCCGTTCACTTTCTGAATAAAAACTGACTTATCCCAATCCAATTAGGCACTGGAAAAAAATTTTCTCCTTTGTTTCTCTTTTTTCCCGCTTTTTTGGTATTGAAAGTGGGAACCTTTCGAGTTGTAAATGAGAGAAGAAGGAAAGGGCGGAAGATTGTAGAAATTTCACAATCATAAAAGGAGCAGTATTCGAAAAAACTTCTAATATCTAGCCATAGTATGGCAGGAGGTGGACTTGGAAAACATTTCGACCATTGAGTTTTGAATAATAGAAGGGGAACTAAAAAAATTCCAACTATCAATTGAGTCGGACCAGGAAGAGTCTCGGAACACCAAGCTACGTATGACGGGAAGATACGTGCCTGTGCCTCTTGTTTACTAGCAAGGTCACTATTTTTTCCAGGACTGTTTTCAACACAATATTTTCCCGTTTTTCACACCATTTTTTCCTCATTTTCGCTGACTTTTTCGCAGTATTCCGGGGCGAGAGGAAAAAATTTGCAATAATATTTGGAACGAAATTTCTCTCAGTGTAGTGTCATATAAATCTCTTCTGCTATCTTCTGAAAATTTCCCTGATTAGAGCCGGGATTCACAGATTGCCGGTTTTATGGCGACCCTGACTAGTAATCACTTGTCATTTCGAGAACTCTTCCCTCCGCCGCTCAAATTTTGTCTTTAGTGGACTCCAATTTCGAATTTAATTCTGTTGTACCAAGTTCGTCCTCGAACTTCGATGGGGAAACCGTCGGTTTTTGTGGATTGCTCAGTCCTCCTCCTGTTCTTCTACATGGCTCAGAAGTCGAAATTTGTGGGAGCCCCTCTTAGCTGAGCGATCGAAATTCGTTCAAGTCGCTCTCCCCTCCACGTATGTGTCACAAAAGTTGAGATTTTTCTAAATCTCACTCCTCTTACTTGTAGCCAGGGCTCAGAAGTCGAAGATTTGCCACATCACCCGTGCAGGATACTCGAAATTATTCGAGTCCCGTCCTAATTTACGTAGCTAGAGACTCAAACTCACTCCGACCCCCCCCCCTCCCTCTCTTCTCCTATATAATGAACTCAAAAATCGAAGTTTACGTAGGTCGCCCCAGGAACAGAATTTACCGATTCTCGCTCCTTATTCATACAGCTCGAAAGTTGAAATGTTTGGAAGCACCTCTTTCCCTTCCCCAGCTATGGTTTAAATTGTTTTGTCCCCTACTTGTATATAAAGCTCGAAAGGCGAAATTTTTTTAAGAGTCAGAACCCTCACTCCACATTGGGACCACGATTTTCCAGAGGGGAAACAGACGGTGGACGTTTTTCGCACATTATCTCCGACAGAGCAAGTTCAGGGGCAAATTCTCCACACCTTCTCTTTTTCTTCATTCAGCACATTAGAAATGTCTTTCAATAGAGTTGGAGGCTCTCAACATTACTAGAGGGGGCTCAGCTATCTTAACCCCTCCTGGGCTAGTGGAAAATTCACGCTGGACCATCTAAAATTACTCCCTCTAAAGATATTGAATTCATACGGTTTTAAGTTGTTCAGTATACTCTTGTAAGAACCCGAGTATCTATTGAATATCGTTAGCACAGAGCTCGAGTGGGACAGCAATTGTCTGTTTTGCACAAAATTCGACTATTTGATCCTGGGCTGCTATGCATTCCGTTGATTGTTAGGCAATGCGAAGGCTGTACCTCGGAGGTCACGTTATTGCCTTTCCACATCTCTGCGGGCATACGACCCCATACAGGTCCACGAATCATCACACGATCTAACATTTCGCAGCTCGAACTCTCACCCAGGTAGTTAAAACAGATATCCAGCGTATGTTCAGGCTCTCGGTCTTTTTTTGCTTTCATCAAACTATAACACCGTAAATTTACTACCCATGACGAATACAATCATAATTTTTATGGAGTATAAATAATCACGACTTCGCGAATACGCTTCGTGCGTTCGTAGAATTTTTCAGGAATCCTAAATTTAAAAAAATTCAGGCATCCTAAAATTCGTGATGATTCGACGCAAACTTTCTATACAATAAATTAATCTTAAATTATGGGTTCTCGATCTTGATCGCATAACCGTGATTGTGATAAGTGCAACTCGGTACAAATGGGTCAATAAGAAATATTTTGAACGATTAAACGATAACATCTAGACAGTATTTCACGTTGCAAGTCGTCTTGCGAACTCGTGCACAGTCTTATCAACTTCGAAAATGAAAGTCATTCACCGACAAACAATCTACGATACAATTTATAGGGGCGAAGTGTCATAATTAGAGCCTTTATAACCTTTGGTTAACGTCACGGTCCCAGTCTCCATGTAACAATCACAAGCGAGAGATGGAATTCCGTGTAGAATGCGTTTCAAACCGCAATAAACAGTTGACTAGATGCTTCCTCGATTTATTTTCCTATTTATTTGCATCATTAGCTTTGATTAATTGTAACAGTCTGACGACGTACAGACAGAGTGCACCATTACTCACATTCTTTCAACTTGGACGTCATAGAAAAAGACTGATGCGCTAATCAGCAGTCCCCCAAGATGCGTTAACTTGTGTACCTTTCAAACATACCGCGTGGACGTCGCCATCGAAGTGGTCTCAATAACTAGTTTTTATGCGAAATTCCCTTTCACTCATTCAGAAATCTCGATGATCGTATCGCGTAGGACAATATTTGACTAACACGAAAAATTTCGACGATTCCGATTGTGCAGAAGATGAGATCACGCTTGGTAGAGGTATTCGATGGACGATATGATAGCTAAATAAAAACCAGAAATTATTTCATAGTTTCATCGAGTTGCAGGCTATGCGTCATCAAAAGAGAAGACAATAATAAAAAAATTCAATCGTCAAGAGATGCGGTTTCTTTTTTCGAATCACTGTTAATCTGCGGGTAAACGACCTGTCATATACGTTCCTTCATCTCTTTATAACTCCGAATATTCCACATGGTACCAACGACTGACGCAGTGTAAATGAACAATACAGCACATCAGCTGTTTAGAACGTTTAAATTTTCGATTCCGATGACAATTACGAGAGTGAATGGAACCTAATTACGATCGATGCGTTGGTCGCGAATTGAAGAAAAAGAATTCCCGTTCCTCAAAAAGGCTGGGGGCTAATTGACGCTTCTCTGACAAATTTAATACTCGCTTAGTCATTAACTTTTTAACGGCGATAGAGTAGAATAAAATCGCAGTGATATGAAATGATATAGGACGAAAATATCCACAAGCCCGACAGAACCCGTGAACTTTCGCTCCCATGAAAAGTGCGTAGCGCCAAAGGTACCTAGTTTGATGAATGATTAACAAAGTGAAACACTTCACTTCACAGCTTCAGGGTGGTTCAAGGCTGTCCAGTGAAAATGGGGAGCCGACTCCTCAAGCCGCTTGTATTTTTTTGGAACATCGGCTGGACCTCTTCGGGTCTAGTTTCAAAACTGAGCTCTGGCTTCAAGCCCCCGGCTCTTTGGTAATTGTTTGTTCGACCGTGACCATTACGTCATGAGATGTGTGGGAGCCAGCTCTCAAAAGCGGCTCCAATCCCCATTTTCTCGGAGCTGGAAGCCACCGGCTTTCCAACACCTCTTACAGATGCTCCAACTGACTTTAATCAGATCGTTTTTGTTTGAATTCCAGCAAATTCCAATATCTATGTCTATAAGACTACCGAAGGAAGAAAAAAAAATGACATTTATGGCCAATTTCAAAGATTCAATCGGTCGGCATCAGGTGAGTAACCCGGCTCTAACCTCGGCTCTTTAAGACGGCTTTTCACTATCTCTATTCTCATTTTCCATGTACTCTGATCGCTTTTATTTGAATCTCAGCGGATCCTAGCATCTATCGAGGTTGCCAATGAAATAACCACAGAGGGAATGAAAAGGAAAATTCACGGCCAGCTCCGTACGATCCAGTCGCTTGCCATCAGGTGAGTAACCCAGCTCTAACAACCAGCTTCTCACCATCCGAGCGCATTTTCTCTCTAATCGACTCTACTTCAGGTTGCTTTTGTTTGGATTCTAACAGATTTCAACATTTAGGTATCTCTATGAGATTGTGACCTAAGAAGAAAAGAAAGTGAAATTCACAACCGCTGATCATCCGGCTCTAACTTTTGGCTCTTTACACCATCTACCCACCAACTCCACGCTAATTTTCTGTGCACTCTTCCAACGAATTTACTTCGATTCGCTTCCAGGTGGCTTCCAGCAGATTCCTACATCCACATTTCCACGAGATTGCATCAGAAGTGACCGCACAGAGAGAGAAGGAAAGTGCAATTCACGACCGGTTTCAAACGACCCCCAGTCGCTCATCATCGGGTGACTACCCGACTCTTTAGGCCCTCTGAACCACCATCTCTGTGCCTATTTTCCACGCACTCTCCAACCGACTTCATTTCAATCGCATTTGTTTGAATTATAGGAGAGTCTAACGCTCGTCTTTTCGAGAATACAAAAGAATGGGCCAAAGAAGGAAAGAAAGTGATATTCATGATCTGCTTCGAACAACCCAGTCTTTCTCATCATCAGGTGAATAATCCGCCTCCTACCCTTGGCCTTTTAGGTCGGCGTTCCTCCATCTCTATACTCATTTTCCACGCTCCCTCCCCGATCGAAATTATTTGTTTGAATTCTAGCTGATTCTAACATCCATCTTCTTGAGATTGCCACATAAAATTATCAGAGAAGAGATAAAAGAAAAGAAATTCATGGCTGCTTTCAAACGACTCAGACACTCACCATCAGGTAAGTAACCTGGCTCTAAACCTTGGCTCTTTGAATCTGCTCTTGAACGCGCTCTCATTTTTCGGAACCAGGAGCCAAAAATCGGTTTCACTTAAGCTCTATTTCCTTCCGGATAAACATTACGTCACGAAAACTGTGAAAACTGCAAAGATAAGAAGCTAGCTCCCAAAAATGTCAAAAGATTGGATTGGGCTTGCACTCTCAGTTTCTTGGAGCTAGAAGCCATAAATTAGTTCTGGCTCGAGCTCTTGGCTCTTTGGGGCGACTTTTCACTACCACTGCACTCATTTTCAGGCACTCCCAGGTCGGTTCTAATTCGGATCGCTGCAGATTCCAACATCCATCTTCCCGAGATTACCAATGAAGTGACCAAAGAAGGAAGAAAGTAAACGAAATTCATGATCGGTTTTGAACGATACAGTCGCTCTCTGTCAGGTGAGTAACTCTGAACCTTGGCTCCACAAGCCTACTCTTGAATGCACCGGCTCCACCTCTCAGGGTCTAGCTCAAAAACTGAGCACCAGCTCCAGCTGTTTCTTAGAAGATGTCCATAACTATTACGTCACTAAAATCGTAAAAACTGCGAAGACGAGAAACTAGCTCCCAAAAATGTCGAAAGAGTGGCTCAGGGTGTCTACACCCAATTCAACAAGTGAAAATATTGGACTTTTATACGGCTCCTCTGATTTCGAAAGTTCATCAAAATTACAGAAAAAAAGAATTCTCCTTAACTCAAGAATTCAAATTTCAATTTGTTTATTGGGTCACAAATGAAGTTGATAGACTTTTGTTGGGTTTATTGGATTAATAGGGGTGATAAGACACTCTGGGCTCGCACCCTCATTTTGTTACAGCTATAAGCCATCAATTGGTTCTGGCTTTAGCTCTTGGCTTTTTGGGCCGACTTTTCACTACATCTGTACTCATTTTCAGGTACTCCCAGATTGGCTCTACTTCGGTTCGCTTTTGTTTGGATTCTAGCAGATTCCAGCATCCATCTTCATGAGATTGCCAATAAAGAGACCCAAGAAGGAGAAAAGAAAAATAGAATTCATGAGTCGCTCTTCGTCAGGTGAGTAACTCCGTACCTTAGCTCTTTGAGGCTACTCTTGAATTCGCTCCGATTTTTTTGGAACCGGTTCCACCTCTCAGGGTCCAGCTTCTTCAAGAGGTGTTTCTTTAAAGATGTCCATAACTATTACGTCACTAAAACTCGGAGCTGGATGCCAATAATTGGCTCTGGCTCTGTCCCTTGGCTTGTTGGACCGACTTTTCACCGCCCTTCTACTCATCTTTCACACACTCTCCAATCGACTTTACTTCAGATTGCCTTTGTTTGAATTCCAGCAAATTCCAACATCAGGACGCCAACGGGGAGACCAAAAAAGTAAAGAAAGTGAAATTTACAATCGGTGTCAAACAACCCAGTCGCTTATCATCACGTGAGTTCCTCGGCTCTGTAAGCCTACTTTCTACCGTCTCCAAGCTCATTTTCTCTCTTAACGACTCTATTTCAGATTGCATTTGTTTGAATTCCAGTAGATTCCAACATTGATTTTCATGTGATTGCCGATGAAGTGACCAAAGAAGGAGGAGAAATTAAGTTCTCCGTCGGTTTTAAACAACCCAATCACTCTTCATCAGGTGAGTGAGCGGTCTCTAGCCCTCGGCTTTTGAAGCCCATGCCCCACCACCTCCACTTTTTACGCTCTCTCCAATCGACTCTATTTCATATCGCTTTTTTTTGTAAATTCCAGAAGATTCTAACATCCATCTCCAGAAGATTGCCGATAAAGTGACCAAAGAAGAAAGAAAGAAAATGAAATTCATGGCCAATTTCAGACGATCCTGTCGCTCTCCAACACGTGAGTTATTTTTTTTTATTGTTTCAGTCTTAATTTTCTACCTGGAGAAGAGGATCTTCCTCGAACTTCTTTCTCCAAGAGTTTTCACACTGTTCATCTCCATCTCTCGAGAGAGTGTCCTTCTCGTTGTTCTTTCTCAAACAAATTTCTTTACATGGACTAGGCCATTCATCCTTCAAGATACTTTCTTTGAGCAGTTTTTTGATTCTGTAGCTTCTCCCATTTCGCATCATCCTGAGAGTAAATTTATATCATCATTTTCTGTCCCTCATAGCTGACCTGTCGCAAATTAATTATATCAGTGTTGTACAGTGAAAAATTTAAAGTAAAATGGAAAATAATTCTACCCGGTTCAATGATGAGACCACAGAGTGCAAATATTGTTTCCACTCCCACATTACTCAAAATCATGATTTTCTCCTTTCTGCCAACCCGTACAAACTTCCTCGCCACTGTGCATCGAATTCATCTTCTGGATAACTTCTCCTATGACTTTTCTTACTCGTTCACATGATCTTACAGTGCTGACTGTCCCTCATACGTACCCATAAGTTATGGCAACCGCTCCTTACTTTTCTACTCCTTTCTTGTCATTATTAGTTTCAAACATCCTCCGCACGCGTTTACGAACGTTTTGATCGACAACCACTCCAGCCCAAAATTCGTGTCCTCTAGATTGCGGATGAAGTGATCAAAGAATACACCTCGCGTCACTCTCATTTCCTCATTCTAATTTTACTAGTTCTTGTGGTTCATTCAATTGTAAAGGGTCGACTCGGCTCGACAAGGATCATTATTGGCGGAAATAGCCTATTACTATTGTTATGGGCTCCCAATGGAGCTCTACATCCAGATGACTTTCACCTGATTTAGAGATCTGGGAAATCTGACTCTAATCCTCACAAATAAGAAAACGCACAAGCTCCAATCACGACGTCATTATGAGAATAAACCTTTTTACTAAAATTCTTATAGTAAATCCAATCATAATAGAGTATTTTGTTTTCCTCACGAATTCATCGCGTTCTCCATATTTATTAAAATGACACAATTAGGTACTTCTTAAGTATAATTGTTGTACCTAGCATACGCCTTCTGATCAATTCTGGACACCTTTGATAAGGTTTGTAACCTTGATCAGAAGAGAAGCGAAGTTTTTACTTCTAACAATTATCTCACAATGAGCCGAGATATCTTCGAGTGAACGTTTTTCGGTCTTTGATGTTGAATAGTCGAAGAGATAAAGGCAATCCAGTTTGATAACAGAATCAAGTGGAAAGTAATTAGATCTAAATGCGTTACGAACTAGCGTTTTTAGAGGCCAAATAATGTGAATGAGAATTGAGAAATATCGCGCTTCATGCTTTCTACAGCAATACAGACAATCCGCGAAAACCTAGCAACGAAATATAATTGAGCTTTAATTTATTACGTTCAACCTCGAAAGGTGTCAATACCGCCCACTAATTCATATCCGAATTTCTACGTCAGGTTGGGCACATATCCACGTGTATATTGGGGGGGAAGAAAACGTTTCTCGACGAAGTCTGCGTTGGCACAGTTAATTCACTCGGTACATTGTATAATAATGTCTTCTGGTATACAGCTGATAAATATGTAATGCAATACAAACGCGAGAGCTCGTTTTATGAAAATACCGGTATCTATCGCACTGGCGTTCAACTTCTTAACGCGTCGCGAAGTACACACAAAACTTGAACTTTATAACTTCTGCATCTGTTACAACACTTATACGGGTATTAATGGGTGTAACAGAATTATATTTACTTTCGATATCCAGCGCGAAGATTTCTAAACAACTGGAAATCAAAACAACGCTTCGACCTTAGAGGAGACCTTATATTTACGCGACATACTACACAAATGAGGAGCTGTGGGGACGTTGAAGTTGTTGGTGAGTTTCAAGTGCATTAAATAATATGGACTACAATTTCTATGTTTTGAGGAATTACAATTCTTTGTGTTTTTAAAAAGTGAAGTAGAATATTTTTGTGAGGGATCATTGACAAGGATATCCTTCGCAAAATTACTTCGAGTCTTTACAAAGAGAGATAGAACAATAAAACATTAGCGCCCCCTACAACGTTACCTTCTCTAATCATAGAACTAAAAAACAAGTCATAGACTTGAAAAATAGTATTACGAGAACTTCTCCCATTGAACGTGATTGCCTGAAATTTACTCGGGATTTGTCCTTGTTGGGCACTCTTACAGCCAAACAGGGGGGGGGGGGGGGGGTAATTGAGGAAATTTTATGACTATTTATGAGTGAAAATAGTAAAAGTGAATGGGTGCCTTTCCACTGCGCGACGGGTTGTTTCAAGCTAGCTTACTAGAATTAACACCACGCCCATTAGAGGTTAGCAATCTAGACTCCTTTCGCACAAAATAACTTGGATCAGTCAAGATCTGATGGTCTTGACTTTCCAGCTTTTGGTCCACAATTCTCAGTTTCTAGTTAGCTTTCCAACACTTCACATTTTTCTGTCAATATTTCCTCTCTTGCTAATCCGTGTTTTGATAACTTTTTGCCTGGAAAAAATCTCAAGGATAGAAAGTCAAGGAGGTTCCCCTTCCGCTCTTTGGTCTTTTCCTCGAAATAGTGCGGAGGCAATGGCCTGCAGTGTAGAATCAAGAGCAAAAAGTGAAGCCATACTAGGAAGCCATTGGTTATTTCAATTCTCTTCGCTCTTTGATGGTTTTTTCTTTAGTTCGTTTTACTTTTGCTTCGGAGCGCAAAAGTGTCCAAACTCAAAATTAAAGCGACCATGGCTTGAGATTTGGATCTACTGGAATAATGAAGTCACCTCTCGAAGTGATGACAATAGCTTGAAAAAAGGACAGATCTTTCAACTCTGAGCCTCAACGCGGAGAGGGGGCAGAGCTGAGCTTAACTAATCTTGGTTCTGCACCCTTGTGGCAACAAGTAACGTCGCCACAAACATTAAGGCCGTTGACATGTGTATTTGTCTTCAGGCTGAGGGTCAGTCAGGGTGGCCAGTTTCTGGAAAACCGGGAAAAGTCAGGGAATTTTGGCTAAGGTCAGGGATTTTTTTGAGACCTGCGGCTAAATAATCTGAGATAGAAAGAAAAATTTAAAAATATTATTTTGCTTCAAAAATCACGTCAATATTTTTTTTTTCCTTTTTGAGCCGAAAAAGAGTGGAGATTTTAGTCTGGAAAAACCTGGAAAAGTCAGGGAATTTTTTCTCGGGAAAAAACTGGCCACCCTGTCAGTATAAAATTTGTGAGACGCCATTTTACAAGACTTATGACGTCAGCAATGCCTTGGATCTAATTTTCATCCGGTACATAGTGTGACGTCATCAATGACCTTACCTGACTTCAGGCGGAGCTATGGGCATTGGCTAACTTGGGTGAAAAGCGTGCCGGATACACAAGGGTTGAACTCGGCCAAGAAAGACCGTCAACCAGTTAGTGTAGCATACAAGAAATTTAACTAAAATGTATTGTCTATCTAATGACGTCATAAAGTGGGAATTTTTTTAGAACTCGGCACAGCAACGGAACGTCCAAAGACATATACATGATCCAATGTTTTCCCGTGAAGTGGGAGCATTCTTTTTTCTCCTCGTTTCACTTCTCGTCTGTTTCACATGTATTTTTTTTTATTTTTGTCTGAGGTGAAATTGAAAGTTGAAAGTTTAAGGTCAAAATTAACTTTTTGTGTAGCATGGTTTTTAATTCCAATACAGTCTATCCACGTATTTCCGGAAATATAAATTTTACAGATTTTGATTCCAGTTTTTCGTTCTAGAGCCGGTCCAAGTTGGTTTATTTGGTTCTGGAACAGGATTCATCCACTCCAAAACATGATTTACCTATCCTAAGACTGGTTCGTCCCGCTTCAAAGCCCAAAATTCCTTAAATATCTGTTCAAAATCCGCACAGACAGCAACAATTTGTACAAATCCCTGTGTCTCTTTCCAAGAGTCAAAAAAGAAAGAATTTCTGGAAAAATCTGATATTCTTGATTATTTCCATGTGTTACTGATTCACAAAGTAGAAAACTAAATTAAAAAAAAAAAATTAGAAAACTATTGTAGCTCGATTTGTGATGAAATGACCTAGTGTTTGATAGAAGAAATGCAGGTAAACCTGAGGTGTGATCAGCTTATTATTTTTTTGTCAAATAGAGTAGGGCTTTCACCATGTTCACCTTTTTCATCTGTTTGCGGGTCAATTTGGACAGCGCGCCACTATCGAGTTGTTGTGATGAAGCTGAGAAAGTGAATGTACACGTTTTCCCCATCAGTCTCGTATCTCAAAAAATAAAATATTTCTGGAGTAAAATGAAGAAAAAAAATCTTCTGAACAAAGAAGTTTCCTTCGATTCAGACCATTTCAGTATTTTATATGCTTTCAATACTGGGACTACTCTTGAAAAAATCGTCACAGTTTTTCGACAGTTTTGGTCGGGAATACTCCTGCGAAAATCGTCAGTTTTTGTTACGCAATGACGTCATCAATGACCTTGACCTACTTTAAGGACTTGAACAAAAATTTTAAACTTTGGCCATCATGATTTTATGCCTAAACGAGGCTGCTTTAGTTGGTTTAGCCAGACTCAATAAACAATATATTACACTTATACTAAACTAAGAAGGGCAGCGAACGAGCGGAGCCAGTTGGCCTCTGCGAAAATCGTGACGAAAAAGCGAGAAGAAAAATCATCAACGTTAGCATTTTATATGCTTTTGAGATCGGGACTACTCTTGAAAAAACTTCCACGACAATTTTCCAAAAGTTTTGGCGAGGTTACTCCTGCGCAAAAATCATCAATGTTCCTGTCACGCTTGATGATGTCATCAGTGACTTTGACCTGTTTTAGGGACTTGGAAAACATTTTGACTTTCAGTCTTCGTTGTACTAGGCCTAAACTAGACTACTACAGACTTAGCCTTCATCGTGTAGGCTTTTTTTTTTTTTTTAGAAATTTCAGTCATGAGGGTTGGGTGAGTTTTACCATTGGTTTTTCCTCACCCCCCTCATGACGAGCTCGTAACATACTATGTTCTGTATCTAGAATAGACTGAAATACAAAGCAATATTTTATCATGGAGAAAAGGTATATTTCTGTTTTTTTTTTTTTTTTTTTTTTTATTTATTATTAATTGTTAGTATAGCATTTGTATATTATTTTTATTTTTTATTGAAGTTATTATTATTTCTCTGTAATTTCTTTTTTTGTTTTGAGTATTTGTTTTATATATCTGTTGACTTTACCATGAATTTATTCATCTTGTAGGCATTTACCCAACTCTTCAGCTGTAATATTGATCTCCTTTCTTATGTGTTCAAAGTTACTACATTTTAGGAAGGTATGATCTGGATCATCTTCGAAATTCAAACATTCCCCACATTTACTGTCTTTTATTATCTTAAATTTTTTTAAATAAGTTGCAAAGTTACCGTGCCGTGTCAAGTATTGCGTTAAAAAGTAATTGATTTTTAAATTTTTGTTTTTGAGTCTCAGTTCAATGTTCGGTATGAATTTTGCGGTTCTCCTTCCCGTTTTTTCCTCATCGTATAGATCCTGCCAGGTTTTTATTGCATCTAATTTAGTTTTCTTGATGTTATCTACCATTTCTATTTTAGTTATTTTACCTGCTTTATGCCTAATTTTGATCCTTTTTATCTTATTCGTTTGACTTAATTGTAGATCAATTGGTGTCACTCCCGCTACTACATGAGAGGCAGTATGTGATATTGTTCTATAGGCCGATATTATTCCGATTAATGTTGTTCTTTGAAGGGATTTAAATTTTTTGATTTCTGTTTTTCTTAATTTTCCAAAGTAGGCTAGAGATCCGTATTCAATTATCGACCGAAAAATAGCGTTATAAATTATTTCTCTTTTTTTTTTGTGTCCATCCCATAGGTGTTACCATATAATGCCCGAATTTTATTGTAGTGTTTTTTTAATTTATTGGTAATTAATATATTCTATGTGCTTTTTAAAGTTTAGGTTTGGATCTAAAATTATTCCTAAGTATTTCATTTCTGGTTGAAATTTAATTTTCTCTAGTCCCATTTTTATTTTGTCCTCCATACGTTTTTGAAAATCTAGTTTCTTGTATCTTCTCGATATGAATTTCATTTGTGTTTTCTTTGGATTTAACGTTAAGCCAAGATATTTCAATTTCTGGTTTGTTTGTTCTATCTTTCTGTTAATAGTTTGATAGTCATTCTGTTTATCTATTCCAATAATCATTAGCAGATCGTCAGCGTAGCTTAAAAGCTTGAATTTGTTTGTTTCCTTTGCTGTCTTGTGTGTTTCAGTCATTGCAATGTTAAATAAAAGAGTTGGGGACAACGCTGACCCCTGTGGTACGCCCATACTTAGTTCATATTCTTGCTTCAAATTATTGTCCTTATCAAAGAATCCTATTTTCCTATTTCCCAGGTAGCTTTGTATTATCTGTATTATATGCCTACTTACGTTATTTTTATCCATTATTTCGGCCAAGCTAGACAGATGACTCGGTCAAACGCTCCCGTGACATCAAAGCTTATTAAAATTATATGTTTGTGAGTTTTTTTATATTGTTCAAGTGTTTTCATTAGTTCAGTAAGCGCCATTTCTGTCGACCTTCCTTCCCTAAAGCCGTATTGTTGTGTATGTAAGATGTTATTTTTTTTAATTTCCTGATTCAAAAGGTATCTTATAATTTTTTCATATACTTTACCTAAGGATGATAAAAAAGTTAATGGTCTGTAGGAATTGATTTCAGAAGGGTCCTTATCAGGTTTATTTATGAGTTTTATTTTCCCAAGCTTCCAAATGTCAGGAAAATATTTCATTTGAAGGAGTTTCTGAAAAATAGTTATTAAAATTATTGGACAATTTTTATTAATAATTTTTATCATTTTATTAGATATTCCGTCCGACCCATTTGCTTTCTTATTGTTTAGTTTTTTTATTATGTCTGTGATCAGAGACTCGTCAACATCCAGGTTGTTTTCTTCTTCAGTATCATAATTTTGGAGTGAGTCCTTTATTTTAGGGAAAAGATTTTTGAAGATTATATTTTTATTTTTCTTCTATGATAATTTTATCTGCTAGTTTTAGGGGAGCGAATTCAAATTTTTTGTATTTTTCTGTAACAATTTTGTAGGGTTTACCCCAAACTGGACTTTCTGTTATCAAATTCGACCATGCTTTGTTTTTACTGTCTATTATCTCTTTTACATAGTGTGTTTTTAGACTTTTTATTAGTTCTGTTACAAATTCGACGTGTAGGTATTTTTTGTTCTTTTTGTATTTATACTTCAGTTTGGTTATTTTTTTAATAATTGTTTTTGCTTCTCTAGTTTTTCATTCCACCATGTCTCATTTTTATCAATTATTTCAACTAAGCATTCTTCCCTCTTGTGTTTAATTAAATTAGTGAAGTCAATGAAGTGGTTATTTACCTCCGCTTTTTCCTCGCTACTTTCAATCTTTTCAATTATATCCCCAAAATCTGTAATCTTCATTATTTCTTCAAATTTCTCATAATTGACTGCCCATGTTGTGTTCTTTTCATTTTCGACATTCATATTTGTGATTTCAAAGTTTATTGATTTGTGGTAAGAAACACTTTCGTTTTTGATTTTTATGTTTTGGATTCGGTTCCCAGTTTTCTCATTGTGATTACTAGGTCTATGACACTGGATCCATTTTTATTTTCGAATGTTTTGATATTATATGGGTTTTTGACCATAAAGTTATTAGTAACTAAAAATTCTTCATCATCCTGTAGGCTTAATGTACAGAATCATCATTGGTCCTTGATTTGCGGTGCTACTCATGACAATAATAAAAAAGTGCACTTTACAGATCTTTGTAAAGTGCACCTTTTTTTTTTTCATTTATCTATTTATTTATTCTTGTGCTTCATGTCTGAAGCCTCGGCGATCCACCAACCAATTTCCTCCACCACTAGTTCCCAGTCTTTCTTATCCTTCACTCTGCGTAAAGCCTGGCTGGTCCGAAATCTCCTTGACCTGATCGATCCATCGCTTTGGCGAGCGACCTCTTAGTACTAGACTGAGAATGGGGCAGAGGAGTGGAACGAGTGCGATTCCCGAGAGCTAGTTGACTTGAAATATTGTATACTAGATTCATACTAGACCACAGCGTGAATAAGCCTCCAGAAGTTGGGTGAGACGTGTATCCTTTGCCTTTATTATACAAAGCTTAATATGCAGTGTACTAGGCTAGCAGAACCACACTATGGCCTACTTGATGGTAGAAAGTAAACTGCACACATTGTTTCAGTAAATTGCACACACATGTAAACAGCACACGCCGCCAATGAGAAATGAATAAATTGCACACACGTGTAAACTGCACACGCCGATAAGACACGAGTAAATTGCACACGTATGAGATAATATGGATTGATCAAAACAAAGTACTGACGTTAGAACCTACACACAAAGATTAATTAAAAAAACGTTTCTCAGCTTGTATAGCGAATATATAAATAAATAAAATGTTGCAGTGGAATGTTACTCCGGATACAGATAACTTTTAATGAAATGTAAGCGACTTATTTCATCATCTTCATACTGTCGGATGAGATCTTCTTCTATTTTGAACTTTTTTAGGAATGTGTAAACTCTGAATAGCAACGTAAGTGTACGTTTGAAATTCAAGAATTTTATCAGTACGTAAAAGAAAAAACTTACGGGTGAGGATTGTGCGGGGAGTCATTGAATCTGCTGTGAAACGACTCACAAGCATTTTTAGTACGCTCAAGACTCGCTGTATATAAAGCCCAAAGAGAAGGTGGATATTCAGCGTCATCCTTTATGTAATTTTTCAAGATATATTACGAAAACTTTTTCAATCTTTCACAAGGAGGTCTGATTGGAATTACATCAGAAAGAAATGCGTCATTCACTTTATCTGGTTCAAGGAATGTTCTGAAATGATTATCTCTCCCCTACTAGACTTTGTTTTTTTGTATGTTGTTTATGAGCCCAAGTGCTAGATTTCGCGGTACCACGCTTGACGTAAATGAAACCTGCATCCTCTGGTGCAAGGAATGTTAGACCAAAGACATACCGTAACCACTTTCCTCATTTTGATATGATTACGCGTATCTCTCCCCATCCAGACTTCATTTTTTGGATATCGTTTGTAAGCCAAAGCGCTGGATTCGGTGGTACCATGCCTGACGAATGAAATTTGCGTCCAATTAGTCCACCTAGACAAGAGTGAGGCGAGTGTAGCGATTTCAAAGTCGACACCAGCAGTTGTTGGAACCAGGTGGCAAAGTTCAATAAGTTTTCCGAGGAATCTTTGTAAGTAGGGATTTGTTCGGCAACAGTGTGTAACACAGCTGCACATAGTTCCCATTTTTAATTCAATGCACTGTAAAGAACTGACCAATGAATTTAGCACAGTAGGCGAATGTACCATTGACAAAAATTTAATCCATCCCTTCAAAAACATTGAGGAAAAAATAACAATATTTTTCTAGTTGTAAATATCTACCAGTGACCGTATTGTCATTGACAAGCGCTGCACGTCCTAAATCGCCTGAAAATGAAATACAGAGCATCGACTGAACTTAGTCCCGGGTACTGCAAAGGTAAAATCTAATAAGAAATGAGCACAATCGAAAGGAATAGAAGAACAGTGTGACAGATTGTGGAGTGCTGCACTTTTATTCTCTTAGTTGCACTCAGTTCCTTCTCACATTTTGCCATCTTTGGGCATTCATGTGGACATTTTTTGACCTCCCCACAACGTGCGGCACTTTTGTCCTCCCATAGTTGTGCTTATTTTCTGATCACAACGTGGTATCTTTGCCAGATGCAGGAGAATAGATCGCCACAATATACGTTGGAAAGACCGCTACAGACCAAGGAGAAAGATTGGTGGACACTGCCGCATCATCCAAAACAGATCCACACCACAGACGGGTCTTTTGGCCTGACGATGACAACGTAGACAAACCTCAGTCTAAGGTCCACGAAATGAGAGTGAGCAAGGTGTGAATAAGAGACTGAGGCATTGAGAAACGGACAGAGAAAATATAATTCATGGTTCTACGAATGATAAAAAATTTTGTTCTTCTTTCCATCTGTAGATACTTTGGTGTTTGAGCAGGGGAGGGAAGTCGTCGACATCGCATTTTTCTTTTTGCGGATGGACTACAATTCTTATCAAAGTAACCCTTTCTTAACGTGAACAGAATAAATGCTTAGTCATTCATCTCTATTATCATAAGTTGATGATGTTGCAGACACTGAAATTTTAGCTGGCGGAGTGGCTATACCCATGAGATTGAAGTGAGATACATTGCCAACTTGATAACATAAAAGAGAAGTTGTAAAGCTGAAATAGCTGAAATATTGCTGAAGTTGA
Organism: Aspidiotus rigidus; assembly: GCA_035079385.1. Lineage (NCBI taxonomy): Eukaryota > Metazoa > Arthropoda > Insecta > Hemiptera > Diaspididae > Aspidiotus > Aspidiotus rigidus. The sequence continues at coordinate 512,097 of JAVHKY010000015.1, read as the reverse complement.
TAAGTTTCTTGAAAACAAGACGAAAAAACGAGAAGTAGAATGTCAGGAGCCAAAAAAAAAGAAATGTGAAAAATGGAACAGTGATTTTGATCTGTACTAGGGAAATCTCCCCAAGATAATTTTGTCATACAAAGTTGAGTATTGACGTATCTATGTAAAACAAGTATCAGTGAGATAGGACTTCCTTTAGCCTTCAGTCAGCGACATCAAAAGCCTCATGCTCCTAATTGTGAATCTGCAGATACGTCAATTCAAGTTTGTACGGCAGATTCCAAAGACTATTTATGGTATAGTAGATTAAAACTTGCCCAAGACAAAACATATACAAAACAGAAATCTTTTTACTACAAAAAAAAAAAATGATTCTTCCGGCAGATCTTACAGGGTTTATGTACTAAATGTTTAGTAAAAAAAAGGAATCTGTTGATCACGGAAACGGAAAGGGTAAGCAAATTTAAATGAGATCCCTTGTGACGTAGATTTGAACCGAATTCTGTAAAAGCCAGTCAAGCAACAAGCAAACAATCCATAGAATAAGGTCTGTTGCACAACTACAAGAGATCTCTTCCTCCAAACTGTTGTAATTTGTGCGTTTCAATAAATGATAATCAGCATGATGTCATTTGTGGAAGGAAATCGCAAACGCCCTATGAAATACAGACCGCAGAGATCAGTAATCTCAGCCAGGCTCCGTAAGAGAATTCTGGGAGACTTTTGTTGTCAAATATATCAAAACTCATGAATATCTTAAGAATGAATTATAGCTAAAAAAAAGGTTGAAGTCTCTATTTTATGATTAACAATTTTTTATTTTTAAGAAAATATTTTCAATAAGGTGTTCACACTTTGGCTTTGTTTACAAAATGTGTGGATGAAGCGGGATGCGGAGAATGCCAACTTGAGGGCATATCTGGGTAGATCAGGAGAAAAAGCCTCTTTTTAAGGTGATTTCAATTGAAAGAGATCCCTTTTTTGTTGTTATAGTCCCATCAGATGCAAAATTACAAGAAAAATTAATTTAGTTCTCTTCAATTTCTCACAAACTTCGACCGTTCTCGAGATAAATCAATTACTCCAAAAACTACCTGTAAAAGTCTGTCTTATTTTGCCCCCAAGCTGATAAGAACGCGTTCTGTGACGTCATGTGTGAATCGCTTATATTATTATTTGTCAACAAAAATTGTCTGGAATTCTCTTATGAGAAACCGTGTGTAAAAATCAGCTCGGTCTGCACTTTGTAGGGCATTTGCGATTTCTCTGATTATCATCTATTGATGATGATCTGCCTACTGAGTACACTTTCCATAGCACGACTGAGGTTCTCTGTTTGGAGGACTCTGATGATGATGAGATTGAAGAAAGCTACCGAGAGCCGAATGAAATCTGAGAGTCCGACAATAAGGCTATAGTCAGACGCTTAGTACAAGATTTAATTGAATTTTCAGCTCAGATTTGTCCTCCATGATTTAATTACTTTGTGATGCTAGAGGGATTCTTCAGACGGCTGAAGCTCAGGGAAAAACGGGACAACCTACTCTGCCTGATTTCTGGAGAAAATAGTCTGTACAGCATAAATTATGTACTCTAAATAAAAACCCACGATGTAAGTTTCTGACTTATTGTACGCTTTGCATAATAGACTGGGAGCTCACAGCAAATTTTTGAATTGGAGGGATCTAAAATTACCGTACACTTAAATGACATTCTTGAAGTCTGGCAGCGCTAAGTGGCCGGAGACGGAAATGGCGTTAGCCACAGTGGCCAAAAATTGTTAAGATATTTATTCGGAAAGATGTATGGCTGAAATTTGGGTCAGATTGTAGTATATTGAACTCGCGGGTCAAGTAGCGTTTTAACTCGTTGCGTTCCCGTCATGAGCGAAACGCGTGTAACGGGAAATGTTTCTCTTTGTATAAACCCCCTCTTTACCCACTTGTATAATTCCTTCGAGGCAAGAAAGTACTCTTTTTCATCTCCTATAGTGTAGGCAAATGAGAAAGAAAAAAAACATTTTGCTGGAACAAACGTTTCTTTGCTGAAAATGGTTCAGGATGTGGTCCTGAACAACATACTAAAAATCCCACATTTTCCCCCTGGAGCTTCTTTTTTTAGGGAAATATATAAAAGCACGCCTCATAAAATTATATTGATCGCCAGTTCCCCTCCCGCCATGGAAAAAAACTAACACGACGTCGAAACCATGACGAACGGCATAAATGCACGCCAGGACTGGCACACGACCCGTATTTCAAAAGAAGATAATTTTTCTTCATTTATTGTGAGGAACTCCAGCCAGGATGGGTTGGACAGTAGAGACTGCCTCCCTATAATAAACCTCAAACTCTCTATGAGTGAGGTATGACTGTTGATGAAGGTGTTTTCCCAATTGTTCCACCCTAGAGGAGTCAGTCGAGTCAGTTGGTTAATGCGTTGGATTTCGAGCATTGTCGTGAGATCTTCACTGGTTGGTCAAATACTGAGGTTCGTCGTCAAAATAAGATGATTTGGCAGAAGTGATGCCAAGGAGATGCGCGGTAGTTATATGGATCAGTGCAATAGCCGTGGACGTTTCATTATTGACTTGTATTCAAGAGTTCGCCGTTTTGACAATATTCGCTCTTCTGATCCTTCCCGTGATTTGCCAATTCCACTCTTCCTTTTCTCAGGCCCTTTTTGGCAATCAAGGTTCTTGATGGTGTCTAATCTTCAGGCCCAGTTGGAGCTTCCTTTCGATTTTCAGGAAGCTTTTCACGCTGCACATGTCAAGTGGTAGGCGGATGTTAATTTCGACGCTTCTCGCGGCGTACCATGTAGTCTTGAACTCAGATTTATTCAAGAAGCGGTTGGGCTTAGCCATTGTAAATTTTTTGAAAACTTATATTTGTTAATTGTATTAATATGTATCAATGTAAGAATATGCTGCTGCATATTCTTGCACGCTGGCACTCGCAGACAGAATAGGTAGTCGTAGTTGTTATAAGAGATTAGAATAGGGGAGATAGCGAGTGTCAGTTTATTCACGTTTTGTACGTGTAGTTGAGATATCGTTCAATAGAGACTCGGTAGCAGGAAAGACGAAGATCTTCGGATCAATAGAAACCTGTTGCCGAGAAAGACGAAGTTCGATTCTTACATCAATATTGTAATGTCTTTATAAAATATATGGTGATAGTAAAAAAAAAAAAAAGAAAAAAAACTTCACTTGGAATGCTGCTTTGAGGCTTGTGCTGACTTGTCAGTTACCAAAGCATTCCATTGTCTCCTTTCCTGTTTCTTCCTCCTGTATCAGGTTTACTTACTTGATATATTATAGTTGAATGAATTAAATGTGGATCGCACATTGTTCTGCATGTTCTTAAGTGTGCACGATATAGAAATGTGTGCACTACTTACATGGTGGTGTATTTGTCCTCTTCAATGGATTTTGAGTGTTTTGATTTTGTGTGCACAACTTGTATCAAGATGTGTGCACTACTTACTTTGTTTTTATACATTTCATAGGCGTGTCAATTTTGTTTCCTCGGAGTGTTATCGATAGGCGAGCAATTTTGTTTTTTGAGGCGTGTGATTAAATGTATGCCCTTTATTTATGGGGGTTCCAACCCCCAAAAAATTAGTTTTTCGCCTATATCGCGTGAAATTGAAATTTTATTAATAAATGTTTCAAACAGAAGTTGTTCCTCGGTAAATTTCCTACCATATCGTATTCAACTTTCAGCCTATGCCAATTAGTGCCTTTACAAAGGGCGTTCAAAAGAGTCCCGAAATCGGTTTTGCTCATTTGAAATTCAACGAGGAACAACTTTTATTTGAAACATTTTTTCATAAAATTTCAATTTTGGAAGATGTATGGAAAAACTGATTTTGGTCCTCTTTTGAACGGCCTTTTAAGGCTTTGACGGATCACTAATTTTCGTAGGCTGAACCTTGAATACGTTATTTGGTAGGAAATTTAACGAGGAACAACTTCTGTTTGAAACATTTTTTAATAAAATTTCAATTAGACAAGATATAAGGAAAAGACTAAATCTTGGAGGATTGAAACCCCTATTAAAACAGAACGTCCTATAGGATGAATAGCTCATTTTATAGCAAATTTAACGAGGAACAACTTTCGTTCGAAACATTTTTTAATAAAATTTCAATTTTGTGAGATATATGGAAAACTGATTTTGGTCCTCTTTTGAACTGCCTTTTAAGGCTTTTCCGTAGCACTAATTGACTTAGGCTGACCCTGAATGCGTTATTTGGTAGGAAATTTGACGAGGAACAACTTTTGTTTAAAACATTTTTTAATAAAATTTCAATTTTGTGAGATATATGGAAAAACCGATTTTGGGACTCTGTTGAATGCCCTTTGCAAAGGCACTAATTGGCATAGGCTGAAAGTTGAATACGTTATTTGGTAGGAAATTTAACGAGGAACAACTTTTGTTTGAAACATTTGTGAATAAAATTTCAATTTCACGCGATATAGGCGAAAAACAAATTTTTGGGGGGTTTGAACCCCCATAAAAAAAGAAGCTCCAGGGGGAAAACGCGGAATGTTGAGTATGTTGTTCAAGATCACATCCCTGAACCATTTTCAGCAAAGAAACGTTTCCTCCAGCAAAATTTTTTTTTTTTTTCAATATGGCTCTAATTTGCCTACACTACTAGGCCTCTAGCTCGCATTTTACATTCTTAAAAAAAGAGGCAGAATGAAAAATGACTTTTTCCATTAAGTATCTTCATCAACTCCGTTTGCTTTATTGCGTTGAAACTTTCAAGAATCGTAATTGTTTTCAAACAAAAAAGCCTCTCAATTAAGTTCATTTGTGGCTAACGCAATTTCTGTCTCCAGCCACTTAGCGCTTGCAGACTTAATACTCGGAAAGTAAGTGGACGGTAATTTTAGATCCCTACAATTAAAAAATTTGCAGTGAGCTCCCAGTCTATAAGAAGGAGTCCTTTGCATCTTCATTCGTGTTACTCCTTTGAGTATCCTCTTCATCTATGTATAATATTCAGAATTTCTTGAAACATAGGGTAATTATTCTCGAAGTTGAGGAATAGACGGCTAATTACTTGACAGCTCGCAAAATGTTCCGAGAACCCGTCAGGAAACGTTGGTTCAGAGTTACATCTAAAATAGCAATCTTTTGATCGTCGAATATCGAAGAATGAATGAAATTCATTTGGTCATGTAAATCAATTAGCCGCATATGAGCTTCGTCTACAAAAATACGCAGTTTCGAGCCTATTTGATGCACTATTGAATTAATATGTGTTAGGGTAGGTAGATCGCACCATCACACCCTCAAGGAACCCTTAGGATAGGTTACGAGGCATCTTACGGATACTACGGCATTCTAAACATGAGGAGCTCTCAATTGTATGGACGTGGTTTTAAGGAAGGCAAGTAATTTCAAAGACTCCTAGTTCTAGGCAGAATCCGAAAAAAGCAATCATCGAAGTTGTCTCTCTTTTTCCCATTTTCTGTGCCATACACTCTGTCCAGAGCTTTCTCGTCGTGTAAATTATGCAGTTGAATGAAGAAATAGCAGGTTTAGATGGATACAAATACGCTTACGCGATTCGCCTTCGCATAAAATACATGTTTCGAGTCACTCGTGGTGTAATATACGTAATTATTAGTACGGTTTGTGGATAAATACTTGGTTTGACGACTCTCACCTCTTACAACAATCACCAAATTGTATCTTTTCACTCTACATCTCACTTCTTAAGCTTGTGTTTTTAAATTCTTCTGTGCATTTGAAACTACGATGAAGAAGAAAGAACAGCAGGTCAATACGTATGGAACTTCATTTTCCTGCATTTCAATAGAACTCATTTCGCTGATAAATTTTATCAGTGGCTCATCGTCTTAAACAGCGTGAGCGCGTGACCATTTTCTTATCAGCACTTGCCCTACTTGCCTCGTAGTTTGATAAGCGATTTCATTGTCTACCAACTAAACAAAAAATTTGTACGTACATAATATGAGAATGAGCACATGTAGTCCAAAACTTCTTTCGACCGAACATATTTCGGATGCAATCAATGCGAACATCGATCCATAAATTCGGCCAGCTTATCAGTAGAATGTAGATAGATATAAAAACGAATTCAATTCGATCGTACAAACGGACAAACTTCAATGAGCTTTTAAAGTTCGATAATTACTACATAAATAACTGAGATAGAATAATCGTACAACACGAAATTCAAAAGAACTGCACATTAATGAGTATTAATGAACGCAACCGATACGTGTCACGAAGGAGGAACAACTGCACGACGTCGATAGAAACAGTCGTCGCGTCGTTACGTTGGTTAGGTAGCTCGCGGTCACCTCTCTACTCTCCAAACACCGGGCGCCTTTTCACTCCAGTGCCAGTGTTATTCATCAAACAGCTGAAAGCTAGCTGATCGTTGAACTCCGCCGAACGACTGAATCAAGCAGTCGAGTGTTCGCGAGCACGCTAACAGGCGGTAGCGCGGTTTCGCGACGGCCTCGCAGCCTCGTTCTCACGCTCTCGCCGCCGCGCTAGGGCAGGGTGGTTCGATGTTTAACACGACTGCGTCGAACGGACGACGCGCATGCTACTTTTATCGCCCTTTCTCTCTTTGTCGCGTAGTGGACGGAAATAACGATACCGGCAAATGAAAATTTGATAAAATAAACCTACAGTCCATAAAATTTTGTAGGCATAATGAATAAAATTTAAGAAGGTGAGACATACTGACTACGACTACTTCCTTTTTGTCAATATTTTAGCGGATAAATTTGGAATTCAGTCAAGTGCAGAACGAAAGCTTTCGTCATAGATCGAGGACGGAAATAATTGTTTCCATTCTTATTGTTGACGCTTCCCGGTCGCATTATGACAAATTATGCGTGATAAATTTTGCTAGTGTAAATTGTAGTGTAAATATCGAGGTCTGCTCGCGAGAAGTTTGGTCTTACATTGTACTCTTATGTTCCCACGCTCATTCCATCATTCTATTGCAAATAAGCCAATCAAATGAAAAACAAAATTTAATGCCTTTGCACTTTCTTTTTCGAATTTCGAATGTACGAGTGGGCTATTTATTAGAGGTATCGAATGGCTTCAATGTAGGGCAGCTGCTTAGAGCAATAAGCAAACTGGAATTGAAGAAAAAATTGGTATTGTTTACATAGACAGTGAAAGTTATCTCTATACTTCGATTAGAAGGAGAAAGAAAGAAAGAATACGAGGGGAGTGTTGACTTTCAAACTCGGCTCCAGTCCTTACAACGGAGTACTATTGTTTTTACTTTTTTTTTTTCTTTCCTTTTCTTTTTTTAAATACATGTACATGCATGTGTGTAATTTTTTTCCCCCTTTTTTTTTTTGTTTTGTTTTTGTATAATTTTTCTGTGGTTGGATGGTAATAAAAAAAAAAAAAAACGCTAAGGGAAGGGTGTCATAAGGTCATAAGTTAGATGTTGAGAAAGTGTAGGGTAAGTATGGGAGATTTAGAAAATCCCGTGAGAGGCGAAGCCTCTGACCTACTTGAAGAATCAGCTCCAACGAGGGGCGCGAAGGGTCTAGGGATATTTTTCCTCGGCTCACTTCTGAGCGGGGAACCCGGTATCCCTTTTGATGGGTGGCATTTTCACGACCCCGAGAGCAAGCAGTCCACGGTGAGGTTACAGGACTTGGAAAAACTCACGCAAAGTAAAAAGAGGGATGGCAGGAAACCTATTTAATGGGGTATGTGGTGTCTGAAAACTGCAGATTGTGACGTCACAACGCGACCTATTAAATTAATAATCAAATACATAAAAATATTATTGATTTATGCATAGCATGAATAATAATGTGACCAAATATATAAATATTATCCGTTTAGTTACTGGGGGCCCTAGGAATTCTTTCCGCGTACCTTTGCGTAACGCTGGGACTTGGAAAAATTCGTGACCTTCTATGGGCTAGTATAGGGACTTGGAAAAATTCCGGGCTCTCCTATACCCATCTTATACCCCTATATGGGCTAGTATAGGGACTTAGAGAATTCCTGGCAGAAAAATTTCGAGCTCTTTTATGCGACTTTGAAAAATTTTTGCGGCTCCTATATAGTCATCTGAGGAACTTAGAAACGAGAGACCCGCCATCCGTTTAGTTACTGGGGGCCCTCAGAGGAATTCTGTCCGCGTACGCATAACGCGGGGGGGAAAACGCTGTGGGGTGTGGGACTTGGAAAAATTCATGACCTTCTCTGGGCTAGTATAGGGACTTGGAAAAATTCCGGGCTCTTCTATACCTATCTTATACTTCTATATGGGCTAGTATGGTGACTAAGAGAATTCCGGACTCTTCTATACCCCTTTATTAACAGGGAACCTGTTTTATGGGGGGCTATTTGAGAAATCTGGCGTCCGCCGTCCGCCGTGCGCCGTGTGCCGTCCAGCGAAAAACTTGGAAAAATTTCGACCCTCGAGCCATATATGATAGGAGAGGGACTTAGAAAAATTTCGACTCTCGAGCTATATATGACAGAAGGGGGACTTGGAAAAATTTCGACTCTCGAGCCATATATGATAGGAGGGGGACTTAGAAAAATTTCGACTCTCGAGCCATATATGATAGGAGGGGGACTTAGAAAAATTTCGACTCTCGAGCTATATTCATAGAAGGGGGATTTAGAAAAATTTCGACTCTCGAGCCATGATAGGAGAGGGACTTAGAAAAATTTCGACTCTCGAGCCATATATGATAGGAGGGGGACTTGGAAAAATTTCGACTCTCGAGCTATATTCATAGAAGGGGGACTTAGAAAAATTTCGACTCTCGAGCTATATATGATAGCAGGGGGACTTGGAAAAATTTCGTCTCTCGAGCGAGAAAAATTTAGATTCTCAAACTATAATATGATAGGCTTATAGTAGGTCTAGGCCTTCTTTATACTATCTTTATCTAGGTCTAGGCTTCCTTGAATTTTCAATACCAAATCCCATTCGACTCATAAAACAGGTTCCCTGCGTTCCTCGTTTAACTTCGTTAAGGAAGCCGTCGTTTTGGCTAGTATAGTGACTTAGAAAAATTTCTAGTTTTTCTATGCCACTTGGAAAAATTTTCGCGGCTCCTGTATAGTCATCTGTGGAACTTGAAAAATTTTGGCTGTTCTATAGTCTTCTATGGGACTTGGAAAAATTTTCGCGTATACGCAACGCTGGCACTTGGAAAAATTCCTGGCTCCTCTATATCGTCTTCTATGGGAGTTAGAAAAATTCCTTGTTCTTCTATATCGCTGAGGGGCGCGTAACTCTTGGACTTGGAAAGAATTTTGGCCGTTTTATAGCATTCTACGGGACTTGGAAAAATTCCTGGCTCCTCTTTGGCCGTTTTACCGCTGTACAGAACTTGGAAAAATTTGTAATCTCTATTTACTTCAAATTTCCTTCATATACCTTTCACATTTCTACAGATTTGCTCTTTCAAAATCTTCAATCATTACAGACATCAAAAATTATACCCTATAATCTACATAAACTTAGAATCTTCAACCCTAAACCATGAGTCGTGGGTCTCCCGCAACTCTTGCTCCGTGAGCAAAAGCCTGTAAGTTTTGTTGATAAAGCTATCAATTTTTTATATCGAAAATAGATAATATCAAAACTCTATAATAAAAAAATCTAATCATTAAATGATATTCGATTCATTTTAAATTAAAAAAATTTAAATATCAAAAAATGAAATTTACTCCAACTGTAACTAAAGTTGATGAATGAACTAAAGAAGAAATAGGTAATGGAGCAATTATTGCTTTTGTCAATCATAAATTTAAAGGAAATTGTGGTATTTTTATTTAAAAAAACATATGAATAAATAATTAATATTACAAATAAAATATAGTAATGAATTATTCTTAGAAGAATAAAACATTATTATCAAGAATGAAATATCTCCCAATCGATTAAATAATATTATAACTAAAATTCCTATTTTTATGATTGTACAGTTATTGTAAAAACAAGAAATGTAGTTAAATATAAATAGTTATCATCATTTAAATACATAAAACTATGATGAATAATTAAAATATTCCAATTATTAATTCTATAATCATAAATAAAAAATTAAATTCATCAAAATGAATCAATCTATTAAAATATAAAATAATGAAATACTATTAAATTTAAATCAAAAACTAATTCAAGTCTTTAAAAGAAACATTCTCCTCATGAGTACAAGTTGACATTATATTATCAAAAGCTATTCACACATGTAACATAAAAATACTGTTAATGGTGGAAATTACACAAATTTTGAACCAGTTGAAATTTAAGAAAGAAAAAAAAACGAAAAAATGTATAGAATTATAAAATGAAAATATATATAAAATAATCACAGAATTCACAAAAGTTAACTATTACCAAAGTTCACAAATTAATTCCTTTTTTTCATTTTTTAAATTTCACCTAGTTCAAAATTTGTGTAATTTCCACGATTGACAGTATTTTTATGTTACGTGTGAATAACTTTTGATAATATAATTCAAGTCTTATTATTGAAATTATTATAATACAAAAATTGTTATTAAAATTTAAAATATTTTAATAAGATTTAGAAAATGTAATTAAAATAATGATAATTTTGTAAATCATTAAAATATTATTAATATTATGAAAATAAATTTACAAATTATATGATTTATTATTATAATCAATTTTTCTAATTTAATAATTTTTTCTTTAAGAATACTAATTATTTTTTCAACACTGATATTAATATTTTTTAAATTGAAAAGTCTATCATTTTCATAATAATATTATATTATTTCAAATTTCAAGAATAATTTTTACGATTACTATATTTCAATAATAAATTATTCGTTTCATATGTGACGTCACAGCCTCCTACTTTGGAGGTAAATTTAATATAATACGAAAAGAACTTGAAAAAAAGCAACGACTTCCGTAACAAAGTTGAACGAGGAACGCAGAGAATTGGTTTTGGTATTGAAAATTCTAATTGAAATCTTGGAGAGTCTTAACATTTTCTGAGTCCCTTGTATCATGGTGTATGTATACCGGGTGCGCCAAAGATGGGGATTCAAACTAAATTTCTTGTAGCTCAAAACGGGAAATGTTAGATGTATAATTATAGTTTAGATGTACAATATTTGTATCTCAATTTTATCTTTAATTTGCATCCCTGTCCAACTTTCTATAACTTTTTTTGAGACGAGTTATGGACCAAAATGTGCCAAACATTTCATTTTCTTATCAAGTTAAATATGAAAGTTCCAAACGATTTTTAATTTTTGAGAATTTTGACGATTTGGTCAATTTTCGACACATTTTAGTCCATAACTTGGCTCAGCGCTAAATTCTGCTAGAGAATTATGTAAAAAATACAAAGTTTGAGCGGTTTTCATTTTGGGGAATTTTTAACCCGTTTTAGGCCCATCCACCCATTTTGGTGCTTTGAAGAATTTTGTGACTATTTTTTTCGTCAAATTTCCTTGGAATTAAAACAATTCAACTCTTATAACGTTTGAAATTCACTGAAATACTGTAGGGCCTAAAATTAATCATTTTTGAACTATTTTGAGAACCTTGGCAAATTGGTCAGTTTTTGGTACATCGTAGAGACTTCGTATTTGGCACAAATTAAAGATGAAAGTAAGATACAAATTTCGTACATTTAAAGTTTACGTGTAACGTTTCAAGTTTTTGCGCCAGAACAAATTTAGTCCAAAATCCCGTTTAACTGTTAACATCATTTTGGCGCACCTTGTATAGCTTGAAAGTGAAAATTTTCTCAAGTCCTTTTCCTATCATGACTCGAAAGTCAAAATCTTTCCTAGTCGAACCTTCAAGCTATTTATGATGGGAGGAAGTGTTGAACCATTTTTGCCAATAATGACTTATTCTTATCTCACAACTATGCATAGGAGTTCTAAGTCACTTTGCACAAATTGCTTTTTCCAAGATTGAACCCCACTTTTTCTAAACATTTCACTTGAATTCCCCATCTCCCATCGATGAAGACGTACATAATATTTTGGTTTGTTACTATCTATGAGTAATTCGTCGTAAAGCGATCCTCTCAGGTGGTAATCTGTATGAGCCGAGGTACCGTTAAATTTCATAAAATAATACTGGAGATCTTTTCCAAATCTTTGGGGCCGAACCCATGTATAGTGCCTACGTATACTCGCGTAAATTATGTAATGTATATTTTCAAGATATGAGCCCACATGATAACTGTAATTTCTCCACGCACGAAAACTGTCCACTTGTTGACTAATGTAGTTAAAGGCTTTCCTTTTGTAAGATAATTGAAACGTTTTGACGACGAATCACGCTCGACTTACTTAATAATATGCATAATATCGCAACTTTAAAAAAGTGATACTGCGTTCGTCCCGTATTCATTGGAAACGCGGCATGTAGGAAGGTCTTTTTCATTAGCCTACCAAAACGTTTATCAGAACAGGATCACATTTGTAGAATACATAATATCATGAATGAACATTGCATGCGCTGAATGTAGGTTATGTAGCTCAATCACGTAAACGAACGAAAATGATTTAATGATGGTTAAATGCTGGCTATTTTGAGCTCAATAAAGAGATGCGCTTCTTGAAAAATAAACAAAAATTAGTCATCGAGGTCGTTGAAAGTTATAGCTTTTAATTACTACAAACAGATTGTACGCGAGCTCATCAAAATTTTCATGTTGATGAAAATTTTTCGCAACATCTTATTATTGTGCAGAATGCAATCTTGTGGATCAAATTAAGGTGACAATAGTTCTAATTGTTTTAAATCTGCTTGATTTCAACGAAGAAATTTTAAATTGGTTTAATTGTATTTAAATAGAAATTTCTTTCATAATAGAGGTTTATTTCAAGGCTTGACGTATGGATGAAAATATGTCTTTGTGATGTATTGAAGAACGAAGAAAATTTTACCTCTGTATCCAGCTCGGGAATTATCTATGGAAGACCCTCGACAGAGAGAGAAGTAGAAAACTATTTACGTGTAGTTGTATTTGTTTTTGATGAATGAATCTATGAGGACGTAGATTGTCCTACGTTTTTCCAAGTCTTCTCATGCTGGGCCACTCTAATCTTGAGCTAACGAGTAGTCTCCTCGTTCCATCCCTACATTCCGCTCTGTCCCTCACTCCTCTCAACCAGTGGAATAGAGCTCTTGAACTTGACAAACAATCCCTTTTCAGTGACAGGATTATAAAACGTTGGACGAAAACTAAAGAGGCGAAAGACACGGCCCAACTGTTGGGGAAACTCCCCCAGAGATGCGGGCCTAATCCAATGCTTCTTACTACCATGGTTCAAGGCTGGGGAGTCGAGCCATTTTAACATTTTATATGCTCATAAGATTGGGACTCCTTTTGTAAGATATATGGAAAAACTGATTTTGGGACTCATTTGAACGCCCTTCGCAAAGGCACTAATTGGCATATGCTGAAAGTTGAATACGTTATTTGGTGGGAAATTTAACGCGGAACAACTTTTGTTTGCAACATTTTCTAATAAAATTTCAATTTTACGCGATATATACGAAAAACTAATTTTCGAAGGTTCGAACCCCCATAAAAAAAGAAGCTCCAGGGGAAAACGCCGTATTTTTAGAATGTTGTTCAGGACCACATCCTGAACCATTTTCAGCAAAGAAACGTTTGCTCCAGCAAATTTTTTTTTTTCAATGTGGCTCTAATTTGCCTACACTATTAAGCTTATCTGCTATGCCGATGACACCCTGGTGTTATGCACTGCCGAAACAACTGTGGAGGTGGAGAGCAGGGTAAACTGGGCTCTAGAGGTAGTGATGCGATGGATCGGTCCGGCTGGACTCGAACTTGTTGTTGGTAAGACAGAGGCCATTTTATTCACGACACGTCAGAAGTCCAGTCCACCCACCTTTCGACTACAAGGTGTGGAAATAGAAACCAAGAAGCGAATGAAGTGCCTGGGCATCTGGTATGACTGAAAGCTGAGCTTCAGGCACCATTTCCTGATGGCAGCGGAAAAGACGGGCAGGATAGTTGGATACCCGAGCCGCCTGATGAGGAACCTAGGAGGGCCGAGAAAAGCAAGAAGAAGGATTTCCAGTGTGCGGTTATCCATAATAACGAAAATAAAAATACTCAAACAGGAGAGTAGAAAAAACACAAAAAAATTAAAACGTCGAGCGTTTTCGAGTAATAAACTATCTCTGGGACTGGAATGAAAGCAACTGACAAGACAGAGGAGAGAAACAAGATATTGAGAAGTCGTAGAGGGAATCATAAACAAGTTCGCCCAGGCCATCTTTCGGAATGTACGAGTTAAGTACAGTAACGCTATCAGTATTGAGGTGACGCATTATCTCTATGTGTTCGAAGGCATAACGTTTACGGCTGGAAATCTCCTTGTGGAGGAGCCTTTCGTATCTCTCACGCAAAATGTAGCCCCTGTTTATTAAATGATCAGCAAAAGCTAATTCCCCCGAGTGTCCCTTATTCCAAGACTTCAAGTGCTCAGCTGCTCTCACCTTCATCTGGCGGCTAGTCTCGCCATTTTAAAAGCCTCCACAATCCCTGCATTCCATCTTATAAAGACCGCTCCTCTCATGAGCGGGTATGGGGCACTTCAGCCTCACAAACAATTCTTTAACAGTTGTAGGGTTGTAAAAAGCTGGTCTGAAACCAAACGGCGGAGGGCCCGACCCAATTGGTGGGAAAACTTCCCCAAGAAAGGGAGACTTATCCACCGCATACAACGATAACGGATCGTGTCTCGGAGGAGGGAGGTAGTGGAATCAAGAATGCTCCTTGTAAGCTTCCTCCGAACCCGTCACGTCAACGTCGACATTGACCCCATTCACTCTAGCCAGGCGTTTCATTGTCAATAATTCTTTCTTGAAGGCAGCTTGACTCAAAGGAATACGGGTCAGTCTGTGAACTAGGCTATGAAAGGCAGCCATCTTATGAGCAACAGGACCGAACGAACCTCCATGGACTTAAACATCGGTCGTAGTATCTCTCCTGTAAATTCCAAACTTATGGATACCGTCTATTATAGAGATCGATAAATCCAAAAAGTTAAACGTAAATTCGATGGAAGGGTACCAGGAATTGAGATACCTCAGAAACTCACCAAGGAGATCTGAGGGACCAGTCCGAGTGAATAGAACGTCATCAACGTACCTTTGCCAATAGTGAATGTGGTTAAGTAACACCTGGTTCGAGGAAAAGAGGTCAAGTTCAAACTTGGACACGAAAATTTGGGAAGTGAGAGAGCCTAAAGGTGATCCAATAGGGATCCCACTTCATCAAGGAACTCTAAAAATTTGCCTTCGAATTTATAGTAGTTAGGGGACCAACAAGTATTTAAGAGCCGAAAAATTCTTGAAGTTCAAAGTGAGGAATGTTGGCCTTGACCAGTAGCTCACCCATATGCTCAATAGTAGCAGCCTGAGGAATATTCGGGAACAGACCAACAACATTGAGCGAGCTGAAGGTCGTCCCCGGGGGAAGACTTACACCATTCAGAACATCAATCAAACAGGCCGAGTTCGAGACCGAATGAGGAGATTGAAAATCAATGCAACGTTTAAACCATCGGTCCAGGAATTTAGCAAGGAGATAGGTAAGAGAGGAAATGGAATAGACTACGGGTCGCACCGGAATATTATTCTTATGCAATTTAGGTAACCCGTAAAGGAGGGGTGGGGTGAGGGGTTAGGAACAAGGAAGGCTTTTTCATAGCTAGAGTTTTGACAATAGCCTCACACTTGTTCATGACACTCCTAACTTCTTTAATATGCTTAGGAAACTGAAGTTCTCTCTCTCTTTAGCACCACATTGCTGGATCATTTCAAGGACCTTGGAAGCACAGGCGGATTTCTCCATCACCACAACAGCATTTCCCTTGTCAGCCTTAGTGATGATTAAATCTCCCTTCTTAATCTTCCTCTTTAAACCTTGGATCACTCCTCCCAATTCGTCACTCATGCGAGGGAAGGGTTATTGGGGAACATTTTTGCAAAGACTTTTTGGGTGTTGAAACCAGGACAAATTTTCACAGCGAGATCCGTAACAACATTCGCCAAAGTTTAATCCTTATTGAGGGGAGGTAGACTGAATTTCAGACCTTTCTAAAGGAGGGCTGTTTCATCGCTACTCTCCCTTCGAAGTATTCTTTTTTTCGCTGAGCACCGCCTTGTCGATCCTCCTAAATGGTGCCTCAGTATGGGCCGACTCCATGAATATACCATATAGAAGGAGAGAGATGGTAAAGATCCAACAAAGAGCTGAGCTGAGGTGTGTTATTGCCTACCGTACTGTCTCGACGGAGGCTCTCCGTATATTAGCACGTTCACCACCAATCGAGCTCTTTGCTGAGGAATGAGCGGTGGTTTTCAAAGCAAAGAAGACGACCAACCAAGAGGCTTTGCAAATCAAGCAGGAGGTCAGGCGCTCCTCGGGGAAGCAAGAATTGCCCAGAGCGAGCCGGGTACATGGACCACCCGTGTGCTAATACACGACCTTGGTGAATGGATAAACCGACT
This sequence comes from Aspidiotus rigidus, assembly GCA_035079385.1. Taxonomy (NCBI): domain Eukaryota; kingdom Metazoa; phylum Arthropoda; class Insecta; order Hemiptera; family Diaspididae; genus Aspidiotus; species Aspidiotus rigidus. The sequence continues at coordinate 495,561 of JAVHKY010000015.1, read as the reverse complement.
CCATAGTCAGCGGTATTAAGCGACCATGACTGCTTCAACAAGTACCTTCACAAGAAGTTGATGAAAGTTGAGCAGGCAACGTGTTCGCACTGTAACCAAGGGCGGGCTGATACCTTATTTGAGTATGAGGTGAGGAGGCGTGAGCAAGACAAGCTTGGACGGTCTCTTCAAGAGATGATGGCAGATGAACCGCTTGACACGAGTAGCCTGGTATCCACCATGCTAGGTTCCGAAGAAGCATGGAACCAAATGTCTGCATTTGTGGCCACCGTCATTTAACGGAAGGTGGACCAGGAATGGAATAGGCAAACGCAGAACTACGCTATGGCCTACTCACACACTAACATCCAGATTTGCAGGAAGAAGTGGAACATCATCCCTGAAGACAGAAGAATATGAAGAGACTCCAACAGCGATCTACTATACGTAATGTGGTGGTGTTGTTGTGGGTGTTCTTATGTGTTTTTCGTGCCAGGGGAGCACTGCAGCTTGGCGATTGCCGAGTAGAAGAAGGGGTTCGCCGGGAGATTTTTCCAACACTGAAGTCAAACAAAATTAAATGCATACGCAATCCGCACCTACTCCATCATGGAGGACGGGCGGCGTTTGCAAATGCGACACTAGTGACATACTGCTGTATGTTAGGCCTGGTTCATGAAGGTAGACCTTGTATAGTTCAGTATGCTGTATAGCCCAGTATAATGGAGGCTAAGGAGTAGTGTCTCAATTCTGAAATCTGCAAGTATGACGTCATCATCCGTGTTTTACAAACAATCCACGAGGGAGTAGTTAAGAAACTCGTGTAATCGAGGTATGTAACACGTCATATTGCCCTTGATTACGAGTTACAATTACGTCTCTTTATTTTCTCATTACACCGCGATTATCGCGAAGAAAATCTTTGAATAACCTGTTTTTCTCTATAATCATCGTACTTCACGATTAGAAGCTGATCTTACGTAGGTTGTTTTCTTTCTGAAATTACGTATATGTTTATTTGTCTCCCAAATTTAGAATTTGATAGTGATCGCATACATTTTCATAATCTCAATACGAGCCTTCAGAATACGCTTTCAACCGTATAAAAGCTTGTGTAAGTACTACCAGTTTTTTTCAGAAGCTGCAAATGCAATGAGAACCACCCGCCTTACGCTTTGTCTCCTCCCTGACAGAACTTTCCGAGGCTCCCCACACTTTTTTGTAGGCCTAACTTATATTTTAACAATTACTACTATTATTATACCATCTTCACTGGCTACGAACTTTACATTACATATAATATATTGCTAAAGAAGATAGGTAACGAGCCAAAAAAGGAACCCGGGAAGTCGAAATCAATAAAAAGTACTCGTGCTCCAATTCTACACGTCCGCCTCGCCATCTTCGGGCTTACAAAATATCGCGGTACAATGTCCGCGTTCGATTTATATTTTTAAGTAAGGTTATTGTGTTGCTGTACATACATGCTCATAGTTGCGAAGTTCAACTTGATGCGAAAAAGCGTCTAGACTCGTAATACCTTACCCCGTGCAACTTTAGTTCCGTTAAAGAATAAATAAACATCGTATACATACTTACTCGTTTCTCAAAATTTCTTCTGCGATATTTCTATTCCCTTGCTGACTAACGTGCAAGAAAACATACGTAAACGCGCGTCAAATAAGAGCTTTACACTGCTTGTAGGTATACAGAAAAGGGTGCGATTCGATATTTTCGGACAAAACAGACATTCGATAGTAAATTTTTTGTTTTATTCTGAAGCACACGTCGAGGTGAAATTCAAGCTTACAGCGGTGCGGCAGTCAAAAGAAGCCTCAAATGGAGGAAATTGTTTTCAGCGTCTGTCTCTGGAAAACAGAATTTGACCTAGATTCGATAACGCGTAAAGTATTGCACGTGCACGGCGTTTTCGCGAGACTTTTCCCTCAAACAAAGAAAATCGTATATTAAATACAACGCGTTACTTCACGAACGCCCATACCTCGAATATGATGGCTTCGAAGATAGTCGGTAGATGCATTAATGAATGAAAAATAATAAAGGAGATAATTAAGGCAAAAAAAACGACGATTAAATTTAATTGATATAGCGAGCTCATTGCACTTGGTAGACGTCGGAAACTGATGATGAGAGGTCGTGCATACATCGATGGTGAATTAATTAATGAGATGTAGGCCTCGGCATTTGTGTACATCGTGCGTACTCTGTGATCTTCATTAAAATGAGAAGAGACAATCGACTATACAGTAGATAGTTTATTGCTATTGTATCAGTGAAATGCTCGATGATCACAATGAGTTTTTGGTATGTGTACATTCATCATTGGAAAGAGTTCTCAAATACGAATCCATTAACTGTGGCTTCTACAAGACCCATTTTATGATAACTTTCGGAGCCTGAAGGTCTCATCACACCGGAAAAACAAACCCCAGCCCGCAGACCAAAATCGAGAAACCTTCGAGCACTCTTAGAGATTAAATAGCTATAGCATTACGGTTCTTTGTGCTTCATTGAAGAGTGTTACGGTATGCAGACTGTGTGACGCCAAGAATAATGAGAAGGCAATGTGAATAACAAAACCTTTGCAGTTTCGTTTAAAACTGCTTCTAATTACTGTACGTCAATCATTATAGAGCTAGATACTCCCCAGTACGTATGGACCGACTCCATGAAGATAGCCCACAGAAAGAGATGGACGGAAAAGATCCAACAAAAATATACGCGAGAAAGACGAATACTCCGAATGGAGAGTAAACCTTGAAAACCGCAGAAAATACAAAACGACGAGCGCTTTCGGTTAATAAACCATCTTCAAGCCTGAAATGAAAGCAACTGACGAACGGAGGAGAAGAACAATGTATTAAGATTGGCTAAACGAGAAATCACGGTGTGAATCATAGACAAGTTCGATCAGGCCATCCTCCGGAATGAACGAGTTGAGTACAGTGATACCGTCAGTGTTGCAGTGACGCATTATCTCTATAGACTGGAGGGCGATGCGCTTTCGGTACGAATTCTCCTTATGGAGGAGCTTTTCAGATCCCTCACGGAAGCTGTGGCCACTGTTTATCAAATGATCAGCAAAAGCTGACTCCCCTAAGCGTCCCTTCTCCCAAGACTTCAGGTGCTCAGCTACTCTAACTTTCATTTGGCGGTTGGTCTCACCAATATAAAAGCCTCCACAATCCCCACATTCCAACTTATACACACCACTCCTCTCATCAATGGGTATGGGGTCCTTCAGTCTCACAAACAACCCCTTAACAGTTGTAGGGTTGTAGAACGCGGGTCTGAAGCCAAACGGGCGGAGGGCCCGACCCAATTGGAGGGAGAACTTCCCCAGAAAAGGGAGACTGATCCAACGCAACCGGCGATCACGGATCATGTCTTGGGGGAGGGAGGTGGTGGAACCAAGAATGCTCCTTGTAACTTTCCTCCGAACCATCACGTCAACGTCGACATTGACCCCATTCACTCTAGCCAGGTGTTTTATTGTGAGTACTTCTTTCTCAAAAGCAGACTGACTCAACGGAATACGAGTCAGTCTGTGAACTAGGCTATGAAATGCAGCCATCTTGTGAGCAACAGGACCGAACGAACCACCGTGGACTAAAACATCGGTCGTAGTATCTTTCCTGTAAATTCCACACTCATGGATACCGTCTACAATAGAGGTCGATAAATCCAAAAAGTTGATGGAAAATACCCCTATTTCCAACGTAAATTTGATGGAAGGGTGCCAGGAATTGAGATACCTCAGAAACTCACCAAGGAGATCTGTGTGACCAGTCTAGGTACATAGAACGTCATCAACGTACCTGTGCCAATAGTGAATATGATTGAGTAACACCTGGTTCGAGGAAAAAAGGTCAAGTTCAAACTTAGACATGAAAACTTCGGAGATAAGAGAGCCTAAAGGTGATCAGATAGGGATCCCTACTTCATCAGGGAACTCGAAAAATTTCCCTTCAAATTTACAGTAGTTGGGGGACCAGCAGATATTCAGAAGTTCGAAAAATTCCTGAAGCTCATTGTGAGGAATGTTGGCTCTGATGAGTAGCTCACCCATCCGCTGGATAGTAGCAGCCTTGGGAATATTCGGGAACAAACCAACAACATCAAAAGAGCAGATGGTCGTTCCCGGGGGAAGACTTACACCCTTCAGGACATCAGTTAAAGAGGCCGAATTCAAAACCGAATGAGGAGATTCAAAATCAATGCGATTTTTGAACCATCGGTCAAGGAATTTGGCAAGGAGGTAAGTGGGGGAGGAGACGAAAGAAACAACGGGTCGCATCAGGGTATTGGTCTTATGCACTTTAGGCAGCCCGTAGAGGAGGGGGGGGGTGTGAGGTTAGGAACAAGGAGGGCTTTTTTCAGAGCAGGAGTCTTGATAATAGCCTCACTCCTGTTGATGACACTCCCAACTTCTTCGACGTGTTTCGGGAAGCTGAAATCCTCGCTCTCTTTAGCACCACACTGCTGGAGGACCTCGTGGACCTTGGAAGAATAGGCGGATTTCTCCATCACCACAACAGCATTGCCCTTGTCCCCCTTAGTGACGATTAAATCTCCCTCTTTAATCTTCCTCTTTAAACCTTGAATCACTCCTCCCAATTTATTACTCATGCGGGGGAGGGGGTTATTGCGGAGTATCTCGGCACAAACTTTCTGGGTATTAAAACCAGGGCCAATCTTAACAGCAAGATCCGCAACAACATTAGCCAAGGTTTCATCTTTCTTGAGGGGAGGTAGACTAAATTTCAAACCTTTTTCAAGGAGGGCTGTTTCGTCACCATTGAACACTACCTGACTGTTATTTATGAGGGGGGGATGGAATTTATGAAAGTCAACACCATCACTCGACCCTTCCTTAACCTTCATTAGAGAGGACAACTTCCTATTGACATGTTCCATGTCTTTTCTCTCGCCGGACCCCGATTTTGAAACTCGCGAGTACACCCCGCGTAATAATAATAATTAATAATAAATAAATAAATAAATAAATAAATAAATAAATAAATAATTAATATAATTAATAATTAGAAAATCTGTACCCGTGGGTGATTCAGAAATTTGCGAGTACACCCCGCGTAATAATAATAAATAATTAATTAATTAATAAATAAATAATTAAATAATTAAATGATTATTTAAATAAATAATTAAATAATTAAATAAATAAATAATTAAATAATTAAATAAATAAATCATTAAATAATTAATATAATTAATAATTAAAAAATCTCTACCCCGTGGGTGATTCAGAAATTCGCGAGTACACCCCGCGTAATAATAATAATTAATAATAAATAAATAAATAAATAAATAAATAAATAAATAAATAAATAATTAAATAAATAAATAATTAAATAAATAAATAATTAATATAATTAATAATTAGAAAATTTTCTAAGTCCCTCTTCCTATCATATATGGCTGGATAGTCGAAATTTTTCCAAGTCCCCTAGACTTGAATTGTCTCATACCATTCCAATACAACAGCAAGACAGGGGGCGAACGAGCGGAGCGAGTTCGCGCTACCTCATATTTCTCATAGAAGACTTGAATTTTCTCATACCATTCCAATACAACAGCGAGATCGCTCGTTCGCCCCACCGAAAGTTGATACCTCAAAATATAGAACACCCACAATTACCTCAAAATATTTCTCATACAAGACTTATACGACGCCAAGATAGGTAAAGGGGTAAACGGATAATATCTCACGAACACTTGACCTAGTACAAGAATTAATAATAAATAAATAAATAAATAAATAAATAATATTAAATAATTAAATAATTAAATAAATAAAGGCTGGATAGTCGAAATTTTTCCAAGTCCCCTAGACTTGAATTGTCACATACCATTCCAATACAACAGCGAGACAGGGGGCGAACGAGCGGAGCGAGTTCGCGCTACCTCGTATTTCTCATAGAAGACTTATACGACGCCAAGATAGGTAAAGAGGTAAACGAATAGTATCTCACGAACACTTGACCTAGTAGAAGCCTAGACTGAAATATTTCAAGATGACTGATAAAATATAAAAGACATGGAACATGATTTTCATTTATTTGGCTATGCCAGAAAATTTTTTTTTTGACGCGTTTTTGCCAATAAAAATAGTACCGGATCGTTTTACTCGGCCGACGTCAGTTTTTTTCTTCTCCCTCAACTTCACCTCAAGTTCTCCCCCCAATTGGGTCGGGCCCTCCGCCCGTTTGGCTTCAGATCCGCATTCTACAACCCTACAACTGTTAAGGGGTTGTTTGTGAGACTGAAGGACCCCATACCCATTGATGAGAGGAGTGGTGTTTATAAGTTGGAATGTGGGGATTGTGGAGGCTTTTATATTGGTGAGACCAACCGCCAAATGAAAGTTAGAGTAGCTGAGCACCTGAAGTCTTGGGAGAAGGGACGCTTAGGGGAGTCAGCTTTTGCTGATCATTTGATAAACAGTGGCCACAGCTTCCGTGAGGGATCTGAAAAGCTCCTCCATAAGGAGAATTCGTACCGAAAGCGCATCGCCCTCCAGTCTATAGAGATAATGCGTCACTGCAACACTGACGGTATCACTGTACTCAACTCGTTCATTCCGGAGGATGGCCTGATCGAACTTGTCTATGATTCACACCGTGATTTCTCGTTTAGCCAATCTTAATACATTGTTCTTCTCCTCCGTTCGTCAGTTGCTTTCATTTCAGGCTTGAAGATGGTTTATTAACCGAAAGCGCTCGTCGTTTTGTATTTTCTGCGGTTTTCAAGGTTTACTCTCCATTCGGAGTATTCGTCTTTCTCGCGTATATTATGGATAGCCGTAACTTAGAGGAACGGATCGTTTAATCCAACAAAAAGTTGCGCTGAGGTGTTTTAGCGCCTACCGTGCTGTCTTCATGGAGGCTCTTTGCGTTTCAGCCCGTTCACCACCAAATTCTAGTGGATTATTTATTTATAATATTGCCGAGTAAACTCGAACTTAGAATCGCATGATTTCCTGTAGAGTTGGACTCGTAGATTTTCAATGGACGGTTGGGGTGCCGGTAAAGAAATTAAAAAGAGGAAACCCGATGGTGGATGAAGGCATAGTAAAGAAATTGATCAATTTAAACCTCCTTGTGAGGTCATCAACATCCGTTGATTCTGCTTATGACGTCAACAGCCTGAATTAGTCCACGACCTGTCATTAGTTTGTGAAATCATTAACATTCGATCAGTGTTGCCAGAGGGGATGCATTTGTGCCATACCTACGTGGTTCTGGTCTTGGTAGCTACGCATTTCTTAGTAGTGGGGCAATCTTCGCTCTTTTTGGAGCTGTAAAATGAATTAGGAGCGATAACAAAACAGCTGGGGCCGAATTGAAATGTTCTGGCACATCCTTTCTTCGAGAAATTCAGATTTTTATCTGGCACCGCTGGTAGGGTAACACCCGAAAGTACTTCTGTAAGCTAACTAATAAAGTAAAATTGTTCACTTGAGATCTTTTTAATCTTCAGTGCACTACTTAAACTTCGTCTCACTCAGTATGAGTTCTAAAAAGAATGCAGCATGAAATGGAAGAGCGTTACTCACTTGCCTAGCTCTGTAAGGCAGTGCTGAAGAAGCTGGAGCTCCTCTCAGCAATGGGTCGAATGGAGCGACCATAGTGGGCACCACTAATGGTACCTAATGCTACCAATAGTAGAAGAGACCACTTCTAGGTACCGAGGAGGTAGTATTGGAAGGCTACGGATTTAGATGACATCCCTATTCCAGTCTTCAGCGCAATGACACTGCTTCTTGATATATTCAATGCGGTAGTTGCTGAGGGACTGCTTCCTGTGCGGTGGAAGAAAGCCAGACTAAAGTCGATCGATAAAAAGGGTAAATTATCTGGTCTGCCATCCTCTCATCGTCCACTTTGCCTGCCAGAAAACATGGGCGAACTCTTTGAGAGAGTGATCGCTCATCGACTCGGAGCTATCTGAAGGAAAGAGTTATAATCTCAAGTAGCGTGGACGGCTAGTCATACCTGTGTAAACGCTAAGGCAATCACCACAAGCCACCCTATAGACACCTCCCTCTCGGCCATCGGTATAGGATCTTTTAATTTAACCAGACGGCTCTTAATAGTATTGGTACTGGCCGAAAACCAAAAGGACGGAGGACACGGCTCACCCAGAAACGGCAGCCTAATCCACCGTTTACACCTATCAAGGTGCGGTTCTCGGGGAGGGAAGTCGTAGAATCGAGACATTTTCTTGTGAGTCAAGAAAGGACCATACGGTCAATGTCCACCTTGACCTGATTCACTCTAACCAAGTGCTTTATCGTCACGAGTTCTTTTTAGAAAGCAACCTTATACTCAGAGTGAGTTGAGTGAGGCGATAGATTAGGTTCGGGCTCCCCCCTCTAAAAAATCAGGCGACTTTAGCAAACTTTGTGGCTGATTTAGCAGTGAAAATCGGCCCTGGTGTAATACCCAGAAAAAATGTGCCGAATGGTCCGTAATGCAGGGAATGAATTGATCATAAGTCTGAGGAGGAAGATTGGGGAGGAGAGGTTAGTTATTACTAAAGCTTACAAAAGGAATGCCGTTGTAGTTATGGAGAAGGCTTCCTACGTCTCTAAGGTCTACAATCAGGAGAACCCCCTTTTTAATTTTCCAAAATTTGTTAGAGGCTAGAAAACTTATTAACGGAGTGAGGTTATCATTAAGAGCTCTTGATTACAGAAAGCCATTTTGGAACCGAATCCGATCCCTCCCCTCCTTTACGGTTTGCCCAAGGTGCACAAAGCAAATGTGCCGATGTGGCCAGTCTTCTCGGTCGTGTTCTCCCTGACCTACTCCTTTGCTAAATTCCTGGATAAATGGTTCAAAGCTCGTATGGAGGTGGAGTCTCCCTATTCAGTTAAGAGTTCGAGTGCCCTGGCTGACAAATTGAAGGACGCATGTCTTACCCCAGGTTCAATTTTATGCTCGTTTGATGTTGTTGGGCTTTTTCCCAACATCCCAAAGGCTACCACTATGCAACAGATAGGAAACTTGCTCGTGAAATCTGGTACTCCTCATGAGAAATTTGGCGAATTTTTTGGTCTTCTGAATGCCTGTTGGTCGTCTAATTTTTGCAAGTTTGATGGTAAATTCTTCGAGTTCCCCAAGGAGGTGGGATCCCTATTGGTTCCCTTTTGGGTTCTCTCATCTCAAAAGTTTTCATGCCCCTAATTCGAGCTTGACCTATTCTCTTCAGGCCGTGAGTTTTTGAATCACGTTTTCTATCGGCACAGGTAAGTCGATGACATTTTATGCGCGTGGACCGGTCCTGCGAAGCTTTTCAATGAAAGTTACGTTTATTTAATTATCAACCAAATTTACTTTGGAAGTTGGTGACTCCTCCATAAACTTTCTGGACTTGTCCATCTCTGTCATGGTCGGTGTCCACGAATTCGGTATTTACCGGAAAAGTACTTTGACCGACATTGCCATCCACGGGTCGTCTTTCGTACCTTTTGCCCACAAACTAGGTACATTCAAGAGCTTAATCTATCGCGTCACTCAACTCCCTCTGAGTGAGGTTGCTTTCCAAAAAGAACTCGTGACGATAAAGCACTTGGCTAGAGTGAATCAGATCAAGGTGGACATTAACTTTATGGTCCTTTCCTGACTCACAAGAAAATGTCTCGATTCTACGACTTCCCTCCCCCGAGAACTACACCTTGATATTTAAATGAGACAGTTTGCTTTTGTTGCCACCTTTATTCAAAAACAACTCGACGTTTCGACGCACAGTACGTTTCCTGATGATGACGACGAGGTGCGTCGAAACGTCGAGTTGTTTTTGAATAAAGGTGGCAACAAAAGCAAACTGTCTCATTTAAATTGATATCTGTTTGTCACGTAAAAACAAAACTTTCTTTCTTTACACCTTGATAGGCGTAAACGGTGGATTATGCTGCCGTTTCTGGGTGAGCCGTGTCCTCCGATCCTTTTTGTTTTCGGCCAGCATTCCATAGTACCAATACTGTTAAGAGCCTCCTGGTTAAATTGAAAGATCCTATACCGATGGCCGAGAGGGGGGATGCTTGTGGTGATTGTCCTAGTTTTTACATAGATATGACTAGCCGTAAACTCCAAGCTAGAGTTGATGAACACAGGAAAGCTTGGGAAAAAAGAAAAGTAGGTGAGTCGGCCTTTGCTGACCACTTAATTGAAAGTGGTCATAGTCTCAAAGAGGAGTCTAAAGTTTTCCTTCACTGGGAAAATTCATATTTCAAACGTTTAGCTTTAGAAGCAATCGAAATTTATCGTCACCGGAACAATAAGGATATTACCGTGTTGAACAGGTACATTTCTGAGGAGGGATTGATTGAATTAGTCTATGAGGAAGATTCACATTTCGATGGTTCGCTGGTTGAGTCATGACCTCTTCGATGTTACTTGTTCTTGTTGGTATTGCGTTCAGTCGCTTTCTATACCTTGAGAATGGCTGTTTACTGTTTAGCCGAAAGCGTTCGGTTGGGTAACTTTATTGCGGTTTTTGTATCTGTCGTTCCTTACTCCTTGTGAGCATACCTCTTCATAATGGACAACCGTAAAATTAAAAAACGCATTGATTCTAGTGATACAAACCCATAAAAAAGTTCGTGGACCCGACGATAGTTTGTACGCCTGTGGTGATTATCGTTACTCAAATGGAAAAACTACGCCAGATTGATATCCAGTACTAAATATGTTGGGTTTCAACTACCTACTAACCTCCCTCTGAAAAATCGATGTGAATAAAGTATTTTACCAAATCTCAGTCACTAAAGAAGATACATATCGAGAAAACCGCCGTCATCACTCCTTCTTGCCTATCTGAATTCCTGAATATGCCATTTGGGATGCATAACTCCGCCGAAACACGGCAGAAGTTCATTGTTCATTGATAGCCTTCCATCTCGGTGACATCCTAATTGCCTCTCCGTATGAAGAACAACACACTGAAGACCTCAAAACGGTACTCAACATCCTCTACAACACGAATCTGACGATCTATACGGCGAAATGCAAATTTTATAAAGAAGTAGTATCCTTCTTAGTAGGCTAGACCCAGAAGGAATTCGACCACATAACATACGAGTAGAAACCATCGCAGAATTTCCAAAGCCAAAAACTGTGGAGTAACTTCACCGTTTTCTCGGAATGGTTAAGGCTCAAGCCGGGGGTGGGGGGGGGGGGAGGGAAATGGCCTTGGTCGGAAAATGTTTCAAATGTTCATCAAAATGTTGTCCCCAATGAGAAAACTCGAAATTCCACAAATTGGACCCATCCGCTCACCCTTATGGGCTGCAGAGTCATTTTTAGGCCTATAATCCAAATGCCTGTATCTCAGGCAATAATGATCGCACAGCAATGTAACGTGGGGACATTTTAGTACATGTGATCGTTCATCCATGGTATTTTTTTCAAAAAAAATCATTCATATTTTCCTTAGTTTCTAGCAATAATAAAACTTCAAACTCGAATAAAAGAAAAATCGGGGGGGAGGCACCTACGAAAAATCATTCATTTGAAGCGCCATACTCTCTACTACAACATACATGAGTATCATAGTCCTCGGTGAGTTGGAACATTCCCAAAAAAATCAATATTTAATGAATTTCTGTGATTTTCCATGAATAGCGGGGTGAACTATGACTGCTACCGCAATAGACCGCGAGAAATCAATAGTCAATGTTCGAGGTGGAAAAATACGCACTCCTCCGTGGGATGAAATAGGAATGTTGATAAACCAAAAATATATTTTCAGTATTCCGTTTATCGATTTGGTCAATTCTTATGTAAACACGTGCACCGATTAGGTGGAGTATGTTAGATTGAGAAAAATAGTTGAAAAATTCTCCAGTCGCTGGAACAGTCTGAAAATAGTAGAGAAGTGAGAAAATCCTCTCTTTCAACCTGGAGAACTTCGATTCTTCATATTTCATGCATCAATTAGGTCAATTCTTAAGTAAACATGTCCGCCGAGTTTGAAAAAAATATTCAAAAAATTCTCCAGCCGCTGGAACGTTATGGAAATGACAAATAATCGAGAAAATCAACTTTTTCACCCTGGAGGGCCGTGAGTTTAGGTATTTCATTCATCAAATAGGTCAGTTCTTACATAAACATTAGGGAATAAACATGTCCGCCGAATTTGAAAAAAATAGTCAAAAAATTCTCCAGTCGCTCGAATGTTCTGGAAATAGTAGAGAAGTGAGAAAATCCACTGTTTCAACCTGGAGAACTGCGATTTTTCGTATTTCATTCATCAATTAGGTCCATTCTTAAGTAAACATGTCCGCCGAGTTTGAAAAAAAATAGTCAAAAAATTCTCCAGTGACTGGAACGTTCTGGAAATGACAAAAAATCGAGAAAATTCACTTTATCACCCTGGAGAACCGTGAGTTATGGTGTTTTGTTGGTCAAATCTTATGTTAATACGTTTTACAAGTTGGAAAAAAATTGTCAATAAATTCATCAGTCGCTTGGACGCTCTGGAAACAGTAGAAAATCAAGGATACACACCCACCTTAAGATTCAATTCCTGTACTTTAAAGTGTAGAATGTTTCTTTTGTTCCCCTGGAGTCGTAGTGGTACAAACTGTGTCACTAGGAGTCGTGTACTTGCATGAAGTGCAGGAATCTTCTCTCGAGTTGAGGTGACAATGCTTCAAATATTGGAATTCATGAGCATGACGATACAAAGAAGATGATTGTCTTCTATTTTGTCTCGGGAAAATATTCCTCCACATCATGCGAGTGCACGGCTACCATTAACACAATTTGTACCGCTGCGACTCGAGGGAAAAAAAAGAAACACATGAATCATAGTGGCGGTTGTGTATCTTTGATTTTGTAATATTTCCAGAGCGTGTCCCAACGACTGTAGAATTTTTTCCAATTTCTTTAAAACTCGGCGTAAGTGTTCTTATAAAAATCGACTGGAGAATTTATTGACTATTTTTTTCGAAATAGGGATCTGTTTACTTTAAAATTGACCTTATTGATAAATACAAAATAAAAATCACGATTCTCCGAGTTCGAAAAGTAGATATTTTCAATTTTTCAGACTATTCCAGCGACTAGAGAATTTATTGACTATTTTTCCCAAATTCGGCGGAGGTATTGACATAAGATTTGACCTTTTTGATAGACAACATACCAAAAATCAGGGCTCTCCTTGTTGAAATAAAGGATTTTCTGGATTTGGTACTATTTCTAGATCGTTCCAGCGACTGGAGAATTTATTGACTACTTTTTTCCAACTCGGTGGATGTATTTACGTAAGAATTGACCTTATTCATAAACAGAATATGAACAATCACGGTTTTCCATGTTGGAAAAGTGGATTACCTAGAGTTTTTACTATTTCCAGGGCATCCCAGAAACTGGAGAATTTTTTGATTATTTTTCCCAACTCGGCGGATGTATTTACGTAAGATTTGACGTAATTGATAAACAAAATACCAAAAATCACAGCTCTCCATGTTGAAAAAGTGGACTTCTTCGATTTTCTGCTATTTCCAGACTGTTCCAGCGACTAGAGAAATTTTTGACAATTTTTTTCAAACTGGACGGACATGTTTACATTATAATTGACCTAATTGATGAACAAAATACCAAAAATCTTGGTCCTCCAGAGTGCAAAAGTGGATTTCCTCGATCTATTGTCATTTCCAGAACATTCCAGCGGCTGGAGAATTGTTGGACTATTTTTTTCAAACTCGGCGGACATGTTTATGTAAGAACTGACCTATTTGATGAATGAAATACCTACATTCACGGCTCTCCAGGTTGAAAAAGTGGATTTTCCCGATTATTTGTCATTTCCAAAACGTTCCAGCGGCTGGAGAATTTTTTGACTATTTTTTTCAAACTCGGCGGACATGTTTACTTAAGAATTGACCTAATTGATGAATGAAATATGAAAAATCGCAGCTCTCCAGGTTGAAAGAGTGGATCTTCTCACTTATCTACTATTTCCAGAACATTCCAGCGACTGGAGAATTTTTTGACTATTTTTTTCACACTCGGCGGACATCTTTACTTAAGAATTGACCTAATTGATGAACAAAATACCAAAAATCATGGTCCTCCAGAGTGAAAAAGTGGATTTCCTAGATTTATTGTCATTTCTAGAACACTCCAGCGACTGGAGAATTTTTACACTATTTTTTTCAAACTCGGCGGATATAACTGACCTATTTGATGAATGAAATACCTAATCTCACGGCCCTCCAGGCTGAAAAAGTGGATTTTCTCGATTATTTGTCATTTCCAAAACGTTCCAGTGGCTGGAGAATTTTTGGACTATTTTTTTCAAACTCGGCGGACGTATTTACTTAAGAATTGGCCTAATTGATGAATGAAATACGAAAAATCGCAGTTCTCCAGGTTGAAAGAGTGAATTTTTTCACTTCTCTACTATTTCCAGAACATTCCAGCGACTGGAGAATTATTCAACTATTTTTCTCGATCTAACATACTCCACCTAATCGGTGGACGTGTTTACATAAGAATTGACCAAATCGATAAACGAAATACTAAAAATATATTTTTGATCTATCAACATTCCCATTTCATCTCATGGAGGAGTGCGTATTTTTCCACCTCGAACATTGACTATTGATTTCTCGCGGTCTATTGCGGTAGCAGTCATAGTTCACCCCGCTATTCATGGAAAAATCACAGAAATTCATTAAATATTGATTTTTTTGGGAATGTTCCACCTCACCGAGGACTATGATACTCATGTATGTTGTAGTAGAGGGTACGGCGCTTCAAATGAATTATTTTTCCCAGGTACCTCCCCCCGATTTTTCTTTTATTCGAGTTTGAAGTTTTATTATTGCTAGAAACTAAATACCATGGATGAACGTTCACATGTACTAAAATGTACCCCCGTTACATTGCTGTGCGATCATTATTGCCTGAGATACAGCCATTTGGATTATAGGTCTAAAAATGACTCTGCAGCCCATAAGGGTGAGCGGATGGGTCCAATTTTTGGGATTCCGAGTTTTCTCATTGGGGACAACATTTTGACGAACATTTGAAACATTTTCCGACCAAGGCCATTTTCCCCCCTTACCCGGCTAGAGCCTTTTTACCGCCAAGATGTTCAACAAATGGCCGAGACTTAAGCAAACTGTGTACAAACTCATCACAAAAAATGATATACGTGGAATTCTGAAGCTCTGCAAGCTTCGGAAACCATCAAACAGATGCAAATACAGCACTTTTCGCTCACCCCGATGACCAGCTACTGCTCATACTCCCCACGGACGCATCCAAACATGCCATTGGCGCAACGTTACAATGACTCAACTCTGCAATGTGTCGCCCTTTCTCCAGAAAATTCTCAGAAGCTAAACGAAGATGGAGTACATAAGAATGCGAACAACTAGCAGTATGTATAACTGTCAAACATTTCCGCCCACTACACGAAGGTCGGCATTTCATAATCTATACAGACCACAAGCCATTTACATACGCCTTCCATTAAAAGCTTGACAAAGCTACCCCACAGCAACAACGACAACCACAGTACATATCGCAATTCACAACATCAATCTAACAGCACGTCACTGGGTCAGAGAATATCCCTGCTGATACACTTACGCGAATTGAAGCTTTCCGCACGGCAAATACAATTGACTACACGCAGATGGCAATCAATTAACAAAAAGATGAAGAATTTCAGTCAATTTTGGAGGAAAACGACGGCTTCCTTTACGACGTTAAACGAGGAACGCAGTGAACCTGTTCTAAGGGTTGAAAAATAATACATGATATGACCCGCAACAAGCGAGCTCCTTCAAGTAACTACACATGCGATTGTTCGTACACCAATTGGCTTAGACCCTTCAACGAGCCAGATATGCAATGCTTAAAACACTATAAGATCCCCCTTCTATCGTACATTACATTACGGATCGGGAGTCGAAATTCTTCCAAGTGCTCCTGACCTATACCGGTAATTGTCGTCTATACAATATACAAACAATAATTGTCAGTTTCAAATGTCCTAAGAAAAAAATACATAATTGTGTAGACACCCTACTTCCCAGTCTCATCTTTACGGCTATTACTGTCTAGACAATGGTTGAATTTGAAGTTAGTGTCGTCAGTTTCAAATGTCCTAAGAAAAATACAATACGGACACGACACCCCGTAGTTCGCAGGTCTTTTTTTTTCATTTATTTATTCTTAAAAAAGAATATGACTAAACGCTACCTCGTTACAACCGTAATGGTAAAATAGATGGAAGGGTTCGCCTGCAGGTATCCTTCTTATGTCTAAAGGTATCGTTTATACGTTGCTTTATAAGATTCAGGTAATTTGCAAGCGATTTTTCGATTGTTTCCGTTTTACAGCAAAGTATTGGTACGAGGAAGTACAAAAATCTGCTCCGCGAAATCAGTGCAGCCACGGCATAGATTTTATATTATATGGACGATCTTCGATCAAAATGCTTCCTTATACTGCAGGTTTCAGCGTGTATATTTTTCAATAATTTTTTGTGAATTTATTATTTTTGTGGTCTTTTACCACAAAAGACAAAATAAAATATCGGGAAGCACAGGCGAAATTGCGGAAAAAAATAACGCAAAGAAAGAATGAGACTTGAGAAAGAACATGCGATAGAATTAACTCATACATGGGAGGTAGGAAAAGCTCGGCTTTTTTTTTCTTATTTTTCTCCTGATTTTATTGCCCATTGATGACATGTTTTGCTCTTTAGAAAGAAAAAAATGCTAAACTAGTCCAACCCCGGAAATATATTTACTCGCTTCACAATTATAAAGGACTATTCGGGTAGCATATCCCATATATTAAATCCATGACGCGGCACCTCTTTTTTCAGCACCACTTTTAATTATCGAGCTAGCTCATGATTATCGGTAGGTCATGAGAAAAATCAAAACTTTAATACTTCGCTGAAAAACGGAAATAATCAAAAAATTGACCTGGATGACATAAATCAATGTAAGAACGATATCTGTAGGTCTATCCTTCCATCTATTTTACCATATTCGAAACTGATGACATCCACTTCATCAATTATCTTAGAAAAAGATAGGTCTGCATATTGTGGACACTTGGACAGCAATTGCCGAAGTTTTTTTCTTAGGACATTGGAAACTGAGGATTATACAGACGGAAATTGCCGATGTAGAGGCTGCATGGGTTAACTACAATCTTCCTTCTTTTTTTCCCTTCTTATTCGACATCCAAGACTGGCCTCAAAATAAATCCTCTTTCAAAAGTCAAAGTGAAAAAAAAAATATATTGTACGTACATTGTAGACAGCAGTCGCTGATGGATACAAAACTTACAATCATCGATCGCGATTACAAAAAATAATAAATAATAATGTGTTATGAATTCTCTATTAATTTTGCGATTAATTTAATATTGAAGGCATGTACATGTAAGAAAGAAGAAAAAAAAATTAAATTTCTCCCCCCTCCCTCCGATCCTTGATCAGGTACATACTGAAAAGTATTTAATATTGATCGGTTAAAATGCGCTTCATTATAGAAGGAAGTGATTAGATAAGGCCGTAATGGGATTTAATAGGGTTTCAAGTGAGGGATTTGTACACTGAAGTATAAGGGCCATAAATCCTGCGAAAAATACCGAAAAAGAATACTTTTGTTAGTCGGAAACTAAAATCTTGCTCCTGGCAGAGTAGGACAAAATTGACTATAACAGCAAGCGGTTTGTTGCTTCAGTTTTTGAGCCGTGCGTGTGTACTGTGATGGGAATATATGTGTATATGACTGTTGAAAGTTCAAACGTTACAAGCTCTTAGGAAGTCGACTGCGTTGAAGGCGAGTGCAAAGCATGAGCCCGTTATCGAGTTCAGCGAGCGCGAAGCGCGAGCCTGCCTTATCGAGCGAAAAGTGCGAGTCAGTGTGGACGCCGCAGGCCTAGCCGCTACACGCGCCTTCGGCGCGTCGCAAGCGGCTGGTCATAATACGAGAATCACTGCATCTCCAATAAGAATTAGCCTGAATGAAGTAAAGGAAGCATGTAAATCAATGAAAAATAGAAAATTTCAGAAAAACGGATTCGTTTAATTGAGAACGCTTCTGCGGCGTATTTACAGTTCCTTTTTCTGAAATTTCGGAAGCAACGCGCTTCGTTTTCCTCTCATATTTGGTTTCGTCGTCGGTGTTTAGTGTTGCATGTGAGACCTAAGTTCGTTAAATTCCGGTTTTATTCCGATTGTAAGGTTACGACTAAGAAACTGGAAAATTATATGAGGGAGAAGTGGATCAGAACAGAGTTGCGAAGATGGTATGGTAAATTTAATATCACGACCAGATTTAACCTTTTGGTCCATTCGAGACTCTCCGGCATGCTCCCCCCCCCCTTGAGTTTGATTACTTTATGCGGGACGTCAATGAAAAGTGTCGGAAGTTTGAGGCGAAGTTGAAGTAGAGGAAAAATAAGAAGCTGTCCTCCCTAATGACGGTTAATGAGGATGTGGTTGAGGAGGGGGTGAGTGATGGTGTTGTCGTTCATAAATTCCATCCGCCCTCATAAATAATAGTCAGGTAGTGTTCAATAGTGACGAAACATCCCTCCTTGAGAAAGGTTTGAAATTCTGTTTACAACCCCCCAGGAAGGATGAAACCTTGGTGAATGTTGTTGCGGATCTTGCGGTTGAGATTCGTCTTGGTTTTAATACCCAGAAAGTTTGTGCCGAGATAGTCCGCAATAACCCCCTGCCCCGCATGAGTAATAAATTGGAAGGAGTGATTCAAGGTTTAAAGAGGAAGATTAAAGAGGGAGATTTAATCGTCACTAAGGCGGACAAGGGAAATGCTGTTGTGGTGATGGAGAAATCCTCCTATTCTTCCAAGGTCCACGAGGTCCTCCAGCAGTGTGGTGCTAATGAGAGCGAGGATTTCAGCTTCCCGAAGCACGTCAAAGAAGTTAGGAGTGTCATCAACAGGAGTGAGGCTACTATCAAGACTCCTGCTCTGAAAAAAGCCCTCCTTGTTCCTAACCCCACACCCCCTCCCCTCCTCTACGGGCTGCCCAAAGTGCATAAGAACAATACCCCAATGCGACCCGTTGTTTCGTTCGTCTCCTCTCCTACCTACCTCCTTGCCAAATTCCTTGACCGATGGTTCAAAAATCGCATTGATTTTGAATCTCCTCATTCGGTTTTGAATTCCGCCTCTTTAACTGATGTCCTGAAGGGTATAAGTCTTCCTCCGGGAACGACCATCTGCTCGTTTGATGTTGTTGGTTTGTTCCCGAATATTCCTAAGGCTGCTACTATCCAGCGTATGGGTGAGCTACTTGTCAAAGCCAACATTCCTCATAATGAGCTTCACGAATTCTTCGATCTTCTAAATACTTGCTGGTCCCCCAACTACTGTAAATTTGAAGGGAAATTTTTCTAGTTCCCTGATGAAGTAGGGATCCCTATTGGATCACCTTTAGGCTCTCTTATCTCCGAAGTTTTCATGTCTAAGTTTGAACTTGACCTGTTTTCCTCGAACCAGGTGTTACTCAATCATATTCACTATTGGCACAGGTACGTTGATGACGTTCTATGTACCTGGACTGGTCACCCAGATCTCCTTGGTGAGTTTCTGAGTTATCTCAATTCCTGGTACCCTTCCATCAAATTTACGTTGGAAATAGGGGTATTTTCCATTAACTTTTTGGATTTATCGATCTCTATTATAGACGGTATCCATGAGTTTGGAATTTACAGGAAAGATACTACGACCGATGTTTTAGTCCACGGTGGTTCGTTCGGTCCTGTCGCTCACAAGATGGCTGCTTTTCATAGCCTAGTTCACAGACTGACTCGTATTCCGTAGAGTCAGTCTGCTTTTAAGAAAGAAGTACTCACAATAAAATACCTGGCTAGAGTGAATGGGGTCAATGTCGACGTTGACGTGATGGTTCGGAGGAAAGTTACAAGGAGCCTCCTGGATTCCACCACCTCCCTCCTCCGAGACACGATCCGTGATCGCCGTTTGCGATGGATCAGTCTCCCTTTCCTGGGGAAGTTCTCCTCGCAATTGGGTCGGGCCCTTCGCCCGTTTAGCTTCAGACTCGCGTTTTACAACCCTACCACAGTCAAGAGGTTGTTTGTGAGACTGAAGGACCCCATACCCATTGATGAGAGGAGTGGTGTGTATAAGTTGGAGTGTGAGGATTGTGGAGGCTTTTATAGTGGTGAGACCAGCCGCCAAATGAAAGTTAGAGTAGCTGAGCGCTTGACGTCTTGGAAGAAGGGACACTTTGGGGAGTCAGCTTTCGCCGATCACTTAATAAACAGTGGCCACAGCTTCCGCGAGGGATCCGAAAAGCTCCTCCATAAGGAGAATTCCTACCGTAAGCGTATCGCCCTCGAGAATATAGAGATAATTCGTCATCTCAACACTGACGGTATCACTGTACTCAATTCGTACATCCCGGAAGATGGCCTGATCGAACTGGTTTATGACTCACACCGTGATTTCTCGTTTGGACGATCTTAATACCTCGTTCTTCTCTTTTGTTCGTCAGGTGCTTTCATTTCAGGCTTGAAGATGGTTCTTTAACCGAAAGCGCTCGTCGTCTTTTAATTTTCTGCGGTTTGCATATTTTACTCCACGTCGGAGTATTCGTCTTTCACGTTTTATTATATCGACAACTGAAAAAACTATTCGAAAAGTGCATAAATGGAGAAGAAGTCCCAAAGTCATGGAAGGAATCATGGATATCGACAATACACAAAAAGGGTAATAAGGAAGATTGTGGAAATTATCGAGGAATATCAGTTACCAGCACTGTTAGCAGAATATACGGGAAAATCTTGAAGAAAAAAATAGAAGAAGAATACAAAGAGATGGAAGCGGAGAACCAGGCCGGCTTCAGAGCGGGAAGGTCTACTATCAACCACCTGTATACAATAACGCAAGTTGTCGAGAAAAGAAGAGCGGTCAACCAGGATACACACTTACTATATGTAGATCTCCAGAAAGCATACGATAGTGTCCCACTAAACAAACTATGGGAAGCATTACAACTAACAAATATTAGTGCCACCTTGATAAAAGCTTCCAGAAACCTTTACAACAATACCATCACACAAATAAAAATGAAAGATGAAATATCAAAAGGTTTTAAGGTGACAAAAGGACTAAAACAAGGATGTTGTGTATCACCCACTCTATTCAAAATATATTTAGAACAGGCGTTGAAAAATTGGAAAAAGAAATGCGGAGGAATGGGAATACCATTGAATGATGGAACCACCTTATATACACTACGCTTTGCTGACGACCAAGGAGTGTTGGCCCAAGACCGAGAGGACTTAGAGTATATGGCGCGGAAATTAATCGAAGAATATAGTAAATGGGGCCTAGAGGTGAATATTAAAAAAATGGAAAATATGTGCATAGGAGATGAATCGCAAAGTATGGAATTGGAGAACGGAGAGGAGATTCAAAGCTGTCGAGTGTACAAGTACCTAGGAGTCCCACTGACTGAAAACGGCTCGCTTGAAAAAGCCATTAGAGACCGGAATATACAAGGGAGAAAAGCAATAAGGCTGATGAACGGAATCGTATGGGACCAGACTATCGCAAAAGAAAATAAAAAACATATATACAACGCTATAGTGAAGAGCATAGTAACATACGGTAGCGAAATCTGGCCCTTAACTAAGAAAACAGAAAAACTCATTGCAGCAACGGAAAGGGACTTTTGGAGAGGAGCCACGGGAAAATCAAGGAACGGATTCGAAATATAAGAATAAGAGAAGTTATGAAGGTCGAGCATACGCTTGTGGAAGATATTCAGACAAAACAGTTGGTGTGGTATGGCCATCTACAGAGGATGGAGGACGACCGGTTACCAAAAAAGGTACTGAAATGGACCCCTACAGGACGCTGAAGAAGAGGAAGACCGCGGAAAAATTGGATCGAATGGAAAGACGCGATATACCTCACGATCTATGGAATAACAGAGGAAAATGGAGACTGAAAATCGGAAGACGGGGTAGAAGTTATAAACCGATATAATGATGATGATGTGGTCTTTTATTATTTTCTGGTGTCGTGCGAAATACGAGTACAATAAACACGAGCTCACGACTCCGCTGAGATTGCCAACAAAAAATATATAATATCGATTCGTTATAGTGAATAACAATTTTTACAATACAACCAGGACGAAATTCGTGGTCTGATCATCGTCGATAGCCCGCACAAAAAATGGTCCCTTAATTTGGCATAAGAGAATGAAGTCTGGTATCGTTACACGTTCAAGTCTCCCGTAGAGAACGTACAAAAAAAAGGTTCGATGCGATCTCTGCAGGTGTAGCTAGTAAAACTCATAGGAGACGAAAATGCCACGTTACAGTTTTCCACCTGACGACGCACGGCAAATTTCTCAGAAAAAAACCATAGTACAGGTTTCCTGTTGAAAATCAAGTCTTCAGTTTGTACCCAAGAAAATCCCGTAAACTGAGCACCTCATTTATTGCGATCTATTAACTGACTCAAGTCGACCATAATTTACACCCTCTCACCGAAAAACAGTTTTTGAAAACATACACACTCTAGATCACACACTTGTTACCGGACCACCGTCAAAGATGTCACAAAACATTGACAGGCATCAATAAAGCAACAACTGGAACAAAATTATGCGTTTCATACCAATGAGTAAAAATATCCCGTCACACAAGGAGTCCCTTAGAAAATTTTACGGAGTATGATCGGTTTGAATACATCGTGAGACTTCTATCGTACACAACTGCTCATATATCGTTATAGATCGCTCTATCAAAAGGCCGGAGGTTATTCCGACATCGAGCATCACAACAGAAAATATTGCTGAAGTGTTTACGAGAAATTGCTATTCTCACGAGAATTGAAGGTGAACAGTTTGAAAGCGAACTATTTTGTAAATTATCCCACACCCTTAAGGTACAAAATATGAGGACCAACGCCTACACCATTTCCAAGCCAATGACTGTGTGGAACTTGAAATTAAAAGAATACGTTCTTATAAGTTATGGTTATCCATAAAGAATACTCCGAAGGGAGAGTAAACAATACAAGCCGCAGAAAAAATTAAAACGACGAGCGTTTTCGGTTAATAAACCATCTTCAGGACTGACATGAAAGCAACTGACGAACGGAGAAGGGAGAGGAGACAAGGTATTGAGATTAGCTAAACGAGAAATCGCGGTGTGAATCATAAACCAGTTTAATCAGGCCATCTTCCGGAATGTACGAGTTAAGTACAGTGATGCCATCGATGTTAAGATGACGCGTTATCTCTATGTGCTCGAGGGCGATGCGTTTACGGTAGGAGTTCTCCTTATGGAGGAGCCTTTCTGATCCCTCACGGAAGCTATGGCCACTATCGATTAAATGATCAGCAAATGCTGATTCCCCTAAGTTTCCCTTATTCCAAGACTTCAGGTGCTCAGCTACTCTAACCTTCATTTGGCGGCCGCTCTCATCAATATAAAAGCCTCCACAATCCCTACATTCCATCTTATCCTCTCATCAAATGGTCCTCTCAGCAATGGGTATGGGTCCTTCAGCCTCACAAACAACCCTTTAACAGTGGTAGGGTTGTAAAACACTGGTCTGAAGCCAAACGAACTTGTACTTGGTAAGACAGAGTCCATTTTATTCACGACACGTCAGAAGTTCAGTCCACCCACCTTTCGACTACAAGGTGTGGAAATAGAAACCAAGAAGCGAATGAAGTACCTGGTCATCTGGTAGGACTCAAAGCTGAGCTTCAGGCAGCATTTCCTGATGGCAGCGGAAAAGAGGGGCAGGGTAGATGGATACCTGAGTCGCCTGATGAAGAACCTAGGAGGGCCGAGAGAAGCAAAAAGAAGGATCATTTAAACGAATACGTTCTTCTAAGTTACGGTTATCCATAATAGCGAAAATAAGAATACTCAAACGGGAGAGTAGAAAAAACACAGAAAAATTAAAACGTCGAGCGTTTTCGGTTAGCAAACCATCTTCGGGACTGGAATGAAAACAACTGACAAGACAGAGGAGAGAAACAAGATATTGAGAAGTCGCAGAGGGAATCATAAACAAGTTCGGCCAGCCCATCTTCCGGAATGGACGAGTTGAGTACATTAACGCCATCAGTGTTGAGGTGACGCATTATCTCTATGTGTTCGAGGGCAAAACGTTTACGGCAGGAATTCTCCTTGTGGAGGAGCCTTTCCGATCTCTCACGCAAAACGTGTCCCCTGTTTATTAAATGATCAGCAAAAGCTGATTCTCCCGAGTGTCTCTTATTCCAAGACTTCAAGTGCTCAGTTGCTGTCACCTCCATCTGGCGGCTGGCTCCACAATCCCTGCGCATTCCATCTTATAAACACCGCTCCTCTGATGAGCGTGTATGGGGCACTTCAGCCTCACAAACAATTCTTCAACAGTTGTAGGGTTGTAAAAAGCTGGTCTGAAACCAAACGGGCGGGGGCCCGACCCAATTGGTGGGAAAACTTCCCCAAGAAAGGGAGACTGATCAACCGCATACGACGATCACGGATTGTATCTCGAGGGAGGGAGGTGGTGGAATTAAGGATGCTCCTTGTAAGCTTCCTCCGAACCATCACGTCAACGTCGACATTGACGCCATTCACCCTAGCCAGGCGTTTTAATGTGAGTAATTCTTTCTTGAAGGCAGCCTGACTCAAAGGAATATGAGTCATCAGACGACGACGTACTCAAAGGAGTAAAACGGACGGAGTAATTTAATTAAAGCCACAGGAATACAAAATACACCGGAGCGCTTTCGATTAAAGAACCACTTCGTCTTTCTCGGCAACAGGTCTCTATTGATCCGAAGACCTTCGTCTTTCCTGCTACCGAGTCTCTATTGAACGATATCTTAACTACACGTACAAAACGTGAATTAACTGACACTCGCTATCTCTATTCTAATCTCTTATAACAACTACGACTACCTATTTTGTCTGCGAGTGCCAGCGTGCAAGAATATGCAGCAGCATATTCTTACATGTATATGACCCAAAAGCCTCTGACCAGAGGGAAAAAGATCGAGCTCAAATTTAGACATGAAAACCTCCGAAATGAGGGAACCCAGAGGAGAGCCAATAGGGATACCTACCTCCTGTGGAAATTCGAAAAATTTCCCTTCAAATTTGCAAAAATTGGGAGACCAACAAATATTGAGTAAATTGAAAAATTCTGCCAGTTCTTCGTGACAGATATTAGATTGCACCAAGAGGTCTCCCATATGCTGCATGGCAGTAGCTCTAGGGATACTCGAAAATAAGCCGACTACATCAAAAGAGCATAGGGTAGAATCATTCGGAAGAATGTCATCTTTAAGCTTATCAGCCAGAGAGACCGAATTCGTCACACAGTAGGATGACTCAACTCTAGATTTAAACCAACGGTCCAAAAATTTTGCCAAGAAGTACGTGGGGGAAGACACAAAGGGAACGACCGGCCGCATCAGAGTGTCCTTCTTATGAACCTTAGGCAGCCCGTGCAATAAAGGCGGCCCAGGGTTGGGCTCAAGGAGAAATCTTTTAAGCGAAAGGGGTTTTGATAATATTGTTTATAACACGTCCAACTTCTTTAACGTGATTTGGAAAGTTAAAATCCACATTTACCTTGGCGCCACGCTGGTCGAGAACGTCATAGACCTTGGAGACATAAGAGGACTTCTCCATAACTACAATGGCATTCCCTTTATCAGCCTTAGTAATGGTTAAGCCCTCCTCCCTAACCTTCCTCTTAATCCTCTTAATCACCTCCAAAGCAAGATCATCTATCCGAGGGAGGGGGGTATGACGAACAAAGGCAGCACAAGCTTTCTGAGTATTGACCTCAGGCCCAATTTTAATTTTGAGGTCCGCAACGACATTGGCCAAAGTGTCAGCATTATTAAGAGGGAGTAACCCGAATTTTAAGCCCTTTTCCAAGAGATTCAACTCATCACTCGCTGTTGCCGGCCGGTGTTGGTTCAGTTGCTTTCATGTCACCCGTTGACTATGGTTCTTTAATCGAAAGCGCTCCGGTGTATTTTGTATTTCTGTGGCTTTAATTAAATTACTCCGTCTGTTTTACTCCTTTGAGTATGTCGTCGTCCGATGTCTTTGGTCATAACTTGGAGAACCGAATCAATTCTATGAATACGAGTCAGTCTGTGAATTAGCCTATTAGAAGCAGCCATCTTATGAGCAACATGACAGAACGAACCTCTGTGGACTAAAATATTGGTCGTAGTATCTTTCCTGTATATTCCAAACTCATGGATACCGTCTATTATAGAGATCAATAAATCCAAAAAGTTAATGGAAGATACCCCTATTCTCAAAGTAAATTTTATGGAAGGGTACCAGGAATTGAGATACTTCAAAAACTTACCAAGGAGATCTGGAGGACCAGTCATCTACATACACGTGCCAATAGTAAATATGATTGAGTAACACCTAGTTCGAGGAAAAAGGGGTCAAGTTCAAATTTAGACATGAAAATTTCGGAGATGAGAGAGCCTAAAGGTGATTTAATAGGGATCCCTACTTCATCAAGGGACTCGAAAAATTTGCCTTCGAATTTATAGTAGTTAGGGGACCAGCAAGTATTTAAGAGACCGAAAAATTCTTGAAGTTCAAAGTGAGGAATGTTGTCCTTGACCAGTAGCTCACCCATACGCTGAATAGTAGCAGCCTTAGGAATATTCGGGAACAGACCAACAATATTGAACGAGCTGGTGGTCGTTCCCAGGGGAAGACTTACACCCTTCAGGACGCCAATTAAAGAGGCCGATTTCGAGACCGAATGAGGAGATTGAAAATCAATGCAACGTTCAAGCCATCGGTCCAGGAATGTAGCAAGGAGATAGGAGAGGAAATTATTGAGACCACGGGTCACACCGGAGTATTATTCTTATGCACTTTAGGCAACCCGTAAAGGAGGGGTGGTGTGAGGGGTTGGGAACAAGGAGGGCTTTTTTCATAGCTGGAGTTTTGATAATAGCCTCACACTCGTTGATGACACTCCTAACTTCTTTAACATGCTTGGGGAAGGTGAAGTTCTAACTCTCTTTGTTACCACACTGACTGGGTGGAGCATTGGCACAGGGTGTTGAAATCCGCAATCATAGCATATGAAAATGAAAATTGGATTTTACTAGGTCTTTGTATTGCAATCAACGACGAAGATGTATCTCCGGCACATCTCACATATGGGGCAGTGTTGCGTTTACCCGGAGATTTCCTTTGAAGATTCCAACAAAAACTTTGTAGACCTTCCGGAATTTGTTACAAACTTACTTACTACCACCCTACAGAGGACTACACGGAATCATATTGTGGCAACACTGCACTCGTTTATGCATGTAAATGGAGGTACATTGAACAGTAATATCACTCGTACGTGTATCCTTTGTCTCTGACTATTCTGCATGCCTCATTATCAAGAAGCGATTAAACGGTCAAAGGAAGTAACAAGAGACCGATTTAAACTCGCGTAATTTGTTGAAAACTTACCGTACACGGTACCTCATTAAATCGTATCAAGAACCAGTAAAACGATCAAAGGTACAGAATGACAAAGTATAACAATAGGGTTGGGTTCTTGCTTGGCAACGATCCGAGCTCAATAACCTTTACATCGAGCTCAATAACCTTCACGTCGTTCAACAATAGTAGATTACTGTACAGTACCCTATTTTATTGTATAGTGGTTCGGTAATTTCGTCAGTTGGAGTATGGCCACACTGCAGCGTGCTGCACGTCGTGTAAAGTGCTTTATTTTTCTAGACAAATCAAGACATCCACATCAGCCAATCATAGCGATGTTACAGCGCCGCACCACTGTTTACTCCCGTGCAATGTAAAACACAACTTACATTCGCACAAACAGTGATGTTACAACGTACTTACCGAACCACTATACAATAAAAAAAGTTACCTCTCGTTTATTGCATATAATCCCTTATACCTGAGGATATTTTTTTGCGTAAATAATTTCAATCTAACCTTGCTATTGGAGGAAAAGAAAAGATAGCCAGCACTCAGCAGGCGACTGTCGACAAGACAGATGCAATCTCTTAGGAAATCGGCCAGTTCCTGTTTGTTTAGCGTCACGCTAAATCAAAAGATATGCTTTCTCTGCGTGAGCTCTTTCACAATATTCCCTCTAACCCTCGTGTGTATAATCAGTTCTGTGCACGCACTAACATAGATGGTATTTTATCTACTCTCTCGTTCGCGCTAACATGGGTCAAGAAGAAACCAGACGCTCCTTGCTTAATGAATGGGAAACGATAATTGCTGAGAGTGAGCTAGGTAGATGGACAACCAGTGTGTTATTACGCGACTCTGATGAGTGGATGAACCGATAACATGGCCAGCTGAACTTAAACCTGACGTAGGTTTTGAGCGGCCATGGCTGCTTCAAGACGTACTTTAGTGAGAATTGAAGGCAAGTTGAGCGGGCGATACGTTCGCGCTACTATCAAAGGGCGGGATGATGGACCACAGCCTACCTTCTTTGAGTGGAGGCGTGAGCAAGGCAAGTTTAGTCGATCTGTCGATGAAATGCTTGCTCCGAGTAGCCTGCTAGCTACCTTTCTAAGTTCCAAAGAAGCGTGGAGCCAGGTGTCCGCATTTGCAGCCACTGTACGAGGAAGAAGATGGCATGGAATGGAATATGCAAATACAGAAACCCGCAGTGGTCTACTCGACCGGTATACTACCCACGTAACTTGAAGGGACTCAGTTCTAAGTTGTGTTGATACAAAAGGTGTACTCTCGAAGGAGTAGCGAATTATGAACCACACTAATACAGGAGCCAAGTACTTGCTTTCGTTCGTGCTCCAAAGATGGTTGTTAAACCGAAAGCACTCAGCGGCTGTGATCAGGGTGGTTCATAATTCGCTACTCCTTTGGGAACTGTATCAATATAATCGACCACAATTGTAACATACAAGATAGAACGTATTAATCTGTCTAAGTTCTGTTTGGTGTGTGAGCTGAAGTTTGGCATGCCTGGGAGAAATGCGTCTTGGCGGTTGCCGAGAAGAGAAGTTTTTGCCGAGGAGATTCTTCCAACATTGAAATTATACCCTTGGTCAGGTCCACCAAAGAAAAGGACATCCTTTTACTGGTGGACCAACAGGATTGCTGAGTGCAACCGTCAGTGCCAGATATACCAGCGTAGTAGAGGCCGCGAAAGAGCGCGGGTGATGGCACCTGAATACCAGCTGGCTTGTAAAAGGCTGAAGAAGGCCATCAAAAAGAGCAAGAGTGCTGCATGGCAAGAGTTGTGTGAGATGGCAAATGACGACCCGTTTGGAAAGCCTTATAAGATGGTGCTGAAGAAGTTAAAGGATCAACAGTAGAAGAGGTTGGTATATCCCTCCTAGGTACTGAGAAGGTGGATGTAGTAGTCAATAGACTGCGGGATGAATATGGAAAGGCTCCGGGCCCGGATGAGATTTCAAATCCAGTCTGGAGCGCCATACATTCAGCTAACCTGTTCAATGCGACAATTGCTGGAGGACTGTTCCCTGTGCGACGGAAAAGAGCCAGGCTAGCGTTGATTGATGTGATGAGGTATGGTTGGACCTATCACATCCTAAGGGCTTTATTGAAACACGACGCGAATATGATTAGGCTTTTATTATTATCAAGAGACTAAACAAGCAAAGGTTAAGATACAGATGAATATTAAAAGAACTTGGTAAAACTGCAATAGAACTGCGCTTAAGCTTAAGGCTACGTGGGTTTATAAAGGTGACTATTATAAGGGGAAACTAGGAGCTAAAGGGGGATAACCAATAATATTGCCTTAAGTCTAAGGGGAGTAAATAGTGTCGTGTGCAGCTTAAAATAAAGGGTAAATAATCTTATACATAAATGCGTATAGAATAATAGAGAGTAACGTATGTGAAACAGAAGTGGGGATATGGATAAGTATACCGGACTAAGAATGGAAGGAGACTACTAAAGGGGAATTGGGGAGTTAAGTGGGAATACAGATAAGTAGGGATAGAATAAGTGGGAGTTAAGATATAGAGTAAACAGCTTACATATACGGTTAAATATAAGTGGGGATTAAGTAGGGATATAATAAGTATAATGATAGAATAAATGTGGGTAAGATATGTGTGTACTTGTGTACATGAATATTATGCTCTTTCTTTTACGTCGTAATAAGAGGTCTACGTACATTCGAATATTTGTTACAATAGTGACGTCATGAGCATGAATAATAATACCGTTTATCGTATGTATGAGTACGTAAGACGAATATACGTGGCGCGATCGACCAGATCGCGTCACAATTGATAAGAAGGATAATTAAACCACCTGGTCTACCATCCTCTTAGCGTCCACTTTTTCTGCTGGACAATGTCGGGAAACTCCTGGAAAGAGTGATAGCCAATCGACTGAAGAGTTGAAGACTGCTGGACAAAGGCATCAAGTACATGCA
Source organism: Aspidiotus rigidus (assembly GCA_035079385.1). Classification (NCBI taxonomy): domain Eukaryota; kingdom Metazoa; phylum Arthropoda; class Insecta; order Hemiptera; family Diaspididae; genus Aspidiotus; species Aspidiotus rigidus. The sequence continues at coordinate 465,074 of JAVHKY010000015.1, read as the reverse complement.
GCCAGAGAGGCTGAACCAGTGTAGGCTTGAAAGCATGGCCATTAGCTGCGAACAAGTAATCCAAACCATGGAACACGACGTGAGACCAGAAGCCCGGACCAAAATAGGGAAAGTGCTGTTGGACATCAAAGAGGATATGTGCCGAACCTATGACAGAACGCAAGTAATGCAGAGGAAGGTCACAAATCTACAAAAGAAGATCCGACAGAACAACCTGATTTTGACAAAGGCGGACAAGGGCAGCACGGTAGTGGTAATGGAGAAGGAGGACTACACCCAAAAAGTGGAGTCATACATTGCAGTTAATGGATACCAAGAGCTGGCAAGGGACCCAACACGGAAATACCAAGATGACCTAAAAGCTGTGTTGAAACGGAACAATATTGAACCTTTAATTTGACAAATTAATGTTATTAATTCAACTAAATAAATAATTATTTTATTAATATAATAAAATATATTTAATTTCGTATTAGAAAATTTTAATAAAATAAAAAATTTAAAATTAAAATTTAATTTCTTAGTACAAAATTGAATTTTTGAAATTTAATTTATATTAATTTAATTAAGAAAAATAATAGAAAATCAAATTATTAAATTAATAATTATATATAAAAAAATAAATAAAATTAAATAATTTAAATTTATATAATTTAAAAAAAATCATTATAATAAAAATTATTTATTAAGATTTTTGAACAAAATCTTAAATAAATTAATTGATTAAATAAATTAAAAATTAAAAAAATTGATAAAATAAAATTTATTAAAAATAATTTAATTAGTATTCATTTAAAATTAAATATAAATAAAAATGGAATAGAAATAAAATTAAATATTAGAATAATAAATTGAATTTTTAAATTTTTATTTAATAAATCAATATTATTTAAATAATTAATTTTATAATAATTTAATAAATTAATTATTAAAATATTTATAAAAATATAATGTATTAAAAAAATTAATGAAATATTAAAATTAAAATTTATTATTAAAATAATTCAATATATATTATTAATAGAAAGATTAAATATTAGTAATTTTAAATTATTTAAATTAAATATAATTAATCTATTAATTATTATAAATAAAAATAAATTATTTATATAAATGATATTTTTTTAAATTATTAATGTGAGAATTTTATAAATTAAATTTAAATAAAAAAATATATTTCAAGAAATACATTTCTGAATATTAATTATTCAAATATTTATTGGATATAAATTGATTTTTAATATTAATAAAATAAATGAACAAATAATTATTAATTTATTCTTAATAATAAAAGAATTATTGATAAATAAAATTAATAAAAATTTAATTATATTATTTAATAATTTAATTAATAATAAAGAAATAATAAATATAAATATTTCTATAAAATTCAAATTAACAATCAATTATTAGAATTAATAATAAAATTGAATATAATAAATAAATTTAAATTATTAATTAAAATTTTTAAGGAAATTAATTCATAATTAATTTAAAAAATCAATACTTCAATATTTAAGTTACTTAGAAAAAAAAATAAATAAATAAATATTTTAATTAATAGTAAATAATAAATAATATTTAATATAATATATTTAAATAATAAATAATTTAATTAATTTAATATTAAATAAATTAAATAAATATTTATAATTGATGAATTAATTAAAATTAATTTTAATATTTAAATTTAATCAATTAATATATTGTGCAAGTTTAAGCGGTTAAAGAATATTAATAAATTTATTTATAAAAATATAAAAAATTTTATTATAATTTTATCATTTTAGATGAAATTTTTAAATAATTTATAATTTTTTTTAGTGAAAATAATTTAAAAATAAAGGATTAGATACCCTAAAATATTATTAAATATTATAATTTATATTAAAAATTAATTAAAATCAATTAATTTGGCGGTATTAATTAATTAGAGGAATTTGTTTATTAAATGGAAATTACACAATTTATTTTATTAATTTTATTTATTTTATTTAATTTATTTATGGAGTGTTATTAAAAATAATAGAAAATAATTGTTTTATTAATTAAAATTTTAATAAGTAATGAATCAATGTTTAATTAATAAATAAATTTAAATTAATTATAATTTATTAAGTAATTAAATATTGATTTATTATTTATTTGACAGCGAAAAATTATTCGGCCTGGTGATTGGACGAGAGAAGAAGAATGGAACCAACCAATGAGACGGCATGAATCCAGGTAGCCAATAGAAACGCAGCATTTAGAAGAATAGATTGAACCAATCACGAAGCAGTATGTTTTAGCCAATAAGAACACAATGTCATATTATAGTAAGAATAAGTTTCTAAGAAGTGAACCAATCACAACACAGCATTGTTATAGCCAATAAGATCACAGTGTTATACTATAAAAACTCATGGTTAAGGCCTTGTTCTCCAGTTGCGACACAACTGATGATGGGATAACACCCGAAAGTACTCTTGTATAAGCAACTAATAAAGTAGATTTGTACAATTGAAAAACCCTTTTCAAGACTGAAGAGTTGTCTGAAGGAAAGAGATATAATCTCTAGTAGTCAGTACGGTTTTCAAACTGGACGCTGTACATCAGATACTGGGATCCGGCTGAAGAGAATAGCCGAGTCAGCGATTGCTACGCGTTAGTGTTGCGCAGCCGCCAGCCTCGAAATAAGAAATGTGTTCAATTCGATTCCATGGAAGAGGATATTGGAAACTCTTGTGGTACCTGCTCAGTATGATCAGCAGCTATCTTAGCTGCTAAGCAGAGACGTCTGCTGGTACAGTAAAGCGCCCCGCTACTTCTGGGGTGCAGCGGGGGTCGATCCTCGGGCCGCTTTTGTGGTGTGTCGCATTCAACTGGATATTTAAGGTGTAGCTGCCACCAGGGATTAAGCTTATCTGCTAAGCGAATGACGCCCGGGTGGTCTGTAGCGGTGGAGAGCAGGGTAAACCCGGCTCTAGAGGTAGTGACGCATTGGATCGAGTCGGCTGGACTCGGAACTTGCAGCTGGTATGATGGAGGCTATTTTATTCACGACCCGTCGGAAGTCCAGTCCACCCACCTTTCGTCTGCAAGGTGTGGCAATAGAAATCAAGAAGCGAATAGAGTACCTGGACATCTGATTTGACTCACCGCTGAGCTTTGGGCATCATTTTCTAAAGGCGGGCCGGGTAGTTGAATATTTAAGTCCCCTGATGAGGGAACCTAGGAAGACTGAGAGAAGCAAGAAGGAGGATAACATGAGCACCACATTGTCGATCCTCCTATATGGTGTGCCAGTATGGGCCGACTCCATGAAGATGCCATACAGAAGGAGAGAGATGGTAAAGATGCAACAAAGAGCTGCGCTCAGATGTGTTAGTGCCTACCACATTGTCTCAACGTAGGCTCTTTGTGTACTAGCATGTTCATCACCAATCAAGCTCTTTGCTGAGGAGAGAGCGGTGGTGTTCAAAGCAAAGAAGACGGCAGCCTACCAAGAGGCTTTACGGGTCAAGAAGGAGGCCAGGCGCTCCTTGCTTGTAAATTGGAAAGCAAGAATTGCCCAGAGTGAGCTCGGCACATGGACAACCCGTGTGCTAATCGTGACCTTAACGAGTGGATAAACCAATACCGTGATCAGATAAACTTTCACCTGACGCAGGTTTTAAGCGGCCATGGCTGCTTTAACAAGTACCTTCACAAGAAGTTGAGGAAAGTTGTCTATAAATACTATCTGTGAGAAGCTATTAAGAATACGTTTTTGTATGCGTTGATCACTTGCTTACACGCGTTGTCATTGCTCCAAGCCTTAACTAATCGGTCAAATTTTTGAAGGGATGAATTTCGACTTCGCATTCTTAGAACGCACGAAGTAGTATTGATTCTAAAGCTGTAGAAGCGACCAATAGTCAAACATGGCAACGTCTAAAAAAAGAAACTCTCGTAGTACTACTACGGTACTATAGGAACCCTAATATACTGCCCTAGTGATACATTCAATCTGTAGACAAGAAAAAAAGAACTGCTCAAAAAGCAGGAGACTGGTTTCGAATCCCCTGTCGCGCGACAGATGAACAACACTCTCGTCTAGGACAATTACTATAGGGGACGAGAGCGAAGAGAGTCCCTAGAGTCCACTAGATAGCAAGGTTGAAATTGCGAACACAATAGCTGTGTGTGAGGCGGACGTCGTTTCTTATTTTTCGACTGTATCGAAAGTATATGTGGTGCAGTTCTACAGCTTATGAGTTCTACCTGTGTTAGCTATTACAGTATATTACAATTGGTGAGTAATCCCTGGCTCTTTTTCTTCATAATTATGATGTAGTCGAGTGTCGAATGGAAGTCGTCAATAATCTCGATGAAAGATAAAAAAAAAAACTGGGACCGACGCGTTATCAGAGCTGATTTCGAATTTGGGAACTCGATGCACGCGGGAATGACGATTTAGAATACAATGAAGTGTTATTGGGACGCCATGAGGGCGATATTGATCATTTTTTACAGTGGTCAATGTGGTGTATTTTGGGCATAGTGTACGTGCGCACCTGTAGATCGAGTTTGAGCGGAGGGTCTTATCTTGGGGTTGAGTCAAGATTTTCTAGAGGGAGTATTGCTTATCTGGTGTGCGATCTTTCCAGAGTGGGTAACACTGCCTGAGCGAAATCTCGATGATGTTCCTTGCAGAACGGTTCCCAGGGGGATGTTGGAGAACAGGATTTTCTCGATGCTAATGCCGGGGAATGATTTGTTGATGGTACCTAATCAAGTATAAAGTGCGGACCAATTGGTCCAGGTCATTGCTGTCGTCGAGACTAGTCGTCAGATTAAAATTAGAGTGGCTGAACACCTAAAAGATTGGGAAAAAAGGCATTTGGGCGAATCCGCATTTGCTGACCACCTTATAACTAGTGGTCATGGTTTCAGGGAGGGGTCAGAAACCCTCCTCCACAGAGAGAAGGCTTACTTCAAACGCCGTGCTGTGGAAAACATTGAAATTATTCGTCATCTTAATAGCGATAATATAAATCTACTCAACGGGTACATTCCGGACGAAGGGTTGGTCGAGCTAGTCTACGAGTATGACTCACAGTCTCATACTTCGCTAGTTCAATCATGATTTCTTCTCCTCCGTCGTTGTGACTGTTCTCTTTTCCCATCTCGTCGAGTCGCTTTTTATCTACGCTTGAGAATGGTTGTTTAACCGAAAGCGCGCTCGCGGCTTCCTTGTATATATTTTTCTGCGGTTCTTGCAAATTGCCCTCCAGTTTACTTTTTGGAGTATTGTGGAGCTTTTCTTCGATATGACCGACCGTAAACTTGAGAACCGGATCAATTCTATATTTTCGAGGTTCTCCTGTGACAATTTCTCCCTTTGATCTCTTTTTCTATATTCAGAGCCTTGCTTTGATGGGTAGAAGGTTCCAATACAGTATTATCAGAAAAATTGAGTCGTTAATGAAATCATTAATGAATCACTGAGAGCTGATTTCTTCCAAACAGCTAGCTAAATAACACCTAGCTGATTTCGAAAAAAAATCGTGCGGCTAACGGTTTTAAAAGCTAGGGGCTACTAAACCACCTCTGCTCTATACAGTATCATGCTGTAAACGAGTAGATTCAAAAATAAGGAGAATGAAGATACATGCACTGACAGACATTTAGCGAGAACCAGCGGGAGCGGGTACTGTTGATACAATAGTACACCTTATAGAAAGTCACGTGGCGCAGGTAAAATACGAATCAATCACAATTTTCCTATTTCCTTTTGTACACCAGGTACCGCTTACAAGAACTCTACAGTTAATATACGTGAAATGGAGGTGACCATTTCCGAGCACCATAATGTCGAAGGGGTGACTCTACACGCGCGGCTCGCCATGGTAGAGTTTCAGAATTGTATAGAAACCAGTGCGATATTTAATAAAGTTGTCTCGCGTTTAGGATTGAGTAAGTCGTTAATTTTAGATTAGTTTATTAATGGCAAATGGGAGAAGTGCTCAAGCATTTTTAATTTTACAGGAGTCGTTTATGAAGCATAAAAGGAATCAGCCAGCATCGTCAGCGCAGGTAAATAAAACAAAAGTTTAAAATTTGGTAAAATAATCGTGTCAAATATTCCAATTCCGTTCTGTTGCCGAATTTTATTGGCAACTTACTATAGTAGTCGTGTACCAAGAAGTTGAAAATGCGATTTGGCTACACATCATACCAAACGTAGAGAATGAAGTCAAGAAAATCGCGAATAACTTGAGTTTCAAGTTTTGAAAAAGCTTCAGGATTGCTATTCCTTGTAGCTGAAGGTTATAAGAAAATATTTGAATGATTTTTGACTCGATAGTATCGCGATCTTGAGTTTCTTATGAGTTTAAAAATGCCGTTTTCGCCATAAGGAAGAATTACAATTCAATATCACAATCACCTTCTTAGGGCAAGCTTCCATATACATTGTCAAGTCCAAATAGTTTGTTCGCAAATAGATTAGGTCACTGTAAACAAATCCGCGAACCACTTCCTCACATCGTCATCAATTTTTTTGTTTGAAAGCGGGTCGCAAAATTGTTTACAGTGACCCAATACATCCATTTGCGAACAGACCATAGCAAAGTCTTTTCGATGACGTTAAGCCCTTCTTTCATATAGATCTAGGCCAAAATGTCTCCGAGTACCTAAATTAGGTTGGGTCGGATTACGTTTTCAGTTGGACGCGTAAATTTTCTGGGGATATACCTTGAGAAGCAGGAATAGCACGTTGCCTGCTGAAAAGCTTATCTACTAGCTGACGTATGCTTATCTCTAAAATTTCCCTGAGGAGGAGTTTAGCGTCGTCCCAGCACAACTCTTCTTCCCTTGCAGAGACCTTGTTTTTGTATTCTCCCTTTTTTCTTCCTCAGAAAAAGCAAGAAAGAGGAATAGTATGAGTCATACTATTCCTCCTGTATGACCACATCCAGAGCCCGGATTTTTTTGTATTTATAATTTAATTTTCGGTACTAAAACTTTGATTTTCGGTATTATTCGGTATTTAGAAAATAATGACCATTTTTTACATGATTTTGCGTAAATAAATATTGGTATATTTTAGACGAATTGATGGCCAGTTTTCGGGAAAAATGATGCTTTCGGTATTTATAATCTACGTTTTCGGTATTTTACCGAAAAATCCGGGCTCTGACCATATCGAAATATTTTTAAATGTACTTATATTTTCTATAGGTTTTGCTTCAATATCCAAGCGAAAAATGTTGATATTTTTTCTAAAAATTACCTCTCCTTAGGCTGATTCTTAAAAAATCAACCATAAAATAATTTTTCAGGATTTGTGGCTGTAAAAGCGATCTTTACTCTTTTACCAAAGAGCGTAAACTTAATTTTTTCATCTTTGTTTATGTACACACTGTTTGGAGGGAAATTTATTTTCGATTTTAACTCCTAACGAAAAACTCTCTGTTTGTGTTTTTGAACATGGCTGTCTGGTAACTCTCGTACAAAGTTTTAAAAAAAAATTCCTACAATTTTAGACAAGCTTTCACAGTACATAATATGTATCCTAAAAAGCTATGTTGTGTTGCAAACTACACTGCGTGAAAATCGCTTATTTTACTCCCACGTAACAAAAATAGCAATTTTCGATAGTTTTTTGTAACGAAATAATCTCCTTCTGTCTCTCTCTCACTAAAATTAAAATTTAAAAAAATTTCCGTCCAAGATATTTATCAGAAAAAAAAAAAAAAAAAAATTAAAAAGAAAAAAGAGTAAATTCAGGAAAAAGCGAGAGAGAGCTTTTCTTTGGTTTTTTTAATTTTTCCTCCCAAAATCATCTGGGTGATAGCACAATTTTTGATAGTTTTTTGTAACGAAATAATCTCCTTCTGTCTGTCTCTGTCTGTCTCTGTCTCTCTCTCTCTCTCTCTCTCTCTCTCTCTCTCTCTCTCTCTCTCTCTCTCTCTCTCTCTCTCTCTCTCTCTCTCTCTCTCTCTCTCTCTCTCTCTCTCTCTCTCTCTCTCTCTCTCTCTCTCTCTCTCTCTCTCTCTCTCTCTCTCTCTCTCTCTCTCTCTCTCTCTCTCTCACTAGAATTAAAATTTAAAAAAATTTCCGTCCGAGATATTTATCAGAAAAAAAAAAAAAAAAATTAAAAAAAAAAAAAAAGAGTAAATTCAGGAAAAAGCGAGAGAGAGCTTTTTTTTGGTTTTTTTAATTTTTCCTCCCAAAATCATCTGGTGATGGCTTGGTCGAGTAAATGATTGGGGAAAAAGTTCTGACCTCTAAAAATAGGCGGACTACAAATCGTCATAGTTTTACGCACGAAGACTTGAGCTGCAAAAAGCGAGCCGTTGCCTAATAGGCCTACTTTAAAGAATCTAGAGAAGAAAATATAAAAACGTGTACAACCACTTTTCAATGCAAAAAGCGAAATATTCGAATCGACAATTGAATGCACAAATTTCTATCTTTTTACGCCATTTACAGCCTCCATTTTTGCATTTCGCATACTTTTTAGGCATGTACTGTTTAAACGTAAATATGTAAATATGACTTCAGTGTTGTAAAAATCATTGAGCGCATAACCTAAAGAATATAGTTTGTATTTTTTGCAAGAAGTGCAAGATTCGCTCTTGCGTTTGTTTTGTCACTCACTTTGCTCGTACCGCAAAATTTCGCACTTCTTGCACTAGTTGCAATATATTAATAACTCAAGAGTAGCAGTGGCGACGTATCACTGCACCTTTGCAATGCCTTCTGGTTGCTGTCGATCATTTTCTGAGATAGAAATATTCAGAATTTCCTAGTCGAGTCTTACGGCTGATGAGGAAATTTGTATGGTACAAAAAATTGATTATCAATCATTCCCTGGACGAAATTTCCAAAGATTGTCTTAATTTTTGATAATTTTTGTTCACCTTTACCTACGTGTGGTACTGAGCGAAAGAACGCCCAGCATAGCAAAATGATGTTGAATAGCAATGGAAAATTATACGAAAAAGACCATCAGAAAATGGTAAAAAAAAAGAAACTTTCCAAGCGGAAAAAATAATGCATTAATGGCACGTACGCTCAAATATTTATAGCAATTAGTAACTTGATTTGTAAACAAAATCATGTCACTTTTCATTTCATTCTTCGCTGCAATGACAAAAACGTGTTGAAAAACTCTAGCAAATACAATATTGTCGTATATAAACACATGGGAAACATTATTCATACTCATACTGGCGAGGTGCACGTGTCGGTCGTGTTTACAAGGGAGATGAAATACTGGGAAATAAGCAAATTTTGAACGAATTAAATTTATCATAACTTGGAGATTGAGTCAGTGCAGGCTAGTAAATGTAGAACGTGGGAGAGAAACATAAAAACTGCACCTACGAAGGAAAGGAAGGAGTTTCAATAAATAATAAATGTTTTATTTACGGATGATTTGAAATCCATATTGGCAAATTTTTTAATGTTTTAATCCGTATACTGTGTGAGGATCGAAAACGAAATTACTGAACGTATTCTTTTACCACAATCCATAACCCTACGTAAGGATTAAAATTTTTAAAAAGCTATTAGTGAAACTTGTATGCTTTACGCTGGCCAGTAAACCCCTGGTTCAAGCCTCCCTCGAACCTCAATAATTCCCCCCCCCCCTTATTGCTTTTTTCAAGTAGTTTTATAATTACTTGCTTTTTTCACTTACTTTTATAATTATTTCACGGTGATTTCAATTTTTTTCATTAGTTTTTCAATTTTTTTCCCTAATTATTTGCTTTTTTCACAGAGTTTCAAACACATTGACGTAGTTTTATAATTATTTGACGGTAGCTGAATTTTGTCTGGTCAACAATTCAATCAGACCAGGGGAAAAACCATTAAAAAATTGATAGAATCAACCCCGTTCAAGCCCCATTAATTTTAAATTTTTCTTTTCTCTCCTTATTGCTTTTTTGGTGTAGTTTTATAATTATTTGACGGTGGCTGAATTTTGTGTAATCAACCATTCAATCAGACCAGGAGAGAAACCATTAAAAAATTGATAGAATCTACATTTCAATCACATTAGGGGAGGAACCTAGAAAACTCGATGGAATCAATATTTCAATTACACCAGGGGAGGATTTCTTGTCAATTAAAAAATGATGTTTGAAATATTGAATATTTTATCATTGCCATAATTGTATAGTACCTAACAATACATTCAGTGAAAAACTATCCCACATATTTCTTAATATTCATTTTAAATTTATCAATTGTGTACAGTAATCATGAATCATGTTCTCTCCATCGACTAATGTTCTCTTATTCATTTCAAAAATTGTCAATATTATCATAAAATCATAAGAAAACCCGTCAACTAAAGGAAAGAAATACTATTTCCATATTCATAAAATTTATCGAAGAACAATTCATGGAATTAACAGTTCAATTACACTTGAGAAAAAACTATGAAAAAATTTAGATGATGAACGGCAATTTTCATTTTCATAAATATTTATCAAAGAACGAGTGTAGCGGATGATATAATTATTTCTCCTATACCTATTCAAATTACATCAGCAACAGAAAGAAAAACGGGGGGGAAAAAGATGAAATGTGTCGCGTAAACAACTGACAATGTAAGAAAAAAAGAGAGAAAAAAAAATATGTCGTGTACACTACTGACAATCACATATGAAAAAGAAATAATGTCTAATACATAAGCTACGCCACGGCCGTGGCTACGCGCGGTGATCTAGTGGTCAAGAACATTGCTGAATACGCGCATACCGTCCTCTTCCTTCACTACGTCCGTAAAAACACGCGTGTGTTGCGCTGCCCTCCAGCTGGGTATTTAATTACGTCCAACCTATCTACCACATCCCCATCTGCCATACAAAGTTGAATTGACGTATACGCAAATAATGAATAGGAGAAAAAGAGGCTATATCAAGTATACCCATAACCTCTTTTCCTTGTATTCATTATCTGCATATACGTCAATTTAACTTTGTACGGCAAACATGAGGAATGTATTTAAATTTCAAATTCAAATGCTTCAACTGAAATCTACACTTCTTGATTCAACTTAGGAACTGCCCGCGCCAATTTACGCTAGTCAAGGCAGAAGGGAAGTTGTATTGATTAGAATACGTTGACTTCCCTTTCCTCTTCCAGTACAAGCGTCCATTGGCACAAGTAGTTTCTAACTTTCTAAAAGTGTGGTGCGTGCGTTTAAGGAACTGCAGGTATGCGCATCTTTCAATGTAAGCATTTTAAACAAACAAAATCAGCGGGAGGCAGCACCCACCTGTGGCAGCATTGCATCAATAATACGGGAGTGATGCGGCTGATTTCGTGTGTTTACATCGAAAGAATGCGTATTCGATAGTGCGAATTCAACGCATCACTAGCGCTCCTAGCGTATCCAATTTGTTGATCTCTCCATGAACCGGTTGGTCGTGCGACGCCGACGCGTTCTTATTCCTTTACTCGTTCTAAGTTCTGCTGGAACTGCAGATGTGTGTGTATGTGTACGGCGTCTGTGACTGTGATTTAACTGTGATGAAAGAAATGCAGAGCGAAGTTCATTTCTCTTTCTTTCTTGGTCATTTCTCTTAAACTCAATTGCGAGGAAAGTGGAAGTAATTCCAATTACATTTATTACAAGATACGTAACTAAATTTACATTCGCTTTTCCTTTCGTGAGTGATTTCAATTTGTCGTCCATGCAGAACTTTTCACGTTTGTGTAGAAGATTTCAATTTTATACTCGAATGAACTATGTGATATGAAAACTTGAGAATTAGTGATTCTGTTTATTTATATCATCATCACCAGCGTGAACATGAAGACATTTTTAATATTGATATGGCGCCGTGATTCCATCGGTGATATTCGATTAATGGCGATTTTTTAAATAAACATTTTCAAGATTCTATTCGTTAATATCATGGGCTGTTCATCGAGGATTCAGCAGATCGTGGGTAAAGGTAAACAAGGCGCGGCCGAGTATATTAAAACCTGTCGATCGCCGGAAATACTGGACGAAATATTGGATCGCATACTAAGTCATGAAATATCGATTAACGATAGCGAATCCATCGACTGGATCCGTTGGTTGATGGCCGGTGGGAAAAGTCCTGAAAGTTTTACCGCTATTGGTAAGTTCGAAGAGCGTACACCTGTTGCGTACGCGAATTTAAATACTATTATTCTAAATGTGTCGTTTCCGAATTTCAGTGAAAAAGTATCATAACGCTTCGACTTGCGGGCATGTTTGGACAGCACAGTCTGTTGCGTATAGATGCAGAACTTGCAGTCTATCTCCTTGTATGTCTCTGTGTGCGGAGTGCTTTGGAAATGGTGATCACGATGGTCACGACTATAACATGTTTCGCAGTCAAACGGGTGGCGCATGCGATTGTGGAGATTCGTCCGTGATGCAGTGTTCCGGGTATATCGATAATCAGTAATTTCGAGCTACGATCATTCGTACTTCGGAGAATTCACTAACTCGAAACTTTTTTTTACAGATTCTGTAGCAAACACGGAACATCCGATGTCTCTAACAATCTACAACCTCCTCCGGATCTATTGTATGTAGCCGGGTTGATGGCTCCGAGAATTTTTTGTCGTCTCATACTTCATCTAAGGAATCATCAGTACGTATACTATTGGAGACTGTTGCGCTTATAATAATCATTTCCTGAATACTGACCGAATTTTCTGTTTCTTCCGCAGTGGTCGATCTCAAGTGACGCTAGACGCCGACGATTTTTTGGCCATGTTATGCGAACTAAGTGATATGGGCGCAGCTATGATGAGGGTACTAACATCGGCTCTAACAAATCCCGAAGTGAGTTTGAAATTCGATCGTTGAGTGTAATTTTTTATCGATATTCGAAGGATAGAAAGTCGTTGGGTGTAGAAACGATGTTTTTCTGTATGGTTTTTCGCAACTTTCTCCGAGCGAGTTCCTTCTTCCTGTCAATAGTCAACTATGTTACCATGGAATAGAGAGATTTAAATCGGTAATGATGACCACCGTGAAACAATACCTACACTAGGGAAGTAAAAGCGAGATATCTTTCCGCGTCGGGAAAATGATGATCACAATAGGGTGTCTTGTTTTATTTTTGATCGTAACTTATATTTTTGACCACCTGCCCTCATCTCGTCGGTTTTTCAAAGTGAAAATAGCGTAGAATACCTATTCGTTTTGCGGTCGATAACCTTGATCCGATACGGTCGTCAGTCTATAATTCGTAAGAATTGAAATCGTAGCCTTGGTCGAAATTAAATATCTGTATTCTTTATTTGACGTCATTCTTTCAGAATTGAGAGTCGAGGAAGTCAAATGAGGAAAATGGTGAAGGTTACGAGGATAAGAGTTCGTTGAAAAAATTTATTTGTAGATTTCACATCCAAATTAAAAAAAAAAATTGACATAAATCCACCGAGGATAATTTTATTGATGACTTTTCGAACGCGTAACGTGATAAAATTACCTTCGGTGGATTTATATCAATTTTCTTATCAATTTAGGATGAGATTTGTTTGAATCGGTGAAAAAAAAAAAAAAAAAATCAATCTAATAATGTAATGAAGAGAAAGTTGTTCTGAATAAGGGTCTTATATTCATTTTCTTTATTCTCGAATAGGTTAAATTACATAAGGGTGGAAATATTCTTATTGGAGAAATTGTTTATGAGAGAGCGAAATAAGAGTGATGAAATTGCCACAGAACTTTCTGGAAAGATCCAGTGATAGTTCGCTACGAGATTTCGAGACTCGTGCATTGAAATTCTTGTGAAGCATTTCTCTCTGAGTTTAGTCGGTGTTCTTTTAATCTCAGCTGGTAATGGTAAGGGCCTCATCGTCGTTTATTGCGAGCCGCTGATACGATCATATTTAGCATACTAATTTAATGAATGAAATTCGAGATGTACAAATGAAATATTGTCGCCTTCACGTAATCAGTAATCTCCACCCTCCATTGTCGCCTTTTTAAAGTTGTTTCTATATTCCAAATGTTCAATACCGCAAACGTGTTTTTGTAGTTTGAAAATCATTCGATCCAGGTCCGCTAAATTTAAATAGAATACGCAGCCTTCTCGCGCTCCGTCGGTTATGTGCCACAATGTACCATTTATTCCGTAAGTAAGCACGTCGACTTCTCGAGACTTATGATTTTCGTATTCGAGTTTCAACATGTGAATGTCTAGAATAACAGTATCGACGATGGCTTCGCCATATCCTGCCGCTTTGTGAGCATCGGCGCTAAATTTTCTTAAGTGTGGTTCACTCTGTTCGTCGTACCAACATTTAGCGGCTTCCCAAGTCATGAAATTATAAGGATAATCTAGAATTTTTCGAGGGCGCATTAGTGATGCTCCATGTTTGAGTCGAGAAAATCTTCCACTTACTTCCAAACTGCTGGACGTACAGTTTCTCCTCTTCTATGCCGGCTTTCGTCACTAATAGTACAGTAAACCCAGTTAGACATAGTAGACTAATTTTCATAGTAAGCGATGCACGAACTGAGTATCTTCGAATTTTCTATACCTCGTGGCAAATATCAAAAATGATTATTCTCAAAGTGTGATAAATGAAAATAACATTGTAAATAGATATCATGATAAGATAAACCTAGGAAGTGCGGTAATCAGAGTGAACTAATCTGTGACTTTTTTACATTTCTGTATTCCAGGTGTACAGGAGATTAACACGAGACTGGGCGCGTGACGGTTCTTCGCTCGCTACCTACATGGCTTCCAGCGAACGTTTGTACCAGGAAGCTTTGAGATCCTCGACGAATCCAGAGCCTCCCAAAGAATTCGAAAGTAAGGCGTGGTCCTTAATTCTTCGCTTTAGGAACAAAGAAAGTAGAATTGATTAACGGAATGCCGATGATAGTGTTCGATGTTAGCTGATCGTTGATTTTGTTCTTGCATTTGTAGGAGAAGACTAAAGATAAAGAGGGGAAGGTATTTTGATAAACTGAACTAATCTGATAGATTGAGGAAGCAGGGGGAGGAGGAGAGAGACCTAACCTAATTTTAATTTTGATGGGTGAGTTTAACATGAAGACAACCATGAAGGTTATTTCGCAAGGCCTTCGATATCAAAGGCTTTTTTGCCAAAAATCAAACACCAGTGCTTGACCACCCCTGTATTCGCCTGATTTGACTTGTAGGAACTTCTTCCCAATCCACCGACTATGAGATTCCATGGGATGGGAGCATTTGGGGCCTACAAAAGGCATCAAGACGGAATCGTCACAGGTCCTCACAGACATTCCTCAAAAAATTAATTTATGGCGAACCCTTTCCTCAATCAACGTGAAATTTTTAATTTTCATAGTCAATAGTACAACAAAACAAAATTCAATTGGGTTCCCTTGCCAGTGTTGGCAATTGGCGCATGCAAAATATAATTGCCCGGGAACTTTTTTGGCAGACATAACCTAATATAGGTCCTGACGCTGTATGATGAGAGCTCGAAATTTTTCAAGTCCCTAAAGTAGGTCAAGGACACTCATGGCGTCATTTTCGTTTTTCGTCGCGCCAATTTCACATGGACCACCAGCCTTGAAACGTATCCTTCCTTTGAAAGAAGAAGAGCTTGTCAAAATGGGTGAACCAAGCTAAAGGAGGACGTAGAAAATGAATTTAAGCCTCGAGTTATGAAAAATTTGAAGGCTTAGCTTTAGAGCAAAATTTCTGAGCCTTGAGGGGGAAAAAAGAATCAATAAAGACGTGAGAAAATTTGAACCTCTCAAGTACTACAAAAAAAGTGGAACCTAATTTGCTCTTGTTTCATTTTTCAGATTGTCCAGGATTACGACAAACTCTAACCCATAGAACATTTCTAGAAGAATTGGTATTTTGGACGGTGAAATACGAATTCCCTCAAAAATTGATAAATTTTCTTCTAATCATGTTGCCAGAAGTCAAATATAAGGTAAATTAGAAGACTGTTTACAATTTTACTACATTTGTTACGAGTTCATCATTTATTGCAATATTTATCCTTCTTTTTTTTTTTCTTTTTTTTTCATTGTAGGAAGCGTTAACCGAAGCCTTCATGTTACATTATAGTCGTATAGCTATGATTCTGGAAACTACAGCCGATCCGGACCTATTATCTAAGCGTATCGCCAAGATCAGTGTGCAATGGTTTTCTAACAAAAAAATAGCTGTGAAGATGACTGAGAATTCATGTTTGCTCGAGGTGATGATAGTTAGCCTGAACAATATGATGGCTAGAATTTCAGTTCCCTCGAACGGTAAATAACTTTTCAAACTATTTTTATAACTAAGTTTATTTGATGGAAAGTTTCAATAACAATAATCTAATACCCTTTGATGATAGCTTCATCCTCTCCGTCTGAACGAAGCCATCTAGTAGTCGATTGTAAATCATCAGTTCTCAGTCAGTATCGGTATTGGTGTTTTGTGTCCGACTTGAACAGCGTATTCTCGTACAAAACGGTCGCGTTGAAGTTCTTAAATGACGAATCTTTGATGAAGATGTGGTTTTCATTTTTATCGTACTTTCAAGGTCGGTATTTTTTTCTTTCTACCCATTCGTAAGGTCGATGTATCTGAAACGCGTACTTTCATGCTACCAGGTATGAATGTAAATCAACGAAAACTGAGTCAGCACGTCGAATATGAGCAGGATACAGACTCTGTATTCCTGGCTGAGCTGTGGGCGGTGTATCCTCTTTCACCGCTCTTATCGCACTTGAAAGAGAAAACGTCCTCCCATCTTACGAAGAATTTATTTCGCCATTGTCTTGCGGCTTTGAAAGATTGGTTGGAGTCGGTGATGAAGGATACAATGATCGAAGACCAAGTTTCGTTTCATATTCCGCTGCATCGGTCGTTGGCCATCTTCATCAGTCACGCTGTCAACGTGCAAGAAATTGATCTAGCTGAAGTGATGCCTCCTGATAATTTGATAAGATGGATTCTTACGCATCCGTTGCAAATCCAGGTATTTACGCTTTAAGAGGATTTTTTTATTATGATTTTGGATTACGATTTTAAGCATAACTTTTTTTCGTAGGCCGCTTTCTACGAAATTATCAACGGAGTTTGGGCGAAGAATGGATTGCAGATTAAAAAACAGGCGTCAACTTATACGCAGAACGATTTTTGTAGCTCGATGGTAGATGCTGACCTGTATCTGTTACAATTATTGGGAACGAAATTATCGCCGAACGAAATGATGATAGCTACTATTAAGCAGTACGAATATGTTTCTAAGTACCTACATTGAAAGCTAGATGTGGACTTTTTTTCAAAGTAATTGATTGTGAATATCGTGTTTACAGATTTAAAACGAAGACGTGGTTCCTGTTCGAGAAGTCGGAAGATAAAGACAGTCCTGCCGAGAAAGATGCCATTTTAGAAGGATTTTTACTTTTTTGGGCTACTTTGTGTTCCAATCGAACAAATTTAGGTATGCTGATTTTTTTCATTTTTAATACTTGGAGAATAATTTTAATTTTGTCGAATAGGTTTAATCATTGAAATTATGTCGCGTTATGAAGGTTCTTTGACGTACGAAACCCGTTGTGTGTTTTTTGAAGAAATTTGACGACTTAGGATTTTCCCCTTTTTTTGTATCAGAAGTGAGACTTAGAAAGACCTATGAACGGGAAGGGAACTTGAAATAATTTTGACCATTGAGGAAACATGAAAAAATGTCGACTTATGAGTTGTCCAATTATAAATTTAAAATCTCAATATCGAAACCAAATTTGTTTACTGATTCCGTACCTTTCTCGTTCATCTGTCTTGAGGCGGGTGGTTATTTTTAGATTGGCGTCGTGAAATTCTGATGATGACCTTGACCAACTTCAAAGACTTGTGAAAACCTTCTGAGTCATGAACTAGCCTAGTATAAATTTTGATGCGGATATGTCTTAAAGCAGTACATGGGCTTGCGTATTATAAATTAGCCTCACATATATTATACTGGGATGGGAGTTAATACCATAGTTTAGGCTTAATGGCCCTGAAGCTGTTTCTGCGTCCTCTCGAAACTTTGGTGATGGATTTACTGAAGAGGAGGAAATCCTGGAGTGTATTGGGACAAGAAGAAAGGAATATTGATATTTTTTATTTTATTTTTCCGTAGGAAATACGCTATCGCAAAACATTCGAATGGAGTTGGCGACGCTTTCGTGTCTGGCTGATCGTACGCACAGTCAGTTAATGGAATCACTGCCGGAGAGATGTGGAAGTAACAAGTCTTCAGAGTTCGACCTCATACTAAACGAAGTAAGCCATTGAATTACGAAGCCTTGCAACTGTACTTAGACTTATGGGCTCAAAGTGGGCAGATGTAGATAATGAGGATGAATACAAACCGAATGGCGCTGTGTAAATAGGTCGATCGGAGGTAATGATTTTCTCAGGTAGTTTGTGATGCAGGGAGAGACAGAATGGTAAGGCGGGGTATTGTCGAGAGCTGGAAAAGAGAAGTGACGAATGGATAGATTGTATGCATGGCTATTCTGAAACGGTCAGGACGCACGCTTCGAGGTGGACCAAGGAATTGGAGCTTTTGAATAGATCGGAGCTTGTTGGAGGATGAAGAGGACCAAGAATCGTGCCAGGAAAAGAGGAGGAGAGTCATAGGATTTAGGATCATCCGAGTGGGAGGGATCGCAGTGACTGCTGTGTAGAAAGGTTCACTGCGTCATGTTACTTGAGGTCGACGGGCCCCGGTATCCGAAGAGAAGAGGTGGAGGATGAGAAAGAACTTGATGAGTACAAAGAATGAGGATTCCTTAGACGATAGGATCGGTCGAAGAAAGGTCGTGGATAGTAAGTAAAGATGAGAGAGATACAGATAGTATCAAGGATTTTTGGGGAGGTGAGAAACGGCTAATGAGAAGGAAGAGGTGGGTGATTATGGTAGTAAGTTCGGCGATGAATGTGGAAACGGAGTTTTTTATACGGGAGGATGAGATGTCATCCTGAATGGAGCCTGATTTAGACCCTTCGTGTAGCAGAGAAGGTAGGAAGGAAATTTAGGATAAAATGGTTTTGTTGATGTTTTGTTTGCTCTTAAGGTCAGCTCTTGGAGAACTTCAGTAAGATCGAGATTGATGTGAGGGATAGAAGAGTGGATGAAGAAACATGAATTAAAGGCCCATGGATTATAAATGAGTGGCTAGATTGGATAGTGACTTACGTAGATTGAGAGCATTTATTAAGTGGTTGGGGCCAGAAAGTTGGTAGCGAGTGAAGGAGCGTGGTAACGGAGAATAGGAACAACTGCCTCAGCTCGTAGGTTGAGTGAACGCTAAGTGCTAGTCAAAGCTCGCCAGATTGAAAGGTTGTTTTGTTGGAGAGGGTGTAAATTGGAGAACCTTTATTAAGTTGGGAACGGTTTTAAAGCATTGTAGAGTCGGAGGAGGAGTTTGCTGTTTCAACCGATACGGGCATGTGATAAGTATTTGAGAACGTTCAAGAAATTCATGCATTTTACTCTGAAGATTTTCATTAGTGGGCTCCAGGAGGTTATGTAGTCGAAGCTGAGAGCAGGAAACTTGGCAGGTGAAGTTCTGTAGATATGGAGAAGTCATTTAGCAGTTGAGAAGAGAGGAACCTTTCTTACTTCGACCTGAATGGGGGGCGTTTGTGAAGAGGTAAGCTGGCAATGACTTTTTGTTAATCGTTAGGCCATTTATGTCCATTAATAAGAGAGGTACATTGGCCTTGAATTTTAACCGTTAGAGCCCTGTTGTGGACGAATGATTTTATGGTAGGGGTTCGGGTAAGGTCAACGTCATAAACTTTGGAGATGTAGTGACGCCAGAACCAGGGGAAAACTTCCTGGAGGAGTTCTGAGTTCGGACAACGAGGCTGCTCAATTTGCAGGTCGTGTTAGGACCTTTGCGGAAGGACGTCATTCGATTCAACGAACCGGAATGGTCGTTGAGTATTTCTTTGGAATAGTTCGCGAAGAAATCAGAACGATAAGTCGGTTAGATGTAGCGAGGGAGGGATCTTTAGTAGTTGAAGGGATGATAGCTAATTTCCAGTTATAAGCGTGAAGGCCGTGTTGAAGAATTGCGTAAAAAAAGGGAAAAGAGGTAATTAAGAGGGTTGAGGTGGAATTTTTTGGGCGTGGATTTTGTCGGAGCCATTGGCTAAGTATCTTCAGATTTTTGTGAAGGCTCAAGTGGGGTTCTGATGAGGAGATGGGGAGGGGGATTTTAAAATTGTTGGTGCAAATTCTAACCGTCCCTCTTTTCGGGTGTTTGCTTCAATGTTTCTCTAATCCCTCGTCGATTTACCATCTCATGACAATAACTTCGTGTTTCAAAAGCTCTAATTCTTCTTCCTCAATCAATATGAACTTAGTAGAGACGATGTCGATCTATTTGAGAGTTCCCTTCGTCGAAATTATCGATTGATTCTCGAAATTTTCTGAAAGATGACGTGAGATATGCTTTTGTTGGCGTTGGTCGACGATGTCGAGCGCTAGGATTCTCCGGCTTCCCCTCTCGCATGTCTTGAATACGGCAAAAATATAAACTCTCAATCATAAACTTGTGATAAGTCTTCATTTTTGGGAATGCTTTACATGAAATTTATCGTCTTTTTTCTCCTCATGAAATAATCAAGACATCTCGCGATGGTTGTACCGAGTAGAAGCGTTGATGAGAATGTATTGAAACTTCTTCTTTCTGAAACCTAGAAATTATACTGAACTTCTAGTTAGCCCTGCATGAAATATCGTATGAATTATTCTTTGAACTGCGTCCCTGCTGAGGAAACGTGGTAACAAATCGACAAAAATTGTTTCGTCCAGTTTCGACCTATTTTTCGAATACTTATCGAGCTTTACACATGTATTATTATATACTTCTATGGTTTCTTCGTATACTCTATGTTTATTTTTTCTCTACTTGTTGATCTTCTATTCCCCAAAGGTTTTCATTAGTTGTGTCTTTTTATAATACCATTTTTTTTCTCACTCTAATATCAATATGCCAGTTAGAATATTAGTACGATTAT
Source organism: Aspidiotus rigidus (assembly GCA_035079385.1). Taxonomy (NCBI): domain Eukaryota; kingdom Metazoa; phylum Arthropoda; class Insecta; order Hemiptera; family Diaspididae; genus Aspidiotus; species Aspidiotus rigidus. The sequence continues at coordinate 444,078 of JAVHKY010000015.1, read as the reverse complement.
CGATTAATATCTTTTTTGTTTCTTTCCTAGATATCAGATTATAATCCGCCCAACTTGAAGTACGATGGAAATATGCGGCAAGGGATTTATACTCCGAAAGCGTGTGTTTGGAACGAACTATACGATCCGATACACGTCATGTTGAGAACTGGGATGAATAGGAAAGATTTACAGAACACGATAAATCGATATACCGACTAGTAAGTAAAACTCGAAAAAGTTCTTGGTATTCAAAGGCATAATAATATGATCATTTTTCCTGTCTCCTTAAATCTCGGACATATCGGAGTCCATGAAATGAACGCTTTTGATTTCTAATACATATTTGTCTTTTTCTTCCAGCTTACGAAAAAACAAGTTACTGCCAGCTACCGGCACTCCGTGGCCTCCGTACAGGATACCTCCTGTTCACGATCTCTATATCGATCCTCGTAGTATGTTGAACGGGCGCGTATTCCACGCCCTCGTATGGGTGATACTGTACAAATACGTTCACGAAAATAACGTCTCGGAAAACGTACTCTCTCTAACGATTTACCTTTTGGAATTGGCAGTCAGTATAGTTGCGAAAAACATCGAAACCGATCAGGTAAGGTCTTGGAACTTGAGCTTGTACATATCTTTCCTAATTACTGAATTAACATTCCCCAAAAAACGGTTAATCTGTAGCAGGAACCGTTAGAGAGGATCGACGTATTCGAACAAGATTTAGAAAACTGGTTCAGATCCGATTGCCTCGTCGAAAACGTTCGTCTCGTGGTTCGCAACATTAGCTGCTGTTCAAATCCGTCTAGTCAAACTGATCTTCGAGTTATCGAAGCAAAAGAGAGTATTCTTTCGTTGCTGCTCAAATGCCACTCGAAACTAGGAGGTCGCGATCTACTCATGAATATGGACAGTAGTAATCTCGCGCTAGAAAATCGAATTGGTGATGGTCCCGCTTTCATCGAGAAAGTGCTCGTTCGTATCGTTTTGCTAAGCGAATCGTGCAGGTATGTCGAATGCTAATTTTACTAATCAACCTTTCGCATAAACTGAATGCACCGTAATATCGTTGTGTAGAACGACAGTGAGAAATTGCCACGAAAATCTGAAAGATAAAACATCGTCTCATGAATCGTCCAAGTCTGAAGACACTCGCAAGGATCATTCGGAGAAGAAACGTAAAGCGGAGGAACGCCGGAAACGTATTATGGAGTCTTTGGCCAAGCAACGCGAGAAGTTTGCCAAGGAAAATGAGAGTATGTTAGAATTGGGTGAGGACAAAATGGACTGGCAGTTTAGCGACACGCCAGAAAGTAGTACAGATGACGTCTCGAACGAGAAGTATTATTGCGGTATCTGCCGTAAAATGTTAACCAGTACCAAGGAGAATCCGATCGTGTTTCTCGCTCAAGTTCAGGTAAACCTCTTTTTTGAAATTGTGACCTTCTACTTATTCGAAGCGCGCAACGATACTCAAATGTTACGTTTTTGTAGGCTACCAGTGTACTAGGACATCGTAAGACGTTGGTTGGTACTTCTTCCGCAGAACAGAAACGAAATGAGATGTCTGTTGTGAAGAAAGAATTTAGTGACGTGAGTATCCAGGATTTTTGATTTATTCGAAGTTACATGTACACTTTAGTAACGAAGATATCTGTTTCCTAGTGGACCGATTCGATTACCTTAGGCTTGGAGGATGGTGTGTACGTGCAGAGTTGTGGTCACGTGTTCGATCATCAATGTCTGATACCTGAAAAAAAGTTAGTATCTCGAATTAGATCATTTTTAATTATCACTTTTTAAAATTCATCATGCTGAGGTACGGAAGCCTGGTTTCAAACTGATGAAATCCATTTAAAGCTCAAGAATCTCGAACCCTCGATCCTAGTTTGCAGCTTGTATAGCCTAATAAGTATACTATGAGATAACCCGGATTCGGACTCGCAGATTTCTGGATCGGTTAGAGGGTTCGAAATTCTAAGTCCGTCGACGGTGAAGTGGAGGGGAGTGTACTCAGACTCGCGGGTCGGGTAAAGACATTAAAATGTCAAAAAGCTCTCGTAAAATTCGATGTTTATTTTCTTTTTCTTGTGTTTCAGAGACGAATATTCATGCCCCGTATGTCGTCAAAGCGCCAACAATGTGATACCGATATTACCTAAAGAATGCGTCGCTCAGGTGGCCGAAAATATTTCGGAATTGAAACAGGCCAAGGCGGATATCACCAAGTATCTCGAGCATGTGAATGTTGTGTTCAGCAATATGAAGTTGTTCGAAAGCGTCGTGAACACATCACTTCAAAAAATACGAAACTGTCTCAGCCCCGTCCATCTGTCCCGTTACAATCTTTCGGAACAGTCACCGTGTAATATGCTGTTTTTGGCGTCCGTCGCTCGATGTAATCTGGAAATGGATTTGATGCTGCGCGGAGGCTCGCTCATTAACCCTAGTCAGCCAGATGTTTGTCTAGTCACGAAAAAATCATGCATGCGTGAGTACAACTTTTTTCTTGTCGTACCACGAGGTGTGGAGAAATCTTCTATGCAATTTGCATTAATAAGTATGTCTTTAGGCTGGTTAATATGTATTGAATTTTTAGCCCTCTCTTTGTGTAGTGGATTTACGTCCCTGTGGTCAGGAGCGAAGCGGAAGGGGGGGAAGACCTTCGCGGACCTTACGAAGGGTCTACAGATCGAGAATCTATGAAAATTCAGGGCTCGTAGTATTAGGTCAGAGAGTTGTTGAAAGTAGGAAAATTTTGAAAATCAGACGAGTATCTTTGACTGGGCGAGGGAGGAGAAAATACAAATTTTTTGAACAGTCTTCATACTGGTCCAGAAATGATTTTTTGCGGCCAAAACATCAGGACTTGTAGTATACCCATTTTTTGGGTCACAGAATCCAAATATGGTAGCAGTTTTATCATGCAACTTCAACATAAAAAAACATGTTTTTCAAGGAAGAAATTTTTTAACAGGTCACCTGTTTTGGGGGGGCTTGTTGAGAAATTTGTTGTGCACCGTGTGCCGTTCACCGTCCAGCAAAAAACTTGAAAAAATTCCTACTCTCGAGCCATATATGATAAGAGAGGGACTTAGAAAAAATTTCGACTCCTGAGCTATATTTTCCAAGTCCTATCATCCTCTCCTATCATATATGACTCGAGGAGTTTTTCTAATTCCCTCTCCTATCACATATAGCTCGAGAGTAGAAAAAAAAATTCGACTATTGAGCCATATATGATAGGAATTTTTATAAGTCCCCCTTCTATCAGATATAGCTCGAGATTCGAGAAAAATTTAGACTCTCAAACTACATTATACTAGGCTTCCTTGAATTCTCAATACCAAATCTCATATGATTCATAAAACAGGTTTCCTGCGTTCCTCGTTTAACTTCGTTAAGGAAGCCGTCGTTTTTTTTATTTTGTTTGTGAAAATATTATTATTTTAGTCATGTTTTGGATCACTGATTCGAAATTGGGCAGGAATTTTGCTACGAAACTGTAACAGACATGTTTTTCGCGAAAAAATAACATGTTTATTAAAAGAAGACCAATTTTTTTTTTTTTTTTTTTTTTTGTTGAAATGTAAGTGTTTTACTTACGTATTGGATCACTGAATCTTATTTTGGCAAAATCATTGCTACAAAACTATAATAAAGATACAAAGTATAAGAATGGCACTATTAACCACTAAAAATCTTTCTATTCATTATAATAAAGATGTTTCTCAAAAAAGAAAACACGTTTTTTTGAGTAAAAACCATATTTTTTGTTTTTCTTGTGAAAATGTTGGTATTTTACCGCTGTATTGGATACTTTGAATCTTAATTTGGCAAAAGTTTTGCTACCAAACTGTAACAAACATCAAATGTTTTTCTCTCTCTCTCCCTCCTTTTTCTGCTATTAGTACATGATAGTTGAAAGGGCGTATTTTCTTCCTCTCTTTGACTAGTTTGATCACTTGTCATCTTTTGCCAATCCATAAATATCCAAGTATGCTTTACTGGTTCATTGATCATTTAAAATACTAATTCAAATAATATAATTCAATTTATTTCATAATTTGATATCAATTTATTATAGTTAGGATTATTTTTATTTTTATTTTAATAAGTGAATTTATATTAAAAAATAAACTTGATAATAAATTAATTTCACAAAATCAAATATTTGACCCTTTAAATTGGAATTTAAAGAATTTATTATTTAATAATTTTTAATAAGCATAATTTATAAATTATAATATTATTGATCAATAAAAAATTTATTTATAATAGGTAACAAAAATGAATAAATTTAATATCAATTTATTAACGATAATAATTATTATAAAAAAATTTAATTTAAATTGAATGAAATTTTTTTTTAAAGAATAAACTAAAGTACATTTCATCCCTTCTTTTTTCTTTCTCTCCTTTATCTGCTATTCGTACATTGATAGAAAAGGGCATATTATTTCTTTCCTCTTTTCCACTAGTATTGATCACTTGTCATCTTGTGCCAACCCATAAATATCTAAGTATACTTTACTGGTTCATCGATCATTCAAAATCCTAATTCAATTAATATAATTGAAATTAATTTATTTCCTAATTTTACATTCATATTATTATAATTAATTATTATTTTCATTTTAATAATTAATTTATTTATGTCAAGAAATACATTTAATAATAAATTAATTTTACAAAATCAAATATTTAATCCTTTAAATTAAAATATGAAGAATTGATTATTTAATAATCTTAATAATCATAATTTATAAATTATAATCATCGATCTATAAAAAATCTATTTATAATAACGAAAATCATTAAATTTAATATCAATTTATTAATGATATATATAGAAAAATTTAATTTAAATATAATCAAATGAATTTTTTTTTAAAGAATAAATTAAAGTACATTTCATTCCTTCTTTTTTCTTTCTCTCCTTTATCTGCTATTAGTACATTGATAGAAGAGGGCGTATTTCATTCCTCTTTTTGACTAGTACTGATCACTTGTCATCTTGTGCCAATCCATAAATATCCAAGTATGCTTTACTGGTTCATTGATCATTCAAAATCCTAATTCAATTAATATAATTAAAATTAATTCATTGTATGATTTTATATCAATTATTATAATCATAATGATTAATATTTTTATTTTATTTTGCTTTAATAATTAAATTTATATTAAAAAATAAATTAATTTAATAATAAATTTATTTTACAAAATCAAATATTTCACCCTTTAAATTAGAATTTAAAGAATTTCATAAATTATAATTATTGATCAATAAAAAATTTATTTATAATAACAAAAATCATTAAACTCATCATCAATTTATTAATGATATATATAAAGAAATTGAATTTAAATATAATTAAATGAATTTTTTTTTGAAAGAATAAATTGAAGTACATTTCATTCCTTCTTTTTTCTTTCTCTCCTTTATCTGCTATTAGTACATTGATAGAAAAGGGCATATTTCTTTCCTCTTTTTGACTAGTACTGATCTCTTGTCAGCTTGTGCCAATCCATAAATATCCAAGTATGCTTTACTGGTTCATTGATCCTTCAAAATCCTAATTCAATTAATATAATTTAAATTAATTCATTGTATAATTTTATATCAATTATTATAATAATTATAATCATTATTATTCTTATTTTATTTTAATAATTAAATTTATATTAAAAAATAAATTTAATAATAAATCAATTTTACAAAATCAAATATTTCATCCTTTAAATTGGAATTTGAAGAATTGATTATTTAATAATCATTCATAAATTATAATTATTGATCTATAAAAAATTTATTTATAATAGCAAAAATCATTAAACTCATCATCAATTTATTAATGATATAAAAAAATTCTATTTAAATATAATTAAATGAATTTTTTTTTAAAGAATAAATTGAAGTACATATTTGTTTGAATTATATTTATTAAAAATTTTTTATAGTTATAAATAAATTTTAGTGAATGACCTTGGAAGATAGACTACCTAGAGGATAACTCCTTCTAGGTTAGTTAAATCAAGTGTCTTCTTCCTCTTCTTTTTCTGCCAATAACAATTAGGAAGTACCAATATTGTTAAGACTATTTTAAGAAAGGAAGGAGAGAGGGCGAGTCCTCAATCATCTTCTTCTGTCACGTATAACCTAAAGAGGAAAGAGACGATGGCAAAACTATCTGGATGGGGCGTCCTCCAGGACAGTTTGATCCCTTCTTCTCCTTCTACCTCTACTGCCAAAACTAGTCTATTAATCCGTGAATTTTGAAGAAATTACTTTAAGAAAGCGGGACTCCTCTATCCTCTGGCTGATTTGATCAATTGTCTTCTTCTTCATCTCCTTTCACCTCATGATCGCGCTGGAACTACACTAGAGTTGAAACATTCTCTACACTGAAGACTGATGAGAGGCATAAAATATTTTTTGTTTCTGGCACATCAGCTGAGAGTCGTTCTTGATCCTTTCTCTCTGATCCATACAGCTCTCTTCTCGCGGGCACATAGACTTTTGAGACCCCGAAGAAAGTTCTTGGGATTTAACTAGCCTCCACGTGCGAGAATCACTTCTCAACTAATCGGCGGTATTTTCCCTTTCTTGTTGCAGTGCCACTGTTTAGATTAATCGGAATATGTGCTCGCAAATTGAATCGTAATGCTGGTTTGAAAATATGGAGGAAGTTGATCGGCGCAGAGACCACCTCACGAAAGCTGTCCGATAAACGGAATCGAAAATGTATGCCCATCTTACTTCGAGACCCGTTAACAATATTGTTACACTTGGTGCTATTCACCGTTCCCGAACTTCCACAAGGTAAGAAAAAGGAAAGGTCATATATCTTGTGAGACTTCGACGTGTTTCTTTCTAACTAACTCTTGTCCACGCCCTTTTTCAGACTACTATTTATTGATAGTGAAAATATTGTACACGTTAGTCAATTGCCAAACTGCTGTTCGTCTCAGTTACCATATGACGGAAGAACAAAGAAGTTCACTCCGCCAAACCCCTAACGAGAACCACGACAACAGCTTAAAAACCTGGTGTTTCAATTACGTGATGAGACTTTGTGTGGAGTTGCTGGATTCCAAGTCAATTCGATCAACGTGGCCGAAAGAACTTTGTGAATCAACGTGGCCGAAAGGACCTTGTGATATGTCTGTCGAGGTACGTCTTTACCGAGTCACGCAAAATTATATTCGTTTCGAGTTGGTTAATATTAATTTTTGTGTACAGATCGGAGCATCAAGCATAACCTTTTTGAGAATGGCATCGTTATTACGAATGCATCTTTATAAAGAACCTTTACCAGAAATAATATCGTCGACAGAAGAAGAAGACTGTTTGCTAGACTACCTTCAACTGACCAACAGAGCTCCGCTTGATGATTCGGACTTCATTAAAACTTGGTTCGCTGGATTTAAGTGTTTCTTGAGAAGTGGCAACCGACAGTTAGCTGCTGCTGAAACTCTAATGAGTAGTGATCTGAAAGAATTGTGGTGTCAGCCGAAATTGTTACCTTTACCATACGAGTACAAAGATGTATTTCAGGTATAAACGCTAGTTTTAAAAGCAAATTTTATTTTCCTCTTTCGATTTCTGTTTTAAAAATATTTTTTTCTTCCGCTCAGAATTATCAACAAAAGTCTTGCACCGTGTGCCAACAAGTATGCCAAAAAATTAGCATTTGTTTGGTGTGCGGCACTCTAGTCTGCTTGCAAGAAAAATGTTGCGAACGTGGTGGCGTCTACGAAGCGGTCAGAGTACGTATTTCCTCGGTCGATTTGTACGGATTATTGGAATAATTATGTTGAAATAATATTGTGTTATCTAATCGAACAGCACGCTGCGGATTGTGGATCGGGTACGGGTATATATCTAACCGTCTCTTCGTCCAACGTGATTATAATTCGCGGACCGAAGGCGTGTATTTGGGGTTCGATGTACCTGGACGTGTACGGCGAGGAAGATCCGGATCTCAAGTGAGTTTACAGTCTAGACACTTCGGTTTGGCTTGAGAAAACTCGAGAGGAAAAGTTGGCGAATTACGAGTATTTTGTATGTTTTGAATTGGTTCGTTGGCATCCACGTATTGTTGCGCCAAAAATACTTGTTGAGGAAGACTGTTGGGCGCCACTTTTAGCATTAATCAGAACCTCGTTTGTAACCGACCGAAGTCAATTTTATTTATCTTGACGATGCGGTATTTTTTAAAAATAAATCGTGAGCCTTGCAAATGCATGGAGTTATGAGCTCGGAGTGGGCAGATACGGACGATATAGGTGAATAAGAATCAGACTATGCTTAGAGGTCACTTTATCGTGCTTGTTTGATAGGAAGTTTGTTATGCAAGGTGATACAGAGAGTCAGACTAGGATATTTTTTGAGAGCTGGGCGAGAGACGGAAGGTTAACGGATAGAAATTGAAACTTTTTTGGTAGATTGTAATTTATTGGTGAAGAAAGGGAGAACCAGGAATTGTGTCAAGAGAAGAGGATGAGGGAGAAGCATCAAGATTTGATATCATACCAGAGGGAGAGAGCAGTTATGGGAAGTGAATATAGTGACTACTTTGTCGCAAGGACCACTAAGTTATGTTCCTCAAGGTCGTCGTACGCCAGAACTCAGAGAAAAGCGATGGAGGGAGGATGAGGAAAAGTGTAAGAGAATGAGGATTTTAGCAAATGAGGATGGGAGAAAATCAGATAGTATCAGGAATTTCCGGAGAGAAGAGAAGTGGGTCACAAGAGACAGGCAGTCGAACACAGGGATCTTGTCCCCGTTCCATAGAAAGAGATGGAGGACGAGGAAGAACTTGATGCGTGTCAGCGTAAGTTTGGTAGCGAATGTGGAAGTGGACTTCCTGCACGGAAGGATGAATGGAGACTGCATGTCTTGTTCTGGGCTCCGATTTGGACCCGTCCGGATAGCGAATGAGGTGGAAGGTTAATTCTAAAGAAATAATTTTGTTGATGTCTTTTTTGTAAATACAGTTGAATGTGTTTGGAATAGAGGTTGACCGAGGTGGAGTGGATGAAAAAATAGGAATTAAAGGTCTTGGGGTAAATTACATCTGTTAGGAGCACTTGAAAATATGGAAAGATGCTGTCGAGGCCAGAAAGTTTGCAGTAAGAGAAAGATCGCGGTAAAGAAGAGGAGGATTTGCCTCAGGGTAGAGCCTAAGGTGCGCCAGCTCAAAGTAGAAATACGATTTTTGAGGGATTATATGGAGTCCAGCAATCATGATTTTGTTTTGTTGGAGGAGGTGTAAATTGAAGAACCTTTATTAAGTTGGGAACGGTTAAAATCAATGTAGAGTCGGAGGAGGAGTTTGCTGTTACAACCAATACGGGGATGTTATAAGTACTTGAAAACGTTCTAGGAATTGCGGTCAACATTTCAAGGATTGGAATGTAAACTTGAAGTTCTCTAGACGCAGAAAGGGAAGAAAGGGCGTAAGGCCTGACTATCTTTTTTTAAATGCTACCACGACTATTTTTTTGTCTGAAAATTGAAATTTACAGTCAGACGACCACTTGAAGATTTTCTCAAAGGTTAATTGAAGTAGTCTTATTGGGGATCCGACCAGTTCACCGAAAGATTTTTCACCGAGTAAGTTGTATTGAAGGAATGTTCACATCACCGATAGGAAAGTTCACCTGTCTGTTTTTTTTTTTTTTTTTCATCGTTAGGAAATTCATCTTCCTTTTTTGAGTTCACCGACACCGACGACGAAATTCACCTTCTTCAATCAGCTGTTCGACTTTCATTTGATGCTTTGATATACCAAATTTTATTCATAAAATTATTTAAATAAATAATAATTTAATAAAGAAAATTTATTTAACTAAAATATTAATATTTCAAAATCAAATTAATTAAATTGAATTAATAAATTATATCTTATTATTTATAATTTTACGTTTCAATTTATGAAATCAATTTATTTATTTAAAATTTTGTTCAAAAAATTTTAATAAGTAATATCTATTTCAATAAAAATGATTATTTAAAAATTAAATTATTTTAGTTTTTTCAAAATTAAATTTAATTAAAATTAATAATACTTGAAAATATTAAAAATATTATAAAATTTAATTTTATTAAATAAAATATCAAAAATAAAATTATTAAATTAATTTTTTATCATTATTAAACTTAAATTAAACTGATTAACTTCATTAATAAAAATAATATAATCGAATTTTGTTGATGAACTGTTGTAAACCACTACGTCTATCAGGTGAATTATCTGTAGGTGAATCTTAATCGGTGAATTTTTTTTGGATGAAAAATCTTTCGGTGAAACACCCTAATCCTGTCTTGTTGCTTGTTGTGGGTTGGTTGGGAGACACTAAAGGTATCCGCCAACAAGCAAAAGCTCACACTGACTGTTCGTCAGGCCATTTATAGCGATTGAGAAGAGAGGTACAATGTATATTTCTCCCTGCAGGACATGTTTTTGATGGTTTGGTGAGAAGAGTATTGTTTTGAATTCTAACCGTTAAAAACTTGTCAAGGAGGAAGGATTAGAGGAGTTTGAGTAAATTGCCTCAAAGGTCGGTGTCATATAATCGGGAGTAGATGTAGTGAAGCATTTCCTGGAAGTCAAAAAATAGATTAGAGTTTTAACTCAGATATGGCTAGGAGTGCGTTGATGCTGTTGTCATTTGAACCAGAGTAGTCTTTTGTTTAGCGTTTTTTGGAACAGTTTGTGAAGGACTGATGTCAGAGCGATAGGCCAATAAGATGCGGGGAGGAAGGGATCTTCGATAGGTTTTAGTGTTGGAGCGATGATAGCTAATTTCCAGATGAATGAGGGGGGCTTTGTTAAAGAATTGTGTTGAATAGTGAAAGGCGGTGTTGTGAAGAGAATCAAGATTGAGATTCCTTAGTAAGGACGCGTGGATGTTGCCGGGGTTAGGAGCTGCGCGTTTTGACGTTTTTGTGGATGCAAAGCTGGAGTTCAGACGAATAGATAGGAAGTTTCTGAACTTACTTTTTTTGCTGGGGTTGTTCCAATCTTTTTCTTATTTCCTTCCCTGATCCTTCGTCGGCCATTACCTTCGATATAGACCAGTGTTTCTCAACCTTTCTTACATCGCGGCAAATTTTTCTATTAGACGATATTACTGCGGCACAGCATTTCCAGAACTCCAAATTGTATCAATAATTTTTTTGCGTTTTGACATTTTCATGTCTCTGAATTTCAGAATTTGTGACCTACAAGATGGCTATATGAAGCCTCACCCTTTTTTCTCTATACTGCGACTCCGGGAAACAAGAGCTTTGATCTTCTACCGGGACTCTGCCACCAATATCCGTAAAAGTGTCTGGATGTTTCCTGCATTTACTAGAAACCCTCTAGGCTCTTATAATTCCACAATTTATGAGGAAACATGAAATATAATCTGTATTTTTGGGCAAGTCACAGAAAGTTCTTGATTTTTACGACAGTGAGTGCAGATTTGGAGTCAAGTTTAAGTAATTATAACTGGAACTGACATCATTCAATAATTGGAACACATCGGTCATATAGTGCTTATGATTACTTTTTTGAGTAAATAAAAAAAATTGCAATTCTTTTTTTAGTTCACGTTAATTTATGTTTTCGATCAAAATTTTGCGGCACATCAGTTGAGAAACAATGACATAGACATTAAGGTCTCATGACAATCAATATCTTATTTCTTAACCACCTGAATTTAGATGAACTTGGTGGGGACGACATCGATGATGATGTGAGATATGATTTTGCAGAACGTTTACCGCGTCGGCCGACGATCCCGAGCGCACTTTGTTTTCTTCCCCCCCCCAATTTTGGGGGCGAATCCCAATAAGATCGGGTCGGATATTAGGCATGGAGGTTAAACAAGGTGGAAGATATGAAAAAATAGGAAGTAAGGGCTGAAGTTTGAGATGAGTTTCTCGACGAAATTGATGCGACAGAAGAGGTGAATTTCGTGGGTTGAAAGCATTTGAAAAGATGGAAAGATTTGAGTATGGGGCTGTCGAGGCCGAAAAGTTTGCGGTAACACAGAGGAGGAACGCCTGCCTCAGCGCATAGTTTGAGTGGAAGCCTGATACGCAGCGTGCCAAGAACCAGTCGAAGCCCGAAATTATACCTGGAAGAGGAGAGGATGAGGTAGCAATAATAGAATTCGAGATGACGACGTTCTTACTTTGTTTTCCTGTTCTTGCCTTCCCATTGGGAAGAACTGTGATCATCCTATATTGTTACACTCGAGTAGGTTGATGTGTCCGCCAATTTTTTAGTCGACTCTATCACGTTAGTATAGCATTGTGTTAGCGACTCTTTGCTCGCGATGCATTTCTGTATGAATTCTCGTGACGCGTTTACCATTGTTAACGATAGATGGTAAGTGAAAGTAACTGACATATCGAAAAGTGTAGAGTGAGAATTTCGCTGACGATTGCGAAGTTTTGCTAGGCAAACCGTTTAGTAAAAACATAGTCAGATGTATCGTGAAATATGACAGCCCGCATGCTTACGTCTTCTGATGCAGATTTTTATCGTTCAAGTCAAGTGATTGTCGAGAACAATGACCTCTCTTTCAATATGCTGAGTAGTATGTAATACAGTCTAACAGTTTCTTCCTCTGTTCTTACAAGAGCATCGACTCACCACCTAAATATTTCTTCTACTATTTTTGTGTTGAGAATATTCGCGACATCTTGAACCAACGTTTGGACGAAAAGTACCAGGGTAGCCCAGTTTTTCATAGAGTTTCTGAACTTGCTGCCTCTCAATATCTCGTTTTCTATGTCGTTTATGAATATTCCCGCCAGTATCGTTGACGGCGGTGATTCCATTGCTAGTCCTTCTTCCTAGCTGTAGAATTTGTTGTTGAATGGGCAATAGTTCTGATTGGCGTACTTGCTCCTATTAGGGCTTCCATGGTATCTGTTGTTTTGTTGACGATGACCGTTTGGACGAGAAAATTCCAAAAAAGATATTCGCACCCTCTCACCTTTGACTCCGAAACCTCCTGAATCACCTTACCAAAATCTTAAGAACAAAATGCATAAATTTCTTGAACATCCTCGAATGGCTGTAATCACATACTCCTCCTCCAACTCTACAATAATTTAATCCGTTCCCAACTTGATTACGGTTTTGCAATTTACACTCACTCCAACAAAACTACCTTAGAATTGCTGGATTCCATTCAATATTTCGAGCTCCGACTGACTTTTGGCGCTATATGCATCAGCCCTCCACTTTGCCTATGCGTTGAGGCAGGTGCTCCTCCTCTCTGTTACTGCGTTCCTCAAATTCTAGCATCAAGAGACCAACATGCAAATCTTCCTATCTCTCAGCCCTCGTAATTATCCCTTCCTGACGCTTCATTCCCATCTGGGCACTCTATCTCAAACTCAGGCCCTAGTGTCCCTTGATTAGGCCCTATCGCTGAAATCCTCAACCGTACTGAAATTCCCGAAACAGCTGATTGCCCTTTTAAACAACAAACAGTAGCAGCATTTCTTCTGAATTTCCTCCCGAGTGCTCTGCTACAGGTTTTTCTATATAAGAAACTCCGCTTCCATGTTTTTCGCCAAACTTGGAGCTGTATATCTCGGCTTGTCTGTTCTATCCAGCTTCTGTCTTACCCGCAAATTCTTTATACTATCCAATTCTTTTTCATCTTGACTCGCTATCCAAAACCCTCATTCTTTCACACACGTGAAGCGTTCTTCTCATCATCCATCTCTTTTTCTGGATACCGGAGCTCGCCGACCTGAAGGAGCTTGACGTAGTGAATTTTGCCGCAAAGCCATCACTGCGTGTACCTTCCATAACTGATCCTTCCCTCTCGTATGATCTTGTATCCTATTGTACTGTTCCCTCGTCCTCTTCTTGCACGATTTCTGGTGTTACTTATCCTCCAGTCAATCCATTTGGTCTACCTCAAATCTTGATACAAAGAAATCATCCCAACTTGTTTCAGAATGGGCCGTCCCCTTCTTCCCCTCTCCTTTTTTCTTAAATTTTTGATCCTCTGAATGGCTTGTTCTGCAATTTCTCCTCTCACTTACCATTCTGGTTCTCCCTGGATCACCAACTTCTCAAACAATATTGTGAAATGATCATTAACACAAAGAACTATCTCCCATTCATATTTATTGTTATTGTCCCCATCTGTCCACTCCAACGCCAAGTCTAGTTGCAAGGCTTGTTGATTTAACAAGAAGAAAAAAAAAATAAAACAAACAAAAATCAGTTATTTATTGTACTTTGATAATTTACAACATTTATTTGTAACAGCTTATTAGTTTATATCTTGTTCAACAGACGTGGTAAACCTTTGTACCTGAGCAGTGACCGTTATCATTTGCTGGAACACGAATGGCTGTCTCATAACTTCAATAGAATAGACGATGCTTGGATTCTGCATAAAGATCAATTATGAGGAAGTCCTGTTCAAGTGATTGTTATGTCACAATTATATGACTGTCTCATAATTTGGATAGAAAAGACAATACTTGGATTCTGCATGAAGATCAATTTGGAAGAAAATCCTTTAATGGTTGTTCAGGCACGCATTGTGAATTGTGCATTTTGACACCATATTTTTGTTTGAGAAATAATTTTTTAGTGTATTCTTTTTTTCCATAATTTCCTCTTATTTTTTTTTTTTCTTTGTTGTGATTCTATTGATGATGTATGAATGAGTATTTTCTGTATTTTGTTAATGAATCATCAAAAATCATTTTTTAATAATTTTTTTGATGGCATTTATTATTTTATTCCTAAAATTTTTCTTTTTATAAACCAATAAGTATTATATTTTTTATTATTTTTTCTTTGTATTAAAGACAGAATAAATGTATTTGTTCTTATCTACAAGAGTTTATTTATCTTCTTGCTCCAAATTAGCATCTGCGCAATAGAAAGTTTCATTTTATTACTATGTACCAGAAAATATTGAATCAGCCTGATGAGTAATATCAACCTGATTGTGGGTAACAAGTTACAAATGTATGCTTGTGTGAGTGTATCCAATGGTTGAACATGATACCAGTATAATACTTATACTCGCCTAATACTCCTGGTACAATTTTCCAACGTAAAACCAGCGTTATTTCTTTAGAAACTGAAGGTTGCTAGTGAGTGCATGTGTGAGTGTATTGATGGAGATTGAACTTGATACCAGCATATCACTTATACTCTCCTAATGTTACAACTTTTCTGCTAAAAATCAACAATTTTACCAAAAACGTATGTGTGCATGTGTGAGTGACCAAAAACATATGTGTGCATGTGTGAGTGTATCGAAGGAGATTGAACTTGATACCAGCATATCGCTTATACTCTCCTAATGCTCCTGGTACTATTTCCACGATTTTTCTCAAAAACTCATGTGTGTGCTTGTGTGAGTGTCTCAGCAGATCAAACTTGATACCAGCATATCACTTATACTCTCCTAATACGCCTGGTACTATTTTCCACAATTTTTCTGATTACAGAATTGACAATTCCCTGAAGATTTTTGTGTGCTTGAGTGGGTGCGTCAGCACCTTGTAAGTAGAAAGTAAATCAGATGGGCTAATACAAGTAATTGAAACTGAACATGTTACCAGTATTATAATAATGTCTTCATTAGAAACAAATCAACCTAAGCACTTTTTTTATTTTTTATTAGAAAACATTTCTCTACATCGGCATGGCAATTCAAACAGAGTACAACAGGCACATTTCTAGAAAGTGAAAAATGAAAAACCACAAAAAATACAATGTGAATCATTAGAAAAAAAAACAAAAACAAAATTTACAATACTATAAATAATATTGTGTATTAATTTTTTTACATTTAAAATAACGTTCCGGCGGAAAAGTATTTTTTTTTTACATAAATTAATAGTAAAAGAAACAAAACTATAAAATATAAATATATATATAATAACTAATTAATAATTACATATTATATCACAGTTTTTCAAGATGTATCACAAATAACAAATAAATAATAATAATAAGAAAAAAAAAAAAAAAACGAACAAACAAACGAGTAATTAAGAGAGAGAGAAAGATAGAGAGACAAACACGATGCTATAAATTCGTACTCGATGAGAAAAATACTTTTTTTTTTACAAAAATGCATCGTGATAAGTCGACTTTATTGTTCACGATACACGAAAAGCTTACCATTGAGTACGCGGCGGACGACGGTCTTCAAACGGCATCGACCGTCAGAGGCACATTTCTGGCCTGCCTAGCTGGTGTACAATCACAAGCTGCCGTCATTCGACTCGCTCAATGTTTTTCTTCAAAGAACTTCATGACGCTTGTGCTTACACCGATGGTGAAGGCGAATATGGCGATGATAATAAGAAAGATATTTTTAGAAACCATTCCTGCAAACTTCAGCGAATCGGTCCCACGATTGCACCAATAGACGAGGATCTGAACTATGGCAGGAGTGGCGATGCCCATTGTTGACAAGCAGAATGACCCGGTGAACGAGATGAACAATTCGAGGTCGGGAATGGCGACAGCCATTACGACTACAAAACAAAAGGCAAGGTCAAGCGCACGACAACTCAAAAAATAATGACTTCGTTTTAAATTAGGTGCACTACTTACATGTCAACAGAACGATACCGGTTCTCACAACATATTCCCATACGATCTTTTGTTTCAGGTCGTTATACTCTACTTTGATCCAATTCGTCCATAAAATATCGAATGATACGAAATTCGAGAGGGCGTACGAGATATAAATAGATACAGAATACAGGATTTTTACAGCATTGGCGAGCCTGCAGAAAAGTAAAATAACCATGAAATAAGTAGTACTGAGAGGCCCTGGTGTAAAAATACGCTCCTCAAAGCTCATTCAATCAGGGATGTCAAGCTAATCGTCATTGACTTAAATTTTAGCTTGAGGCTTTCAGTTGATTCTTGCATCAACTTGAACTTAGGCCAATCGACTTGATAACGCTTGGCCTTTAGCTTATCTGTGAACGTAATACATCGGCTCCGGAGTGATATAAACCGGATACAAGGGGGAAATACAGAACTACAAGTTTAAGTCAATAACATTAGCTTTTGGTTGACTTTCGGCTTAAGGCCAATCATGAGAAAAATCATTAGCTTACTTAAACCATGGAACGGCTAAAACAACGGCTTAAGCTTGACATCTCTGCATTCAATGGAAGTAAGGAAGCTCCTTTAAAGAGCGAGTGAGAGAAGAGGACGAATCTCGTACATTTTATTCTTACACTTGCACTAAGGACCTAGTAGAGGTATTCTCGTTCGATGTAAACAAACAAGGCGCTGGATGTAGTAATCCGAATCGGTGAAAAATCAAGTGGCGGTGCTGATAACAACTCCACAGCCACCACCACTTGATTTTTCACCGAGTCGGATTACTACATCCAGCGCCATGTTTGTTTACATCGAACGAGAATACCTCTAGGTCCTTACTTGCACTACTGATAATCTCTACTTTTTGTTGAACAAGTATTATAGGACTTTCATTTCTCGCAATTGACCGATACAAGATTATTCCTCAAAGAGAGTGATAGAATTTCGAAAATACCACCTGGGATTAGGGAGTCGGAATGGGAAAAACGACTCCTGGACTACTCACATCAAACTTTTGAACGCCAAATGCCTAAACTCACTGGATTTCCTCCAGTATCTATCCTAAAATCGCGCTAGGTGCAGTCACGAGCTTCTCAATCGAACTACAGGTCTCCTGTCTACAGATGGGCCACCGGATTCTCCCTGAGGTGAGTCGATACAATACAATCTCCTGCCCTACGTTCAGCCCATGCGCTGAGGTTGGTATTCTTTATCTACAATTCCGGTCATTATCGCTCACCGCTAACTTTCTCGCGTCTACGGCCCAGCCTATCTTTCTCCACTTCTTCCAAACTCCATAATTTTTCATTAGAAACCCATCTCAAATTCAAGCTCCTTTTCCCTATCAACTCATGCAGCTAAGCAGCCCCGTGTCTCCTTCTCGATCACGAATCCCTCCTCTCCATCGGCCTACGACTTAAAATCTTGGTGTCGTTCTCCAATCTTCTCATTATGGTACAACTCTAGATCCTCGATGTCCTGCTTGTCTCTCACGCCATTAAGAAATGGTCAGAGCACGACTTGGAATTGGGCGGGCAATATTGCCATGCTGGAGGACCATCCGTCTCCAATTTCTTCTCCTGTCTGTACCTCCTAAGCGCCTCTTTCGCCCTCTCCACCAATTCAGAATCCATTAGGTACCAAAACTCTAAGACTCCATTCCGCCCTCATACCATTACAAATCCATAATTCTAATGCTAATAACCTCCTGCGTAGTTTGATAGCTTGTAAAAAAGAATTCATAGAGCAGCTAGAAAAAAGAACCCCTATATCACTTACATGTCTTTATTGGGCAAATTCAAAGTGACACTCCCTTCCGTGGTTGATCCGTACTTGAGATACCCGAAGAACCCGATGAACGTATACAATAACGTGATAGGCAACATAGAAGCGTTGAGCACTCCAAAAAGACTGCCAAATTTCTCAGGTTTCTTCATGGTGTTCTTCAGGGGCATTATCTGGAACACAAATATGAGTTTCAAACATTGTCAAATCGTGGATTGTCTAAGAAGTAAAATTTCGTTCACTGTACCACGCCAATCGCCTCCATAGCGAACAAGACCGTGCCGAAGAAAAGCGGTATACCGTTCAACGAACCGATGGGCTCGCGTTCACTCAGCGAAGGAACGTCATCGAATACGTACACGAAGATCAGTACAAAGCTTATGATAACGACGGCATTGGCAGCGGTTGAGAAAGGAACCAACAATTTCAGATTGCGCACCCAACAAATCGCTATCAATGGTATCAGCAAGTATACCATCATCAGACGGATGTTGATATTATCCTCAGTGTACGTGTCGTAGACCTACAATAAAGCAAATAAAATATCCACATGTTATCTAAGTTATCAGCACATTACAAAGTAAACCATAAAAAATAAAATCGAAGATTGAACTGTAATTTGGCTGTTTAGTAAATTTTAGATCTTGAGTTTATTTTTATAGATAAAAGAATCAAGGCCTCTCGCCTATCCGAAGTAAAATGATATAGAATTATTCTTCTTCAGAAAAAGTTATAATCCTTTCGCCTAGAAAAAAGTCGTTCTGGTGGGGGAAGGGAAAATATTTCTCGACTAAGTTCAAGAGGATTCATTTCTCAGATACATTCTCAAATTTTTTCATTCCAGGATAATTTTTCCTTTCCCATATTCACCATCCATACCTCCATAACATCAAAAAATCGTGCTGTTCCACCTCGAGCCTCTTTTGCTCTCTGTTCTCACGAGCATGGCCTCTCATACTAATGATCGAGGTAACATTACTGATCAAGCTCTCAAATCTGACCATAACCTCTATCTCCTCAACATTCGTGGCACCTTCATCATCTCAACTCTATCTCTGGCTTTCTCTCAGCAATTGCTCTCACATTTTGCTCTGTACAACTAACTCCTTCCTATCTTTGGTTACCCACCCAGACATATGCGATAGTGGTCACTTTCCTATTATCCTCTCCTCTAATGCCACTCACCAGTGTACTATTGGGCTTTTCCCTCGCTGGATATTTGATAAAACCGACTGACCTCCCTGGCCCTTCTGACCCCTAAAACGCTGTTACAGCATTCACCAACTTTATACTTAAGGGAGCTAAACTCTCCTTCCTACTTTCTGATGGCCTCTCCAAAGCTAAACTAGTTCCGTCATGGTGCAAAGAAATTTCACTGGCTATCAAATTTCGCAAAAAAATGCATTAAATCCACTAAACCTCCAAATCCCAAGCTGATTTTATCAAATACAAACAGTCATGTACAAAAGTTAGGGCTCTAATACGTTTAGCCAAAAAAAAAAAAAAAAACGGTCCTGGAGCTAAGCCCGCTTCCTCTTCCTCCAAACGGAGGGATATAAAGCGATTAGCGGGTAAATTCTCGTTCCACTTTTATCTCCCATCTCAAATCTGAATCTGACACAACTACCATTTTTCCCTCCCAGGATATTTCCAGATTCCCAGCTACTATTTTTCAGCAGTATCAGCTAATTCAAACTACGACGACTTTCTCAATCTCAAATCCCAAGCCGAATCTCACCCCTACAATCTCCCTATCCGAACTCAACTCTACCACATAAAAGAATCTCAAAAAAAGAACACTCCTGGCTCTGAATAAATTCATGCTTTCACACTCAAAAAACTCCACCCGAATTCCATTCATTCCCTTCCCTCCCTTTTTAACTCCATCATACTCCAAGGCTTACAGTCTGGAAACTAGCTATTGTTCTCCCAATCCAAAAACCCTCTAAAAATCGTTCCATCCTCTCGTCTTATCGTCTTGTCATTCTAACCCCAGTTCTGGGCAGACTCCCTAAAAAAATCCGCAACAAAGGATTATTCTGGTTTCTCGAATCTAACGACATCTTATCTCCAGGTCAATAGAGTTTCCGTAAAGCTAGAAACACTTAACAAGCCATCTTCGAAATTGAAAAATCACTCCTTAATAACTCCCTCTTTCACGCCATATTCTTTGATCTTCAGGAAGCGTTCTCCCGTGTTCGGCAACACAACACTTCCTCCAAATGCCTTCGTGAAAATTTACTCTCTCTCCTCCAGTCCTTCCTCCACAACCGATCCATAACAGCTCGAATTCATAACCACTACTCTTCCCTCTACTACATTAAAAATGGCATCCCCCAGTAAGAGGTTTGGAGTGTTCCTCTCTTCCCAATTGCCATCAATGATCTACTAAACTGTGTTCCCTTTTTCCTTTCCAAACGACTTTTTGCAGTTGACTTCAGTGTCTCCCTCGCTTCTACAAATCAAAACAGAGCAGCACGTCTCTCGACAAGGTCTCTTCTTGGGCCTCGGATCGTGCGTTTCAATTTTTCAGCAAAAAACTCGTTGTACATTCCATAAAAAACACTCACGTTTTTCCTCCAACCCCCCTCCCCCTACAGGGCTTCAATCCTCCTTCCCCCGGTTAAACTTTCAAAAGCTAAAATGTAAACTCATTAAATGTCCTTAAATATCTATCCCACACTCGCACTGGTTGCAGTCACAAGCTTCTCCTTCAACTATACATACAACTCACTAATTCGTTCTCAACTGGACTACAGGGCCCCCAATCTACAGACAGGCTAATAAATCCTCCCTAAAATCCCTAGACACAATTCAACCTAGAGCAATACGTTTAGCTCTTGGTGCTTTACGAACTAGCACACGCTCAGCTCATGTGGTGAGGCAGGCATTGCTCCTCTATTATTGATTACAGCCAACTTTTCGCATCTACTACCCAGTTTCCTCTCCCTACCTTCCTCCCCTTTCTTCTCCCCAAAACTTCTCTGCTACTCTCATTACAATCTCATCTGGACCACCATCTCAAATTTCAGCCCCTTCTCCCATCTGCCTCAACCACCTTTCCGTGCACACCTCACCAATTTTCATTCGCCTTGACCTGACCAATGTATTGAAATCACCAAACACAATCTACGTAAGAGACGTTAAAGGTATAACTGCTAAAGACTTCCCCTAACCTAAACAAACTGGGCGCCCAAACTGGCTATGCCTTCTCCATCAATGGTGGAGTCTCATTCTACTCAACCTCCACACATTCTGCTGAACTATCTGCCATCTGTTCCTGCCTTACTCACCTCACTCATCTTTTTCAACCTTGTAAATTCCTCCTCTTCCTCTCTGACTCCCTTTCCTCTCTCTGAGCTATGCAAAATCTCTACTCCTCCAGTCCTATCATTCAGTGCATTCTCATACTCCTGCATGCCTTAATATCTTCTCTGTCTCTAATTGCTTTCTCCTCAGGATCCCTTATCATATCGGTCTACTGGAACACGAAGCAGTGGATCTGGCTGCCAAGCAAGTTTTGCTCTTTCCCTCGATTACTGATCACTCCCCCTCTCCGGCCTACGATCTTAAATCTTTCTAACAGGGCACAGACTTCGGTCCTCTCAACCATGCAACAAACTTCGTTCAATTGAAAAATCCTCGATCCCCTGGTCTTCTTCATGCTGCGAAGGAATAATCGCAACTCGATTACAAATTGGGCATATTTGCCTAACCTACTCATCTTACTCCTTGGACTCTCTGCTCTTGCCTCATGCCAATACTGCCAAACTGAAAATTTATCACCTGCCCTTCCATTGCAAACATCAGACATTAATTTTCTGTCTCCTCTCAAGCCCCTTCTACTGTTTCCAAGAACTCAGAACCCATCACTAACACTTTAATTTTCCTCCCATTCAATCCCAATATTTCTTCCCGAGCTAATGACCTGTTAAGTAGTGAAATAGCTCGTAAAATTAAAAAAAAAATGATCTAATACTTCAATAAAAATTATCATTTTTACCAATGTCGGGGTGCAATACAAAATATTACACATTATCAATTTACCTGCTTGAAATTACTGGCTATGAAGACTACGTAGATGGCACTGGTCCCAAACTGATACATCAGTATGAATAAATTCGTTAAGAGTCTACAAATAAATTAAATTAAACATAAATTAACGTAAAGTAATAAATCAAAAATAAGTATACGAATATCCTAGGAGGAACAAGACTGAGTTGCCACGAGCCCCAGTATCCGGGTTTCTTGGTTTTTTATTCTTTTTGACTGTAAGATAACAGAAATTCATTATACTATTTTTTTTTTTTCAAAAGATCCGGAGCTCTTTTTTTTATTGAGATGTCGAGCTCAAGAGACGTAGATTTTTAGAATTCATACAATTTACTAAATAATTACGATTCGTCTTGATAATTAAACATCTTTTTTTTATACGTGCTGGTAAAACTGGCAATTAATCAGCTGTTTTCGATAGGTAAACTAGCCATTTTAGTCACGGGGCGGACCAGTAGGTAAACTAGATGTTTTAGTCACAGGTAGCCATTTTCGGTAGATAAACTGGCTGGTTTAGCCACAGGTTCAAGTTACGGGTTATATCCTGGGTACGAAATTTGCACGTAAATTGCACGTAATTTGAACGTATAAAAAAAAATTTTGTATTATACACGGTCCACCAGCTCGTGATAAGTCACTCGTCCTTTTACTTTCACTCGCTTTCAGCTCGTTTCGTAAAACTCGGACTCGTGACTATATCACTCGGTTTAGGACCTTGTATAATAAATAACTATTTTATCTAGATTTTTTCACCCTGTTTCACGAGATCTGGAACCCGAGAGATTTGGTTCCTTTTGCCTGGAAAGATCCAAAATGCCAAAGTATCCCCATAATATAGTCATAACTTATAAGTCTTTCCAGCAAAAGAAATGAGACAAAAAATGTAATAACTGTCTTCACGGTCATAGACTACATGCGGCAGGTATTATAATTGAGGCGCGCTCAGCAAAACCATATACTATATCGCGAATTTTTTTTCTCGGAATTTGATTGTTTTTTTTTTTCGTATACTTAATCAACTTTTAAACAAAGAAAAAGGTAGGTCGCTACGATGAAAGTTTGCTGCAGTACGAGCATTTAAAGTTACAAAGGACGAGTACATTTTTTTTGCATTTTTTGGCTGTTGTAAAAAATTTTATTTTGCGACACAATATATGGTTTTACTGAGCGCGCTTCGTATTACCAGTAATAGTGTAATGAGAAGAAGAAATTATTTTAAAGACTAAACGAAAATTTGAAAGATGCCGCAATGCGAAAAAAAAATCGCCAGGATAGCACAGAAATTCGAAAAACGCTATGCAAAAATACTTAGGTGACGCAAGAGTTCCAAAAAGAAAACTTCTAATGAAAGATCAACAAAGATGCGAAAAATTATCCCCGCAACCAACCGTACAAAGTTGAATACTAACTTGGAATAGGGGGCAAACCAACGCAAACTCTGAGGGCCTTCTTCAAACGCGCAAGCTACAGTTTCCGGGAAAGTCATGGATGGTACTTTGCGTCTTTTACATAGTTCGTACTCCGATGAGATCTGAAAATATTTCCAAAAAAGGTAACGATTAATAAGGTAAATAGGAAACACATGCGAGTTAAATCATACGATTGAAAAAGAGATTTCCAGCGTGACTATAGTTGTGACAAAAACAAGCTGGACTGAGACTCAATTCTTTGCTCCGTATCTTTTAACAGGGAACCTGTTTTAACAGAGGGGGGGGATTCGCAAAAGACGACCGCCCTCCGACCGGCCGGTAAAGCTCGGAGCTCGAAAATTTTCCAAGTCCCCTCCTATCATATATAGCTTGAGGGGGTGGAGCCTGTGAAGTCACAGATTGATGACGTCTTAGGTCAGACTTGTGACATCACCAGAGACCGGATTTCTCGGCAAAATGCCGAAAAAGTAAAAAATAAATGCCGAAATCGTCGTTTTTGCCGAATTTTAGAAGGAAAATGTATAATTTTTAGCATTAAATGACTCAAAAAATGCAAAAAAATGGTACTTTTTTCGTTATTGCCGAATAATGCCGAAAACTAAATTTTTAGCGCCGAAAATCTCCATCAAAAATGCCGAAAAATCCGGTCTCTGGACATCACTATCTGATGACGTCATAGATCAGTTTTCTCAAGTCCCCTTCTATTATACATAGCTCCGAAGTCCGGGCCAGTGATGTCATAGATCAGCCTTGTAACGTCATAAATCTACATTTTTCAGATCCTACGTGCCCCATAAAACAGGTTCCCTACCACCCCTCGTTCAACTCCACTGAAGAACCCGTGAGTTCTTTTTTCGTCCATACGTACTGCAAGTAATCATAATAAATACGTATTTCTAATTTAATAATTATTTCTTCAAGAATAATGATTATCTTTCTAACAATAATATCAATTTTTTATTTAAAAATTCAATCATTTTTCAATAATAATTATATTAATTCAAATTTCAAGAATAATTTTCATTATTACAATAAACAAAAAAATGAAATACGCGAATTCTACAACACAAATAAGTCAGAAAATTTGAGAGCGAGGAAAATATTTTCAAATCATTAATTACCACACATAGTTTCGTTGACCATAGGAGGTATTTATTATACCCGTTTCAATAGATAGTGAGAAAAGTAGCTACGTTTTAGGGTATTTAGAAGACATCTGCACCATTCTCTCAATTTTAGGTTTCTATAAATGAATTTTATCCACGGGTAATTTCCAGGAAAAAAATATCTCGATCAATTTAGAAATTGGATTTATCGTAGCGGCCTAGCCGAAATTGTGCATGTGCAATTTTGGTGAGAAAAAGTTGAGTAGGCATTTCTTGTGAAATTCTTAAATTAAAAAACAGTTTGTAGAGCTAATAACTCGCGAAGTACTCGATAAATTTATCTGAAGATGTGCATCTGAACTATTTTGATATAAAATTCTATTGAAAATCAAACGAATCGTTTTTGAGTTAACCTTAGTTTAAGATTTAAAAAATAGAAGTCGATGAAATAGAATCGAAACTTAATACCTACGAAGATCACTCGTATTTTATTACAATATCTTGAATAAACGTCTGCCTACAAAGTGCAAATTCGAAATCATTTGCTATTTTTTGATTTTGAATATTGAACTTGGTGAGTGCTTCAACAGGCGGTTTACGATGAATACGCGACCTGTACTTCAGCTTAGTCAAAATAAGTACCTAATAAGATCATAAGAGATTATTCAAGGTCGCGGGCAAAGGAACAGTTGAAAGGTACGAACGACAAACTGGAAATTTATAACGCAAGAGAATACTAGATTACAAATTATTGGAAAAAATATATGGACCCTATTTAGCCAAACCCAACCAAGCGACATGATAACGATCTGGGGAAAAGGAGAATCTCCGCTTATAGTAAAGGAATATTTTTCTCCATTTCTCTAGATTGTTATCATGTCTCTTGGTTAGGTTTGGCCAAAAAGGGTCCATATTATATAAGTAGCAAACATTGTTGTAAATCAACTTGCTAGTAAAAAAATACAAATTTATAATGAGTAGGGCAGTTAAAATAGTATATTATAAGACAAGGAGCATGAGGTTTGTAGTGAAACGAGCGATGGCGAGTTGAGCTAATTGAACGAGTCGTGAAAACCTCATTCGCCCCTTGCCTCGGAAGATATTTTTTACTACAAATGCATTGGAAATTGCGTTTTCGCTGCCACAGAGGTATTTAAACTAATTATTGTTTTTTCTGCATAAAAAAGATTCAAAATAATTGGATTAATCTTCTTTATAGTTCTTGTTTATTAAATAGTTCCGCGACGGAATTCTCATCGTCACTCATCATAATCGTAATATCACAATAATTCGTTATTTGTTTCTGTTTAATCGCGAACACATGATTGAAGATAGGTCGCAACCTACGGTATGATAAAATCAAACTACTGACAGCATAATCGATGAACAGGAAAAAATGAACGAAAATAGCACGCGTTTGTTGTGAATCGTTCCGAACTGTACAGAAAAAAAAAATTTTTCACTCCTAGTACAGAAAAAAAATCGATAGGTATCAGTGTTGATCAGTAGAATTGCGAAAAATGGCCGTTTCGCTACAGAAAACTGTTACGCGAAAATGCGTTTTCGATGCATGTGTAGTAAAAAAATATATTTTTGACATATTTTTTCTCTCGAAACTACGATGAAAATGATTGAAAAATTATTTGTTTCAGACCCTCTGAATACTTCATTCGAATTTAATAGCACATGTTTTGCGATTAAAGAATATATAGCTATACATTTTCAATTATTTTCGATTTCTTACATATTCTTCTATATAATTATGCTAAGTTAGTATTTTCATAAAAAAACAATGAATACCTAGCGGATTAGAAACTACAAAAATTTTACTCCCGACATCTTGCGATACTGAACGTTCATTCCTAACCGCTATAAGAACATTATTGTTTCAGAGATAATTAATTGACAAAGTTTTTCATTCAATAAATTTGCACATTTTTATCAACTACAATGAGATTTTTTTGTAATGCCTTTTCATAAAACTGACTTTTTGTTTTACTACGAAATTTATGAACATGTTCACATTAAATATTTTGAGATATCAATCAAATATTTCTGAACGATAAACAAATATTTTCACTTGCCCTATAATACTATGATAGAAAAATTAGGTATCACTTTTGAAAAAATGAAGTAACTTTTGAATTGGAAAATCACATGATCATTGTTTTTTTTTTTTTTCTTATGATATCGCTGCAATATTACTCTAATTTACTGTAAGTTATTGCTTACCAATATGTGTATATTGTATGTACACAAAAGACCAATGACCATGGTGCCAACGGTACCCAATAACCAGCCAGCATTGTGGAAAGCATTTGGCATAGCGAGAATACCGGTGCCCAAACTAGCTTTCAGTAAATGGAACATCGTATCCAAATACCTGCCGGAGAGAAATTCGTTAAGAATTCTTCATTATTGTTTCAAAGTTACAGAAATATTGTCTAATTGTAGGATACTTACGTAGTAGGATGTTTTTGAGGATAATGTTCATGGGGATCGTAATCGTAATAGGCTTTGTCGTAGTTACAAACATTTTTCTGAGGTTTAGCGCTAACCCCATTGCTGAAAGCTTCTTTCTCTTTCAGATTTTTCCTGCAAAATAAGAAGTTGAAATTTTGTTATTGAATAAAAATCTGTCTCCGTACGGTGTTTTATTCATTCTAGCGACATTGAATTTCAAACTCTGAATCCATGTAAACGCGGGACCTCAAGAAATTTCGACCTCCGAGTCACATAGATGATCGGGAAGAGAGAGAGAGAGAAAGAGGATTTTGAGTTGTAAGCTTTTATAGAAATGGAATTAGGAGAAAATTTCCATCTCTGAGCATCTGAGGTAATAAGAAATCGATCGACCTTCCTGCCAGAAGATCGGGTGACGAAACAAAAGCGTTCGAAATAAGAAGGTGACAGCGCGGCTTGTTGAACAAACAAATACAACGGATTTTTCTGACAGAGGGTCGGTTCTTCATTCTATAACCGAATTTTTTCATAAATAAGTTTATACATAGTGTACTGGGCTAAAAGCGTAGCCTAACATACAGTAAACAAGGTTTATAAAGTTAATGAATACTCGAGGAGGAGCGAAAGAGCCCGCAGCTGATTAACACAACAGACTCCCGACTTTCAGTCATCACACTAGAAACTAGATTATGGATTTAAACTGTCTAATGACGCCATGAAGAAGGCATCTTCAAAAGCCGGGCCCTAGGCCAGGCCAAGTATAGCCCGGGTACACCTCCTCCTCTCTGACAACAGGGAACCTGTTTTATCGGAGGGGGGGATCCGGGGAAAATATCCACCGCAGGTCGTTTACAGGTCAATCTCCTACAAATAATATACAGCTTGGAGGTCTTATCATAAATAGCTCGGAAGTCAAACTTTTTGGGAGCAAAGTTTCTCGTACGTTTACTACAACAGGGAACCTGTTTTATAAGGGGGGGGGGATCTCTCGGAAAAAACGTCCGCCAGCTGGCAAAGCACGGAGCTAGCTCAATAATCTTCCAAAACCCCCTTTTATCATACATAGTTTGGAGGCGGGGCCTGTGACGTTACAATCTGATAATGTCATAGATTTTTTTTTTGTAAGTTTCCCTCTTATCAAACAAATCTTGGGGGAGGGGTCTGTGACCAGGTCAGCTTTTTGTAAATCCCCCTCCTAGCTCGGTGGTCGGTGCATATAGCCTGAAAATACCTCCTTCGCGTAATGAGATATGCAGTGTTCCATACACCAATTGACTTGGCCCCTTCGACGAGCCAGATATGCAACGCTTCAAACACCACAAGACTCAGAGCGTCCTTCCAAGGTATTCTAACTCCTCCTCCTAATATATATAGCTCCGAAGTCCGGGCCTATGACATCACAATTTGGTGACATCATAGATCTAGTACGTCCACATTTTTTAGATCCCATAAAACAGGTTTCTTGCTACCTCTCGTTCAACTCCGTTAAAGAACCCGTAAGTTTTTGTGAACGCCCGGAGATCGAAATTTTTTGGAGTGGGCTCCCCTTGGGTTGTTTTTTTTATAACAAGCGATCATTAACAGAAGAAGAAGAACACAACTAACCTGACTTTAGATGGGGGAGGAGGCAATACGCACCACCTTGTACAATTAATTCAGCTCAAGGGGGCAGGGTGTCGATCAGAAGTGGAAAATGAAAATCCGGTACTTCTAGGATCTTTCGGGGACACATCACACTTTGATGACGTCATAGGTTTGCTTTGTGACATCACAATCTAATGACGTCATAGATCAGTTTTTTTTTTTCAAGTTCGTCTCCTAGTATAGGTATATATAGCTCCAAAGTCCGGATCGGTGACGTCACAATTTGATGACGTCATAGGTCAGTCTTTTCTCAGTCCCCCACCTTTCATATATACCTGAAAGATAGGTCCTGCGAGTAATTAAATATGCAATGCTTCATACAGCAGTTGACTTCGCCCCTTTAATGAGCCAGACATGCAACGCTTCAAACATCATAAGACTCAGAACGTCCTCCAAATGAATTCCAAGTCCCCCTCCTATTATATATAGCTCCAAAGACCGGGCTGTGACGTCAGAATTTGATGACGTCATAGATCTGGACCGTCCATATTTTTTTTTCAAGTCCTCCTATTGTATATGGGTTGGAGGGGGAAACCTGTGACGTCAAAGTTTGATGACGTCATAGGTCAATCTTATGACGTCACAATCTACATGTTTCAAATCCCACACTCCCCATAAAACAGGTTCCTGCCAGCCCTTGTTTAACTCCGTTAAAGAACCCGAGAGTTTTTTTTTCGAGTTCCTCATGTATTATATATATTTTTATTTTATTTTCAAAGTACCGCCCAACAGTCTATAGCTCCAAAGTCCGGGCCTGTGATATCACAATTTGATGACATCAAAGGTCAGCCTTTTCTCAGTCACCCACCTTTTGTATACAACTTGGTGGTCGGGGTACAATGTATAGAGCCTGAAAGACAACCCCTGCGAGTAACTAAATATGTAATGCTTCATACACCAATTGACTTCGGCCCTTCAATGAGCCAGATATGCAACGATTCAAATATCATTAGACTCAGAACGTCCTTTGAATGAATTCCAAATCCCCCTCCTATTATATAATATAGCTCCGAAGACCGGCCCTGTGACGTCACAATTCGATGACGTCATAGATCTGGACCGTCTAAATTTTTTTCCAAGTCCTCCTGCTATTGTATATGGGTTGGAGGGCGAAACCTGTGACGTCAAAGTAGGTCAGTCTTATGACGTCACAACCTACATATTTCAAATCCCACACTTCCCATAAAACAGTATTGACGAGGCTTATCCTATCGAAATAACTATGCAGCACATGAAGGATACTCTGAAGAAAATGTCAATTCATAAAACTATGTACAATAAGTATAGCGTCGCATGTGGGGGTATGTACAGTCTCTCTCTCGTTTTGAGTTTCGCTCTGATGATACTCCGCGCAGAATGAATGATCGAAATTTTTTCGCAGAACAGTAAACACCCCTTTTTCATCGAGCTTGCAACAAGTACAAAGGAAGAAAAACCTCTTAAGTTAGACTATCTACGAAAATTTTCCGGAATCGCTTTCATTTTTCTTCCCTACTTTCTTCCTGGTACAACCAGCAGACAATATAAATTACAAACAATAATAAATTGTTGATGTTCGTAACATTTTTCTTTCTCGCCAACACCACACTACCATAAAGTGTTTACACATATGTTGAAGAGCATAATGAACAAAATGTTAAGTGGGTCACTTCTTTTTTTTTTTTTTTAATATTATTATTATTGTATAAACATCTCGGTGTTTGAATTTAGTGGGAAATTAGTGTAGACGGTACCTAACGAAATATCGAGAAAAATTGTTGTCCTAGGTAATTGATTTTCATATTTTCATAACGTTTATTTGTCTCGCATACTTAATATACTTACGAATTTTTATTATTTCTTTCGTCTATTACGTGATTGGTGTACGAATGGTTATTCGATGCTGTCGTATACGGCGGTACCACAGAAACGCCGTTCATGTTCTCGGAATTTTTATCCGACCTGAAATTATAACGAAAACGATGAGGTAATGCCTATCGTATGTAAATCACTACATTAATTTTCATCGTGAATACTAATTTTATTGGTATAGATTTTCATTTTTGCAATACGAATGTCGCGACTTCGATTGTAGATAGGAAATTTTGTGAAATATTATCGTCTAGAACTAAGAAACCTCGCAGGTTTACTACAGAGAGAGTACACGAGATTCGTCGTAGTGTAAGTTTTCTTGAGCAGGCCTGAACTTGTTATTTCAGTGTTTTCAGTTCCTTCTAACCTGAGTTTGAGACCTTCCTCTTCTCAGCACGTGCAATGTCGGAGCTTGAATGCGGCTCCAATGTGATACGTGTATCATCATTCATAATCATTCTATCCTTCTTCAGTCAATGGAAGCTCATGAGAAGATATTCTAGGATTTCTCACCAAATTACGCGGTGATCCTTCATATCTGCGATTTTTATGGACCTCTTTAAAACTCTGATCTCCTCTTAGAAATGTCTGCTCCCTTATCGTGTTAGCAATCACAATCGGATTTAAGGGACCAGAGAGCTGTTGGTCTCGGGCTCCTGCACTACAGAATGGGAATTAAAACCTACGGGGACTAATGAATTTTTGGAATCTCTCGTAAAAATTTGGCTCCGCGAGAACCACGAAGTCTAAACCTGACCCTGATTAGTTATGTTATGAAGATCACCTTCTCCGATTACAAACTTGTATTATTATCAAATATCAAGAATTTCTCAAATTCGTTAATTTCCCCCACTTTCCAGTCCACTTCAGATTAGAGATTGTTGATTACGGGATGGATTGTTGCTTCAATACATTACAGTAACTTTTGGACCAAATTTAAGGGAACACGGTGATATTTCGAACTATACATTCAAAACATGCACAGATTATGAACTTGACTTCTATAATAAGATCGGACAGCCACCGGCGCTTCACTTTGTGTACACGAGGATGTGCGAAGTACTAATCGAAAGTCTCCTCGTGCCTTATCAATTCGTTTCATTCGCCGTATGTATGCCATTCTCGGAGTAAGAGGCGAGTAAGATGAAATATTTTCGTACTTCTTGGTCTTGTAAAATTTTTCATTTTCAATTCTTGGTCTTAGA
This sequence comes from Aspidiotus rigidus, assembly GCA_035079385.1. Taxonomy (NCBI): domain Eukaryota; kingdom Metazoa; phylum Arthropoda; class Insecta; order Hemiptera; family Diaspididae; genus Aspidiotus; species Aspidiotus rigidus. The sequence continues at coordinate 411,937 of JAVHKY010000015.1, read as the reverse complement.
AATATTTTTAACAGTTGGACTTTGAAATATTTTCATACTTCTTGGACTTGGAATTATTTTCCAATTGTTGGCCTTTGAAATATTTTCAACTGTTGGACTTTGTAATATTTTCAATTGTGGGAGAAAATGAAAATGAAAAATTTTACAAGTCCACTTATGAAAATATTTCAAAGTCCCACAGTTCAAAAATAATTCTAAGTCATGAAAATATTTCAAAGTTCAACAATTGGAAAATAATTTCAAGTCCAACAGTTGAAAATATTCCAAAGTCCAAGAATTGAAAATGAAAAATTTTACAAGTCTATTTATGAAAATATGAAAATATTTCAAAGTCCCACAATTTTGAAAATGATTCCAAGTCCAAAAATTGAAAATGAAGAATTTTACAAGTCCACATATGAAAATATTTCAAAGTCCCACAGTTCAAAAATAATTCGAAGTCATGAAAATATTTCAAAGTTCAACAATTGGAAAATAATAAGTCCAACAGTTGAAAATATTTCAAAGTCCCACAATTTGAAAATAATAAAATTCTATGTTACAAGTCCAAGAAGTACAAAAATATTTCGCAGTCCCGCGGCATCACTCTTACTTACCTCTAACTCCAAGTATGGCATACGGCGAACGACAAATTGATAAGGCACGAGGAGACTTTCAATTAGTACTTCGCACATCCTCTTGTCTTTGTGTCCTGGTTTTGTAACTTAAACAACAAACCAACACAGTTACATATGTATCGCCACATGTCCGACTGCAGATGTAGTCGTGCACTGTTTACAAACGTATAACAAAACCGGACGCTATAGTAGCGCGCCGGTGCGTTGGCTGCCTGGTCCGAATTGGTGAGCCTATAAAAATCCTAACCTAAATCAAAAGACTCAAAAAGGTCTCGACCTTGGAACTCGACTTGTATAGGGCACTTCCCCTATATCATATTGCATACTTGTGTGCCTGATTCTTAATGTAATGGTACTTTGTTTACATTGGTCTTATGGCAGGGGAATCGATATGCTATTATTGCATATTCAATTCCCCTGCCATAAGACCAATGTAAAAGCAAGTACCATTATGATAAGAATCAGGCAAACGAGTATGCAATATGATATGAAGGAAGAGCCCTACAATATAATATTGTAAGACTGGACCATTAATCATCATAAACCAGTTCACGAGTGACGTCAAGATCGTATCAATTTTATACACAGAGTTGGAAAGCCAGAGGATAAAACTTCAACTTTGAGTTTTGAGCTTTCTTTCTGCAATACAAAACTTTCGGCTTTTAATTTCTTATATTTTTTTTTTTCACTCAAAATTTTTGGGCTTTAGGCTTCCAACTTTTTTCTGTAATTCTGTCTTCCAACTTTCAACTTTTGGCTTTCAACAGTAGGATTTATTTTTGGCTTCCCGCTTTCAGTTTTTTTCTCTCGGAGTTTTCAGCTTTCAGCAAGATTTACAACTCTGCTTTTATATCAGTTATTGGAATTGTAAGATACGCTTGCAAAGCTGCTAGCTGATTGGCCTTCATTCTTTGTTTACTTTTTGATTTTATTCGTATAGCAATGGACCTTCATCCTGATGACGTTACAACGCGTTACAATTGATGGAAACCATCAGAAACCCTGTCAATTTTCATAATGTAAGCAAGGATGGTCAGCCGTTCCCAACAGCTTACGCTAATGGCTAAAGCTATAAAATTTTTGCAACGGCTTCCGCTAACAGCTAATGGTTGACAACCTTTTAACGTCTAATTGATTTTTCTTTCTCAAATGTTTGTGAAATCATAATCAAATTTTAGAGACCGTAGGTCTTTGAATAGGAGTCATACTTTTTGCTATTTTGCTATCTTATCTCCAAGTTTTTTTGAAACCACTTGTAGTAAACTAAGATTATTAAATTCCTCATTTTTTCTAAAAGTTTGAACAGTGGCTTTTCTTAATACTAATAGAAACCTAGAATAGGAGGATAATAGTCTGTTTTGTTCTGGGATGCGCAGCCGATCAGCATTGACTTAAACTTTAGCTTTCGGCTGACAGTCAATTCCAATAAATTAATTAGCTGGATTTTAGCTTCTTGAAAACGAGGCAAAATAATGACTACAACATGAACTTAATTATGATAGCTCAATTTTACATGTAAAAAAATTGATATTTTCTAACATTTGGTTTTTTGCTCTCAAAATTCATTGGCTGTCTTGTAGCTTTCCTAAATGGTCAAAACAAGAGCTTAAGCTTAAACTTGAACCAATGACAGCTTTAGCTGCGCAACCCTGGTTTTGTTAGCCGTTAGAAGTTTGTTTTTGAATAGCTAATAGCTGGCTACTGCTGACATTTTTCCTAATTAGTTGGTTGTGTGTAGAGCCTGCAGAATCACGTCTCGGGGAGGGGGGGGAGGCAACAAAGCATGAAGGACAACCATCTAGCAGCATTTTTCGATATCTGGCAATATTTCTGATATGTGACGTCACTTTAAACTGCTTTATTATCCAACTCATGAATTAATACTCGGACCAAGCAAAGTGCATATATTGAGCTTCAACTCTTCAAGCCCTATAAACTGTAAGATATCAGCTTCTAGCTTTAAGCTCATGCTACATTTTCTATAAGCCACAAGTTTCAAGTTGAGCCTTTAATTTCCAGCTTTTGGAAGCCTAAAGTGTGCCAAATCAATTCCTGTCTATTTCCACGTTTGTTCAGCATTCAGCATCAGCAGAAAGGAGCAGGAGCTCGAGAGCAGGTAAAATAAACGACCATTTTGATAGTAACTTACTTTTCAGCTGATGGCTTCTCTACTGACTTTATTTTTGGTAAACAAAGTGGACGGCGCGGCTAGTGGCTCGGTGTCAATTATGATAGAAAAATCACACGGAGCCGTTAGCCACGCCGTCGAGTTTTTGTTTACTAAAAATACAGTCTGTAGAGAAGCGTCTGCTGAAAAGTAAGTCACAAACAAACAGGTCCATTTTACCCATTCTCGAGCTCCTTAAAAGGGGATGAAAAATTGAAAATGAAAAGTCAAGATTCAAGCCTCAAGTTTTAAGTCGTACAAGCCGTAAATTAGCAGCTTCAAGTTTTATAGTTGACGTTTTTTTTTTGTAAGCCACAAGTTTTAAGTTAAGCTATATGCTTAGCAAATTCAAGTTAAAGCGAGCTTTATTTTACGGCTCGACACTCCTGATAGACAGAGATGAGAAGTTTAAGCCAGTCACAGCTTAAGTCGAAGTTTAAGCTTGTTTTTGAACAGCTTTTAAGCACGTAAAAAGTCAGTCATTCACAGTTCATTAAGCGCAAAGCCAGTCAAAAAGGAAGCGCTAAATCCGTATAATCAAGATATTCATTTTCCAGAAAAAAAAGAAAAAAAAAAAAATGTAAATAATATTCCAAATTGGAGGCTGGTATCTCCACAAAAATAACAAAGCTTAATTCTCCTGATTGTTTCAAACCAAGTTTTTTCAGAGACCAAAAGCCAAGACAGGCACAAACTAGAAAATAGGGATCTTCCACCATATTGACAGAGCCCCAATTCTCTTGTTTCAAGCTGAATTTACCCAGTCATAAAGTAAGATGAACACAAATTGGAGAATAGGTACTTCCGAAGATATTACAAAGACCCAATTCTCCTGATTGTTCCAAACGGAGCTTTTCTCAGAGACCAGAAGCTAAGATAGACACAAACGAGAGAATATGTATCTTCTACCATCACGACAGAGCCCCAATTCTCTTGTTGCAAGCTAAATTTATCAACTATAAAGTAAGATGAACACAAACTGGAGAATAGGTACTTCCGAAAATACTACAAAGACCCAATTCTCCTGATTGTTCCAAGCTGAGTTTTTTAGTATGATGTCGAAAAAATAAGCCAAAAGCCGAAAGATGAAAAGCTAATGATGAGCAAAAAAAGCCGAAGCTAATCTGATGAAATTTTGGTAAGCAAAAGTTTAAGCGCTTCGCGAACCGCTTCTCATCTCTGCTGATAGAGCACTAAATACGGAGAGACATACGCCATTTTCGATCATAGAAAAAACCCTCCAAGGTACAACGCGTCTCGCGTAACATCGCGGAGCGGCAAACTTCGGTTTTTTTTTGTTGTACCGGCAATGTTATGCGAGACGTGTTGTACCTTGGAGGTTTTCTCTATGATCCAAAATGGCGTATGTCTTCACTCCCTATTTAGTGCTCTTCTCCTGGGACCGAGATTCTTTCAAAAATAAGACACTGTAATATGATTGGTTTCCTAATTGCATCAGGTCTTATGGAGGAATGGTGACGACCGACACTGTGGTTTCCTCCTATCATCATTATTCTTATTTGGATCGACCGTCCCCTAGAAGCGTTATAATCGACAAAATTGAAAACAAGATCAGGGGACCTCCGAGTAATAATCTCGAACTGAGTTGGGAACAAAGCCGAAAATGTAGTTTCTCTCTCGTTGACATCGCCTTTCTCTTCTCTTGAGAATCCACCACTTTTAAACTTGTTCCTATCTGATGACACAAGTTTCCTCTAGTTTGTATGAGATGAGCTTTTTCATTATCATTTGTACCGACCTGCATCTCGTGTATTCTTCGAGAAAGAGGGACATAGCACCCCCTTCCGCTTGATGCTACCCAGACAAATGACTCAAGCACTGGTCCTAAGTTCGGACTGGTCTGTTCCTTTTTTTTGTTCGTACTGTTCTTCTCTCCTCATATTTCAGAAAAGGAGGCGCTACCTTACCCCGCACGAGAGTAATTTTAACAACTTCTTTCACATCTAAATCAGATTACGGTTCTTAACTGTACCAATTGCACAAGCAAATTCTCATTTGTACTCGACTATGCATTTGAAAGATATATGTTCGGCTTCCAGAAAATACTAGACCGCCCTTCCGAAAATTCATTTTCAATATATTAAAATTACTTACTTTTTAGCAGCTGAACCATTTACGGCACACGTCTGACCATTTAGGGCAGGCTTGATTTTTGATCGGTCATTTGCCACATCCGTAACCATCACCGGATTATCATAACCACTTTCCATCTAGACAAAATAAAAAGAGTCAAATTTAAGAGTTGGGACCATAAACGCAAACAAATGAACAGAAAAAAAAAAAAACAGAAATAATAGTTATATATTTATTGTACGAAGTTGTCATCCTCAAATCTCTCGCTAAATCGAAATAATCCGAAAGAAGAACACGAAAAAATGCTTCGACTTCCCCACCAGGATGCAAATGGACCAAGTTACCCTACCTAGATGAGTTTTCTCACGTGTTGGGCCGCACCTATCGCCACGTCGGCTTCCTCCCAGTCTTGAATGCTATACGACTTTCATTTACTAAAATACCTCGCATCGGGGTTCATTTCGAACGAAATTTTACGTAGAGTATGCATTTTTGCTCGAAAGTCCATAGTTTTCGAGAAAAATCGAAAAAACTAAAGATTGAGAGACGTTCCAGCGACGTTGGTGGGGGCTGGGGGGATTCAAGTTTTTGGATTCTCATTGTGAGCACCTGGAAGAAGAAATTTTCGTGAACAAACGTGAGATAGTGATCAATTCATTGCTTATCCAGGCCTTTACTAAGCTCTTCAGGCGAACGAGAGGAGCCCTTGAGCCCGCGATCTACATAGTTGGCCTGGCCTACAATATACCATGGTGAGGGACAGCTTGAACAAATGTATGAAATGCCACCTTACTGTCTCCGCAAGAGACAGTCATGTTAGAGCTTCTACCTTTCATGTTCTTCCCTCTCTCGTCTGACTCACACATATTAGTTAGAGCATAGGAATAGCAGTTTTTGTTTGGAACTGAAAAGTTGACGTAAGAAGCACGAGAACGAATTAATGTTGTCTTCTTTTGTATGGTCTCGGGAGGCGTGATAGACGTTCGTTACACAGTAATTATCACTAAAAAAAAAATCATGGGCCTATTCGCGAATGATGTTACGATTTCGATGGAATTTCACGATGCCACTGATGGTTTCGTAATCCGAGCACGAGGTATGAATTAGCTAGACCGTGCGATGAGACGAAAGATTTTAGCATAAATTAGTATGTGCTAACGAAAAGAGAAAAAAACTACTATGTTGTACATTATCGCATATACATTTTTCGTACGTACGAGATCGTGATTTTAATATTCACAAAATTTCGCCTCAACCCTATAATATACGTCAATTTTCCAATAATATAGGAGGAATTTAACCTACAAAACTGACGAATAATTGATCTTCGAAAGAAATAAATTCGGAGGATTTTTAATTCATTCATTCGCCTACACTCTCGTAACTATCTCTCTTTTTTGAAAGAAATTTGCGGTTAGTGAATCAGATTTCTTCAACTTGGTAAATTAGAGAGCGAAAAAGATCCGACAGAAACACCATAAATAAGTTAATGTAATTAAATTAATACGTTCTTGCATGTTACTATTATGGTTGATCATGTTGATACAAACGGAGTACTCCCGAGAGAGTAGCGAAATATTTAAACCACACTAATTACAGCCCTTAGCCTCCCCCTTCCCCTCTTAAGAACCAAGAGACTCTTGCTAATGTTGTGGCTGACTTGACAGTCAAGATTCGATCTGGCGTGAACATCCAAAAAATTAGATGCCATTGCAGGACTGCAATAGCAGCGGGGAACCCGCTGTCCCCAATCCCCTAGAGCCTGAAGTTTTTCCAAGTCCTGAAAATCATGACGTGACAACTTGAAAGCGCTGCAATTTCAAGGAAGCCGTCGTCTTCCCAAGTCCCTCTCCTATCATATGTAGTTCGAGAGTCGAAGTTTTTCTAAGTCCCCCTCCTATCATATATAGCTCGGAGGTAAGAATTTTTGTAAGTCCCACTTCTCTCTCCGTGACGTCGTCAACCTCGCTCGCGCTCGCGGACGAAAATTTCCTGGAAGTACTCCCAACAAAGGGGGCGTCCATAAATTACGTGAGGCGATTTTTGTAATTTTTCGACCCCTCCTCCCCCCTTGGTGAGATATCGTGAGATTTACCTTGACCCCCTCCCTCCCCCCTCTTATCTTGCGTGAGATTTTCCGAAATGTGTATTTTTGCTTTAAATACGTTTATCTGTGCTTAATCGCGTTTATCTATTAAGAAAACGTAATTTTCTTAATCACATTTTATACCTATTCAAAAAGAACAAGTTTATATAAAATTTAAGCCCAGTTTAGCAATGTTTTAGAATGTATTTGTGTGAGTAAAAAATTACGTGAGATCTGTCGACACCCCTCCCCCTCCCTCACGTGAGTTTTGGAGAGACTTGGCTGGACCCCATCCCCCCCCCCAAAAAAAAATGCCTCACGTAATTTATGGACGCCCCCAAAAGGGATAGCGGTTTCCCGCTAAAAAAGTGCGCCGAAATGGTAGGCAGTACCCCCTTCCATATATGGGTAATACTTATATTGAGATGATAAAAGGCTTAAAGAGGAAGGTCAGGGAGGAAGGATTAATATTTACTAAGGCAGATAAAAGTAACGCTATAGGAATTAAGGAAAAGTCCGCTTATGTTTCCGGTGTTTATGATGTGCTCAAACAATGTGGGGCCAAAGAAAATAGTTTTTTCTGTTGGGGAATATTAAACTGGACGAAAAGGAAAGGCGTTTGAACGAAAAATAGCAGCACGAAAACATTGTTCAAAATAATGAATTAAGGAGTGGTGTCAACGAAAAGTTCAGTACCCGAAATTTTCGACCTTTCCCTCAAAAAAGAAAGAAATACACAAAATTTTTGCAACGTTTTCGCGAAAAGAAGAAAAAAAATGAATCTATTTGATGCAGGCTATCCAATCACGATTGCAGGTGCTGCAGATAGGAATAAAGTCTTCCACCCTTTCATACTTTCAGTAACAAGAGGAGAGAGCGCCGCTGATTTTGCATTCACATTTCGTGCATTGCATGAAGCAAATCTGAAGTGGTTACCATACTTTTTACTAGGTAAGGCTAGTGAAGCAATTACTGCTGGATTTGTAGCTATTTTTGGACCACCAACTGTACGTTTACAATGCTACTTTCATGTGTTGGAAAATATTGAACATTTTCTGAAGTCGTTACCAAAGGACGATCGTGTCAGATTCAAACAAGACTTGAACTCACTACAATCTAGCCCTGATGGAGATACGTTTCATAAAGCCTCATCCCTCTTTGTTAAAAAATGGAAAAAATCGAATGATCATCGTATCGTAGATCTGATTAATTACGTCGAAGCACAATGGCTAGTGAAGAATTGCAGCTGGTTTGAGGGCGCTGCCGTGGGTTACCCGTCGACCAATAACGGTATCGAAGCGACAAATGCCGTGATTATAAAACGGGAGCACTCTCTGCGCGAGCGCTTACCCATTGGCCAATTTTTGAATAAAGTTCTAGATTTAGCGAAAAAGGAATCCGAGTTTGGTGAACTCAACACCGTATAACCACCATCTCCTTACAAATATGGAATGCAGCGTATCAGTGGGCTGTATCGGATAAGGCGGTTCTGCAGCAGCATCACGAGAAAGATGGTTGTACGGAGTATTTCGTCGCAGCAGGAAGTGGCACGAAACTCATTTCTGAGAAGGATTTAAAGAAGTTTTTGAAAGGGGACGGTAAGTGGCGAACGTTCGACGAATTTACAGCCCAAAAATTTGCTATCTGGACCATCGTTATTGATGCAGGAAATGTACACAAATCGACATGCACATGCCCCCTTTTCCTGAAAAGTTTGCTGTGTAAGCATACGGTGGGGATGTGTATTCGATTGAAATTGTTCGCAGCGCCGCCTGAGGCCAAATAGATACCTCTCGGCCAGAAAAAAAAACGTGGCAGACCTAGTAAAGCGAAAAGAGATCTCATCACGCAGTAGGCCCAGAATTTTTATTTTTCAACTTATTTTATACTATGGAACTCAACAATCGCGGATTAAAATTTTATTTTTTTCAATTTTTTGTAAAAATGATAATAGTAATAATAATGCGCCGAAAAAATTATTTCAAAATTCATTTTTTTAAAATAATTATTCATTAAAATTATTCGTGATTTTTTTGTTTTTTCGTTCAATGCACTTATTTTATGTTCATGTACCATTTATTATGTTCATTTTTTTTTGTTCGTTATTTCTGACTTTTTATTTTGTGCGAAAAAATCCCACCCTTTTCTGTTTCTTTCAGTTTGTTAGAGAGTTGAGGCAAATCATTAACAAAAGTGAATTCGTTATCACGAGTCCACTCACAAAGAAAAGCATATTTTGGAACGCAACCCGGTACCCCCTCCTCCTCTACGGATTGCCTAAAGTACATAAAAAAGATGTTCCAATGCGGCCGGTCGTGTCGTTTGTCTCGTCACCAACTTACTTATTAGCTAAATTTATAGATCGATGGTTTAAATCACGAGTAGATCGTACCTCCTCGTACTCAGTAGAGAACTCGGGCTCCTTGTCGGATAGGTTGAAGAACGTAAACCTTCCCCCGGAAATGACGTTATGCTCCTTTGATGTTGTCGCATTATTTCCCCACATCCCTAAGGCTGTTGCTATGCAACACTTGGGCGAATTGCTCGTAAAATCTGGTGTCCCTCTTGAGGAGTTGGCGGAATTCTTCGATCTTCTGAGGGTTTGTTGGACTCCCAACTTCCGCAAAGAGCATGAATCATTAAGAATGTCAAAATTGCCCCCGAGCCGAATTTTGAAAATATTTATTTAGGACGTTACCTTGGGGTAAATGAAACATACCCTCAAGTTTTTGGGCCCCCACCCATCTCCAAACGCTCAATATGGCCAAATATTTGAATTTTAAAGAATTATTTTTTTACATTTTTTCTATCGAATGAAAAATTCCATACTTTTCTGGAAAAATAGTGTTAGACAGAAGCAACTTCCTGTAATTTTTTCAGAACCTCAGATGAAAATATCGATCTCGATATATCGATTTCAAAATTTTAAAGTTCATATTTATTGGGATAATCAAGAGGTGCGACAACAAAAATCATATATGTTATAAATCACACCTACTTTTATAACATATATTTGCCCCAAAATTGTCCGAGTGGGGGAACATGGTTTTATAATCAATAATATGATCGGCGCCATACCCATAGCTGGCTCGCGCGCCTTACCGAACGCAGAACAAGAAGTACGCGCTTCGTTCACAATCATCTAACGCGCGCGTTGTAACACTCGTTTACGTAGCGTGGCGTTGCAGCTGCTTTCGGATGTTGCGTGTTCATCGGGTTCGGGTATCGTTGCGATGCGGACATCGAATACCCGGTACGCACCCGCGGCCGCGTCGCTATAACAAACTCGATGCCACGCTGCTTAATTTTATTTAGAACCTCTTTAAACAATCTATTAATTACGTTTACTTTTGACCAAGGATGATGGTGATGATTAAATATATTATATAATTTTTATTTACCATACTCTATCGAAGAATTTTACAAATGAAATGCGCCATTTTATTGCGAAAGAAATTCAATTTTCTTCAATCAAATACAAGATAACAGGTTGATTATCATTTATTACTATTTATACGCTACGTACTGCGTGAGTTGGCGACTTGGATATTATTTAATTGAGTGGATTTGATTTGACAAATATTTACAGATGGTTAGACGAAATATTGAAATGAATTCATGTATGAAATTCCAAAAATGCAATCACCTTACTACTTCCACGGTTTAATCAGTAGAGAAGTGAGAAAATCCACTTTTCACCTTGGAGGATCGTGAGTTTTGTTATTTAATTCACCAATTGGGTCGGTTATAATGTAAACACGTCCACCAAGTTCGAAAAAAATGGTCCAAAAATTCTCCAGTCGGTGGAACGTTCTGGAAGTGACAAATAATCGAGATACTTAACTTTTTTACCCTGGAGGACCGTGTGTTTTGGTATTTTGTCCACAATTAGGTTAATTATAATGTAAGCATATCTGTCGAGTTTGAAAAAAATGTTCAAAAAATTCTCTAGTCGCTGGAACAGTCTGGAAATAGTGGAAAATCAAGGAAGTTCACTTTTTCAACATGTAGAGCCGTGACTTTTGATGTTTTCTTTATCAATTAGGTCAAATCCTATGTTAATACGTCTTACAGGTTGAAAAAAAATAGTTAATAAATTCTCCAGTCACTGGAACGGTCTAGAAATAATAGAAAATCGAGAAAATCCACTTTTCCATCCTGGACAACCTTGATTCTTGGTATTTTGTTTATCAATTAAGTCAATTTTCATGTAAACATATCCGCCAAGTTTGAAAACAATATTCAACAAATTCTGTAGTGGCTAAAACAGCCTGGAAATAGTAGAAAATCAAGGAAATCCACCTTTCATCCTTGAGAACCATTTCTTGAAATTCATTCATTGATTTGGTCAATTCTAATTGAAAAAAATCAAAGATTCACACCCACCCCTAAGATTCATTTCCTTTACTTTGAAATGTTGAATGTTTATTTTTGTTCCCCTGAAGTCGTAATGGTACCAACTGTGTTACCAGGAGCTGGGCACTTGCATGAAGTGGAGGAATCTCCTCTCGAGTTGAGATGACAATGCTTCAAACATTGTGGTAATACAAGGAGATGATTGTCTTCTATTGTGTCTCAGGAGGGTATTTCTCCACATCATGCGAGTGCACGGCTACCAGTAACACAATTTGTAACGCGGCGACTCGAGGGGGAAAAAGTAACAAATGAATCATAGTGGCGGGTGTGTACCTTCGATTTTTTAATATTTCCAGAACTAGAGAATATTTTTCAATTTTTTTAAAACTCGATGTAAGTGTTACTATAAGAATCGACCATACCAATGAACAAACAGCCTAAAATTACGGTCGTCCAGGTTGAAAAAGTGGCCTTCCTCAATTTTCTACGATTTCGAGACCGTTCCAGGGACTGGAGGATTTATTGACTACCTATTTTTTTCCATCTTAGCGGACGTGTTTACATAAAAATTCCCCTTATTGATAAAAAGAGGTATAAAAATCACGGTTCTCCTAGTTGAAAAAGTGGATATAATTATTCAATTTTTCACTATTTTCAGACTGTTCCAGCGGCTGGAGAATTTTTTGACCATTTTTTTCGAACTTGGTAAACGCGTTTCCATTATAATTATCGACCTAATTGATGAATGAAATACCAAAACTCACGGTCCTCCAGGGGCAAAAATTGGATTTTCTCACTTCTCTACTGTTTTCAGACTGTTCCAACGACTGGAGAGTTTTTCAACTATTTTTCTGAATCTAACGCACTTCATTTAATCCGTGGATGTGTTTACATAAAAATTGACCAAATCGATAAACGAGATACTGGAAATATATTTTTGGTCTATCTACATTTCCACTTCATCCCACGGAGGAGGGCGTATTTTTCAGCTCGAACATTTACTATTGATTTCACGCAGGCTATTGCGATATCAATCATATAGTTCACCCCACTATTCATGGAAAAATCACAGAAATTCATTAAATATTGATTTTTTTGGGAATGTTCCACCTCACCGAGGACTATGGTACTAATGTATGTTGTAGTAGAGGGTATGGCGCTTCAAATGAATGATTTTAACCAGGTACCTCCCTCCCGTTTTTTTTTAATATTCGAGTTCGAAGTTTTGTTATCATTGCTAGAAACTAGGGAAAATATGAATGATTTTTTTTGAAAAAAATACCATGAATGAACGTTCAGGTAAATGATAATCAACGTGTTATCTTGTATTTGATTGAAGAAAATTGAATTTCTTTCGCAATAAAATGGCGCATTTCATTTGTAAAATTCTTCGATAGAGTATGGTAAATAAAAATTATATAATATATTTAATCATCACCATCATCCTTGGTCAAAAGTAAACGTAATTAATAGATTGTTTAAAGAGGTTCTAAATAAAATTAAGCAGCGTGGCATCGAGTTTGTTATAGCGACGCGGCCGCGGGTGCGTACCGGGTATTCGATGTCCGCATCGCAACGATACCCGAACCCGATGAACACGCAACATCCGAAAGCAGCTGCAACGCCACGCTACGTAAACGAGTGTTACAACGCGCGCGTTAGATGATTGTGAACGAAGCGCGTACTTCTTGTTCTGCGTTCGGTAAGGCGCGCGAGCCAGCTATGGGTATGGCGCCGATCATATTATTGATTATAAAACCATGTTCCCCCACTCGGACAATTTTGGGGCAAATATATGTTATAAAAGTAGGTGTGATTTATAACATATATGATTTTTGTTGTCGCACCTCTTGATTATCCCAATAAATATGAACTTTAAAATTTTGAAATCGATATATCGAGATCGATATTTTCATCTGAGGTTCTGAAAAAATTACAGGAAGTTGCTTCTGTCTAACACTATTTTTCCAGAAAAGTATGGAATTTTTCATTCGATAGAAAAAATGTAAAAAAATAATTCTTTAAAATTCAAATATTTGGCCATATTGAGCGTTTGGAGATGGGTGGGGGCCCAAAAACTTGAGGGTATGTTTCATTTACCCCAAGGTAACGTCCTAAATAAATATTTTCAAAATTCGGCTCGGGGGCAATTTTGACATTCTTAATGATTCATGCTCGGGAAATTTTTCGAGTTCCCGGATGTGGTAGCGATCCCCATTGGTTCTCCCTCGGGCTCTCTGATATCTGAGGTATTCATGTCCAAATTTGAGATCGATTTGCTTTCCTCAGACCTGGTGCTGTTAAATCATGTCTTTTACTGGCATAGATATGTGGACGACATACTTTGTGCGTGGACCGGTCCAGTGGAACTCCCTCGTGAGTTTCTCACTTACTTAAATAACCTGATACCCTTCCATAAAATTCACCCTGGAAGTTGGTGGCTCATTAATAAATTTTTTTGACTTGTCCATTTTCGTCAGAGATGGCGTCCATGAATTTGGGAATTTATAGAAAAGAAACGTCGACCGATATTACAATCTACGGGTCGTCCTTCTGTCCAGCTGCACATAAGATCGCTACCTTCAATAACTTGATCCATCGCCTGACTCACATCCCTTTGAGTCAGGACGCTCTCCAAAAGGAACTAGGGACAATTAATGACCTGACTAGAGTGAATCAAAAGAACATGGACATCGACTTAATGGTCCGTAGGAGACTTAGCAGAAAAAGCCTCGATTCCACCACCTCCCTCCCAAGGGATTCACACCTAGACAGGAGGAAACGTTGGATTAGATTTCCTTACCTGGAAGATTTTCGTTGAAGTTGGGCCGTGTGCTCAGCCTTTTCGGGTTCCGTCCAGCATATTATAATACTAACACGGTAAAAAGTTTATTTGTGAAATTAAAGCCTAGCCGAGAGGGGTAGTGCAAACAGCATAGCCTGCGACGATTACCCTGGAGTTTATATAGGAATGACCGGCCGTCAGCTCCAAATAAGAATCGATGAGCATAAAAAAGAAGGGTAACTTGGGTGAGTCGGCCTTTGCCGATCACCTTATCGAAAGTGGCCACAGAGTCAAAGAGAGGTCTAGTACCCTCCTCCATAGGGAGAACTCATACTTTAAACGTATGGCTTTAGAAAATATTGATATCTTACGTCACCGGAAGGGTTTGGTTGAGCTAGTCTATGAGTATGATTCACACTCAGATGACTCGCTGGTTCAATCATGATCCTCAAGTTGGTTTCTTTGTCTTCGTTGTTGTTGGATTAGTCGCTTTCGTTCATTCGTGTCCGAGGATGGTTTTTTAACCGAAAGATCATTGTGGCGGTGATTAGTGTGGTTTAAATATTTCGCTACTCTCTCCTGACTACTCCTTTGGTATCAATCCATATATTTAAAAAATTTGGGATCTATCCTTTTCACAGTTCGTGCGGGCGTTCTACTGGACGGATTTGCTTCATTTTGTTTTATTCTCTAGATTAGCCATCAAGCATCACACATTTGGTTGAACGCAATGACAGTCCGTCAGACCGTTCTCCTGGGCCGATTTGCTTCATTTTTTTCTTATTCTCCTCAGGACGACCTCTAGATTAGCCATCAAGTATTACTTAATGCCTTACTTCAGATGTTCCCCACATACCCGCATTTGCGTTTTCTCCCCATGTACTTCTTATGGGGAATTTTGCATACATTCGGTTGATTGAACGCGAGAGGCGTAGCTATTTAGTAGCTATAGTACGTATGTTGACTCACCAGCAGTAAGAGAGGCGTGAACTTGAACATTGGTACCTTCTATCCTTTTTTTTTTATATATATATGAAAAAACTTTCAAAAATAACTTTATGACAGTCCGTCTGGCCGTTCTACTCGACCAATTTGCTTCAGTTTCTTTAATTTGTTCAAAACTAAAAGGAATTTTTATACGTGCAAGGAATAATTGAAACGAAGAAAAACAAGGCTTTACCCGCACAATTTTTATTTTTAAGACGACGTTTCGACCAACTGGTGGTCTTTTTCAAGTAACTACAAAATGTAACTGAATAGAAACTAAACTAAGAAGTACAGCTAATGTGAACGATGATTCAGAAAAAAAGTAAGAGTAAAAACAAGAAATTATTTGATATTCTTGATTACGGGAGTGTATAGCGAGGCGAAGTTTGCAGTATCGCTCTTGTAGTTTACGGTGTTGGCGCGTTTTATAATCTCGATAACCTCCCTGAGCTTTCGTTTTTTGCTGTTACATTCATTGGCCAAAATTTTTATGTTCTTAAAATTGAAGCTGTGGCCCATTTCTTTAGAGTGACTAGCGAGAGCAGTGTGATCATTCTGTAATCTTTCATCATATTTATGTTGGGAGATTCTGGCAGATAAAAACTGTTTGGTCTCACCAACATAAACTTGGGGACAATCGGAACACGGAATAGAATAAACAACACCAGCTCTTTTATTGAGGGGGGTAGGATCTTTAATTCGAGAGAAAATTTTTTGATCGTGGAGGGTGTTGTGGTTAGCGAAAGCGATGCAAATTTTTGGATCCAAAGATCTTAAGAATTTTTGAATGATCATACTGCTCTGGCCTACATAAGGTATAGAAAAAAATTTGTGATTTTTTAGGGTAATATTATCTTTAGGTTTATAGCTAAGCACGCGCTTAATAAAATTATCAGGATAGCCATTATTGGTCAAAAGGATGCGGAAATCGGAGATAAGTTGGATGTGGAATTCAGGATCAGAAACTTTCAACCATTTTTTTATGAGATTGAAAGCGGTATTAAATTTATAATGGAAGGGTTGATTAGACAGGAAATGTATTATACGACCAGTATAAGTTGGCTTTTTGTAGTGACAAAATTTCAAATTATTACTATCAGTACGTAAAATAGATATGTCGAGAAAATTAATAGCGTTATAACTTTTTTCGTAGGTAAAGCGTATACGGTTATGGAAATTATTCATAAAATTAAAAAGATCGTCAAAAATATAGTCAGGAATTACAAACAAAGAGTCATCTACATATTTAGTCATAAATTTAATGTTATCGCCAAAATTTATAGTTATCTCTTTAAAAAGGTCATCGAGTACAAGTTCGGAAACTATAGACGACAGAGGGCCGCCCATAGGTACACCGTGTAGCTGAGAATAAAATTTCCCTTGAAACTGAAAATAACCATTTTCTAGGCAGAAGGAAAGGATGGATAAAAAAAGGTTTTTGTCGAGTGAGGTATGAGGTTGTATATCGTTCCAACGGGTTGACACTGAGGCTAAGATGAGGTCGACTGGAACATTAGTGAACAAGGCAACGACGTCAAAGGATACGAGGATGTCCGTTGGGTCCAAGTGGATGGTCGATAAAATGAGAGGGAGGGACTCGGAAGAACGGGTGTTTATGTCATCATCTCGGATACAATTCAAAATACTGGCCACAAACTGCGAGAGACGGTACGTAGGCGCAATGAAACTAAACGTACTTTCGGAAAAATCGTGAGCACGCAAGTAAAATTACAGAGGACTTCGTCGTCCCTTGAATTTTTGAAAAATTGTAAAAGTGAAGGTTTTTTTCCGGCCCACATTGAAAACTGTTTTCGAAAAGTGATTTATACCGTATGCGATTCCATTTCGACCAGAGAAAAATCCTTGAACCACTGGACACAAAAGTCAAAGAAATTCATCCTTTCATACGAAATCAATAATCTATACAAAAAGGTCATCCGTTTGAAACGTGAGTTCCAAAACCATTGCAATGTGTTTTCACAACGTGTAAACGACGAAAATCTCTTCAAGGTTTGTATGATGTATATTGAATGGAAGAGGAAAAAGGAAGAAATTTTGAAGAACCGTTCAACTTCCAAAAAACTTCGAGTGTTGTCCAAGAATGTCCAAAAAACTGACCCTCTAAAGATAAACAAAAAATGGTTGATAAACAGCACTGGATGCACGATTCCCGATAACGTAGCGCGCATTCTTCAATTAGGTCCAAAATTCGCCACCCCTACCCCCCACGTTCCGGTTGAGAAATTAATCACAGACGTCGAATACTTGATCCGAGAAACAAGAGTTCCTGAACCAAAGAAAGAAGAGGTTAGGCAACGGATCAACCATCACCTCCGTCGTTCTCAAAATTATTCCAAATACTACAAGACTGGAAAAATCTCCTCCAACCTGAAAAACGATATTACGTGCACACAACGCTTCTTGAAGGAGAACATTGACTTATACGTGGTAAAGGCTGATAAGGGAAATGCGACTGTGGTAATTAAGAAGGAAGAATATCTCGAAAAATTATCCTCGTTACTTCAAGACACCACTACCTACAAAGTATTAAAATCAAACCCTACTGCTAAAATTCAAGATCAAAATAATGCTTTCGTCAAAGCTATGTTCGAAAAAAACCTTATCGACTACAATCTAAAGTGCTACCTTTCCTGCAACGATGGACTACCACCTAGAATCTATGGTTTACCGAAAATCCATAAAGAAAATTCTCCACTGAGACCAGTAGTTTCCTTCGTGAGGGCGCCTACGTACCGTCTCTCGCAGTTTGTGGCCAGTATTTTGAATTGTATCCGAGATGATGACATAAACACCCGTTCTTCCGAGTCCCTCCCTCTCATTTTATCGACCATCCACTTGGACCCAACGGACATCCTCGTATCCTTTGACGTCGTTGCCTTGTTCACTAATGTTCCAGTCGACCTCATCTTAGCCTCAGTGTCAACCCGTTGGAACGATATACAACCTCATACCTCACTCGACAAAAACCTTTTTTTATCCATCCTTTCCTTCTGCCTAGAAAATGGTTATTTTCAGTTTCAAGGGAAATTTTATTCTCAGCTACACGGTGTACCTATGGGCGGCCCTCTGTCGTCTATAGTTTCCGAACTTGTACTCGATGACCTTTTTAAAGAGATAACTATAAATTTTGGCGATAACATTAAATTTATGACTAAATATGTAGATGACTCTTTGTTTGTAATTCCTGACTATATTTTTGACGATCTTTTTAATTTTATGAATAATTTCCATAACCGTATACGCTTTACCTACGAAAAAAGTTATAACGCTATTAATTTTCTCGACATATCTATTTTACGTACTGATAGTAATAATTTGAAATTTTGTCACTACAAAAAGCCAACTTATACTGGTCGTATAATACATTTCCTGTCTAATCAACCCTTCCATTATAAATTTAATACCGCTTTCAATCTCATAAAAAAATGGTTGAAAGTTTCTGATCCTGAATTCCACATCCAACTTATCTCCGATTTCCGCATCCTTTTGACCAATAATGGCTATCCTGATAATTTTATTAAGCGCGTGCTTAGCTATAAACCTAAAGATAATATTACCCTAAAAAATCACAAATTTTTTTCTATACCTTATGTAGGCCAGAGCAGTATGATCATTCAAAAATTCTTAAGATCTTTGGATCCAAAAATTTGCATCGCTTTCGCTAACCACAACACCCTCCACGATCAAAAAATTTTCTCTCGAATTAAAGATCCTACCCCCCTCAATAAAAGAGCTGGTGTTGTTTATTCTATTCCGTGTTCCGATTGTCCCCAAGTTTATGTTGGTGAGACCAAACAGTTTTTATCTGCCAGAATCTCCCAACATAAATATGATGAAAGATTACAGAATGATCACACTGCTCTCGCTAGTCACTCTAAAGAAATGGGCCACAGCTTCAATTTTAAGAACATAAAAATTTTGGCCAATGAATGTAACAGCAAAAAACGAAAGCTCAGGGAGGTTATCGAGATTATAAAACGCGCCAACACCGTAAACTACAAGAGCGATACTGCAAACTTCGCCTCGCTATACACTCCCGTAATCAAGAATATCAAATAATTTCTTGTTTTTACTCTTACTTTTTTTCTGAATCATCGTTCACATTAGCTGTACTTCTTAGTTTAGTTTCTATTCAGTTACATTTTGTAGTTACTTGAAAAAGACCACCAGTTGGTCGAAACGTCGTCTTAAAAATAAAAATTGTGCGGGTAAAGCCTTGTTTTTCTTCGTTTTAATTTGTTCATTTAGCACACCAGCTGAGCCATTAAGGATCAGCAGCCGCTCGACTTAAGGCGTTCTTGAATTTTCCTCAATTGGGCTTTTCACATATTATCTATCTATATACTGAAAAAAATTCAGTAAAACTTGATAAAATTCGCCAGACATTCCCCCTGGACAGATTGGGCTGATCTTTCCTTTGAATAAATGTTTCCGACCCACAGATAGGCCATTACCCATTGGCTGACCAGTCCCTGACTTCAGTTTTGGGTAGTATTGAAACGCCATTTTGCCCTGTACATTTCTTATGGATATAGGTATTTTTAGATGAAATTGAACCATTTTATTCAGTTTACCAGCGTCAAACTAAATAGATCAGACTGACCTTTTTTTCTTTTTTTTTTTTTAAATTAATGCCTCTCACCAACAGATTCGCCGTCACTCAACAATTTACTCCGCCTTCCTCACAAATTTTCAAAAAATCGAAACGCAATTTTTCCCTGTACATTTTTTAAGGGGATATTTGTGAAAGGAAAACGAACCCCCTTTTCCAATTTTCCAAGGACTTCAACTGAACAGGTCGGGCTGATTTTCTATACCCTCCGATCCGCTATCACTCCTTGATCAACTTAGCCTCCCTTACAAATTCCCAAAACATTAAAACGCGGTTTCACCAATTACATTTCTTATGTGGATATATTCCACCTATAATAATATATTCCCCATGTCCAGGTGTCATGGTTGAATTATATCATCAATTATACTAATACTGCGGAGCAGCACAGGTCGTCTAGTTAATGTAATTAATTAAAATTGAAGAAAGAAAGAAAAATGGCTCACCAATCTCACGAACATTGTTGTACCCTCTAAAGTGGAGAAAATACTGAATATAGTTGCTAGGAGCTCCATAATGTTCTACAATTATTTTGTAAGTCTGGGGGAGAAAAAGATTACCTACCAATCCACGAACCATGGAGAGGAAAGTGATGGGGACGGGAGAAGAGGAAGATTAAAAATCATGTAATGGGTTGTCAGATCCTGGGCCCAAACCGAGCCCCAAACGAATTTCGGAATTTTCAGGGTTCATCAAGTTTACAAGCATACTCTTTCGAATAGGACTAAAATCTTACTGAACTGGAATCGACAGATACGATCGTTCGATTCGAAACTTCAAAATATTATTCGTTTATACTTCAAGTTTTCTCTCCGTTTTTAGCGTCGAGTCATTTCGTTATGCAATTACTCGGCAATATTATCATGTATTTTAATACCTGCTGTTGAATTACATATCGCACAGCGAGCAGCGCCCAAAGAAATGGTTCATCATTTAAAATTACGCGGGAGCACTGTCTAGAAAATGGGCATCCCTGGTGATCGTGAAAGTTCTGCTCATCAGTGCACACTCGAAAAATAATATCACTCCGAAAGAAGAAAACAATAGAAAGTAATAATAATAAACAATCGTCAATATATCAAATAATTCTCAATTCATTTTTCGAATCTGATGATGAAGAAGTTACGATCTTATACTATATTTTATTTCAAGTTTCAATTAACCAGAAAGCAGATGCGCTCAAATTTTTGGAGACATCTCTGAACTTGAACGGTATTAATCTGGAATCCAGGAAATCGAGTGAAATTTCGGACAACAACATCAAACCATAAATAGTGGAATTAGGTTGCACATAGTAGGTGGATGAGATTGAAGGCAGTCGGAATATTTGTATCTTCTGAGAAGTGTAATTTCATACGTAGGTCCGATGTCCTCGGCCAGTGAATCTGTGGACCACTATATCGCTTATACTCACCACGGAGAGAACGAGAATTGGCAAGAATTTAACGATTCCTAAACCAAGACATATCAGCAAGAAAAAAGTTATAAAGAGCCAGTTCTTATTCTTTACAAAAGAAGAGAGGCAGGCCTAGGCCTCGGTAGATATCGTAGGTATTTCTTGTGAATATGGGAATGAAAGAGTACGTGAATATCCGAATAAACATAAACCTAATTATCCTCTACTCCAACCTTTCATTTTTTCTTTCGTTCAATTTTTTTTTTACGTTCCATTAATTCTTGAAGTTAGCCGGCGCTGGATATACCAGCGTAGTAGAGAACACGAAGGGACGCGGGCGGTTGTACCTGAATAACAGCTGGCTCGTAAGAGGAGGAAGAAAGCCATAAAACACAGCAAGAAAGCTGCATGGGAGGAGCTATGCGAAATGGCAGAGGAGGACCTGTTTGGCAAGCCCTATAAGATAGTGCTGAAGAAACTGAAGGGACTCTCAGCAATGAGCAGAATAGAGTAGGGTCTTGTGGGGCAGATCATTGATGGCTTGTTCCTACAGTAGTCACCACCCATGGTAACGCTACCAATTGTAGAAGAGGATGGTATACCCCTCCTAAGTACCGAGGAGGTGGAAGCAGCAGTCGATAGACTGCGGGGGTAAATATTGGAAGGCTACGGGCCCGGGTATGATTCCAAATCCCATACATTCAGTTGACCCAGCGCTGCTTGTTCATACATTCAATCCGGCGGTTGCTGAGGGACTGTTCCAGCCAGGCTAGCGTTGACTGATAAGAAGGATAAACCACCTGGTCTGCTATCCTCTTATCGACCACTTTGTCTGCTGGACAATGTTGACAATCTCCTGGAGACAGTGATAGCCAATCGACTTGAAAGCTATCATCTCTAGTAGTCAGTATGGTTTCCCTGTGCGTCAGATGCTGGAATCCGGCCAGAGGGGATAGCCGAGTCAACAATAGCTACGCGTTAACTTTGCGCAGTCGTCAGCCTCGACATAAGAAACGCATTCAATTCGATTCCATGGAAGAAGATATTGGAAGCCTTAGTGGACACAGAAGTGCCCGCATACCTGCTTAGAAGGATCAGCAGCTATCTTAGCTGAAATTTCCGATTCCGAAATTTCTGTTAGTTGCCCACTCCTGGCTTTTCTGGACACTCCTCCCGGCATTAGTGCGCATTTGCGATAGTCTCTTACGGCCTTTGTGCGCTATTACAAGTAGGAACTTTCCTTTCAAAGTTGAAATAGGGCGATATTTTTTTTACAGCGCCGTTGGCCGAGCGGTTGAGTCGCGGACTTCTGAGGTGCGTGGTTCAAACCTCGTTACTGACAGGGCAAAAGTATTTCAACATTGCTATTTCTTTCTAGCTATCTTAGTTGTCGTGAAATCCAAGCAGAGACGTTTGCTGGTGCAGTAAAACGCTCTGTTACTGGTGGGGTACCGCAGGAGTCGGTCCTTGGGCCGCTTTTGTGGTGTGTTGCATTTAACGAGATATTCAAGGTGAAGCTGCCACCGGGGGTTGAGCTTATCTGCTACGCGGATGATACCCTGATGGTATGCACTGCCGAAACAAGTGTAGCGGTGGAGAGCAGGGAAAACCGGGCTCTAGGAAGTAGTGATGCGTCGGGTCGAGTCGCCGGACTCGAACTTGCAGTTGGTAAGACGATAGCCATTTTATTCACGACCCGTCGGAAGTTCAGCCCACCCACCTTTCGCCTGCAAGGTCGTGAAATAGCAACCAAGAAGCGAATGAAGTACCTGGGCATCTGTTTTGACTCAACGCTGAGCTTCAGGCAGCATTTCCTGATGGCAACGGAAAAGGCGGGCCGGGTCGTTGGATACCTAAGCCGCCTGATGAGGAACCTAGGAGGACCGAGAAAAGCAAGAAGAAGGATCATGATGGGCACCGCCTTGTCGATCCTCCTATATATGGTGCGCCAGTATGGACCGACTCCATGAAGATACCATACAGAAGGAGAGAAATGGTAAAGATCCAACAAAGAGCTGCGCTGAGGTGTGTTAGTGCCTACCGCACTGTCTCTACAGAGGCTCTTTATTAGTACCTTCACCACCAATCAAGTTTCTTGTTGAGGAGAGAGCGGTGGTGTTCAAAGCAAAGAAGACAACGATCAACCAAGAGGCTTTATGGGTCAAGCAGGAGGCCAGGTTGATTCAAAGGTTGTTCTCTTTCAATGTTTCCTCCTATCTAGTGTTGATCTCTGGGGAGGGAGGTGGTAGTATCGAGGCTTTTTCTAATAAGCCTCCTACGGACCATTAGGTCGATGTCCACCCTCACTTGATTCACTCTAGCCAGGTGCTTAATTGTCCCTAGTTCCTTTTGGAAAGCGTCCTGACTCTAAGGAATATGAGTCAGGCGATGGATCAAGCTATTGAAGGTAGCGATCTTATGTGCAGCTGGATAGAAGGACGACCCGTGGATTGTAATATCGGTCGACGTTTCTTTTCTATAAATTCCAAACTCATGGACAGGCGTGGACGTCATCTCTAACGAAAATGGACAAGTACACAAAATTTATTAATGAGCCATCAACTTCCAGGGTGAATTTTATGGAAAGGTATTAGGTTATTTAAGTAAGTGAGAAACTCACGAAAGAGTTGCACTGGACCGCTCCACGCACAAAGTATGTCGTCCACATATATATGCCAGTAAAACACAAGATTTAACAGCACCTGGCCTGAGGAAAATAAATCGATCTCAAATTTGGACATGAATACCTCAGATATCAGAGAGCGCGCGGGAGAACCAATGGGGATCCCACCTCATCTGGGAACTCGAAAAATTTCCTTTCAAGTTTGCAGAAGTTGGGAGTCCAACAAACCCTTGGAAGATCAAAGAATTCCGCCACGCCCATGTGTTGGATGTTGGAGCCGAACTTCAGACCTTAAAATTTGCTATTGCGACCTGCGAAGTGCCAGGCAAAGGGCTTTCATGAGGAAGACGAGTCGTGTTCGTGACTTTTTGCTGTTAGCGTTATTCAAGGTGCGTTTGACTGACTTCTGGGAAGTCAATTTCTTGTACAACAGGCTGTTTGAAGGTTCCCTTCGTTAATTTTGCGGTTTACCGCCAAATAACTTTTTATTTGGAGGTGCTGTACCGCCGAATAACCACTTCGATATTTGTGAGCGTGCACAAGAAAACCGACCTAGTCAGTAAAAAATCAATTCTCTATGATTGATTTTTGTTCCTTGGAGAGTCTTTTTTATTGTGACTTAGGTGGAAAGTGTCCCCAAGGATCAATACGTTCTCGTAAGCTTTAATTCTTCCCAAGAATTTTACATGGCCAAATTATGCGATTGAATACTTGAGAATATAAAAAAATCATGAAAAGGTGTTCCAATGTGACAAAAAATACAAAATTTCTCGGCTGATGTTCACGCTACCCTGTGATACCATAGCTTATAGTCAGCAGTAAGGTTTCCTCTTACAAAACACAAGTGGTCTTCTTCTAAAGGGGCCACCGTTAACAACCTCAAAATTCGCTCGCATTAGTAAGCAATACGCGGAGCAGCTGTACAATGCGGGCCGACCCTAAAAACATTCTCCGTTGACGACACAACAACTCAGAGGCACATCTTACCATTTGCTGAAAGGGTCTTAATGTACGCACAAGTTATTTTGATTTTACCGCGCTGGCAAAACTTTTTTTTTTTTTGCTGACTAGGTTGGTATTCTTGTGCACGCTCACATTTTAATGAGAATCCACAAATTTTGCCTTTGCATAATGAAAATAAAAAAATCTTTTGATTATTATCGACGAGAAAGTTGTGGATCACTTCTCAATAAAATTCCTTACATCAACCCCTCATGGAAAATTGGGCTACAAAAAGTGAATAAGTCTTTTGTTAAATGAGCTCGAAGGCTTTTGTCGACGTCTTTGATTCCAAGAAAATGGGATTCATTTTGTTACACAGTCAAGTCGCAATGACGTCACAAAGTTTTTCATTATTACTACCGTGATTAGCTCAACCTTTATTATCACTGACATGTGACCAACTATACAATCGAGCAAACAGCCGCTGCAGCTAGAAAAAAATTAATAAAAATGAAAAAAAAAAAAAATTTTTTAGCATTTTAGTGCGTTCAAGTATCACTTTGCAGTTTGGTTTGCTCAATTTTCAACACATCAATCAAAAAATCAAAGACATGTATTATTGTGAATTTGGTACTGAAATATTTTCAATGTAAATTGCGCGGTTCTTGAGAAAAATTCAAAAAGCTGATTTTTATCGGACTTTTGTCACCTGGAAGAAAAACGCCCCACTCACTCAGGAGTTCTTGAAACGATTTTCGAAAAATTTTCACGGTTTTGTGCCAGGTTCATGTTTAACACCTCAGAATACAAATATTTTGGGCAAATTCTTCAAAAACATGTCCCATACTTGTTATTTAAAGGAGAATGGAGGGTGAACATAAATTCTTCTTCTAAATTGGCAGTTAGAGACTTGTCAAACCGTTGGTACGGTACAATATTTTAATTTCCACGTATCTTTGTTCAAATTCGACACGAACTCCAAATTAGAAACCTCATTAGGACGTCTTTCCGTCAATTCTGCCAAAAAAAACCCTCGGAAATGTAGGCCAATTCTAATAACGAATGTAAATGAAAAGCGGATTGTCTCCGATCACATTCAGAGATAACTGTAAAATATCGCATATATGCAGGATGTAGTTTTCGTACAACAGGTGCGACCCAACGATTTTCATCTACGAATGAATTTTTCGTCCGAAATTTTCTTAGTTTTCGTGCCAATAAAAAACTTGAAAAGCGACGAAGACGTAATAAAAATTGGAAATTCTATGGCGATTTTATTTTATGCTTTTCTCGTGTTCACGTGATCTCTGAATGCTGATACGACGATTAACTTATATATTAAATAATTTTATTGTTGACCGGTACGCGATGTTATTTTACTGTACATTCAATCCTGTTAATGCATCAGCGTACTACAGATCCGAAGAAGCATCGCGCACACAATTCGAGATCAAGATACTATGTTTTCGTATAGGCCTACTATTAGAAAAGAAAGACCGTGCGTGATGAAATTTGAAATCA
Organism: Aspidiotus rigidus; assembly: GCA_035079385.1. Classification (NCBI taxonomy): domain Eukaryota; kingdom Metazoa; phylum Arthropoda; class Insecta; order Hemiptera; family Diaspididae; genus Aspidiotus; species Aspidiotus rigidus. The sequence goes on along the minus strand of JAVHKY010000015.1, from coordinate 385,730 downwards.
AATACATGATGAAAACACTCGAATCGTCTCCATTGAAATGAAGTGCGTAGGTAGGCTTATTTGGGCTACACAATATTATAAGTATATAGGCACTTGTAATGAAGTGCGTGTGCTCGAGAATTCCAACAGGCCGAATGGAATGTTATTCAGAAAGCGGAAGGAAACTAATTTGGTCGTTTTGTGGAAGCGCTATAGAATGAGCAAACTAGGTCAATGTGATGAGGTCGTGAGATACGCATCCCGATTAAACGTATAGGCCTACGCTTTGATTTCTATGGAACTGAGTTATACTTGCGTGGAAGGAATCGAGACAAAGTGAGGACGTATTGGAGAACTGTGTCCTTCGAAGATGTGAGAGTTTCAAACTAGACTAGAACGGGCTTGAAGACAGTATAGCCTGACTGCAAGAGCAGATCAAAAATAACAACTTCAAGAGAACATCCCGATTTTGTCACAAACTTAGAAATTTGAAGCTCAAAATCGTTTCCACGTTCCTTTCTGAGGTCTAGCAACTCACGTCTTCGATAGCTCGAAATCTTTGCAAATGCTAAATTTACTTTGGATATCGGGGCTTAAATAGAATCAAAATAATTTCTGTTCTACTTCTCCTTTCAGCTTCGAAGGTGAATATTTTTAGTCTAGTTACTTTAATCCCTACCATTAATGAATCAGCGAACTTCTCTCGAAAGCTGGGTGGATAAAATATGTACTGAAAGCCAAGGCTGAAGGCAGTCGTTTCAATTAAGATTTATGTAATCCCAATTGTTGAGATGGTGACGTCGTACCCTGAAAGCGCCACTTCAATATTTCGTTCCAAAAGCAACGGGTAATCCACTCGAAATACAAATTACAACATCGAAACCTCGTACCTTATTTAAAGATCGCTAATCCCTAATGAAGTCATCTCGAATAGAACTTCAACGCGTCATCGAGAATATTTCCTGGTGACATCATACAACAATCATAATTACTCATTCAAGAGGTCAAGGAACATAGCTCCAAGAAAACAATATGAAATAAAAGTCTGAGCAGCCGATTCGAAGCTTTTTAAACATTTTCACTCGCCTTCTTGGAACTACATCCATCTTACAGTTCGTATGTACGAGCTGATGACGTTATGAGTAAACTTCACGTACTTCAAGGATTTGACAACTTCTAATAGGGAACCTGTTTTATGAGGGGTTTTTTGACAATTATGGCGTCCTGCCGTTCGTCGTCCGCCGTGAGGTGTTCGGTAAAAACTGGCTATGACGTCATCAGATCGTGACGTCACGGAATTCTGATTTCGATTCTCGATACAGAAACCAATTTGACCGATAAATCTGGTCCCCTGCGTTCCTAGTTCAACTTTGTTGAGAGGCCGTCGTTTTTTGACAGAACGGAGCTTACTGGAGGCCACAAGAAATCAGTTCAGAAGTAGAGGATGAGGTGGCAGTAGTAGGATTTGAGATCATATTATGTGGGAGAGGGATCCGTCATTTATGAAGGGTGAATGCAATGACTGCTTTGCGGTCGGCAAAATAGATGCGTCCCGGTATCCATGGAAAATAGATGGAGGAGGAAAAAGAACTAAACGAGTATGCCAGAATGAGGATTTGTTGGACGGTGGGGGGAGAAGTGGATGAGGAGGAAGAGGCAAATAAAAGCGGAAGACCTCGTCTCCGGTTTACGGTCTTGATTTGGACTCGTTCATGCAGCAGAGAAGGTGGCCGGAAAATTCTGGAGAAATGTTTTTGTTGATGTGTTGTCTGTACATGCAGTCAACTGTCTTGGGAAATCCTGTAAGATCTGGACTTATGCGGTGGAGCGGAAGAAAGAATAGGAAGAAAGAGCTTAGGATTGAGATGAGTGCTTAGATGGGATTGAAGGGACGGTAGGGGTGACTTACGTAGGCTCGGAGCATTTATTGGGTGGTTAAGGCTAGAAGTTAGCAACGAGTAAACGAGCGCGGCAATTGCTTCAGCGTATAGGCTGAGTGAAGGGCTGGTGCGTAGTGCATTCAGGGACAGTCAAAACCCGGAAATTGAATGGAATCCAGCAATTTTAAGGTTTTTTAGTTGAAGCGGGTGTAAATTAGAAAACCGTAATCAATAAACTATCGCAGCATTGAAGAAGGAGTTCACGATAACAGCCGGTGCCGGAATGTTCCTGCTAAGATTTTGATAAGGGTGGTCTAAAAGGTTTTGGAGTTGAAAGTGAGACCAAGAAACTTGGCAGAGGATTGGATGGCAATTATGAAGTTCTGTAGACGCCGAGAAAGAAGTGGCATAGACCGTGAGTATTTTTTTTTTGTAATACCACCACGACTGTTTTATGCCAGATGCAGAGAGTATGAGGGAGCAGTAACAGGATTTGAGATCGCAGGGACTGCTTTCCTAACATATAGTACGTTAGAAGATCCAAACAAAAGAGCCCGTGAACCATTTAGCCTAATATGGTACCACATTTATGCCAGGCTGAGACCCCCGAGTGAGCCCACGAGCCACTCTGCTCAACATACAGCATACGAGACTTATACTAAGCTAAGAATGGTGGTGAACTGGACAGCCTAACATACATTATACTATTCTCAATTTCTTTTTCAAGATATGGATATGTCTTCAGGCTGGGAGGAATTCTGAAATTTGCGTCACGAAAATTACGTCACAGAGACTTGGAAGAATGACGGCTTTCTTAACGAAGTTAAACGAAGAACGCTGGAATCTGTTCTATGGGTCCAATTGGTTTTAGTACTGAAGACTTTATATCGAAATCTTGAAGAATCTGAAATTTGGTGTGTAGAGTCTGAAAATAAACATTTTATCAACTTCCCTTTCCTATCATATATTATGGCAAGGGAATTGTAAAAATTTCTATCGTGACGTCACAGGGTCGAAAGCCGAAATTTTTTCAAATCCCACCTCCAAACTATATGAAAACACATAAATACACAAAAACAAAGCAAATTTTGGAAAAGTCCAAAAATAACGAAAATTAAACCGTCAAAAATTAGTAGTAATTAGATCGAAATTAAAATAAAAATATGAAATATTAGATAAAATCAAAAATAATAAAACTAAAAAAAGTAAATAAAATCGAAAAAACCGAAAAAAATTTTTAAAAATATTTTGTTAATCAAAAAACAAAGCGTAAAATTATGAATTTTCTAATGAATGTTGACCACGGTTTCGGGAAACAACATATCCCATCTTCAGAACGAAAACAACAGGAATGAAACGGTGTTGCGGCGCAGAAAAGAGCAGAGGAGGAGCAGGATTTAGCTGGTGGGATATTTCGACGTCATTACATCGTGACGTCACAGGGTCAAACATTGAAATTTTTCCAAGTCCCATGCCTATCATGATTAAAACATGCTCGTAATTTTTTCAAGCCCCCCTGAGACTTGGAAATATTTCACTGACCTATGACGTCACCAGACCGTGACGTCACAAGGTCGGAGGTCGAAATTTTTCCAAGTTCCAGCCTATTATGAAGTCGTCAGATCCAAAGGGGGTTTTGGGTGTTGTGCCGCTGTAGGCCTGGTCAAGTTTCGCCGCCTCGTTTTTTCTTTTTTTTCAAATTTTCTTGACGCCGCTTTGAAATATTCAAAATTTGCCGCCCCCCAAAAAGTGCCGCTGCAGGCTCGGGCCTACCGGGCCTATCGGGAAAAATCCCATTGGTCAAATCGTGACGTCACAGGGTCGAAAGTCGGAATTTCTCCTCAAGTCGACTTTTTTCAAGTTTCCCAGGGATTTAGAAAAATTTTACTGACCTATGACGTCAACAAATCATGACCTCACAGGGTCAAACGTCGAAATTTCTCCAAACCCCTTGCCAATCATAATTAGAACATTCTCAAAATTTTTTCAAGTCCTCCTGGGACTTGGAAAAATTTCACTGACCTATGACGTCATCAGATCGTGACGTCACAGGGTCGAAAGTCGAAAGTTTTCTAAATGCAACCCTATAAAGCTATACTATAGGAAAGGGCCTTGGACCGTTTTCGCCGAGGTGTAACTTGGACTATTTGGACATCATCAGATCGTGGTGTCAAAGGTTCGAAAGTTGAAATTGTTCCAAGTCCATTGCCTATTATATAACACGCCTTAAAAGTCGAAATTTTCTCAAGTCTCCCCGGGACCTAAAAATATTTCACTGACCTATGACGTCACCAGACCGTGACGTCACAGGGTCGGAAGTCGAAATTTTTCCAAGTTCCAGCCTATTATGAAGTCGTCAGATCCAAAGGGGGTTTTGGGTGTTGTTCCGCTGTAGGCCTGGTCAAGTTTCGCCGCCTCGTTTTTTCTTTTTTTTCTAATTTTCTTGACGCCCCTTTGAAATATTCAAAATTTGCCACCCCCCAAAAAGTGCCGCGGTAGGCCTATAGGAAAAAACCCCATTGGTCAGATTGTGACGTCACAGGGTCGAAAGTCGGAATTTCTCCTTAAGTCGACTTTTTTCAAGTTTCCCAAGGATTTAGAAAAATTTTACTGACCTATGACGTCAACAGATCATGACCTCACAGGGTCAAACGTCGAAATTTCTCCAAACCCCTTGCCTATCATAATTAGAACATTCTCAACATTTTTTCAAGTCCTCCTAGGACTTGGAAAACTTTCACTGACCTATGACGTCATCAGATCGTGAACGTCACATGGTCGAAAGTCGAAAGTTTTCTAAATTCCACCCTAAAGCTATACTATAGGAAAGGGACTTGGACCATTTTCGCCGAGGTGTAACTTGAACTATTTTGACATCATCAGATCGTGATGTCAAAGGTTCGAAAGTTGAAATTGTTCCAAGTCCATTGCCTATAACGAAGGTGAAAAAATAAATTATCCAAAAAGAACAAATTTATTAATTCAAATGAATTCACAACCGTATAAACATTAAAATAATGCAGGCTGAGCCAGCTTTCGGCTAAAAAGCCATTATCAAAGCAATACGAAGCACAGACTGAAGTAATTACGCGTACAACACGAACGGGAAACCGAAAACGCGTGAGGGAGGGAACGAAGAAGATGACGGAATCATGGTGATTCATGACTAGAGCAATAAACCTTCTCGATAAACTCATCTTCTGGAATAAACTGGTTAAGAAGAGTAACTTTAGTATCATGTTTATGGCGGACGATTTCAATATTTTCAAGAGCAATACGTTTCTTATAGGAACTCTCATTATGAAGGAAGGTAATAGAGCCCTCTTCGAACTTATGATTTTGTGATATAAGGTGGTCAGCAAAAGCAGACTCACCTAAAGAATTGGACTTCCAAGCCTTCATATGCTCTTTCTCTCTTATTTTAAGTTGGCGACTAGTTTCACCTATATAAACACCCTCGCAATCCTGACATTTAATTTTATAAACACCACTCGACTCATTCTTCGGGATGCGATCCTTAGTATTACTAAAAATTCTTTTAACAGTAGTGGGACAGTAATAAACTGGTTTAAAGCCAAAGGGTTTTAAGACCCGACTTAATATAGAAGAAAATTGGCCCAAATAGGGGAGGCGAATCCATCTATTAGATTTATCATTAGTATTACGAGGGAGGGGGGTAGTCCCATCAAGAAATTTTTTGATTAATTTTTTCCTTATCAAACCATCGATATCGATATCTAAATGATTGCGAATGGCCAAGTTTTTAATGACCGAAGCCTCTTTAGAGAACTCTGCGGAGCTCAGAGGAACGTGAACAAGCCCGTGAACTAAAGAGTTATAAGCAGCATATTTATGGGAAGGGGGGCAGAAAGAAGACCCACTATGGTCATGTCAGTGCACGTCCCCTTCCTAAAGATGCCGAACTCATGATGGTTCTTAAAGACAGTAATGGAGAGGTCCAAGAAATTGATGTGAGAGCCACCAACCTCCATGGTGAATTTTATAGAAGGATATAAACTATTGATGTATTCAAGGAACGCATCTCTCAGATGGTCAGGGCCGCTCCACAGACACAGAACGTCATCGATGTACCTGTACCAGTAAACGATATGGTCTAGGGAGGCAGGAAGGCAGGAGAATAATTCGGTTTCAAGCCTAAACATGAACACCTCAGAAATGAGGGAGCCCAAAGGTGAACCTATAGGTATCCCCACCTCCGAGGGGGACTCATAAATTTTACCATCGAATAAACAGAAGTTAGGGTTCCAACAGGTATTAGGTAATTCAAGAAATTCAGAGATCTCCTCGTGGGAAACTTGAGCAGAAACTAAAAGCTCACCCAAACATTGAAGCGTAGGGGCCACTGGAATATGAGGGAAGAGACCTACTACGTCAAACGAGAGCAAAGAGGACCCCTGAGGAGGAGTACTATCAACAATATTCTCAATAAGATTAACAGAATTATTACAGAGTGTTTAGATATAAAGTCAACCCTAGACGTAAACCACCGGTCAAGGAATTTAGCCAAGTAGGAAGCAGGGGAGGAGACATAAGAAACTACTGGCCTCATAGGAGTACCTCTTTTATGGATTTTAGGGAGGCCATACAGCCTAGGCGGTACAGGGTTTGGTACGAGAATCAGCTTTTTCAAGGGTACCTTCCTGATGAGAGATTCACTCCGGTTAACGACCCTCCTGACTTCGGTCACATAAGCATTAAAATTGAACTTTTCATTAACGACGGCGTTCATATCACGAAGTGCTTCATTAACTTTACTAACATAAGTAGCTTTCTCAAGAATAACTACGGCGTTACCTTTATCGGTTTTAGTCATACCTTCGTTATCAGTATGTGCCATAATTTAGAAGGAAGGATTAATTCCATTGCCTATCATATAACATGCCTCAAAAGTCGAAATTTTTCTAAGTCTCCCCGGGACCTAGAAAATTTTCCCTGACCTATGACGTCGTCAGATCGTGACGTCACAGGGTCGAAAGTCGAAATTTTTCCAAGTCCTACTTTCGAGCTATACGATAGGAAGAGGAATTGGACCATTTTTACTGAGGTGTAACTTAGACCACGTCATCAGATCATGACGTCACAGGTTCCAAACAATAAATTATTCCAAGTTTCTTCTTGCCTATCTCGAAAGTCGACTTTTTTCAAGTTTCCCAGGGATTTGGAAAAATTTTACTGACCTATGACATCATCAGATCGCGACGTCACAGGTTCAGACTCGAAATTTCCCTAAGTGTCTTGCCATAATATAAGATAGAAGTGGGACTTGGAAACTCACCGGTTCCTTAACGGAGTTAAGTGAGGGGACAGGGAGCCTGTTTTATAGAACACGTGGGATCTGAAAAATGTAGATTGTGACGTCACAAGCCCGGATTTTTGAGCTACATAATATAATAGGAGGGACACTTGAGAAATATCGGAATACGAAGCCGCGATCGGGAAACGATGTGAACAGAAGATGAATCTGGTTAAACGAAAAAAGAAAATACCAAAGGAATCGGAAGCTCGTATTCGTGAATTTGAAGATCGTATTCGACATCTAGAAACACGAAATGATATGATGAGCGGATTTTTAGAAATCGTAGTCAAAGAGAAACATCGATATCGGAAAAATGAATTTTTTATTAATGAAAAAGAATAGAAAAAATTTTCTGGCATAGCCAAATAAATGAAAATCATGTTCCATGTCTTTTATATTTTATCAGTCATCTTGAAATATTTCAGTCTAGGCTCGTTTACCCCTTTACCTATCTTGGCGTCGTATAAGTCCTCTATGAGAAATACGAGGTAGCGCGCGGATTTATTTATTTATTTATTTATTTATATATTTATTTATTCATTTATTTATTTATTATTAATTCTTCTACTAGGTCAAGTGTTGGTGAGATATTATTCGTTTACCCCTTTACCTATCTTGGCGTCGTATAAGTCTTGTATGAGAAATATTTTGAGGTAATTGTGGGTGTTCTATATTTTGAGGTATCAACTTTCGGTGGGGCGAACGAGCGATCTCGCTGTTGTATTGGAATGGTATGAGAAAATTCAAGTCTTCTATGAGAAATATGAGGTAGCGCGAACTCGCGGGATCCAGCCATATATGATAGGGAGAGGGACTTGGAAAATTTTCTAATTATTAATTATATTATTTATTTATTTAATTATTTAATTATTTAATTATTATTGAATTAATTATTTATTATTATTACGCGGGGTGTACTCGCGAATTTCTGAATCACCCAAGGGGTAGAGATTTTCTAATTATTAATTATATTAATTATTTATTTAATTATTTAATTATTTATTTATTTAATTATTAATTAATTAATTATTTATTACGCGGGGTGTACTCGCGAATTTCTGAATCACCCACGGGGTAGAGATTTCTCTTGACGGATGGGGGGGGGGTGTACTCGCGAGTTTCAAAATCGGGGTCCGGCGAGAGAAAAGACATGGAACATGTCAAAACTGATCTACACATATGACGTCGTCAGATTGTGACGTCATGAGACTAACCTATGACGTTAATAAAATATGACGTCACAGGCTTCGTCCTCAAGTCTATATATCATAGGAGTGAGATCAAATTATGACGTCACAGGCCGGGACTTTGAAGCTATATATCATAGAAGAGGAACTCGAAAAAAATACTGATACATGACGTCAGATTGCGTCGTCACAGGGTCGGAAGTCGAAATTTTTATAAGTCCCTACCGTATCATACAATTTAGCTCGAAAATCAAACCCTTTCGCATCACATAATTTAGCTCGAAAGTCTAAATTTTTCCAAGTCCCTTGCTTTAGGGGGCTTGGAAAACTCACGGGTTTTTCAACGGAATTAAACGAGGGGTGGTAGGGAACCTATTTTATGGGGCACATGAGATATGAAATATGTAGGTTTTAACGTCACAAGGCTGACCTATGACGTCATCAACCTCTGACGTCACAGGCCCCGCCCCTCCAATCTCTAGGTATATCGGAGAACGGGAACTTGGAAAAATTTTGACCTCGGAGATATAATATGATAGGAGGGGGGGACTTGGAAAATTTTAGACCTCCGAGCTTTATCGGCCGGCCGGCGAACGTTTTTTCCGGAAAACCCGCTGATAAAACAGGTTCCCTGTTAAAAATTCTCCCGCACCCTATCATATTATATTATCGTTCGAAAATCGAAACTTTTCCAAACCCAATCTTTAAGTAATGTATGTTAGGAGGGGGTCTTCGACCATAATGAGAGAAAGCAGAAAACGCTCACGTCTAAACAAGAACCACGTACTTACGAGGACAATATTCTAATCGTCTTAGACCATTTTTGCCAATGCTGTTGTACTTTAACCACTTTTGTTTTGGCCGGACATCACACGGCGCACGGCCCTCCCCCATAGAACAGGTTCCCCATTAAAATTCCGACCTTCGACATACTTTCATTATCCACCTTTGCTACTTTCGTATCTCCCCAAATTACAGTCCCAAGAAGGCGGGAGCTTTAATCTACTATGGGGACTGGGAAGAATTTCGAGTTCTGCCATCAATATACGCGAATGGATTCGGATTTGGTAGTTCTCCCTCGTCTCTACTGGAGAACCTCTCTTCCGTGCTCTCCTAGTTCCAAGAGTTGTAAGGAGACATGGAACCCGATCTATATTTTATGCCACCTCTCGAGAAGTTTTTTATTTTTAATGAATTCACGACGTTTAGAGTCGAGTTCAAATTTCGATATAGAAATATGCATTGCAGAAAGCGCGAATCTCCAATTATATGCTGTGTTCCTTAGAGGACACATAAAATACGCTCTTCGTCTATTCGGCTCTGCCAGAACATTATTCGGAAATCTCATTAGGATCGAAAAGAATGTCAGGAATAAGGCTTAACCAAGTAGGAGTTAAAATAAGAAGTAAGGACCTAAGCTCATGGGATTGAAGTAACAGAATAGAGGTGAATTATGGTACTCGTATCGTTGATACCTTCTCAAAATTACATTATTTATTGTCCCCTGTACGTATCGTCCCCCAACACATTTTTTAATCAAATAACAGTAATTGCCTTCGTACAAAAACGGCATGATGGGCATTTCAGATTAATAAGTATCAATTCGTCATATTTTTGCTTTCAAAACCGTTGAAAATAAAATATTAACTGTGAAGGTTACGGGTAGTCGAGAAATTATTATTTTTTTCGCATGCTTCAGATTGATTGATAAAAAAAATGAGAAAAAAAACTTACTCACTTTGATAAGATATCTCGTTCTACATTTATTATTGATAAAATATTTTTAATCTTTTCATGTACCAGTATAGAAAATGACTTTTTGATAATCGTCGAGTCGTTAATGATATGAGTAATGTTGATAAATTAAAATTCAAAAATAAATTTCCATTTTTTTTCAACTTTGATAGGACTTTTGCACTTTGTTAATCCAAGAATAATTAAAAGTACTCGAATGTGCGCACGTCTCAACATCAGCGGTCTCATTTACATCACACTGAATAATAATCCTTATTCTTATACAAGGAAGAAAGAAAAACGAAACGATCGTTCCGATAAAATAGGTACACACGTGCATTCGTAGAAACTCACCGACTCGAACAGAATTCCCCGATTTTATTTTTCTAACGAGAAAAGATAAGGTATTGACGACTATACAGATTCGGAGTAAAGAAAATCGTACGATCGTAAAATGCATTCGCGAAGATTCGAAACGAAATACGATACGCATTGCTTAGCCGAGCACACGCACGGCTTAGAACGGGTACGTGATTAAGATCCCTAAGATGAGCTTAGAAATGTCGTATCCGAGTCATATTAAAAAGCAGGAAACGTAAGCCTAAGTCTTTTCAAATAAAAGTCGCTCGTAATCGCGTACACCCTTGCAAGAAGAAGCCCGACAAGGGTAACGAGGGAATGCATCCTAAGCTTTGGGTGGAGAAACTCCGCTGGGGTTCAAAATCAAAAGGTGCGAATTCAGAGCCGAAGCCTCGTCACTTTACTATATTGTTCTTACTGAATAAAGGACCAATGATCAGTATTGAAGTCTCCGCACGCCAATTTAAAAAATCGCATCGTTCGAGGACTCTCTGAGAATAGGCTACTTCAATTCGACGCACATAATATAAAGTAAAACAAGGGATGTACTCACATTTTTCTATTGGAAGGAATCGGCACAAGAAAGATCACTATCGAAAATCACGTAGGTATTCGCGAGCACAACTTTTTATTTTGCTATATTCCTTAAACGCACTTCAGGGTCGCATTTCCAACAAAACAATATCGACGAAAATTGCACTTTCGATAGGTTACACACCTGTCATCCGCGAAAGAAAAAAGTAAAAAAAATAAAAAAAATTGTACGTATACAGGCAAAATAGACGGACAGACGAGAAGTAACCGCGATAAGGGTGATACGTTCATCCACAGTGAAACGAATGTGTCGGAGTGAATTCGTTTTATACAAGTGTGATGTGATGATGTTCATTCATTTCCCCTCCTCGCAAGCTCTTCCTCGTCATACCTTATTATAATGCTTCGTTCGTACTTTCAGCGGTCGTGCCCGACTCCGAATTACCTTTCTGTGAAATGCACACGCTTTTCGTACGTACTTTTTCAGTGCGCGTCAACAAAATTCCGATATCATTATTTAAATCGGAAGTTGAAGGGGAAAAAAAAAAAAGAATGATGAGTAAACTGGTTTGTGGGCAGTGTGACAGTCTATAACGTAGAATCGCGCACACGAATCCGACTGTATAAATTATTCGATTAACGAAAAATCACGAAATTATTAATGAAGACGCTTAACCGCAATGTGGAAAATATTCACGGGCACGAGACCAGTCACGTGGACTCACGATAACCATCAGCTCATACGTGAAATACAGTCGGAGCGTGTGCGCTCTAAGTTGTTTCCTTCGTCACTTTCTTCGAAAGACGGTAAAAATTTTATCATCCATCAGATCGATCATAATATTTTATGAATAATTTATAGGCAGTTAATTTTGGTATAGAATTAGCAAAAAACTTAACGGTAGAATTTTATGAGAACGGCCAAACGCGGTATCGATTCGCCTAACGATGCCGTCGATTTACTATTTTTGAGATTTTCGAACACATTAAAAGACTTGCCAAAGAAAAATCAGAGGTTCGTGGGTAATTTCAATGATTGAACAGAGTAGTAAAACATTTTTTTTAGCTGTGAATCTGCCTTAAGGTAGGTTGAGGAACCTCATTCTGGATTGATCTCAGTCCACTATGATTGGATACCAGCTGACTTATAAGAGGCTGAAGCAGTAACAGACAGCAAGAATTCTGTATGGAAAGAGCTGTATGAAGTGGCAGAAGAGGACCCGTTTGGCAATCGCCTCATAAGGTAGTGCTGAAGAGCTGAAGAGTCTCTCAGCAATGAACTAAGTGAGGCAACCACAGCAGCTACCACCAATGCTAACGCTACCAATGGATACCACGGCTTACAAGGAGTGCGTTTAAATTATCAAGATAGGAAAATGTTTTTCAAGTGTACAATTCTACTTTGTGTCGCAAATGGTGAACAAGGCCATAAACATGAGTTTTTATAGTATAACACTGTGTTCTTATTGCTAATAACAATGCTGTGTCATGATTGGTTCACTCTCAGAAATTTATTCTTACAATAATATGACATTGTATTCTTATTGGCTATAATATACTGCTGAGTGATTGGTTCACACCTAAATACTGCGTTTCTATTGGCTACCTGGTTTCCTGCTCTCTTATTGGTTGGTTCTGTTCTTCTTCTCTCATCCAATCAAAAAGGCCAATAATTTTTCACTATCAAAATGATTACATAGTTCAAGAGGCTGGCTTTCTTACTCTCTGCTTTTGCAATTGGGATCCAGTCATTTTGGCGTGGCCGATTTGACACGGCCATTTTGGCGCAAGCACAACTTGGCGCCAGTTTAATTCAACAAGCTGGAGCTAGTTTGTCAAGGGAAGAAATTATTTATTGTACCTATGCGTATTCCTGTAATGCGTGATAAGACTGCTTACAGAATATGTGGATCAACATTGCTTACGGAATATTTGGTTCAGCATTGCTTATGGAATATGTGGTTCAGCATTGCTTATGGAATATGCGGTTCAGCATTGCTTATAAAATATATGGTTCAGCATTGCTTACGGAATATTTGGTTCAGCACTGCTTATGGAACATGTGGTTCAGCATTGCTTATGGAATATGTGGTTCAGCATTGCTTATAAAATATATGGTTCAGCATTGCTTACGGAATATTTGGTTCAGCACTATTATGAAACATGTGGTTCAGCATTGCTTATGGAATATGTGGTTCAGCGTTGCTTACAGAATATTTGGTTCAGCATTGCTTATGGAATATTTGGTTCAGCATTGCTTATGGAATATTTGGTTCAGCATTGCTTATGGAATATTTGGTTCAGCATTACTTATGGAATATGTGGTTCAGCATTGCTTATGGAATATTTGGTTCAGCATTGCTTATGGAATATGTGGTTCGGCATTGCTTATGGAATATATCATTGCTTATGAAATATTTGGTTCAGCACTGCTTATGGAATATGTAGTTCAGCACTGTTCATGGAATATGTGGTTCAGCATTGTTTATGGAATATATGATTCACCAATGCTCATGGAATGTGGTTCAGCATTGCTTATGGAATATGTGGTTCAGCATTGCTTATGGAATATGTGGTTTAGCATTGCTTATGGAATATTTGGTTCAGCACTGCTTATGGAATATGTGGTTCAGAACTACTTATGGAATATGTGGTTCAGCATTGCCTAAGGAATATGTGGTTCAACATTGCTCATGGAATATGTGGTTCAGCATTGCTTATGGAATATTTGGTTCAGCATTGCTCATGGAATATGTGGTTCAGCATTTCTTATGGAATATTTGGTTCAGCATTGCTTATGGAATATTTGGTTCAGCACTGCATATGGAATATTTGGTTCAGAACTGCTTATGGAATATGTGGTTCAGAACTACTTATGGAATATGTGGTTCAGCATTGCCTATGGAATATGTGGTTCAACATTGCTCATGGAATATGTGGTTCAGCATGGCTTATAGAATATATGGTTCAGCATTGCTTATGGAATATTTGGTTCAGCATTGCTCATGGAATATGTGGTTCAGCATTTCTTATGGAATATTTGGTTCAGCATTGCTTATGGAATATTTGGTTCAGAACTGCTTATGGAATTCAACATTGCTCATGGAATATGTGGTTCAGCATTTCTTATGGAATATGTGGTTCAGCATTACTTATGGAATATTTGGTTCAGCACTGCTTATGGAATATGTGGTTCAGCATTGCTTATGGAATATGTGATTCAGCATTTCTTATGGAATATATGGTTCAGCATTGCTCATGGAATATGTGGTTCAGCATTGCTTATGGAATATGTGGTTCAGCATTGCTTATGGAATATTGGGTTCAGCATTGCTTATGGAATATGTGGTTCAGCATTGCTTATGGAATATTTGGTTCAGCATTGCTTATGGAATATGTGGTTCAGCATTGCTTATGGAATATTTGGTTCAGCACTGCATATGGAATATTTGGTTCAGCACTGCTTATGGAATATGTGGTTCAGCATTGCTTATGGAATATGTGATTCAGCATTTCTTATGGAATATATGGTTCAGCATTGCTCATGGAATATGTGGTTCAGCATTGCTTATGGAATATGTGGTTCAGCATTGCTTATGGAATATTTGGTTCAGCATTGCTTATGGAATATGTGGTTCAGCATTGCTTATGGAATATTTGGTTCAGCACTGCATATGGAATATTTGGTTCAGAACTGCTTATGGAATATGTGGTTCAGCATTGCCTATGGAATATGTGGTTCAACATTGCTCATGGAATATGTGGTTCAGCATTGCTTATAGAATATATGGTTCAGCATTGCTTATGGAATATTTGGTTCAGCACTGCTTATGGAATATTTGGTTCAGAACTGCTTATGGAATTCAACATTGCTCATGGAATATGTGGTTCAGCATTTCTTATGGAATATGTGGTTCAGCATTGCTTATGGAATTGTGGTTCAGCATTACTTATGGAATATTTGGTTCAGCGCTGCTTATGGAATATGTGGTTCAGCATTGCTTATAGAATATGTGGCTTAGCATTGCTAACAGAATATCTGGTTCAGCATTGCTTATGGAATATGTGGTTCAGCATTGCTTATGGAATATATCATTGCTTATGGAATATTTGGTTCAGCACTGCTTATGGAATATGTGGTTCAGCACTGTTCATGGAATATGAGGTTCAGCATTGTTTATGGAATATATGGTTCAGCATTGCTTATGGAATATTTGGTTCAGCATTGCTTATGGAATATGTGGTTCAGCATTGCCTATGGAATATCTGGTTCAAGATTGCTCATGGAATATGTGGTTCAGCATTGCTTATGGAATATTTGGTTCAGCATTGCTTATGGAATATGTGGTTCAGCATTGCTTATGGAATATGTGGTTTAGCATTGCTTATGGAATATTTAGTTCAGCACTGCATATGGAATATTTGGTTCAGAACTGCTTATGGAATATGTGGTTCAGAACTACTTATGGAATATGTGGTTCAGCATTGCCTATGGAATATGTGGTTCAACATTGCTCATGGAATATGTGGTTCAGCATTGCTTATAGAATATATAGTTCAGCATTGCTTATGGAATATTTGGTTCAGCATTGCTCATGGAATATGTGGTTCAGCATTTCTTATGGAATATTTGGTTCAGCATTGCTTATGGAATATTTGGTTCAGCACTGCTTATGGAATATTTGGTTCAGAACTGCTTTTGGAATTCAACATTGCTCATGGAATATGTGGTTCAGCATTTCTTATGGAATATGTGGTTCAGCATTACTTATGGAATATTTGGTTCAGCACTGCTTATGGAATATGTGGTTCAGCATTGCTTATGGAATATGTGGTTCAGAACTACTTATGGAATATGTGGTTCAGCATTGCCTATGGAATATGTGGTTCAACATTGCTCATGGAATATGTGGTTCAGCATTGCTTATAGAATATATAGTTCAGCATTGCTTATGGAATATTTGGTTCAGCATTGCTCATGGAATATGTGGTTCAGCATTGCTTATGGAATATGTGGTTCAGCATTGCTTATGGAATATTTGGTTCAGCACTGCATATGGAATATTTGGTTCAGAACTGCTTATGGAATATGTGGTTCAGCATTGCCTATGGAATATGTGGTTCAACATTGCTCATGGAATATGTGGTTCAGCATTGCTTATAGAATATATGGTTCAGCATTGCTTATGGAATATTTGGTTCAGCGTTGCTCATGGAATATGTGGTTCAGCATTTCTTATGGAATATTTGGTTCAGCATTGCTTATGGAATATTTGGTTCAGCACTGCTTATGGAATATTTGGTTCAGAACTGCTTATGGAATTCAACATTGCTCATGGAATATGTGGTTCAGCATTGCTTATGGAATATGTGGTTTAGCATTGCTTATGGAATTGTGGTTCAGCATTACTTATGGAATATTTGGTTCAGCGCTGCTTATGGAATATGTGGTTCAGCATTGCTTATGGAATATGTGATTTAGCATTCCTTATGGAATATATGGTTTAGCATTGCTCATGGAATATGTGGTTCAGCATTTCTTATGAAATATGTGGTTCAGCATTGCTTACGGAATATGTGGTTCAACATTTCTTATGAAATATGTGGTTCAGCATTGCTTATGGAATATGTGGTTCAGCATCACTTACAGAATATGTGGTTTCATTATACTAGGCCTGAAAAAAACTGGAGTAGTAGGTTTAAGCTTAGATGAGAAGCTTTGTATAAATGCTACTAGCTTTTGGGGCATTGGTCTGCCGCCTTCTTAGTCCAGTATACTGCATACGGGGTTGGTTGGGGCTCCGACGAAATATGAGGGAAATCTTGAACCTAATATAGTGCTATATAAGTTCCGACTTTGTATAGGGAGGTGGGATACTTTAGGCCTAGTATAACATCTGTATACTGGACTCTCAAAATGTTGTTAGTAGAAACGGCATAGAAGAAGGGTTTGGGAGGGGGGCGGCGTAAAAAGCCTACACCTAGTTTAACGCTAGGTTTTGAACCCTTTTATTTTAATATACTGTACAAAATTGTATCGATCTAATATAAGCCTATCATAAATCTATACTAGAAAGACCTGCTATAGAGTTTGCGAGGTTTATACTAGCTAAGCTGTAGCCTAGTAGAGGCCTAGACTTGTTTATGCCTAGTATAAAGGAGTGTAGACCTACTGTAACTTCAGTACACTGCTCTAGTATAATCTGGGCCGGGTGAACTCGCAGATTTCTGGGGGACGAGCACTCGCAGCTTTCTGAATCACCCACAAAGAAACGAGGGCGAAGAAGGGGCACTCGAAGAATTTCAAATTAGGGGTTGGGGCTTAGTAAAGACATGAAACATGTCAAAACACCCAGCCGGATGAGAATAGGTAAACCTCAAATTTGTGCATGAAGACTTCTGACATAAGGGAACCCAAAGGAGATCCAATAAGGGAACTCGAAGAATTTCCCATCAAATTTACAGAAGTTTGGAGACCAACAGACGTTCGGAAGCTCAGAAAGTTCGCCCAATTCTTCATGGAGGGCACCAGATTTAACAAACAAGTTTTCCATCCATTGGGTGGTAGTGGCCTAGGAATGTTGGGGAACAATCCGACAGCGCCGAAGGGCTATAAAGTTAATGTAGGAGGAAGACCTACATCCTTCAATTTGTCAGCCAGAGAAACCGAGTTCTGGGAGACTCGAACTCCGCACGGGATTTGAACCAGCGAACTAATGCGAGACATAAACGAAACGACCGGCCGCTTTAGGCAACCCGTAAAAGAGGTGAGGAAAAGGATTAGGTACCAAAATATCTTTCTTAGTTAAAGGGCTCATAATTATGACTTTACAACCATTAATAAGACTCCTAGCTTCTATCTCAAAATTACGAAAACTAAAAAAAACATTTTTCTTTACCCAACATTGGCTAAGCGCACCGTAGACTTCGGAGACGTAGGAGACTTCTCCATAACTAAGACAGGACTTCCTTCGTCAGCTTTCGTAATGGCCTACGCCTCTCTGGAGGAGACATATTAGCTTCTGCCTTTTTTTTTCTTTGTTTGATTCTTGTGAAAATGTCGTAAAAAACTAAGAGGCGTCGCTGAGGAAAACTCGTTATTGTCCTGACTTAATTTACAGTAGCTTCCATCTCCGTTTAGATCAATGCGATAAACGTTTGTTAAAATGGGTGTGCCTTCGTCTACCTTGGATGAGCTAGAGTTGAAGCGAAGGAGCAAATAAAGTGGTAAAATGCGATGGATTCTAAGACTGAGGATGGAACCTCGTTTTCCAATTGCTACTTCGGGTACAATAATACTTTTTGAGAGAGCCAGGGCCACAAAAATGGCAGGTGATAATGTAGTTGAACATGTCTCAACTTTTGACGAGTACTTAAACAGGAAACTTGGTTTCATCATTACTAAATCCTTGCTAGGGGTGAAGAGATTCCAACTTTACACATAAGTTTTAGACCTTATTATCCAAGCCTCCCGCAAGTTCAAACTTCGTATTGAAGCCTGCATACTTCATAGGATTAAGTAATAAAATATGAGAACCCGGTTCCGGGTGAATGAATTCCATGCTAGAGGGCTATACTCCACTCAGTAGGATTTGATTGATTTTATCTAGCTAAATCCCAGAATTACTTAGTCAACCTATAACTAGCTACTACCTACGCGAAATCGAAGATCTTAAAGACGAACTTAAGCGAATTCTTTGTGTATATTCTTTCAGGGACAGTAATCATATTTTAGGTTAAGCGGTATATCGAGAATGGATACGAGTAGAAGGTCACAGTCGAATGCAGTGCATTGAAATAGAAGACTTGACGGATTATGTCAGCAAGAATGTGCCTATACTATATAATTTTTTGTTGCACAATGATGATTGTAACGTTAATCCACCCACCGATACTCGATTCGAAAAAACGATGGAAAGAGGAAGTCGAATGAAGCGTAGGTAAAGACTTGCCTATAGAAAAGAGGCAGAAATCATCTTATCCGTATTTCAACCGAGCTGCACGTGGACTAAACTAATCCTATCTTGCATTGTGCGTTCTCTGTATAGGTAGCGATTTCAGAGAGAGTGTTGACGACGAACAGAAAACCGAATCGTACAGAAGCGTCTAAATTTAAACGAAAGAACCTTTCAATTAAACGTAATAATTTTCCTGTCTGTCAATCGCAAATATGTGTGGGTGTGCATCTGGTTTTGTGACGATATTATAAGCGTCGGACAGCGACGGAAATATTTTGCAATTTTCTCACACATTAGCCGATGTGTGTGCCTCAATTACGTACTTAATTATCCGCGGCTGACGGACCCATCTATTTTAATGTTCACCGTGCGAAGTTAAATTTCCGGCTATACGAACCCAAAAGTGTATCCCTTTTGGCCGTTGAATAACCGTCGCAAGGTCACTCGACAGTTCTGTAATTAATTGCCGTTCGTTCGGTAATTACAAGAATGGTGCGTGAAGAAGTGTTGAATGGGAGGAAAGAGACATTTTTGATGGTATAGCGGAAATATCTATCAAGAATGCGAAGCTATACGACAAGACATCGTGCGAATTTTGAGTTTTTATTCGTCTCTAAAAGCGACAAATTTCATCGATATCGCTACGTTTCAGTTACCTACTCGATTGAAGACCTTATAAACCTGCCACTGACTCACTCACGAGATAGGGATGTTCCTTTATACGATTCACTTTACGAATACGGTCACATCAATAGATGAAACGAGTCACCGTGCGAATTTAGATGGCTCGTACGTCGTCCACGCCTCTGGTCTACTTGAGAAAAGATTAATTCGAAAACCAGACTGTTTAAGCGTCGAAGAAAAACAAAAGGGATGACCTTTCAAGCACTATTAGAAAATCCGGGAAGAAAAATGGTCTAGCAAAATAGTCACACTACCAGTTTTGATAAATAACATGAGTGAGAAGGGGGGATTTCTATGGGTTTTCCAGGTCAGTGCTCTCAACCAAGTGAATGTAAGTCGATAAGCTTCATCATTCAAATACGTCGTGTGACATCTCTGTTTCGTTTTTAGACATCGTGGCAGCAGAAATATTGCCTACTTTTTCAACAACAATTCCGGAGTGAAGAGACTGGAAATTTTCGATCGTAAGGAAGACATTGATAATATGACACAAAGGATAGGAAAATCCGCCGCTACTCCTAATATTGAGCAATTTTTCGAAGAAATGAAAATTTCTCGAGAACTACTAATCCGATCTTCAAAAAAAATGCAGGTGCACAACTTCAAATATAATGCTACAATGGCCAAGTTACAAAAAAATCCATCGGGTAGTTTCGGAGGAGTTCCGCGGACAAAAAAATCTTATAATAATAAATATATGTATAAGAAAACCTGAACGGACGGGTGTAAGGAAAAGTCGGTAAAATAACTGATCAGACGTGCGATCTTTAAAGCAAAACAAACAAAATTGCTGGTGTACAACCGACATCGACACCTATAGTCAACAATTATCAAAAACTCACGGGTTCTTTAACGAAATTAAACGGGGGTGGCAGGGAACCTGTTTTACGGGGCAGATGGGATCTGGAAAATGTAGATTTTGACGTCACAGGCCCGGACTTTGAAACTATATAATAGGAGGAGAACTTAGAAAAAACTTATCTATGACGTCATCAGAAAGTAACGTCACAAGGCTGACCTAAGATTCCGTCAAACTGTGTCATCACAGACCCGGCCCCAAGCTATGATAGATCTATGACGTCATCAGATTGTGACCTCACAAGGCTGACCTATGACGTCATCAAACTGTGACGTGACAGGCCCTGCCTTGCAAGCTATTTATGATAGGAGGGAAACCTGAGAAAAAATTGATCTATGACGTCATCAGATTGTGACGTCATGCTATATTTGATAGGAGGGGGACTCGAAAAAAACCTGCTCTGTGACGTCATTAGTGATCTATAACGTCATCAGATGCTGATCTATGACTTCATCAAACTGTGACGTGACAAGCCCCGCCCTTCATTCTATATAGAATGGGTGAGGGACTTGAAAAAAATGATCTGTAACGGCATCAGATTGTGACGTCAAAATGCTGACCTATGACTTCATCAAACTGTGCCGCGAAAAGCCCCGCCTCCTGAGCTATATATGATAGAAGGGGGACTTGAAAGTTTTTTAGCTTCGAGCTTTGCCGGACGGCGGACTTTTTTCTCCGAAAAACTACTCGATAAAACAGGTACCCTATTGAAAATCATATGTTGGCTACAGTCTGCAGAGCCTCGTCAAGTCTTACAACACAGAAAAGATTAAAGGGCAATCAATAATTTTTATCATTGAAGGGACTACCTATGGAACAATGGATTTTGATCCAAATCAGACCACCAAGCGTCCCCACCAATGAGAGATTGAATGTTGTGCCCGAAGATCACCAATCTGAATGATCTCGAACTGAAGAAGTTGCTGGACTTCAAGAATTTGAAAACACGGAATTCGACGAAGGAAAGGAATACTTGAAAAACCAAGTGAAGTTCAAACCAAACAGATAGAGGGAGCGACGGCAAAGCACAATTTTGCTCCCAAGACGTTTCTTTCACAGAAGAAGGAAGATTACTGCTAGGAAAAGGCATCAAGGACAAAAAGCTGGAGAAATTCAAAAGCCTGGCTGGCTATTAGTTGTGAACAAGTAATCCAAACCATAGAAAGAATTTGGAGAGTTTTGTTGTGGACATCGAGGAGAATATGTGCCAAGCCATTGTGATGCAGAGGAAGGTCACAATTATCTACAGAAGAAGACTCGACAGAACAATTTCATCTCGACAAAGGCGAACAAAGGCAACACAGTAGCGACAACGGTGAAGGACGATCAGACATAGAAAGTGCAGTCGTGCACTGCAGAAAATGGATACCAAGAGATGAAAATGAAATGTCTAAATAAATATTCTGGTGGAGCCAAATAAATAAAGATCATTTTTAATGTCTTTCAGTAGTTGCTCGATCCAGCTATACCAGTTAAGACAAAATAATTTCTGATGGCGGATAAAAACACCGTAAAAACATCATCCGGTTTAAACTTTCTTGTAACGTCAACATCAGCCGGCGAATCCTCTTGTGACAGCGTCATCCCCACCGAGCTCCTCGCAGGGTAGCTAGGCCATAATTTCAGCATGAAGCAGGCGTGGGCGTGGCGTTGAAATATAAATGAGGTCACTAACTAGTAGGCAAAGATATGAAAATTTATTTGGCTTTGCCAGAAAATCTCTCTTTTTTCTCTGTTCTCGCGACTCTTTCGCGTTAGCTACAGTACCTATTTTCCCTTCCGTCTGAGCCAAAAGATGTCATACCACGAATATATGGTATAGATTACGTAATCACTCTGTTGGCCCCATGACGGGAAAAAATTCGAAGTACCTACATACCACCGAATTCCCAAAAGGTGTGTGATCGATGTTCGACTGCGGATTCGAGTCGAATAAATCGACGCAGCATTTTTAAATCGCTCGTATAATGACGCGACGCGGCGGTTCATCGAGTAATTACGACATTCCAAGCAATAAGAATGTATCCGTATTATGTACCTACTTTATGTCAAGGAACATAATATTCAGTTTTGGAATAAAACCACGAGTTGATCACGTGCTTCACGAATACTTCTCGTACCTACATTCTTGTTGACCATTCCTCCAATCAGGTCTAGCTATAGTATGAGGAACAACTCGTGCCCGACAAGAGAGTTGTTGTCGTAAGCGATGTCATTTTCGTATACCTATCTCGTATTTCCGAAGACAAGTTAACCTCGGCCGTCGAAAAACAGACAAAATCGCGTTCGAGGGACGGGCTGATAGTTTTAATTAGCGCTTTTGCAATAATACGCGCGCATTGAGAGGAATTAGAAGGAAATCATTATTACCATTCATTGATAAAAACGGAATTTCTGCACTGCAGTGAGTGGAAAAACTGAGTTCTTGTTTGTTTAATCTCACGATTCAATCATCGCAGCCTTCATTTTGACTTCTCGAGAATCCCGTATCCGCCCCTCAAGTTCTATCTTTGCAGCGGAGTAGTTGAATTTCACCTATCTAAATTGCTAACTTTGTTCCATCCACAGCACAAATCTCTGGACTCCCAATATATGACGCGGTCTATCACTACCGGTAACCTCGCATTTCATTCAAGTAAATCAAGTATATCTTGTTTCACTTTGGTGATAACATCTACATGTGTTGGGATTCTATCGCCAGTTTGACCAGCTAGAACTAATCATACTCTGCCTACACTCGATATTTTACTGAATCAATTACAGTTATCGTCCTGGGAGCTGGGAATAACCTTCCACTTGACACTTGAACTGTGTTTTCCTCTTCCTCTTCCTCAATTCCTGGCTGCCTGCAGGGTGCTGGCGAACACCCGTTGACCACTCCATTAAAAAATAGGTTTGCTCGCAGCCATCTATATCCTTCCTCACGCTGACGGCTCCATCAGCCTAAACTGCACGGAGTGTCCCCGTCAAAAGCTTTCTATCTATTAGGTTCGCTGCTGATAGGTAAGGCCTTGGGAGAATAGCTTCAGTAGTTAGTTTATGGGAAGGAGGTTCCAAACTCGACCTGCCATTAGGTAAACGGGTTCAACCCTTTCACTATATACCTCTTATGGACTGAGCTAAGACGACGTATACCCGTGGAAAGATATGATAAGAAAATAAAATGCGGAGGATTCAAAATAGGCGACACGGTTGATTGCGGAGGGAGGAGAAGCTGTTATTCCTCTGCGCACTCATCCGCGCGGCCAACGTTGGAGTCTTCCGCACGCTATACATGTTTCTACGCTCGTTTAAATGGGCGAAGCTCAGTCCATAACAGGTATATAGTCAAAGGTTTAACCTTTTCTCAAATATAGCGTTTCTCGGTAACAGATTATTACAATAATTTTATTCAATTCTGAATAATTTATTCATCTTATCAACAACTCTTCATACTGATTTGAATTTGATAGGGACAAATTGCTCCAGATTTGGCAACCTTGTAACAGTTTTTGATAAACAAGATATTTGGACTGCAGACGTTCAGCCCGGCAGCTGGTTCATAATAACATAACATTTGGGCGGCAGGCTTGCAGCCCTTGCAGCAAATATCATATTGGAATTTTCTAATTTTGTAAGACACTAAACTCTTTTACTGGTCTTTTGGGCCACTATTGACCCAAATATAATTGGGGTTAGGGTTGTTTCTGCCTCATTATCTGTTTTATTGTAATCTTCCGTTTATAGTTTGGCCCCTATAACTCCAACATCTTCCTCCTCTCGGAGGCAAGATGACGAGAGGCAAAAATTCAAATAATCATGCCAATACGGCTAAGCGTGGGCGTGGTGGAACCAACTCAAATATTCGTGGTCCAAGTTATAGACCTAATATTGCAAATGCCCCAAGTCACGAATCTGAAACCCCTGTTGACTCACCTTTTCCCACTGAACGTATTCTCCATGGCCAAGATGGAGTTGTGGTTCTCCAGACAGAAAGACCAGTTATCCCCCCCCCCCCTACAAATAATGCAGTAAGTAAGATGCGCCCTCGCAGTTCCATGCACAAAGAAGCACAATTCCTCATGCACAGACCATCACTTCAGCATTAACTCCAAATCATCCAAACCCAAGGAACTCGGCCTCTGCAGACGAGGGAGATGAATTTAGCGATAGCGAGGTCAATTCCTCCATAAGCGAAGTCACTAGCGACAATTCGCTAATTGATGACATCTCCCCTCCACATAATAGTAAGAGACCCTTGGATAGCATCCATGTTTTGTTACAGCACGAAGTCCCACGTGATAGTATCATTACATCAAAAAATCTGTCAACCTTGTCTGCCAACCAAATAAATCACATCATGAATGAGAGAGACAATTACAAGAAGCGCTTCGAGTTCCTACACGTCAAGCTAGAAGAACAGTCCACTGAAATAGCTGAACTTAAAGAGCAAATGAAGAGCTTGCCAGACCTTCCCACAACGATATAAAACGGGACTAGCGTGCCTGATCCTTAAAGCAGGCAAGGAGACAGAAAGATCCCTGACAAGCAGTTACCGACCTCTGACCATGCTCCCATGCATAGGGAAACTGATTGAAACAGTAATAGCTGAAGAATTGAAGAAGCACTGCAACAAAATAGAGCATATAAGCGGTGAACAATTTGGATTTGTAGAAGGGAGAAGCACAGAAGATTGTACACAGTATGTAATAATGAACTATCAGAAGAAAGTGGCGAAAGGAGGAGTAACAGCAATATTGTCGTTTGATATCAGATTGGCATTTGATTTTGTAAGGCATAGTGCATTAATATGATTATAGCATACCTTAGCAACAGAAAGGTAATATACAAAGGATTAGAGGTCAAAATAACAAGTGGATGCCCACAAGGCAGTGTCCTCGGACCACTTCTCTGGAACGTAGTCTATGACCAACTACTGAAAGTCCTCAAGGAAAATAAGATCACAAGATGTGCACTTGCAGACGACCTACTAGTCATAACCAGAGCAAGCTATGAAGGACTCCTACAAAAGAAAGTGGGAGCCCTCAACTACGATACGAACAGCATTTCAATTATTTATATGAAAAAAGCCAAAAAGCTCTCAAAAAGTGCAGCATCATCTTCCAAAACACCAGTGGGTACGGCAATAAAGCTCGTGCAATAAGAAGAAGAAGAAGAATGAACCCCCAAAATGATGGCTGTCACAAACACACCGATTGGTACACGATGGCCATTTGAGGTTTCATAGACCAGATAAGAACATGTTTAAATATATGTGGTGTAACGCGAGAAAAGGGACCAGTCTGGCCTGAGCGGTTCTTCACAGAACACATGTTCAAAGTTGAAAATCGTAATATCTCATGTCTCTAAATTTCACGAAAATCCGTTCACTCTAACGCGAGATATTACTTGTCTCTAAATTTCACGAAAATCCGTTCACTCTAATGCGAGATATTACGATTTTCAACTTTGAACACGTGTTCTGTGAAGAACCGCTCAGGCCAGACTGGTCCCTTTTCTCGCGTTACACCACATATGATAATTAGGTATAGCAGTCATTGTCCGTCACTGAGCACTTCTATTATAAACTCAGTGGCGGACTAATAGGTAATAAATTTGCCCCACTTCGTAAGTGAAGATTGGGGGACCAAAAAAAAAAAAAAGTTACAATCAACATCACTTCGGAAGAGGACGATGGGTCTTAGAACAACTTTTTCCGAAAAGCAGCAATCTAAATGAAAATGCAAATTATTTCATCGTTTTTTCGTACATGTGTCGTAAACACCATAGATAACAAATAAAGCTGTAAATTTCCCCTCGTACTTCGAAGATTAGGAATCGCATCAAGCACTCATCCGTTTTAATTATAGATTGCGAGCATTCCTGACACAATCCATCAACGACGAGAGTGCTCGGTTTCGAATTTCGATAAATCCCATTAAATACAAGGTGTATTGCATTCTTAAAAATACCATATTATTCAAGTATGTGGTATTTAATGATAAAATGAAAAAAATTAGAAATCGTCCTCCTAACCGCCCATAAAAATACTATTAATTTTAAATGACCGAAAAAGAAAATCCTATAAGATGTAAGGGCATCACAGAGAAACTGATTTTTTTCACGTGATCACTCATTGATGCTACATAGTAAGAGGAAAATCATATTCAATCACCGCGAGAGAGCGCTTGATAAGATCGTAGATAGACGATAAACAGTATGCATGAGGCCTACGGTGCGTCGGGTTAACGCGTCCTCACGCACAATTAATATTCACGACGAATTCATCGCAAATAGAAAATACGCGGGAAAAGCATCGGGCTAATTATCGAGTATTGTTAATTATAGCCGCGGGGTTACACATTTCCGTACGCGAGTACTTTTGAGTACAAACGAGCAATAAGGAAGAAAGTTGCTGTTTATGGATACCTGTTATTAAATTTTCGACTATTTAATTTGATTCTGACAGACTCATCTTACATCGTCGCCCCTTGTGGTGGAGCCAACGTTTTCGATTGCGATCTACAGCAGCGAGCAGGCGGTATGTTCTCAATTCGTCTGTATAATTGTGTCTGTATCTATGTATAGAGAGTGATGACCATCTAGGTCTTCTAATGAAAACAAACAGCCAGCCTACAAATTGAATGATAAAGATTGCGAGCGAGGCCTGATGCTCTTTTAGACTGAACTCGTCGAACTCTTTATCATGATTTCTCTATTTTCGGGTTAATTCCACTCGTATGCAATCGATGGTAGAGATCAGTATTTGAAGTTTCCTAACTTTGTCTTCTAGAGTTCGTTCTCGATCATCATAATGTGAATAAACTCCTATGTACAATTATTACGTAGGTCTATTCAATGCAAACAGAACCTGAAATCAAATGATTTACTTTATACTAAAACAATGGAAAATATGAACCCGCAGTTGCAGGATCAATTGCGATCGAGGTTATGTCACGCCACAATAATCCTACTTTCATCACAAACCAAGATAAATATCTTGAATATCCTGCCGTGATGTCATTATGGATGCGTTGAAGTACTCGTGAAGGAAAGAAGGCTTGAAAATATTGCGAGGTAAGGCTCCATAGAGATAGTAAAATTTCAGATTTTATTTATAGGATCGTACGGGAGTGTGGGCGACGTCTCACTTCTACCCCGATTGACCTTGACCTAGAAAGGAATTCTCTTATGACATTATAGACTGAGAAAATTTTAGTTTTTATCATCTCACGAGATCAAGAGTGGTCATTACGGGCGATGCTCAGTGGTGGACGAAGAGATGACTAACCGTCCACTTGCGTACTGCTGGTTTCATTTTGTTTGTCTGACGACTTCTGAAAGCGCAGGTCTGCCGGACGTCCATCTCGTTTTCCAATGTTAACCAAAGGCGTGCTAAATTTATTTTACAACCAAAATGGTTGTCCATTTTATTCACTCTCTACCTCCTTACCCACACCAGGGTAGCTCCATGGCGAGATTTATTTAGCTACTTTTTACTGCGGTAAAAAGCGATAATTCTAGGTTCCCCAATGGCGTTCCAACATCCTGCCACACAATTCCGCCGCACCTGAACCGCATTCAATGTGTCCATGGACCACGCTCAGACCACAACAAGATTCACAATGTCAACTGAGTACATCTGACCTTCTGTCAGACATCCGCCACCAAAGACCTAAACACGACCCAAAACTGGCTAACCACCTTCTGATAACCAAATGTACTTCACGATTGAGAAGACTTGGTGTTACAAGTGACATAATACAATGGAAATATGATACAGACGTTGAAGTTCACCAGTACAGACCAGTGATTCGATTTTTCAGTCCAAGATTACAACCCAAGAGCTTTGAAGTTCCTTGTTGGAGGGAAATTTAGAAAAAAGATCGAATGTAAGATTTACCGAGAGTTAATTCTATCCTACCTAGAATGCCGAGTCTAGAACTCGTCTCTCAGGATGTCCTCTAATCTCTTCAAACTAGTTACAGATGATGGAAAGTATATGGGAGAGACTCTAATACAGGGTTGAACAGGATCTTCTCGGTATGGTGCATATTCTCACCAGACTCTGGGTTATGGGCTTAAATACACGAACTAAATAACTGAATAGATACCATGACTCCATTACATGGAGATAGAACATGTTCCCATCCACATCCTAAAGGTGTTTACGAGGAAGTAGCTCGGACTGTCGCTAACGTGGCGATCTACCTGAGAAGAAAACAACGATCGACTAAAAAAGAGAAATTCAAATAGCCGAAAAGTAATCGGGTACAACAAGTTTAAAAAGTCTCAGAACGCGTAAGAGACTGCCTAGTATCCAAGGACCTTCAATTAGAATTTCTCTAATATTCTACTCTCCAAGTCCCTCTCAATAGCCCCTCTGTTACTCCAGTGCAATTGGGTAATTTGTGCCGAGTCACACTCACATCTTATAAATGAATAAATTATGTACTTCCTTCATAAATAATAGAGGAATTAATGTCGTCATAGTATTTCGTGCGACTTTTTGTTTAATGTGTTGGTCGATTAACGCACTAAACGTGAGAACGGTGTTTTTTGATAAGACTTCAACGAAAGCCCAATACATACGATATCAAGTGACCAGTGAATTATAATAAAGTAACGACGAAAATTAATTAGCACTTTAACTTTGGATGCTTCGAAGACCAATACTTCATGTCTTTAGTTCACGCCTATATGGGTAAAAATGTATGACGATGTGGTAAAAAGAATTTGATGGACGTATATATGTAGAAGGGCATCAGACACGCTGTAGTATATTTAATGAATGGAGAAATAATGCGCTACGAAAGTAAAAGTGAAGAAACTAATAAAATAGGAACCGTCCTTCAGAGTCGGAAAACTTCGCAATAAAAAATTTTATCATCTTAATATTGTGGTTGTACCGCTAACTTTCGTGCATAAATTAAGACGGGAAAATATTACTTTTGAAGACTGGCGAACATAATTTTTATCTTCTTTCAAGAATAAATCTGGTTTTCATCGTGCGAACTTACTTTTAATTTTGGTGAAAATTAATTTTAAGGATGAGCGAAACAGTCTTCCACGAAAACGGAAATTCCGAATACAAGTACCTATTCGAGTAGTCTAACTCATGCTTATTAAAATTTTGAAATCAGTACTGAAATTACTCCTAACTCACAAAGCAAAAACCCAACATTTAAGCACTGTGAGGGAATGTTCAATATACCATTTAAGTGTTTTTCTTATCTCAACAATTCCAAACATTGAGAATATGAGTAAATCTCCAGACAGGAAATATGAACTTTTCGATTAGGTACCTATAATTATTATAGGCATAATAACACCATACTTATAGTTTTCGAATCGCTCGCAGCAATTCCACCGGAAATAATCTTGCGCGAGCGACAGAACCTACCTACTTATTTAACGACTTTCTATATCGTCTATCCATGATCGAAAACTATGGAAATAGAAATTATGGGTGCTCAAATCGATGATAATGCTGCGATAGAACAATAACTTACTCAATTAAAAATGTACATTTTAAAACACCTTCATTCTTGCACGGAGGAAATTATAATACCTCTATGAATGATTTGTAACATTATGTAGCGTTTCAGGATTCAAAATATATCGACCTTGACGCGAAATCAATGAGCTATAGCGTGAAACTCTCAACTTCTTCGCTACAAATTACATTCCAAAAGATCGAACTAAATGGTAAAATCGCATTCCTGGAAAAACTCGCGAATATAATTCATAACTACTCAGGCTATACCAAGATATGAGAGAATATAGTTTACAAGCTATAGCGCGTTTACGATTACGACTCGTGTTTTCCGCAAAATTTCGAACAGAATACAAAAAATAACGGATCACAACAACTGATGTGTACAACCTTAAGCCCTTCAATTTAATCACGGGCATAAAGCTCAAAAAAATAGGATATTTAAAGTCGTTTGGATTCTCAGCGATTCATACTCTAGAAAATGAATTCCAGCAAACCCACTGTTGGTAATTGAAACAAGATCAAATTACAAAAGGAACTTTGACAAATTACTCACTCAATCTTTGAATGGGTACCGTACCTACTGATAACAATACAATTACAAGACGCTACACAATGTGACATGGAAAGATCATCGAATTATAAGTAACTTAGAACTTTGATAACTTACTCAAACTTCATATTGATAACAATACAATTGCAAAACGCTACAGTGTGATATGGGCGTAACAATTAAGCCCAAACTATTTCATAATGATCATCTAATTCATCTGGAGGAAGAGCCACAGAATGATGGACAAATACCTTTGTCTACAACTTAGGATAGGTACCACTGAAGACGTATCCGGCTGCAACTATGAACTAGCTATAGAAAGATATGATTGAACGATAAATAGGTATAACTTACTCCATATTTTACATGCCAATTCTTTGTAATTTTGAAAAACTTGTAATAAGTACCTCAGTCCAATGAGAAAATTCACTCATCACAAAAACCGTTTTTAGAACGTTACCGTTAGGGCAGCGTTTCTTGACGCAGCGGAGAACAGACAGCCACTGGGAAATTTTTGTCATAAGCCAGCTTTCAGAATATTTGTTCCCATTTCAATTATTGAAGATTTCTGCCTGTAAAAAAAGATGAGTGCTGACGTCGATACAAAGTACCTATACTAGCTTACATTACAGACTACCCATTGAGAAAAAAATGATAAAATCCATATTCTCTTAAATTTCCCCTACATAACTTGAGTAATTGCAGGTAGCTTACATCGCAAACTATCAATTTTTGATTGGTACCCAACCTATTGGCTTATATGCCTTCATCCATCGCATTTGCTACAGTGAGCGGTACATGAGAAAAACGAGAGGAAAAATGTGGCGAGATAAAAACTGGAAACGGAAAAGGCTGCAGTTTGTGAGCATCAACCCTTTCAAGATCAACAAACAAATTATCAAGAGGCTCTGCTGGCGATTGCAGTTAATCAGTAGCCTACACCATACACCAACGTACGTACCAATGACCACTTTCCTTCTGAATTTCACATTTTCTATTTCAGCGGATATTGAACGATGTAAATATTAAATCGGCCATAGATACATTATTCAGTATTCACCAACAACTCAGTTGCAAACGACGAGCATACCAAACTATTATTCCGCTCATATACTTCTGCAATACTGTAGTTGCTGTCATTCACATTCTTCAGCCTAATGTTCATCTTCTCACTATAAAATTAACGACAAAATAACGAGTAATGACTACAAGAAGAATTACTTATCAAAGAAAAAAATCGGTAATGAATGGAGCGGCTGAGTAAATTTACCTAATGAACTTCACTTACTAGCACTGCTTTGTATTGTATTCATAAAGAAAGGATTGAATTCAAACTCTGAAATCCATTTTGATTATTTTTAAATACAAGTTCAAACTGAAAGTCGATCAATTCATTATATTCAATTTCAGTCTCAATTCTTTAACGAGACTAACAATGACCTAACCTAAAAGTAATAAGTCAATGACTCAACAAAAAACAGTTCGGAGTTTTTTTTTTCCCCCATTTTCTTGTTCTGTTCTATTCGGCCGTACAAAGTTGAATTGACGTATATGCAAATTATGAATTTCAGAAAAAGAGGCTATATCAGACCTACCCATAACCTCTTTTCCTCATATTCATTATCTGCATATATATCAACAAACTGAACAAAGTTTGACGTATATGCAGATAATGAATACGACGAAAAGAGGTTATGGATGTACTTGATATAGCCTCTTTTTCTCGTATTCGTTATTTGCATATACGTCAATATTTAACGTTGTACGGCGGCACGCTCTAGGAGTAGTAGGAGTATTAGACTTTATAGCTGCATTCTGCATGCTGTATAGAAGTTTAGTCTGCCGTACAAAGTTGAATTGACGTATATGCAGATAATGAATACAAGGAAAAGAGGTTACGGGTATACTTGATATAGCCTCTTTTTCTCGTATTCATTATTTGCATATACGTCAATTCAACTTTGAATGGCAGTAGTGTTTGTTAGAGGCACTGTGCATGTAGCGCTAATGTTGTATCAAATAAAAAGTTTGTACAGAAATAGCTAGTTTTTCAATAATATTTAAACATCTAAATTTTTAGTGGGTAATTCGGATTTTGCAGAACAGTGGCGCGTTAGCGGACCATTTTACCCCCTTCCTTCAACTTTTTACCGTCAGTTCGATTTCTTTTTCAATTTAAACAAACTTTTGCCCGATACTAAAGTTGATAAAGTTGAAAGTCGAGTCTTGTAAAATCCAAATTTCCAAATATTAATGCGCTCTCTGCATGATTTTCTTTTCAGTTTCTATGATTTCCTTAGGAATGCTCGAGTGTCCCAGTATGAGTCGGTGCTACATTCAAGTAGGTCAGTACCTACCAGTCTGCGTGGCATTGCCCCTATAATTATTTTAAATGTGATTTTCGTTTTCTCGGGTTTGCAACCCAAATAATTTCAAACAGTTAACTGTTATTGGTCAAACCGTTCTCAAAATTTGAAACAGTTATTGGTCAAACGGTCCGAAAATTTCCTAGAAAATTGAGGACCTTTCTTTCAAGAAGGCGTCCACTCAATGTATTTCGCATGGGACGGACGTCCTCTTGACAGAAAGGTCTTCAATTATGGTTATGAGTGACTGTTGTAACCATTTCATAATAGTTACAGACCTGTTTTATTTTTGAAATGGTGAAACGTTATTTGTTTCAGTTATGGGTTATTTATATAACTGTTATGATCAATTACAAACCCTACAATAGTGATTTCAATTTTCCCTCTCACTGTCAATTTTTATTCTTCAATGTTTTCAAACTACAAAAAAATGTGTATTTTGTAAAAGTTAGTTTTTGCGTTTTGGACAAAATGTAGATTATTTAAATTTTAAAAAATATTATTCTAATTTGAGTTATTCTAGCGTAGAAATAAATTACAATCACGTAATGTAAGAATTTTTTTTTTTTTTTTTAATTTATCCAAAAATGCACTACACATGTTATTGTACAGACTGTGTGGTACATCATCAGGATATTTCGACGCTATTAATTATGTCTCGTAGCATTGACTATTGAAAGTTCAAACGTTACACGCTCTTAAGAACTTGACTGCGTTGAAGGCAAATGCAAAGCATGAGCCCGTCATCGAGGTATGTTTCAGTGAGCGCAAAGCGCCAGTCCATGTGGGTGCCGCAGGCCCAGCCGCCAGACGCTTGAAGGCGCATCGCAAACCCCTTCTTCTTCCTAGACATTGGTATATGTGCCACCTCAACTGCTGATGGCCAACAGGGCGCCGTAGGCGGCCGGCGTAGCCGCTAGTGATTGTATATTATTTTGAAGCCATTACATAAAAAATACGTATTTTTTAAAAATAAGAGTACAGTGATTACATAATATAGAAAAATATCGATAAGAAAAAATTAAGAAACCGGTAAAAACAGCTATCCTTTACAAAATAATGACTTGAATCCTCAAAAAACTACAAATTACTATAAAATTCATCCTCAAAAGTCAAAATTCGCGGAAACCAAAATTGTCTGTCCTTAGATGACTAATTATTCTCGTAGTTCCAAAGTCCTCATTGTAGATGCTTGTGGTAGGCTATTTTCAGTTTTTGATTGTACCTCTAAAGATGACACATCATTAATAGAAATCTAGCATGTGAAAAACCAACTCAAAAAGTTTCTTTCTAGAGGAAGCAATTTTGGAGAAAAATTAAGAGAATAAAATCTGTAGGGCGTAAAATTTACTAGGTACTAGTGAAGTCATCTTCTTTCGTACAATTTTTATTCAGATTGATTTAAGAAAAACTATTCCACCTGTCATCCGCCACTCCTTATGCGCGATACTAGCGCTCTCCTGCCCCTAATTCGGATTTTGCAGAACAGTGGCGCGTTAGCGTACCATTATACCGCCTTCCTTCAACTTTTTACCGTCAGTTCCATTTCTTTTCAATTTAAACAAACTTTTGCCCCGATACTAAAGTTGATAAAGTTGAAAGTCGAATCTTGTAAAATCCAAATTTCCTAATATTAATGCGCTATCTGCATGATTTTCTTTTCAGTTTCTATGATTTCCTTAGGAATGCTCGAGTATCCCAATACCTTATTACATGTGTTTATCCCCATCTGCAATTTGAATATAATTCGCGAGTTTGTTTCAAGACCTTACCTAGAGGTACTTCAAACCCATCTTCTACAGGTGAGAATGCGGACTATATACACTCAAACTATTGCCAATTTAGATAGCTGTGCATGAGAAATGATTCAT
Organism: Aspidiotus rigidus; assembly: GCA_035079385.1. Taxonomy (NCBI): domain Eukaryota; kingdom Metazoa; phylum Arthropoda; class Insecta; order Hemiptera; family Diaspididae; genus Aspidiotus; species Aspidiotus rigidus. The sequence goes on along the minus strand of JAVHKY010000015.1, from coordinate 350,973 downwards.
TCATTGTCACTTTTCGTTAGTTTACGCTCCTCTCAATTGCACCGCTATTTCAAAACTAAAAGATTTCTATTCATGTTGACGACATCGTTTCCTAATACCGTGCGAGGTGAAAAATAAATATCAATTAGCGGCGCGGAGAATTAGCAAACAATGATGATATCAACTTTTTATGTCACATAGCTGTCATCACTGCGCCACAAACAAAATACAGCGAAAAAGTGAATAATTATTCTCCTTCAAATTTGGCGCGAATCAATTTTCGCGTATTTTGTCACACATTTTCAGTCTGAGAAGTCTGTCACGCGAGCAGATAAAGGATCTCGTCACGCGAACCGATCACTCCTAATAAAGATACCTATTTTAAAAGACCTACAATCGCTCAGACCGCGCATCACGCGCTAATTAGCGTCGATCTACAAAAAAGTCACTCGTGAACACGTGCTAAGCACCTACAAACCTTCGACGGCGGACCGTACCATAAAGAGAACAATATTGCTCGTTTATGGACGTAAATGTCTGCATTAATTCTTCTCTTTTACTTCTCTTTCCCCTTCCAGGTCGATGGAATTGGCGGAACGTCGAAGCTTATTACAAAAGTTGTACCCGAAATTAAATAGATGCTGGTGTACGAGAAAGCACGACTCATTTATTTGCATGGGATAGCGGACAGACTTTTTCTTCTCTCTCTCTCTCGGAAATAAAACAAAAGTAATAATGAAATTCAGGAACGGATTGCAGTGATTTCAAACGAATACACGAGTACAGAAAGTCATATGATTTAGATGGAAAGAGAGGAGGGACAAAAAATCATATTCATAACCTTTCTGAATATTGAGAAGAAAATTATCTCAAGTGTCAAATAATAGTCCTGAAACAACATTTTTCCGCTTATTACCAAAAACATTATAAATTTGATGAGCGAATATTCAAAGAAATTTTTCTAAAGAATCATTAGAACCTGTGGCTCGCTCACTTCTGCCAACGAATTTTTCTTAATAGGAAAAAATAATGTCAGCAATATTACTTACTCTGACCGAAGTTTTCCCCATGAATATAAAATTGAAAATTTTGCGGTATCTTATTTAAAAAAATTTTCGCTATTAATCTTTAGACAAGAGGAAAGGAATAGAGGTATATTCTCTCTATAGAGATAGATTCTTAAAAAAAAAAAAATTACGACACTAGCCAAATAATCAGTTAATAAAATCGAAATTTATTAAAATAATTGTCAACATTTCACTAATGTGAAGAATTCAAGAGTCTCTTCTATTTTTTATTTATTTTTCCAGTATTACGAAGGAATTTTCTTTATAGTTGCTAATACGATACCGGTAACGAATTGAAAACCAACGAAATTACCGCTCATTATAAGCACTACCTAACCAAAATATTTACTCATACAACGATAAAAATATTTCACTTAGGTATTAGTTTCCCCCATCATCATCAACATCGAGACTTGATTTTGTTAATGACTCAATCACAGTTCAAGACCGGACAGTTAGTGAATACCGTGGTAAATTCTGTATCATAAAATGACTCCTAGGTATAAGTCATGTCATAGATTGATTTACTCTACTTTACTTTTACCGATATCGTTCATTCAAACGCATCTTATCAAACTCTGTAGACTAAAAAAAAAAATTACAAAATGAATGTCTTTTTATCTACCTATCACGTGTGTACTTGAATCTAATATAGTTCAATTGGTTTTCCCGCCATGCTATCAACTTCAAATGAATACCGGTTCAAAATATACAAGACCCGCAAGTGCCACTTGATTTTCGATTTTTAAAATACAAATTGAAGCCTACTTGTACGAAATTTGTATGTTAGACATTTAATCAAGACTAGGTAATTTCAGTTTGACGTATTTTTAATAATAAAACTACCGAGGGAGGAGCAAGAGATCGAGAAAGAGAAAGAAATCGAGGAGGAAACGGTAACCTCAGCACCCTATAGTGAATTTAATGACCTCGAGCGAAATTATTTTGCCTTATTAATGGAACTTAGGTCTGCTTCTGAAAGATTAGGAGACTTGGTAATGAGCGGGGGAAGATGCCTTCATCTGGCACAATAGTGTGGTACAAGAAGAGAAAGAATAAATAATTTCTCCACTTTATAGAAAAACATTAGATCATGAATGTCTTTGGCCGTTTCCGGGACTAAGCCTGACCTGGCTTAAGATCAGACTCCAGAAAATTTTGATTTTATGACGTCTTCAGACCAAGTACATCCCATAGTCTAGTTTCTAGTATCCTTCTAACTTAGCTTGGCAGTTGCCGAGTGGAAGAGGGGTCCTCCAACGCTGAAGTTATTCCCGAAAGGGTCGACTCCGGTGTTGGAGGAAACAAAATTAATGCGTACGCGAACCCACAACCATTCCACAATGGAGGACGGGTGGCGCTGCACGTGCGACAAAAGCGAGTATCCTTCCAAAAGAGATCAGCTAATGAAGATTATTTCACTCTATCTTCCTCCTATTAGCTCGAATCCTTCATTCGTGTCATACTTTTCTTATAGGTGGCTGGAGTCAGGGATGGGCACGAATCAACCCACGAATCACATTATTGCGATTCATGATTCGTGATTCAAATCACTTTTCATGATCCGTCAACTTTTCTGAACCTTTTTTGACATGTTTCATGTCTTTGTTCTGACCATTCCCTAATTCCAAAATCTGCGTGCGCGTGCGTGCAGATGACCTTGGGACTTGTAATTTTTTTTTCTGAGTCCTACCTGAATCTCCCCTCGCCTATACGTAAGTAATCGTGAAAGCGACACACCTTATAATTCAAAGACTGAGACGAAATATATCGCATGGACTGGTTACGATGCTTTCCTGTTACTATGATACAGGAAACCTGTTTTATCTGAGGGTATTTTGAAGAAAAATGACGGACGCCGCGAGGCAAAACGTGGGACCTGGAAAAATTTTTACCTCCGGGCTATGTATGATAGGAGGGGCCGGCTTGATCTCACATCCGCCAGTCAAATGGATGCGCGATACGGCCAATGGTAGGGAACGCAGACGCACTGAGCATATCAACAAGGCCTATACGAACCTGCGAGACCGATTACCGAATGTACCACCGGATAAGAAACTGTCCAAGATCAAGACATTACGTTTGGCTAACAGCTATATTTGAGTGCTAAATTCCGAAGATACAAGCGCAGCCTGTAGCGACTTTGTAGCCGATATATCTGATCATAGTAACAGGAAAGCATCGTAACCAGTCCATGCGATCGGATATATTTCGTCTCAGTCCTTGAATTATAAGGTGTGTCGCTTTCACGATTACTCACGTATAGGCGAGGGGGGTGAATAAAACAGTTTTCACATATAAGAGAGAAAAATTTCAATTGGGGGAACATTGAGTAGAAGAGAGAGTTAAAATCAGAAGTAAGTAACCTCAAGTCGAGGCAAACAATTCAAAATATGAAAATAAAGCTCAAATTCCTCTCCCCCTATTCTCAGTTCATTTTCTCTGCGTTTTGAAAGGTGTATTTTGGATGGGGATAGATACTGTCTCCTGTCTACATTCTATTTTTCCTGTCGAATAGACTTGGCAACTATTAACTCGACTTTCATGAGACTTGAAATGCAGCTTTGTATGAGTGCTCTAATTGTCATAGGGGGTTTAAAAAACGAAACAACCCCTTTTAAAGCCTTAGCGAGGGATGAAAGTTAGATATGTTATTGGCTGTACCTCTTCATTATGCAGTCTATTATTGTATTTTTAACCTATGATTAGGTATTGATTAAATTTATCGTTCTATCAGTCTGTCTATATAATCTATATTCTATATAAAGTAGGCTGAAAGGCTACAAAAGTATAAAACTATGCAATTGAATTGAAATTTCAAATTTTCAATGATTGCGCGAATCTAGACTCACAAATCACAAATCATTGGCTGATGATTTGTGATTTGTAATTCGAATCCCAATAACAATAATGAATCATGTAATTCGTGATTGATTCATGTTTTATGATTCGTACCCATCCCTGGCTGGAGTCTCAAAATCTTCCACCTTTTTCAAGCTGACCATCACAAGTTTTCTGAGCTAGAATTGACTTACAGAAGATAGACCTTTATCTTGGTGACGTCGCAGCGCATTACAAGCAAAAACCCTGTAAATTGGCACCGGGCAAATCGTAGTGGCGCTAGCATCGTTTCGCATTTGTTGATAAGGAAAACAGGGAATTTTGAATGTGTTTTACCGAGAATCGATGTGTTAGTGTGTAAAATTGGAAGGCTGGATGGAAGAAGGGCCTTAGTCGACTAAGGCTCTTTTTCCGCAAAATGGCTAACGTAATCTTGGTCATTAATATTATTCGGGCCGTGCAGCGCTAGTGACGCGCACTCACACAAACCCATGTACGCACCACATACGGAAGCGCATACGGTGAACATCCGTAGGCCTACCATGGGGTATCTTCAACTTGTAATTTCTCCAAAACCGCGTGTTGAAAATGGATGATTTTTTTAATTCATAAAGATCACACTCACTAAAACACAATACCTTGAATTAAGAACCTGAGGAATCTTTCTTAATTTTGTATGAATTTTCGAAAACTCATTCCTGTACAAATCAATGGGGAATTCGCCCATGCGACAAAAATATGTTGACCGTATGATGTTTTAATAACGACGGCTCGACAGTGGCGCTCTCTGGCGGATGCACGGCCCGAATTGTGCTCAACTATCAAAATAATATTTGAAAATGCATCTATCAACACGACTGTGAATTTACATAATTTAATTTTCTCAACACGATTGTGAATTTCGATGTATCCTCATTTGTTATGTAGGTGACTGCAGAGCGTATTCAACATTTTAACAGTAGGTATGAATTTTCATTAGAATGTGAAAATATGTTATTACAATGCCTATATTTGAATGAATTCAAGTACAAATCTGTAATTTTATGGAAGATGTTGATCAATTCAGAAATTTGATAAAGAAAAACAATTTTCCCATAGAAAACTTCATGTGTATTACTCTGATAGACAATGAATTTAGGAACAAAACTGTTTTTAAAACGAGTCGATAGGTGGCGTGGAAGCGAAGATATTTTTGAACGAAGTTTCAAAACGTCCTCCTGAGAGATGATGTGACTTTGCTGAAGCCCTTTTTTCATCTAGCCTTTCAATTAGTTCCTTCAAACATACGATCCTAGCGCTGCCCGATTCCAATTGAGCCAAACAGACTACCTATCAATTTCCATAAGAAAGACACAGGGAGCAAAGATCATTAGACTACTGATGAATGTCGCGGATGCGAGACAGAGGGCAGCACCAAACTCTGCCCAGCTGACGGATGATGTCAAGTGGGCGGGAAAAATAAGATAATAAACCAATAATGGAAAAACGTATATGGACTGTATTTGTCCAAATTAAGTAAATGTGAATCAATTAAGATACCTCAGTACTGACAAAGTATCTCAACTCGGCAGATAAACTTGTTGCATCTTCTGATCAATGTCGCGGGTGCGAGACAGAGGGCAGCACCAAACCTCTGCCCAGCTGACGGATGATGTCGACTGGGTGGGAAAAATAAGATAGTAAAGCAATAATGAAATACTCGTAAGCTACCTCGCAGGCGAGCTAGTACCGCGGTCGGCTTCCTACTATGACGATAGTTCTCGCCACTTAAAACGCTTCGAACATAGAGATACATGAAACGTGTATTCGCAAATACTTTTCAAAACGTCTCTGGTGGTATTGAGATTTACCCGCATGTGCTCACATCTTGCTCCCTATTTATTTCGACTTCAACTTTTCAGTTTTCACTGATAACAAGCGTTACACGCATTCTATGCATGTTTATGTTCAAAGATTTGATAAACAAAAATATCAAACGAGCGTTACACGCGAGATTTGTTTGTACGCATTCCGTGCATCTCTATGTTCAAAGAAAACGCACCCTTTTCAGTGCGTCTAACAGAGTACTGATGGCGATACAAAACAACTTGAGGATGAATGAAAATATTGAAGAACGAAACAATTAACGTACTCGCACTAGAGCTACTTGTACTAGGCTACTACGTTAATTCCGATCTAGATCTGCAGTGTGCAACTCACACTCAACTTAATTGCTCTCGTGCTCAAATGAGATAAGGTACCTAACACGTAGTCTGACCTGCAGCGTGCAGCTAACAGTCAACTGATAACATGACGTATGTAAGCAAACTGAAAATTGAAGGAGAAAAAAAGTGATTGTAAGGTGGTCGGTCGCAGCTTGCAGCTGTAAGCTGTAGGCCGACCACAAAAACATACACGGACTGTACAAATTAAATAAATGTGAATCAATTTATTGTATTTAAATAATAACTTTATTGACAACCAACAAAATTTTCTCTTCACTGCCGCGATAATAGATACGGTAGTAAGAAATGTTTTAGGTATCAAAAGTTTATTTGCAAAAGCTAAGGATGTACATTCACTAAGAAATTTCCATTTCTTAATTTTATAACATATTGATTTCAGCTCATCTGTGTTTGTTTTATGGGAGACAGTGGTATTTTAGACCAAAATGTTATCATAACAGTTATGAACGCTAACCGAAACTTTTTTTCTGTTTGTTGACCAATAACTGTTAACCGTTAAGAGAAAAATAATTTAATGACCGTGACCGTTTGATCGTTTCAATGTTTTGGTCAAACGGTCGTAACTGATTCTTTTTGGTCATTCATTTTGGTCACACCATTCAGCTTACAACTACCGGCTCAGCTGGTTGGTACATCTGAGGTCTGGAGCACATCTGGAGAAAGAGTCCAATTGTCAATGAGGTAAAGATCCTATTTTCTCGATCTAGACTCTAGACATTTCTTTCAAATCAAAAAGTGAAAAAAGAAAAGCCAATAACTTATTTATTAGGAATTAATAACTGAAAGCTGAAACCGCGAAACAAAGTGAAGGCTGATGGCAAACCGGCAATTTGTGTTGACTGTTGGAACGATCGTTTGACCGTTATGGTCAGGTCCGGATTGGGGGGGCGGGGGCTCCCACATTTTTATTAATTTAGGTCCTTGAAACATCTTACGGGCAAAGGTGAAGCGGAGACGTTGAAAAAAAAAAAAGAAAAAAAGGGCCCCCACAAACCTGAACGGGCCCCGGGCATAGAAGCTTCCAAATCCGGCCCTGGTTATGGTCGATTCATGTTTAGAATAACGGTCATAACAAGGCAGTTGCGACACAACTGATGATGGGATAACACCCGAAAGTACTCTTGTAAAAGCAACTAATAAAGTAGAGTTGTACATTTGGAAAACCCCTTTTCACAGTTATGACCGTTTGACCATTTCAAAAAATGCCTTTTTTGATTGTTCCGTGCCAATAACAGTTTCAAATTTAAAAGTTGTACTGCAAGAGATAGAAGTGTATAAAAAATCCAGTCTAGATACTTCGATCATTCAATGTTAGCAGAACTTTTTCAATCTTTCACACTGGAAGACTTCCTGTACTACAGACAAGAAGCGAAAATGTATAACTTCACTGTTTTCAAAAGTATTTTTCAGTTTGACGTTGACTTTGTCGTCTACTCCCGAATCGCACTGTACACCTATCACGAATAATAATTAACTTTCGGAGAATAAACAGGACAAATTTGTATCTCTCCAAAATAGAGACGTTGATGAATTTATATTTGTATTCAATACATAATCCACGATGACGACACCTAAATGCGAGTCACACTTTTACTAGACAAATTGCGTAGATCAGCGTGCGACATGTGTCGTTTAATTTGAAGCAGCTCTAATAAGAAGTCTGGCTTCACAGTCCGTACACACGGTATATTTGAGAATAATTGTAAATTCTATCGTAGAAGTATAGGTAGATGTACTTACTACCTATACATAATAAACCCGCGAATCTCGAATACTTGAAATGCAACGCGTAAAATCACAAAATTTAGTCTTATTCATACCCCTAAATTACTTATTGATACGAAATCTAGGATATACCTCATATTCGCGAGTTCGTGTAAAATCATACAAAATCAACAGTCTTCGAAAATTATGCAATGTTGTAAACATGCGTGAGAGAATCATATCAATGCGCTCTCATGATTATAAAGTGAAAGATGTACTCTCATCTATACATTGTACAAAAGATTTAAGGGTGGTGCATCAAATCTCCAAGCGTTTGAGTCGCGGATAGATTTTATATAGGTACTTTGCTTTCTTGTAAACATATCAAATCCCCCCCCCCCCCTCAGAAAAAAAATCACAATTGCTTATTGATACCACCTGAAAAAACAATTTTTTACAACAACACTTGCAATGTCCTACAATGCGTGTAGATTACGAGTACAATACTGGTATGGAATGGTCACAAATGGACCGAGATGAAGTTATATCAAAACATGAAAGTACGTACCTGAAGATTTTCTAAACACCCATACTTGAAACTAAGACGGGAAGGTGATTAGAAAATCTTGTACATAAGATGATTTGTTGTGAGTTCTCAATTTGTATGAAGGTTATAACGAGTATTTAATAATCGTTGAAAGACATCACAACCTTCGAGAATAATCAATTAAGTAGCGACGAGAAGAAGTTGCAATTATTATCTCAACGCAAATCGTCTCTACCTTTTAATCGGTTGATCTTATTCGACTCAAAGGGTGGCCGCCGTTTTTTATCACCTACTCAGGAAGAGATTGGCAAAAAACTGAGTCCAGTGAATTTAAGCAAATTTAAACTTCCTGTCAAAGTGATATCCGTATATCAGTTTTGAAACATTTGTGACGCTCAGTTAGTAGTCATTATTTATTTATTTTTTATTATGAATTGGGCTAATGACAATTATTTTTTTAATAGGCCTATAATGCCATGTACCTGCCGACGTATAAATATTTACCGTGTGGAAATGAAGCACGAAATTCGAGAGAAGAAAATAACAAAATTAGTTCTACAAACAATAATTGCGCGCACTAGACTCGACTGGAAGGTTTGTGTAGCTTATCGAATATTTGAATAGAATTTGAATTAGAGCGGCGTTAATTGGCTTTTTCAGGGTACTTCAGATCACGTAATTAGAGCCGACGAAGAACATCGAGAATGCTGTCACGCTTTAAATTCAATTTCGGGGAAAAAAAACAGCTCTTGAGACTTATTATTTTTTAAATTAACTAATCAGGGTAAGTATCTAAAAAAATTAGCCTTGTAATTGTATTGTTGCTGTGGTTTTACTAATAATTTTCTTTCCTGCAGAGGAAAACTTTTATGACAACGAACAAATCCACACTAGCTGACCCAAGAGTCTAATTCATACCTACATGAGGAGATGATCGTACAATCCGCTTGTATCTTTTAGATTTTGTAAATAACAAAGTGAGAGGGGATCGCAGCGATTCTCATAGCATGCTTACATGCGGTCTAGCATTTTATGCTTACATATTATTATTAAGGTATGACAGGCCCGGTATTTCATAGCATTACAGACCCATTAGACTGTATGCTAAGCTAAAAAGAGAAGGAAAATATTGATCAAGCTACCTTAAAGGGGCTCACACTCCCCGTTCTTCTTAGGATGCATATCGAGCCACGGGCATAGTATTTGCAAAAACAAGAATGACCTGATGAAGTAGCAAAATTCTACTTATTTGGCATCTCTCAATCTGGTAACTCTTAGCATGATCAATTTTAAAGAGTGTGAAGATGAGATAATTAGGAATTATTCAGATTTTCAACATTTTTGTAATGAAGGTGCGGTATCTTTTTTCGAGACGTCTTCTCAAATTTTAGTGAAATTAATATCGTAGAAAAGAAAGATCGGAAAACAAGACAGAAAGAAATTTGGTCCAGGGATGCCACGATGTTTTTATAGGGAAACACCGAAACCTGTCGCTACTAATTTGAGGAAGAGCGCAGTTTTTATGTAGATTTTAAGAAAGAGACCCCGCCCCCCAATATTAGACGGCGATCTTTTCCGAGTCGGATTTTAGTTGAAATACAGCGAACATATCCGACCGACGCCTGCGTTTGTTGAGCTTAAAAAAAAAGAAATTCAGAAATCGACGGTAAACATGTGTATTAGATGATCAAAAAAAAAAAAAACAAACAAAAAAAATGTCACAGAAATAAAACAAAAAAAAGGAAAAATTGAAAAAAAAAAAAAAAAAAAAAAACGCTGGGAACTAGCAAAAAAAAAAAATAGTAATAATAAATTATAATATAATCGGAATGTGAAAGAGATCAGGGACTGAGTGACCTAGCCAACAATTTTTTTTTTTTTTTTAAAACAATCATTTTTAAACATTACTTTTTTACAAAAGCCCACCCCCTATTTTTTGGGCACAGAGACACATCATTTAAATTAAGAGGAAAACAGTGGAGGAAAAGTCATTGCGCGAATCGAATCAAAATATAATGTATAACTATGGGAGAAATTTAGCCCAAAAAAAAAAAAACAAAACAAAAGAAAAAGAGTGTCAAATTGGAAGAAGAAAAGAAAAAATAAAAAAAATTGAATTTCGAAAGAGAAGAGGGGACATAAAAAGGTGGAATACTCGAGGGGGATCGCTAGCCTCTCACGTGTGCGTCAGATCCCTGAAGGAAATTCTCCTTGATATAGTATAGTCCCCTCAGGGACGTGAGCCTCTACGGGTGCCCCGCTGACCTTACCCCGAGCATCCAAAAAAAAAAACAAGACGCGGAATACCTAGGGGGACAACTATCCTGTTCGTCGGACTCGCTTCCTGAACCTAGGTACCCGGAGTGGACTATTCGGGGGGACAACTATCCAACAACTTAGGACTCGCCTCCGTGACCCGTCACCACCCATAAAAAGGAATAACTAAAACTAAAATTCGCAACAAAGAGGGGAATCGCAAGAACTCGACTTTAGCGCAGTGCCGTGGCACACCCACACTTTAAAGACGCGAATCTTGGATATAGGAACGGATATAGGGCCGAGGCTCTCCCATATCTTGGAAACGACATGGGACTTTTATGGAGAAGACCTATATCTCTGTGCCCCTGACTTTCGAATAATTTAGAGAACTTAACTTTAGAAGAAACCACCCTTCCCAGAAATATTAATTAAATCCAAATTACAAAACAAAAAATTATTACGAACAAAAAATCCCACCCCAAAGACACAAACGCATAATAAAAAAAATTAAATTACAAACTTTCGGTTACGTACCGTGTTATGTAGACTCGTTGGTAGAGATGTGCACATTCCACCGCAGATCTGTGAATATTTTCCTGAAAAGTTCTAAAAGAAAAAGTACGTGCAAATATATGAATTTATAGTGTTGTGACCCCTGGCTTTTGACACCCCCCCATTTTTCTCTTTTGCTAACGAGATTACTACTGTCTTACACAGATAACTAATCAGACTTTCATGAGTGAAATTTCGAAGAGGAAAGAGAAAAATGAAATTTGCAACGACAAAAAAAATAAAAATGTGTGGTATTGAACTCTAATCTGCATGAGTGCTCGACGAACAAAAATAAGAAATAAATAAAAATAATACGAACAAGATAAACAAAAATAAAATGAAACGGTAAGTAAAAAAAAAATTGAGAAAAAGATTAAATTAGGAGATGACATGACGATTTTTGAAGTTGACTGGTTTGGAACCCTGGTGGCAGATGGAGACGAACTGATGGTTGACTGGTGGACAGCATCGCGAAAAGGTGGAAGTGTTCGCCGAAAAAGTGCGCATTCCTTGGCCGGATAAAACACATGACCCGCGCGTGATGGAAAATTTTAACACGTGGACATGACGGTCGAGAGAGATGGGGCCCACTAATGGGGCTTAGGCGGCCATCAGGCCAGCGTTACACATAGCACCAAACCAATTAACAATTTGAGGTAACAATGCAATACGAGCACCGAGTAACTTGTGGGATCACACACCCGAATTTAAATTCTTTTTTAATAATAAAAAAAACTCGAGTTTTTCGAAACTTTCGAATTATCGGCGAGGTGGGTTCGGTAGCCGACGCCTTTTTCGAACAACGACGCGCAATAGAGCGAATATTTCAATTTCAAGATGCGAACTAGCGCGAGTGCTCTTGAATAAGATAAGATTTAAACTTGGAAATAATGTGATTAGATCTTAGAAGAATTCGGCGCACGAAGTCGACATCGATCCGGTAGCATAGATTCGAACATCAGTGATTTCGCGCCGCGTTCCACATAGCCGCCTTAAAATCTTTTAGAAGTCTGACCCGCCGAAACTTCCCCCGACTTTCTCATTTCCGAAAGACTCCAGCGAATCCAAAAACTGGAATCTTACGTAATTGACCGCCTACTCGTTCTTACCCTTCCAATTGGTCCAGAGAGCCGTGATGTCAACCGTCTCTTAGTACCCTCGAGGATATGTCGAGATGGACGGCTCGACGACACCGCACAAGTAGTGAACTGTTCATCTCCCCGAGAACCCCGACTAATCCTATGATTTACGAGGGCTTGCATCGCCTCCGTCGACATTAACTAAGATCGGCTAACACACGTGCAAAGTCAGGACACGCTGCCCATCAAGAGGACCCCCAGAGTCAGGATGAGCTTGCGCGTATTGACACTGCACCCTCTAACCTATAAAAGAGAAAGAACGAGAGAAACAAAGAAAGAGCTGGGATCGAAACTACAAATTTCCGTGTCTGCAGCCTTTTTTTTACGACTTACATCCGCGGATGACACTGCAGACAAAGACCGAAACATTAAAATTCAAAACTCTTCCTTTCGGTCAATCGAATTTTTTGAAATAACATCTGCGTCTTCCAAAATCTCCGTCTAAATATGCCAGATGTAGGCTCGCATCACCCCAATGTCTAATTCCTAAAGAAACTGAAACCTCCCGCACAAATTATTTTATTGCTTTTACGCAGTTTCTCCGAGACATCAGAGTATAGAACAAAGGAGTGTTGCGAGCTCGGCCGAATAAGACACAGGAAGACCGTCGGATGAAAATAGAGGGAGAGAGAATGGAAGAAGACGAGCGAGACAGCGAGAAAGACCACCAGCGGCCACGCAACGCGCTCGCCACCCGATGAAATATCTTCGAATCTATGCTTAACCGAAGAAGCGTCAATCTATCTGTGTTTTGAATTTACATATTTTTTGTGACACTACAAGATGCCCCTAGAAATTTTGAGTGTTAACTTGGGATTTCTACCCGGTAGTGTCCTAGTACTGCTGCCACCTCTTTGGCCTTCATCGTCCACCAACCGTCTTGGCAGATTCCAACAGCCATCACCCGACCATCCAATTTGTAATGTGTTGATTTTTGTTCCACCAATAACGCTAGGGACATACTTGTCTATGCATAGTTTAAAGATTACAATTATTACTACCAATTACTATTGTACTTAAAAACAACGTCACTCACTCCACTCCTGTTTGGATTATGGTTCGGGGGCGTGACTCCCCTGCATACTTTACAACTGCCAAGCAAATGTCGTTGCTCTTACTGTCTTGATGGGCCATCGCATCCTTAGCTTTATTGTCAGCCTGTTTTATCAAAATGAGTTGGCGCACGTTCGCCATTATGTTTTTTTGTAGGTTCGCTGTGTCCCTCAGGAGATAAGCATTCGACCCGATCCGTTTGACCACCAAGTACTCGCCTTCGTACTTTTTATAGAACTTTTTGGTCAGCCCGTAATAGGCCTGAGAGATGTGGTGACTTTTCAGTGCAACCACATCCCCCTCTCGGAATCGGGTCAACTTCTTGCCAGAGATCTGCTCCTGGTGACGACTTCTTCGAAATTCGATGTCCTTAAACGCTTTGACGTATTTGGTAATCGCCTCGTTCTCGTTAAGCTTGGATGCGTTTACCTCCGTCCACAGTCGATACTCCCGCAATATCTCCTGGGCCCCATAGTCCGCCTCGAGGTTCCCAAAGTCTAGCGTGTGACCGTGGACAAACGTCAGGCGTACGTTCTCCCTACCCATCATCTGTATTGCTTCTCTCAACCTGGAAAGCCACGCAAAATTCTCGTAACTGGGGAGTTTCGGATTGTTGTCACTCAGCAGACCCTCGTTGACTAAATCTGCTACATACTGCGAATCAGTATGCACTGCCACCCGAGGTACCTTGTGAGCGTGCGCGATCTCTATGGCCCTTATCACCGACAGTATCTCCGCCTGGTTGTTGGTGAGGGCCGGGTGCGTTACTCTTGCTTCATTAGCTCTATGGTCTTGGGCTATCCAGACCGAGATTGACGAGAGCCGATCTTTAGATGACCCTACCGATGCTCCGTCACAAAATGCATGGGCCCAACCTTCCTCATCGTAGGTAAACTTGAGAGGTGTGGGTCTCTGGCCTTTCTTTATCACATAATCGCTCACATCTTCCTGTAACTTATTCACTCTTTCCTGTATCAGTAGTGCGGGATTGGGCGGCACTATTCGGACATTTGCCACGGGGATCGGGTCAAAATCATCAATTCCCAGGATTTGATTCGGGGAGTACTTATGGGATTTGGGAATGGCGTTAAGAACCTTTTGGATGGTTTTAAGCTCGCGATACCACAGTGTATGGTCACGCGCTGGGACTGTGCTATCATTGATCTTCACTCGCAACTTCTCTCCGAGGTCCCGCATAGCTCTTTCCACTGGGTTCGCGGAGGGATTATGGGCTGTTGTAAACCGAGGTTTTATGTTTCTAGCGTAGAGGCACTTAACCCACTTATCGGATCGAAATTGGCGAGCATTATCGGACAAAACCGTCTCCACCGGGATATTGAGCGCGTCGTAATCCTCAAGAACTTTCCCCAAAGCCCGCACGAAACTATCCGTTGTCATCGATCGAATCGGCTGGTATGACACGTAACCTGACAATCTGTCCAGAGCCACAAACACGGCTGTAATACCCCCTCTTCGGAGCGGCAAGGGACCAAAAATATCGACCGATAACACCTCACCGGGATAGGACGCTTCCACTCGTGAACGCTCGGGGTTGATCGCTTGATTAGATACTTTATTATGTTTGCAGGTTACGCAACGACCCACCAATTGTCCTACTTTCCGTTTTAAATCATTGACATGAAATTGGCGTTTAATCAACAGCTCAGTTTTTACCACACCCGGGTGACAATAGAACTCATGAAAGAATTGTATCAGGTCATCGACTGCATGTTCCGGAACGACCAAGAGTTTTGCCCCGCTCTTAGTTGTTTTGAATAGCCGCCCGTCTATGAGAATGAACTTGCAATCAACTTTTCGCTCAATTTTTTCGATTATTTTCTTGCAGTACGAGTCCGATGCCTGATGCGACTTAATATTCTCAAATAGTTCAAAAAGCATTTCAGACGGCTCCTCGCTCGCCTTGACCACGTGCCCCTTGAATACCTGACACATTTCGCATACTTCGGTTTCCTTGACCTCAGTCTCCACTAGTGTCTGCGATCCCTCATCGTCAACTTCCACAATTTCACACAGACCGGCGACCGGATCCATTGGTATAATACAAGCGACCAGTCCATAAGTTTCTAAGATTTTAAACGGGCGCTCAAAATTCCCCTCTTCATATCCCTGAGACCTGATGTTGAAGGAATTAATATAGACATACCATTTCGCACATAGACTATTCACCCCAATAATTTCGCGACAACGCTTGATGAGTAAAATTTTACTTTTGCTCACAATAACTTGGTACCCTACCAATAAATCTTTGTATCTTTTCAAAACGTGATAGAGAGCGTATAGATTCTTCTCGTCAGTCGTTTTTCGCGCGATATTGAACTCTAATCGGTGGTTAAGCATTGTAATAATCCCAGGGGTCCCTTCTTCACTGCACTGCAAGATACAACCAGTGATACAGTCTTGCTCTACTCTTACAACCACATAGAAAGGCCGGGAATAACAAGGTTGCTGGAGTTTAAAATCACGAAAGAACGCTTCTTTCAACGTGTAGTACGCTTCCTCGTGCCTCTTATCGGTCTTAATGGGTGGTGGGAAAGATAGCAAATCAATCAAGGGGGAGACTAAGATCGCGTAGTTCGGAATGAATCTGGAGTACCAGTTAACAAACCCTAACAATTGTTGTACAGCTCTCTTATGCGGGATGGTGAATTTCGAGTTCTTGAAATAAAGTCCCTCGAACTTTTTAAAGAACGCTCCCTTCTCTAAATTTTTTGTGATTATACCCGGTGCTAGCCAGTGTCCTACGTACTTCACCCTCGAACGAAAAAGCACGGTCTTGTCAATAGATAAGGTGAGCCCAGCTTCGAAAATGCTCTTAATGGAGCGGACTAACAGATCAAGATGCGTTTTAAAGTTGGGTGTTTGAATTTTGACATCGTCGATGTATGCCTTAACGTGAATAGACTTTAAACTATCCGCTAACACCTTGCGAATGATACGATTGAATACCGACCCGCTAACTTTCGTGCCGAATGGCAACCGTTTGTATTGATAAGTTTGATTGTCGATCTGAATACCAAGGAACTGACTTGAGATCTCATCAAGCATGATTTGTAAAAACCCCAGCCTTAAGTCGAAGACCGAAAGGATATCGCCTACGTTCTCCTCGAACAGTATGTCCTCGATTCGAGGTGGGTCATGGTGCTCTTCACACAGTATCTCATTTAATGCAGACGCGTCAACACAGATCCGAATAGAACCGTCGCCCTTCGGGGCGATTACCACTGGGTGGATGTACTGGGTATTTGACTCGATGATAATTCCCTGTTCTAACATTTTTTCGATCTCCGCTCGCACCGCCTCGTGGTACGCGCGTGGGTAACCGTATCGCTTAGCCCTCCATCGTTCTGTTATTTTGAACGTCAAACTTACTGGTCCGCCGTTGTAACAACCCAGTTCCCTTCTGAAGACCATTATGTAGGGCGATACCTTTTCTAGCGCTTCCTGAGCCTCTGAGGCACTAACAACCCCGTCCACGACTGCTGTATAAAGTTTGTCCTTTAATTGCCCCAGAAGTACCGATCTCTCGTCACTCTCACTTGCTCCCGTATGAAAAATGCACATGCTATTGAACTCTTCTTCGGTGTCCTTGGAAAAAAGCTCGGGTATCTTCTCTCGAGACGTATGTACTGTAAAAACCGACATGCGCTTGGTCTCCTGAATAATGGGAAGAGTGACTTTTCCTTCATTTATATGTACCAACGACATCGTGAGAGCGCCATAGTCGACAACGGCCTTGTAATTTAATAAGAAGTTTCCCCCTAAGAGTATCTGTTCAGTCAGATCTTTAACTATTAAAGCGGCCATGAATAGTGAAACACCCGCTACCTCTAACTTAATGACGGCATATTCCTCTAACGAGTAAGCCGCACCATGGGCCAAAAGTAATTTTACCCGACGGGACAGCTTTCTAAAAACAACGGATCCTGGGCGTAGCAACTTGGCTCTCATGATCCACTCATAATCTACAACGCAAACTGTCGCCCCGGTGTCTACCAGAAGAATCACTCTTTTCTCTCCCAGCCGACCCTCCACTCGGAAGAGCAGACCCGTCGCGCTGGCACCGATCAAGTCATCGACCTCTAACCCTGCACTCCAATTTGATACGCAGACACTTTTGGCCGCTGACGCGTCATCACTCCTATCGCTCTTCTTAGACTCTGCCTCCAGTGCATTGATCCTTCCTCCGTTTTTCAACTGATTCACAGCTCCCGCTAGTTCATCGAGTACTTTAGAAATAGCTTCCTTTTGAAAACCCGTGTGACTAGCTCCTGTTTGGGAGTAGGTCGCTCCGTACAAGTCCACGTTAACCCTGGTAGGGAATCCCCCCTTGTCCACTAATAAAATGTCACCTTCCGGATCTTTACGCGAAAAGAAAACCTTATCAATATAGATAAGACTTGAAAAAGCGCTAAATTGTTTTGCCACTTGCTCGTAAATACGTCGTATCTCTTCGTAACATTTCCACTGCTCTAGCTTATTGTTCCCGGGCCACGGAGGTGGCACAATCAGCCCTAAATGCTGCACCCCACATTTTTGAAGATGTTCGACTATATCCACAAGAGTTTTGTGAAATTTAGACGGATTAAATTTGTTTGAATCGACTTGGTCACAATACCCGACTGATAATAATACATAAGGATGAAACGCTTTCGTTGCCCCCACGCTCACTCGGAGGTAGTCGGCCGTTATAAACTCGTAAACCAAGAAATACCTTTTGACCCGACGTAGGGGTTGATTCAGCATTTTAACGTTGTAAAATTTTAGAATTTGGTAGAAAAGGGTGTCGCCGATTAACTGGCACCACCGGAAAAGCTTAAACTGTGGAGCCGGTAATCGCTGGTTATCGGATGCACTCCCTTCCACGTTCGAAGAGAGTGCGGTCGCTAGTTTCCCTGATATAGCCTCGAAATGGAATTGATATTTCCTGCTTCCGCACCACCGTGGGCCTGATTTTCATAGGTACTCGGCTCGTATAGCTCGGACACCTCCTCAATTTCGGTTAGATTCGCTCTCTGGAATTGAGTTCCCCGATTAGGCTCGTTAGTCCCCCGATTCGCTCTCTCGAAAGGCTGCTGTCGCGCCGGCGGTTTACTCATGTCACTATAGGGAGCTTGTCCTGGAACTCCCTCTCGAAACCTAAAATCTCGCGGATTAACAATCCGGGTCACCCTTGCCTTAAACTCGTTATAATTGCTGTTATCATGGCTTTTCAACACATCATGCTTTGGGATTGGCATTTTATTGATCAATTTATTAATGATATCATTTTGAGATAGAGGGACATGAGAGAGGGAAGATAATCTGTTATACCACGTGTCTAACTGCTGTACAAACGTGGCGACGTTTTCATATTTGAATCGGGTTTCATCAAACTCGCGCATGATAGCTTCCTGCGTCGCCCGGTTCCAAAATTGTTCCAGAAATTTATGTTGGTATTGCTCAAGATTATGATATAACATGTTCAACTCTGCATCCCATGGCGGTTCATTCACTCGTACTAACCGCTTGAAAAGACGAACCTTTTCCCCATCGTTCAACCCCAACCCCATAATGGCTTGATTGAAATTTTGGATGAATCGGTTTGGCGCTATAGACCCATCTCCCATGAACGGTGGACAAATCGGATAGGGCGAGTTTAACCCCAGTGATATCTCAGCGTCTCGTAAACGTTCGCTGGAGTGAATACTACCTTCCGACCATCCGTTAATTCCTCTTTCTCTTCTGTCAGGCGTCACACGCTCCTGCCTGCCCCCGTAACTTCCGGGTGATACTCTATGCGCAGGCTGATAGGCGGATCGATTAGACTGGGGAAACTGTCGAGTATTAGGGCGAGGTTGATTGTGGGAAAGGTGATCTTGAGCGGGTAAACGTGATGATCGCGCCGGACTACTGTGTTCGGGTATGCTCAGTACCTCGGGAAGAATAGCAGAGGGCGCTGGATGTGAGGCCCTGACACTAGCTTGAGCCGTGAGTGCAGTAAGAGCCTGTGCAATATTCCCTAATTGGGTATTGAGGTTAGCTTGGGTCTCAAGTTGCGCCTCTAAGAGTTGCCCCAACAGATTGCGTACTTCATTTCCGCGCTCACCCGGGCCATTTCCCTCCACCGACTGATCAATCTGATCGTTATTGGGAAGCTCTCCTTCCCCGCCATTCTCGACACCTTGCTCATTCGGAACGTTATCTTGCTCTTCCCCATTCTGTTCTTCGAGCTGATCGATGCGGTCTAAATTATCCTGGTTCGAAAACTCTCCGGCTGCTTTTTTGCTATTTTTGGTATTTCGCGTCATTATTATTCCCAAAAACTGATAGGCTAACGAAAACTAAAAACTACGAAAAGAAAATGTGCTCTTTGCACGATAAAAGAAAATTTCAATAAAATTCAAATCACATTAAAATAAGTGGGTCCCCATCTCTCATCCCACGTCACGCTGTCTTTCTTCAAAATCACTGAACTCCGCTGCCTCGATATGTATTTATTCATTTGTCATCTCAATCTTTTAGAAAATTTAATTAAATAATAATGCTAACGCTATAGAGTAATAATAATAACTAAAAAACAAATCCACTCAGACCACTCCAGATTGCTGGATTATGGCTCGGGGGCGTGACTCCCCTCCTCACTACTTGACGATTGAAACGGGACAAGATAGACTGCTACACTAATGTCGTAATGCTGCCCGCCGCAGACATTCTCTTCACCTATTCCTGTCGGGCTATGCTCGCGACTCTCAAACTTAATTCCTGGCGACTCGCGCCCCTCGCATGCAAAGAAATCGTCATAGTCGTCCTCATTCTCATTCTCATTCTCGAGCTCGTTCCCAGAAAGAAACCCGGGCGCGTCTGTCTGATCTCCTTCGAGAGGGTCAGTATCATCCTCGTGCTGAAGTGGCTCTATCTCTACCCTCTCGACTGCAGCATTCCTCAACCGACATTGCATTCCAAGATAGGCGGACATAGCGACTAACACCTCCGGAGTCGGGGGAGAGTGGATGTATGTGAGTTTACTGACCACATTGGTTTGCATCCTCACTTCGTCGTTGTTATATCGCAATACCTCCACTCGACCGACCCTTTCGTGCCCCTCGACTATTTCCGCCATCTCGTTCAACATGTCGATGTCGGATCTCAGTTTGCCATCCGGCTGGGCAAGTTCGGAGGCCCCTAAGTCCCACAGCTCCCATCTCGCGCTTTGCGTTAGGGCCTTGCGACACCTGTTCCTCACGAACCCCAAGTCCGGAAGGCAACCGAATACCGCGAGCTCCCTGTGCGTCCGATGGACACCCCGTACGCTCTTACTCATCTTCTCTGGTACGAACAACAAAAAAAATCACTCGATCCCTACTCACACGGAATATCTTCAAAACAAGGATTAAAGAAAATCAACTCGAAACCAGGATTAAAGAAAATCAACTAAGATTATGACAAACGCGCTAATATACTTTCAATTACGTGGGCGCCATCTCTCTCTCTTTATTATATCACACCGTTTTTCGATCAGAATCTTTACATTACGCTGCCTGTACACCCATCTTCACTTACTTCAAAAAAGAGAAATATATATTATATTGTCAAACACACCTTAATGCTAGATTAAATAATTCTACAAGTAGACAATACAAATAGTAGTCTTAGTTAAAGATCCCGATAGTTCGAGAAAGGCGTAATTGATGGTAAAACGCTACGATACCCTCGGAGTCTTGAAAGTGAATTTAGAAACGGTGGACAAAATAAAATAAAATATGTATGCATATACAAGAACGACCCGCTAACTATGAATAGAACGACACCCTCCTAGAGGTTCTACGGACCGGCGCGGCACTGCGACCATATTAAATTAATTCTCAAACAACTGTGTCAACGTACGCACACCAATTCACCCTAACTCGGCGAGTTCATCGCCTTCTTGAACCAGTTTCACGAAGGGTCACTCATGTAGACGAGAATAACGATCTGTTACGTACCAAAGCGCGTATGCGCCTTCGAAATGCATGGCAAACCCTTTTAGCGGACTACTATTAATACTACGATATGATAACATAACAACAAAAAAAAACATAATAAACGAAGATAATAAGTATGGTCATCTTCCTGAATGCCCCTAGCATATCATTGGTGGTGGAGAAAAAAAAATATATGCCAGACAGTGACACGTTACATCGCAAGTCTACCGGTCGAATATGCGCCTCGAAGATTCCAAAAAAAAACAAATCAGACTATCCGTCTGAGGACTCGAATCGCTAAAAACTGTGCCTTCCTCGACAAACTAACACAATAGGAATAGCAGCGGACGTCCACGCCGTGGGAATGGCTAACTCGAACGAAAAAGAACTCACGAAGAGAACGCTCAAGAACGTAATTAAAAAAAATGATCAGTGTTTCAGAGTTGTCCAACGAATTTTTTACGTTAACATATCGATGACATTATTGATAGTAACTGTCAAGACGATGCCATCGAACGAAGAATTTTAGACGAGATAAAAAACAAAACAGATAAGGGAGACGTAAAAAAAAAAAAAAACAATTTTATTTTCTCCTTTTTTTTTTTGACAAAATTTTGCGGTCACTGCGATTGATAAATCTAATCCAAAAGCTTATTATCGGTCCCCACCAGGGATGCCAGAAAAAACTGCGGTATCTTTTTTCGAGACGTCTTCTCAAATTTTAGTGAAATTAATATCGTAGAAAAGAAAGATCGGAAAACAAGACAGAAAGAAATTTGGTCCAGGGATGCCACGATGTTTTTATAGGGAAACACCGAAACCTGTCGCTACTAATTTGAGGAAGAGCGCAGTTTTTATGTAGATTTTAAGAAAGAGACCCCGCCCCCCAATATTAGACGGCGATCTTTTCCGAGTCGGATTTTAGTTGAAATACAGCGAACATATCCGACCGACGCCTGCGTTTGTTGAGCTTAAAAAAAAAGAAATTCAGAAATCGACGGTAAACATGTGTATTAGATGATCAAAAAAAAAAAAAACAAACAAAAAAAATGTCACAGAAATAAAACAAAAAAAAGGAAAAATTGAAAAAAAAAAAAAAAAAAAAAACGCTGGGAACTAGCAAAAAAAAAAAATAGTAATAATAAATTATAATATAATCGGAATGTGAAAGAGATCAGGGACTGAGTGACCTAGCCAACAATTTTTTTTTTTTTTTTAAAACAATCATTTTTAAACATTACTTTTTTACAAAAGCCCACCCCCTATTTTTTGGGCACAGAGACACATCATTTAAATTAAGAGGAAAACAGTGGAGGAAAAGTCATTGCGCGAATCGAATCAAAATATAATGTATAACTATGGGAGAAATTTAGCCCAAAAAAAAAAAAACAAAACAAAAGAAAAAGAGTGTCAAATTGGAAGAAGAAAAGAAAAAATAAAAAAAATTGAATTTCGAAAGAGAAGAGGGGACATAAAAAGGTGGAATACTCGAGGGGGATCGCTAGCCTCTCACGTGTGCGTCAGATCCCTGAAGGAAATTCTCCTTGATATAGTATAGTCCCCTCAGGGACGTGAGCCTCTACGGGTGCCCCGCTGACCTTACCCCGAGCATCCAAAAAAAAAAACAAGACGCGGAATACCTAGGGGGACAACTATCCTGTTCGTCGGACTCGCTTCCTGAACCTAGGTACCCGGAGTGGACTATTCGGGGGGACAACTATCCAACAACTTAGGACTCGCCTCCGTGACCCGTCACCACCCATAAAAAGGAATAACTAAAACTAAAATTCGCAACAAAGAGGGGAATCGCAAGAACTCGACTTTAGCGCAGTGCCGTGGCACACCCACACTTTAAAGACGCGAATCTTGGATATAGGAACGGATATAGGGCCGAGGCTCTCCCATATCTTGGAAACGACATGGGACTTTTATGGAGAAGACCTATATCTCTGTGCCCCTGACTTTCGAATAATTTAGAGAACTTAACTTTAGAAGAAACCACCCTTCCCAGAAATATTAATTAAATCCAAATTACAAAACAAAAAATTATTACGAACAAAAAATCCCACCCCAAAGACACAAACGCATAATAAAAAAAATTAAATTACAAACTTTCGGTTACGTACCGTGTTATGTAGACTCGTTGGTAGAGATGTGCACATTCCACCGCAGATCTGTGAATATTTTCCTGAAAAGTTCTAAAAGAAAAAGTACGTGCAAATATATGAATTTATAGTGTTGTGACCCCTGGCTTTTGACACCCCCCCATTTTTCTCTTTTGCTAACGAGATTACTACTGTCTTACACAGATAACTAATCAGACTTTCATGAGTGAAATTTCGAAGAGGAAAGAGAAAAATGAAATTTGCAACGACAAAAAAAATAAAAATGTGTGGTATTGAACTCTAATCTGCATGAGTGCTCGACGAACAAAAATAAGAAATAAATAAAAATAATACGAACAAGATAAACAAAAATAAAATGAAACGGTAAGTAAAAAAAAAATTGAGAAAAAGATTAAATTAGGAGATGACATGACGATTTTTGAAGTTGACTGGTTTGGAACCCTGGTGGCAGATGGAGACGAACTGATGGTTGACTGGTGGACAGCATCGCGAAAAGGTGGAAGTGTTCGCCGAAAAAGTGCGCATTCCTTGGCCGGATAAAACACATGACCCGCGCGTGATGGAAAATTTTAACACGTGGACATGACGGTCGAGAGAGATGGGGCCCACTAATGGGGCTTAGGCGGCCATCAGGCCAGCGTTACACATAGCACCAAACCAATTAACAATTTGAGGTAACAATGCAATACGAGCACCGAGTAACTTGTGGGATCACACACCCGAATTTAAATTCTTTTTTAATAATAAAAAAAACTCGAGTTTTTCGAAACTTTCGAATTATCGGCGAGGTGGGTTCGGTAGCCGACGCCTTTTTCGAACAACGACGCGCAATAGAGCGAATATTTCAATTTCAAGATGCGAACTAGCGCGAGTGCTCTTGAATAAGATAAGATTTAAACTTGGAAATAATGTGATTAGATCTTAGAAGAATTCGGCGCACGAAGTCGACATCGATCCGGTAGCATAGATTCGAACATCAGTGATTTCGCGCCGCGTTCCACATAGCCGCCTTAAAATCTTTTAGAAGTCTGACCCGCCGAAACTTCCCCCGACTTTCTCATTTCCGAAAGACTCCAGCGAATCCAAAAACTGGAATCTTACGTAATTGACCGCCTACTCGTTCTTACCCTTCCAATTGGTCCAGAGAGCCGTGATGTCAACCGTCTCTTAGTACCCTCGAGGATATGTCGAGATGGACGGCTCGACGACACCGCACAAGTAGTGAACTGTTCATCTCCCCGAGAACCCCGACTAATCCTATGATTTACGAGGGCTTGCATCGCCTCCGTCGACATTAACTAAGATCGGCTAACACACGTGCAAAGTCAGGACACGCTGCCCATCAAGAGGACCCCCAGAGTCAGGATGAGCTTGCGCGTATTGACACTGCACCCTCTAACCTATAAAAGAGAAAGAACGAGAGAAACAAAGAAAGAGCTGGGATCGAAACTACAAATTTCCGTGTCTGCAGCCTTTTTTTTACGACTTACATCCGCGGATGACACTGCAGACAAAGACCGAAACATTAAAATTCAAAACTCTTCCTTTCGGTCAATCGAATTTTTTGAAATAACATCTGCGTCTTCCAAAATCTCCGTCTAAATATGCCAGATGTAGGCTCGCATCACCCCAATGTCTAATTCCTAAAGAAACTGAAACCTCCCGCACAAATTATTTTATTGCTTTTACGCAGTTTCTCCGAGACATCAGAGTATAGAACAAAGGAGTGTTGCGAGCTCGGCCGAATAAGACACAGGAAGACCGTCGGATGAAAATAGAGGGAGAGAGAATGGAAGAAGACGAGCGAGACAGCGAGAAAGACCACCAGCGGCCACGCAACGCGCTCGCCACCCGATGAAATATCTTCGAATCTATGCTTAACCGAAGAAGCGTCAATCTATCTGTGTTTTGAATTTACATATTTTTTGTGACACTACAAAGGTTGCATTTTTCTGATTCAACTCAAATATCGACCGAAGACGCTGACGCCGATTTTCAGCCTGGTAGGTACCGCACAAAGCATACAGCCCTATTTCGGGCATTTCGGAACGAATAGCCTATATTGAGCAGATTGAACGAATTGCGTAGATATGCATTATTGAGCCACGGGCATAGTATTTGCAAAACTGATGAAGTAACTTAACAATGTTCTAATTATTTGGCATCTCTTCAAAGGCAAGACACAGTGTGTTGGACTACCTAGCTAAGTATTTTGGCCCAACTGCCTAACCGGGCCATTCGCTCTAATCGTCGTCTTCTTCCCTCGTAAACCTAGTACACTGTATGTTAGGCTAAGCTCATACGCCTTACCAGTATTTCTTAGGTAGCCTAGTTTAAGTTCTCAGGCTAAGCTTCATCATTTTTGAAACTAGAAAATTGGAATAAATTTTCTTATGGTACTTGAGTGCAGCTGGACAGTGCCATACAGTATGCATCGAAGTTCGTTGAACACGACATCCAACACGTTGACTCCGAATTAGTAGAGATGGAAGTACGAAAAATAGGTCACATCAGCCGACTTTTGAATTAGGTACATAGAAAAAACTTATCCAGCGGCAGTAGAAGGCCGGGGATCGTCGAAAGATGATGTTAAGAAAAGAATCGTGAATGATTCAACCCAGAAAAGTCACTGAATGATATAGAGAATAAAAGAATGCTTGGCCGATTATTGTTCCTTTTGGAACTTTCATATTAGAGAATAGAGAATAAGTGGACCAAGTTATGAAGGCAATCGTTCACAAAATGAAGAATGCGATCAATGGTACTCCGCGATCCGCGTCTGTGTTTCTTCTCTCTCTCACGACAAGGCGTTCTCTCCGCCATTATTTCATCCTCCGTTTTTCTCTCTCTTTATAGTGCCTAATACGACAATGGACTCAGACTACAATTGCCAGATGACTCGTCGGATTCCAATACACATTTTTGTTGCCAGACAGCGCACAAAGATATCAGCGAAGATGGCTAATGAGTGATGGAATTCACCCCGAGCAAACTAATAGAATCCTGTGGTTGAAAGGAGGCTATGCGGATAAAAGAAAAGTTGTGAGAAAGAAATCGTAATCGGCGGACGTAAGGAAGAAGAAGAAGAATGGGCAGCAAAAAATAGTTTTGAAACGGAAACGCAAGAGCGACGAAGGGGTGACGGCGTCTGGAATCAATAAAAATAGTGAAAGCCGTCCACTAAAAGGATTCAGAGAAAGGAACTTAATTCCAGAGCACGATCTTTGGAAATTTAAAACAGGCTGTATAGGCCATAAAATATTAAGAAAGAAGATGTAAAAGGCTCGCGGTGTGATCAAAAAATGGGGTGGAATTGAAAAGAATTAATATCAGTGTGGACGAGGTCAGAAAAAAATGAAGAACAACAATTAAGAGTAGATACGCAACTCTCGCATTCCGGAAAGGAAAAATATATTGTAGGTAAAGGTTTCAGTCTTTTTCAAAACACCGCTGTGCAGCGCAGTGGCGACATTAGGTTAGATCAGTGGAAAAGACAAAGAGAGCGAGAGACAGAGACAGAAAATAAAAGAGGGCGAAGTAAAGAATAAGCGAGAGAATTACAATGTGTCGTTTGAATGCAGGTTCAATATGATAGAAATACAGCCGCTGAGAAACACAAAACGAAATTTCGTGACAGATCTTGGTCCATGTTCAACCATACAAGAGGGAGCAGTATGGGAAATGAACTATGATCTTTTTTTTGTTGTTTCCTCGCAGACGAGCTTTTTACGATAATTCAAACTTGGAAATATTTGATATGGAAACTTAAAAAAAATATCTATCACCAGCTTTAATGAGCTGTGCTGTTTTGAGTCAGATCGCACTGGACTCCTTTCCAAGCGCCGCGATAGGAACAAAAGTTTTTGGGGTGGGACAGTCCATTCCAGAAAGTAAATTAGCGCAAAGAATTTCGTTAGTGAACCGAATTAGATCGAAACGAGTATATTAAACTTCAGTGACGGAGATTACGAGTTAATTGTAGAACCCCAATTGCCTCTAGCATCCATGTGCCCGCGGAAAACTGGTATTCCACCCAAAGACGTAAACAAGTCTTCCTTTCATCTTCACGGAAATTTTGAGAGGAACTTTGATATAATTTTGCGCGTAGGATTCGGATTCACAATTTGAGGGGGGAGAGCACTCGAAAGTTGCAACAGACCTCAACGTCATCTTGAAAGCTAAAATTGAATGATATATTTTAAAACTTGACCCAAGGACAACTGTGGATGGCTATTGGTGGGTACTCACCCTGCAGGAAGGAATACGAGAACGTCGATGGAGCATAGCTTTACTGTTGATAGCCTCAGTCAAGTACCTAAAGTAAGCGAGTATGAGAATGTAAAATTTTGAACTTTTTGCATCTAATATTCCTTGTGAAGAAGTCTACTCTAAAAATTTCTGAGTATAGAAAGTTGTTTAATTCAATGTAGACCTACGTACAGGGAGGGGAAGGGTAGCAATAGTTTGAAATCATCTCTCGAATAAAAATCATCCTCTGGCAAGTCTTTCGTCAGCTTTGGTGTGCCCTTAAATTAGGTGAAGGTCATCGATGACGTCATATCCTTCTATTTGTAATTCCTTTAAACTCTTTCTCTGGAAGGACGTACGTTAAAATGTTCCGATAAAGCCAAATGAATAAAAATTATTCTTAATGTCTTCTTGTACTTTCTCGATCCAGCTACCATAGTTAAGATAAAATCAAGTACGGTAAAGACATCAACCAGCTTAAACCTCTTTGTGACGTTATCAAATCCCTGACGTAAACTAACTAGCTAGCTAGCTTTCGGGGGCTCACTCTTGGTCTGATATAATAAGGTAACCATTCTGGATCAAGTCAAGGATTCCTCGTAAATTTTCTGGGGAGGGGAGGTCAACTCAGATGGTAACTTACAGATTTCCAATAGAGTTGGACTCGTAGGTTTCCATTAGACGGTTGGGGTGTCAGTGCCGATGAAGACATTAAAAATAGGAAACTCAGTCCCAAACCTGCGCATTTTCGATAGCGAATAAAGGCACAGTAAAGACATCAACCAGTTTAAAGCTTTTTTCAACGTTATCATCATCCATTGAATCTGCCTGCGATGACATCAAACTCGTAATATTCTTACCATTCGTGACGTCAACAGCTTAGACTTGCCTACAATATCATCAACATCTTTCTCTCTTTTGAACTAATAGGTTTCTGGATTAGGTCGCGAGTATACTGCGTGTTACCCCTAGTATAACTTGGTGTGGTGGCAACTCGATCTTGCGGATTCCACCAAATGGATGACCAAGATGCGAAATGCCTGAGGTATCACAGCCGAGGCGTCTTTGAATAGGCCGTGGCCTTGGATAATCCAGGAACTACAAAGACTGCAGGTCCTCAATGATAGTAGAACGATGGTCCTGGAGAACTGTTTTGTAGGAATTGAAAGGGGATACCCGCAAGGTAGCGAAGTGGGTCCCTTCTTATGGAACACTGCACTGGCTACAACAGTGTTTCTCGCAACCTTTCTTATATCGCGGCACATTTTTCCATGAGATGATATTACTGCGGCACAGCATTTCCAGAGCTCCAAATTGTATATCGAAAATTTTTGTATGTTTTGAAATTTTCATGTCTCTACAGATTTCCTCCTCCTAATTTCAGAATTTGTAGCCTACAAGATGCCTATATGAGGCCTCATCCTTCTTTCTCTCGCAAAAAAGTCTGGATGCTTCCCGTATTTACTGGAAACCCTCCGGGCTCTTCTAATTCTCAAATTTATGAAGAAACATGAAATATATAATCTGTATTTCTGGCCAAATCACAGGAAGTTCTTGATTTTTATGACAGTGACTGCAGGTTTGGACTCAAGTTTAAGTAATTATAACTGGAACTGACATCATTCAAACATTGGAACACATCGGTCAGATAGGGCTTATGATTACTTTTCCAAATAATTTCATCAATAAAATGTTCAATTTAAATTTTAAAAATTAAAATTATCAATTTAATAAAAATTTTTAAAAAATGAATTTAATAAAATTAATGGATTAATATAAAAGAAAATTAATAGTTGATATTTTGATTATAATTAAAATTAAAATAATAATATAATTAAATAAATTATGAATTCAATTTATAATAATTAAATTAAATAGAAAATACACAATTAATTTATTTTATTTTAATTGGTTTTTTCTGTATAATTCAAATAAATATTTTAATTTATTTTTTAATAAAATATTTTATTCAATTTTATTTAAATTGTTTTTTTTTTTTATATCATTAATAAACCCAATTATTTCATTATCTTCAAGTATTACTTTTTTAATTCTTATAATAAAGAATATTAATTTTTAAATTTGAAATTTAATTTTTAAATTCTTTTGAAACGTTTGATTTTTAAATTTATTATGAGTTTGATAGCGATCAGCTTTATTTTCAATTTCTATTTTTAATTAATTTCAAATATTAATTATTATTAAAAATTTAATTTATTCAATTTATTTAATATTTTATTTTTTAAATATGAAATTACTTTTAAATTATATATTATTAGAGCCCGGATTTTTCGGTAAAATACCGAAAACGTAGATTATAAATACCGAAAGCATCATTTTTACCGAAAACTGGCCATCAATTCGTCTAAAATATACCAATATTTACTCAAAATCATGTGAAAAATGGTCATTATTTTCTAAATACCGAATAATACCGAAAATCAAAGTTTTAGTACCGAAAATTAAATTATAAATACCAAAAAATCCGGGCTCTATATATTAATAATGGAATTTTTTATTTTATAATTTATAGTTAATAAATTATTTCGAAATAAAATAAAATCAGAGAAAATAATATATCGTCGGGGTATTCTATATACAATTCATTCATGAACATTACCATCAATAAATATTAAAATAGATTGTATCCCCAATAAATTGAATAGAATTACAGATTGAATTATATAAATTCTTTTAATATAATTTTAATAATTCAACATCGAGGTAACAAATTAAAAATTTTTATTGAATCATTCTATTATCCCTAAAGATATTAATATTGTAATTATTTAAATCTATTCTCTTAGTTAAATTAATAAATTAAATTTAAAAATTTTAATTTGTACTAAGAATCAAAATTATTATTATTGTATACAATTTTTTAATTGGAAATTAGATATATTTATTTATGTTAATAAAATGTTTTCAATTTATTTAGTTAAAGTAATAACACTAATTTGTCAAGTTATTGAAAAAAAATGACAATTCTTTTTTAGTTCATGTTGATTTATGTTTTTGATAAAACTTTTGCGGCACACCTGAGGCGGGCTTGCGGCACAATGATGTGCCGCGGCACACCGGTTGAGAAACACTGGGCTACAACTATGTCCTCGAGAATATGGCAAAAAAGATGAGACGCTGCTGCTTCTGTCCGCGGATTTTGTTCAGGAGCTGTCAGCACTAAAGTGAAACACGCATGTCTCTTCCTAAACGTCAAAAAAGCTCAACTTCTGTTGGTGAAGAACCAAGGTGTTGTTATCAGCCCTCCAATAAAAATAAAGGGAATATTCATCAGACCGAAAGAGGTGATAAAATACCTTGGTGTGTGGCTCGATGATAGACTCAGCTGGAAGCCACCTGTAAAGAAGTATGCGAAAACGGTGCCTAAGCTAAGGGCGTTAGCTCGACGGCGAGGTGGATTATGTTGGAAGGAACCATATGCGCATATATGCTAGACATGGATGTGCATTGTTTGTCCACCCCCTAAATGTGGAAAATGTAGCAAAGCACATTGACAGACTTCACCATTGCATGCTATTGTGCTACGGCCGGCTGTCCCAGCTCAGTAATATGTATCTAGGCCCTGGCCAAATATGAATTAGCTGGTAGATCCATTATTTGTGCACGCAAGAAGAACGTGCCGCTGCTTGGGAACCTGCTGACTGTTGTGTCTGCAGGGAGGCTCTTAATAAGTGGAAACAAGAATATGAAGATAGTGGACGAAAGCTGAGGTAGATTTACTTTAGGCCTAATATAATATATGCTAAGCCATAGTCGGTCTAGTTTAAAGTCCAATCATGCTAGCTT
Source organism: Aspidiotus rigidus (assembly GCA_035079385.1). Lineage (NCBI taxonomy): Eukaryota > Metazoa > Arthropoda > Insecta > Hemiptera > Diaspididae > Aspidiotus > Aspidiotus rigidus. Next base: position 319,465 of record JAVHKY010000015.1, on the reverse strand, counting down.
AAGACTCGTTTACAGCTAGTATAGCCTCATATACTGTATGCTAAGACTGCGAAATTTGAACTTGGCCTCGCAGATTTCTGGATTGGGAGGAGGGTTCGAGACTGTAAGCACGTCAGTGGGATGGAGGGGCCAAATCGGCCTCGCGGGTTTTCAAGAGCAGAGTGAGGAGGGCGGTACCGAAAATCTTGTGAATGTATGACAAAACTGAGTATTGGGAGCATGGATCGCAAATTCTGTTGCCGGGGCGGTTCATATGTTTTGAAAAGTTTAGATAGCTTTCGATTTCCAGGGCAAAATGGCAGAACGATGGAAAATTTTGAGTCAAGAAAAAACTATAATAATTTTTTACACGCAGCTCGTATTTTAAATGCGCTTGACTCAAAATCTCTGCCCTCTAAACACTTTCTGTACCACTTTGTAGCAAACTATAATAAAATCTTCCGCTGCGTTAAGATTCCTTCCTCACCGTTAGTGATGGAAGTTTCCGGTACCTACGAACATCTCACTTGCTCTTATTATCAACCAATTCGTTCCATCGAATGAATCTTGCGAAATCACGCGCACCTGATCTTGAATAACTCGTGCCGACTCGATCAGCTCGGACATGTATGGGTAATGTGTAACTTTTTCCCATTAGCGCTCGTCAGGAAAGTTACGAATATATTTTCAGGCGGTTCAAGAGGTCTTTGTAGCAAAGCTAATAAATTACTTACAAGCGATGACAATATGTGTACAATATTGACAAATCTATACCTGAAAATAATCACATAAATCAACGAACTCGTAATCGTCGAAACGATGTTTTCTTTAGTGAACTCTTGGTTCGGGTTTAGCAAACACACGACGTATAACTGTCGTGATTTGTACGACTTATTATGGACTATTCGTCGAGTTAATAAGGCGCGAAATATGAATGTACAACAGCATAATTTCGTATCGCACAATGTACACGTCATTGAATTTAAGTATTTCAATGTTAGTTCGACTATACGAGTGTATAAAATGACAAGGGCAATTAATTCTCGAGTAATGAACGATTTCGTTAAAACAAAAGAGTAAATCATTTTTATTCTCTGTCTGACGAGATTATCGAGAGTATGATTGAATAACTGTTTGTAGGTGTGCAGTAGACGACCGTACTATAAATGGTAAGCGGAAATTCTATCGTCGATGATGAGACTTGGAACATTCAAAGCTAAGCCTATTTTATTCGTCTTTTTCTAGAGAGCTGCGACACGTGACGTGTGAATTAGGCTTAAAAATCTGAATACCTAATTTCGGATCGTACATACAGGAAAACCCGTCCACTTACGGTGAGATTTTTTTCAGAGGAATTCTATTAACATAATAAGAAATGATTAACGCAATTACATTATATAAAATGTAATACGGTAAGCCGAGAGATTTGTTTTTTTAGCCGTTTCATACGCCAAGAAATAATTCTCGTAACGCGGATTTTAGTGCGTGTGGTTGTTGAACTATTTGGCTATCTGCCCATAACGTTGCACCAGTATGCTAGACCTCGATGCATCGCGAGAATGAAGAAGATTTTGTATTCAAAGAAAGAATGAAAAAACATTGTGTTTATAAATGGTACGAGTAATTTGAAACTGCGCGTGTCTGAGATATTTCGCATTAAATAGTGTTACAGTTCCAATATTCATAGGATGTGCGATGGTACACTACGAAAATCGTGTATCTTGCCAGGTACATCATTAAGGAAATCACCTCATTTTCGCAGTCTTTCAAAAAATTGGGTGACGTCAAAAATGTTTCCAAGTCTTTTTCCTCGGAATTTTTTCGAGTCCTCTCCTCCGCCATCTCGTATACGTAACTCGAAAAATATTAACCTGCAGAGTCTTCCGCATGACTTTCCTCCAAATACCCCCCCCCCTCCTTTGGGATCACAATTTCCCGTGTTATACATACAGCTCAAAGGTCGAAAGTGAGCGTTTTCGTCAGTAAGATATATTGAGATTTGGATTGCCCGTCCCCTTATATTTTTCAAAAATTCATTACTCTGCCTGATTGTGCTGGATTTAATAAAAATAAAAAAAAATGATGAGTACAGAAGCTAACATGTTTCCCCTAGGGACACGTAGTGTGACATTTTCAGCAACCAATGGTGAAATCTCACACTTTCGTTAGAAAAACTCGACCTCCATATATTCTGCCGAAGTATCTGCCATCTATACCTTCCTTACTCACGTCACTCTTCTTCCTCAACCCTGTAAATTCCTCCTCCTCTCTGACTCTCTCCTTTTCTCCAAGCCATGCAAAACCCTTACTCTTCCAATCCTATTGTACAGTAGCGTATCCTCATAGTCCTGCACACCATCTTCAATTGCTCTCCTCTGGATCCTTGGTCATATCGGTCTACCGTAACAGGACGCAGTGGACCTAAGCAAGCCTTACTTCTCCCCTCAATCACTGATCGCTCCCCTTCTCCGGCCTATGACTTAAAATAGTTCGACCTTCACAAATCACTTTATCATGGCACAACCTCTGGTTTTCTTCAATCCATCCCTCACGCCGCGAAGAAGTAGTTTTGGACACACTCGCCTAACCCACTCCTTCCTTATCCTTTGACTCTCTACCCCTCCCTCATGTCAATACTGCCAAACTGAGAATTTATTTGTCTCTCACTTTTTCACCTGCCCTTCTCTCATAAACATCAGACACTCATTTTCTGTCTCCCCCCATACCCCGTCCGCTCTTTCCAATAACTTAGAATCCATGACCAACACCTTAAACTTCCTCCGATCCACCTATTACTACAAATCCATTTACTCCGAACATCTCTCCGCGAGCTAATGACCTATTCTCGTTTTTTCCAACATTGTAACGTTTCTTTCTCTACATTCTTTTACCAACGATTTTGATATAATTAGACGTTAATATAATTAACGCCAATCGCCCAAACTGTATCCAGAGACTGTATTGGAAATTCTCATTACAAGTGCTGTATTTATTGACGTTTATAGACCTATTGACGTTTTGAAAAAAATTGAAAATATGACCGAAATCGAAAAATGATTTGAAATTTTGCAAGTTGCCGGAATTGAAAACTTCAACAAAAGTCTATAAGTCCATGAGCTAACAGCTCAGAACATGGTTGTAGACGTGTTTCTGGAGTTCGATGACGACGTCTCTCCAAGAATACTTGACAGAAGGTAATATTTTGAAGCTGTTATTATGTGCAAGGAAAACCAAAGTGGCCGGAGAAGCGACGAAAATGGTTGAGTCGCCTTAAGGTTCATCCTCCATGAATTAAGTACAAGAAATTATGAATTTGCTGAAAGAAATAAATCAGTCAGAAACCATCGAAAATCTCAAATTGTTGAAAAAAAAGTATGAACTCGACCTACTCAATATTAAGAAAGGTTATACGTCTAACATAAGTCCAGTGTCTTCAGGAAGGAGACAGCTTATGAAAAGGAATTGTACTCAAATGGTTTAACCATAAAATTGAAGAACGAATTAACTCTAAGGAGACAGCCATCGATATTCTTATCAATGGATCATTTTCCTAGCCCATGAGCCATAAACTTACAGCATTCAATTCATTCATTCATAGACTAGTCCACATTCCCATGAATATTGTAACCATTTTGTCCAGGAAGTTGTCACCCTCAAATTTCTCGCTAAATCGAAAATGATCCGAAAGAAGAACACGAAAAAATGCCTCGACTTCATCACACCCCCCCTCCCCCTCCGCTCCAACTTTCCGAGAACTAGAGGATGCAAATGGATCAAGTTGCCGTACGTAGATAAGTTTTCTCGCGCGTTGGGCCGCACCTTTCGCCAAGTCGCGTCGGCTTCCTCCCAGTCTTCCTAGGCAATACTTTTCTAGAAAAATTGTGAAAATGATATTTTTACAAATTTCAACGCAAAGCTATACAACTTTCATTTACTAAAATACTCGTACGGGGGTTCATTTTATACACAATTTTACATAGAATAATTTTGAAGTGATGCATTTTTGCTCTAAGGTCCATAGTTTCCGAGAAAAATCGAAAAAACTTAAAATTGAGAGATATTCTAGCGACGTCGGCGGGGGAGATCCAAATTTTTGGGTTCTCACTGTAGGCACCTACGCGAAAAAATTTTCGTGAACAACCTGAGATAGCGATTTTTCTCAATTCAGTGCTAAGCCAGGCTTTTACTAAGCTCTTCAGGCGAACGAGAGGAGCGCTTGAGCCCGCGATCTACGAGTTGGCCTAGCGTACAATATACCATGGTGAAGGGAAGCTTGAAGCCAGCATAAGAAATGCTACCGCAGAAGACAGTTATGTTAGCTTCTGCCTTTTTGGCAAAATCGAAGAATTGAAAGATGTCAAAATGCAGAAAGAAAAATAGAGCATCGAACACAATACAGAATAAACATAAAACAAGCAAAAGATAATACCTGGAAGGAGTTTATTGATAAAGACCGTCCGTGGGGGAGACCATATAAAATGATAGTTAATATAGAAGTACACAGAAACGCCCACCTGAAACCATCAAGAGACCTGATGGTACACTGACCAGAAATGTGCAAGAAACAAACAATGCAATACTTAGGGCAAAATTTCCCTGTGCACCAACAAATGGAGAAAGAATAAAAATAAATAATGTAAAGAAGCCACACGAAATTAATGAAATTGGTGAGGAAGAATTGACGTCTGTGCGTGACGTCGTACAACTGATTTTAAGTTCCTGGGCACGCAGGCCAACTTAAGTCATTGTAAATATTAAGAAACTATTGAAAGCAAAATAATGACCTATTTTTGGGGCATCCGTTTTTTTTTTTTTATTCGACGACAGTGCCAAAAAGTTCTTCGTTTTTAGTTATACATTCCGTCGAGAAAAACACCTATTTTGATTGGTACCAGGGAGGTAGACCAGATACATTAAACCTGGAGGAAGAAGAAACGCGCCAATACATAAAAGAAGCTGTCAGAAAATTATGGACCGAGGAGAGAACCGAGACCAGAAAGCTTAATAATATGTAAACTGACACTCAGTATAAGAGAGCTCTGAGATACCATAAGGTAAAAGAGCCCATAACACAACACAAAAAAAAAAAGCTTCTACCCCTCTCTCGCCTGACTCACACACCTTCAATTAGTAGAGTATAGGAATTGAAAAGTCGACGTCTGGCTCGTAAGAGGCTGCAGAAAGCCATACAAGACAGCAAGAGTGCTACATGAAAAGAGCTATGCGAAATGCCAGAGGAGGACTCGTTTGGCAAGCCCTATGAGGTAGTGCTGAAGAAACTAAAGAGCCTCTCAGCAATGAGCAGGCTGGAGCAGGATCTTGTGGGGCAGATCATTGATGGCTTGTTACCACAGCAGCCACCACCAATAGTAACGCTATCAATTGTAGAAGAGGGTGGTATATCTTCCTGAAGTGCCGAAGAGGTAGATGCAGCAGTCAATTAGACTGCGGCGTAAGTATTAGAAGGCTGCGGGTCCGGATGAAATCTCGAATCCAGTCTGGAGCGCAATACTTTCAATTGACCTAGCCCTGCTTCTTGATACATTTCATGGAGCAGTTGCTGGGATCTGTTCCCTGTGCGGAAGGCACTAGCGTTGATCGATAAGAAGGATAAATCTGTTGGTCTGCCTACCTCTTATGATCCATTTTGCTCACCAGACAACGTTGGCAAACTCTTAGAGAGAGTGATAGCCAATCGACTTGGGACCTATGTAAAGGAAAGAGATATAATCTCAAGTAGCCAGCACGGTTTTCAAAGTGGACGCTGTATATCTGATGCTGAAATCAGACTGAAGAGGATAGACAAGTCAGTTTTGAGCAGCCATCAGCCGCAATATAATAAATGCGTTCCATAAAAGGATATTGGAAGCCCTCATGGACCAAGAAGTGCCCGCATACCTGCTCACCATCAGCAGCTATCTTAGCTATCGTGAAATTTAAGCAGAGACGTCTGTCAATACAGTAAAGCGCCCAGTTACTTGTAAGTCCTTGGGCTACTTCAGTTGCGCGGCGCAATTTATGACATTTTCAAGTTGAAGACGCCACGCTCGTCTACTATAATGGTATGCGCTGCCGAAACATTTGTAGCTGTGGAGAGCAGGGTAAACCGGGGCCTAGGGGCAGTGACGCGTTGTATCGAGACGGCTAGACTAGAACTTGCATTAGGTAAGACAGAGGCCATATTATTTACGATCCTTTAAAAGTTCAGTCCACCCAACTTTTCCTTGTAAGTTGTGCAAATCAAGACCAAGAAGGTAATAAAGTACCTAAGCATCTGGTTCAACTCAAAGCTGAGCTTGAGGCAGAATTTTATGATGACAACAGAAAAGGTTGGCAGGGTAGTTACATACTTAAGTCGCCTGATGAGAAGCAAGAAGATGGATCATGATGAGCACCACCTTGTCGGTCCTCCTGTATGGTGCCCAGGGCCGACTCGTGAAGATACAATACACAAGGAGAGAGATGGTAAAGATCCAACAAAGAGCTGTGCTGAGGTGTGTCAGTGTCTACCGCACTGTCTCGACGGAGGCTCTTTGTGTCACCATCAATCGAGCTCCTTGCTGAGGAGAGAGCGGTCGTATGCAAAAGAAGAGGACGACGACCAATCAAGAGGCTTTACGGGTCAAGCAGGAGGCCAGTCGCTCCTTCCTTGCGAAATGAAAAACCAGAATGGTCCAGAGTGAGTTGGGTAAATGAACGACTTAGGTGTCAATACGCGACCTTGATGAATAGACCTACAGCTCGAAGGTCAAATTTTTTTCAAGTCCCACGTTTTACCGGAAAGCTCCCTCCAATGAAACAGATTCCCTGTTGAAAAGAAGAAATGCGAGAGCGACCGCGACCTTTGAAAAAGAAATAAGCAAAAGATAAGAGACGAGTTTAGGGGTAGTTTTCGTATAAGTACCAAAACGGTTGCATCTTGGGGCTCTTATTTCTTTCTTGAAAATACTCATGATCTTTGCAAAGGTTGAGACAAGTTGAGCCGTCGTTTGCGCAGGTGTATCGGAAGAGTTGCATTGTATCGCTTTTATTTTACTTCTGACAATACCCGTGAATGTCACAAAGGTCGTACGTTTCGTGAACATTCTCTCGAAGACTGTGTAGAAGCATATTTTGCATCAAGCATTAATTGTTGATTATGAGTACCTTACGCTATTTTTGGATGGTACCAATGCTAAATCATTCAGTCGATGGATTGACGTTGGTACATATAAAGATCTAACTAAGGAAGACATTTCTGTGGGAATCCAATTATTTGTAAATTGTATGTTGATACGGCATAATTATAAAAAAAAGATGTGTACTCCTTATGGATGAATTTGATCGGCTCTGCGCACATGCCATCTTTAAGGTGAATGGAACAATTTTAAACAGATATGGCGGGACAAGCCGTAAAACGTTGGCTTCCTTAACGAAGTTGAACGAGGAACGCAGGGAACCCGTTTTATGAGTCATATGGGATTTGGTATTGAGAATTCAAGTAAACCTAGACCTAGGTAAAGCTAGTATAAATATAAGACCTAGACCTACTATAAGCCTAGTATATGTGTAATATAGTTCGAGAGTCTAAATTTTTCTCGAATCTGGAGCTATACATGATAGGAGGGGGACTTGGAAGAATTTTGACTCTCGAGCTATATGTGATAGGAGGGGGACTCAGAAATAGGAAGGGGCTCGAGAGTCGAAATTTTCCCGTTTTTTGTTGGACGGCGCACGGCAATATTTAAAAAAAAAACCATAAAACAGGTTTCCTGTTAAAATTTAATATCATATTCTTGCTTTATCTTGAAGGCTATTCAGCTGACGGGCTCATCCACTCTGAACCTGTCGCCTCTCTTTGCCCTAGTATATTGGTAGGCCTCACTCTAATACAATATATCAATTTCATCGATCATATTTAATCGATTCTACCGATCAGATTGACTTTTGATACATTTTTCCCGGTCATGATGACCTCACAATAACATCCCCTTCCACCCGTATTACGGAGCACCATGTTTGGCTAACGAGTTGATAGGTTTATTCGCTCTGCTCGTTGTGCGGTGAGCTCTCCTGCACCGTTCGCTCGCCCTCATTCTTAACTTATAGTTCAACCCCTTTATTCTCAAATAAACAAAATAATTTCAAGTTCACTTAAAGAACCAAAAACAGATTTAGGTAGTTACTTAGGAGTTTTTCTTTAGGACTTTAGGGGACGCTTAAGTGCAAGTTCAGTCTACTTCATATTAGGCTGAGTAGGTAATAAGCTTGCCCCGTTCGGTCCACCTCAAGTTTGGTATACTGTATGTTCTGCTGACTAGCTCTTGACAGGCCTATGACGTCATACGTTCTGCCTTTCTCTATCTTACTACGTGGTCACAGAACCTGGTTCATCATATTATATTTCAGGTTCAAGTTCTTAGAACGAAGTCTAGTATAGTGTTTCTTAGGCCTAGTACAAAAATATATTAGACCTCTCAGCTTAAGATAAAAAGCCATGATTCAATCAGAAGGTACATTCTGTTCGTGAGGATTACGAGGTAAAAGCCACTAGCCTCGGTGAAGGCAGTCCACTGCACGAATTATTTTCGATATACCGGCATACTTTCTTCTTCCTAGCGTCAGATTTTAAGAAGTCGTGCACTCATACACCGCGACGGAGACTCGATACCAGTGTACCGTTTAACCGCCTCCAAATTTTAGTCTCATTTTCTTATTCTCATCGCACAACGTTCCACGACGTTGTCGAATGAATACGAAATACTGTCGACACGCTGACGATACAGTGTCGGGCACGTGCTTCCTATGCGTTTAGTTCCGGTTTAAAGACTGGTAATGGTGCGTGCGTAAGAAAGAACTTTACGCGAGACATACCGCAATTCAATCGACTGTCGAAGGTTACCAAAGATACTTCTGACCTCAAATGATAAAGCGTATAGTGATGCAATTAAAGCGTGGAAGATTTTCGAGTGTCGCGAAAAGCAGAACAGTTTTTCTTTGTGATCGATGTTGCGATTGTAAGGTCGTCGCTCTCGTCGAATTCGTAATAAAGGAGTGCCACCAAAATAGACGTTTTGACTCTTGAACATTAAGAGTCAAAGTTCAACCTAAAAAATTAATCAACTGCTGCACTCGCTTCATGCGCTCCAAAAAGTGAATTCGATAAGACATCAGAGGAGTTGGACTTGAAAAATTTCATATATCAAGTTATCAATGAAAAATTTCGACTTTCGAGCGATATGCGATGAGACGGAGTTCTGGAATATTTTCGAGTATCAAGCTGGAAAATTTTTACCACAATACCTACACTCACAAAAATCGCTCTCTCCAATTGGTTCCTTAGAATAGGTCAACTCCGTTCATGAAACTCATCTCATATCGTAGTTTTCTTGAGTCTCACAATGTGGTCACTGTGGCGAAAAGCGAGCAACTCGTCTCCTTCGAGCACCTCCCTAGGCAACCTAATAAACTATTACAATAATAATAAGAAGAATGTAATCTAAAAAATATAAGATTTGTAGCATCACTAATAGCAGACTGAGGACCGCCAAATAGAACATGCTCTGTGTCTTTGAGTTATTCGCAATTATTGGAACCCCCTTTATGGTTCATAATTTCCATCACTTCCAGTTTTTCGCGAACTCCGCCTTTCACGAGCTGTGAAGGAGAAATATTTTCTTTTTTAAGAAAGAGTGGTCCCTAGACACGGCCTTATCACCGCCACAGCTTATTTTGTATATCCTTATCCTCCTGGAGGAGGGGGTGGAATCCTCAGGGTTGGCAAGGAGCCGAAAGGTGTAGCGCGGGGCTGTAAAAGCAGTCCTGTAGCTATGCTTCTGTAATGAAAGATGACCCAGGTAGGGTACACGAAACCAACGCGTCCTGTCTAAGTTTTGAAAGGAGTCGCCTATCTGCAAAGCAATGGCTTTGCTCCAGCTGCACACAATTTTGCGAACATCGGAGAGTGCAATAAGAGAAATGGTATGAATTTCCTTCCGGAAGATGCAAGGAGTAAGAGAAAGGCGAGCCAACCTACACCAAGGCGTGGTGAGGAGAATCTCAGAGGAAAGTGTTCCCAGTGTAGGCAATCTTACGAAAAATATCGAAATCAAAGGCCAATATACCCGCAGAACTGGAGAAAAAACAGATCATGAGATCCAGGAAGTTTAAGGAGGACCTTTATTTTCAAGTAGCAAGTGTTCAAGGCTCCATATAGGAAGCGCGACGAGACTCCTCATTAGCCACCCAGATACAGAAAACCAATGATGAATGTCTGCGGCAAAGCAAGGAAAACTGGTGAGGGCCAAATATTTCATACCTTACACACTAGAGAGGGGAACTGATAAGTGTTGCCTTCAATCCGCAGACACACGGAGATGGGACCCGTGAACTCGGAAACGGTACCTAGAACATCAACACCGCTTAGACCAGCAGTGGGCTAACTTTTTTTCACGTGATCACCTTTTGAGATGAAAAAATTTTGACGGTATTGGTTTCTAGTTTATCCTCTGGTGAGATGCTGGAGAAGATTCCTATTGCTTTCTGGGTGCCGTGCTGCTGAGTGTTGTGGTACAAATCAGACGGTAGGTTCTCAGCTGACAGGTGGGATACCCGTTGAGCTGGGGCCGGGAGCCGAAAACGCAGATCCGAAGCTGAGGCCGGCCAACCTTGGTTAGGATAAGAGCGTTTAGGTTCCTCCTTGTTGAGACACTAGCCCGTTGTGGGGACTCGTTACTGTACATGGAAGCAACATCAAAGGAGAGGAGGTGAGCGCCATGAGGAATTTCCAGTTCACCAAGTAATTCTGTGAGGTGAATTGAACCTTTCACCGATCGTACCTCGAGTATGTCACGAACCAGGAACAGAGAAATTTAGCAAGAAGAAATAAGGGATTAGAATATAAGGCCACAACAGACTTCATAGGGCGTCTTGGTTTGTCCATACATTCTTGGAGTGTGAAACGACAATTTCTTAAGAGAGGGTCTCGTGCTTTGGGTGATGATTTTAATTACATTCTTTCTTAGGGGGCGTCCATAAATTGCGAGAGGCATTTGGGGGCGTCCAGCCAAGTCTCACCAAAACTCACGTGAGGGGGAGGGGATGCCGACAAATCTCACGTAATTTTTTTCTCATATAAATATATTCTAAAATATTGCCAAACTGGCTTAAATTTAATAAAACAAATACATAAAAAATGTGATCAAGAAAATACGTTTTTTTAATAGATAAACGCGATTAAGCACAGATAAACGTATTTAAAGCAAAAATACAAATTGCGGAAAATCTCACGCGAGATAAGAGGGGAAGGGTCAAGGCAAATCTCACGATATCCTACCAAGGAGGAGGGGGGATCGAAAAATCACAAAAATCGCCTCACGTAATTTATGGACGCCCCATCATCCTTTGTTCCGTGTCTGTGTCTAAATTATACTCTTCTGGGCAATAAGTTTCCTAGCTCCACCTTCCTTGAAAAAAGTGGAATTTACAGATTACAGTGTTCTGACTTCTATATATTACGTTACATTGGCCAGACTGGTAGAAGATTGAGTCAGCGAATAAATTGGCATGAAAGGGCCAGGCAGAATAGGACCCCTGAACGACCTAACTTTGGATCCAGCTGCCGGTCACTCCTTCTTCAAGAATATAGGAGTCAGACTCCTGCATTTCGGTCGTTTGACAGCTCTCGAAGAAATTGAGATTATGAAGCATTCTCTCGCGAACGAGATTATCCCCCAGTCTAAACTTACTGACCTATTTTACGCTACAAATGGTGGTTTCTTTAATTTTACGAGGCATCGTAAGGTTGTAGACGGTTCCTCGTTTTCATTTAACGTTTAAACATTTGTTTAGCTGCTATCAAACCCAAGTTTTGCTCACTACGAGCAATTGCAAAAAAAGTAGCAGAAAAGTTTTTACGCTGTCGACGTCGATAAGAATAATGATTCACGCACTTCGTATTCATGACGATAATTTTGTCTACGTTCTCAAGACTGATGATCGTATATTGTTCCGAAACGCGTCTCTTTAATTACATATTTCTACGTTCGAAGACGTTTTATTCTTCTATCTCTGTTCTGTGTTACGACACATAAATTCACAAACACATGAAATTACTAGAGTCAAAAATATCCCCAATCTCGCAGGAAACTTCCCTGCCTCGTCTCTCGTTTACTAAAACTTATACATTTGAAACATTCTTAGAAATTACATGCATTGGTTAGTTAAATATCTTGTCCTCTTATACAAAATCTAGTTCGAAGAGTGTCCCTTCTCTTGTATTGGGCAAGCAGGTCGGGTCTTAAAAACGAGACCCAAGGAGCACAAGTACGCGCCAACTTCGAGTCAACCCAATAACTCTAATTTTTCTGTCCACCTTCTGGCATGTGTGGAAATTTTTTTCCTGAGCACTGAAGTCTACAGAAATCACTGGCCTACAGTAAACGAGACAATCCCTATTTCATAGTACGCTGATAGTATACAGGAAATTACTTGAATAAATATGATTCAATCTATCTGTGAAGTCCAGTCAATAAAGGATTTTTATGGGCGATAAATGTGACGGAAGGTTTTTCTGTTGTAATGTGCTCAGGATAACCCCCGAATTAAAATACCGATGAGTCCTATGCGCTCTGTCTCCCGCAAAGTCCCCCCGCGGCCCCATTTATCCCCGAAATTCAGGTTGTTGCAATTTTCTCGAAAACTAAGCCTTTTAGAGAAAAAAGTTTCAAACAATAGTTGTTCCTCGTAAAATTTCCTTCAAGATGCACCACCCATTTGTCACCTTATGTTCATTGGTTGGTCTAAAAATTGCGCATTTAAGTACCTCATTTTGTTCTTACGAGTCATTTTTTGCGTTATATCGGATTGAATTGATAATTAGAAAGAAATCTTTTAGGTAAAAGTTGTTCATCGTAATTTTTCTTCCAATAATCAATCCAAATATTTTAAAAAATTCAAAATAATTATTCTAGAGCTCTCATTGGTCCACGTCGAGGTAGTAATAAGCATGAATGTACTAAACAGAGATTCCAAGAAGTGAACTCGAATGTGGGCGAGATCAGTGCCTGTAAGTTCTACACTGCCTGTGCGCTCGGTTTACTCGTTGGTTCCGCGATCATAAGATCCCTAGTATTGGGATATTTGTGGATTCAGTGTCATTGATTCCTGATTTGAAGTTACAATTCGGGTAATGAAACTGTCTTCGACTTACTCGACACCAACCAAACGTCCTCTCTCAGGATTACCCTGGGAGCTTATCGTGCTAACTCTAAGCATGGCCTATGCACAGAGCCCTTAGAACCTCCCCACCTCTTTCGAAGACTCCTCCATTTTTTAGCGGGGAACCCGCTATCCATTTTGTTAGGAGATTACATCCTCAGAAAACGTCCGCGTCCGCATCCGCAGGTTAGGTTAGGTTATGGGACTTAGAAGAATTTCGAGTCTCGAGCTATATATGATAGGAGAGGGACTTAGAAGAATTTCAAGTCTCGAGCTATATATGATAGGAGGGGGACTTGGAAGAATTTCAAGTCTCGAGCTATATATAATAAGGGGGGGGGGGGGGACTTGGAAGAATTTTGACTTTCGAGCTACCGTCCGCCATCCAACCAAAAACTTAGAAAAATTTTGAGACTCGAGCTATATATGATAGGAGGGGGACTTGGAAGAATCGTGACTTTCGAGCTATATATGATAGGAGGGTATGTAGAATGATAATTTCGATTTGAATTATATGACAAGATTATCAACTCAGTTCCACACCACCTGAGAGGTCGAGTTAAGGAATTGCGGGTTCCCCGCTGCCATTGCAACGTCTGCAATGGCTTCTAATTTTTTATCCTCTGTCTTCCGATTTCCACAACTATCAACTAACAAACAAATCTTTCTACTTAACAACAACCATTCACCCACCAAACATATTCGTCTCCGATTCAATCCACTACAACCTTTACATTCGACTTCCCCTCTTTAAACTCTCCCTCAACCTAAAATACTCTCGACCTTACGGAAGATCGCAAATCCGACGAAATTGTTTATACTTTACACACCAGGAAACTATTTCAAGAATATTCGCACTGCACACTTTGCCTCTCCAGCGGTTCTAAAACATCCAATAAAGCAGCCTACGTATACTCAGTCGACTGGGAAATAGTTTCACAACGCATCCACAACATAGGTTCCATATTTACAGCCGAACCTATGAGCTTATTCACCTGCCTCATCCACCTCCTCCGATTACCCCCGAACGACAAATTTCTCTCTTCATTGCACTCCCTTACAGAATCATACAAATCTGACCCAATGCATCCCTCTCACACTTGACAATTTAGACTCAATTAACACGCAAATAATCTTCATCTAATGGATCCCCAGGCACGTTGACCTCTTCGAACATGACGCTGTTGATCCAGCCGCCAAACAAGCTACCTCCTTCCCCGAATAAGTGATGATTCCACTTTCCTATCTCTAGACCATAAGAATCTTTTCATTCAGTAATCATTTGAGGGGCGGAATGTTTTGTAGCCATAATGATGTGTGTAACTATTTTTGATTACATAGAAAATTCTTAAACCAAGAATATGATTTTTTGAAATACTACAAATAGCTTACGTGTACAAAAAATTCGCCATTTTTTAACCAACCAATAGATGTACAAAATCACCTCAAGTTAGTACTGAGGAAGTTTTCTTCTATGAAATTATTTTCTTAATTTTTGGAAAAACTACAAAAAACGCAAAAATTGAACCAAAACTGTCATTATAATTCGTCAGTGACACATATCAGGCTTTTATAGACAAACAACACTTGAACGCCTTTTTCATAGACATCCATTCCGCTTTTCCCAGTGTCAGATTACCAATTTTGCGTCAAACTCTACAAAATCTGAATATTCCCCCTCATTTCTCTACTTTCATTCTCAAATTGATGTCTCCTCAAACGTTTACATTCACTCATGCTAACTATCCTCCAATAACTAGGATAAATTACTTAGGTCTTCCCCTAGGCTCGCCCCTGAGCCCTATCTTATTTAATCTATAAGTTATATCCTCACTGTTTTAAACATACGTTCACCAGCTACCATACTTTCCTTTGCTGATGACTTGGATTCTCAAGTTGCCACCACCACTCTACTCGTCACTAACACCTTATCCGTCCTCCAAAACAAACTAGACCAACTACTCCTGAGTTTATCCATTCCAAAATGCGTTTTTGTTCTGTTTTCCTTAAGAGCCTACACCCTTGCGGATGCGTGTACTTTCCTCAAGGACGCACAAATCCCAAATTGTTCCTTCTTCAAGTACTTAGGCCAGTCGTCTTACATGGAACATTCATATTTCCTTCCTTCATACCAAATGCTCTCAGGCCATGTACATCCTTCAAGCCTTGTCTAGCACCGAATGGGGTGGTGATCCCATCATCCTGTCGATGCTATATGAAGCCATTATTCGTAGTAAAATGGAATACGGGGCCTTCCTCTTCGGTTCCGCTGCTCCCTCTTGTCTGAAAAAACTCGACGTACTTCAAAATCAGGCCCTTCGCTACATTTTAGGAGCCATAAAAACAACACCAATTGTTGCTATGGAAGCTGAAGCAAAAATTCCTCCCTTACAACTCCGTAAAATATATCTTACACAAAAATATTGTACTCGCTCGGCCTCCTGGACAAATAGAAAGCTCATTCTCTCCTTTTCGAATATCTCTCGTAATTGGCGCTTCATCCCCTCCAAAAAACCTTTGCTATCTCGCATTATAAAAAAATATTCCAAACTCCTACACTCGCTCCCATCGATAGATGGCTATCCTTACCAATACCTCACCTATTTCGAAATTTTTCATCGTTGGCCGTTAGAAATTTTGACACGGAAACACAAGGTTGCCATACCGCTACAATTTGCCGAATTAATTGAAACTCAATTCCGTGATTACCGTATCATATACACCGATGGCTCAAAAGATGACTTCCGGTTGCGGTGCGGCCTTCTACGACTCCTTTTCGGGAGTTGTAAGGAACTTCCAAATTTGCCCCGGATCCTCGTCCTATAACTGCGAAGTTGCTGCTATTTTCATGCCTCTTAACTTCGTATCTCAATCTAATCCTTCTTCTTCTCCGCATAACCAAATCCTTATCGCTTCAGATTCTCTCTCGGCCCTTCATGCAATCATAGGATCACCCTACAGTCACAATATCAGCCCCACTATCATTAACACTCGCTTCCTCCTCCAACATCTACTTCACTCTAAGAACATCAGCACTTCTTTTATGTGGGTCCCCAGCCACAAGGGAATTGAGGGCAATGAACGAGTTGATGCGGCTTGCTCCTCGCAGTCTGCCGCTAAATACTCAATCATTAGTGCAAATTTCCTCTTAGGCATAGCCCGAGAAGAAAACGAAGAAAAATGGCAAAGACACTACTTGGAAAACATTTCCCTCTCACCCCAATACGTCCATCTAGAAAAACTCAATTCCCACTCATCCCTGGTACATATTGTCAAACTACGTCAACCGAAAATTCACTGTCTCAATTTGCAGACTTCGATTCGATCACAACAGGCTCCCGTACAATTTAGCAAAATTTTTACTAAATATATCTCCTGATTGTCCTTTTCATCCGCAAGACAAGATAGCGGCCGACTTAAACCATATTCTTTTTCAATGTCCACATCTTACCACTCAACAAAAAACACTCCACTCTTCACTTATCAACTCTAATATTCAACGCCCTTTCGCTGCACTCAATTTCCTCCATATCACCAACTTCTCTGTCTTTCCTGCTCTTTACTCATTCTTAAATTCTCTCTCCTACCCTCACTATCTAATCCACTTGCTTCTCCCTGTCTTCTACCTCATCATCGGGCGAAATGACTCTTCGGTCGAAGCCCTATATTCATAACCCGTATTTTCTTCATGTATTTTTTTTCTTTTTTTTTTGTTTGTTTCTTTTTTGACATGTTACATGTCGTTTCTCTCGCCGGACCCCGATTTTGAAACTCGCGAGTACACCCCCCCCCCCCATCAAGAGAGACCGTGCGTCCGTGCAAATCTCTACCTCGTGGGTGATTCAGAAACTTGCGAGTACACCCAGCGTGCTTCATACTACACTAGCTTTATATACTAGCTCTAAACTAGACTTATATTGGACAAAGAAGGAGGCGAACGAGCGGACCCATCGAGAAGGGCTATGAAACCCAGACCTAATATACAGTATACTAGCTTATTCTGAATATACTTATACTAGACGAAGAAGGGGGCGAACGAGCGGATACTAGCTTAGTATACTAGGCCTCATTCCTAATATACAGTATACAAGTTGACTAATGAAATATAAAGACATGTAACATGATCTTCATTTATTTGGCTACGCCAGAAAATTTTTGAAATTGTTTTAATTATTTTCATCTTTTTAAAAATTAATTTTTACTTAATTATTTTTTTCATAGTCCTACAAGTACAAATGAAAAATGAGTTCTTCTAATAAAGGACAATATTCCTACATAATGATGGATCTTACTGCTATTGTATGTGAATTCTCGTGTCTCCCTAAGAATTGGATATGAATTCAATGTGTTTCTTTAGTTCTGGATCAACTTTGGTGTCTTGAATTTTATAAAATCTTTTTCATAGTCCTACTTACAAGTACAAATGAAAAATGAGTTCTTCTAATAAAGGACGATATTCCTACATAATAATGAATCTTACAGCTATTGTATGTAAATTCTTGTGTCTCCCTAAGAATTGCTTATGAATTCAATGTGTTTCATTAGTTCTGGCGACTTGAATTTTATAAAATCTTTTTTTTTTTTTCTAGTAAACGGTTTATAAAAAAAAAAAATGACTCGTACGAACAAAATGAAGTAATTAAATGGCAATTTTAAGACCAACCAATGGACGTAAGGTAACAAATGAATAGTGAATCTTATAGGAAATTTTACGAGGAACAACTTTTGTTTGAAACTGTTTTCCCTAGAAGGCTTAGTTTTCGAGAAAATTGCGAAAAACTGAATTTCGGGAATAAAGCGAGCTGCGGCGGGACTTTGCGGGAGGCAGAGCGTGTAGGACTTATCGGTATTTTAATCAGGGGGTCATCTTGAGCAAATTATAAAAGAAAAACCTTCCGTCACATTTATGGCCCATAATTGTCATTTTTTCATCTTTATTGACTGGACCATCACTTCCAGTCAAGAAGCATGTTTTTCCCCATTGATTGATTTTTACTGTATCTGTTTAATATTTCGTAACACGGAACAAAGAATTCCGCAAGTACCTAGAGGGTGGTGTACCCTTTCTCCTTTCGATTGCCCATTCTAGATCCTTCAGATTAGCAAGTACTGATAATTGCCCAACCTATGACGTAATTGAAGCAGTCTTATCGTAGTTAATGTTCATCGGGGTAAGGGGGATGTGGGCGTAAGGTCGTATGGGGATGCTTTCGACGATCTTTATTTTATTTTCGTGAGAAGTTAGAACTTTGCTTCAACAAGAATGTCACTACTTATAACCTCCTCTGAAAATTTTTCCAGATACCGCACTGGAGAACGTGAAAAGAGAATTTTCAGGTACACCAGTAAAAATTTCGAAATTTTTCAAATTCTTACATCTATTATACATGTACCTACATTACATTCAGGTCATCTCAATCCGCGTATCTCTTGAAATGACGTAAGGGAAGCAAGAAGCTAATGAAAAAGTTGGACGAGCTCATGAGAGAGAAAGCAGAAGATACGATAAGAGAGTGAGGAAGTCTAAAGGCCCGAGGCCAACAAAAATGTTCGACCTTTTTTCAAGTATGACTGTATTGTAAGCTATGTAAGCCAACTTACCAGCTCTCGATGCGAAGAATTTTCTGGACCATCGTTCAACAACATAATTCCGATAGTTCACAGACAATGTTATCACTCCACATCTTTCAACTCAATCGAATTCGATACAAAATTCACCAATTCGACGATTATTTTGTAAGAAGTTTTACCGACAAGAAACACCACACTGCACTCTCGAACAGATACTCTTACGATCAACGACACAGCACACCGTATTCGCCTTCGATATCATTATTGGCACGTTTAACGATTGCGGCATTTAAAATGAACCGTTCACGTTAGCACTTGTCCGTAATTGACCGGCGAAAACGAAAAAACCAATTCGCGAAGCCGATTATAGGCAATGGCAGTACGAAATTCCCTTGCACTGCAAGTCGAAGAATGAACGCGTAAGAATTTCACGAGCTCGCGTCGCAGGATCCGAGGTAGAAAGATTTTTAGCCTAGCACTCTGCATAAATTCTATACAAAACAGAGTAGATTGAAGCGTGCCATAGAGAAAAGATTTTTGCTAACCTTGGCTGAGTACCAACATTCGACTCTGCTTATAGCGGTAGACAATCAGCCTAGCAAGCAGCGAACCGAAAAAACGTTTGTCAATTCGTGTATTTGCTTAGTTGTATAGGAAAAAAAAAATAGGCAGGCAGAAATAAGACTACTGTTTTGCAGATACGTACGAGGGCGAATAAAACGAACGTTGCACCTCTGGCCGCATTACACACTTTTTTACACCCGACAGAAAAAACTGTATAACGTTGTAATTTTATACGAACGAATTCACCGAATGGGATCTCAGCCCATTTTTCAAATGCACGTGTGACTCACGTGTCAAAAATGGTGAATAACCTACTGGCCCGTAATAACGTTGAAAGAAAACTTGGAAGTCGAAAGTGAGAATTCATTCCGAAGTGCATTTGTTCATTTCCGTACGAGCGTGACATACTTTTTTCTCACTTTTCTCGTCGACTCGTCTCAATTTTCTTGCACTGTTTCCATCATTGCAGAAAGCTAAGGTAGCCGCGTCGAATCGGAAAAAAAAACTCGCGTGTTCTTTGTTTAACTTTCAGCCTTGAATGAAACGTCGCGAGTTCGTTGTTGAAATTGTATTTTCGCAATAACTTCGCATTATTGTTCTCCGATGGTGGAAACATACAATTAGAAAAAAAAAAAAAAAAAACTAAACGAAACCTAATCCAAGATTTATGTAGCGAGTCGAAGTTGGTAAATAAGTAGAGAGTATTTTGAAAACACGATCGATGATTTTTCGAGAAAAATGCGCCTCATCTGTCGTATATGTCATACGAGATATTATTATGACTAGGTATACTGGTAGAAATGAGGATAGTGACAGAAACCAGTTGGTCTCACATTTTACTTAAGGCTTAGACGCCATCATGAACTTGACAGCATTGTCCGCTAAGCATGAATTACGAGATTGAAGAATGTTCGTCATTATTTATCGGACTGACAATCGAACGGTTGAAGTATAAGTATAGATGTGAAGCCGTTTTTAGCGGGGAACCCGCTATCCCTTTTGTTGGGGAGTACTTCCAGGAAATTTTCGTCCGCGAGCGCGAGCGAGGTTGATGACGTCACGGAGAGGGGAAGGGGACTTGGAAAAATTCCTAGCTCCGAGCTATGTATGATAGGAGGGGGACTTAGAAAAATTCCTGCCTCCGAGCTATATATGGTAGGAGGAGGACTTGGAAAAGTTTCGATCCTCCAGACATATATGACAGGAAGGGGACATGGAAAAAAAATTTTCTGGTATAGCCAAATAAATGAAAATCATGTTCCATGTCTTTTATATTTTATCAGTCATCTTGAAATATTTCAGTCTAGGCTTCTACTAGGTCAAGTGTTCGTGAGATATTATTCGTTTACCCCCTTACCTATCTTGGCGTCGTATAAGTCTTCTATGAGAAATACGAGGTAGCGCGAACTCGCTGTTGTATTGGAATGGTATGTGACACTTCAAGTCTAGGGGACTTGGAAAAATTTCGACTATCCAGCTTTTATTTATTTAATTATTTAATTATTTAATATTATTTATTTATTTATTTATTTATTTATTTATTTATTTATTTATTTATTTATTTATTTATTTATTATTAATTCTTGTACTAGGTCAAGTGTTCGTGAGATATTATTCGTTTACCCCTTTACCTATCTTGGCGTCGTATAAGTCTTCTATGAGAAATACGAGGTAGCGCGAACTCGCTGTTGTATTGGAATGGTATGTGACACTTCAAGTCTAGGGGACTTGGAAAAATTTCGACTATCCAGCTTTTATTTATTTAATTATTTAATTATTTAATATTATTTATTTATTTATTTATTTATTTATTTATTTATTTATTTATTTATTTATTTATTTATTATTAATTCTTGTACTAGGTCAAGTGTTCGTGAGATATTATTCGTTTACCCCTTTACCTATCTTGGCGTCGTATAAGTCTCGTATGAGAAATATTTTGAGGTAATTGTGGGTATTCTATATTTTGAGGTATCAACTTTCGTGGGGCGAACGAGCGATCTCGCTGTTGTATTGGAATATTAATTATATTAATTATTTAATCATTTATTTATTTAATTATTTAATTATTTTATTATTTATTTATTTATTTAATTATTCAATTAAATAATTATTTAAATATTTAATTATTTAATTATTTATTTATTTATTTATTATTAATTATTATTATTACGCGGGGTGTACTCGCGAATTTCTGAATCACCCACAGGGTAGAGATTTCTCTTGACGGGGGGGGGGGGGTGTACTCGCAAGTTTCAAAATCGGGGTCCGGCGAGAGAAAAGACATGGAACATGTCAATTCCTACCTCCGAGCTATATATGGTAGGAGGAGGACTTGGAAAAATTTCGATCCTCCAGACATATATGACAGGAAGGTGACTTGGAAAAATTCCTAGCTCCGAGCTATATATGATAGGAGGGGGACTTGGAAAAATTCCTGCCTCCGAGCTATATATGGTAGGAGGAGGACTTGGAAAAATTTCGACCCTTCAGCCATATATGACAGGAAGGGGACTTGGAAAAATTCCCACCACCGAGCTATTTATGATAGGAGGGGGACTTGGAAAGACGGCGTCTTCCTTGAAATTGTAGCGCGTTCAAGTTGTCACGTCATGATTGTCAGGACTTGGAAAAACTTCAGGCTCTAGGGGACTCGGGACAGCCATTGCAGTCCTGCAATGGCATCTAATTTTCTCGTATATCCCGTCACCAGAAAAGTTTTAACAGGGAACCTGTTCTATGGGGACTTTTTTGAAAAATATGCCGTGCGCCGTGCGGCCAAAGTCCGACATTCCGTCTCACACATTCAATATAGTGTATGTCAAGCTGATTAGCTTTGGGATCCTTAGCCTAGTATACGAGTACTATAGGTAACTGTAAGCTAGGCTGAAAGCCCTGAGTATACTGTATTCTAAGCTGACTAGCTCTAGGAGTCTCACTTGCTCCATGTTCCACTCACTCGTTCGCTCCCATTTTTGGATTGCAAGTAAAATTTCATGGAACAGCTTCTCAAAAAATAGCATAGCATAAGTATAGTATACTGTATGTTAGGCTGATAAGTTTGCCCCCTTCTCAGCCTAATCTATGTCCAGTATACTGTATATATGCGGGTCTAGTATGAGCCTGACTCAACTTTTGGATCCTTAGGCTAGTATACGCGTAAGTCTAATATAGCCTACTACGAGATAGAGTATAGGGTATGCTAAGTTTATTAGCTCTAAGGGACTCGCTTGCCTTGCTTGTTCATCCCCTTCTTAGTCTAATATACTGTAAATCAGGCTGACTGACCGGCTCTCAGTACTATATGCTAACCATAACAAGCTCTCAGAGCTCACTCGCTCCGCAAGTTCGCCTCCTTTGTTAGTCCAGTATTATAGAAGTTAGGTCAACTAGTTCAGTATACTGCATGCTAAACTGATCAGCACTGAGAGGTTCACCCGTGGTGGATACCAAGTGAAACAGAGGCTTCAGGACCGCAGGGAACCTGCTCTATGGGTTGAATTTGTTTTAGTAATGAGGTTTGTCATTGGAATCTTGAAGAATTTGAAATTTTTGTGAGTTTGTTGTATGTGATAGTACGTGAACTTCAACTATCCCTATAGAGCAGGATTTCTGTTAAAATTTTTATCTTTTTTCAGAAATATGGCGAATAGCGCACGACGAATTTCTCAAGAAGTGCCCTATAGAATAGGTTCTTTTTAAAAATTTCCTTTCCCCACCTACACATTATAAAAGTGTACTTGGCAACATTTCCTTGCCCCCTTATCATATAAAGAGAGAAAGAAAGGAAGAAAGTAACTAAAATAAATAAATAAATAAATAAATACATATAGAGGAAACTGTTAATAGCCGCAGCATTGAATAGCCTTCAGGGCTCACTCGCTCAACTCGTCCGGCCTCCTCCTTGGTCTAGTAAAAGTTTATGATCTAATATAGTTCGTGATTGGGTTGTCGACTATCCCCAAGTTGAGATCCAAATACGAACTCGTGATTGGGTTCTCAAACATCCAGAAACCTCTTTCTGCGACAACATTGTTTTAGGAAATCCACGGGACCACTGAAAAATCAATTTACGGCTAATTCGAGCCTTGTTCAGCCCTAATTTCCAGCCAGTATAGCCTAATATACATAATTTAATGTACAGTATATGCTAAGAATGAAAAACTCGATCTCGGACTCACATACTTCTGGATCGTGTCCAGGGGGTGGAGTGATGCAACTCGGATCGCGGTTTTCGATTGGTCAAATTAGGGTTGGGTGCCAGTAAAGACATTAAAAATGTCGAAAGGGTGGGAGCGAGTGCGGACATTCACAAAGAAATTTATATACATAATAGCGAGGGATGTTTAATGGCCGCACCACTGACTAGCCTTCAGGGACCTTTCGCTCGACTCGATTGGCCTCCTTTGTGTAGTGAGAGTCTATGATCCAATACGGTTGGTAATTGGGCACTTGAAATTCCATAAGTTGAGATCTAAGAACGAATCGTGATTCGGTTGTCGAGAAACCAGAAATTAAGACCCAAAAACAAATCCTCATTGGTTCCTCGAAAATCCACAAGTTGAGATCCAGAAACAAATTCATGACTGGGTTCTCGAAAATCCACAAATTAAGACCCCCAAATAAGTTCGTGATTGGGTTCTCAAAAATCCACAAATTAAGGCCCACAAACAAATTCGTGATTGGACTTTCATAAATCCACAAGTTGAGTTCCAAACACGAATTTGTGATTGGGATTTCGAAAATCCACAAGTTAAGACTCCAAAACGGATTCGTGATTGCGTTTTCAAAGGTTCACGAACTAAGACCCAAAAACGAGTTTGTGGTTGGGCTATCAAAAATCCACAAATTAAGACCCAAAAACGAGTTTGTGATCGGGCTCTCAAAAGTTCACAAATTGAAACCCAAAAACGCGTTTGTGATTGGGTTTTCAAAATTCCGCAAGTTGAGATCTAAGAACGAATTTGTTTTTGGGTTTTAATTTGTGGATTTTTGATAGCCCAATCACAAACTCGTTTTTGGGTCTTAATTTGTGGACCTTTGAGAACCTAATCACAAATCTATTTTGGAGTCTTAATTTGTGGATTTTCAAAAACCCAATCACAAATTTATTTTTGGAACTCAACTTGTTGATTTTTGAAAGCCCACTCACAAATTTGTATTTGGTATTAAACAATTATGGGTTTTTGAGGACCCAATCACAAACTTGTTTTTGGAACCTAACTTGTGGATTTTTGAGAACCCAACCACAAATCAGTTTTGGGGTCTTGATTTGTAGATTTTTGAAAACCCAATCACAAATTTGTTTTTGGCACTCGACTTGTAGATTTTTAAGAACCCAAACAAGAATCCGTTTTGGGGTCTTAATTTGTGGATTTTTAAAAACCCAATCACGAATTTGTTTCTGGATCTCAACTTGTGGATTTTCAAGGACCCAATAAGGAATTTGTTTTTGGGTCTTAATTTATGGATTTTCAAAAACCCAATCACAAATTTGTTTTTGGAACTCAACTTGTAGATTTTTGAGAACCCAATGACAAACGCGTTTTGTGGTCTTAATCTGTGGATTTCTGAGAACGCAATCACAAATCCGTTTTGTGGTCTTAATTTGTGGATTTTCAAAAGCCCAATCAGAAACCCGTTTTTGGGTCTTAATTTGTGGACCCTTGAGAAC
The DNA here is from genome assembly GCA_035079385.1 of Aspidiotus rigidus. Taxonomy (NCBI): domain Eukaryota; kingdom Metazoa; phylum Arthropoda; class Insecta; order Hemiptera; family Diaspididae; genus Aspidiotus; species Aspidiotus rigidus. The sequence continues at coordinate 294,480 of JAVHKY010000015.1, read as the reverse complement.
CCAATAAAGAATCCGTTTTGGAGTCTTAATTTGTGGATTTTCAAAAACCCAATCACAGATTTGTTTTTGGTTCTCAATTTGTGGATTTTCAAGGACTCAATAAGGAATTTGTTTTTGGGTCTTAATTTATGGATTTTCAAAAACCCAATCACAAATTTGTTTTTGGAACTCAACTTGTAGATTTTTGAGAACCCAATGACAAACGCGTTTTGTGGTCTTAATCTGCGGATTTCTGAGAACGCAATCACAAATCCGTTTTGTGGTCTTAATTTGGGGATTTTCAAAAACCCAATCAGAAACCCGTTTTTGGGTCTCAATTTGTGGACCCTTGAGAACCCAATAAAGAATCGGAGTCTTAATTTGTAGATTTTCAAAAACCCAATCACAGATTTGTTTTTGGTTCTCAATTTGTGGATTTTCAAGGACCCAACGAGGAATTTGTTTTTGGGTCTTAATTTATGGATTTTCAAAAACCCAATCACAAATTTGTTTTTGGAACTCAACTTGTAGATTTTTGAGAACCCAATCACAAACGCGTTTTGTGGTCTTAATCTGTGGATTTCTGAGAACGCAATCACAAATCCGTTTTGTGGTCTTAATTTGGGGATTTTCAAAAACCCAATCAGAAACCCGTTTTTGGGTCTCAATTTGTGGACCCTTGAGAACCCAATAAAGAATCCATTTTGGAGTCTTAATTTGTGGATTTTCAAAAACCCAATCACAGATTTGTTTTTGGTTCTCAATTTGTGGATTTTCAAGGACCCAACGAGGAATTTGTTTTTGGGTCTTAATTTATGGATTTTCAAAAACCCAATCACAAATTTGTTTTTGGAACTCAACTTGTAGATTTTTGAGAACCCAATCACAAACGCGTTTTGTGGTCTTAATCTGTGGATTTCTGAGAACCCAATCACAAACGCGTTTTGTGGTCTTAATCTGTGGATTTCTGAGAACGCAATCACAAATCCGTTCTGTGGTCTTAATTTGTGGATTTTCAAAAACCCAATCAGAAACCCGTTTTTGGGTCTTAATTTGTGGACCCTTGAGAACCCAATAAAGAATCCGTTTTGGAGTCTTAATTTGTGGATTTTCAAAAACCCAATCACAGATTTGTTTTTGGTTCTCAATTTGTGGATTTTCAAGGACCCAACGAGGAATTTGTTTGTGGGTCTTAATTTATGGATTTTCAAAAACCCAATCACAAATTTGTTTTTGGAACTCAACTTGTAGATTTTTGAGAACCCAATCACAAACGCGTTTTGTGGTCTTAATCTGTGGATTTCTGAGAACGCAATCACAAATCCGTTTTGTGGTCTTAATTTGGGGATTTTCAAAAACCCAATCAGAAACCCGTTTTTGGGTCTCAATTTGTGGACCCTTGAGAACCCAATAAAGAATCCGTTTTGAAGTCTTAATTTGTGGATTTTCAAAAACCCAATCACAGATTTGTTTTTGGTTCTCAATTTGTGGATTTTCAAGGTCCCAATGAGGAATTTTTTTTTGGGTCTTAATTTATGGATTTTCGATAACCCAATCACAAATTTGTTCTTAGATCTCAACTTGCGGAATTTCGAGAACCCAGTCATGAATTTGTTTCTGGATCTCAACTTGTGGATTTTTGAGGAACCAATGAGGATTTGTTTTTGGGTCTTAATTTATGGATTCTCGACAACCCAATCACGAATTCGTTCTTAGATCTCAACTTATGGAATTTCAATGCCCAATTACCAACTATAGGTATTGGATCATAGACTCTTACTACACAAAGGAGGCCGATCGCGTCGAGCGAGTGGTCCCTGAAAGCTAGTCAGTGATGCGGCCATTAAAACATCCCTCGCTATTATGTAGGCTATATAAGTCTGTTGAGTTTATCGAATGAAACGACTATGAGAATGAATGCAACTTTTAATTGAGGAATTCAAAACAAAAGTCGTTTCGTAAAATCCTATATAATAAAACGAGTATTGTAAGTAGCAAAATAATGCAGAAAGAGGTGCGAAAACCAGGAAAGCGAAAAATAAACTGATCTGACAACGACGAAGTACGAAAAGCAAAGTCGACATGCATGAGGATAACGAATCGAAGATAAGAATGATGAAGAGCGTGAATGAACGATACCAGGAATAGACAAGAAGATGACGTAATATACGGAATCTTCTTTTACATATAAATTTCTTTGTGAACGTCCGCACTGTGTACTGACTATAGGTTATTATATAGGCCTACAATGACATAGGGATGTCAAGCCAATCGTCATTGACTTAAACTTTAGCTTAAGGCTTTCAGTCGATTCTTGCATCAACCTAAACTTACAGCCATTGTCAACCCTTTCCAATCGACTTAACAACGTTTGGCTTTTAGCTCAACTTGGAACGTAATAAATTGCCTTCGGAACAATGTGAACCGGCTCCGGAGTGATAAGAACTTACTCCGGAGTTGAATAAACTGGCTCCGGATCGGAATAAACCGGATACAAGGGGGAAATACAGGACTTCCAGCTTGAGTCGATCACATTAGCTTTTTAATTGCTGACTGATGTAGACTTGAAGCCACAATCATTAGAAAAATCATTAGCTGACTTAAAACTTGAAAAATACCGGCCATACTTGACATCCTCTGCCGTAAAAAGTTAAATCGACGTAGGTATATGAGGAGTTATCTGTAAAAAGGGCCTCCGTCGAGCGGAGGCCCCGTTTCAGTTCAATGCCCATATTTTTCAATTTTTTTTTTTTTTTTTTTGTATGGGCTTATATGGGATTTTATCCTTTCTCTGCAAGAAGGGCCTCCGCCATCTTTTTTTCTTCGTTCTTTATGAATTTACTATTCAACAGATTGACAATCTAATTATTGCATTTTATAGAAAAAGAGTTGCTCTTCAATTTTTGTTCTTACACTTTTTTTGATTAAACTTATTGTTGCAAAGTTATATTCATCCAGAACTTCAAATTCATTTTTCAATTTCAAAAATTTCCTTGCGGGAGCCCCTTTTTACAGATACCTCCTCATATTTGAATCGACGATCTGGAAGAAGATCCATTTTCTTGAAATAAGATTAATACCGCTAATTGAGATGTAAATATGCGTTACTAAAGACGATTTCTCGATGTGAAATCTAATTATCATACTAGTTTTCCGATACAAGCATCCCTCCTTCCAATATTGACGTTTTTGGGTCGTGGTTTGGATACACGTCAAAATTTTATTGTATATCCAACGTTCATTTTAACTCAATTCAAAGTGGAGTATTCATTTTACGTTAAAGAAAGCTCCAATTTCCTAGATCTGAATTTTTCTCTTTTATTCCATCAATGAAGTAATTAGTAGTGTGTCAGGTATCACGATTCACACATTCGCACCTATTGTCTGAAAGATACAGTTTGCCTGATCGTCGATTTGGATGATTGTACGGCAGCCGCGGCATAAATACATCCGCTATTCATTTCGGGTCAATGACGTCATACGTTAGTAGACTAAGGACTGCAGGTATGCGCATCTTTCAATGTAAACAAACTTGAACAAACGAATACCGGTGGAGGCATCCCTTTCAGATTATCACAACGAGGAATAAGGCGCTAGAGGTATTCTCAAGAATGTAAACAAACACGTGATGTGGTGGGTGATTTTTAGTGAAGCGGTTCGACTTAATGCAAAATTTGCATTAAGTCGAACCGCTTCACTAAAAATCACCCACCACATCACGTGTTTGTTTACATTCTTGAGAATACCTCTAGCGCCTTACGAGGAAGTTCGTCGTTGTGATAATCTGAAAGGGATGCCTCCACCGGTATTCGTTTGTTCAAGTTTGTTTACATTGAAAGATGCGCATACCTGCAGTCCTTAAGTAGACATGGCTGATACAAAAACACCAGTGCAACCAATGTTTTAAATTCGAAAATGCCCCTGTATGCAGGGTTCATATGCCAATGCATCCAGTATTCACAGACTGAAAAACAGATGAAAGACTGAATTTTTGTTGTCAAAGTAATGTTCGAAACACCTCGTCGTTTGAAACAATTTATTTTTTTTTTACAAACTTCATTCTATTATCACCATAATGCCAATGCGCGCCATTTCCTTTCTGGGCTGGCTGAAGTATTTGCCATGCGAGCTTTGGAAGTAAGTTATTTTATAAATTTGCTTAATTTGATGGGTTCAATGAACCGATGTTCTTCCAATACTATTACTTCTAGCAAACAACTCGCAGGATACCGACAGTCGTTTGGATTTGACACCAATGAAGCCAGTATTAGACGCGTAACGGTCGATGAAATTATGCGGGATTATAGTGCCGGGTTCGATATTACCTCCAGCACATTAGATCTGATACAGAAACACGTACGTCCATGGCTTGTAATGATTAGTAAGTTATTTTAATAATTCAAAGCATCAAAGTTCTTTCAATACTATTACTTTTAGCAAACAACTCGTAGGATACCGACAGTCGTCTGGATTTCTCACCAATGAAGCCATTATTAGATGTACCGTCTATGTGGCTCAAATGCCTGCATCCACAAAATGCGTAGCAGTTGACGAAATTATGCGGAATTGAAGTACCGGATTCAATATTACTTACAGCACATCAGATCTGATACAGAAACACGTACGTCCATGGCTTGCAATGATTAGTAAGTTATTTTAATAATTCAAAGGATTGAAGTTCTTTCAATACCATTACTTTTAGCAAACAACTCGCCCGATACCGACAGTCGTCTGGATTTCTAACCAATGAAGCCAGTATTAGATGAACCATCTATATGGCTCAAATGCCCGCATACACGAAATGCATAACGGTTGACAAAATTATGCGAGATTAATGTATCAGTTTTCGTACACAAACACGTACGTCCAAGAAATGGTCCAAAATATAGATAGCTCGTAAGTCTACAAAAGTTATTGACAATTGGCCTTTGATATAAAGTATTGATTGTAATCCTTGAATTAGATATGAGAATGCATACCTGCACACTTACGGTATCATGAGCACTCTGAGGAAAGCAAGAAAGACAATGACGACCACGTTTACGGTGAAGTTGCAGGCAAAGATGTACGAACCATTGGTTGAAAAGTCTTATCCGAGGTGAGTATGAAAACATAAAACGTTCAACGAGAAAGCCTTCAATTTCATCTCAAACCCTACTCATAGAGTTTTTTACTTATTTACTATTCAGTTTGTGATTTCTTCCGAACGATCTGCTCATAAGGAGAATTGAACCAACTGTGAAAAACAAAAAGAACTCACAAAACAGAAAATATCTAAAAACCCAAGAGTTCGAGAGCGGACAGTAATTTTCAGGTCGAATTCCATAACACAGAAGAATGAGATATTATATTGGCCGATGTTCGTGATATCGAATTTGGAGACAATCCATCACAAGTCCGACTGATGAAAGTGAGATATTCCAAAATCTTATGACTGTTAATTAATTATTGTTTCTTTTTACCACTTATTTGCGTTCTCAAGAAAATAGAAAAGTCGAGTTACTCTGTATTTCGAATGGACATGAAGATTACTTTTGTTTCGTGTTTCTCGTTTTGGGTTGAGTCTGTGATGGTTCATGATTGGGTAACGTTTTCGCTAATTTCATTGGATCCCAAGCCTAGTCTACAAAACTTGAATATTATTCCATACTATTCACAAATTTTTGTTTAAAAAAAAGGAATTGAAGCTTTTTGATATCTGGTTCAGTGGGAATATTTTTAGTACCATTCAAGTGTCAATCATTTTTCAAATAAGTGGAGTCGTTCTTTGATCGCGTTCACTCATCATGCACCTACAATGTTTATAAAATTTTGATGAGAAATTCGAATTGGTTTTTCGGTTCTGCTGTGCTGTTTGCAGTGCCATTCGAAGGCTAAATATTAATTTGCTATCGAATTTTTTTCAGTTTGGAGTCAACTAATCTTGAAAGTTTTATGTTAATTCAATTGTTTCATCACGTTAATAACTAATTTTTTTCCATATACGTGAACTGGTTTTTTACGTTCAGTTTTCAGAAGATAAAATTTGCCTCAGATATGTGTATTCAATTACTGTTTTCATTTTTTCATTATTTGCATTAATGTTGTCTGTATCTCAATTGTGCATTTATACTTTGTTTTCCCCCGTATGGAAATTCTGCCTCCTCCCCATCAAAATTGAAAATAATTTTAGCTGGTCTCGCAGTTCTAATTGGAGTTCCGCCTTCCATATCTGAAATTTCAATTAAATATAGGTAAAAACACTAGATCTTGCGTTGTTTCAATATTGAATTGTTCCAGATTGTTTATCATTGTACTGGCAGCAGTTAATTATTTTATTCGTAAAAGTATGATAAAACTCGAGAATGCAATGTACTCAAAAAGTAAAATATAACTTCTGTCCGGGCAAAGCCTTTTTCATTTTTTTTTTTTTTTTTAATTTTACAAGTTCTTGCCTGTATTTGGGTTTTAAGCTTGATGGTGAATCAAATATAGATGCGTTGGATCTAATTTCCTATGTTTAGATGAGAGATGTTGTTTTGAAAGGATGGAGGTCATCGGCGAGAGTTGTTTAAATGGATGGTAAAATCTGATGGGTTCGGCAGAGAGGACCTGAAGATAGGCTTGCAAAATGTGGGTGGCTGTTACAAGAGAACTGAGATTATGGTATACACATGATGACGAAGATGCGTTTTCTTTATTATTGAAAAAAACGACGATTTCAGCCAAGCAATTGAAATGTCTTCTTCCTTATCTCCAAGTTTTATTCCCAATCATTTTTTTTTTTTTAATTGTTTAAGTACTCAATATGGTCCTTTGTATGGTGTTTCAAGCGGGCGTTGGACTCTTCCTACTCTTACGTAAACATGTGTTACATCCTTAAGATCTGAATGGATCTGAATGGACAAATATTTTTTTCCCCTTTGCAGACGTTGAGGAAAACTGGATGTAAATTTTGGAAGACGTGGCAAAATTTTTAGACATACTCATGAAAGTCAACTATCTTGCCCTCCTCCGTATTTTTTATGAAATCCCCAGGTAGCCTTAGGGTGATTTCCAAAGCAAACTCTGCACAAGATGTCCCTGAATTGTCTTTAGGGGCGGCGTGAAGTCTCAATAATTCCCTATTTGAGACTGCTTATTTCGATTATACCGTCGACCTCGGATTTACACCCAGTTGTCTTTATGTGTTGTCCTTCAGACAATTTATTTGTAATTGTAATATCTCCCAACAAGTGAAAAATTTCTTGCATTTTATTATTAAATTGTTTATTGCTCGTATTGTCACTATCTTTATTATTTTAATCATGAAATCAACCTTTTCAGGATTTCCTTGATCTATGACAACCGAATTAATGATGACCATGCAGTCAGCAATGTGTACCACAAGAACATTGGCTGCAACGCGAGTAGTCCGATGGAAGAGAACGTTATCATTTTGATAGATTGTCATACCACAATTTCACATAATATTATAAACTTATTTTGCGTGTACTTCTCTTGTAGTTCACAGAATTTCAATATAAAATCAAATGAACCTATAATTGAATAGTATTCTTCATTTGCATTATCATTTTTTTCTCTTTCAAAAGTTTATTTACTCAGTAAAGTAGGTAAATGAGATTTCCTATGTTGATAGAACGTTGATTGATATAAACGTAGTTCACACCTATTTTAAAAAAAGACTATTATGTGACTGTGCTAAATAGTCCAGTAAAATTAGCCATTGTAATAAACAATAAATGGTACTGAAGCGAAATTTGGAAAAGTTGTTGGGAACTTTCTGGTGAGTCTTTTCCCGAGTTTCCCCAACATTCCGGGTGGCTACAGCGCGTGACAAGTCCGTATGTAAGAATCTAGATCAGGTATACCACGCGACGCGAGTCACCTATTACATTATTTTCGTTGGTACCAGTAAGTCGTAGATAGGGATTATTATAAAAAAAAATGAATAATGATAAGTAAGAAAAGATAAATTTCATTTTAATCCTTTGTAAACTCAAAAATTCTCAATTTTACATGCTTTTGTAACTGACTTTCTACTTGTAAGTATTGAAAAATAAAAAGATTAGAAAATGGAAAATAAATTATGGTATTGATTATAAAGTGTTGATGTCCTCTTAAAATAGTAGATGAAGAATCTATACCCAACCACATTAATTTGTTCCCGGGCCACTCGACGCGCAGAAACAATAACTCGCATTTTTGTATGGTAGAACACAATGTGCTGCGCAAATCAATGTCAATTATACAGAGTAGTAAGAGGTGTTCACTTGTCACGCGCTGTAGCGGCGTAACAGTGCATACAGAAAAAATATGTAGAGAGCTTTTTTATAGGAAATTTTACGAGGAGCAATTTTTGTTTGAACTTTTTTTCTCTAAAATCATTTGTTTGCGAATGAGAGCTAGAAAATTAACAAAAATTCTTCTTTGTACCCCCCCTGGGAAAAGCTCCACCCGGAATGTTGGGGAAACTTGGGAAAAGACTCACCAGAAAGTTCCCAACAACTTTTCCAAGTTTCGCTTCTGTACCATTTATTGTTTTTTTCGACCTTTAAAATGGCTAATTTTACTGGACTAAAATGAGCAGTTGAAAAATGAGTTATTATCTATCAAACGCTTTCTAATTTTATCAAGAACTTTTCAAGTACAATGAGCACTTTGTATGATTTTGAGGGATAGACAGATAGCAATATATTCATAGCGCACCCACCACATACTTTTTCATTTTATAGAAAATTTTCTTCAGTACCTATATTTTTTCGGTGAATTCTCTCAGTGCATTGTCTAGCTCGGTAGTGGATTATAGGCTTATTCTTAGGTCAATCACGTCCGATGGTACTGTACTGCTCGTTATGTATCCCAGTCAGTCTTTTTAGTGGCCAGAGGGTGAGGGGCTGGCTTCCTTAATATCGTGCTCCTAACCAACAGAAGGACTGGACAATGATCTGAAGAAAGGTCGTTCTTATTTACGGCTTCAGTGTAGTTCATGGAAATTCCTTTCACAACAAAGAAGTGAAGTAGGTCCGGAATCTTCCTAGGGTCTGACCAGTAAGTTGATTCAACACCAGTGACAGGTCTACTATTGAAGCTGTCCATGGCCTTACCGCGTTTGAATGTAGTTCTAGATGGTTGGAGTTGAAGTCTCCTCTAAAAATCCAGCCGATACCTAGGTTCTGAAATAAGCCTGAGAAAGTGGCCTCGTCGGCGCTTGGGCTGGCATTGGGTTGGCAGTATACAGCAGTAATGCTGACAGTGTTTCCGTTGACTTTGGTCATAGTGGTCACTGCCTGCACATTTGGTTCTTGGCATTTGTAGGACTCATGATGCAGGATTGTATTTCGGGCAAATATTACCGCTCCAACTTGCGCTTTGCCGCTAGGATGATGGCTGGAGTACATACCTAGTGTAGTTTTGTAGTCTCTTGATGTAGTACCGGCCAATGAAGTGTGTTTCCAATACTAGCGCAATTACAACTTTTTGACTTTATAAAAAAATTTCAAATTCGTGTTTCCTAATTAAAAGGCCATTTGCGTTCCAAGTTAAAATTTTAGTTAACATTATCACTTTATCTTCTTGTAAGGGGCTCCTTAATGGGGTTTAACGAAGGCATACTTATTGTTCTCTCAGCTGGATACCCTAGCCTCAATGTTTTGTACAGATATTCTCAGTTCTTGCAACAACTGTGATATTTTGGTGATAGTTTTATCAGGTTGAGTTTTACCTTCATTATTAGCTTCAAGCTGTTTTCCAAGAGCTGTGGCATACGTTTTGCCTAAGTTTCTATCTGCAGGCAATTTATAATCCTTGCTTTTTTCGTGGAGTCTTTTTTTTGCTGTAACATGAGCAGTAGATTCTGTGATAGACTTAGTTTCATTTTCGTAGACTGGGCATCCTTTATAATTCGCCGTGTGGTTGCCTTGGCAGTCCGCGCACTTCATCTCCTTGTTATTTAGTCTTTTGACAATCATTGGTCAGGTGATCATTTCCGCATACTACACATTTCGGGGGTCTTCTACAGTATTTTTGACTGTAACCTATGTTTTGGCACCTTTAGCCTACAAATTAAAATCATTAAGTACCCCCAAATTTTATTTCATGCGCCGTAAAATTTTATTTTCAAATACTCTCGATCCACTATCGTGCTCCTTCCACCATCAAGCCTACTGTGTTTCGAAAAAATTGTCTCTATTCATAAAGATGAAATACTCCAGAACTTGTCAGTACCTATTTTAGGACACTGGAGGTATTCTCGCTCAATGTAAATAAACGGAGGGGGGCGATGGTGAACCCATAAAGAACGTACATCACCTTTGGATTCAATGTTTGTTTACATTGAGCGAGAATAATTCTAGTATCGATCTATTTGTAAGCAGCTTATTTTATTGATGATATTTAGCCCATAGATAATGTATCTGTACAGGAGTAGCCCTAGTACAAGTAACAATTTCTATTACGTGACCTGTCACAAGAAAACCCTCCTGAGCGTCCCAAAAAACGACCAAAGAAAAGAGAATGTTTCAATTTATTAAAACTACTTCAAGTCATGTAGGCCTATTTGTCTTCCTTGGACTCTTGTAAAGGTTTTCTTGTCACCGATTGTTGTGAACTATTGCAAGGAAACATCTCCAAAAGACCAAGAAACATGCCAATTGATATTTTCCACTTGAGGTGATTTTAATAAATTGAAAAATAAACTTTCTCTTGATCACTTTTTTGGACATTCGGGGGAGTTTTCTGATGACAGATCACAAATAAGTATTTGGTAACACATATCTGTTCCCCAAAAGATCAATGTAAGTTACCAGCAGAACTCATTGGTAGTACTTAGCAGCGAACTCTTTGCGATCGTGACCGCACACTTGCCAGGAGTTCCGCTGCTAAGTTCTGATGAGGTATAATCCCGGTCTCGCGCGTGACATACGCGATTTTTCTCTGCTTCAGTTTGTAACATCATTTGTACTTGCAAAATAGTGTTATTATCGACTCTTTCCATGACGTTGCATGACTGAATATTTTCCACAATTTCTTGAAATGAAACACCATGATCATTGACTATAGGTGAGGTGGAATCAAGAAATAAGGTTAACGACCAAAATGAAAAATTGCATAACAGAAAGTTGAAAATCCCGACAGGCATTCCACAGCATACAGACCGCGTCAAGCATTTTTGTTTATACACTGAAGGGGGTTTCTTACGTGCCCTATAATCAGGACCATCTTGGGAAGAACGTGTAATTATGCATACAAATTTGTCATGAACGGAAAAATGAATTTTTAGTCCTTCACCCTATTTCCTTACTCCACCTCACTACATTTACACTTTGTAAGCATACGTACAAACCTATTGTTAAGATGCTGTCGCTTTTAGATAGTTTGCGCCAAAAAAAACAGATAGCGATCCCTCAGTTTGGAAAAATTTTACCACATAATAATACCATTGACTATATACGAGTACGTCCTAGTACTAGTACGAGTACTTCGTACACAGCGCTTAACGTGAGACATCTGTTTACATTTTGTTGGATACGTGGAATGTTCGTTCTCGTTGTACTAGAGTACTAGAGTTCAAGCATTCATTCATCTAATATATAAAGCAGAAAGTTTGTCCGTCTGTCTGTCCGTTTATAACTCGAGAACTACTGGGCCGATCGCTTTCAAACTTTCAGGATATATTGTCCTCATCCCAGAGCAGCACATAGACTCATAAAAATAAAAATTTGACGGGGAGGTGCTGAGTAATTTCAAAAAAGGGCGAAAACAATGACTTTTTTCAATATAAAAAAACGTGGTGGTGTAGCTTGCCATGTACGTTAGACCTACGCGCGTTGAGTGGCGCAGTTTCGAGAATTGAATTATTGTGATAACTCGAGTATAACTCATTTTTATGAAAAATTGAAGAGAACAAAAATTGTAGCCCCTGTAATTTCCTTTCGAATGAGCCCGGTTCCAGATTTTTAGGAGGAAATTTTGTGACTACAGTATTCGCTGTACTTCCATACTAAGCAAGTTATTTTATTCACAGTTTTAAAAACACCTACATAAAGGATTTTACATCCGGTATCTCATACAAGAACCAATGTCTAGACACGGTGCGCACTGCGTATGGGCTAGCGGAAATTACCCTTTTTTTTACCTGTTGTCCGTGTGTTTTCTTAGGGACTGGCAAAATGTCAATGGATTTGTCTGTATTCTGCTGCGATGAATACAGGCTTCACGCGTTAAGTCAGCTCTCAAGTGAATTAGTGTGTAAAAAATTTAATTTGGTGATTTTATTTTTGTGCGACTCGGAACTTTGATATATTTTTATAAGTACAGTCGCAGTTTTTGGTGTCTATTTTCTTATTTTTGACCTGAATAGTTGTAAATTTTGCAAAACTCTTTCCACTGTTTCTTTTTTAAAAATTCATCTGAATTCCAAGATACCTACAAAACACACATACCTACAAGATACAGATACCTATAAAACACAGATATCTACTCAACACACAGCTAGCGGTCAGGCGCGCCGGAGGCGCGACGCCAACCGCTAGTTCAATATATTATACACTTCGCTTACAAAGTGTATACCTACTGTATAGTCAATGGCTCTAGTGCTCTAGTTGTACCTGAATTTATACATTTACCCTACGCTTGGCTCGTGTTCCTAATGCACACCAGAAGAACCTTTTTTTTTCTTCTTCTTTTTCTTCGTCGTCCTCCCTGCGGTGTATCTTTCAATTCTCTACCATTAACTGCATACACTTTGTTTACCCTTTTACCTTTTCTTTGAGTATACAACTTATTCACAAAGGATTGTGTATGTGGCTTGAAATAAATGTAGGTATTAAAACATGCGTGAATCATAATAACTTGGACACTTTCTTGCATTTTCAATGCAAACTGAAATTATTATTTTCTCTTCGATCCTGGAGCTTGGAACCCGCTATTGGTTTTGTTGGGATACATAGATACGTGTCCGACACAATTCTCAAAATTACCGACCTTGACCTTATGCAAATTTTTGTAGGTACCTGGGTATTAATATTTTAGCAGCTAGAGCTCTAACCTAGTTTGGGAATTGGAGAAAAAAATTTAGAGGATAGTTGTGAATAGCCGATGTAATACCGGCTCATCTTATTCACTTCTTCTGCAAAATGAATATTCTACCCACGGTGATGCTACCAATACCTATACACGATCATATAAAATTAAATCAAAATACACACCCCACAAACTCAAAAATTATTGACTGGGAGCTCACTGCAAATTTTTCAATTGGAGGGATCGAAAATCACCAGAGAAATGACGTCCTTGAAGTCTGGCAGAGCTGATTGGTTGGAGACAAAAATTCCGTTAGCCGCGTATTGTTAGTTATTCAAACTATATCAAAACTCATTATTCTAAGCCATATCACGTTTAAAGACCAATTGAGTTTTTGAGGTGGTCCTGACTAACCCAGCCCCTCATTCCTCCGTTAGCATTTGTCCCGATACCTGTTGTACCATTTTACTTCAACGGCCAGACGACATCCACCTCATAACTTTGAGCGTTGTTCAGCCACAGAAACTAATTCCTTTAAACCTTATGTTCTGTGTCTTTAAAAGTTTTTGAATTTGGGATTTGCGCGTAAAATCTGATAAACGTTTCCCTACATATCACAAGAATCAGAAAAAAAAAAAAAAAATTCAGCTCCACCCATTTCGTTTTGGCAGGGACCCTTTGTGCCAAAAGTGACATATAGGACGTTAGGGTCGTTTAGTGTAAAGCATAAAATGTCACGTTTTCACATGCGGAGAAGTAGTTTTTGCTCATGTTATAGCACCAAAGAAGATTTTCATGAGAGTTACAGGAGTTCCATCCATTAGAATGCCCGACATTATAGTTTTTCCAAGGTATTGTATTCTTTAATTTTAGTGTCATTTGAACAGAAGTGCTCTTTCGTTACAAACGGATATTTTTGGATCTTCATTAACGGGTGGCGCGATTGACTGGCCCAAGGAGAAGAGTTTAGGTAATCTCTGAAAGACCCACCACCAATCACCTTTCACCTCCTTATTAAACGGTCTACTTCAGCACATGTACTGTTGAACCGAAAAATATAACCAATATTATCACTCGGCGATTATTAGTTTTTCACAATTCTTGATTTAATATAGGGTAGAAGACCAGGATAGATAAGCGAGAAAAACTAATAGTCGAATCATATTTACTGTTCTAAGCAGAAGTAATGTCATAAAGTGATCGATGACACGTTCCTGTAAGATGAAAATAAAAGTTTAAGCTTTGAAAAAAGGAAAAGGGGAGAGTTAAGAAGTGAAAATTGAGTAGAGTGCATGTAAGCTGAGTAAATCCCATTAAATATGTGTTATGGTCACATCCTTGGTTAATTCGTTCAATCGCAACCTCCATAACTCATATACCAAATAACCACCCTTAAAGTTATTACATCGCTGAGGAGAAGTTGAGGTAAGTTTGAGTGGCTCCTGAGTAATACTCGGATCCCACTCAAACTCGGTATCAATATTTAGGATGGTATAAACAACATTTTGTGCGAATTGCAATTTAATCCGACAATTAGAAAAAAAATTGAGAAATTTTTCACCGGATTATTATTTTTTCACATTTCTTGATTTAATACAGAATAGAAGTTTGTACATATCAGGACAGATGAGCGAAAGAAAAGTTGATTTTGTAGATTTATCAATTGTTGTAAGAAGATGACATATCGTGAAGGGGTTGTTGACACGTTCCTGTAGAATGAAACTAAATGTTTGAGCTTTGGGAAAGAAAACGGGAGAGTTAAGAGGTGGAAATTGAGTAGTGCTGAGTAAATCCCATTAAATATGTGTTATGGTCACATCCTTGGTTAATTCGTTCAATCGCAACCTCTATAACTCCCACCCTTAAAGTTATTACATCGCTGAGGAGAAGTTGAGGTAAGTTTGAGTGGCTTCTGAGTAATACTCAGATCCAACTCAAACTCGGTATCAATATTTAGGATGGTATAAACAACATTTTGTGCGAATCGCAATTTAATCCGACAATTAGAAAAAAAATTGAGAAATTTTTCACCGGATTATTATTTTTTCACATTTCTTGATTTAATACAGAATAGAAGTTTGTACATATCAGGACAGATGAGCGAAAGAAAAGTTGATTTTGTAGATTTATCAATTGTTGTAAGAAGATGACATATCGTGAAGGGGTTGTTGACACGTTCCTGTAGAATGAAACTAAATGTTTGAGCTTTGAAAAAAGGAAAAGGGGAGAGGATTGAACTTTTGTCAATCATTAATGCAATATTTTGAAAGTCACTATTAAATTGATTAGAAATTTTTTTTACCTCCGGATAATCTTGAATAATATCATCTAAATCATTGAGATTTGGCATATGTCCACGTGCATAAGTTTTTAGAAGATCCATTTTTAATATAAAATAAATTATACTTTTCACAAACCTTCACTGACCTTCACTGACCTACACTAACCTTCACTAAAAAGAACGATTGAAATGAAAGATAGAATGTTTCTTTTAAAAAATATGAATATAGAAAATGATTTTAAAATTTGTAAGTTTAAAAGTTGGGGATCTTACCGAATGATCATTCTGAGAGAAATTAAAAATTCGAATTATAGATTTAATCCAAATTCTAAATATAAAAATATGTTGGGTAATAAATGGGATATTGTTTTTAGGGGTGAATTAGATATAGGGTATATTGACATTAAGAAAATGATTGATAAATTTATTGAAAAGTCTCATAAATCTATACCTATGAAGAAAAAAGAAAGAAGATATGAAAAGCATGAGAAAGAGACGCAAAAAGAGTATATGAATAGGATGGTAAACCAAATAGAACATGAAACTGAGTGAAATCATAAGAAATTGAATACATGATATGGTTGTATGCTCAAGGTCGTCAACTGGTCAACGCCTTACCAATTCAACACGACAGTACACCTCTTCAAATTCCACAGATAGACGACACCTGTTCATGAAAATTTTGATCCCTCCGAGACATTAGTCTTATGACCGCAACAAGTACAAACGCGAGCTTAGCTTCTCTCCTCTTTTTACTCTATCTTTACAGGCTTAACGAGTACGTTCCTATCATTCATCTTGCGGGCGCTATGAGTACAATCGCTCATTGGGATGTTAACCCAAGTTGCGTAAGTTGGTAGCCGTGCTCGAACATGTGGGGGATAATTTTAACGTACCATGCTTCATGATGGGGAATTTGCAATTTTCAAATACGATTTAAATTATTACAATTTGTAATATCAAAAAATTATGTCCTATAAATCGTTTATACATTTCAAGAGAATCGATAACTGAAAGAAGTAATTCTAATGGTGAAGTATTGAGTCATCTACGACTAATTGAAAATCTCGTTTCTTATGGCCGAATACATTGAACGTAAAATCGTCACCCAGAAATTCAAGCGAGTGCGGCGAGAGAAGAAGGCGATTCTAGCGCTACCAAACATAGGTTAACATCCCAATATACTTACTACAGTACAGAGTACCTACGTCATATTCTATACTGTCATATTCTTCTTCTCTCAATCTTAATAATTCGAGAATATTCGCAAAAATTTGATTTAATTTCAATATGTAGGCCGCGCAACGAGTATAAGCGCGCATATCCCTAGACATACAGCGGGTTCTCGAATACTGAGCGCAACGAGTACAAACGCAGAATACATTGGTCTTATAGACGCAACGAGTACAAGCGCGAGTCTGAGGTCTCTATACCCGCGTTTTTTCTCGTAAAAAAAATAGTACTGTACAATGATGACGAGAGACAAACGTCACTAAAACGCCTGTCTATTCTTCTTCTCCCTCAAAAGAAAAAAATATTTGGCATAATTTATCTAGATGTATTGCTTATCAAGGCTACTGTTTGGTGAAATCTCATCCGTTGACGCATGTAAGACGATGAAATTTTCAAGATGTTACGGACGGTTGGTCACGCAAAAAAAAAAAAAAAAAAAAAAAAAAAAAAAAAACAAGCCGAGTAAGAAGTCTCATCTCGACTTATTTGAGGAAAATTATTCAAAATTACTTCATTATGTCTTATCAATGCAACTCGTACTCATCAATACGTGAAAAAAGTTTCCCTGCAACCTCTCCCTCTTTCTTCTCAATCTGATTGTCGTAATCTTCTTAGCTGATTCACACACACATTCCAATTTTGAACCGGACGAGCAAATGGTAGTCTTATGAAATCGTCAGTGAGATAAAAAATGAAAACTGAAAAAAAGTAATAACTGGGAGTGATAGGCAATTTTAATCACATAGTGGTAAGATTCCATTTACATACGTGTACATACAAATTCTTGTAGAATGCATTCTTGCGATAGAGAGCCAATTCAGTTGGGTACATCTTCCGTTCATTTGTCGTAATATTTCTCAAATTTTACCTTATTAATGATGAGACCTAATGAATTTATGCTGATTGTTTTGGTCATCGCTCTGTGTCGTGGATTCACGTCGTCACTAACCGAGGGAAAGTTGAATACCGAAGATGCCCCGTCTTCAGAGGCAACGCCCAGGATTCTCGAATCACGATCAACGCAAATTGGAAAACAGTGTTTAACCTTACCGAAAATAAGTAATCCGAGCGTCAAAACTCTAATTGAACAGAAGTGTTATGTAGACAAAACCGCGTACTTGGACCAATTGATGCGGGTAGGAGAGAAGTTCTACTTCCTGTCGCGCCCCAGGAGGTTCGGCAAAACACTTTTGGTCGACACATTGCAGGAATTGTTCGAACTTGGAGGAGACAACAAGTTATTCAAGGATACAGAAATTTATCGACGACGTGATGGTGTTTGGTCGCGTTATCCAACTATTCGACTCGATTTTTCAAATGGAGTTGTATCTACTTCTGTCGCTGCATTTAATCGTACCACGTTAGAGCTAATAAACGACCAAGCTAGAAACCATAAGATTGATCTAGGTGCGATCCAAGACATCGAAGTTGCCATTAAACGATTGATTGCCATGCTGAATGAAAAGTATAATAATGCGTCGGTAGTCATCCTTATCGACGAGTACGACAATCCATACACAAGTGCTTACCCAAACATGGAAACGGCTTCAGGTATCTTACGTAGTCTGCAAAGTTTTTACAAGACATTAAAAGCTCAGTATAAGAAGGTCCATTTTAATTTGGTGACCGGCATCACTCGACTGGCACTATCGGATTTTTTCTCAGGAATGAACGCGGCAACGGACCTAACCATGGATCCGGATTACGCAGGAATTGTGGGGTTCAATAAGAGCGAGCTACTACAGTATTTCGATGATTTGATCAATGATGTCGTACGCGAAACTGGAAAGAAGAAAGAATATATCCTTGAAACCATGAGGTGCTGGCACGACGGATTTCAGTTTTGCGAAAAAGATGAGACTCTCTACAGCCCGGCTTCTGTATTAGGCTATATAAGGACCAAAGCTGTGTCAACCATTTCCTGGAGTGAATCAGGTGGGCCTAGTAAATTTCTAGTTGAGAAGTTAAAAGAATTTCCGAAAAAGGCTCTCGAATTCTTTATAAATGAGCAAAACAATTTCCAAGCAGATAAAAAGGAAGATATGGTGCCGCCTATAAGAGCCCCCAGAAGAGATCTTGTAGGAAAAAATGACTTCACGAAACTTGATATTCAAGCGTTAACAGCACTTCTCTTCCACAGCGGGTATTTTAGTATCAGAAAGTATGACGTCAAATCTGATGTTTTTACTCTGAATTTCACCAATTTGGAACTTAGAGAAGATTACATACTGCGTATTTCCCAAAGTATAAAGGAAATATATGAAGGAGACTTGGATGAAAAAATCGAAATGATGAAGAGAGCGCTCGATGTACGTGACTGGAAAAATTTCACTGGAACACTAGACTCTTACAATGCAAATATTCCGTACCAAATAACCGTAAACCAGAGAAAAGGGTTAGAAGCTTGGTTCCAATTCAATTTGTATTTGGTGTTAAAGTTCGCAAATTACCATCGAAAAATATCAGTAGGAATAGAAGAGTCTACAAGTATGGGACGGATAGACATTGTATTTGATAATGGACTCGGTGTATATATATTCGAGCCGAAGATGGAAGACAATCCCGAAAATCCGGTGTATGAATGCAAAGAAAAATACGTAAAAAAATATTTATTAGATCCGGAAAAATTGAACGTATATTGCATTGGCATTAAGTTTACAACGGAAGGACAAATTCACAGTTGGGGCGTAGCGTCATTTTCATATAACGGTAATTTAATCACGGAAGAGGGATCGATAAAACTGACTAATGAACTCAGTCCTGAAGAACGTAAAGATATACGGGTTAACGTGACGAATTACAGAAGCGAAAATCCCGAATGCAAGCTGGAATCAGAAAGACTCTCTGATTTTCTAGAACAACTAGGGCCCACAATGGAAGGTCAACTGATATTCGCCGAAAAATTTTTTAAGAATACACCTATTAACAGTTTATACCCTGTTTTGAGTAACGTGAAACCATTAGTGGAAGAGCCTAACATAAAAGGGATTCTATTCTCCTTTTTGAATGAAGCCAAAGAACGCAAAGTAAACAAGACTCTTGAGAAACCGGTGAAGGATGATCCAAATCTTCTGTTGATATATTCAGAAGTCCTCGAACCTGCGCGAAAACTTTTCAAAGATAAGAACGTTCCCATTTCTTATCCAGACTTCGTTCGATTTATTTATCAGTGTAAAGAAACAAAGGAAGCAGCTACAATTCTCTCTTGTTTCACTGAAGATATTCAGAGTATATACAACCTCCTTGAGAAATGTCATCCTCTCATCGAGGATTCCCTAATAAAGGGCCGCATAACTCGTATCCGGACGGCTCTCGAAAAGAAGCTCGATATCGAAGTACCTAAAAACAAGTCTCGGAAAGGATGAATAGAAAATGTAATACGTAATAATTTATGAGTAATTAACCATAGTTATTGTAAATAAATTGTATACTTCATTGAGCGCAAAAAATTGATCTTTCGCCAACATTTGAATATTTTTCAGTCTAAATGAGTTTTTGATCCTAGGGTACACTCCTTTCCAGTCTTTGGATAAAAAGCACTTTAAAATCATGATCACAAAAAGTGAGCATGTCCATAATTATTGATAAAATTAGTAAAGATTGTATCAATTCTATTCTAACGCATGCTTTATCGTGCACGGAATTTCCGATCACGTTTTAATTTTTACACTGATTTCATTGATAAATTTTACTCAAAACATCAACAGAACTTCAGAATCCGCATCATAAATGGTATGCTGTGTCTGGAGAGAAAGTAACCTGGCGACTTCTAGTACCCACAATTTCAATTGAGGAGAATGTGGGTGAAAAATCCTCCCGCGTTTCCAAAGGTGAAAGTAATGAGCATCAATTTTTTCAGAAAAAAGGGTCAATTTTGTTTAACTTGTGTTTTTTGCACACGCAGGGTGTATGATAGTATCTCCTGGAAGAAGGGTGGGCCATGTTTTTGAATATTATAAAAGTTTCACATATTTTGGTGACGAAAATGGGGAAAAATGATCGTGTATCTTTTTCAGGCACGCGTTCAGGGTCCGATCCTTAGCTTGATTGAGGCTTATGAAGTTTGTTGAGACTTTGAGAAATTCGAATTTTCCTATCATTTTTATAATTTTAGAGGGTAAAAATAGAGGAAAATGTGTTGAGAGAAAACACAGGGTAGATAATCATCGTCCCCTAGGGTATATGGTGGTAGCCCTTGAGGTATTGAGAGTAATTGTAGGGTTCTTCACACCAATCTCAAGCATCATGATCAAAAAGTGAGCGTGTTTATAATGTGCGCGGAAATTTTTGCACGCGTTCTTGATAATTCTTAATATTTTCTGAGGAACTTGATATAATTATTTGAGATTTCTTTAGGGTGACAGGTTCTACCATGAACGGAAATTCTGATCATGGTTTAATTTTTGACTCCTCTCAATTTCTAGTATGAAAATAGATAAAACTTTGATACAAAATATGGAAACGTTCTCTGATTTAAGAGATCTTTTGAATTCTCATAAAAAATATGAAAATTGATACAAGTTGGATACAAAAATATGAAAATTTTTGACTTGTATGAATTCTAGTTAAAACGATGAGAAATTAATGTAAAAGTATGACCTTTGGATTCTAATTAAAAACATGAAAAATTGATACAAAAATATGGACTCCGAATTTCTTTTAGAATTGAAACAAATTGTATACAAATAGATACAACATGTATGAAAACTTTTGATCCTCTAAATTTTTTTAGAATTGATGCAAATTGTATACAAATTGATAGAAAGTGCATGAAAATTTTTGATCCTGTGAATTTCTTTTAGAAATGATACAAATTGATGTAAAATGTATGAAAATTTTTGAACCTCTGAATTTCTTTTAGAATTGATACAAATTGATACAAAATGTATGAAAATTTTTTATTCCCCGAATTTCTTTTAGAATTGATACAAATTGCATACAAATTGATACAAAATGTATGAAAATTTTTGAACCTCTTAATTTATTTCAGAATTGATACAAATTGATATAAAATGTATGAAAATTTTTAACTCTCTGAATTTCTTCCAGAATTGATACAAATTGATATAAAATGTATACAAATGTTTTAAAAAAATTTTGAGAGTGTGAATTTCTATTAAAAATGATACAAAATTGATGCAAAAATTAAGAGTTGTAAATAAGGAAATGAGTGGGCAAAAAAGAGATGAAATAGATACAGAAGTATGGAAATATTCATACTCTCTGAAAATTGTTCCGCCACTGAATTTTAATAGTTGTGCAATTGTGAAAAATAAGCCTGGGGTATAGGAAAAACGTCATGTCGAATGAGTGGGTCAATATTAGAGCACCTAGAATTTTGAGTAAAATGGATGAAATTGATACAAAAATGATACAAAAGTTTGACATTTTTTGGAGTAGTGAGTAAGAAAAAATGGTGTGAAATGATTGATATTTACCTTAAAAATAACTAAATTAACGATTTGAAAAATAGGGAAATTTGATGATTTTTTGAGGGGTGAAAAAATGGCTCTGGCGCATAGAAAAATAGGGGTGGCGCACGAGTGGCGCAGAACATACATTGTATATCTACTATCGTGAAGGGGTTGTTGACACGTTCCTGTAGAATGAAACTAAATGTTTGAGCCTTGGGAAAGAAAACGGGAGAGTTAAGAGGTGGAAATTGAGTAGTGCTGAGTAAATCCCATTAAATATGTGTTATGGTCACATCCTTGGTTAATTCGTTCAATCGCAACCTCCATAACTCATATACCAAATAACCACCCTTAAAATTATTACATCGCTGAGGAGAAGTTGAGGTAAGTTTGAGTGGCTCCTGAGTAATACTCGGATCCCACTCAAACTCGGTATCAATATTTAGGATGGTATAAACAACATTTTGTGCGAATTGCAATTTAATCCGACAATTAGAAAAAAAATTGAGAAATTTTTCACCGGATTATTATTTTTTCACATTTCTTGATTTAATACAGAATAGAAATTTGTACATATCAGGACAGATGAGCGAAAGAAAAGTTGATTTTGTAGATTTATCATTTGTTGTAAGGAGATGACATATCGTGAAGTGCTTCATCGCCCGTTTTTATGGAATGAGAAGTAGAGTTTGAGCCTTAGCAAAGGAAGCGGAGTGAGTTCAGAGGTCGAATTCAAGTAAAATGAATGTTGGGTCCGTGAAGGATCCATAAATCTTGTGTCTTTATACAGCTGGAAATGACTTTTAATTGGCATTAATTTAGTTTCTTCGTTACCACCACGTGTTTTTTTTTTTTTTTTTTTTTGGACAGAAGACGACTTTTCAACTGTGAGTGTCATTGGAGAAAGCTGGGTACATTCTGCGCGAGTGAAAGTATTGACTATATGAATGACTCGTATCTTTGTTGTCGACCTCAAATTTTTGTATAAATTTCAGTATTGGTCGTTTTTGTTCTCATTTGTGCAATATTGAAAAATTCGGAATGAAATGGTACCTAAGTACATTACTGTACGGGCAGGGAAAGTAAGGAATATCGCAACGAGTTCAATGTTTACAACACGAGCAAAGCGAGTGTAATAATTTGAACGAGTTGCGATACTTACTTGCTGTCCGTACTGTAGGATATTTTTTTAATCACATACGTCGAAAGTACGTTTATTTTAGACAGCGAAAACTTCCTTTTGTTAAACGTTTCACACCCTAATGTCATCAATTTAGCCCAACAGTGGTGATAGAAACGAACTTTCGTACACTGTATCGACGCTTATGGAAATGCGATTTTTGTTCACTTTTGTTACCTATAAGTTGAGAAAAAATATGTAAATTACTGATCAGTAATAAAAATAAATTGTAACAAATAAATAACAATTATATTTGTCTTTTCTCTCTAAATAAACAAATAAAATAATCTGTCACTCCCTTGTATAAATATCTTGTGTAAATTTCGTTCTCAAAAGTTGTGCAATTGATTTATTCCTATACGGAAAATTGAAAGGTTAGGTTAACACAGAAATGATCGCGCATTGATTTTCAACCAGTCTGTACAAAGAGTACATCCCCGTTATTAAACGGTCATTAAACCCTACTGAACCCTACGTATCCGTGTGATGTAAAGGCGTTCTTTTCTTCTCCTCAATGTGTATCTTTGGGATGTGTGTGGTCGATTTCTTCTGTCACGGTTAGTACAGGATCGATGCGTTTAAAAATAGAATACAGGTCAAGAAACCGTCTTCCTTTCCTCGTTCATCAGTTTTACCGATCATAGGATGTACTGTACCCCATCGGACCGTCGGACCACGAAAAAATCAGCGGAGATTTTTTTTTCTTTGCATTTCATAGCATATAGAGTACGTTTGTAGGATTTTCTAAAGTTTAATGTTTCTTTATATATGTGTAAGACGACAATTAATTATATTCGCGAAATCGTTTATTCTTGATTTATGTGAGATACATAAATCGTGAAATAATGTTCCTTTACGGATGCAAAAAAATACAATCCAAACTACAACGTATATCAATTACAAAGAAGCACGGAAGAACCGTACATACAGTATCAATACTTTAATATTTATCAGGCCGAGTCGGACAGGATACGACAGTGATGGAGCGTAGTGGGGTAATGCAAGATGCATCGTGTATGCGTCTTTACATATGTATGTGTGTGCAAATTTTGTCCTGGGTCATTTTTAAGAAAAAAAGATTCATCCATTTATAAGAATATCAGTCTTAGAAGGCTGACAATAGATGGCAAAGTGAGCGAAAGATGTTGGTTCTAAAGATGGAGAGAAATGGTGAGATCGAGATATTTGATGGAGAGACTATCTAGTTCTAGCGTGGAATGGATGTTCTGATGAATGGAATTTAAGTGAGAAAGAAGGGATTTGAGACCGGACGACAAGCCATTCCAAATGCAAAAAATTTTGTCAACAAAACGAAGCTAAAGAAGAATGTAAGGTTCAGGGAGAATGGTCCTGTTAGGAGATCCGATTCAAACTTACCCATAATAACGTTGGCGACGAGCGAAGAAGGAGGCGCGCCCATTTGAAAGCCATTGGAAAATTTGTAAAAAACATCCCAGTAAAGACACATTTTCTTGTTCAGATATGAAGAGGTAGGGCGCGGAACTCGGAGATCATGATAAGATTGGAGGTGAGGAGATCCAGTATGCAGCCAATTTTCTGAGCGACCAGGTTATCATTGTGCTTGAAAGAAATGAGTGACGAGTCTTGATGAAAGGAAGTGTCTTCTACTTGAGAAGTGATTTAATGATACACTGAAAAAATCAAATTTGGGGTGTGGTAACTGTTTCCTCATACACTGTACTGGTTTCTATATTTTAGTGAAGGTTACCATCCACAAGGACTGTAGTCAATTTATTGTATACATTGAGTACATGAAGTTCAGGCACTGAGACTGCAAGACATTTTTTTTTTTTTTTTTTTTAGTACATATTGTTTGCGTTTATTACCTACTAAATGTGAATGGAACAAATTGCAAAATTTTTAGAAATCCAACCTAAGTAAGGACTGGTACCATATGAGAGAAATTTTAGTTCATGGTACCTAATACTTAGTAGCTGAAACAAAATGAAGAGTTTTGTCCTGATTACAATATAGTAGTTAATGTAAATAGGAAACCAGACGATACATCCAGGAATCAAACATAAATCTGAAACTATTCACACAAATAGTAAAACTTCTGGATGAACAAATCTTTCTACACTGTACAATCATGGTTTGGCTAAAAATGATTCTCTTGCTTTATTCTGGTCAATTTCTAGAAGCTATGTCATGACTTGGCGAAATTGAAGCTACTTGTAAAACCAAGATGAATTTCTCCAATAAATTATGGTTTAACTCTATATGTTCACCCATAATCTGCCTACTCTACTGTTACAGTTCAGCTGGGAATAATTCTGTCTCTTAATTCTGGTCAAGTACTAGCCCCTATGTCATTGCTTAGCAAAAATGAAGCCTCTAGTGAGACCAAGATGAATTTTTCCAATAAATTATGGGTTAATACTCTATGTTCAGCCATAATCCTACTATACTGTAATGTTGAAGTTTCGCTGGCAATAATAATGTTTCCCAATTCTCGCCAAATACTAGTCCATATGTCACAGCTTGGTAAAAATGAAGCCTCTTGTAAAAGCCAGATGAATTTTTCCAATTAATTATGGCTTAACAATCTATTTTCACCCATAATCTTCCAACTCTACTGTTGAAGTTTAGCTGAAAATTATACTGTTTCCAAATTCTAGTCAAGTACCAAACAACATGTCATAGCTTGGCAAATATAAAGCCTCTTGAAAAGTTGGATGAATTTTTCCCATAAATTATGGGTTAACACTCTCTGTTCACCCATAATCATCCTACTCTACTGTTACAGTTCAGCTGGGAATAATTCTATATCCCAATTCGTGTCAAGCACTAGTGCCTATGTCAGAGCTTAGGAAAAATGAAGCCTCTTGTAAAACCCAGATGAATTTTTCTAATAAATTATGGGTTAATACTCTATAATCAGCCATAATCTTACTATACTGTAATGTTGAAGTTTAGCTGGAAATAATACTGTGTCCTAATTCTGGTCAAGTACAAGTCCCTGTTTCAAATCTTAGCAAAAATGAAGCCTCTAGTAAGACCAAGATGAATTTTTCCAATAAACTATGGGTTAATACTCTATGTTCACCCATAATCTTTGTACTGTATTGTTGCAGTTCAGCTGGAAATAGGTCTATTTCTCAATTCTGGGCAAGTACTAGTCCCTATGTCAGAGCTTAGCAAAAATGAAGCCTTTTGTAAAAGCCAGATGAAGTTTTCCAATTAATTATGGCTTAACAATCTATGTTCACCCATAATCTTCCTACTCTACTGTTGAAGTTTAGCTGAAAATAATACTGTTTCCAAATTCTAGTCAAGTACCAGTCCACATGTCATAGCTTGGCAAAAATAAAGCCTCTTGAAAAGTTAGATGAATTTTTCCCATAAATTATGGGTTAACACTCTATGTTCAGCCATAATCTTACTATACTGTAATGTTGAAGTTTAGCTGGAAATAATACTGTGTCCCAATTCTGGTCAAATACTAGTCCATATCTCACGGCTTAACAAAAATGAAGCCTCTAGTGAGACCAAGATGAATTTTTCCAATAAATTATGGGTCAACACTCTATGTTCACCCATAATCCTTGTACTGTATTGTTGCAGGTCCGCTGGAAATAAGTCTATTTCTCAATTCTGGGCAAGTACTAGTCCCTATGTCAGAGCTTAGCAAAAATGAAGCCTTTTTGTAAAAGCCAGATGATGTTTTCCGAAAAATTATTGGTTAACACTCTATGTTCACCAATAATCTTCCTACTGTACGGTTAGAGTTCAGCTGGGAATCATTCTGTTTCCTAATTCTCGTCAAGTACTAGTCCCTATGTCATAGCTTAGCAAAAATGAAGTCTCTTGCAAGACCGAAATGAATTTTTCCAATAAATTATGGGTTAACATTCCATGTTCACCCATAATCTTTGTACTGTACTGTTCCAGTTCAGCTGGAAATAAGTCTATTTCTCAATTCTGGTCAAGTATCGGTCCACATGTTGTAGCTTGGCAAAAATAAAGCCTCTTGAAAAGTTAGATTAATTTTTCCCATAAATTATGGGTTAACACTCTCTGTTCACCCATAATCTTCCTGCTCTACTGTTACAGTTCAGCTGGGAATAATTCTATATCCCAATTCGTGTCAAGCACTAGTGCCGATGTCACAACTTGGTAAAAATGAAGCCTCTTGTAAAAGCCGATGAATTTTTCTAATAAATTATGGGTTAATACTCTATAATCAGCCATAATCTTACTATACTGTAATGTTGAAGTTTAGCTGGAAATAATACTGTGTCCCAATTCTGGTCAAATACTAGTCCATATGTCACAGCTTGGCAAAAATAAAGCCTATTTTAAAAGCCTGAAGAATTTTTCCAAATAATTATGGGTCAACACTCTATGTTCACCAATAATCTTCCTACTGTACGGTTAGAGTTCAGCTGGGAATCATTCTGTTTCCTAATTCTCGTCAAGTACTAGTCCCTATGTCATAGCTTAGCAAAAATGAAGTCTCTTGCAAGACCGAAATGAATTTTTCCAATAAATTATGGGTTAACATTCCATGTTCACCCATAATCTTTGTACTGTACTCTTGCAGTTCAGCTGGAAATAAGTCTATTTCTCAATTCTGGTCAAGTACCGGGCCACATGTTTTAGCTTGGCAAAAAAAAAGCCTCTTGAAAAGTTAGATTAATTTTTCCCATAAATTATGGGTTAACACTCTCTGTTCACCCATAATCTTCCTGCTCTACTGTTACAGTTCAGCTGGGAATAATTCTATATCCCAATTCGTGTCAAGCACTAGTGCCTATGTCAGAGCTTAGGAAAAATGAAGCCTCTTGTAAAACCCAGATGAATTTTTCTAATAAATTATGGGTTAATACTCTATGTTCAGCCATAATCTTACTATACTGTAATGTTGAAGTTTAGCTGGAAATAATACTGTGTCCTAATTCTGGTCAAGTACAAGTCCCTGTTTCAAATCTTAGCAAAAATGAAGCCTCTAGTGAGACCAAGATGAATTTTTCCAATAAACTATGGGTTAATACACTATGTTCAGCTACAATCCTACTATACTGTAATGTTGAAGTTTAGCTGGCAATAATACTGATTCCCAATTCTGGCCAAATACTAGTCCATATGTCACACCTTGGTAAAAATGAAGCCTCTTGTAAAAGCCAGATGAATTTTTCCAATTAATTATGGCTTAACAATCTATTTTCACCCATAATCTTCCAACTCTACTGTTGAAGTTTAGCTGAAAATTATACTGTTTCCAAATTCTAGTCAAGTACCAAACCACATGTCATAGCTTGGCAAATATAAAGCCTCTTGAAAAGTTGGATGAATTTTTCCCATAAATTATGGGTTAATACTCTCTGTTCACCCATAATCATCCTACTCTACTGTTACAGTTCAGCTGGGAATAATTCTATATCCCAATTCGTGTCAAGCACTAGTGCCTATGTCAGAGCTTAGGAAAAATGAAGCCTCTTGTAAAACCCAGATGAATTTTTCTAATAAGTTATGGGTTAATACTCTATAATCAGCCATAATCTTACTATACTGTAATGTTGAAGTTTAGCTGGAAATAATACTGTGTCCTATTTCTGGTCAAGTACAAGTCCCTGTTTCAAATCTTAGCAAAAATGAGGCCTCTAGTGAGACCAAGATGAATTTTTCCAATAAATTATGGGTCAACACTCTATGTTCACCCATAATCTTTGTACTGTATTGTTGCAGTTCAGCTGGAAATAAGTCTATTTCTCAATTCTGGGCAAGTACTAGTCCCTATGTCAGAGCTTAGCAAAAATGAAGCCTTTTGTAAAAGCCAGATGAAGTTTTCCAAAAAATTATTGGTCAACACTCTATGTTCACCAATAATCTTCCTACTGTAGGGTTAGAGTTCAGCTGGGAATCATTCTGTTTCCTAATTCTCGTCAAGTACTAGTCCCTATGTCATAGCTTAGCAAAAATGAAGTCTCTTGCAAGACCGAAATGAATTTTTCCAATAAATTATGGGTTAACATTCCATGTTCACCCATAATCTTTGAACTGTACTGTTGCAGTTCAGCTGGAAATAAGTCTATTTCTCAATTCTGGTCAAGTACCGGGCCACATGTTTTAGCTTGGCAAAAAAAAAGCCTCTTGAAAAGTTAGATTAATTTTTCCCATAAATTATGGGTTAACACTCTCTGTTCACCCATAATCTTCCTGCTCTACTGTTACAGTTCAGCTGGGAATAATTCGATATCCCAATTCGTGTCAAGCACTAGTGCCTATGTCAGAGCTTAGGAAAAATGAAGCCTCTTGTAAAACCCAGATGAATTTTTCTAATAAATTATGGGTTAATACTCTATAATCAGCCATAATCTTACTATACTGTAATGTTGAAGTTTAGCTGGAAATAATACTGTGTCCTATTTCTGGTCAAGTACAAGTCCCTGTTTCAAATCTTAGCAAAAATGAGGCCTCTAGTGAGACCAAGATGAATTTTTCCAATAAATTATGGGTCAACACTCTATGTTCACCCATAATCTTTGTACTGTATTGTTGCAGTTCAGCTGGAAATAAGTCTATTTCTCAATTCTGGGCAAGTACTAGTCCCTATGTCATAGCTTAGCAAAAATGAAGTCTCTTGCAAGACCGAAATGAATTTTTCCAATAAATTATGGGTTAACATTCCATGTTCACCCATAATCTTTGTACTGTACTCTTGCAGTTCAGCTGGAAATAAGTGTATTTCTCAATTCTGGTCAAGTACCGGGCCACATGTTTTAGCTTGGCAAAAAAAAAGCCTCTTGAAAAGTTAGATTAATTTTTCCCATAAATTATGGGTTAACACTCTCTGTTCACCCATAATCTTCCTGCTCTACTGTTACAGTTCAGCTGGGAATAATTCTATATCCCAATTCGTGTCAAGCACTAGTGCCTATGTCAGAGCTTAGGAAAAATGAAGCCGCTTGTAAAACCCAGATGAATTTTTCTAATAAATTATGGGTTAACACTCTCTGTTCACCCATAATCTTCCTGCTCTACTCTTACAGTTCAGCTGGGAATAATTCGATATCCCAATTCGTGTCAAGCACTAGTGCCTATGTCAGAGCTTAGGAAAAATGAAGCCTCTTGTAAAACCCAGATGAATTTTTCTAATAAATTATGGGTTAATACTCTATAATCAGCCATAATCTTACTATACTGTAATGTTGAAGTTTAGCTGGAAATAATACTGTGTCCTATTTCTGGTCAAGTACAAGTCCCTGTTTCAAATCTTAGCAAAAATGAAGCCTCTAGTGAGACCAAGATGAATTTTTCCAATAAACTATGGGTTAATACTCTATGTTCAGCCATAATCCTACTATACTGTAATGTTGAAGTTTAGCTGGCAATAATACTGTTTCCCAATTCTGGCCAAATACTAGTCCATATGTCACAGCTTGGTAAAAATGAAGCCTCTTGTAAAAGCCAGATGAATTTTTCCAATTAATTATGGCTTAACAATCTATTTTCACCCATAATCTTCCAACTCTACTGTTGAAGTTTAGCTGAAAATTATACTGTTTCCAAATTCTAGTCAAGTACCAAACCACATGTCATAGCTTGGCAAATATAAAGCCTCTTGAAAAGTTGGATGAATTTTTCCCATAAATTATGGGTTAACACTCTCTGTTCACCCATAATCATCCTACTCTACTGTTACAGTTCAGCTGGGAATAATTCTATATCCCAAATCGTGTCAAGCACCAGTGCCTATGTCAGAGCTTAGGAAAAATGAAGCCTCTTGTAAAACCCAGATGAATTTTTCTAATAAATTATGGGTTAATACTCTATGTTCAGCCATAATCTTACTATACTGTAATGTTGAAGTTTAGCTGGAAATAATACTGTGTCCCAATTCTGGTCAAATACTAGTCCATATGTCACAGCTTGGCAAAAATGAAGCCTATTTTAAAAGCCTGATGAATTTTTCCAATTAATTATGGGTTAATACTCTATGTTCACCCATAATCTTCCTACTCTAATGTTACAGTTTCGCTGGGAATAATTGTGCCTCTTAATTCTGGTCAAGTATAAGTCCCTGTGTCAAATCTTAGCAATAATGAAGACTCTGGTAAGACCAAGATGAATTTTTCCAATAAATTATGGTTTAAAACCTTCATGTTCACCCATAATCTTCCTACTTTCCTGTTACTGTTCAGCTGGGAATAATTCTGTCTCTTAATTCTGGTCAAGTAAAAGTCCCTATGTCCATACTTAGCAAAAATGAAGGCTCTTGTGAGACAAGATGTATTTTTCCAATAAATTATGGTTAAACACCTTCATATTCACATATCAGGGCCTGTCACCCATAATCTTTTCACTGTAATATTGAAGTTTAGCTGAAACTAATACTATTCCCCAATTCTGGTCAAGTACTAGGCCCTATATCATTGCTTAGAAAAAATGGAGCCTCTAGTGAGACCAAGATAAATTTTTCTAATAAATTATGGGTTAAAACTCTATGTTCAGCCATAATATTACTATACTGTAATATTGAAGTTCAGCTGGAAATAATACTGTTTCCCAATTCTGTCCAAATACTAGTCCATATGTCACAGCTTGGTAAAAATGGAACCTCTTGTAAAAGCCAGATAAATTTTTCCAATGAATTATGAGTTAACAATCTATGTTCACCCATAATCTTCCTACTGTACTGTTACAGTTCAGCCGGGAATAATTCTGTTTCCTAATTCTGGTCTAGTACTAGTTCCTATGTCATAGCTTAGCAAAAATGAAGTCTCTTGTAAGACCGAGATGAATTTTTCCAATAAATTATGACGTAGGGTCTCGTACTAGACCAGAATTGGTAAACAGTATTATTTTCAGCTAAAGTTCAACATTACAGTAGAATGATTAGGGGTGAACATGGAGTGTTGACCCATAATTTATTGGAAAAACTCATCTTAGTCTTACAAGAGATCTCATTTTTGCCAAGCTATGACATAGGAACTAATACTAGACCAGAATTAGGAGATAGAATTATTCCCGGCTGAACTGTAACAGTACAGTAGGAAGATTATGGGTGAACATAGATTGTTAACCCATAATTTATTGGAAAAATTCATCTGGTTTTTACAAGAGGCTGCATTTTTACCAAGCTGTGACATATGGACTAGTATTTGACCAGAATTGGGAAACAGTATTATTTCCAGCTGAACTTCAACATTACAGTATAGTAAGATTATGGGTGAACATAGAATGTTCACCTATAATTTATTGGAAAAATTCATCTTGGTCTCACTAGAGGCTCCATTTTGATAAGCAATGAAACGGGGGCTCGTACTTGACCAGAATTGAGAAACAGTATTATTTCCAGCTAAACTTCAATATTACAGTAGAAAGACTATGGGTGACAGGCCCTGATAGGTGAACATGAAGGTATTAAACCATAATTTATTGGAAAAATTCATCTTGGTCTTACAAGGGACTTCATTTTCGCTGAGATTTGACATAGGGACTTGTACTTGACCAGAATTAGGAGACAGAATTATTCCCAGCTGAACTATAACAGTACAGTAGGAAGATTATGGGTGAACATAGAGTGTTAACCAATAATTTTTTGGATAACTTCATCTGGCTTTTACAAAAGGCTTCATTTTTGCTAAGCTCTGACATAGGGACTAGTACTTGCCCAGAATTGAGAAATAGACTTATTTCCAGCTGAACTGCAACAGTACAGTACAAAGATTATGGGTGAACATAGAGTGTTAACCTATAATTGATTGGAAAAATTCATGTTGGTCTCACTAGAGGCTTCATTTTTGTTAAGCCATGACGAAGGGACTTGTACTTGACCAGAATTGGTAAACAGTATTATTTTCAGCCAAACTTCAACATTACAGTAGAAAGATTATGGGTGAACATGCTTATCAAAGTGAAGCCTCTAGTGAGACCAAGATGAATTTTTCCAATAAATTATGGGTTAACACTCTATGTTCACCCATAGTCTTTGTACTGTACTGTTGCAGTTCAGCTGGAAATAATTATATTTCTCAATTCTGGGCAAGTACTAGTCCCTATGTCAGAGCTTAGCAAAAATGAAGCCTTTTGTAAAAGCCAGATGAAGTTTTCCAAAAAATTATTGGTCAACACTCCATGTTCATCCATAATCTTCCTACTGTACAGTTACAGTTCAGCTGGGAATAATTCTGTTTCCTAATTCTTGTCAAGTACTAGTCCCTATGTCATAGCTTAGCAAAAATGAAGTCTCTTGTAAGACCGAGATGAATTTTTCCAATAAATTATGGTTTAACACTCCACGTTCACCCATCAGGGCCTGTCACCCATAATCTTTCCACTGTAATGTTGAAGTTTAGCTGAAAATGATACTGTTTCTCAATTCTGGTCATGTACGAGTCCCTATGTCAAGGCTTAACAAAAATGAAGTCTCTAGTGAGACCAAGATGAATTTTCCCAATAAATTATGGTTCAACACTCTACGTTCACCCATCAGTGCCTGTCACCCATAATCATTCTACTGTAATGTTGAAGTTTAGCTGAAAATAATACTGTTTCCCAATTCTGGTCATGTACAAGTCCCTATGTCATAGCTTAGCAAAAATGAAGTCCCTTGTAAGACCAAGATGAAATTTTCCAATAAATTATGGGTAAAACACCAGGCCAGAGTGAAGGGGGTCAGTGTCCATGTTGATGTGATGGTTTGGAGGAAACTCACAAGGAGCATTCTGGATTCCATCACTTTTTCCCCCCACAGATGTGATCCTTGATGTTTGTATGTGTTGGATCTGTCCCCCATTTCCTGGGGAAGTCCTCCCCCCAATTTGCTCAGACCTTCCGCCCATAGGGCTTCAGTCCATTGTTTTACAACCCTACCTCATGTTAAGGGTTGCTTGTGAGGCTGATTAACCCCATTCTCGTTGATGAGGGCGTGGTCTTTACAAGGTGGAATGTAGTGATGGTAGAGGCTTTTATATTGGTGAGACCAGCCGCCAAATGAAGGTGGGAGGAGCTGAGCACCTGAAGTCTTGAAATAAGGGAGACCTAGGGGAGTTAGCTTTTGCTGATAATTTAATATAGCGGCCACAGTTTCCGTGAGGGATCGGAAAGGCTCCTCCATTAGGAGAACTCCTACATTAAGTGCTTGAGCATAATTATAAAGATAATGCGCGATCTCAATACCAATGACATTACTGTAATTGAATCGTAGATCCCGGAAGATGGCCTGATTGAACTGGTTTATGATTCATAGCGGGATTTCTCGTTTGGTCAATCTTAATACCTTCTTTCTCTTCTCCGTTTGTCAGTTGCTTTTATTTTAGTCCGGAAGATAGTTTATTAACTGAAAGCGCGCGTTGTTTTAATTTTTTCGACGGTTTGCATTGTTTAGTCTCCCTTTGGAGTATTATTATTTTCGCTATTATTATGGATAACTGTAACGTAGAAGAACGTATTCGTTTAATTTTCCCCCTTCCTATCATATATAGCTCGAGAGTAGAAATTTTTCCAAATTTTTAGCCGGACAGCGCAAGGCAAATTTCTAAAAAACCTCCCATGGAACAAGTTCTCTGTTAAATATTTTGACTCTCGAACTATATTGTACTAGGCTCATAGTTGGTCTAGGCCTCCTTGAATTCTCGATACCAAATCCAATTTGACTCACAAAATAGGTTCCCAGCGTTCCTCGTTCAACTTCGTTAAGGAGCCGTCGTTTTTTTTTTCAGTTTCTTTCTTTATGTGATAGGAAGTAATTTTTTTCCAATTTCCAAGTCCCCCTCGTATCATATATAGCAGGGTGCTTGGGTGTATCCAGTATAACCGAAAAGACAGCCCTTTGAGTAACTAGATATACAATGCTTCATATACTAATTGGCTTATCCTCTTCGATGAGCCAGATTATGCAAGATGTCAAATACTACAAAGGATTCATTGTACGTGTTCCAGTACTTTTTAATAATTTCACCTCCTCGATGGCAAAATACAAGTCAGTAAGCTACCTCTTGTTTTATCATAAAATCCTGTCACTACTGGTACTAAGGAAAGATGAGTGAACCTCACTCAACCTGTATCTTCATTCAATAATCATTCATTAAAACATTTTTTTTCCTTATATTTTTTTTTGTGATAGAAAAAATGTTTGAAACTTGTAGGTACATGAACCTATTTAAAATAAACGGATGCGTCTTTACTGTATTTCTTTTAGAAATTTTTCGGTTGTTTTTCAATACCTAGCTAATTTATAAACTCTCTAGGCGCGTTGTACACGGTCTAGGAAGTTTGTAAAATAGAAGAGTTGGATTTACAAACTGCCGGTCGACATATTATACAATATTCTTACGGGCAACAATTATCAACTTGAATAGGTACTGAAGAAAATTTTCTGTAATGTGAAAAAGTATGTGGTGGGTGCGCTATGAATATATTGCTATCTGTCTATCCCTCAAAATCATACAAAGTGCTTATTGTACTTGAGAAGTTCTTGATAAAATTAGAAAGCGTTTGATACTAGGTAATGACTCATTTTTCAACTGCTCATTTAGCACAGTCACATAATTGTCTTTTTTAAAAATAGGTGTGAACTACGTTTATATCAATCAACTTTCTATCAACATAGGAAATCTCATTTACCTACTTACTGAGTAAATAAACTTTTGAAAGAGAAAAAAATGATAATGCAAATGAAGAATACTACTCAATTATAGGTTCATTTGATTTTATATTTGAAATTCTGTGAACTACAAGAGAAGTACACGCAAAATAAGTTTATACTATTATGTGAAATTGTGGTATGACAATCTATCAAAATAACGTTCTCTTCCATCGGACTACTCGCGTTGCAGCCAATGTTCTTGTGGTACACATTGCTGACTGCATGGTCATCATTAAGTCGGTTGTCATAGGTCAAGGAAATCCTGAAAAGGTTGATTTCATGATTAAAAAATAAAGATAGTGACAATACGAGTAATAAACAATTTAAATAAAATACAAGAAATTTTTCACTTGTTGGGAGATATTACAATTACAAAGAAATTGTCTGAAGAACAACACATAAAGACAACTGGGTGTAAATCCGAGGCCGACGGTATAATTGAAATAAGCAGTCTGAAATAGGGAATTATTGAGACTTCGCGCCGCCCCTAAAGACAATTCACGGACATCTTGTGCGGAGTTTGCTTCGGAAATCACCCTAAGGCTACCTGGGGATTTCATAAAAAATACGGAGGAGGGCAAGATAGTTGACTTTCATGAGTATGTCTAAAAATTTTGCCACGCCTTCCAAAATTTACACCCAGTTTTCCTCAACATCTGCAAAGGGAAGAAAAATATTTGTCCATTCAGATCTTAAGGATGTAACACATGTTTACGTAAGAGTAGGAAGAGTCCAACGCCCGCTTGAAACACCATACAAAGGACCATTTTGAGTACTTAAACAATTTAGAAAAAAAAAATGGTTGGGAATAAAAATTGGAGATGAGGAAGAAGACATTTCAATAAAGAAAACGCATCTTCGTCATCATGTGTATACCATAATCTCAGTTCTCCTGTAACAGCCACCCACATTTTGCAAGCCTATCTTCAGGTCCTCTCTGCCGGACCCATCAGATTTTACCATCAATTTAAACAACTCTCGCCGATGACCTCAATCCATTCAAAACAACATCTCTCATCTAAACACAGGAAATTAGATCCAACGCATCTATATTTGATTCACCATCAAGCTTAAAACCCAAATACAGGCGAGAACTTGTAAAATTGAAAAAAAAAAAAAAAAAAAAAAAAAATGAAAAAGGCTTCGCTCGGACAGAAGTTACTGAAGAGAGTACATTTTACTTTTTGAGTACACTGTATTCTTGAGTTTCATCATACTTTTACGAATAAAATAATTAACTGCTGCCAGTACAATGATAAACAATCTGGAACAATTTAATATTGAAACAACGCAAGATCTAGTGTTTTTACCTATATTTAATTGAAATTTCAGGTATGGAAGGTGGAACTCCAATTAGAACTGCAGACCAGATAAAATTATTTTCAATTTTGATGGAGAGGAAGCAGAATTTCCATACGGGGGAAAACAAAGTAAAGATGCACAATTGAGATACAGACAACATTAATGCAAATAATGAAAAAATGAAAACAGTAATTGAATACACATAACTAGGGCAAATTTTTTCTTCTGAAAACTGAACGTAAAAAACCAGTTCACGTATATGGGAAAGAGTTAGATATTAACGTGATGAAACAATCAAATTACCATAAAACTTTCAAGATTGGTTGACTCCAAACTGAAAAAAATTCAATAACAAATTAATATTTAGCCTTCGAATGGCATTGCAAACAGCACAGCAGAAACGAAAAACCAATTCGAATTTTTCATCAAAATTTTATAAACTTTGTAGGTGCATCGATCTACAAATAAACACCATCAAACAGACGAAATAAGACACAAAAAATCAATCCTTGAAAACTGGCAAGTGTGAGGAGTAAAATCGACCCGCAAGGTAGGGTATGAATTGAAAACCGATCCTCGTTATTATCCATTACTAAAAATTCTTCAAGGTAAGGGTTTCAAGAAAGTGACCTGTAAATGATGAGTGAACGCGATCAAGAGAAACCGACTCCCCTTGGATGTTACTAAAAATATTCTCTTTGAACGAGATTTTAAGAGGAAGCCTAAATTCTTTTTTCTAGCAAAAATTCGTGAATAGTATAGAATGACGCCCAAGTTTTGTAGATTAGGCTTGGGATCCAATAAAATTACCAAATACGTCACCCAATCACAGACTCAACTTTTCCATGAGAACGCCGATAAGTGGGAAAAAGAGAAATAATAATAAGTCAACAGTATCAGTAATAATATTTTGGAATTTCTCACTTTTCTCACTCGGACTTGTGATGGATTGTCTCTCATCCTCACATTGATACCACAAACATGGGTCAATATATCGCCTTCTTCATTATCATGAAATTCGACCTGAAAGCTAGTGTCCGCTCTCGAACTCTTGGGTTTTTAGATATTTTCTGTTTCGTAAGTTCTTTTTGTTTTTCACAGTTGCTCCAATTCTCCATATCGAGCAGATCGTTTGGCATATCTTCGTTCGATTTCTCAGGTGTACAATCTTCCCTGATGAGTTTAAAATCCTATCAAATCGCAAACTGAATAGTGAAATAATCATATCCCTTTTGAAGCACTACGACAACAAACTCTATGAGTAGGGTTCGAGATGAAATTGAAGGCTTTCTCGTTGAAAGTTTCTTGTTTTCAAACTCACCTCGGATAAACGACTTTTTAATCAATGCATATTAGGTACATCTCTTGTCTCCAACTTTGTCATAAACGTGCTTGTCACTGTCTTCCTTGTTTTCCTCAAAGTGCACATCGATACCGTAGGTGTTGAGGTATGCATTTTCATCTTTAATTCAAGGATTACAATCAATACTTGATATCGAAGGCCAATTATTAATAACTTTTGTAGACTTACGAGCTATCTATATTTTGGACCATTTCTTGGACGTACATGTTTGTGTACCAAAACTAAAACATCAATCTCGCATAATTTTGTCAACTGTTTTGCATTTCTTGTACGCGTGCACTTAAATGGATTATACATCTGGTGTTCGCTTGATTGGTTGTTAAATCTAAACGACTGCAGGTATCACGCGAGTTGTTTCCTAAAAGTAATAGTATTGAATGATGAATGTTGATTCTTCGAATCATTAAAATAACTTACTAAATATTACAAGGCGTGGACGTACATGCATCTATACCAGATGTGATGGGCTGTAGCTAATACGGCATCCGATTTCACATAAATTTATCTAGTAATATGAAAGAACTTGGATACGAAATCCAAACGACTGCCGGATATCGGCAGTCGGTATCGAGCTGAAAGAAAATGGCGCCATTGTGAGAATCAACAAGCTAATATTTTAATAATAAACAAAATTAGGAAGAAAAAGAAATGTTTGCAATGACATCGTGTTTCAAACAATCCTATATAATAAAACACACTTTGTTTACAAACCGTCGAAGGTGGTGTCTGTCGATCAGTGGCCACCGGGGTGCGCTCACTCGGTCCTGCGTGTCGACAGCAAGGGTGCTATCGGCTATCATTCATCACAACATCCATAGGTTGAATATTTTCAGAAAATTTTTATTATTATCAAAAATTCATATGTCATTATTATCATTCTGCTATTTTGTGTTCGAAACTTTGAAATTGAAAGAGGACTGAACTGAACAACTGAGAAACAATTGATATTCATTTTTCAGCCAGAATAACGAAACAAAATTAAAAATTGTTCGATAGGATAGTGTTGGAAAACATAAATGGGTATCATTGATTTGTGATCGCATCTAGCTTCGGTTTTTCGTATACTGGTATTATATGAAATTTGGAACGAAATAGGATCAGCGAGAAGTTGAAATTCTAATTTCCTAAGAAAACCAATTACGAAATGAACGGCCAGGTTTTGTGTTTTCTGTTGTGGATGAAGTCTATCGGATGAAAAGATCAATAAGCGCAAGTGAACTATTACCGTACTCATTAACAGGAGAAAGAGGTTGAAAATAGTAAGTACGGTAGGTTGATGTGCTCTTGATCGATTGTAGAAATAGAATCGTGATTTGAGTTTTGAATACAGAACGTGATTCTCGATCGAATGAAGTGATAGGTACTGCTCTTACTTATTTATCAATCCAAGTATCCGATACTGGTAGATGAATTTTCCTTATTGTTAGACTATTTTGTAGGTCCTATGTTTTAGTCCGCAAGTACTTGAATTCTCGAAATCGAAGGAAAAACTAGCCTGTGAGATTTATTTCACAAATCGCGGAACAACATTAGAAAATGTTCCATAATGTCGTAAGAGGTAGATATTTTAATCGACAGTACTGATGATACTTGATCGCATATAGTTTCTGCTTTTTGTGAATTATGAAATTTCAAATTATTTTGTAGGTTCTTATGTTTTGGTTCTCAGGAACTCGAATGCTCTAAATCAAATTTAATCTACAAATCCCGAAAGTAAATAGAAAAATATCATCTGAATAGTAGGAGTAGTTTGATGTGTTTTTGATCAATTGCGATGAGTTTTTGATCAATTGCGTAAATACAATATTATGTAGAATCGTGATTCGAATTATGAATACAGAACGTGATCTTTGATTGTTTGAAATGATATCTACGCTTATTAATTTACTTATCAATATCAATCGGGTATCCAGTTCCAGTAGGATTTTATTATCAGAGAAAGTGGTTAGATGTGGCTGTCGTGATATTTAGTGATGTTTTAACAGGAAACCTGTTCTATAGGGGGCTTTTTGAGAATCTTGCCGTCCGCTGTCCAACAAAAAACTTGGAAAAATTTGGACTATCGAGCCATATATGATACGAGAGGGACTTAGAAAACTTTTGACTCTCGAGCCATATATGATAGGAATTTTTTCAAGTCCTCCTTCTATCATATATAGCTCAAGAGTCAACATTTTAACAGGGATCCTGTTCTATGAGTGGCTTTTTGAGAAATTTGCCTTCCGCCGTCCAACAAAAAACTTGGAAAAGTTTTGACTCTCGAGCTAAATATGATAAGAGGGAGACTTTGAAAAAATTTCGACTATCGAGTCATATAATAGGAAGGGGATTCGAAAAAATTTCGACTATTGAGCCATATATGACAGGAGAGGGACTTGGAAGGTCTAGGCCATCTTTATACTACTTTATCTAGGTCTAGGCTCCCTTGAATTCTCAATACCAAATCCCATATGACTCATATTGAAGAAATTCTGAAAAATATAAGACTATGATGGTCAGAAACCCACACCTCGGTCTTGACAGAGCTAGGACAAAATTAGCCTTTACCCATGCCAGCGGGCTGTTTGTTGGTTGAGTTTGGAATTGCGTATGTGTGTGTGTGTGTGTGTGTGTGTACTGGTGGGAACAGTGAACTAGATGGCAAGTGGGAATACATATTTGACTATTGAAAGTTCAAACGTTATGAGCTCTCATGAAATATGGTATCTTTCAGCAAGTGATAGTCCGTCGGCGGCGTGCTCTTTGCGAGCGCGAAGCGCGAGCCCGTAATCATGAAACAGCGAGCGCGAAGCGTGAGCCTGTCTGGCGCCGCAGGCCTAGCCGCCAGGCGCGCCGAAGGCGTGCCGCAAGCGGCTAGTTTCTATTATATTATTTACTTTTTTTTTCTGTTCAATCATACTTGGCATACTGGTAGACCTTGCATTAAGTGGCACTTTCAAATTTACAACATTGGTGGCACTGGTACGTTCGTATCAGTAAATCTTATAAAATGTATGACGTCATTGACCCGAAATGAACAGCGGAAGTATAGAATCGATATTTCGATATAATCAAGATCAATATATTGGTATAATCGAGATTTATATATCGATATAATTGAGATTGATATATCTTTTTAAGCGAAGCGAGCATAATATAAAATGCTACACTACGATTTATCGACTCGGACAACTTTCTCCGACTCGCATCAGGTTTCATATTTTCAATCATACGAGTTTCAAGATAACGAAATTCTCCAAAATTCTGAAATTCAAAAATTATACCATTTTACCGATGTAGCAGAACCCGCATTCGTCCCCTCAGTCAGGTATCGATCAAAATACAATCATTTAATTTGCGAACTTTTAATTAACTACATTTTTATAAGATAATTTGAATCGAATTACACAATATTAAGTGTGTAGTATCAGAAAATAGAAGAAGAAAAAGAATAGATTTATTACAAACACGTGAATCATAAATATTGGAACGTTATAACACAACTTACAAGAGAGAGAGAGAGAGAGAGAGAGAGAGAGGGGCAAAGAAAAAAAAATAAAAATAAAATAATAAAAAGTAATGAAATATCAAAATCGAAAAATAACGACACGCGGAAATTCATCATCACGTAGTTTTCACATTCTTCGAACGAATTCTACAAGTATGGCGTTTTATTTATTCGTGAACCTGCATTCCTAACACCTATTAAAGGCTTATAAAAATGTTGACTAATTTTCGTAAGTTGGTTCTCTACACATTTCCGCATATTTTCAACTATACGAAGCGCCTAAAAAAAATATAAACTTTGACAAAATTATTACAAAAAAAGTGCATAAAAAACGGGGCTCGTTATCATAATATTTTAATCACAGAAATGAAGGGAATCGATGAAAATACTTTCATACTTCCCCTCTTCAGATTTAGAAGATGGCTGTAGCACCAGAGGTGAATAACCGTAATTAGGTTCCGATGGAATATTCCGGAAAATCGTTACGAAGATACCCCTTTTAGGTCTCGTCCAACTTCGCAAAAGAAAAAAAGATGACGCCACCCGTAAATTCATATTTTATTTTATATCATTCTCATAAGCATACATGTACTCACACATTCTAGTTACACCCCTCGAAAGAGATCATTTGTACGTACTCTCGACATCTTAACCTTCAACTAGTGACGATGATAATCATAGTATAGGTAAGTAATTAACATTTTTCCATTAATTTAATATTTTAGTTTGAATATTTCGTCTTTTTTTTTTTCTCCTTCAATAGGAATAAAACTAGAATGAATGTTAGTCCAAAAAAAATAGTAACATCCGATCTCGCGATCACGATATTACAAATTACAAACAATCATTAATTTATACTGTACCGCAATATAATTAATCTAAACACATATACGTATATATAACACACGCTCAGGCATATACACGCGTTTTTCTGATATCATCTATGTACATGGGCAGTATCTTTTTACTCGTTTATACGACGTACGAATCATCGATAATGAATAAACATATTATAAACTAATAGATAAAATATTAAAAAATAAATATAATATTATAATAAATACGTAAAAATATCGCGAGTAAAAAAGATAATGCTGAAACTCGCCGATGTAATTTGATTTTCTAAAAAAAAAGAAAAAAAAAAAGAAAAGATCTTAACACCTATTACAAATAACCAGATCGAAGTGCGGACGAGTATTCTCGAAAATATACGTGTGTAAATTTACCGTGTCCATCATTAAATTGATAGAAAAAAGAAAAAAAAAAAAAAAATTGTAAAAATATAATGTTATTCAATGACTTAAAACGGTAACGAATCTACAACTAAGCGAGTCTGACACGTCGAACCATCCTGAGAACGGAGTGAATCTAAATTGAAAGCTCGATTTGAATGTACTGCTGACCCCTCCTCGGACAATTTGGTCCCAATTTTTACGCTCCTCAGCGTTCGACGCGCAGATCGGCCCGTCGGAAGAGTCATAATTAACTAGAAGAAAATAGAGCTAAAATTCTAAACAGAGGAAGTCAATATTTCTCTCGTACTTGTACGTTATTCCTATTTTTACTTAAATTCGTCAACTAATCATATACAAATCGAATAAAAAAATTTCATGGTCAAATTTTTTTTTTTTTCATAATGCCTACGAGAACCTGCTCGACGAAGTCTACGTAAATAATTTAGATAAAACATCGTTGACGATGACGTGTGACTAGATATAAAGGTATCGTTATTCAAAAATTAAAGGTCGATTCGCATCAACGGGTGTGTGAACTACAAAATTGTCACTTTACTCTAGTCAAGTAATGTATAAAATCTAAATTAGTAAACGTTACCTATAATATTCGAGTCTCTCTCTTCATTATAGTTACAAGAATTGGCGTTAAAAGAACAAAATTTAAGTACATCAGTCATTTTTTTTACCCGCCCCATCGAAGGCTAATTACTTAAATTAATGCATTGTTAATTATATTACAAAATATACATTACAATAAGACTGACATGTACACCTTCCATTATTGACTAACAAAAAAAGTAAACGGTGAGGTCTTCCTACTTTATGTACATTTATATCGTTCGAATAAACGATAAATAATACGTCGTTGACGCTTTTAAAAGCTGGAAAAATAAGTGCTGAGTAAACGAAGACACGAGAGTAATAATTGAAAAAAAAAAAAATCTTCCCCAAGTTTTATACTCGACTCAGTCGACGTTCACTACATTATTACTTTGTACTCGAATATAATAATTAAATAAAAAAAGGTTAACAAAATAAAAATGGAAAACCAAAAAAAGAAGGGGAAAAAAATTCAAAACACGAAATTTAAAAAAATAATAATACAAGGCAGTCACGCAGGAACTGTGAAAAAATAACCACTCATTCTAAGAATAATTTTTTTATAAGCGGTAATAGCAGAAAAAAAAACAAACAAAATAAGATTAATTTGCGAGAATGTAACACCAACTTTAATCAGTCACTCTTCTAAAGTAGTTCTCGCCGTTCGAGTTGTGGCAATTCATTTTGCCTTCGACACTCGCTACTTTTTTGTCCTGTCGCTGCTGATTGTTGTTCACCTTTTCGTAAGATGCGCTATGGTTCTCATCGCTCGACTCCTGGCTCCCATTTACTACACTTTCGCTCTCGATCATATCT
Organism: Aspidiotus rigidus; assembly: GCA_035079385.1. Taxonomy (NCBI): domain Eukaryota; kingdom Metazoa; phylum Arthropoda; class Insecta; order Hemiptera; family Diaspididae; genus Aspidiotus; species Aspidiotus rigidus. The sequence goes on along the minus strand of JAVHKY010000015.1, from coordinate 249,975 downwards.
TCGTCCTCGTCCTCTTGCATTTCACTGGCGCTGTCGACCGTCGAACAACTGATATTCGATTCCAGATCTACGTCCGCGTCGTCCACTTCCAACAGCTCCTGCTTCGGCTCTCTTTGGCCCTCTCCTTGATTCCGGAAGTACGCCGGCATATTTTCGAAAGCGAATTTTTCCTCTTTCGGCGTCGCGTTCGAGCTCTGAGGCAACTGATTGTTGTAAGTGTTCTCATAACCACGGAAAACGCTATCGTCCTGCGATGACGTCTCTTTCGAGTCGCTGTTCTCCGAATCGCTATCCTCGTCTTCGTCCAGTTCGACCATATCTTCGTCGTCCTCCTCGTCCACACGTTCGCACTCGATATCGTCCTCGTGATTATCCAGATCCTCTTCGTCGTTTTCGTTCTTCTTCAGAATGCTGTTAATGCTGAAACCGCTGAACTCGGAAGACTCCTTTTTGGGGGGATTGCGTTCGCTTTCGTGACTGCGTACGTGCTCGCGATAGAACACGACCGAGCGATAGGAACGCTGGCAATACTGGCAGGTATAGTCCGTCGGCGGTGGAGCGTTTTTATGCACACCGAAATGCTTGTCAAGCTTGCTCTGCGAATTGTGGTAATGGCCGCAGATGTAACACGCAAATCGGGCTGCACCATCATTCAAAGCGTTTGAATGTTGCGCGTCCAAATGATAAAAAAGATCGTAGTAGTTTTGACACACGCGCAGGCAAATGCCGCAGGTGTGCATCGATTCCGGGATGTGGGACCGAATCAGATGCTGCCACAATTGTTTCTTCGAATTCCACACTTTCGAACAACAATCGCAGGCGATCGGTTTGATATCCGTCCAACGTTCCGTTTTCGGATCGATTTCTTTTTCTTCTTCGTAATTTTCCATACTACGATCGTCTTCTTCTCCGTCGACGTTACTAGTATCCTGCTGCAAAAAATATTTTGTTATTAGTAACGTCATCATTCAATACGAAAAGTTCGTATAATGAGATGAGTTGTTTTGCAACAAGGAAAGAGGACGGAGGTTCAGAGAAACTGTCTTACTACGTTGAGAGCTAAAAAAATGTCGACCTTCAAGCTATTTACGTATTATGAGAGAGGGAGGGAGTCTTGGAAAGTTGCGAGATTTGGAAAAATTTCAACCTTCGAGCCTAGGAAAAGGCAGGCGCTGTTTGGGAAATGCACAAAAACTTCTTGAGCTATTTTGACCTCTGAGCTATTAATTAGAAGGGGAGGGGGGCGCTTGGAAAATATTGATCATCCAGTTATATGAGGAAACTTGGAAAAATGTTGACCTCTGAGTTATATTTATAGGATTATGGTGCCGAAAAAAGTGGAGGCCATTTGAGAAAATACACAGGAACTTTTTACCTACTTCGAGAGCTTGAGAGGATTTCGAGCTTCGAGTTACTACGTGAGAGGAGTTCAACAACTTTTGATCGTCGAACTAAATTCATGGGATTGTGGTTCCGAAAGAAGTAGAAGGCTTTTAAGGAAGGAAAATGAAAACGAACCTTCTAAGGAAGGAAAATGAAAACGAACCTTCTGAACTATTTTCAGAGCTTGGAAGAATTTCGACCTTCAAGCAACATATGAGAATAGGGCATTCCGAACAACGAATTAAATTTATAGAATTGTAGTTCCGAAAGAGGTAAGACTATTCGGGAAAATTTACAAGAACCTTCTGACCTAGTTTGAGAGCTTAAAATCCTTCGAGCTACATATAAGAAGGTGGGGAGGAAGAGCTTGAAAAATTTGCACCATCAAGTTAAATTTATAGAATTGTGGTTCCGAAAGAATTAGAGGCTATTCAGGAAGAAGTACAGGAACCTTCTGACCTACTTTGAGATCTTGGAGCTATATATGAGAGGAGCCTGGATGGAGACGTGAAAAACTCAGATCATCGAGCTCAATTTACAGGATTGTGATTCTGAAGAGAGGGGGAAGGGGCTATTCTAGAAACGTACAGCAATCTACTGACCTAATTTGGGAGACGTCATCTGGGGATATCGAAATTTAGATTGGAGGGAAAGGGAAGAGATGGCTGGTAGCGCAAAATTATCGGAGGAATTGAAGGTGTTTTGACTGAAAAGCCGTAGAAGAAGTAGAAGACACCCCGAGTGTCTGTCCTTGCAAGACCTCGAGACTCAAATTTCTGGATTCCTTTTTTGTTCACAACACAACTCTCAAATCTGCCAGTCCGCACATGACCTTAGCCGAGTTCAGCTACATCAGAATACTAGACTTGTACTGGCCCTCTGAATCTCTACTCCTTTTCCGAATCGTTGATGACCTTGTACTACTTCTAGCAAAACTGTGGTGTTCCAATCAGCTGAAATAGTCTTGATCTAGAGTAACCTGAGACGTCATGTCCCTGATCCTGAAGGATCTCGGGAGCTTGATTATCTTTACCTCGAAAACTTTGATAACGTCTTCGAATTCAAACGACCTAATAAGCCTCATCCAATGACCACGACCTACAGGACTCCGATGTTCCGGCCCTGATCCTGAAAATCTTGACCCAGAAAACACGCCACTAATTTCGAACCTAATTATCTTGATTTGGAGAACCACGATGACCAATCTTTGAATTCAAATGAAGAGCACTTGGGCCTAGTTTAATGATCTCAACATCAAGGACCCTGACGTCACGTCCCTGATCCAGAATAACCAACATTTTTTATTGAGATGACAGGACGGCGAAACTAATGATCTAGACCGAAAAAACCCCGAAGTCACGTCCTTGATCCAAAATGACCAAGTAAGACTTAGAGTCTTGACCCAGAGAACTCTTTGAATCACGCCATTAATTTCGAACCTGATGATCTTGATTTGGAGTAACCCAACGACAAGCTTGTGAATGAAAAAGAAGGACACTTAATGCATCATCTTGACCAAAAGAACTCTGAAATTACGCCACTAATTTCGAACCTGACGATCTTGATCTTGGGAACCCTCACGACACACCTTCGAATTCGAAAGAAGAGCACTTAATAAGCCTAATCTAATGATCTTAACCTACAGGACTCTGATGCCCTGGCCCCGATCCTGAATAACCAAAGAACTGTGAACTTTATGATCTTCATCTCAAGAATACCGAAGTCACTTCCTTGATCTTAAATGGCCCAGTGAAACTCAAAACCTTAATCCAGAGAACACGCCACAAATTTCTAACCCAATTATCTCGTGCTAAGGAACCTCGAAGTCACGTCCTTGATCCGAAATGACCGAGTAAGACTTGGGATGTTGGCCCAAAGAACTCCTAAATTATGCCACTAATTTCGAACCTGATTGAGAACCCCTACGACAAGCCTGTGAATTCAAAAGAAGGACACTAGCTTAGTCTAGTGATCTTGACCTGAAGGACCCTGAAGTCATTTCGCTGATCCTGAATAACCCATGTCCATCGGGAAAACAGTGTTGCAAACCTCATTATTTTGACCAAAAGAACTTCGAAGTCGTGTCCTAGATCCGAAATGAGCTACTGAGGCGCAAGATCTTGACCCACATAACTCTCAAATTACACTACTAATTTCGAACCTGATGATCTTGATCTTGAGAACCTTACGACACGCTTTCGAATTCAAACGAAGGGCACCCAATCAGCCTAATCTAATGATCTCGACCTACAGGACTTCGACGCCTGGTCCTTAACTAGAATAACCAATGTATATTGGGGAGACAGGACTGCGAATTTGATGACCTGGGTCCTTCAAGAACCCTGACGATACATATTCGAATTAGAAAGAAGAGCACAGGACCATGACATCACGTCCCTGATCCTGAATAACCAATTATTCTTTATTGAGATGACAGGACGGTGAACCTAATGATTTTATGATCTTGACTGAAAGAACCCCGAAGTCACCTCCTCGAGCTGAAATTATCTAGTGAGACACAAGATCTTGACCTAAAGGACTCTGACGTCAAGCCACTGGACCTTGACCTACTTCAGGTACTACCTTGAAACGAAACAAATATGGTGGTAGGATAAACGCACAAACCATTACCCCTTCAGTGAGCCAAGTGATCTCGATCTGGAGGATTTTGACGTCATGTCCTCGATCCCTAAAGACCTTGATCCACGGTGGGAGGAAAGAGGTAGGGCTGAAGTGTGACCTAAGCCTCTCTAAAGGATCTTACTGAAAGAACTCTAACGGAAATGAGGGATGGACGCAGGGTTTTCTAGGCAAGTGAGACATGAGATATGATTCCTATTTGTTATTCAAGAACTTTGCCATTTAGATTGGCCATTCACCTTCATATTTGATATTTTCTGTGAAACTACTATTTCGTTGAAGAAGGACGAAGGCTTTATTTGCAAGTTCCCTTGGCTCTTCCAGGTCTGGCCAAATTCCCCGACTTCTCCCGGAAGGGTGCCACCCCATGGAAAAATGAAACCAAATAAGCTACAAAATACGCAAAATATGATGAAGTCCAATTTTACAGGAAATATGAGACTCGGCATTACAGACGTAATACTCGAATTCAAAGTCAGAAGTTCCATGGAGACTGACTATGAGATTTGGACAAATAAAATCCAGGGGCTTGAAAGGGTAGCGGAAAAATTAATTTCCGAATCAAGAAGAGAGAGAAGTACTTGAAAAAGGCTGGGTCAAAGTTACGAAGGCGGAAGAGCTTGACAAATTTTAAGTTTTATTGATTGAAATTTCACCGAGCTCAAATAGGCAAAAGAAAGTCTCTGGACAAGAATGTCCGAAATGACCTACAGAAAAAGTAGAACCTGATCAGCGAGGAGATTTCTATACGGGGCAAAGAATTTTAGCATCAAGAAAACGCCTACGATATCCAATTTAATGACGTCGTCAATTCAGAAACGTTACGGTGCTTTCCAAGGCAAAAAAGTAGAACTAGATAACGATTTGTCATCGACTGCATCTTCCAAAAGAAACGTTTCTCTAAGTGGATCAAACGTACTACTCTTCTGACAGAGAGCTTTTTCACGCAGCGTCCTGATGAAATTGCTCATCATGAGGTACAAATCTCAACAGAGAAATAAGCAAATCTTCGATTAGCATTTAGAAGAATTTCTATTAGGAACGCCACAGATAGCAAAGGCAATGAGGTTTCGAAATTAGAAGCAGCTCTAAACAAGAAAGGTGAAGAAAATATCATGGAATAATTATCTTACATCGAGATAAGTCTCTTGATAAAGTTATCAAGATCAGTATTTCACCAGATGAGGAAAGAGACTCGTGCCTAATACAGAAATAAGTTACAATGCTTCGTTCTTTCGTGAATCAGTTAACGAAACTCTACCGTGAGCAACAATTTTATCTTGGTTTACGGACGCGATATGAAGTTGAGAAAGTCACGAGTCCTCGAAGCCAGTGTCAGTGGGTCTAACAGTAAGAAGACTATCATGTCAAGAGGTCTACACCATTTTCATGCACACCGAGTTCGAGATGTACGTAAGTCGATCTGGAGCAACTCGTCTGTCGCCAACACACCGTCTTCGACCAACACCATACTTCACTATGGAAAGAACCTCAATCTACTTCTCGGTGCTTCGAAGTCCAGAGAATGTACAAATCATATGCCTTTGGATACCAAAGACCTTCGAATAAATCGACGTTTGAAGTTTCTGCGAACCACCGATAAAAAGTTCATAACAAATTTCAACCGACGACCTTGAAGTTTACAGCAAGGACATTTCAAGTTCAGTTCTTGATCCATGTTCACCGCCCTAGGACCACGTAGACAGAGGCATGAAGATGTATAATAATGGAACACTTATTGTTAACGAGCCCACAAAATACTTGGGACGAATTATTTTGCTGTGAGAGCCAGTGAGGAGGAACAACAGACTTCCATGCTAACAATTAGTTCCCACAGGTCAAAATCTGGCAGGTATCCATAGTAATATCTGACAAAATCATATTCCTTATCAATTTGTGTCTAGATGATTGGCAAACATTTCCCGCGAGCACAGGTCGAACAAAACTGACTTTTTATCGAAATATTCCATGGACTTCTGACGATGTAAGGAAGAGAGATGGCGAGCAATGTTCTTCAAGCTTCAATGACAGAGTGAGAAATTACACTTTTCTCAAAGTAGTCAAGTACAGATCTTATTCAAGCGGAAGTAAGCTCGTCCTTGACTCGTCCGATGAAATTTGAAAATATTTTGAATTCATGAAATATGGGTACAAATGAAAATGGACGAAGCAAACGCTCCTTGGTAATTCGTGCGAGCACAAGAAAACGTGATTTTTTAAGTCTTGTTCTTCTATGTAATGTTTTCAAAGAATCATTCCCGAAATCCTGTAAAATTAATTCTGTACTTCCAAAATTTTTTGAAATAAATCTGTTCAGTTCTACAATCGGTATCGGAATTTCATATTTTGTTTCGAACTTCAGTTCACAGTGCAAAGAGTCCGTCACCCTCGCCCCAAAGTTGCTCCTTCATTTGGTAAACGAAAGAAGATTTGAAAGAATACCTCCCCTCCCCAATAATAAGAAGTCTTGAAACGCACCGGCCACTGTCTATTCTCAACTTGTGGCCTTAAATTCGAACATGAGTTTTCTGCATTAAAAATTCTATCAAGGTCTGGCAACTGCAGCAGAGGCATGGCCCAAGAGGTGCAAGAGTCAGACGGGTCGAGACCCCGATTTGGCTACCAAAAGTGACGGAGTTCCATCGGCAAAAAATGAAAAATTGGTAGACATAGCAATCCATAATATTTTCACTTGACCACTATATTGTCCCAACCTCTTACCTTTCAAAAATCACAACGTCATAATTTGAAATTTTTCAAGCTGTGCCACGCCAGTGGCTCGAAGATGGCTCAAATTTAGGAACAGAGAAGTCTTGAACGTAGTAAATTTGAATAGTTCCGTTTTCCTCGACTCTAGTCAATCTTACCTTCCTGGAGTAGCTCGCAGAAGACGGATAAAAAATTCTTAGCTAGCGAAGCATTTTGAAACGGAGGGGAAGAAATTTGTACTTCAAGTTTGGGAGATCGTCTAAACATCCCAAGAATCACAGACGGGCTTCATTGCATTTTGGTTTTCGAGTCCCACGGTACATTGATAAGAACAGAAGGTGGGGCAGAACGATAGCTCAGAGGTTAAAGGATTCAAGTTCTCATTTCCAAGTCTCGAGGTCCATAAATGACTGTAAAATCAAAATTTTTCCAAGTTCTTCCAGTCTTTCGTGTCGTATACAATTCTTCCAAGTCTAAAAAACTCGAATATAAAATTCAAATTGTGTCTTCAAGTCCCGGTTTACACCTAGAAAATTTCAGTTGACCAATCAAAAACGAGAGAATGACTACAAATTGCAGCAGCGTTTCAGTCATCCGATAATTTGCGGCGTCGGAAATAACACGGTAAAAATATCAACCATTTTCCTTCCACCCCACGAAACCGGTTCTCTACTAAAACCAAGACAAAGACTAGATTTCGACATTCATAATTAAACGTAATTAAGGTAGGTAGAAGACGACGTCATGTTTCAAAACAACTCATTGTTCAGAGTAAAGAGGCGTACAAATCATTTCTACGAATAACTGTGTCGTCGAAAACGTACCTGAGTTCCGTTGCACTCCGGCGTATGCTCGTTCAGCTCCAAAATTGATCTAAACGTGTCCTTACACGATGGACATTTGTACTTCTTTCGCAATCGTTTACCGCCGCTGTCTTCACCTTCGAGGTAGTCTTCGGCGCCTCGTTTCCCCAATATCTCGCTGTCGTAGTCGATACCCAATGCGGTCAACTCGTTGTGGAACGACGATTTCGACGGACGAATACGCGGAGTCGTCGGCTCTTTCTTCAAAAGCGGCGTCACCGGTTTCTCCTCGATCGGCGGATGGTTTTCCACGTGATCTTCTAGCTCTTTTTCCACCGTAAATATTTTCCAACAAATTTTACACGGTTTATATTCGGGACCGTGCACCTTATTGATGTGGTCCACCGTTTTGCTCGTGACCGAATAGCATTTACCGCAAAGTTGGCAAGTGAACGGTCGTTGCATCAAAGTTGGGTGGTTAACCTCCACGTGCTCTTTTAGCTCGGTTAACGAGGGCAAAATCGCCACGCATACTCCGCATATGTGCTGAACGTCGCTTTTATGGAAGGTGATCAAATGTTTACGCAATTTTTTACGGTTGGAGAACGTGTCTCCGCAACAGTCGCATATGTAGGTGAAATAGCCGCGAGAATGTTCGAGCTTGTGTCTTTGTAGGTCGGCCTTCATCCGTAACACTTTACCACATCCTTCTACGTCGCAAAACAGTTCCGGATCATTAGCGTGCTGGTCACGAATATGCTGCAACAGATCGCTTTTCTTGTCGAAGCCAACTTTCGGCTCGACCTCCGGACACACCTCGCAATAGTAAATTATGTGAGAATTTCTCATATGTTTCGATAAGACACCCTGCTGTTCGAAAACTTTGCCGCATTTCGCGCAAGGAAAAACCCCATTTACGGGCATCACTTTCTGAACAGGCGGCTTAATACCTTTGCACGTTTTCGAGTGCTTCTTCAATAAACTACGAATACGGAATTCGCGACTACATAGCGGACATTTATGCACCTGAGGTATGACTTCTCCTGCCGGGGTTCTCGCGATTAGCCGGTCAACCGGATCCGCGTGGTATTTCAATTTATGTCTGTATAGGTGAGCTCGGCTGGCGGACGTACGCAAACAGATATCACACGTCACATTAGGATCGCCTTTATGCTGCTTGCTGACATGCTTCCAAAGGTGGTTATTACCGTTATAAAATTTCGGGCACAGATCGCACACAAATAGCTGGTGCACACTTCGACGGTGCTCAGCAATCTCTTCTAATGTGTCGAACGGTAGTTCCGGGCAGATACTACATTGCAGATCGTCTTTTTTCTTGATCATGTTCGGGGTGAAGGGAACACCATCGGTAACGTTGTGTACACGACGATGTCGTAACATTTTAGAGCGTTCGGCGTACGAGCGACCGCAAACGTCGCAGCAAATGCCGCTAGATTCGCCCAGAGTCGGATGGTCGCTTCTCACATGATGTCGCAATTCCGGCACATTACTGAATATCTTCATACAAACACCGCATATGGTAGGCAAACACTTAGGATGGACGTTCATCATGTGCTTGTAGAAAACAGTTCGCGATTCCCAGAGTTTACCGCATATCTCGCAGGTGTTCGTGAAAGGGCCTTGCGTCTCGTGGTGGGATTTACAATGCTCCTCTTTCAACGTCTGCGTCACGAACACTTTACGACACGTATTCACGGCACAGGTGACGCGTTCATCGCCGCTATGCGAATGGTACATATGCCACCATCGATCGATACGAGTGGCGTGCGAGGACGCGCACAACTCGCACTTGTAAACGACCGAAGGTGTAGGAGTGGTATGTTCGTGCGAGTCATTATGGAAATTCTGGGTATGTTGATCGAGTTTTTCTTGATTGAAGAATTTCTTGTGACAGATAGGACATTCGCGCGGTGCGAAAGCGTTATTCAACGAAATCATCTCCTCTGGTTGAATAGTCTGACCTTGGTTATCGATGAGTGTATGCAACGTTGCGTGCTTCAAGAGTTTCTGTCGTGAATCGTGCTGCCTTCCACACACTTGGCAAGAGTAACGACGCTGCACAACCGCTTGATCACCAGAGTGCGCCGTATTGACGTGCTCGATTAGAGTGATACTATCACTACAGATTTTCAAACATATGCCGCACGACAAGGAGGCCTCCTCTCGGTGCGCGTGCACCATATGCAACCACAAGCTAGCGCGATCTTGGAACTCTCGACGACAAACCTCGCAAAAGATGATGGTCTCCTGCTCGACCATACTTTCGGCCAGTTCCTCGTCTACGCCTTCCGCCTCCCCGAACGAAGAGTGCGCTAACAGCGGAGTCTGCGACAGCATTTCGTACGGCTCGATACCGTGAATGGTGGAGAAATGTTTGTTCAGCGCGGTACGCTGGGTGAAATTTTGATCACATAGCAAGCACGAGAATGTCTGGTTGTCCTCGGAGGCGGCGGCTAGGTGTTTGCCCGCAGGTACGGAGGCGCGTACCGGTGGACATAGAACGTAGCTTCCGGTCGTAATTTTTGGTGGAACGTTTGTTTGAGTTGGCGGGGCGATGCTTATAGCGATGAGGCCGGGTGTTCGCAGCGCCGACGTCGGTATCGTGACGCTGGATGGATGAGGCGGACATTCGTCGGACTCGCGAGCGATTTTACGAGGGTTGTTGTTTTTGCGACGATTAAGCGTCTCGTCGACCGACGATAGACTATCCACGTATTGGGCATTGGCTCGGAGTTCAGATAGCTGGAAAATAGAGAAAATATTCATTATTATTTGGTAATAGATTTAGGACGCATTGAAAAGGCAACAAAATGAAGCCAACAAGAATTATCAAATGACAGTGGCGTAGCCAGGACCCTAGAAGTTGAAAATTTGCATCAAAATATTATAAAAATTACAGATAAGGATAACGTATAGCGTAAGATTTTTCTCAATCCCCCCCCCCCACCATCCTTCTAGGAAAATCGTGTGAAAAACCTCCCTCTCAAACATTTTCTTACAATACCTCTGCCTGGTGACTTCACGATGCGAGAGACCCTCTCTAATAGAGATTTGATCAAGAAAACTTAGTCTCAAGATTGGATACAAACCTACAAAATTATTTGGACGCCTCAACGCTTAGCCTGAAAGAAGGGCTGATGCGTAGCGCATCAAGGGCAAGTCAACTTCTGAAGAGTGGATAGAGTTCAACGATTTCAAGGTTATTTAGTTAGAAAGGGTGTAAATTGAAAAACCGTGATCAAGCTGGGAACGAATTAGACGAGGAGTTTGCGGCTGGACGGCGATAGAGAGCCGAATCGGAAAAGATTGGTTCAAGAGGTGAGACAGCGTATCTACATGATAAATACTTCAAGAATTTAACAGCGAGTGTAAAATTTTTCGAATCCATTATTTCTTGTCATAATTTGACGAAAAAAACGAGAGACTGTAAATGTTCGAGACAGGATCTAGAAAAGTGGAAAAACATGTTTTATCCAAAGTAAAAATTACCAAGAGGTGTTTCAAACAATTTTATCTTTATTTGTCATTTGACGGTCTTGAAGTTGACCATATCGAAAATAGATGGCTTTCATTTCAGATAAGGATTTCTATATTAGATTTTGTGAGATCAATATACGGACAAGCGGAAGCAGAAAGTGATGCTTCATTTCAGTCGAAATTCAGTCCCTCTTTTAGATCAGCCATAATATTCATACGTCGTTTTTTAAATAACGTGAATAATTTACTCGTAAAATCAATTGACATGCATTTCCTTCGCTCTCTTCTTCTATCGTTTCTCTATCTCACTCGTCCTGTACTCCAATCCATACATTTCTTACACGTGCCTCGTTTTTCCAGCTAACTCAGTTCCTCCACGATGATTCTATCTAACACGAATCGTACGTACGAAGCTCCGTTATAATGCGCGCGATTTCACTCTTGCCTCCCCTCGAATTCCACTACAATCAATCACTGCACTGTAAATATGACCATACTTGGTAATAATGAGAATATTTATTGTACCACGACGTACTGTTCGATGCACCGAACTATTGTTCAATTCAGTGCACTTGTCTTCATAATCACCGCTAAGATCAATTTACTCATAATCGGTCGCTAAATGTCAATCAAAATCTCGTCATTTTTCGCTCGGTAGATTCACATCACAAAGTAAGAAAAATATAAAACGTACCTAAGTATAATGACGAATGGCTTACGAAGATGAATACACGGGTCGCGAAAAAAAAATGAAAATACCTTAATTAGGAATATTCATATTGTAAGGAAATAACGGAGTGAAAAGAGAGGGTAGTAGAAAAAAACTTTCTAATGGGAACTTACGTCAATGTTAGGCGACTTTCAGTATTTTTTGGACCGGATAAAATTTTTTTATAATCGTTAGTTTTTACGAAATAATTCCGCAGCTCGAATGAATGAGAAATACGTGACTATGAATGAAGACAAAGGGTTAGCTTTGTATTCGAATCGAAATTTAGTATCATGGTCTAATCAGAGGCCGAGTCGAATCATTTTTCTAAACACGAAAAGTTTGAAAAGTAACTAGAAGTTGGAGCTTGAGAAACAAATTTAATTTTGCCAAAAAATAACGAAATTATAGAGAACTTGGAACGAAAAACTGATGAATTTCAATAGGAAACCTGTTTTATGGGAGGCCTTCATGAAAATTTTAACGTCCCACCGTCCGCCAAAAATTGACCTGTCCTAATGAAGGAGTTGGACTTCGAAAAACTTTGACTTTCAAGCTAAATAATATGACAAGTGAGGAACTTGAAAAAATCGAGACTCCCGACTTCCAAGTTATACATGGTAGAAAATGGACTCAATTTCGACTTCCGAGCTATATAATACGATAGGAGATGGATTTAGAAAATTTTAAACCTCAAAGCCATTTTAATAAAGACGTTGAAAGAATACTCAGGATTCTTCTTTATTAAGGATGACCGTACCTCACACAAACGAATAGATTCAAAGAAGTTGGACTGGGAAAAATTTCGAATCCGTTGAGGGATTCGAAGAATTTTGACTTTCGACTTCTGATAGGAATTGGACTTGAAAAAAATTAAAGACTTTTGACTTCCAATTTAAACATGATAGAGGGACTTGAAAATTTCGGACATGCAAGCGGCATATATGTGACAGGAGAAGAACTTGAAAGATGTTGACTTCAGACTTTAAAAAATGGACTACTAAGAATTTTGACTTCCGAGATATTACTTGACAGATATTTCGAAGACCCCTTCCCCTCCTATCATACATAGCTTGGAAGACAAAATTTTTTCCAAGTCTCCTTCCTATCACGTAAATTCTTAAATCAAATCACCTCATGTTGTTTAAAATAGGATGATTTGGGTAAAAAAAAAAAAAAAAAAAAACTGAAGTTTGGTCCACAATCAAGAATTTTGATCTAAAATGAAATAATTTTGATTGAAAAATAAGTAAGATTTAATTCTGATAAATTTCATTCTTCAAATTCGTTGATGTTAAGAAAAAGTCACGTATTTTTGGTCAGAAATCAGTTAATTTTGTTCAAGAATCAGTGAAAGTCATGAAAAACGCGTACTTTTCATCCTTTTTTTTTTTTTTTTTTTTTAAATCCCCAATGGTGCCGAAAAATCCCAGCTCTGGTTATAATAATAATAAAATCAATATTTATTGAAAAAAATTGTTTTTTGGCCTCTCTTGAAAAAATTTTTTTCCCAATATTTCGAACTATCCGGTAAAAAATGTTCGATTAATTACAGTTTGAATTATTTTAATTAATACCTCCTTGTAATTGACCATATGAATTTTAGAAGGCATGACAGTAAATAAATGAATTTGAAAATTTTAGTCCATAGTAAAACCGGTTCCAAAATGATTATAATTATTTCACTTATTCCGTTAAAATTTCTCTTCTCAAATTAATTTGCGGACAAATAAGAATATCAGTTGAACAATAGTTTAGGGAAATTCGACTAAATATGTGATAGTATTTGCTAAAAATGAATCGGGTATGAATTCGAGTCGGCATGGTTACCAATTACTGCGCCCGAATGAATCTCTCGAAACCTCCTACCTCTCTGTTAAAAATGTCGCGCGATATATAATCATCCAACTCGGCTATTTTTCGCTATTTTCTCGGTAAATATCGATTTTTCAGCAAAAATACCTCTAACGAAAATGAAAGATCAGAATATTCCCTGTAAATATTGTTTTATTCATCTTTTTCTTACCGCTGTTAGTAACCGAGATAATCACGATAATAAATGGCTCTCATCTAATATAAAAAATCATGGAGTTTTTATGCATTCGTCTATCTGTAGGTCATAACTCTCTTGAAAACCGGCGGACGAATTGAATTCATATTCGTCTTCATCCAGAGAAGGATTTCGGCAAATAAAAATCTTAGCTCCTAATACCGTTTTTTTTGTGTCAAAGTGAGGATTCAGCATAATATATGCGAAACCAGGTGTGTATTCCACATGGAGTGAAAATAGAAGGTATTTTTGATTGCATTTACCTCGACTACAATCAACGCGGGGCAAAAATGAATATAACAATATTTGTAGGAAATTTCATGATCATTCATTTTTATCAGAGGTATTTTCGCTTAAAAATGTATAAAATTTATACTGAGATGATGGCGAAAAATTGTTGAAGGAGACCAGTGGCGTAGATACAATTTAGCAATAGGGAGGTATTTTTTTTTTTAAGCAATGGGAGTTTGGATTTATTTTTATCAAGAACGCTATCTTCCTATAATATGAAGCCTCGTATACTAGCGTAATAATACTAAAACTTCGGGATTTCATTTGCTTTAGTCGAACATAAAAATGAATTCGTAACTTTACGGCAATTTTGGAAATTTCGCCGATTAACCAGCATAAATATTAGGTACATTCATATGACTAAATATTCAAGCAGTTTTGAAAGACTTAATCTCAGATAAGACTCTACAATATTGTTTTTCATTTTTGGATCATATTCGAACAATCGCGAAAGTTTCCTATTTCTTAGAATTTTGTTAGGGAAATTTTCCCTCAATTTTACGCTGTATTTGAAAACTTCAACCCATTTTAAAGATCTCCCTTCAAACATGTTTTCCTGTGACGACAATAATTCACTTCCATCTGGGAAGAAATTAATTTACCTTCTGCTCCGCACTCAAAGGTCTGTGTTCAACGGTCAGATATTGTTTGTTCGAGTTCCATCCAAATTGTTTTCTGTCGTTATTGAATCTAGGTGAAAAAAAAAGATAATTATATCCATAAAAATAATAAATAGTTTTTTTTACCAATAGTAATACGTTATGAGTACGTCAAGTGAATGATTAAAATTGTTCGGCCACATAAATCAAACAATTACCATCACGGTAATTTTTTTTTTCTTTCTTTTCTAAATGAGTTACGAAAGTACAACGGTCAAACGCAATTTGCATGGGAGTCGTGTGTTATACATTAGTAGTATATAATTAGTGTGATACAGACACACATTTTTTTTTCGAAGAAAAAAAAATGTGTGGATGTATCACACTAATTATATACTACATCCACATCTATTTACTCTAATTTAAGGTTTTTTTCAACATGCTCAACAAATCTCAACGAATGTAAAATCGATTCAAGAACCGATTTTTAACACACTCAATGAACTTTCAACAAACTCAAAATCGGTTTCAAGAATCAATAATCAGCTGCTTTAAAAAAAAAATTCTGGCTCACATTTAATAAATACTACTATTCAACCGAAAAACCTGCAGACTCACCTTTTTCGGTGCTTCAATGGGGGCTACTTCAATAATCAGAACAAGAACCGATAGAAAATAAATACGCTTATAAATCCGATGAACTCGATACGGTAATGAACCGTAATTTTTCCATGCTCACATTTTTTCTCGACAGGTTCAACGAATTTCAACGTCTATAATTTCGGTAATAAATGCGTAATTTTTCCAAGCTTACATTTTTTCACGATGGTCGACGAGTCACTTTCATCATTTTTCATATCAAAACTGGTAAAAAATGGAGCAGATGGTTTTCATGACCTATCAATGAGTCATTTTCATCATTTTTTCACATCAAATCTGGTCAAAATGGAGTAAACGGTTTTCATGACCGGTCGACGAGTCAGTTTCATCATTTTTTCGTATCAAAACTGGTAAAAATAGAGCGACCACATTTCTTTCTACCCTGGTCAACGACTCATTTTCATCATTTTTTCCTAACAAAACTGGTAAAAATAGAGCGATTACGTTTATTTTTACCCAATGAATGAGTTTATTAAACAAATACGAAACGATCAGTTGTCTAGTGAGAAAAGCTTAAGCAAAAGATAAAGCAATAATTGAACGAGTCCCAGGTACGAACGCTACAAAAAAAAAAAAGCCAGGACGACGAGGAAGACGTGTAGCGAAAATAATAAGGTGATGATATATCCATATACTACGTTTATGAAAACCAACCATTCTCCTGCAGAATTTCTCTCTCTTCAGGAGTTACTTCATGATCCCCGGAGAAGAGGTCGTACATGATTTTTCTGCACTCATGAGCAATATAATCGCGATTGAAAAGGTCGAGAACTGCTGCGATAAAGTTGTTCAATCGTTGTACATTCGATCGATCGACGTGGCTGTCTTTTGTACCATCGCAGGAGGTCTTATAAACATACGTAAATATATCTGCGAGCTCGTTGATTGAGATCTTTCTCCCACCTTGGTTCATCAATTCTCGGACTTTTTCAGCGAAGACTGGCAGGCGACCGTTGCCGTACTTGTTTCCAAGATTTTGGCACGTAGCATCGAGGTATTCATCGTGGTATATGAGCCAATTTAAGAATGTTCGAAACCTCCCAAAATGGCTTAGTTTCTTCAACGCGATGAACACTCTGTCCTTACGCGGCAGTCTTTTCCACGAGTTCCACGCATGGTCGGTTTGAGGAATTCGATAATATTCTAATTCGATTTCCTGCATTAAGCCTTGAAAATATTGTACAAAGTTCCAAGACATGTATTTAAACTGGATTAGTTTCACACCATTGCGAACACGTCTCGCACAATCGGTGAAAGCAATCATTTCTTCCTTCTGCTGGATTGTCTCGTTCTGCTGCTGGAGTATCTCGTTCTGCTGCTGGAGTGTCTCGTTCTGCTGCTGGAGTGTCTCGTTCTGCTGCTGGAGTGTCTCGTTCTGCTGCTGGAGTGTCTCGTTCTGCTGCTGGAGTGTCTCGTTCTGCTGCTTGATTATCTTGCCCTTCTCGATGTTACCTCGCGCAATTTTATGGAGTAACTCATTGGGTACCTCCTTTGAGTCGGTGATCCCCAGTTCTACCCGAAGTTTTTTGCATTCCTTTAGACAATATTACCACCTAGTATTAAAAAATTAATTATACGGTAAGTTATAATAACATAGGTATCCACTTACTGCATTTATATCATCATCCGAAACTGGAATTGTAGAAAAATTCCTGAATGTTAGAAAGGTGACACTCACAATGAGTACCCCAAAATTCATTCTGAGTTATGGATGGTCCTCAGTAATGAAGTAAGTATGCAATGTAGGTACTTGGAAGAGGCGACAGTCAAACTATACCTTGCTCTCATCCAAAAATTATACCATCATACACAGCGCGCAACTGAACAACAACAGAGGCGAAAGTTCAAAATATTCTCGCATTGCAGTGCATATACTCCCTAATCCATGCTTCGCGGTGAATGATCGTGAAGTTTTAAACTTACTCTACGATGAGTAAATTCAATGATAATCATTGATTCGATCGAATAGAGCTGATTAGCTTTCATGATAGAAATTCCGTGTGATTGTAAGCTAGATACGAAATAATTAACGTGCGTAATCGAAGTAAAATTGAGATTCATTGGAGAGTGGATAATAACCTTGCCAGATAAATTATACCTACTACCCGTATGTACTTTTCTATTTTCATGAGAAGAAAAAAGCTTTATGTAGTCATCCTTTCCAAGCTCATCTGTCCATTCTCGTAACATATCACTTGTTTTAGGTATCAAGTCGATCATAAAGAAATATACACAAATTTTCTCTATTCTATAGTATAGGTATAGTGGTATAGTGGTCAAGCACTTGGACTTCTAATTCAGAGGTACCGGGTTCGAATCTCGCTACCAACACGTTTTATGAGAAAAAAATTAACTCTCGTAGGCTAGGCTAGTGTGATCAGAGTAGGTATGAGATGACGTCACACGGACATCGATGTCCGCGAGTAACCGTAGCAGATATGAGTAAAACAGAATGAGCTTTTTCTGACGTCACACGGACATCGATGTCCGCGCGAGTAACCGTAGTAGATATGAGTAAGACAGAAATGAGATTTCTGACGTCACACGGACATCGATGTTCGCGAGTAACCGTAGCAGATATGGGTAAGACAGAATGAAATTTCTGACGTCACAAGCGTGAGAGCCTAGCGTTGCTTCAGTAACAACTGGTTTTGCGGTTACTCGCGCGGACATCGATGTCCGTGTGACGTCAGAAGCATGGATTAGGGAGTATATGCACTGCAATGCGAGAATATTTTGAACTTTCGCCTCTGTTGTTGTTCAATTGCGCGCTGTGTATGATGGTATAATTATTGGATGAGAGCAAGGTATAGTTCGACTGTCGCCTCTTCCAAGTACCTACATTGCATACTTACTTTATTACTGAGGACCATCCATAACTCAGAATGAATTTTGGGGTACTCATTGTGAGTGTCACCTTTCTAACATTCAGCAATTCTTCTACAATTCCAGTTTCGGATGATGATATAAATGCAGTAAATGTGTTGAGGCTAAAAGGAACTTTTTGGAATTCGGAGGACCATATACAAAACAAGATTGTATTTACAACGAGGAAAAATATTTCGAACAAGAAAAAAAACTATACGAAAGAAAAAAGGCCAAAAAAAACATAAACAAGGTTTTTACAGTAACACTTATATACAATGATAACGAAAAAAAAGGTTTGACACGTGGTCGATAACGTTAGGCTTTCAGAGAATATTATTATTTACATTAAATTTGTTCCTAGCGCTAGTGCGCAGCCAACAAGTGGATACCTATGTTATTATAACTTACCGTATATTAATTTTTTAATACTAGGTGGTAATATTGTCTAAAGGAATGCGAAAAACTTCGGGCAGAACTGGGGATCACCGACTCAAAGGAGGTACCCAATGAATTACTCCATAAAATTGCGCGAGGTAACATCGAGAAGGGCAAGATAATCAAGCAGCAGAACGAGACAATCCAGCAGAAGGACAAAATGATTGCTTTCACCGATTGTGCGAGACGTGTTCGCAATGGTGTGAAATTAATCCAGTTTAAATACATGTCTTGGAACTTTGTACAATATTTTCAAGGCTTAATGCAGGAAATCGAATTAGAATATTCTCAAGTTCCTCAAACCGACCATGCGTGGAACTCGTGGAAAAGACTGCCGCGTAAGGACAGAGTGCTCATCGCGTTGAAGAAACTAAGCCATTTTGGGAGGTTTCGAACATTCTTAAATTGGCTCATGTACCACGATGAATACCTCGATGCTACGTGCCAAAATCTTGGAAACAAGTACGGCAACGGTCGCCTGCCAGTCTTTGCTGAAAAAGTCCGAGAATTGATGAACCAAGGTGGGAGAAAGATCTCAATCAACGAGCTCGCAGATACATTTATGTTTGTTTATAAGATCTCCTGCGATGGTACAAAAGACAGCCACGTCGATCGATCGAATGTACAACGATTGAACAACTTTATCGCAGCAGTTCTCGACCTTTTCAATCGCGATTATATTGCTCATGAGTGCAGAAAAATCATGTACGACCTCTTCTCCGGGGATCATGAAGTAACTCCTGAAGAGAGAGAAATTCTGCAGGAGAATGGTTGGTTTTCATAAACGTAGTATATGGATATATCATCACCTTATTATTTTCGCTACACGTCTTCCTCGTCGTCCTGGCTTTTTTTTTTTTGTAGCGTTCGTACCTGGGACTCGTTCAATTATTGCTTTATCTTTTGCTTAAGCTTTTCTCACTAGACAACTGATCGTTTCGTATTTGTTTAATAAACTCATTCATTGGGTAAAAATAAACGTAATCGCTCTATTTTTACCAGTTTTGTTAGGAAAAAATGATGAAAATGAGTCGTTGACCAGGGTAGAAAGAAATGTGGTCGCTCTATTTTTACCAGTTTTGATACGAAAAAATGATGAAACTGACTCGTCGACCGGTCATGAAAACCGTTTACTCCATTTTGACCAGATTTGATGTGAAAAAATGATGAAAATGACTCATTGATAGGTCATGAAAACCATCTGCTCCATTTTTTACCAGTTTTGATATGAAAAATGATGAAAGTGACTCGTCGACCATCGTGAAAAAATGTAAGCTTGGAAAAATTACGCATTTATTACCGAAATTATAGACGTTGAAATTCGTTGAACCTGTCGAGAAAAAATGTGAGCATGGAAAAATTACGGATTCATTACCATATCGAGTTCATCGGATTTATAAGCGTATTTATTTTATCGGTTCTTGCTCTGATTTAATTGCTGAAATAGTCCCCATTGAAGCTTGGTGAACGTACTGAAAAAAGGTGAGTCTGGATCTTCGGACTTGAAACCGTAAAGAATGGGGTGCAGGAATTTCGGTTGAGTAGTGGTAAACTAAATATGATACAGGATTTTTCGGTTCAATAGTAGAATTTATTAAATGTGAGCCAGAATTTTTTTTTTAAAGCAGCTGATTATTGATTCTTGAAACCGATTTTGAGTTTGTTGAAAGTTCATTGAGTGTGTTAAAAATCGGTTCTTGAATCGATTTTACATTCGTTGAGATTTGTTGAGCATGTTGAAAAAAACGTTAAATTAGAGTAAATAGATGTGGATGTAGTATATAATTAGTGTGATACATCCACGCATTAAAAAAAAAAAAAAAATGTGTGTCTGTATCACACTAATTATATACTACTTACATTTATTTATGGCGAGTTGATAAGTACGTAACGTCAACTCTTCCACACGCCCACCGTTTACAACGTACGCGCGAAAGCGCACTGTAATATCCGATAACGTGCACCTTGTAACACTTATACTAAAGAGAAAACATTTTACACCGAAGAAGGGAATACGCGAAGCTTAGCTCTAAATAATACTACGAACTCCGGAAACGCGTTTTTACCCAACTAATTTTACGTTTTTCTCGCGCGAACACTGTTGACGGGAGGTAACGACACCGTTTCCACACAGGACGGTAAAATACAACTTTCAGAAATGCCGCGCTACGCGCTACTGGTACGTTTCGTAAATCGAACGCGGAGCGCGATCCCATATCAAATTCCCAAAGCTCTTTCAAGGAATCATTCAGTTCGAATATATTTTCCAGCTGTAGTTCTGATCTTCTTTCAAGAAATATCGTACGAGCATATTCTATAAAAATTTTAAAATCTCTTGTCCAGAAAAAGGAAGAAAAATGTTTGGAGAGTAGCCACCATACTAAGAAATGAATAGACCAGAGAGAAAATGCACCATTCTTATTTTTTTTTAGAAAATAAAGGAAAAATTTCTTCGGCAGAAAAATAGAATAAGGAAAATGAAAACATCAATTCAACAAATCCTACACTATCCTAAACTAATTTTCTTATGGGCGTAAAAAGTTGATGGTCACGTTGGAGCAATTTTTGAAAGTGATAGGTTTGTTCGTTCCCGGAATCGTGACGATCTCCTCGTGTTCCATATACTGCACAAGTTCATTAAATGCTTCGGGATCCGAGTTAGTCTTCGTGCCAGGAGAAGCGTCTTGTTCGAAGTCAGCGTCGTCGGTAACTTTTTGTTGTTTAGACGAGGTCGGTCCATCCTCCGAATCCTCTGTCGCTGGTTCCTCTTTACATTTAAGTTCACCGCTGGATCTCCCTATAGAGGTAGACGGCCGCACAGAGCGGGTATTCGTAATAGTAGATTTCCACGAGTTATGGCGTTTGATCGTCATAACTGTAGGAGTGTGACGGCTCAAACTGTGACCTACAAAACAAAATTCACGTTGCAAAAACACACTCACGAATCGTCGAATTTAAAAGGAAGTTACAGGAAATCGAAAATTACCGGTATACTGTTTGGCGTCAGGGAGATCTAAAAATTCGGCGATGTGTTTGGGCATACTACTAAACTTATTCTTGCCGATGACTTGCATTGTACACTTTCCTCGCTGATAATTTAAAAAGAATCGATTCGTTTCCGCCCTCGCCGGCCTCAGAGCTTCGTAACGTTTCACGATGTTATAATAGTTCCCATCTATGATAAAAGATCGCGCAGGTCTGTTTCTTTTCGGAGGAATCTTAACGAGTAATACTTGACCGTGATTTTCAATGCTATCTTGGGTCATGTTACAAAGTTCTTCAGGTTTGCACGAACCCAACATACCGAAAATCAGGGCAACCTAACGATAGAAAAGGAAATGAAGTTAATACATCATTGTTCAAGTCGCATTTCGAGGGAAAAAACAGAAACACGCGGTACCTTCGTCGCTAGGAATTCCCTATCAGGAGCTTCGACTAGGAATCGTTCAGCTTGTTCAGCCGACAACGTTCTCGCTTTGGTACTGGTAAAACCGTCGGATTTCTTCTTTAGAAACTTCAACACTTCAGCATACTGACCGATATCAATTCCGTGATTACAGTTCATGGTAGCTTTCAACATCGAATATTGCGCCCACAATGTAGACGGCTTAAACTTTTCGGAAATTTCGGTAAAGTACGTCATCATGAGGTCTTCCGAAAATGTAGTCTCTTCTTTCGATCTCATCCAAGCAACATACGTGTCGTAAACCGCCATGTACCTTTCTTTAGATTGAGGAGGTAACGACGCTTCCAAAGACGTTTTTCCGTCATTGGATTCAGATTCAGCATCGGGTTCGAGAGGGTCCGACACCGGTTCGGTTTCGAGAGGATCCGACGTCGGTTCGGTTTCAGACTTCTCCATTTCAACCGATTGGATCTCATCTTCACTATTGGTCGATAAACAGAGATACGAAATACATACCAGGGTACGAAACGTAACGTAAACGCGTTCATGAAAAGTACTTCTCATTCCATGAAAAGTTGAAATTTGAAAACGAACGACAGCTTGATTACGGTATCGATTTTCGTTAGTGCAACGATTTAGCATGACTTCATCGTGATTTCCAGCACTTTAAATTGAATTTGCAACCACTCCCATTTTCAAAATTTAATTTATTACCTCGGGATTTTTTTCGGAATTCAGAGTAATAATAATCATAGAGTACCTCCAAAGTTATGCAGCGCGTGCCAACAATTTTCGTCGCTGTTGAAACATTGCGTTTTGCGCATTCCAAATCGAAATCACGATATGTGCGAGATTTCTGCCATCCAAAATTACGTTATACTCGAATACATAACAGAAAACTCAATCTCGACATCACCTAACCGGGACTCTTAACTGCGATACCTGTTTTTCTAATTATGTTTTGTTTTAGTTCAATCAACGATCAGAATTCACCCCTTCCACAAACAGTTAACACATATTGCATTCGTCGACTCATTTATCATTCGTCAACGTAAGTCAAATAGGAAAGTGTGCACCAACTCCATCATTCGAGAACGTTTCACAACTTCACTTTTCACTTCAGAAAAATACTTTTCACGAAAAACGGCGCGGAGTTGCTCGAAACTACATTTCACCACCCACGAAAATAAAATAACATTCATCCCTCCTTAACGGCAGTGTTTCCTTCGGAAAGGAAGGATTTGAAACGCGCTTCCGGAGTAAATGTCAAATAAAAATTTAATCACTCACCTAGCGTTAGTAGTCGGTCC
Source organism: Aspidiotus rigidus (assembly GCA_035079385.1). Taxonomy (NCBI): domain Eukaryota; kingdom Metazoa; phylum Arthropoda; class Insecta; order Hemiptera; family Diaspididae; genus Aspidiotus; species Aspidiotus rigidus. Next base: position 226,614 of record JAVHKY010000015.1, on the reverse strand, counting down.
GGAATCTTCCGCATTAACGCCCACCTACGAAAAGAGGAATGTTTAGTTTTCATATCATTGTCACACACACACACGCATAATGCGCTACAACTTACCTCCAAAAAATCGAGAGGATTGGGTCCATCTTCCGAATCAGTAGGTAATGAACTAACCTCATTTGCATTTTGATTATTACTCGTTTGACCAGTTGGCGGAATAGCGAATATTGAAACCTGCACCGAAAATGGCACTTATAAATACTTTTAAGACGGCTTAATCGAAAAAAAGAAAGAAAGAAACTGAGCTTATTAATTAGAAACAAGACTAAGAGACGAAAAACCTCACCTCTGGACGGATACGATGCGACTGATTAGAACTAGTTTTCTCTTGTTTTTCTTTTTCCTACATTAACGCGAAGATATAGAGTACGTCAGATATCAAACGCAAATGTGTAAGCATTTATCAAGATCAATTAAATCATCACCTTTTTGCTGAGGTATTTTTCGAGATTCCTATGAACCTGTATACATTTGTCGCGGAATTCCCAAGTACTTTCTAGGTTATCCACGCATAGAAAACATAACGATTTCGGTAAAGCATCATTCTCATCGACCTGATTATTATCGAAAGAAAATGTGTATTAGATAAAAAAAAACTAGAAATATGCACAGTCAAAGATAACGAACGTACCTTGAATGGAAAACAAATTTGGATTTTTTTCTTGAGTTGTCTCCGTTTCCCTTCGTCGCCGAATAAACTGATTTTGTTGGCATCGTAGGAGGCGCATAAGCGACAGAGATCGTGGAACTTTAATTCGATTTCAGATTCATCGCTGCGAAGATGATACGAATGAAAAATTAGCAATAGTCGTTGAACTACGGTATCAAGGACACAGCACATACGCTTATCCTATTCTCGAAACTTTCGCTACCAACTGGAGATAACATATGATTAGAACGCATCCAGTAATATCTTATCGTTTAACTCGCCGTGGAAAGGATAAGTTAGAAATATTTGATTTGATTCGGAAATAATCGAAAAAATTTTAAGCCTTAACCGGAAACGATTAATCACTCGTGGATACGCTCCTTGAGCCTTAGCCTACGACTGCGATACTGCTGGCCTTGTAAATAGGTCAGAATATCGTTTTGAATAACGAATCCGAAGATTACGTAAATCAATTGCAAAGTAATAATGAAATACGGCCAATGCTCACGAATCAAAAGGACCGTCGAGCGCAGTATCTACGTAACTTACATTTCACACATCCTTGACACTTCCAAAACTGCGAACTGTTGTTAATCCAGAATCAGAAACACAATGTGCGTAAATTGGTTACAACTTCCAGTTTCGTATTTTCATTCTGCCGATGATCGCAAATAGGAACGAGTAACTCAATGAAAAATTGATTGATCGAATAGGTTCGCATCCTCTAGGAGTGTACACCTAACGTACACATCTAGCGCACGTAAAATGGATGATGGTCGCGGACATCTTACGGTGGGGTGTAGTAGAAAGGAGTTGGTGACCGTGCGTATGGAAATGTTAAGACGATTACGAATTCGCAATATCCGTGATTATTTCGACGCACTCGTCGCAGCTGACAAAATTGTACACTAATTACTTTACATAAAATTATCGCTAAAAAGAATACACGCACAAATTAATACCACACAGCGAACAGGAATACACAACCAACAACCAAAAAAAAAAGACAGACTTTCGAGTTTCGATATTTCGCAAACGACGAGGAACGAAACGAGAACGCTTTCGATGGTGCTGCTCAAGGAGCTGTGGATCATTAGTTCCTTCGATGGTAACCAGAAGCACTAGTGTCACATTTCTATCACCCAATTCAAATCCAGTCATACTGCCGTGTGAAATCCTGGTTGAACTTTGTAACACAATCAAAACTAGAGAGATAAAATAATGACATCCTAAATTTATTTCTCGACTATCGTCAGTTCAGTTGTAGGTTTGTATCTGTGATATTATTAGTGCGAACTACTGCTGTACGAAGTTCAATTGACGTATCTGCAAAACGAAGATTAGGAAATAGGGTCATGACGCCTCATGCTACAGGCAAAAAGTTATCTGATTTCCTCGATCGTTATTTTGCTGATACTTTCATTCAACTTATTACAGCAGCGATAACATTGAAGTTACAGGGTGAAAATAACCTTACTGGTATTTGAGAACAGAGATCTTCTTTAAAACCGATCAAGATACTTCAAAGATAAAGATGAAAGAGTACTGAGTAATCGATCAAAAACGTATCTGACAAGAAGAAAGTCAAAAGATTTAGGCTTGAAAAAAAAAGACTACAAACTACAAAGGCTATGACACATTTTTGAAGCGAGTACCTTTTGGCAATTTGAATTAGAAGAGAGAGTACTGTTTTTTCTTATCCCAAAAAGAGTGCGTAAGTCTGGAAACCATACAATAAGAAAGGATTATCGTCAAGTAAGTTCGATCTACATGGACAGAAATAGAATCGCAACTCTAAAGACCACCACGAGAGTCCCAAAACGTTTGACTTTTATACCGTACAAGAATATTTGACGTACCTACCGCGATGCCAGGCCTATACGGTATAACCGATATATCTGCCGTATCTACAAAATCCAGGATTACAATAAAAGTATGTTAAAATCCTTCTTCCATGGAAAATTTTACACGATTTTGAAAACTATGTTTAACGAGTGATTTGATGATCAAATCAATAAGAATTCCTTTTTTTCTTAGAACTTTGTGCCAAATATTCTCAACTCCATCTATACAGTACCGGTATTCCTTCCCTTTCAACTCCAACCAAGAGTTATATTATGTGATACATAGGCCTAGATATAGTACACTCTTTTCAAAGGAAAATACGTCTCTTTTGGTTTTTTGAATAATTAATTACCTATGAACTCTATCTATTCTTCAAAATTAGCTGGGAGAACTATAGTATTACAATATTATAATCCCTGTTAAAACAGTTGAAAATTTGTAATTAGGTACTCAACTTCGTATAAGTAAATTCCTTTTCAATAATTCTACATTGATTTTCATTCTTTTTCTTTCGTTCAACAAGTATTAACTTGGGTACCACATTTTTTCATGTATTTTTACATTTCCAGCCAATAGCCCTAGAGTATGCTCTTTATTAGATAAATAAATAAAAACTATTTTGAGAAATGTGTTTTCTTTTCCGGCTAAAATACTCTTTCGATGATATGACGTACTTTTTAAGAAGAGACAGCCTTATTACTTGTACAACACTTTTGACCCGATGAAAAATTTGTTATTTATAAGATCGTTCAATCTAAGTCAAAGTAATCACTCAAATTTTGCAGCTCGCTCATTTGTCAACACAAATAGATAATGGATAATATAATATTATTTTCTGGTCAGGTCTAGAAACGAATTTATCGCTCTAAAGAAACCTCTTATCAAGATAAAAAGGAAGGAAAAAATTATTAATTGCATAAACATTGGAATCAAATTTTAAAATTCAAATCAGCTTTTACGAAGGATTACGCTTCAACAGTTTACGAAATTTCAACCAACCGAGAACTCTTTTTCTAGATTAAACCGGTCTTATTCAACAATTAAGCAATTTTTGTTAAATTATGAAAATACTCGTACGTACCAACAAAATTTCTTCCTGAAGAACGTCTTATTATTTTCTATCTAGGCAGTTACATTTTGAGTAGGCATCTAAAGTTTCAAACGTAAATAATTGGTCAGGTGATAATACGACTCACACATTGTACAAATTAGAAATTAGAGACCACTTTTCTTTATAATTTCTATTGAATTAAGATACACAAAATTCGTCTTTTTTTTTTTTAGTAACAACCTTAAAAATATATCACAAATACCGAAGAAGGTAGAAGGGATGGAAAATTCTATGTTTATAAAACACAGGACAAAAATACTGCGGTATCTCAGAATCGAGAAAAGCTGCGCGTATTACCGTTGCTGCCATTCCAAAATGACATAACAAAACAAAAACATACCTTAGTAAAGATGGTAATATAAAAAAGGAAGAAACAAACACCATAACAACGTGGTAAAAAGTGAATTACATGTTTAGATTAATGAAACTTATCGGCTAACGTAACAACAGATGCAAACCTATGAGAATCAATTTGTACCAAAGAAAATAGAAAAAAAAGTGAACATTTCAAGAATTTTACAGGAACGAAAATAACATTTAGAACAGCGAGGATTATTAATGAATTTAGATAATCTAGATTGTTACACGTATTTATTATGTATGGCGATTATGATTTTGATGATAAATGAAAGTCAAGGTAAATGTAATGAAATTTCATTGGTTGAATTTCACAAAAATCAAATCGATTCAATCGTCAAAAAAAGTTACAAAAAGAAATGTGATAAGAAACATTCGAAACAACCATGGTTCAGATCAGTTAATAAAACTGATCGAATGTAAAAACGTCGACTCATCGGCTAATTCACCGGACAACAGCAGAAAGAAAAAATCAATTTTCTCTGTAAATGAGAAAAAATGAAAGTTAGCTTCTATTAACAATCAAAAAATAGTACATTCGGAACTATAAATCTCACCTCACACATGACTAGAGCAGAACAGGACTAGATGCGTTTTCATTCTTCTTATGCCACGGATCACTAGTAACATCTACGGTCAAGTTAGCAGCTGAAAAAAATTATGTAGCGTTGATGAGTGAGAGAAAAATATCATTTTTTAATGGAAATTGTAATATTATTTTAGGGAGAAATGACTAGAATATCTCTACCAGCTCTTCGCGAAATAAGTTACGGGCATATTTTTCTTTTACGTATCTGTAGGAGATAAAATGTTGACAACCGCTATCTTTCCCTTCTTTATGGTATGTTTTTTCTCTTTTTTGATTTTGAGTTCAAAATTGCAAGTGTTTTTGCTAAATTTCGTTCCAGTTTCAGTTTTCTCAAGGCCAAGAAGCGTCATGTTTTCCAGTTTTTCAGAGTGTCGAAACTAGAAGATATTTTTGAATTTTCTATCCTGATTCTTGGATACCAGAACATATCAGATAGCACATCAATTTCCAGATCGGGTTCAGTGACCAATAACACATCACCGTGTTAGTTTTATCCTTACTTTCAACCACTCTTCTACTTACTCGAATTATAGCCATGTACAGGGTATGATTTCTTCTTATCTGGTATAAATGATGCACACACCAACGCGAACAGCGCTAACAATGAACCGAACAAAAATGCTTGACCTTTGATGGGCTAGAATACAAATATCTTCGTGCAAATAAAATTCCGTTACTTTCCAGCACCTAACATCAATGTTATCAACTTACATTCGTTTTCAATGAGTTGGATCGTAACTCTATGTCACCATTAACAGCGCCTCCTTTGTGATGGGACATTTCAATGGAGTTGAGATCAACGTCTGACAAGTAGAAAAATAGGCCGAAGAGAGCAGGTCCGATACCGTTACACAAACTACGGACACCCATCACAATGCCCTGAAGTAATCCTGGCAAATTTCAATACAACATGAGATCTTCCTCTCAAGGTAAACACTAATTAGGATAAATTGTCGCAAAAATTACCTTGTTTATCGCCATCCGAATGTACGGAGACATATGCGCTTATTGCTGGATACGTTATAGTAGAGAAAGCGGCTAAAACTCCGGCTACCCATATCATCCTATGAACAAAGAAGAAAAAATAAATTGAGACACCTACAGCAATTGACTTCTAGAGGTTTTTTCAAACGAGGTCGCCGAACGAGTAATTTAAATGTTGTTCATTCAATTAACGTACCAATCGTAGTACGCAAAACTAAACCACAGTAACTGCATCAACTCGCACGCCAATCCAAGCAGAACTGTCTTCTTCGGCCCCAACAGTCCCATCACGACGCCGATTAGACTTTGAAATACAACAGCGAGGACACCCAACGTTGCTGAGTAAATAGTAACACTGGTCATACTGAAGCCGATTACCTGAACGCGATTCAAAATGCTCATTTTAAATTTACTCATTTCACTTGTAGTAAGAATGAAGTATAGAAATTAAACGTACGTATCTAACGTAAACGAAAATACATGAGTATACGCCTGCTTCTGGTATGAACGAAAATATTACGGTTACACATATCAATAACACAGTCTGGTCGATGCCAACTTTCTTCAACAGCTAGAGCAGAAAATGAAAATTGATGAACAGGGAGAATTTGAGGAGATCATAAAGAGAGGAAAATGATCGTAAATAAACTCACAGAGAATGGGTCGGCCTGTTCCCAAGAAAATTGAACCTTATAATAATTCGGGGATAGTCTTTGTGGGAGACTTTCCGGTACAGCTACTAGAATAAACAGTACGTCAAAAACAGCGACTGCAGTGCTAACAGCAACCACGAAGTTCTCTGAGTAGCTCTCCAGCAGGTAAGCTCCCAAAGCCGGACTGATGACAAAACTGGCAGCGAACGAGGCGGATACCTAAAATAATAGAAAAATTATTTTCAAGGGGCCTTTAGCCAACTCTAAAAAAGTATACGCGTGGGTGTAGAATACGCACAACGCCATACGCAGCGCTCCGATCTCTTTCTTCGGTAATGTCGGCGACGTAAGCGAACACTATCGAAAATGTGACAGAGAAAATCCCGGAAAGACTCGTTAAAGCGAAACACCACCTGAAAAAAGTAACCAATTCGTGAGGGGACGTTGAAAAATGTATCGAAAACTGATTATGGTAAAATGAATTCCAAGAGACGCCTTCGTTTACGTAATTAACATACGTGTGCGTTAGTTTATTTTTTATCGAATTTAAAGTTTCGTTGTCGCACTATTGTTTTTTTTCTGAGATGAAAAACAACGATGAGGAAAATAGATGACGCAATCAAGACAACTCTCAAATTTCGACATTCTTATCTCACCGATAAGATCACCCATTAATACTAACAAGTTTGTGAGAAACTGTTTTCCAGCACACTTACACGTCAGAAAGACGATAATTATGAATAACTTACCAAGTATTGATAGCCAGTAACGGAATTGGTAAGCAAGTGACGAATACTGTGATTAGAAGGAAAAATTTACGTCCCCACATATCAGATAACGCACCAATTAGCGGTGCACTAAAAAATGATAAGAATCCCTGAAACAGACAAAGGAAAAAATCGATTTCGAATTAATTTCCTGATTCTAAAAAAGAGTCAATTCAAAATATAGGCCGTGGTCGTTTCCTATGCCCTGTCTGCGGTGTAGATGAAGCCGAGCGAAATTGTAAAAAGATGAGATGTTCTGTTGCTAGCAGGCGTTATACATGACATTTCTTACCTTTATTCCCATCATAATACCATTCATAAACAGAGTATGGCCCGGAAAAAGTCGAAAGAGATTCTGGAAATGAAAGAGACAATAATAATGAAAACAAAATTGCTCGGGAACGAAATTCATGATTCGAATATATCAAATTTCAACTTACCGACATCAACGGCATCATGAGCAGACCCCATGCGAAGTATTCCAGAAATATAACCACCAAGGCGTGGAAAACTGAAGGTCTACCGATTCCCATGGACTGAGAATAGAATACAAATTCGATAAATATTTCGTGAATACTTTTCACAAGAGTTCACCAAATTGTGGTCCCTCAAATACTGAATCATAACGTTGCATTCGCAGTTGAACGAAATAGTGTATAGATCGTAAACTGCGATAAACAGGAGAAAACTCTGTGTGAATTTAATCAGTTGAACTTCTGGCGTACTTACCGAAACATTTTCGCTGATAATAATTCTATGATTTCTAATCAAGGCGGCGGCAACTTTCTTGACTTTTTTCGCCATTATTCATATTTATACGCAGAAAACTCTACGACGGTCAAATCACTACGTTCCTGGTCAGCTGGCATAAAACATGTCGATGATTACAATGAGTCAGGATTTTCCAACGATCGATTACACGTAATTTTAAGATTATAGCCTGAAATTAACGATAAACGATCAATGATCGTGCTTTCAACAACATTACTTTGAGAGAAGTTCGTCGTAGGAGCGAAGAAAAAATGAAATAATAAGTAGACAAGTGTAAAATTCGAACAGAAGCGTTCATTCTGCACAACTGGCAGACCTCGATGAACCAGAACGCGAAACAGGAATTGAATACGCTAATTAAAATGCGAAATTAGGATTCACATGGACGAATAGTAACGTACCTTTCCCGCATAAACAAGATAGCAAAGCGAGCGAGTTTACGTTCTAGTAATTGTCACGAGTGGCTATTATCAATATCATATTCTCTATGTTGGACTTCATTTCTAGTGCAGGAATGCTATAAAATCTGAATTTTCGTAAATTCCATTTTCTACTAATTTGAAGAACTTGACGAAGTTACAGCGCATTAATAGCACTAGCACGAGCGATTGACGAAAACAACGACAATTCGACGATAATAAAACTCTATAGTCTTTAGTTTTACTACATCAAGAACAAACAAAATCCAACAAAAACCTACCTCACACATTGATTAACATTGACAGCCCACAGTCACAGGATTGAACACGTAAGCTGGTTGCTTGAAATCTGGAGCTTCTGCTTCCGGGCATAATTATCGTGACTTGTGAGCTTCGAGGCTTATTAATGACGTGGTTTATGAAGGTACCTACATTGGTTTGGACCGAAGTTCGAATTTTGGAATTGGATTTCATTCAGAAGAATAATAAACTCTTTTTCAATTAATTACATTACATTATTTGGACCCTTTTTAGCCAAACCCAATCAAGCGACGTGATAACAATCTAAAGAAATGTTCCTTTACTATAAGCGGAGATTCTCTTTTTCCCCAGATTGTTATCATGTCGCTTGGTTGGATTTGGCAGGTTTGGCTAAAAAGGATCCATTTGACAGAAATCATAATTCTTCCTTTCTGTGCTCAATAGAATAATTATGCTGCGAGCGAGTGAAGCGGAAATTATTAGGTATTATCACAAGTTGAAATTTTAACTGTGGATACAAATAAAATTGACACTTGTATCCACCTAAGAACAAAATTTATTTTTGCAACGTTTCAAACACATCGAGTTCATCTTCAAACGAAGAAATTGAACGATAGAACTCCTCGTTTAATTTCTTTGTCTGAAGATAAGCGCCATGCGTTTGAAACATGAAAAAAATTAATTCAGTTCTCAGGTAGATACAAGAGTGTCAATTTTTGATCTTTATAATTATTATTATCGTTCTTACACGATAAGAAAATGATTACAGGTATCAACTAAAAGAGTAAGACAAAATAAAATAGAATGAAAATGAAACAAAATAATATAAAAAGTGATCATGATGAAACTTATAACATACAAAAAAAAAAAAAAAAACAATACTGAGTTGCCTTGAGTCTCACTATCCGTTTTTTTTTTCTCATTGATACTGTTACGTGACGGAAATTTATTTTCTAATTTTTTCAAAATATCAGGAACTTCTTTTCCTACCAAGATGTACAGCTCAAGAGATTTAGATTTTTTCTACGTCAAAATCTGGAAACCAAGAGACCCGCATCTTTGTTTCACTCAGATGTGCATACTGTAGGTATTATTACCATTATTGAAGTGCGTATCGAGAAGAAGAAACTTTTACGAAGACCGTACAAAAATGTTACGCAAAAATAAAATCATAGGTGACAGTAATACGTGCAGTATTAATCAAACGATATACATTATCATCAGTATTGATGTTCAACAAAGACTATCTTCATCACTCTTGACAAAGTCTGTACGAGAAATAAAATTTACCAGGCAAAACTCAAATCTCAAGAAACGGAGAATGTATATCTTGAGTGACGTCACCAATGATTTTATTTTTGCGTAGCATTTTTCAATTTTTTGTTCATTCTTCGGAAAAGTTTCTTCTACTTGATACTTCAATTTTGGTAATATACCCACCGTACCGGTATGTATTAAGTCTCTCAGATTCCAGATCTCGACATAAAAAAAATCTAGATTTCTTGAGTTTTACATCTTGGTAGGAGAAGAAACTCTAGATCTTAAAAAAAAAAAATTAAAATAATAAATTTTCGTCACGTAACAGTCAACGAGAGAGAAAACCCAGGAGATCCAGATATTGAGGCGCAAGTCTTCTTTTTTTTCGCGATCGCATAGGAGAAGCAAGAGGCCAAAAAAAGGAACAATTCTCCACATTCAATGATTATTATTAATATTACATCCCGAACTAAAAATCATTAAAATCAATAGAGATTGAGACTTTGACTTGCAATGTTCTGTCGATTATCCACGAACCAATAGAAGAATAACTCAAATTTGAAGAAGACTGTCTTCTCTTGAATGAAACATTAACAAAAAGAACACAATATGGTGCGCCATTGGTGAACCAAGACGACCTGATAAGGCTAGTTTGTACACAACCTACAAAACAATCACCAGGGACGGTACCACTATGAGGCTCTCAAATATTTGAGTGGTGAACTTATATTTCCTTTCTGACATCCTTGATTTTAAAATTTAGAGAAGATTTAATTTCTAAATATGCCACCAGCTGTACCAAAACGGTCTGCACCCACGACGTTAATGTCTTCATACATATGCAGCCAAAATGGTCTCTCCAAGACGGTAGGTTAATACCAGTGATGTATTTATGGAAGAATCATTCCCTCCCCAGAAGAGGTCAGTATTTGTACAAATTACGAGATTTAAAATCGTTTATTTTGAACACTTTCATTTTCTTTCGCATATTTTCGATTATAAGATTTCCAGAAAATTTTTAAATATGCTACTGGCTGTACCAAAACGATCTGCACCCGGGACGGTAATGCCTTCATAGATAGAGCCAAAACTTGCTTCCGGTTTCCGAGATAGTACGTTAATAACAGTGGCGTATTCATGGAGAACAGCCCAACCCCAGAAGGAAACGGTTTTCACCCAAATTTTGAGACCTTCAATCTTTTATTTAGTGTATTCGTATTTTCTTTGTGATATTTTTGATTTCAAAATTTAGACTACTACATTTCGCAAGAGAAGAACATTGGAGTGGACGGGCGAAAAAAACGAATTTTCGGACTTCAAATATTCTCAGAGATAGGAGGACGTGAAAAAAAGTGTAGGTACTCAAATATTTCTCAAGTCAAAAATCTTGGTCTTTGAATATTTTTCAAATAGGGACCCTTGCACTTACAAAATTTTTGAAGATACTTTGGGTTGGCCATCCGCTAGAAGCGTTGCAATCGACAAAATTGAAAACCGATTCAGGACGATTTCCCCATTTAAATGTTAATTAAGTTAGGCACTTACCTCAAAATAAGTTGAGAAGGAAGCTATCTGGCGGAAAAATTAAGAGAATGAAATTTGTAGAGCATAAAATTTACTACAGGTGCACTTTCTCTTAAAGATTGATTTTGATCCATTCAGGAAAAACTTCCACACACCAACAGCGCGCCGCTCATTGATTATGCGCGGTACTCGCGCTGAACAGCCTATGTTCCAAACAGTTCAGTCAAGACAAACGTCTCCCGCCTGATCATAGGCATCAATTTCCGTGTTGGTCATCCGCCAGGAGCGCTACAATAAACAAAAATCAAAAACGGTATCAGTACCATTTTTCCTTTCTAAAATTAATTAAGCTATCTCAAAGTGAGTGTCACCTTTCGCCTGCACGATGTGGAAATCATGACCAAGAAAGTAATGAAGTACCTAGGCATCTGGTTTGACTCAACTCTGAGCTTCAGGCACCATTTCCTGATGGCATCGGAAAAGGCAGACAGGGTAGTTGCATACCCAGAGTCGCCTGATGAGGAATCTAGGAGGACCGAGAGAAGCAAGTAGAAGAATCATGATGAGCGCCGCCTGGTCGATCCTCCTATGAGGTGTTCCAGTATGGGCCGACTCAATGAAGACACTATTCAGAAAGAGAGAGATGGTAAAGATCCAACAAAGAGCTGCACCGAGGTGTGTCAGTGTCTACCGCACTCTCTCGGCAGAGGCTCTTTGTGTTGCTCCTTGTTGAGGAGAGAGTGGTGGTGTTCAAAGCAAAAAAGAAGACGAAGACCAATCAAGAGGCTTTACGGGTCAAGCAGGAAGCCAGGCGCCCCTTGCTTGCAAAATGGATAGCAAGAATTGCCCAGACCGACCTGGATACGTGGACAACCCGTGTATTAATACGCGACCTTGATGAGTGGATGAATCGAGTCCATGGTCAGCTGAACTTTTACCTGACTCGGGTGATAAGTGGCCATGGCTACTTCAACAAGTACCTTCATGCAAAGTTAATGAAAGTTGAGCGCAGGCAACGTGTTCGAAATGCAACAAAGTACGGGAAGATGGACCACAGCATACCTTATTTGAGTAAGAAACGTTGAGACGTAAGCGGGACAAGCTTAATCGGTCTCTCCAAGAGATCAGGGTAGAAGAAGCGCTTGCTCCAAGTAGTTTGGTAGCTAGCTACTATATGCCAATCTACAAAGAAGCGTGGAACTAGGTGTCTGCATTTGCAGCCACCGTCATGAAGAAGGTGGACCTGGAATGGAATGGCCAAATGCAGAATCACGCTAAGACCTATTCAACACCTGTGTACCATCCACATCCAGATGTGGAGGAAGAAGAGGAAGTCACCCGTGATGAAAGAAGAAGATGAAAAGACTCCAACAACGATCTACTATATCTAAGGTGGTGTTGTTGTATGTTTTGCGTGCCTGGAGGCATTGAAACTTGCCGGTTGCCAAGGTAGCTCGGCAGTTACCTAGTAGAAACGGGGGTTCGACGAGGAGATTCTTCCAACACTGAAGTTATACCCGAAAGGGTCGATTCCGGTGTTGGAGGAAACAAAATTAAATGCATACGCAATCCCAAAGTAAGTCGAGAACGATACTATTGGGCGGAAACGTTAAGAAAACGAAATTTGAAGAGCGCAAAATTTCCAAAAAGTCGTCTTCTCATAGAAATTGATTCTGTTGAATTTAAAGTTTTTTGGCGGCAGCAATTCAAGAGCACGATGCACAACATTGTTCGTGTTTTATGTGAAAGTTTTATCAATTTTTATCTAAATATCTATTCTCTAAAAAAATTCGTGAGAACATTGTTGCGAAAAGTTGAGTTTTGTCGTTGCCTCCTTATCTATTTACATTATCGTAAAATCCACGGGATTCGAAGCTCATATTTTCAGCGTCATATTATAGACAAAAGAGTTCGAGTAACATCTTCTATCTTTTTCGTTCTGTTCGTTCTTACAAGAAATTTCTCAAAATGTGGTAACTGACTATAAAATTTCATTTTAAAAATACGTCATTTGTCTTGACTGGGTATGATGTAATTTGAAATTACACTCTTGTGGTAATAAATACTTATTACTTATTTACAAAGTTCACTATTTCCGCCAATGGTCGTATCGAACTCTTATTCTTTGTTGAGAAAATTCAGGTTTCGCTTTCGTTTTCCGCGCTGAAAAGAATCTTGGGAATTCGGTAAGTATTGATTGACCTCAGCATTGCTTCATAATGATGTAAGTTACATACAAAGTGTGTTGATGGTATTTGGTGGGATCTATTTTCTGTCCGGAACTTCGAGGTATCTCCTTTGAATTACCTACATGACATTCACTTTTGAGGCAATTTACTCAAATTTCTCCAATCTTTCCTTCATAATAGGAGTCTCCGGCTGACAATTAGTATTCAGGACCAATACTTTCCCCAAAACTATTTCCCCCAGGAAGAAGTATGAAACGTTCCTCTCCTCGTAATTGCTGTAAATGGCCTAACAAATTGTGCCCTACGCCTCTGCCTTCTTCCTTTCGACAGAACTTCACAATTACCATACCTACTTAATCCTCTGCCAGTTTCTTGGTCTCGCCTTCGATTCGAAAACCTCTTGAACTTTCATATCGAAATCCAAAGAGAAATATGCCTAAATTTCTTGAATGTTCTCAAAAATATTTTTCACACCCATACCAGGTAGAATAGCGAGGAAAAATAAAGAGTGGAAGTGTTCTCAAGGGAAATTTTTCAATTGCTTACATCTTTGCTCCGATCTCAAAAATTACACAAAGAATATCTCTTTGATTTCAGATTGGAAATGGATGTCATCTCAGGAGTAGCGGATGGTTTAACCGGAGCAGGTCAGAGTGTAAATGTAGTCAATATTCCAGCGTTTCCTACACAATGGCCTCCTCAAACTAGCGGTGTGCAAGGAGTGCTACTATCACAACTCCTTCTAAGTTTTTTGAACGGGACCGATTATTTTTCCGCGTACCCGGATGATACTGACTTTGAAACTTTAGCGACAAGAGAATTTGATTTCATCGTTGTAGGCGCTGGCTCGGCCGGTTCAGTTGTGGCCAATCGCTTGACCGAAATTTGCGACAACGACGTTCTGCTAATCGAAGGCGGTAAGAATCCACCATTCGAATCTGATGTACCTGAGTTGGCTACGACTCTTTGGAGACCCGGAACTTCCTACGAGTATTGGGCCGACGAATCCCCTCATTATGCTCTAGGCCAAGTGGGTGGCAGATGTTACATACCACGAGGTAAAATGCTGGGAGGATCTAGTTCTACAAACGCTATGATATACGCTCGAGGGAACTGCCACGACTACGACTATTGGGCGGAGCTTGGGAATGACGGTTGGGATTACAGTTGCGTACTTCCGTACTTTAAAAAATTGGAGGATATGCTAGCTCCAAATTTACGTGAGGATTACAAACTTCACGGTGATCGAGGATATCAACGCGTGGGGTACTTCCCGAATGAAACGCGTGAAACAATTTATGAATTAAACGACTTGGTGTACAAAGCAGCGACCGAAGCGGGACTTCCGTACGTGGAAGAAATCAGCTCATTAGCGTATCAAGGAATTGGAAAAATAGCATCCACCACCGACTCCGGTATACGACAGAATGCAGCAAAATCTTACTTGATACCTATCAAACCTAGAAAAAATTTCTTCATGATTAAAGAAACCTACGCGACCAAGATCTTAATCGACGAACAAAAACGCGCTTACGGAGTGACAGTTTCTTACAAAAATTCCATGTCCTTGAATATAAAAGCTAAAAAAGAGGTGATCCTTTGCGCCGGGGCGTTGAATTCTCCACAGTTGTTGATGCTGTCTGGAATAGGTCCAAAAGAGCATCTCGAAGAATTCGACATAGAAGTACTTCAAGACTTACCAGTTGGTCACAATATGCAAGATCATTTATCCTACCTCGGTGCTATATTTACGTGGAAACAATCGGACAATTTAATAGAATCGGTAGCATCACAGCTGGATTTTTATTCTGGTTATTTGACAGACTCCAAAGCAGCGTTTGGTAAGTTAGCCGGCTTAGATATCATGATCTACCACGACTCAACGGGTAAAGAGCCCCACCACCCGGACATACAAATGTATGTTTTCATGCGGATTCTATCGACATTCCGGGATTTGTTGGCAGTTTTCGATTGAAGCCCGAATATCTAACTATAATGTTGGGTATGAAAGCTGATTATTTCATCATTCCACTAGTCAATCCATTAAGACCTAGTATAATAGGTCGAGTCTATTTGAACGATACGGATCCTTTTACACCAGTCTGCGTCGATATGGATTGGCCGAGGAATCCCGATCTTCACGCCCAAAGGATGCAAAAATTCTATTCTGGATTAGACTTATTGACAAGAATGACCAACACAACAGCTTTCCGTAACCAGAACATAAAACTAGAATTACTGGAAGTTCCGGAGTGCGGAGACTCGTGGGAGTGTAAAGTACGTTACATTACAGGAACTGGTTACCATCCGGCGGGCACTTGCAGAATGGGGCCGAAAGACGACCCATCATCCGTGGTCGATAGTACGTTAAAAGTGCACGGCATAAAAGGACTCAGAGTTGTAGACGCTTCCATCATGCCGAATGTCACGAGCGGCAATACAAATTTGCCAACTTTAATGATTGCTGAGAAATGCTCCGATCTTATAAAAAAAGAATGGTTTCAAAATTCGAAGAATGGAGAATGCAATAATTAGGAAATCTTTCTTATCAGACAATAATGTAGACTTTGAAATGTTACCTGTGACTATTATTGAATTAATTTTTTATTTTATTGAATTATACTCCTAAATCCTAGAATTTGGTACTACGAACGCTTAGGGGCGTCCGCCTGTAAAAATTTTGCGGCACCTATATAAGTAAAAGGATCTTCCTCCCCTCGTGTCTATACGAGGTCAAAGACCCCCCCTAATGGCCTTGATTTATTTTAGATACATTTTTGAGAATACTCCGACCTGCGATGTAAAGGGAGGGAGGAGATGATCAGGCGAGCTCTCAGTAGTGACATAAGACATGTCAAAACCGGATGAGGGGAGACGTAGTTGGCAGTCTCCAAATGAATGTAATACGGAAAAACAAAAGGAGAGAGGGCACAACTCAACAGTCAGTCGAATTTCACGTTTTAATTTGATCGGGAGGGATGAAGGAGGAAGGATCAAAATCAATCAAAGTAATAGCGGTAGTAAATTTTCTTTCTTCAGTAAACTCAATGATCGTCACTGTCTTCATTGCCACGCATTGATTGACCAAAACCAAAATTTGTGTTGTAAACATTACTCTTAATTATTTTCGTTTCTACTAGGGTCGGCCCACGTCACGGATGGTGACTCTATTAAAATCCCCTGCGCCACAGTCAGGCGACTCGTAGGCTGTGTAGTCTCGCGTTTTTTGCTGCGTGTGATCAATTGTGATGGAATGAACGTCCGACTTCGACGTTCTTAGGATGCAGTATCATTTTGACTTTTTAAGATTAGCCACTGAACTTTGAAGAAGTGAAAATTTCCCTGCTTTTGTTTTCACTTTTGCTTATTGTAACACTCTCCTCACGAATGACCGACCGGACAAGAGCTTTCCTACCAAAAGTTAGAAATGACTCCAATACCCCGGCCTTCAGGTTGCTAGCTGTTAGCTGCACTAATATAACTCTATTTTTGATGTGTTTAAAATTATCAACGGTACATAATCGTTACTCCATTACGTTATGCCGTCCCTGGTCCTGGGTTTAGAGTTAACTGAGACTTGTTTCGAGACTGGAGAGTGAGATTACAATAAACAAAAAATTGATGAGTGATGAAATAGGTGATAATTAGCCGACCTTCCTAATACCTCGCGCAACGGGTTGCTTGATTTGACTTCATACGATTTTTAGAATTTTACGTCTTTATAAGACTGACACTACTCTTAGAAAAACCGTTATGATTTTCCGATACAATTTTCTGTCATGATTTTGTTTGTGTGACGTCATCAATGACCTTGATCTAATTTGGGGACCCGGAACAATTTTTTACCCTCAAATTACATTATACAGAGGGAGCGAGGCGTAAAATGATGTCAATAACCGGACCTACTTTAGGGACTTGAAAAGAGGAGATAAACGAGCGGAGTGAGCTTAAAGTATAGAATGCTTGAGTTCTACTGGGTAAAGAAACAATGGCGAAAAGAGACATTACTAAGACGTCATATCGATAGAAGTCGAGATTTCTTCCGGCTAGCAGGGGTAAGGAACAATATAACAGATATGATCACTCGATGGTCATGTGTGGTGGAGTGCGGTATTACATAAACTCTTACTCCATGCTCCAGCATCCCACTGCCGGCGGGTGATCATACCGTTACTTTTATTATCTTCGAGCAGATGAGGCGAACAAGCAGAGCAAAAGAGCTCTGTTTTCAGCTAGCAGGCCTCATGGTAAGGAACTGCAGGTATGCGCATCTTTCAATGTAAACAAACGAAATCAGCCGGAGGCATATGGGAGTGATGCTGCCTCCGGCTGATTTCGGAAAGATGCGCATACCTGCAGTTCCTTACTCATAGAAGTACCGACGGAGGGGGAAGCAAACGAGCTCAGAGTGGGCGAGCTCGTCAGCTAGTTAGCAGCTTCAATCCAAAATAGAGCCAGCATAAAATATGCAGCACTATGTATCTCTGGGGAGAAGTTTTAGCTTCTGCCTTAGTTGTTTTTCTCTCCATTTTTGTCTCAATTTTTTCAGTTTGCTCATTAAAATGTAATTTTCTTCCCCATTGAATGATGCATCAAATACGTAGCTTCGTTCAACCCTAGTTTAAAGGTGAAATTGCTCCGTATGAGGAAATTTCTGAACAATCACGTTTAACGAACTCTGTAGCGCGGTCTTCCTCTTTCCTCTTCATGAATGAATTTTTGAATTTTTTAAGTTTGCCTCGTCTTTTTCCATAAGATGCAATTCTGATAACTGGAGTACCAACAAATTGCACACCTAAAATTCGGACAAATAGGCACTTGAATAATTCAATTTCAATTATTATCCATCAAAACTCGTTTTTTGTACACAATTCATAGTAGAACATTATCGTTTTTTGCACACCTTCAAAACTCTCCTCACATAGTATAAGAAAATAAATTACAATGCAGGCAACTATCGTGCTAGTCGTGCGTTTGCTGAACCAGCTTTGGATACGTTTCGCAAAATTTCGCTCTTGTTAGCAATATCCTCACCTAATGCCATTTCTTTCCAATCAACAAGCTAAATTCAAAATTATACCGCCAAGTTTTTCAAGTCTCTTTTCAAAGGCTTTCAAAAGAAACTACCTTCAGTCTCTATTCATAACCTCCTCTTTTTTTTTTACTAAAAAATTAATCAACACAAATGCTTTGAATGTAAACAAAAACTTTATTAAAACTAAAACACGTTTATATATCATAATAATATTATAATCTAAATACAACGGAGTACAAAAACTATCGGATACCGAAAAAGAAAAAATCCTCACAGAAGCCGGGACAAACTTACAGACGGGGGAGAAGAGGGGAGGAAGCTTTAGTGAAATGATACCGGTAAATTAATGATGAATACAGTATTTAAAAACGTTGGCGCAATTACATGACGATTTTTATCACATTTTATTTCTCAAATTTACGATTAATACAGTAACAACAATACGTAATATTACAGAATATAGTTTACGGATTTAAAAAAAAAAAAAAGTAAATAATAGATAAGTGAATAACGCTATTCTCAAAGTTCAACTTTGAATCATATCCAAGATTTCTCAAGAAATACATTGCTGTTCATGGTATAAGATCTAAGACTTGAAAATGCACTAAAATTTCTTATTTTTTTATTTGTACTTACCAATCGGTCATTTTTGTACAAATAAAATTATATCAACTTTGACTAACATGACAAACTATGCCAAAATTGTGACTAAGCACAAATCTTATTGGTACATTAATTCACTGATTCGAGAATCATGAGAAATTTCAGGATAATATTATGTGTATGTTTCGAGCACAGATAAACTGTACATCAAGGTCGAGCAATTTATACTTCATATATAGAGTGACTCTTCCTAAAACCAATGTAAAGAGAATTGCATAAAAATTTTGTGCTCCAAGAGACATAATTTTTTGTCAATCTATTGATTGTACAAATAATATCAAAAATAACTTATGGTACTTGAAACATTATAGAATTATAATAATTGCAAGAAGATAAGGTAACTTGGAAAACCAAATTCATGATTTAAAAAAAAACACACGCACAATAATGAAGTATAGTAGAAAGAGAATAGTTCATAGGTACAGATAGATAAAGTGAGAAAAAGATGAATGAAAAAAATGCAAACAAATGAACATCGATGGCTGAATTTGATTTTGTCTTATTTGTTTTTTGTTTTTTATTTATTTATTTTTTTTGGAAATCCATTTTCTTATAATTTTGTAAAATAAGTTACATTAAAGATAGATACTGCATATAATAATTTATGATTAATATACGGTACAGTTTACAAAAATAATACAGAATAATATTCATTATAAATTTAAAGGCAGTGGTTAAAAACTGAAAGTGATAAAATGGAACTATACGTTGAAATATATGAACTATAAATTTACACATACCTATTTCCGTCGCAGCAAAATTACTTGACGGTTAATAATATATGTACCTATATTTCAATAATATTATACTGACTAGTGATAAACAAATTTAACAAGTACGTAAACTACAAAACTTCATGTATTTGGCCTATGCTGTATCTATATAATATTTTCCTACATCTTACAATTACAGGGAAAAGGAAAATGAAACCCAACAAACTTATTTGAAAAAACTTTATGATTATGTACTTAACACAAAAATTGAGTATATGAGCAGGCTAGATTATTGATTTGATGAAATCATACTTTTCTACCTACCTATATTGAGGTTTATATTGCGTAAAAAATACTGAATGTTGGCAGTTAATCAAATGATATAGTCGACAAGCCTGCATTCTCAGGCGCCGGTATTGATAATAATTACAAGAACCTGTTCAACATCTAAATTATAGTAGGTACCTGTTATAACTTTCTGACGCTGAATAGTTGAGAATTTCATTCATGAACAGAAGTGGATTCATATTAAATGCGACAGCACTTCTTTCCTTCTACAGGAAAGATGAGTAAGAATAACTGAAAAATATTTGAAAAAATTGAGGAAATGGGAAAGTTGCTAATAATACCAGTCTCCAATTAAGTACCTATGCGATTTGGATATTATTCACAACAAATTGAAATTATAGATAATTGCAATTTGAAGGAGTAGGCACACGTCAACAATACACAAAAACAAGGTAGAGGAGCAAAACTTCATGAGAGGGAGGCAAGATTGGGAAAAATAAGCCTACATGGAAGCTGAAAGGAATAATCAGAGGAGCAGAAAAATATAGCACAAAGAGGTCAAACAGAAGTTTAAGATATAGAATACAAATCTATTTTGTACAACTAAGTAAGTAATTCTAGATACTGGACAGGATGAATAATAAATTAAAAATATTAGGTGTCTCCTACAATAATAACAAAAATTGGGTCTAACAAGCAATGGGCAATCGAGCAATCAGATTACCACTTTTTAGCTATACCTATGGGTGACTTCAAAGGGTTCTTACAGTGATTATAAGGAATTGCAACACTTGCCAATATAACACACTGCTTGATTTGAGTAACAGAAACAAATTTTTGTTTGTTTAGGATGCTCAAATACCAGATTGTCTTTTGCGCTCTGCTTGTCATGTTCTTAATTGCAGGAGATCTTTGCAAATATGAGACTGATAATTGAATGTACTGAAATTGAGTAACTTTAAAGAATAAATTGATACTGAAAATAACTAAATTTGAAAAGACTCTTATTGTTTTACATTGTTTAGAGTTTTTAGACTTGAGTACCTTCATTTTGTCAAACATTATTAGCTACCTACTGATAATGATTACCTTAATACCTAGAATCTGAGGTAATAAATTCCAATTTGTATTCATTCAACGCCTATAATAACATTTATCAATAAGATGATACAAACATAAGTTTGAATAGAGTGAAGAATAGGATGAACTGACATAATGCAATTGAGTTACTGAGGGCTAAAATTCAAAAGCAAAATTTTAGGAGATATTACCAAAAAGAGCTAGGTGATGCTTTCTATAATATTATTGAGCATGCATCTATAACTTCTTTCTTGTTAAACCAATACAGGCTTTGGTTGTAACGGCCAACAATCCCTTCAATGGACTGCAGAAGTTTAAATAAAATGTAATTTGATTATTTTGATTGAGGAAATTGTACGACAGAAATATTAGAAAAAAAGAAAGAAACAATTAATAGTATCAAGATACTTCTTGCTGTAAGTTACTTGAAGAATGAATGATTAAGTATCAATAATTATTACCACATTATAATCAATCAGGTTGAGGAAGAAAGAAAAAGGAGGGATGTTACTGATAAGAAAATAAGACATTGATCAAATCTGTTGTTTATCATGATGGTATCTTTACTAAGTTTGGACTGGTCATCCATGAGAAGCGCTAGAAGGTAGAAACTATAGTACGTTCCAAATAAGAGTGCCCGCTTTTGATAAGCAATCGCCCATATGCGCTGTTGTCAAAAGTGGCCACTCTTATTTGGAATGTACTATAAGGCGATGTCGCGAACGCTCACTGAGGGCTCCGTCCAATGTATTTGTTTATGGATGAAAATCAGAAAATATTTTCAATAAAGTAGATATTTGAGAATGGTCACAAAATTAAAGAAAATTTTAATCTCTACAACTTTCATTCTTATGATTTTTTTTGTAGAAATTCCTTTTAAGAAGATATTTGAAAAAGAAAACTTCAAATTGTAATGTTGCGTAAATGCACACTGATAACACAAGCCACCAGTGAGTGTTTGCGTCGGTTCGCGACATCGCTTTATAGAAACCATCAATAGTCCTGTAAAGAGAACGATCAAGAGAATAAGGTTTCATGCAAACAATTTAGGCTGCACAGCGCTGCCGTACAAAGTTGAATTGACGTATATGTAGATAATGAATACAAGGAAAAGAGGTTAGGGTAGACTTGATATAGCCTCTTTTTCTCAAATTCATAATTTGCATACACCTCAATTCAACTTTGTACGGCAGAGCGCTAGGAGCACTCTGCATACCTTCTCAGCAGAGAGCAATTGAAGACCTTTCTGTCAGAAGGGCGTCCGTCCCATAAGAAATAGATTGAGCAGACGTCCTAGCTTTTGACAGAAAGGTCCTCAATTGCAAACAAGATTGGGAGCGCTCACTGCTAATGTCACAGATGTCAAATCTGTCAAAAAAGGTGTGCAATGTGCTTGCTGAATTTTCTTCACTCTTTGTTTACTATTGTTCAACACGCAATGTCCCAATTTCCCATAAGATAGAACGAACAAAGAATGTGCTCACCATTTTTCAATGTTTGCAAAACGCTGGTATCTAAATTGGAAAATTAACTTTATCTTGATTTTTAATTTTCATTCCAAAACTTGAAAATAGACCTAGTGATGATTTTTTGGAATTATTTAGAAATAGGTAGATCAGATGGACCCTATTTAGCCAAACCCAACCAAGCGACATGATAGCAATCTAGAGAAGTGTTCCTTTACTATAAGCGAAGATTCTCCTTTTCGCCAGATTGTTATCATATCGCTTGGTTGGGTTTGGCTAAAAAGGGTCCAGATGGAGGAGTGATAGCCGAACAGAAAGGATTTACAGGAATTGTCGTCTTTTCTATAGGCTCTAATTACTCAAATTCTTTTACTTATAACGCCTCACGTACAGACTGTATTTACTGATATCAGCGCCTGCGCTCTTTGGACACCTATTGGAGATTGAACGGATAGACTGTGTTTTTGCAACGTCACAGAACCTTGAGCTCACTCCATATCCACGCTACTGGCTGTTTACATTACCCCATCATACTGCTATAGTTTGTAAACAAAGAATCAACTTCAATAGGAATATGTGGGAAATAGAAATATGGGTATAGTACTTTTGCTTTATCAGCAAATGACATCACTAAAACTTAGCCTATTGCTGATTGGAACCTGAGTGCACTAGTACATGAGCTGAAATAATTATGATGACTTCTGCAATTTTGCAACATGAGCTTGAAGCCTTATTCATCATATTAAAACAGGCAGCAGGAAAAGCATTTTTGTTGCTTTGTTTGCTTCCAAGCTTTGCACATAAACAAATCGTCATACTTTTGTCGAAATCAAATTCAAAATCAAAAGTATTTCCATAACAAATTTCTTCATTCTTATCATTAACAGTTGAATTCTGCCCAGGGTGGCTTGATAAGGAAGTTTATATTAAATAAATCTTATCAATAAAGACAGTCCATGTATGGTAGTATACCTACTCATATTCACACATTTTTAAATCGTGTTAATTCATTCCTCACAAATTGCTTCCAACTACCACCTGCCCCTCCCATCTATGAAGAAAAAAAAAAATTTTTACCTTATTGAAATTGCAGCTCCCCCATCCCACTTGATAATAAGCTTATGTTATCATAGGCTGACAGTGTACAATAAGCCACAGTAAATATTAGGGACCCATAAAAACTAATTCACTAGCTAATTTGCCTCCCAAAAATCCAAAAGTGGGAGCCTTTTTGTCCTTCTTGAAAACACAAAATATTCTCAATTTGAGAAGTACCTACGTAAAATGTGTAACATGATCAATATCTATATTTTTCCTCGTTTCTTTTCTAAGAAGAAACAAATCAGTCTGTAAATACTTAGGATTGAGGATAATACAGAACCAAATGGAACATACAGATCCAAAAATTATTAGATGAATATCAAACTTACACATTGAGCAACTACAATTGAAATGTTTCAAAAAATAGAATAAACTGAACTTTATTATTAATTTTTTTTTTTTTTTTTTGTTCACTAGGTAACTAGAAAAATAAATCATAACCCTTTAGAAGATGTAAAAAAAAAAAAAAAAATCATTAAAATTTGGAGATCTACAAGATGATTTTTCTTGAAGATGACTTTTTTGATCACGTTTAAGTATTGTACTCACGCAACTTCATGATGATACAGGTACCAACAACATTATACTGTATAGTACCGGTATCTAAGTTATACCAGTATAAAACGTTAAATTGAAAGCAAAACTTGATAACTATTCATCGAATTTAAAATAATCTACGAGTATATCACATAAAATAATACTTCTGAAATTTTGCAGCGTTTTGTTACTCAAAATTGAACGAGAGAAACAAAATAATAAGGTGTAGGAAGAGAATTAAGTCAATGATTTTGAGCAATGATCAAGAGTTTTGTAGGTAAAGTAAACTACATAAATTCTGTGGGTAATGTTTAACAATTTGTATGATCAATAACGGTACTGCTGATGATGATCACCGCATCCGATTTTCCTCTTTGAATACCTAGATACCATATGAGAAATAGATAGAAATATTTAGCTATACTTAGTAAGCTAATTTGGGATATAGGATCAGTGAAATATGAAAATAATTAGGAGATTCAACTAATTATTTAGTTTTTGTACGTCGTGAAAATACCTTATTAATCAATCAAAGAAACGCTGGCCCAAATTTTGCTCAGAAGCGCTTCAATTAAACTTCGATTTTGTTTCTTATATAGGTATCGTGAGAAAAAAAAAAGAAAAAAGGACTAATCAAAATAACTAATAAACACACACGAAAAAAAAAAATGAACGAACCATAATTTAAACAAAACAAACAAGGAAAGGGGAAAGAAAAGAAGGAATATTAAAATAAAATGTTGATGAATTAATAATTATACGTTGAATACAATTAATAAATCAATACGAATAATAAGAGGCCGAAAATAAATTCGATGAATTCTAGGCGATGATTAAAAATCAACGTAGACTGGGACATCGTGACGATTTTTTTTTTACAAACTCATACAGTTGGAAACATTAATGATATTGCTTACAGTCTTGATAAAAAAAAAAAGGATTAAAGAAATATGAACCACATAGAGTTAATGATTCGATGAAGAACTTCCGTTTCATGTTTTGTAACCTGAAAAAAACAGAAAAAAACAAAGAAAATTACAACCACTTCGTATCGTAAGAATGCAAAATTAAACGTCTGATTTTCTCTCTAGTATTTTCAGTACCTCGCCTTTCCAACCCGCTTTTCTCCTCTACCCAAATTCCTCATACTATCTAATTCTCTCTCATCCTTACTTGCTACACAAGACTCTGGTCGAGTCCTTATTCTTGAACACTCAGTAAGTTCTTCTTCATCTTCCATCTCTTTCCTACGACGCGACAGATCGACTAGGGAAATATGACACAAAGCAGTTACTAGGGCTTACAATCACCTACAACTGATCTTTCACTCGCATGATCTCAAATTTTATCACTGCTACCTTATCATCTCCTTTCGGCAAGATTTCTTCAAGCTCCAATCAATTGAAAAAACTCTAATTCCTTGATTTGAAGAAGTTATGGTAACTCGTCCCAGAATAGGCCGTACCCGTCAGAGCTAATCTTGCCCTTCACTTTTTCCATACCTAGACTGCATGGCTGACAATTCGTGGACACTTCTTCTCTTTTCCAGCTCTCAAAAATATCCAGTTTAATTTTTCTTTCTCTTCCTAAATCATGAACTGCCTCTCAAACCATTAACACGATGAAAGACCTCCGATTCATCTACTTCTACAACACCATCTGACGATATTCATCCATATTATCAACATCCGCCCACCTCGAGTTCATAATGCAATGTGTAGTTGCAAGGCTCGTTAATTTAATGTTGTGTTTTTTGAACTTTGGGGAAAACAACCACTAGAACAGGTCTGCTCAACCTGCGGCCCGCGAACGAATTTCATAAAACCCAAAAAGTAGTAGAAACCTTACGATTTCATGACACGATTTAATTTCATAATACAAGTAGGACACAAAGATTTTTTTTTAGTGCATGCAAACATGTATGAAACAAAAATAGAAAAAAAATAATGTTGAAAAAATAGGAAAGTAATCTAATCAATGTGATGGCTGTCTTTGTTTTTCAGCTGCGAGTTCAGGAATATTTCCCCTTTAATTATCGTTCTACATTACAATAAAATCGTTATTAAATATAGGTAAACGATTTGCGGCCCGCAGAAATTTCGGGAGACACAGATGCGGCCCGCGAGTCGTAGAAGGTTGAGCAGGCCTGCACTAGAAGAAACATGGACGCCTTTTCAATACCAAGGAAAAATGACAGCTGAGAAACTAGTTTGCGGGAAATTGGGCTACAGATCCAACGAACAAACGCACGAGTCTCATGATCCTACCAATCTGTTAGGCGGCCATATGGATCTCGCCATCTAGACCAATTATCGGGACAGACGAGAAGACAATTAGCTTCTGGGGAGGAAGGCGAGCTTCTCCAAGGTGGCACAGAAGTACAGACGCATACCGCAGAATGAAGTCCGGACCGAGCGCAGCTCGTCTTTAGGTTGGGTTTATACCTTTATTGATTTTCCTGGATTCGGCGATCCCGAAATCGACATTACTCGACTCCATGCCAACTCTATATCGACCTAGACCTTAAAAGAAATGAATTCCCGGTCGATTAGACATCGATTTTCGGTCGACCTTGGATGTCGATGTCAAATCGACGACGCGACGGACAAGGTTCATCGGGCACGGTCCTGCAAAACCATTCCCTGCTCTAGAGACTGAAACATGATAATTTTTGCGTTCCAGCAGAGAGTCTCTCTCTTTTGAAGTTCCCAAACCGAGACCAGTCGAACGCCCCTCACAAATCTATAAAATAGGGCACATACTTGAATTGCTAAAAGTAAGGTAAGAGTAGAGCAACAGTTGTCATTTTTTTTTCAAGTTCCAAGTCAAAACCGTACGAATGCCCGCGTGTAAATCTAGAAAATAAGGCGAGAAGTAAAGGTTTTCCCAGACAGGATAAATCTAGAAAAATTCAAGTCTCAATCAAGAACAGAGCGAGTTGAGAATTTCAAGTTACGAACTACATGGAGGAGAGAATTTGAAAAAATCTCCACTGAAGAACCGAGGGAGGAGTCATCGAGCTGATGAATATGAGTGTGATGTTAGAGTAAAGTCTCACCTTGCCTCCAGTTGTATTATTTTTCAGTCGCACCGTTATCACCTAAAGAACCTGTAATCATGAAGACAATTATTCAGCTGCTATACCCCGAGGTTGCACGAGGGTTCTTTAATCCATCCGCAGCTTACCTTTAACAGTAGAGGGTAGCACATCACAAGGCAGTGATCCTCGTCTGGGCACATTCAACTTCTCCCGAGGTAACAATATATCCGGTCCACCGGAACTACGTCGTTTCAACGACTTTCGACTGCGACTAGATCGTCGGCTACTTTTACTACCGGCGCCATCCGAACTTCGTCTTGGCAAATCCAAAGAATCTAGAACATTGAACAAAACTTACATCAGAGGAATAGAATACCGCATCACTTGACGAATAAAAATTACAACCGATACGTAATTTCGTTTAAAATATTCCTGTATGTACTTACTGCAGAAATATTTGTATGTTATATAATACAAATACAAATACTTTGTCTAAAACTTCATCCAAAAAAATAGCGAAAAGCGATACCTACATCAAATAGTAATGAAATTCCAGTCATGAGCGAAGCATTAATACAATAAATGATTTAAATAGGTTATATCGGAGAAGCTCAAGAAATTTAGAAAAAGCATAGGTAACAAACTGCTTACCAAAAATAAAACAACAAAAAAGAAATGTATAATTATTTACAATTATTTACAATCTAAACCTAGTCTTACGTTTTGTAATCGCAAGCTCGGTTATGGATTAAAACTGGAGAAAACGATGGATTTAAAAATTATTTGCAAACTATAATATTATTGAGAAACAACTATTTTGGCTCAACTACAAATATGTATTCAATGATGGCCTCAACTACCAGTAGCTCTATTTTCAAAGGGAAGATGAGGAACACGTCAAACATTAATCATGAAATTTTATCCACATGGGCCATTAAACAAAAAAGAAAGAAATTATGTACAGCTATGATTTCAAATTTTCTTTAAATAAGAAGACAGTAGTTTACCCTAAGCTTCATCAAAATAGCTCTAAAAAATTGAATAGACCATAAAACTCACTCATGATCACCCTATCATTTTCAACCTCTAGTGCCCGCTTAGCTGAGTTTTTGATTTGGGTACAAAAAGTAGATTTCGAGGGCCTGAACTTCACAAGTCCATTTACTCAACTCTCCCTCTTTCATACAGACTAAATTGTCTTACTAAGTACCTCGCCAAAATTCCAGAAAAAATCCTATATCAACTCTCTCTTTATTATACGTGTGACGTCGATTAAAATTTGTTCGTTCCTTATCTCACAACTCCCTCAACCTCATATTCTGAAGTTTCGTTACGTGAGCCCAAGCTTTATCCGCTCTTCGACTCCACCCCCTCATAATGATTCGCACTTTCGCATGCCCGTCCTTAGCAAATTTCACCATCCATCGAAACAACACTCGCAGATGACCTCCCATCCATCTTATCTAAAAGCACCAAATTATATCTAACGCATTTAGAATCAATTCACAATCAATATTATAACCTGAGTGCAGTCAAGAGCTTGTAAAATGGAAAAAAATCTCCTTTATGCGACAGTTATGAATAAGAATCAATCTGACATCACCCAATGGGCAGAGCGGCGTGATATCTCTAACAAAATTTTCCAACTAAGTCAAAGGTTGGTCAAGTGTACTTTACAGCCTTGTGTCCACTGAATTAAAGCTTTAAAACGGGATTTCACTTCATTCGCCCCAGTCACGAACTTCGCGAGCCTGCCCGAAAATCATTTTTGTTTTCCGTACATTATTCGGTGACGCGGTCTTCTTTCCGTCACAAATTGCGTCGCACACCATTATTGTATTAATAATTAGAATTCCAACAGCGTAAAACTAGATGAGTAACACATACTCAGAATAAAATAACAAAATTATTAGGATGAGCTCCTGGCGGTATGGTATTCTATATACTTTTTCATTCCCCCCGCGGGCTATGAAATATAAATTTGACGTTAATTAAAATTCTGTACAGTTACGTTTTCGACGCCGGATTGAAGCCGAGGAAACCTCACTTAGAAACCTACTTTTATAATTATATTTCCATAATATCCGCGAAAACTTTTTCGTTATGCAACGTGTACATATTGATCTATAAATTATTCTAATGTAGGTACGCGGAACAATGATTGTGTTAGGTTTGAAAATTTTTTTTCGACGTGATTATTATAAATATTACGTATAGAGACGATAGACGCGGAAGAATATTCGAAAGATTTCGAATATGGTACGGTATGCTACGTACTGTGTAATGAATGTTAGGCCCAAAGAGCGACAATCACAACACAAAGAAAGGGCTTACATCGGTCGGACCCGACGATGAAAGTTCAGTTCCTTTGAAATCCAGAATAGATTCCTTGGGGAATTAAGCGACGTATTTCAGACGCAGTCAAGGTACCACTCATATCGTCAAAAGAGGGTTGAAGAAATATTGTTCTTAACACAAGACCAGGACCTACGAGAAGAAGAATATTCTATGAATCCCTGATACCCGATATAAACAATGTCGATTTTTGATCGATACCAAGCGTCGACCAAAACTCGACGTCAAAAGAATCGAGAATTTTCTTCTTTCACAGCCTCGGTGGAAATAAAGTCGACTCATTCCCAGGTAGATTTCAGATCGTCCCTCCGTTACGTCGATTGACAGGCGATTTTTAGTTCTTTGGGAATGTTCACTGATCTACTCGAAATCGACCTCATATCGATGTCGATGTTGAGTCGATTTATAGTGGACTTCTCCAAATTTTTTAGTGGCCTGAAATCAACTGCTCGGCCAGGTCGTTAAAAGTTGATTTGTAGTTCTTTAGTAAAGTAGGTTGACAAAGTCCATCTGGAGTCGATTTCTGATCAACTTCTCCTTTCTTTACCTATTGCTCTGTTGCAGTTCTTTGGTGATGTACTATACTGATCGACTTTGAATCGACCTCACATCGATGTCGAGTGGGAGTCGACTCAAACACGACTTTCTATCAACATAAAATTGGCTGCCTTATTACGAGTAGATCAATTTCAAACCAATTTATAATTATCTGATAATGGATCGACTTTATATTATCCAACTTAATTTGACGTCAATTTCAAGCCGACTACTCAAACTTTTTTTATTGACTTGGAATCAACTGCTCTGTTGCGTCCATGTATGACTGGTTCTGATAATGTACGCTGGTCGACTTTAAAAACAACTCGCTACCCCACTCAGAGCCACCGACCCCCTATCATCAGAAAACCCTTCAATTTTCTCACACATTTTCAAATTTATCTCTGACCTACCTCCTTCCATCAACATTTAAATTCAATTCATTTTTTCCGTTTTTCTTTCGAGGTAACGCCCAGTAGCCATCCTCTTTCCAAACTTTTTTTTTTTTTTTTTTTTTTTTATATGATTTACTTTTTTTAAATTCTAAAGAGCGATTAAATCATACTCCTTTAATACAAGAAATCAAACTCGGCTCCAGTCCTTACAACGGATTGGTATGTCGGAGTACTATTGTTTTCACTTTTTTTTTTTTTTTACATTTATGCATGTGTGTAATTTTTTTTCCCCCTATTCTTTTTTTTTTGTTTTGTTTTGTTTTGTTTTATATTGTTTTGATTTGTTTTTTTTTCTTTGTGTTTTTCTTTTATAATTTTTCTCTATGGTTGGTTGTAATAAACAAAAAAAAAAAATTGACCTAAACTCGCCGTTGATATGGAGTCAATTTCAAGAAGACTTTGCTAAATTTTTCCATCAACCTGAAATTGATTGCTCTGTTGAGTCAATTTTTAGGTTTTTAAGAATGTATGTTGCAGAGCGAGACTACTCGCAGAGAAGGTTGCAAGCTTTATATGACATTTGAGTAGTAAAGCAGCCTACAATTTCAGACTGAAAATTATTTTAAATAAATTCTGTAATCTCGTTCATTATCTTCTTTTTTAAGAATCAAGGAAAGTATAAGATGTTGAAAGAGGCCAAAGGAGACATGTAAATTTTTATTTTATTTTACTCATTTATTCATTTTTCAATTTTATTGTTTTATTTATTTTTATAAGTTTTATTTAATTATGTTTTATTATTTTTTCTTCTATTCTCAAAGAAAAGTCAAGAATTTAGGTTTCAAGATTTGTTTCGTTGGTTCTTTTTTTAATTTTTTTCCAAGTTTTATTTTGTTATTTATTATTTTTTGTTTTTCTTTTCCTCAGGTTTTAACCACTTTTTTTGTATTGTTGTTTGTTTATTATAAGCTTTATATCGTTTCTGTACTCTCTCTCTCTTCTCGGAGTGTCGAGGATGCGATTTTTTATTTTGATATTTTCATTTCTTCGTAGTTTGCCATCTTTTATTTCATCTATTTATAAGTTTTATTCTTCCTTCAATTTTCAAAATTTTATTTGTAAGTTTTATCATTAATTTTGTTTTGTTAGATTAAGCTTGTTACCACTTTATGTATGTTTCCTTTTTTCTGTTTTTTGTTAATTTGTTTATTTTTGTTGTTTTGCTCCCTCAATTTTGTTATTCATTTTTTTTTTCCTTTTCCTTTTCTTTTTCTCGCAGAGTGTCGCAGAGTGAGAGTTGTGCTGCTTTACTACTTGTAGACAAGGTTGCAAGCTATGGTTTTATGTGCCATTTGAGTAGTAAAGCAGCCAACGATTTCAGACTGAAGATTATTTTGAATAAATTCTTTTATCTCGTTCATTATCTTCTTTTTTAATGTATGCTGGTCAATTTTAAAGTGACCTGAAATTGGCGTCAATCTGGAGTCAAATTTGGGATGACTTCACTATATTTTTCCATTGACCTAAAATTGACTTTTTTGATGGGTCCATTTTAGATCAATTTGTAGTCCTCTAGTGAAGTACGCTGATTGACTTGAAATCAACTTGAAATCAAAATTGATCTGGTATTGAATTTGTGTCAACTTCACCAAATTTTTCTTTTGACCAAAAATCAATTTTTTTGTTGGGTCGATTTCAAGTCAGTTTGCGTAGTTCTCAGATGGTGAATGGTAATCAATTTTGAATCAATCTGATTTTGCCGTCAATCTGGAGTCAATTTCAAGAAGACTTTGCTAAATTTTTCTATCAACCTAAAATTGACTGCTCTGTTGCGTAAATTTTTAGTTATTTTGAGGATGTATACTGATCAATTTTAGGTTGACCTGAAATTGATGTCAGTCTGGAGTTGAATTCGAGTCGACTTTGCCAAAAGTTTCTCTTGACCTAAATTCTTTGTTGGGTCGATTTCAAATCAATTTCTGGTTCTCTGGTGACGTACGCTGATTGACTTAAAATCAAAGTTGATTCGGTATTGAATTTGTGTCAACTTCATCAAATTTTTCTTTTGACCAAGAGTCGAATTTTTGTTTGGTCAATTTCAAGTCAATTCGTAAGTTAGTTCTCAGATGGTGAATGCTAATTGATTTTAAATCAACCTGAAATTGATGTCCATCTGGAGTCAATTTTTAGTCGACTTTGCTAAATTTTTCTATTGACCTGAAATTGACTACTCTGTTGCGTCAATTTTTAGTTTTTTGGGAATGTATGCTGGTCAACTTCAAGTTGACCTGAGATTGACGTCAATTTGGAGTTGAATTTAACTTTGCCAAATTTTTCTTTTAATAAACTTCTTTGTTGGATCGATTTCAGATCAATTTGAGGTTCTTTGGTAACATGTGCTAATTGACTTTAAATTGACCTGAAAACAAAGTCAATCTGGAGTCGATTTTGCTGAATTCTATCAACCTGCAATTGACTTACCTACTTTTTTTCATCAATTTTCATTTTTTTCGGAATGTGTGCTGGTTGATTTTAAATCGACCAGAAATCAACGTTGATCTGGAGTCAATGTCAACTAGATTTCGACAAATTTTGCTATGGATCTCAAATCAAAGTTGATCTGAAGTCGATTTCTTTGTTGTCTGCAATGTTGCAGTTCTCTGGTAACATAAGCTGGAGTAGACTTTGAATCAATCTCAAATCAACGTTGATCTGGAGTCAAATTTCTTGTTGACTGTACCAAATTTTCCTATCGACCTCAAATTGACTTCTTTGTTGGGTCGATTTAAAGTCGAATTATAGTTTTCTGGGATTGTATCATAGTCGACTTCAAATTGACGTCGATGGACAGTCAACCGCTAGCAGAATTCATTCCATTTAGTGACTATCGTTACTTGCAGACAGAATGTGTCGACATAAAAATCTACGGGTCAACTTATAACGACCTCGATTCTGAAATCCTATCAGCAAGGACACTTCCCAGAACCGACTCTGTTTCTCAATCAATATCAATGTATAATACCAAAGGTCGACTCAATTTCGACTTCGACGATTTGTCAACGGGAAAAGAAAAGAGGAGCGGCCGAATTTCAGTCGACAATAACCTCGATGACTGGTAGAACCGAAATAAGCCAATTAGATAACTGACAAAATGTTTCCGCAAATGGATCTTCATCAAACATGCTGTAGATGTACTGCGACTTCAACGACATTAAACACTGGGGAGCATCATGAATATAGACCCACCTTTCGGTTAGCCGTGGCAAGTCTTCTCCCCGTTTTGATCAGTCAATGTCCAAGCAGGACGAAGGTCAACCGTAGAAAAGTGTCATTGGAAATTAGCCACTCGATATCTAAACTGATGGCAACTTATACTCAAAGCAAGCAAAAACAGCTTCAAACAAATTTTCTACGATGAAGGAGGAAAACTGAGGGAGATTCATTTCCGGCCTGGTCCCGGCTTTTTCTGACAGAGAATCTGTTTCACGGTCGGTCAGAGCCTCTGACTTATTTTAGGGACTTCGAAAAAATTTTATTGACTTGAGGAAAATTTTTGAATGCGACCGTAGATGTCGCGACCTTGTTTAGGACCAGAGAAAATTCGGATTTCCGAGCGATATGTATGAAGAGAATTTGGAACATTTAAGACTTCGGCCGTCGTCCGTCCGGCAAATTAAAGTTCTCGCGACCTTCTTTTAACTATCCGAGTTACTTATCGGAAGATTTTTGAATATGAATAAATCAAATCCTCGATCTTTTCCAATGTTAAGAAGCTCCTTTTGAACCGAGAGAAACTAATGCAAATCTTGACCCACAAACGTTTGGAATAAGGGGCGAGAAAACCCCTACTTATTTTAATGAATCACCGTTCATAGGTGGATCATAGCGCACTGTAACTTCAATTCGTGTGGGTTTCGAAGGTCATAAGGAGAAACACGATACCATGGATAAACTGAAACACGTTGTGATCCTATTTCGTTCTTCGAGCCCAACATAATATAAGTAGTGTAAAATACCGATTTCACGATTTGTATACGCTCCAAAAACTAACGTGTTTTTAGTAATGGTCGCCCAAATTTCATACAATACCTGAATAAGAGGTTAGCACGGTCGTATTAAAACTGAAGCTGAATTGATTGAACAAGTCGTACGGTAAAGACGATCTTCTCACTCCTTTATTCTCTGTTAATCCTGTCTGTATTAAAAGGCCTGTAATAATTTAATTTATTACAGTATAGTAAAAAGCGTTTTCTAATCGATATTCTTATTTTTTGTAAGAAATTCTTTCGTGTAGTGTACAGATGACCACCGAACGAATGTTTGGTGATAAACTGATGTGTACATGGAACTGGTGAACAGGGGAGTGAAAAATCAAGCGAAAAAATGAACTGAATTAAATAAAAAAAATAAAAAAAAAAAAACAAAAACAAAAAGCACAATACGCTAATCTTCCTAAAAAGCGCTAAATTAAAACTACTTAATATTCTTCGTAAGAAGCTTACCCAGTCTCGACGATTCGGAAGGTACAGATCCTCGTCTCGGCGTTGATTTATCACGTTCTCTGGACGACGAAGTTCTTTCTTGAGATCCTGGCGCTGAACCACGACGCGGACTCTGCAACTGACGAACACATTTCATTAATGATAAGGTCCGCAATAAAATCTATTTAAAGTATATTATTGAACAAAAAAAAACTCGCGTACTTCTTGCAAACTACTATGATGACGTGACTCGTGTTCCTTTTTGGGGTTCACGTTTTCCTTCTCGCAGAACTTTGGTATCTTATTTCCTCGATCGCTACTCTCCGAAGAGGACGAATCTCGCTTCAGAAGCATACCGTCCGTCACCTCGCTACTGGTAGAGCCATTACGCGTGCCTGTTCCACTGCTCAGTTCATTGCGACTCGAATCCGTCGACGACGAATTGCTCGCGCTCGCCTGCGCCAAAATTTCACCAGCGGTTGACAAGTATCGAGTTCGTATCAACGTCTGTATCGGCGGAAAGGTTTGCTGGCGCGTTAATGTTTTGCTGACCGGCGGCGGGGTGAGCATCGTACTGCCGTGCAGGACGTTCGAGAGGCGCGTGGGATCCAACGAACTGGTGATAGTCGCTATGCTCGGCTCGGGCAGTAGACTTTCAGCGCTGACCGGCCTCTCTTCTCCGCTACCGCAGTCCGAGGATTTTTGAAGACTACCGCTGCACGAGGAACGGAAGGAGTAATCGAGTTCATCTTCCTCCTCCTCGAGATGAGCTATCGGGTCGAGGATGAGTTTGTGACGTGAAGGCTCAACGCAGACTGGAAGACTTTCGCGTCGCCCGGCGGTCGACGGGCCCGGCATGGGTTCGCGTGATACGTTTAAGGGTACCGAAAATCGTCGACCAGTCCTGTCGACGGTTTCCAACATTAAGGATGGCAGTGAACAACGTCTCGAATCGCATTGACCATCGAGAATCGAGTCATCGTTGAGCGGATCGTCCGCGTCTGAGATCTCGGTTCGGGTTTCTTCGGCTAACTCTTGTTGAAGCATCGCTTCCCATTTACAATGATTGTTTTTCAAATGATCCATCATGCTGTTAGAGAGTTTCGTTCCGAGAAAACGATGCCATTCGTCGAATAACGGAATAACGACAAATTTGTAGAACCCTGAAAATGACAAAAAAAAAAAGATAAGATCTGTGATGGAGCATCGTCGGGATTCTTCTAGAGGTGGTGTCTTCCAACCAGACGTGGACTTTTAGGAGAAAATCGACCAAAATATTACATTTTGTACATGAAAAATTATAGCAAGTTCTAACTCGAAGATATACATAGAATTTATGAGGTCTTTGTTTGCAATTTAGGGAGGAGGAATTCCTAAAGTATGCATTTTTAGTGTCTTTCTTCAATACTGCCACGAAAATATTTTCAGCGATCGATAAACACGACACTTGACCAACAAGTATAGCGTGCATTGATAATTCCCCCCTCTCTCTTTCCCCTCCTACTGATAACAAATTCCACCAAATGTCAACTGTGAATCTACCCAAAATAACTGGAAATTGACTCAAACTCGAGCAATCTTTCTTATAACGAACTCTTAATCGACGTCAAAATCTATTCGTCTCCCAATATTTTGGATTGATCTCGACTCTGAGTCGATTATGCATCATTGACGTATCACGAGAAAAAACTTTTAGGCGTTAAAGAACCAATCAACAGAATGGGCTTCCTCATACTCTTACGAGTAAACCCATTCCACTGAATGGTTCTTTGACGCCTAAAGGTTTTTCGACCTGACGTCGCGTTTGTCGATCGACCATTCCTGCAGGCTGCACTGGTCAAGCATAGCTAAGATTCTCAATGGTTCTCGCTACATAATTATGACTATGCATTTTGCCCTCGGGTAGCGAAGTCACCAAACACCCAAAACGCAATAAAGAGGTGAGACGCCGATTTTAAGTCGATGAAAAAGTTTTGAAAATCCGACTCAAATTCAACTCCACGTAGGTAGGTTTCGTTTTTTTTTTTGTCGGTAAAGGCGTACATTACTAGCAAACTAAAAATCGAATTAAAATCGGCCTAACCGGGCAGTTGAATCTCGAAAAGTCTACTGAAAATTGACTCTAGATCGATATCGATTTGAGGTCGATTGAGAGTTAATCAGCGTACACCACCAGAGAGTCCGAAAATCGAGAGGCAAAACGTGACGTTTGGCACTCTTTGTAAAATCTAACCACGGGAGGCGGTATCTTCTCCCAATCAACATTTCAACCCTCTCTCGTCCACAACATACCGGATTGTATTTTAGGAACAGAAGAACTGCTTCGATCACAGAGAGCTGTCAACGGCAAGCCTAATTGTTGTTCGTAATCGCCTTGTCTAAAGAATTCTTCGCACACTTTTTGACTCCATTTGCGACTGATTTCCCACGGTCGACAGGGATTACAGATATCGGCGCACTTTAATGCTATTTGTAAGATGAAATGGCGATCCTCTTCCTTCTCCAGTTGCAGCGAATTTTGACTCAGATATTTCTGAAAGAAGTTGATAAAATTTAAAAATACATATTAGACAGATATTATAACGAAGCGACAACTGAACCCCAAAAAAGGTTTGTTTGACTGTTATAATGTCACGATTCATCTAAGAGATATGTGTCGTAAAAGAGGATACAACTGCTTTCGTTGTAGAAGGAGGGATACCCCGAGGAGTAAATTTGACTTGCGAACACCGCAGAAAGTAGTATTACAGATAAACGAGCGCTTTCAGTTTAGAACCATCATCAGACAAGACGTAAAGGCAAGTAAGCCAAGGATGGCTAGATTCGAGAACGTCCATGGAATTCAAGACTGAAAAAGCAACTTATCACTAATTCAATCAACTCTCCATCACGGGACCGGTGGAGAATTGAATTGATATGCTCGAGCACTATGCGCCTAGAAGACGAAACCTCCCTCTGGAGGAAGACTGTGATCACGTGATCAAATAGTCCACAAAAGCCGATTATCCTGAGGCTACGCTAATCTTAAGATTACCCCGTGTTAATATCCGAAAAAGTGTGCTGAAATGGTCCGCGATACGTCTCCTCCTTGAATAAATAATGCTGCAAGAGTCCTCATCGAAGGTCTCAGGAAGAGGATCAGGAAAGAGGAGTCAATTTTCACTAACGCTGACAAGGGGAATGCCATAGTGGTGATGGAGAAGTCCTCGTATGTCATCGAAATAAGAAATCGAACAGTGAGGGGTTAATGGAAATTATCTTTTCAGTTCACGGTGAAGAGATAGAAGCGTTATTGATAAGAGTAAATATATCAACACCCCACTTTGCTCCTAACCTATACGGGCTGCCCAAGGTGCACAAGAAAAATGGGCCTGTTGTATCCTTCGTCTCCTCCCTCATCTACTCCCTTGCCAAACTGTCTATGGTTTAAATCTCGTGTTGAGTTCGAGTCTTCATACTCGATCAAGATTTCGACTTCCTCGCTGAAACCGTCCTCCGGGATCGATCCTTTGCTCTTTTGACGTTATTGGCTCATTCCCAAACATCCGAATGGCTACCAATATGCAACTAATGGGCGAGTTACTCGTCAGATTCAATATCCCTCATGAAAAGTAGGAGGAAATCTTCCATCTCCTCAATATCTGCTGGGCCCCGAACTTTTGTAAATTTGATGATCAACTCCTTCAATTTCTTTAAAAGGTACGTAATATGCGGATGATCTGAAACTATTTAGGCCGATCAGTGGCTCTGTTGATGCCGAGCAGCTTCAGAGAGATTTGAATAGACTAGTACAGTGGAGTGAGAAGAACCGGCTACCCCTGAATGTCAATAAGTGCAATTTCATGACTTTCACTCGAAAGGAGACCCCAGTTCAATTTATTTATGAGATCAAGGGTCAGGCATTGCAGAGTTTAAAGGCTGTCAGAGATCTTGGTGTAGAACTCCAAAGTAATTTTAAATACGATAAACAAGAACTGAAGGCATTAACAAATGCAAGACGTGGTATGGGGGTGCTGATGAGGCATTCTAGGCACTTGAATAATACTGCGACTCTTCGGGTACTCTACTTCTCGCTAATCAGATCACACCTTGACTTTGCGAGCGTAGTATGGAAACCAACAACGAAAAAACACATTCAGGATTTGGAACGGGTTCAGAAAAGATTCCTTAGGTTTCTTTACTACAAAGATTTCAATTACTATGATTATACGATATCGTACAGGGAACTGGTCCTGGGATATGAAGTTACAACCCTGGAAGTAAGGAGGCACCTGACCCTGATCTTCTTTTTAAGAGATTTGCTATGTGGACGCCTGGATTCTCCCTCCCTGCTTAGTCATATAAATTTCTCGGTACGGATCAAAACCACTCAGTCACGGGAACTATTCCGGATACCGTCAACGAGAACCAAAGACTATGATTCTCCTCTGAACCAGGCAATGATGCTTTACAACACAGTTTTGCGGATTGAGCCGACAACGGACATATTCTTTGATGGGCGTAGCTCTTTTAAGCAAAAAGTCATAAGCGTTTTGATGGATGTGCGAGGGGATGGTCGGTAGGAGGAGGATAGGGTATTTGACTGTTTGTGGGAAGACTATATTATTGTTTTTGTGATTTACTCTTTTTTTTTTTTTTTTTTTTTTTCTGGTTTTTGGTACTACGTCCTACTAATTTTGTAAGTGGTGTCGCCAGTAATTGGTCTGTAGACTGTTGGCGGCACCACTATAATAAAATTACTTTTGAATAAAATAAATAAAATAAATAAGTAACTCCATCAGTTCCCCTCTAGATTTCCTACATCGAAGGTATTCGGTTCAAATTTAAACTTTATCCTTTCTTTTCGGGTTTTGTTGAGTCATGTTTATTATTGAGGCAGGTATGTAGAAGACGTTCTGTGTACGTGGACTGTCTGTAAGACCACCTTAGTCAGTTTCTTGCCTATAGATGTACGCTACCCCTCCATAAAATTTACTTCGGATGTCGATGGCCAGTCAATAAACTTCTCACGTTAGACGATCTCTGAAAGGACCATGAGTTTGGGATCTATAGGAAAGATACTTTGATCGATATTGACAAAATTGCTACGTTTTATAACTTGTTTCACAGACTGACGCTTTTCCTTTGAGTTAGATTGCTACGGGATTTGACCCGAGTGAATACACAGTGAGATCAATCAGGACCTCGAAAAAAATACTCGGTTCTACCACCTCCCTCTCTCGTGAATTGAACCGCGGTAGTAAGAAACGTTCGATAAGGCCCCCATTTTCTGGATGAGTTTGAAGGACCCTGTTCCGCTGGTTGAGAGGAATGAGATGTATAGGATGGAATTCAGGGAACAGGGGAGACTAGTCGTCAGCAACATAAGAAAGATTGGGAAAAAGATAGCATAGGAAAATCGGCTTCTGTGGACCATTTTTTTCAAGGAGGAGTCGGAAGTCCTCTTCCAGAAGAAGAATTCATATTTTACACGCATCGGGGTGAGTATATCGAGTTAATTCGTATTCGCCATCGGAATATGTGTCATAATGTCACTGTGCTACAGAGGTACATTCCGGATGAAGGGTTGATCAAATTAGTTTATGATTCACATGATCATTGACTGGCTGATTCAGTCCTGAATTCTATGGACGTTTTCGAATTTAGCCGTCGTCGGGTGTCTGATGATGAACCGAAAGTCCTCACTTGTTGTGTAATTTCAATTTCTAAGGCATTCGCGACTCAAGTTTACTCCTCGGAGTATCGCACCCTTAATATGAACAACCGCTGAGAGAATCGGATCAACTTAATTGCTTTCTTTGTCTTAGAAAGCTCTCCAAATGGCGAGATACCCTCCATAAAAACAGTAGAATTTTCTCTAATTTCACGCGTTTTGACATCTTTTCCCTTCCTATATATTATTGAGGATTTCAATCATACTCATAAGGGTCGGTTCAAAGTCAATTTCAATACGGTAGATTATTTCATACCCTAAATTTAGTCAGGAACTCCTGTTGGCGAGTGATATCGGTAGCGAGTATCAAAGAACTGATCTGTCTTTCCAACTCCGGCAGTAAGGGTCGTAGGTGGTCAGCGACATGACTCTCAAGCAGACATCCGATAGCCGATCGCCAGTGATGATTTTCAAGCACCGATGTATTCTGCGTACAAATAAAAATGTACGAATTAAAGTCCGTGCCATTCTAAAGGCGGACTACATCTAATTTCATCATTGCACTACCTGATACAGAGCGGCCAAATGATTGGATGTTGCGATCAAAAACGGTTGATTAACTCCCGGATGGTCCAGGTCGTGCGACACAGCTGCTATGAGCGACGCCATTATTTCCAGCGGCGTTATATGTTTCCGTATCTGTAACAATAAACGGGCGCACATCAGTACCGACGATGAATATTCATTTTTCAAATTCTATTATTATTTCGGCCTGCCCGCCCGAGTTACATACGCCTATCGCGCGAAAGAAATTCTTGTTCGGCTTTTGTACCCTCATTTTCCTGACACGTACAGCGAAAATTTTACCGTGCTAAAATGCAAACCGTATTTAAACGTCTATTCGAAATGCAACACGTACGTCAAAATTAATTTAATAAAACTTAACACGCGTTCGAACGTAATTTTCCAATAACGGGGCAACAGCCGCGCCGTGTCGACAGAGACGTATTTTGATGATAGAGAGAAAAGGTTTATACCGTTCACCCAATATATTTCCATCGGAACAGCAACCGTCACATTCAGATGTACGCGGTCCTTTGTACAATCAATCTGACAAAGGCGTATAAAGAAAAAAAAAAACGTCGTGCCCTCATTCTTCCCGCAATACGTTAAAGCCATCTCCTTTATATTCGTTTTTTTTCTTTCTGTCTCGCAATGAAATTGCCCCAAAGTATCGCAACTATAAATCATAAAGTCTTCGGAGACCGCAAATTTACACGAAGTTGAATGAGTTCATAAAATAGTACGGAGCATGGGAAAAAAGTGCGAGAGTTGACCATAAAGTGCGCACTGCAGCAAATTACGGTAACTTCGTTTTGAAAAATATAACGATAATCTAATATTTAGGGGTACGAGTTAAACGTGAGAAGTGTTTGGTAACTAAAGAACTTCGTAATCTGTCAGTTTTGATTCTCTCGAGGTTTATTTGCATACTATATTATGATAAACTTCGCTCGCATTTTACAAGGTTTTTCGAAACTTATTCCGATTTGCGTTGTCGTTTGTGCGCTGACATCGGTTCTCGACAGGGAATTTTGTTTGCGTATTTTCTTCTTTGAAAGGACTCAGACCATGTTTTTACCGAAAGAAAGACGAAAAAAAATCATTCCGGCAGTGGCGTATTTACGGGGAGGGACAAGAAATTTGGGGACAAAACGAACTGAAGAATTTGCTCTCGTTGAGAAGAATGTGTCACTTATCAACAATTTTTTAGATAATATGTCGATGCATTTTGGAGTTTCTAAATTGGAAAGAATTTTTACAACTTCATACATTCGGGTCTTTACCTCACATACTACAATGTCTATCCATCTTGATTCTAAATAATGTCAT
Source organism: Aspidiotus rigidus (assembly GCA_035079385.1). Classification (NCBI taxonomy): domain Eukaryota; kingdom Metazoa; phylum Arthropoda; class Insecta; order Hemiptera; family Diaspididae; genus Aspidiotus; species Aspidiotus rigidus. The sequence continues at coordinate 183,963 of JAVHKY010000015.1, read as the reverse complement.
GTTTAAATTGGCAGATGTAAAAAAGAATTTAAATGAATAAAGAGAAGTAAAACAAGACTACTTCAGCCACACTACAACGGAAGAGATTGATCATGTGACCGGACTCCATCTCGTACGAGATTAAGTCTTGCACCGTCATAATGAAGTTCTGAGGGCGTAAATTGCTTGACTGGGCATCTTGTGTGTGAGGAGACGAACTGGTATTTTTTTCTAGTCGTCGTTTGTTGCCATGGATGGTTCAATTCATCATATCTTGAAGCAGTCTTGCAGCCATGGGTTTTGTTTCTTTTTCACCCGTGAAATGTGCCATTTGAGAATATTCTCCAACTTTAACATTAGCATTTTATATGCTTTTAAGATTGGGACTATTCTTGGAAAACCATCACAAACAACCACCATTGTTTGGTGACGAGGTGTCATCGGTGATCTTGATTTACCTCAGATACTAAGCTATACTCAGACTGAGATACTATACACTAAAAGCTGACCCCATAAACTAAGAAATACTTGCGGGAGGGAACCTCACTATGGTGTCATCATGACCAGGATGAACATATCAAGAGTTGATATAATAGATAGAATCGATTCAATATGATCCATAAAATGGATATGATCGATAGATCAAATTAAAGGGTAGGAAGCAAGCATATAAAATGCTACATTACATATCTACAGAAGAAACATACGAGCAACTTTAATTTTTTTTCAAAGATATTTTATTTGAAAAAATATCAACTTCTTTTTCAAAAAAATTTAATAATTTTGTACTTGGGATATTCTTTAATCGTTAAAGTCCATTAGTCTTGAGAATGTAATGTATTTGGACTTCATCTTTTTTCTTCAAAGTATGAAGAAATTTTTGGGCTCAAGTCTCCTGTTCAGCACACTTTTTGACCAACATTAACCATAAAACTCCCAAAAAGTGCTCTATTGTGGCATCCTTGGTTGATTTTGCTGAAAAAAAAAGTGCTGAACAAAGGAAGTTACTACTCTAAGTTGTTATTATTTTTTTTTTAGTAAAGTATCTCAGATATTCCAAATTGTCGTTTCTTTCAGTAAGACAAATTGGAAAATATTCCAAGTCGGTAGTAAGGTCCCCTGTTCGGCACACTTTTCAAACAAAGTCAACCAAAAATACAAAAATCGACCAAAACGAAGCAAAAAAAGGGCTCTATTGTGGTAATTTTTGGTTGATCTTGGTCAAAAAGTATGCTCCATGAGGGGACCTTACTATTACATACTTGGAATATTATTTTAAATTAATTTTGGACTTATAATATTTTTTGCAATGTGTTATTCAACAAAACAACAAAATACAAGAATATATTGGGAGCTGGAATGTTTTTTTCAAATATTTTGTTTGAAAAAAAAAAAACAATAAGGTATGAAAATATTTTTGAACTTTCAATATTTTTTGAGATGTTTCACTAGGAAAAAAAAAAATAAATAAAATAATGATGAAGCCTAAGAATGTATTTGGACCTTAAGTTTTCTTTGGGATGTTTCATTAATTTGAAAAAATGATGAAGTAAACATATTATGAAAATATTTCTCGACTTTCAATTATTTTCACTGATGTGCCTTTAAATAAATTCTTAAATTTCTTTGATAAGCGTCCTATAAAATTTCATTTAATTTTCAAAAAATATTAATTTGTTGAAAATATTTCAAGTCATTTTTTTGAATGAAATATTTTGAGAAAAATTTGAAAGTCGAGAAATATTTTCATAATATGTTTTGAAAATAAATGAAATTTTATAGGACGCTCATCAAAGAAATTTAAGAATTTATTCAAAGGCACATCGGTGAAAATAAATAATTGTGTCTTCTTTCTAAATTTGGACGTCAGTACCTTTAAATAAAGTTTAAAATATTTTTTGTCAAGCGTTTTATAAAACTTGATTTTGAATAAAATTACAGGTCTATTTGGACTTTGAAGTTTCCTTCAAGATTTTTTTTTTGTTTGGACAAAGTGATGAAGTCTAATATTTTTCGAGATGTTTCTTTCAAAAAAACAACAAAGTACAAAAATATAGTTGGACTTCGAAGTTTTTTCAGAATGTTTTGTTTAAAAAAAGAACAAGAAAAAAAAAATGAAATACTCATAAGAAAATAATTTATCTAAATCAATTTTATTTTTATTATTATAAAAAATTAGATCCAACTTTCAATTTAAAATTTTTATAAAATTTCAAATTTTGTTGTTTTTCTGAGTGAAGCATCTCAAAAAAATTCAAGTTTGAAAGTAGATACCACCAAATTAATTAATTTAATGATCTTCAATATAAATTTTATATTTAATAATATTGTAGGGTATCTAATTCTTCATTTTTAAATTATTTACTTTAAATTTTTATGAATAATATAATTATTTAAAAATTTCATCTTAAATAATATAATTCATTATAATTATTTTATATTTTTTCAATAAATTTATTTATGTTGTCAACAAAATTATTAAATTAAAGATTTCTATAGAATTATTAAAACAAGAATACAAGATATTAAAAATTGTCAAATTAATAAAATAAATTACATCCAAATATTCTATTATAAATAAAATTATCTATAAATTTAATTGATCTTAATTCTAAATTAAATCCAAAAAAAAGTTCAGATTCACGTTCATAAAAATCAAATGGAGTACTTCGTATTATTATTATTATTATTATTATTATTATTATTATTATTATTATTATTATTATTATTATTATTATTATTATTATTATTATTATTATTATTATTATTATTATTATTTATTTGTTTATTTATTTATTTTGTGTGTGTGTGGGGGGGGGGGGGTACAACATCTCCAAAAAATTTCGAAGAAGAAAATATTTTCAAGAAATATTCGAAGTCCAAATGATAATTTTGATAATCTCATATCTTGTCGTTTTTTCAAGTAAAACATATTGAAAAAAAAATTCAAGTCTAAAAATATTTTGAAGTCCAAATAATTATGTATATTCCCTAAAATACTTCGTAATGTTCGTTGTTTTTGCAATTAAAAAACCTTGAAAATAATATATTATATATATTTGAAGAATTTTAAAGTTTGAAAAATTTCAAAAAACACAAATCAGGCTTGAACAAAATAAGATCCGCAATTATAAGTCTAGCTGCAAGACTGCTCAAGACACGGTGTAACAAACGACAAATGAAAAAAAAACATGTTTCTTCACACACGAGATTGGTCGTCCAGTCAAGCAATCTACGCTCTACATCTTTGGCGTGGAATGACGTCATCAAAGTATAGAATAATTTTCTACATTGTCTTGATTACAATCTCGAAAATTTCGGGAACTTCAACCTCCAGCGGAGATTCATTCCGTATATACGTAGTAGTAGTCTCATTAGAAGTACCCGATACAATACTTTAAGTCTGTTTTGAATATGAAAGTGTGATCTAGATTAGCATTCAAATACGAATCTGCTATTCTATTGAAATATACTCGTAATGCAGAAAAACAGTCTGACTAAAACGAGCACGTGTACGCACCGAACGTACCTGCCAAGTTTTTACTAAGGTGCTTTCATTTATTTGTCGGACAATCGCGTAGGTAAAACTTGAAAAAAATTTACATGTGTTTTCCATAAGCAACTTTCAGTTAGTTCGAGCGCACAATTTTCGCTAGATTTATACCGTAAATTTGAATTTTTTCCATCAGTTTCCCATCTTGACGGTACTCGAGTACAGAATAATCCTCTCTCTCTCTATACGTAATACGATAGTGGAAAATAATAATAACAACAATATACCTTTTCTTCTTGAAGAAAGCAGTGCATAGCTTGGGTAACATCTGTAGCGTGTATTGAATTATGATACGGATTTGTGCTATGATATCCTTCTTCAATTAACGCTGTAAATGAAAAAGAAACATACGAAGTGAGTGATACGAAATTTTATAATGTTCAAGGATTGTTGAGTCATTAACTTGGAAAATTACGATATTACAATTTGAAAAAGAGAAAAATTAGGAAAAAATTAGCGGCCATTGCACCTTTAGGAATGGCAACGAGGAATCTGAAATCTCTGTTGTTTACAATTTTTTTTTCCAACGTAGTCGAAATTCTAGAAAATCTCAAGAGTCCAACCCCTCTACGTAATCATCGAACATTTTTTCGACATCACGCTCTGATTTTTGTAAGCTTCACGAAAAATCATATCTGATGACGTCACTTTCTCCTGCTTGCGCTTTTCTCGTCTCTAAGGATTTTGCTTTACATACACAACCAATTTCCCTCCCTTATTGGGAGCTAGAACTTGATATGCAGTCTCCATTTAGAGTAACATCTTATCTTCCGTGAGAGGACTCCACTTCTATATTCACCGTCCAACTTACCGCTATATACACCTGCCTTTCTCTTCTCACTCGCTATAGGGCTTTTCCATGTCGGCGCATTGCATACGTATTCTCCTACGTGTTATCAAAATCGTAGTATTTCTAACATTGCTCTTATGGGTGTTGCTAGATTGCATACTCAAATTACTCCACAATGAAAATGAGTATGCAATCCAGCAACACCCATAAGAGCAATGTTAGAAATACTACCATTTCGATAACACGTAGGAGAATATGTATGCAATGCGCCGACATGGAAAAGCCCTATTCTCTTCCCAGCAAATTCCTTCTACTATCTAATTCTCTTTCATACTTACTTGCGATCCGAGACCCTCGTCAAGTCCAAGAATCCTCATTCTTGTACACTCGTCAAGTTCTCTCTCATCCTCCAACTCACATCGACTTCAAAGAACATGACCCAGGGGATCTTACCGCTAAGCAGTCGCTGCGTTCACCCTCCATATCTGATCCTTCCACTCCCGCTCGTATGTTAAATCCTACTACTGCTTCCTCATCCTGTCCTCCTGGCATGATTCATGGTCCTCTTTATTCTTCAACAAATTTCGATCTATGTATTAAGAAGCTAAAGGGTCTACTTCAAATCGTATTCCCAAAAAGAGGAAGTCATCCTGACCCGCCTCAGCTACTCTTTTTTCTTTCCACGTCGCTCACATCCTTAAAGCTGATGATCTGTCTGTTCAACAGCTATGCTTCAGTCTCACGGCGCACTCACACAGATTACCTCATTGAACCAGTGCAGAAGAGTTTCCAAAAATTTGCTTCAATCGAAAATTCATACCACCATCGTTTGGTTCTCGAAGAGATTGAAATTATATGTTAAGGATCTTTATCTCTTAAACGAGAACGTACAACTTGCTCCTCTCGTTTTCTCTTATTCGTGTTCCTTGTTCTCTGTAATCTCAATTCAGTCTTCATCTACATCTCTGAACCTACGAATTTCAAAATTGTTGAATTTGTCTATGCTGCGGTTGTTCAATTTTAGGGTCTCAATGGCCTCTCAACTAGCACTGAATCTTCTCTTGGTTGCTGTCCGCTTCTTTGTTAATAATTTCATTTGTACTAGCAAATCATTTTTCCTCTCCTGTCAGATCAGCAAATTCAACTTGTTACATTGGTTGAATTCCTCCTATTATTGTCAAGAGGCCTGCGAAGCAAAATGAGATTTAGGATGAGAATAGGCACCGTCCAGTCGTTAAAATTTCGCTCAGCGAGGTGTATTGAGGTGTCAATATAGAGAAAATTGTAATTGATTGGTACGTCTGTAAGATGGTCTCTGACGTAAGTAATATTTCTAATGGTGAACGCGGTATATCGAGGTTAAACTACGTTATTATTGGTATCGAAGAAACCATCATCTATACGACGTTTTCATACGACCTTTCACTCGCGTTATGAATGGTATTTTTTTGAAAAAACTTTTCGTACACGAGGGTAACGTATGGAGCAGCCCGAGAAACCCTCTAAATTCGTAACTCACCGACCATTCTGCAGGAAATGAATACAATTTCCTTTTTTGACAGCTTTACAATACGAACGGCGAACGGCGGCGGTGCTCGCACCGCGCGCTCTTCCCCTCCTCTCCAAAGAATTCAGCTAAAAGGTAGTACAGATTTGGCCTGGCTCGAAAGCGCGCTTGTGTAAACCTGGCGTTCGTACGCTATACGATAATATGAGAAGGTGCTTGTTACGTATTCTTTCAAGCATCACACAATACCACATATTGCTAGTATAGCTTTTATACTTTGTAGACTTCCCCCACGCGGTAAGCTCTCGGAAATCGAAAGAAACACCTCGAGTCTTTTTCTCGCGCGCTTGTTATTTCGTGTAGAAAAGAAGCAGGAAAGGAAAGGAAAGGAAAGGCAAAAAGAGAAAAAAAAAAATGAAAATGAAAATCCTTTTCTGCGACGTTGAACACAATTTTCAAATTAGGTACTCTATGAATTAGGCTCGTTTTGGGTATTCAGCGAGAAATTCTGCTTGATTGGTTTGTTTAAGAGAACTGCACGGTTAGACTGAAATTCCTTTGCGCGTTATGAACGAGAAAATATGATATTTAAAAAACGGGAAACGAAACTAACCACTCGCAACAAAGATTTTTACGTGATCTTTAAAAGCCGAAACATGGAGAAAGTAAAGAAGAAGAAATTTCTATGTTGGAATTTTGTCCCTTAGGACCTATCTTCGGTTATTCAATTTGGTGAACACCGAGTATCACTTATTACTTGACAATCTAAGTCAGAAGTGGAGTCAAAATGAGGATTTGTGAATCTGTTTTATGCAAGGCATTCATCCTCCACGAGAAGTTTTGGCCACCGCCTTGTACGCAAAAAGTTTCAGATTCACATCTCGCTGGGAAGGGTCGTAATTTATGCGTTTTTCGTGGTTTCATAATCCTCCTTCCCTTAATTTACTTTGGGAACTTGCAGAAATATCGATATCGAAGCCGTGTACGCACATAAGCAGCAAATTATGGTTTCAAAGGAGAGGATGCTTCGACCTAGTTTAGGAATACAACTCCTATATCTCATGTATATGACCAGCAAATTAGAGTTCCGAAGGGAAAGAGCGCGTACGATTTCAATCTCTTTGAGAGGCAAACATTGGCGATAGGATTTTTTGACTGAAGCAATATTCACTTTCAAGGAGTTGATCGGCATGAATGTTGATGGGTCTCGAGTACGAGAGACCAAAGTATCGATGTGTTCTCACGTCTTCGCGCTTGAACGTCTGCTGGTTTTACCAATTTAAAAATTGCGACACGCTTATAAACAATACATTTCTCGTGTTTAGAAATCTTATCTATGAAATTGGCTAGGGGTACGCTTAAAGATATGAAATTGAAACTAACAGGAAGTAAAGCAAGTCCAGCCCAAGAAGGGCAGTCTAACCCATTCAAACCCGTTGGTGTGATGAGTAGGCGGGAGAGGTCTCGAAGAAGAGTAGCGGACAAATCGAGATACGAGCATGGATTAGACGGTCAATATCGATGTCGATGTTGTTGGCAGAAGGGAGGTACTTCATAGCGGCAATACCTTCCTCAGTATTAGAATCAATGAGAGACAAAATTGTGAGGTGAAGAATTTGTGCATGGTCGTCAGCCATCAAAAAATTTACAGGGGAACCAATGGGAATGCCGATTTTTTCAGGAAATGGGTATAATTCTAAACGAATCCGTTCCTCTAAGTTACGGCTATCCGTAATAAACGCGAAAAAGACGAATACTCCGAAGGGAGAGTAAACGTTGCAAACCGCAGAAAATACAAAACGACGAGCGCTTTCGGTTAATAAACCATCTTCAAGCCTGAAATGAAAGCAACTGGCGAACGGAGGAGAAGAACAAAGTATTAAGATTGGCTAAACGAGAAATCACGGTGTGAATCATAGACCAGTTCGATCAGGCCATCCTCCGGAATGAACGAGTTGAGTACAGTGATACCGTCAGTGTTGCGATGACGCATTATCTCTATATACTCGAGGGCGATGCGCTTTCGGTGCGAATTCTCCTTATGGAGGAGCTTTTCGGATCCCTCGCGGAAGCTGTGGCCACTGTTTATCAAATGATCAGCAAAAGCTGACTCCCCCAAGCGTCCCTTCTCCCAAGACTTCAGGTGCTCAGCTACTCTAACTTTCATTTGGCGGCTGGTCTCACCAATATAAAAGCCTCCACAATCCCCACATTCCAACTTATAAACACCACTCCTCTCATCAATGGGTATGGGGTCCTTCAGTCTCACAAACAACCCCTTAACAGTTGTAGGGTTGTAGAACGCGGGTCTGAAGCCAAACGGGCGGAGGGCCCGACCCAATTGGAGGGAGAACTTCCCCAGAAAAGGGAGACTGATCCAACGCAACCGGCGATCACGGATCATGTCTCGGGGGAGGGAGGTGGTGGAATCAAGAATGCTCCTTGTAACTTTCCTCCGAACCATCACGTCAACGTCGACATTGACCCCATTCACTCTAGCCAGGTGTTTTATTGTGAGTACTTCTTACTTAAAAGCAGACTGACTCGGAATACGAGTCAGTCTGTGAACTAGGCTATGAAATACAGCCATATTGTGAGCAACAGGACCGAACGAACCACCGTGGACTAAAACATCGGTCGTAGTATCTTTCCTGTAAATTCCAAACTCATGGATACCGTCTATAACAGAGATCGATAAACCCAAAAAGTTAATGGAAAATACCCCTATTTCCAACGTAAATTTGATGGAAGGGTACCAGGAATTGAGATACCTCAGAAACTCGCCAAGGAGATCTGGGTGACCAGTCCAGGCACATACTACGTCATCAACGTACCTGTGCCAATAGTGAATATGATTAAGTAACACCTGGTTCGAGGAAAGAAGGTCAAATTCAAACTTAGACATGAAAACTTCGAAGATAAGAGAGCCTAAAGGTGATCCAATAGGGATCCCTACTTCATCAGGGAACTCGAAAAATTTCCCTTCAAATTTACAGTAGTTAGGGGACCAGCAGGTATTCAGAAGATCGAGAAATTCCTGAAGCTCATTGTGAGGAATGTTGGCTCTGACGAGTAGCTCACCCATCCACTGGATAGTAGCAGCCTTGGGAATATTCGGGAACAAACCAACAACATCAAAAGAGCAGATGGTCGTTCCCGGGGGAAGACTTACACCCTTCAGGACATCAGTTAAAGAGGCCGAATTCAAAACCGAATGAGGAGATTCAAAATCAATGCGATTTTTGAACCATCGGTCAAGGAATTTGGCAAGGAGGTAAGTGGGGCTGGAGACGAAAGAAACAACGGGTCGCATCGGGGTATTGTTCTTAGGCACTTTAGGCAGCCCGTAGAGGAGGGGGGCGTGTGGGGTTAGGAACGAGGAGGGCTTTTTTCAGAGCAGGAGTTTGGTAATAGCCTCACTCCTGTTGATGACACTCCTAACTTCTTTGACGTGCTTCGAGAAGCTGAAATCCTCACTCTCTTTAGCACCACACTGCAGGAGGACCTCGTGGACCTTGGAAGAATAGGCGGATTTCTCCATCACCACAACAGCATTTCCCTTGTCCGCCTTAGTGACGATTAAATCTCCCTCTTTAATCTTCCTCTTTAAACCTTGAATCACTCCTTCCAATTTATTACTCATGCGTGGGGGGAGGTTATTGCGGACTATCTCGGCACAAACTTTCTGGGTATTAAAACCAGGGCAAATCTTAACAGCAAGATCCGCAACAACGTTAGCCAAAGTTTCATCTTTCGTGAGGGGAGGTAGACTAAATTTCAAACCTTTCTCAAGGAGGGCTGTTTCATCACCATTGAACACTACCTGACTATTATTTATGAGGGGGGGATGGAATTTATGAACGTCAACACCATCACTCGATCCTTCCTCAACCACATCACCATTAACCTTCATTAGAGAGGACAACTTCTTATTTTTCTTCTCCCTCAACTTCACCTCAAACTTCCGACACTTTAAATTGACGTCCCGCATAAAGTAATCAAACTCAAGGGGGAGGAGCATACCGGAGAGTCTCGAATGGACCAGAAGGTTCAATCTCGTAGTGATATTATATTTACCATGCCATCTCCGCAGTTCCGTTCTTATCCACTTCTCTCTCATATAATTTTCCAGCCTCTTGGTCGTGGTCTTACAATCGGAGTAGAACCGGAATTTAAAAAACGATAAACCACAAAAAGGGTTACAATCAAACCAAAATATACAAAATTTAGAAATTAAAAGTAAGCAAATTGGTCGAAAAAAATTAGATACCATTGCAGGACTGCAATGGCACCGGTGAACCCGCTGTCCGAGTCCCCTAGAGCCTGAAGTTTTACAAGTCCTAAAATCATGACGTAACAACTTGAACGCGCTGCAATTTCAAGGAAGCCGTCGTCTTTTAAGTCCCCCTCCTATCATATACTGGGTGGGGCAAAAAGATGTTACCAGTTAAATGAGAGCTTGAACTAAATTCACTTCAGCTCAAAAACGCAAAAGGTTAGATGCACACATTAAATCTACGAAACTTGTGTCTCAATTTTATCTTCAATTTGCGCCCCTACTCAACTTTCTACGACATTTCTGAACCGAGTTACGGACCAAAATGTGCCAAAAATTGATCAATTTGCCAAAATTCTCAAAAATTAAAAATCGTTAAAACTTCCATAGTTAATCCGATTTGAAAAAGAAATTTAACGCTAATTCCGATAAAAATACCTAAATAACCCTATGAAGCTTGAAAGAGGGGATTTTTTAATTTCTTATTTTGGAAATCTTGGCAAATTGGTCAATTTCTGTCACATTTTGGTCCATAACTCGCCTCAGAAAAGTCGAAAAATTTTGGATATGGCTCAAATTAAAGATAAAATTGCGATATAAAATTCTTACATTCAAACTATACACCTAACGTTTTGCGTTTTCGCGCTACGACAGATTTAGCGCAAACTCCCATTTACTGGTAACATCTTTCTGCCCCACCCGGTATAGCTCGAAGGTCGGAATTTTTCTAAGTCCACTTCCTATCATATATGACTGGAGAGTCGAAATTTTTCCAAGTCCCCCTCCTACCATATATAGCTCGGAGGTCGGAATTTTTCCGGATGAAGACTTTTTTGAAGAATTTTGAAGATTATTATAATCTCGGAGATGTTCCTTGAACCGGTTCTTCATAGCTCGTCCTGACTGACCAATATAGACGTCACCGCAAGCACATTTTCATTGGTATAGACTCCAAGCTTCTCCAATTTAGGAATTGGGTCTTTGAGACGAGATAGATTCCTCACCTGGTTTAGTAAGTAAAACACCACCCTATAACCATACCTCCGAAATTCTCGAGCCAGAGAATGGGAACCACTACCAAGGTAGGGAAGCCGAATCCAAGTTTTGAACGAAGTAGAGGAAGGTTTTGGAATAGATAGGTCTCTTGAAGAAATAATTGAAGGGTAGATACTTTGGTTGATAAACTTGGAAAATTCAGTCGAAAAGGAAGATGAAGATAAGATGAGGCTTTTCCGTCTGATTAATTGACGGACATTCACTTTTAGATCATTCTTCTCAGCGATTTGCTCGATAATACAGGTTTCTTTCTCTTTGGCCTCCTGGCTGAGAGGATGCCGCAGCATTCTGGTGACTGCAGAATGAACTATGGATAGTTTTTGTGAAGGGGGATGTAACGAACGATGGTGAATGGAGATACCTGTGTAGTGAGATATTCGGTATACAGAAAAAATAGTTGTCGGTAGGTTATCATTGATATCTTCAGGTTCCAAAGACACGGTCAGGTCTAAATAATTTTCGAGGTGATTTGAAAAAAAGATGTGAAATTTTAATTTTGAGTCGTAATTTTGAAGATCTTGAGCAAATCCCACTATTGATATAAATTCAAAGTTACTTGTGTGTCAATTTTTTTGAAATAAAAGTCGTCTTTATATGGATTCCGGGCCAGACTAACCAACCAAAACCGTCGCGTCCTCCTCCCCAAAAGTAAAGATTTATCATCGTACCTCAAACATCACTTGTTTTCATATCAGAATAATCCTCCTCCCTCTCCAATTTTTGCATTATTTAGCAATCCGACTTCACCAATTTCTCTCTCGAGGTCTTCCTAAAGTCCTTTCACGGCGTGGTAAAGGGCAATTTTATGTACAGTAGATACCATCTTTGCGAAGCGATCAAATCATTTTTGTTTTCGCTGAAAACTAATTTATTCATTAACCACGACCTTTTTAATCATTCTCGTGGAAAATTAGCGCCTCATAAAACATCATCAATGAAGTGTCAAGACTGCGAGACACTAACAATGATAAAATTAAACCAACATCTGTACAATTCGAAATATTGAAATAAGAATAGGTACGTGTGACAACGGTAAGAATGAAAGAACGAGAAATATTTTTTGAAAATACTCAAGGGAGTAGAGAACGTTCGACTTGGAGACGTTAGTCCCTGATGAAGACGAACGTAAACTGTTGACTATAAAATATTTACTACTTTTGTAGTGCTGCAGGATGAGAAAGCAGTAACCCCACAATTTATTTTCTTATAGTATATACCTTCACACTCGTAAAAATCTTTATTGCTGGAAGCGTCTTCATTTAATATTAATGCAGGCCTTGTACAGATCAGTTGCAGAAGACGAATGAAAGAAGTTGAGGGAAATTTAGAGCGCGATCAAGTGACAAAACACTTTAGGTTATTTACTTAACCTTTTAAACAGGTATGTCGAGTATAAAAACCTGAAATTTAATTTTCTTACAGCGAAGATAAGGGTTTTAGCGTTTGGCAACGGGGAAAATAATAAATTTTCACGTCAGCGTCGCCGCCTTCAGCTTAAAAACGAATTCATTGATATTTCCACGAAGAAAGCGATTTGTACATTTTTACCGTCGTAACTCGAAAGGAATCTACTTATTTACCATCTTCAGTATTCGTGATCGTAAAAAAGTGGGGTGCCCATTTCTTGCTCCAAACTTTGCACTCAACGGACTTACAGAATTTTTCAACTCATGAATAGGAGACCCACGCTACTCCGCAGCATCAACATTGCCGATAATAGTGTCTAATTTGGAAAACCCGTCTTTACATGACAAGCAATTCCTTACCCGACTGAGTAAAGGGTCTGGAGTGATTATAAACATCATGATACCTCCTTTCAAACAATATTGTTACAGCCAATTTCAACTTTGCTTTTTTGGACAATTTTCTACTTGATAGGACTATTATTATAACAGACCATGACTGAACAATGCCCGGAAAGATGCAAACATTAGCGCACCTAGTAGAGCATCCTCATGCGAATAATTCGAACATGTTATGTTGATTACGGTTAAATTCATCTCATTTAAGACTCTTACAATTTTGTGACGTCATCACCCTCGGCTTCGGGACAGACGTCATCAACCCGTAACGGTTTCAACTCCAATCTTAGTATGTCGTCAAACTCTGAAATCATTGCAATCCCTCCCAGTATCGTCAGCACCCCTAATCTTAAGACATTTACTGTTTTGTGACGTCATCACCACTGAGTTTTAAATATATACACATTTTTGGACGTCATCGACCCGTAATATTATAACTCCAATATTACTGACATAATCAACCTCTGACATCATCGCGATCACCCCTAGTGACGGAATCACTCCTAACCTTGAAACATTTACACTTCAGTGACGTCATCTATCCGCGCATCATCACTTCCAACTAGGGATATGCCTTTGAATTTTTTTTTTCAATTAGATTTCTTTCCGGAAAGAAATAATGGAAATTTAGGAAATTAACTTTTTTTTTTTCAATGAAAATGGATTTCTCTCATCATATACTATCATTTCCATTAATACCATCACACCAGCACTTGTAAAACTTGATTTTCTTTCTATATTAAACTCAAATCATATCTCGACCAATAAGAATACATTTTTCTCTAAACAAACACGCTGATTAATTCGTCAGGTTGCGCAAAATGTCCGAGTATTTGAAATCTATCAAAATTTGATAGACAATGTCACAGAGAACTATAGAAGATAAGACAAACCAAAACAGTATTACCCCTACTAAGGAAATGAAAGTCCACTAATTCTGTAATTCAGCGATGATTTCGATGAAACGAATATTTTAGCCCCGATTAATGGAAAAACTGGAAATTTTGGAAAGGAAAGATAGAATAAATTTCTTTCCTTTCCAAGTAACTTCCCAGGAAATTTTTCCAAGGTCCATTCCTATTTCCAACATTAGTGACGTCATGATTCCTAACCTTGGGATATACAGTTTTGTGAGTTTGCATTAGTAATGAAATCAAACGTTGACACTCTTAAACTCGAGACGTTTACTTTTTAGTGACATCATCAACCTCTGACATCATTGTAACCCCTCCCGGTATCGTCATCACCCACCTTGAGATATTTATACTTTTATGATGTCATGAACCCATGACATTATCCCCCCCCAACATTTGCCCCTGCTAACCTTAAGACATATACATCTTGATGATGTCATCAATCTCTGACATAATTGCAATCACTCCTACTGACGTAGTCACCCCTAAGCTTGAGACACTTACACTTTGGTGAAATTGTCCAGCAACTTTATCATTTCTAACTTTAGGGTGTACAGTTTTGTGATTTAACATCAGTGGTGTCATCAAACTTTGACATCACCGCAATACCTCTCAGTAACGTCATCACCTCTGACTTTGAGATATCTACACATTTTTGACGTCATCAACCCGTAATATGTGACCCGGTCTACAGAAACCCGGCTTAGCACACTCGCATTTTATAACCCCCCACATTAGTGATCATCAAACTCTGACATCATTATGCAATCACCACCAGTGACGTCATCACCCCTAATATTTGCCCGGTGACGTCATCAACCTCTGATATTGCGGTCTCCCGTTAGTGATGACATCGCTCCTAACCTTGACATATGTTTGCAAGGTCATCAACTCGTGACATCATAATTCCCAACATTTGCGTGGTGACGTCATCAATCTCTAACCTTTACACTTTCGCAATGTCATCAACCAGTGACATTAACACCCCTAACATTAGTGATGTAATCAACCTCTGACATTATCTCAATACCTCTCCGAGACGACATCACCCGTAACCTTGGGACATTTACACTTTTGTAAGGTCATACGTCCGTCAGTCACGGGTGGTAACGATTTGATTTTAGGGCTTAAGCTTAAGGCTTAAACTTGAAGAGCTTAAGGCTTAAACTTGGAATAAAATTTATTTTTGCTTAAGCTTGAAGCTTAATTAAGACTTGAATTAAGCTTAAAGCTCGAAGCTGAAAGTACAAAACATGTTTAGAAAAGAGGGAACTTCACTAGACGACAAATTAATAGTGGAAATGAAATTTTACAACACTTTTGTCCGAAAAAAATTCTCAATAAAATTCTGGAGACCGAAATGACCCTGATGAAGAACGTAGGACGTTTGAAACGTGGGTCTCCAGAATTGAAGCGCTGTGTGGAAAAGGGGCTTCCGTCTAATGTATCGCAGCGCTTCAATTATATTAAAATTTTTTTCGGACAAAAGTGTTGTCAAATTTTATTGCCACTAGTACAAAACGCGTTTTTGTTAACAAAAATATGTTTTCGTTTAAAAAACCATGTATTTGTTGAAAAAAACATGTTTCGGTTGGAAAGAAACATTTTTTGATTGAAAAAAAACATTTTTCTATCGAAAAAAAAACACATGTCTTTGTTTTAAAAAAAAAGGTTTTTGTTGAAAAAAAAAATGTTTGTGTTAGAAAAAACATGTTTTTGTGTTGGAAAAAACATATTTTCTTCAGAAAAAACATGTTTTTGGCTTTTCTAAGTTTTAAGCTTTTGTTTTGCTTTAGCTTAATTACGGCTTAAAACTTGAATAAAACTTAAGCTTACGCACCCTTACCAGCGACATCATCACCATCGACCTTGGTGACGTCATCACAAAGCTTACATAAATTCCAAGTGAAAAAAGCATTTGCCAGATTTGCGAGGCCACATGAATTTGTTGGGAACTAGCCTTCATGTTTTAAATATGAAAAAAGTAAATTTTTAAGAAGAGCTCGTCTTTTCTTGCTAATTTGCGGTGAGGAATCGGCTAGAGTCCCTGTTCAGACTGAAGTCGGAGGATGTGCAAAAATTCTTGTCATACCAGGTGAGGGAATGTGACTAGTCTGAAGAGTTTGTCTTCTGCTGTGAATTCACAGGGGAAAATTTGCTACAGCCCCGGTTAAGATGGGGTTTGCAAGTACAGCGTCCTCTGCGAACTTTTTGCCACGTTGCACTCGGATGTGGCACAGACTTAGTACTACAGAATAGCTAGGTAATAAATCTGTTGATGGTGCGAGATAGGTTTCAGTTATTGAATCTACCAAATAGCAAAAATAGCTAGGTAATAAATCTGCTGATGGTGCGAGATGGGTTTCAGTTATTGAATCTACCAAATAGCAAAAAGATCCATAGTCGAACTGTTTTTCATCTCATGTGCCAAAGGTTACTACGCAGTCAATGAAAGACTTTCATCAATGTTGATCGATCTTTTGATACAGCATGGTTTACAAATGATGCGATAAGTAGAATCCAACATAATATCCTCAACGTTAGCCTCAAACACTACAAAAATGTATAGGCAATTTCTAGTACATTTTTGATCGCTCGAAAAACCTTAAAATTGCAGAAAAATTCTACAATGTCTTAGGGTTGAATGTACAAAGCGTACAACCGAGTTTGACGTCACACACACGAACGCTAAGTTTATCAAGTCATAATATACTACCATCGACCAGAAGTCGTAAGCAAAGATAATAGAATGAGCTGAGCACGCTATACAAATACATAAACGAATAAAAACTAATAGCTATTTACCGTAATTCTCGATACTTACTGAACAGTTTCCAAACGTCGACCACTTCCAATTTAAAAAAATCCAGTAATCCATACCAATGGAATAAATGAACACAAAGTACAGGAAGAGATCGACCTGTAAAAGATAAATGAATTGCGTCATTATATAACAACGAGCTTGTACCCAAACCAAATATGTACAGTACGAAAAAAAAAGCTAACACAAGTAGGGGGTGAGCGGGAGGCCATGAAAACAGCGAAAGAGCCCGATAGAAAGAACGAAAATAGATTAAAAGCTCTTAACGGAGCGAGAGTAAGTTGATCGTCACCGGTTGTATTTACTTTAGTTAGGTTACTTTTACTACACGAAGACTGCGATAGGGGTAGTAAAATGTGTAAACATCTCCAAACTCATCCACACGACGGTCGCATTGACTGCTCGTTCACGATCTCGTTTTTCTGCACTATCGACAAGTCTTTTTTTCTCTCTCCCTCTAGCGCAATAAGCGATTAAATGACCAGGCTTTTTCGTTTACTTAAGTTTGGTCGTTCATGTTGGCACACATACAAGTATAATACCGTATTTACTTGGTAGCTAAGTCGCCTGTCGCCATAAATGAAGAAAAACATTAGAATGTAGCACAAAGAAGACTCATCTACGTCTTTTTCTTTTGGCTTCCAACCCTTCTTTCCTCTCGTTACAGACTAAAGAAAACTACGGACTTCCACGCGCGCCATGAATCATCTGTTCTTTTCAGTTTTGTAACTTTTGTCGAATGCAACAAAATAAAAGGCGGGAAACCAAAAGCTGGAACATTGTTTCTTCGTACGAAAAAGTTCAGGTACTTTGCAAGTATACATTTCTTTTTCTTTTTTTTAACCGACAGTTTTGTTTGCAGACACACTAGTGGCATAGTCAGGAGGGATTGGGAGAGTTGCCCCCCCCCCTCTTTCACTCCGTTTTGGGTAGAGATAATTTCGTAATGTAAAGTTGACAGGAAAATATTGAGGAAAAGAACGTTTATATCCTAGCTAAGTTCTTGTAACGCTATTTTTAAGGAGAGGAAACGGTATATCGAAGTTGGTCAAGGAATTTAAAAGACGCAGTCTCATATCACGAAGAAGGACTCGTCCCAAGGTTTCTCGCCATGAAAGAAAATTACACACTCTGCAGGTATGTGTTTTTAATATTCAACTTCCTAGAATGATTTGTTTTGTGTGGTGGGCAATCATTATCCTCCAATAAGGTTCGATCTATTAAAAAATCTCAAATTTCCAGGCCTACTCTCAATTCGCCCCCCGACGAAAAGATATCTTGACCTGTCTCAGAATATTCCATGCCATACCTCTCTAAAGAGAGCAAGAGAGTTACAAAACGTTACGTTTGATCAACTCGGAATAAGGGGAGGGGGGTTGGAGAATAAAAATTTGATGATGTAACGTATGTGCTTTCAAATACGACAACGCTTTCATCAACCACTCGTAGTCTTGCATCTAGGAATCTGACAGCACCCGAAGTGGCGTCCGCCTCTGGGCCAGATACCTCGGCGACATCCTTTGCGTTTGGTATGGGCCAGAAGCGGATCCCTATAACCCACCTGCGACGCTCAAACGATGTTCAGGATTTTAAATCAACGTCCTGGACCTCTCAATCACCCATAACGTTCTCCAACCTGCCATTTTCAAACGTCGTTGCGATCAAAGCTCAATCTCTGCTTTCAATGACCCATCAGTCTTGCCCTCCCGTCCACCAGATACTCTCCCTACCACTTACAGAGGCCAAGGAGGCCTCAATTCAACAGATACAGAAGATTGCCTAAATTAACAACTTAGCCTTGTTTGATTTTTCATCCGACGGAGAAAACTCCAAGTATCCCCCCCCTGAAGAAGAAGGCTGCGGCTTCCTCATATGTGGAAGACGTCTCGATAAACTCACTTTCCTCCTCCGCCACTACAATTATCGTGCCGAAGGTAGCCCATCTCTTCCGATTTAAAAATCCCCCCCGGTTGGGCTAAAACACGGCTATTAAATCGCTTGGAAGAATCCGAAATACTCACACCCTATAATCGAGCGAGCCCGGACACGCTGAAGGATCTTTCTATACCCCACTGAACCTCTTCTTGAATTTCTTCCTTAAATTTTGTCATTCAACTTGCCGCGACATTCTTCTACTTATCGACCAGCCAAATTTTCTTCTCCTCTGCCTTCACTCACTCTTCTTGAAAACTAATTTTTTTCAGGACACAATTTTCCTAAGTTCGCGTTCCAGTCATGAGTTTCATAAGTTTCTGCTTCTAATTATTTCTCGATTTTGAATCCCTGTGGGTTGCGAATGTCTGATTCGAGGAATGAAATTGTGGAAAAAATTTTTCTTACATAGTAGGATGAGAAAAAATGAAAATGAAATTCTAGAGGAAACGTTGAGTCATGCAAAGGAGCAAAAAAACTTAAGGAGATGGAAATGGGGAGGGCAATTCGTACCTTTACTCTTCGCCTTTCATTTCATAAGCTTTTTATTAATTTTCCGTCCATCACAATCTTTCTTAACTCAATTTTGATATCTTTATCACATTTTTCATGTGTAGCAATTCCTATATTTTTTGCTTTCAGCCTGACGACAATTCTTTTACGAGATTTAAAAGTAATTTTTCATTGTTCATTTTTTCTTTTTTAAATTTAAGATCGAAAATCTCATCAAAGTCAAAGGAGGAAGCTGGTGCGATAGTGATAAACGATGGGTATAGGGGGAAAAGGGGAAATTCCAAAGAAATGGTTTCTTCTCAGTTCTACAAAAGATCCACGTGTCCAGATCGTCTCTTTCGGACGATGGACATTCGCCTCTTTTCCCTTGTACCCTCCAAATATTGACTAGATAATCAAAAACACATAATTTTACTTTTCAGGCAAATTTTATTAAAGGAAACTCAAGATTTGTGGAGGGAAACAATTTTTCCACTGCCGATATCATCGAAAAACTAAAATTCCTCCAAATAATTCACGTATTCATCTGCACGAAGATATGAGCTTTTTCACCATCGAAATACAAATACCATTTTCAAATGCGGATGTGGGTATATGATGAACGTATCCGGTTTAAAACGTATACACGTGCATACGAAACGAGGTAAAAAACTATATAAGCCATTGACATTTTACTCTTTTGTTCGTTATTCGTGCGTACTTATCTGGCTTTCGAAATTGGCACCGATAACAATTGACACAAATTTTACTGGATACTAGATTTTTCGCATTTCGCGTAATAATACGCGAAAAAAGGACGTTGGTGTGAGCGACGAGGTGAAGTGCGAAACAATTTTTTCCATCGAAGTTAGTTACGATTTTTGCTTTGTACTCGCTGGTATTGTTATTATAACTCATTTACCATACAATTCGTATGAATTGTTCCAGTCTGAGCGAGAAATCAAAATACGAGTACGCTATTCATACAATATTTTTTTTTTCTACTTAGCGAGCTATGTAGATTTATCAACGTACTTGCAAATTTAAAAAAAAAAAAAACACAACGACGTTATTGCTCACGTGAATAAATCGTTAGAAGATTTTGGCTCCAAATCGGCTACTTTACTTGAAATTGATGCACACCAAATATGGTGAGTCCAAGAGTAAGAAGTTTGGATCAACCAATATTTGAACAAAAAATCGATAAAAATTGTCTTTTGGTCTTTTTTGATTTCATTGTTATCGTTGCCAATTCAAACGTTCAAGATTTAGAACATTCAATGGATATATGAGTTTTTAAAAGTTTGTAAGAATTGTAGGAACAGGGGTACGCTTTAAATTACGTTACTGCCTTCAGTGAAAATAATGGAAACTGAATGACTCATATAAGATGATTATACGTACCACCAGTTGCCACATCTAATGTGAAAGCGTTGAAAGGCCATTGCCACACCCGATCCAGAACGCACTGTAAAAAAACAGAGAAAGAAAGAAATTAGTTATTTGCGGTGGAAAATCAAAAATTTAGATGATCGTAAGACAAAGGAAAGAAAGCACTCTGAAAGAGCAGGTTAATTGTTTCTCTTGAATATGAGCAAGACAAATTGTGGAGTTTTGTCTCGTTGAGGCATATTTTGAGATTTTACATTGCAATCTCCATGTTCTGCCTCACGTTGTAACTCAAGATTTAAAAGTTAGTAAGTACCATCATTGTAGCAATCTTCCGCTAGAATCGATTAGTCATATCCAATTTATATGATTCTCGCTCTCAATACTTTCACTCATTTTTCTCCAGCAGCTGAATACCCTATTTACATTCATTTTGCTGCAACTGATTTCAACAATTAGCTATCTTATATTCTTTTTAGTACCTACCAATATTCCTTCTTTTTCAAGAAAAAACAAAAAGAACGTCCAACAATAAATTTGTTAATTCTTGATTCATTGCGACTTTCAGTTGCTACTAAGTAATGTATAACGTAAAATGAACACCCAATAACCATTAATTTCTTCATTATTGAAGGATTTTTTCCGTGATTTTGCTTTTTAACTAAAGGGGAAGAAGGTAGTAGAGACCTATGAAGTAATTTATATAGCGACAGCGCCATATTTGGGTTCACCAACAGAATAAACTGATTAACCCGCTTAAACACCACAATGACGATAACACAAATATACAAGATGAAAAAACACCCAGAGACACAAGACCACACAGCAACACTCACTTGACAGTGACGTCAGCGTCTCAACTAAGACAAAGGAGATAAAAAAGAGATTTCAATTGTGTTGGCATTTGCAACACAGGCCAACCCTAAAAAAAGGTTTCAATAGTGTCAACGTTTGCAACGTGGACCGACCCTAAAAAAAGATCTCAATAGTGCCGACGTTTGCAACGCAGGCGCGGGCCAACCCTGGAATTTATTTGTTGCAGCAAATCAAAGTGTTTGGTGCACTGATAATACTTGTATTTAGTGTTGTATCTTGGCAAGACTGCAACTGTGACCAAGTGACAAACGTTGTTTACAATACATGTGGCAATATTGGCTGGGCCCTCCTTCCTTTTTACAAAATTAGCAGTCACTTGTGAGAATATCTTGGTGGAGGCTAGGAGACATTTAAAATTCACAACTTTAGTATTTTTTCTACTCCAATTAACCATTGACAAGAACTCCAAGTGTTCATCTGACTGTAATACAGTGCCAGTGTCAAGTTTGCAAGGTTCAGAAAGTTGAGATATTACCTCAAATGGAGACTGCACATCCTGTTCTGGTCTGTGTACCGGAGAAGGCGGCAAGGGAATTTTGAAGAAATGATTTTCTTGATCGGATATTTGTATACAAAGTGAGCTGTTTTGGAAATTCTAGTAAGAATAGAGGTTAACTAAGGCGGAGTGGATGAAAAAATAGGAAGTAAGGCCCAAAGTTTGAGAAGAGCATTTAAAAAGTGTACTGGGCTATTGAAACTGGGCATCTGAGATTGGTAACAACGTGCATAGTTTGTTCAACAGTAGTAGTACTTTTGCCCAATTTGAAAGAGGTATCCAAACTATGGCAGTATGTGGGATGAAGATGAAAACCTTGGAATGATTTTTGAATACAGGGGAGTTCAAGATTTTGTCATACCATCTAATTTTGTAGAATACGTGTTTGTGAAGATCTTTTATACAATATCAGGAAGCCAAAACTGCCTCATTCAAGTGTTATTTCAATTTTTCTCCTATATATACTGCCATAGTTTGGATACCTTTTTCAATCTTCCCACTTAGTAAGAGTGCAACGCAACACTAGCGCTCCCCAGTTTAAAGCGGTGAACAAGCGCAGTAACAGAGAGCAGAAACAACTACTTTAAGACACAGGCTGAGTGGCTTGCCTAGGAGAATGTTTATGTGTAACAAATTTAATGTTACAAGCTCAGGCGAATGGAGGGTAGTATAGACCCTGAGAAGGGGTGGAGAGAGGGTCATGACTGATTCAAAAGATGACATTTATTGATGGAAAATGCTTAAGCAATCATTTTTGGAGAATAATTCTTTTCAACCGTTTTTAGTAGGTAAGGTAGGATAAAAATTTCTACAGCAATTTTTAGTATGAATAATAATTGAATGGTGTTACAATAAAGGAGATATTTTGCTTAATACTAACGGTGTCCTCAAAGGTACGAGCCATGTTATGAGGTCAACCTGATATTTTGCTTAGCAATTATTTGAAGATTTAATAGTTGTCTTTTTTTATTGGGGCTCTACGTAATTGCGAAAAAAAAAATAAAAAAAAAATTCTCACCGGAAAAATGTGTTGTGACGTCACTGAAGATATACATTCTCTGTCTCTTGAGATTTTATTTTTGCCTGGCAAATTTTATTTCTCGTACAGTCTTCGTCAAGAGAGACCAAGATGACCAAGATAGTCTCGAACATCAATATTGATGATAATGTATATCGTTTGATTAATACTGCACGTATTACATATTCTGTGTCACCTATGATTTTATTTTTGCACAGCATTTTTCAAATTTCTGTACAGTCTTTAAGAAAGTTTTTTACTCCTCGATACTTCCTTAATTGTATTATACCTACTGTACGTACAAATATTAAGTCTCTGAGATTCCAGATCAGAGTGGAACAAAGATGCAGATCTCTTCGTTTCCAGATCTTGACATAGAAAAAATCGAGATCTCTTGAGCTCTACATCTTGGTAGGAAAAGAAGCTCCAGATATTTTGAAAAAAATTGAAAAATGAATTCCCGTCATATAACAGTCAATTAGAAAGAAAAAAAACAAGAGACCCGGATACTGAGACGCATGGCGACTCAGTCTTGTTTCAGATTTTTTATTGTAATTGTAAAACCAAAACATGAGATACCTAAGCTAGAGCGCTGGACAAAAAAAACGGAAAAATAATTTGCAACAATTTTAAATTGAACAGAAAAGTTGTAAAACCTGTAGCAACTACAGGGTGATGAGGCCAAAAGATGTTACCAGTTAAATGGGAGTTTGCGCTAAATTCACTTAAAATGCAAAATGATAGATGTATACTTCAAATTTACAAAATTTGAATCTCAACTTTATCTTTAATTTACACCCCTAACAAATTTTCTACAACTGTTCTGACTTCTAAGGCGAGTTGTGGACCAAAATGTGCCAAAAATTGACCAATTTGCCAAGATTTCTGAAATAAGAAATTAGAAATTCCCCTACTTTAAAGCTTATTTCTTTTGGAATCAGCGTCAAATCTCACTCTTAAATCAAGTAAAATATAGAATTTTAAACAATTCTTAATTTTTGAGAACTTCGGCAGGTTGGTCAATTTTTGGCTTATTCTAGTCCATAACTTGGCTCAAAATTGTCGTAGAAAGGCAAAAATGAAAGATAAACTTGAGATACAAATTTTTCGAGCATTGTTCTCTCCACAAATACTTCCTAGCTGTTTTCAATGCATCTCTTCTTTTTTGGGTCAAGACCAAACTCTATCTCTCTGGTAACAGCTGGCACCTCACCTTTCTCCTCTCTTCGTCTTGTACCAAGCTCCAATTCTCTGACAACAACTAGCATCTCATCCTCCTTCATACAGCTGTTAAGGCATTTTTCTGTCCCTTGGGGCTAACTAACAGTTTTCAACGTACCCTCTATCCATCACATCCTTCTCGCTTTTACGACGCACACAGGACTATCGGATAAGACTACCATTCTATCTCCATAGTAACCATCAAACTTAGCCCAATATATTTATCCCGTTTCCAGGGCTAAAATACGTCGCTACCCTAATAAACAATTTTTGTCCTTAACAACTCAATAGGGGGTGCACTCTCAATCAACCACATGATTGCGGTAGCCAATGAGCATCAAGGAGCGTGCTCTCATCAACCAACTAGCATTGAAAGGGGCGTGGCCAATAAAAGCGTCCTATTAGTCCATCCTAAAATTCAAGATAGCTACCAGCCCCCCGTGATGTAGTACTCTGATACAGACAAAAGATCCCAACCTATCGCTCTGAATTTTTTCTTTGACAAATTACTCCTTCAATCTTCCCTCTGTGCCAAGACTCTAACTGTTGGAATTCAGGACCATCAATAGTGTTTCCACCGACCCATTCAAAAGTGCGCTGTTCCTCGCTTGCCCACTCAGTTTCTTCTTTACCAAACGCTCTTTTGCGAGACTTCAGTATCTCCGTGCTATCCTCCAACCAAGTGAAGGATCTCTAGGTTTAGCACTCTTTTCTCTCCAATCACCAATGGTTCGAATTCCAAAGTTAAAATTCATCCATGTGCTAAGATCAGAGTACAAACTCACCCAAATCAATAGATGAGGAGAGGGTAAGAGGCTTGAAATATGTTCCCTAACGTACTTCAAGTTCATTGGATTCAAGGTCGAGTTCCAAGGTCAGGAACGGATTGATGGTCGTATACGTATCAGGAGTAAACTTCAGTAAAGGCTACGATAATTTTGCTTATTCTCGAAATCCATAGATCTAGATTTCGAGGAGGATTGCAAAGCTTACCAAACAATCGTCCATAGTCATCCTTTATGAAACTTTCTTACCATTACCATTAGTGACAGAAGATGTTATGTGAGAAAGAAACGTTGCAACACAGGGAAATTACATCCTAGAAAGTATCATAAAGATTTTTCAGACTTTATATTTTCTTATATCGAAGTATTATTAAAATTATCCTCTTTGTTTCCTGACTCTGTCCCAAGGGATTAATGATGAGACACAATTTCCTCTCGACAAGGGCTTTTGGACTGTTGTATAGTTGTTCTACCGATATGAGTTCTCGGTAACTCACGTACATCCATATAGTCGAAGTGTGTACACTCGCACTCCCTCGTGAGACTTTTTAGGCAGGCGATCGTCTGTATCCGAAGCGAATAAAAATAGTGTAATAAAAAAAAGAGCGACTCGACGATTAACGAAAATGATCGACAAAGGATTAATATTATTCTTTATGATGCGCGAACGGTGTTTTAAAAGTTGCCTTCGATCGGTATAATATTTATTTTTCGAATATTTTTCTCGTCTACGCGTTCAGTTTTCCCTGGCGATATATTCCGAAGAATGACGAGAATAAAAAGTAAAGAACGTCCCGCATACCCGCTGCCCTTCTCTACGACGAGAAATCGAGTTTTCGTATTTTCGCGTTAGAATTGTATAATTTCGCAATGGTAAATCCTAAATCCACTACGAAAGAAAATTGAATTCGATTTTACTTTTATGAAAACGAAAAAGAAACGTGAAATAGGTATTACGAAATTCTTATTTCGATATGATTTTTTAAATGCCACTTTCATCGGCGTGGGCACGAGTCCGAATGAAACTGAAAAACAGCAGTTGAAGAAACGTTATAATACATATACATTTTCCGAACGAAGGTGAAGCTTTCAAATTTATTCCACGTTCTCGCTCCCGTTCCTCTCTTAATTTCCATCATTGCAATCTAATAAAAGTTTTAGAGAGCGTAATGGGTCAATTATAAAATAGTGTTGACGATACACGTGAATAAGATGTGGTAGGTCAATAATATGGTCTAGTCTTGGCTGATGGAGACTGTCGACGGGTAGTCTTCGATTTCGCTCGCGAACGCTGCGAAAACCATTTGAACAGTCGGAAAACAGCGGGCGAGCATTATTCGCGCGTAATATTTCTCTCACCAAGTCAAATTCATTCAACCTCTTGATGATAATGGACACTCTATTCTGACATTTACGAGTTACGAAAAACGAAATGAATGAAGCAAATCGTTATAAGTACATTATTTCAAGGTCGTAAACCGAGTGAGTAGGAATATCTTGAAAATCTGAACTACAAAACTGTGGCCTGCAACTGATGAGGCAAGATGTGCTCGGACGTCGAATGAAAAAATGATTTTGAAGATCGGGAATTACCCGCTACTAATATAATAATACAAGCCGAAAGTCCGTTTTTTTTCTTCATCTTCAATACAAACTAAAATCAATCAAAAGCCCTTCCTTGGTCCTCTGTCATCCTCTCCCGTATTAGGATTGGCCATACCCGTCTCACTCATTCTCACCTCTTCCTTGGTCTTCATGTAAGGACTGCCACTCGGATGACCTCACAGTTCAACATCTGTTCTGATGTCCCGTCCTCCAAATTCAACGTTCCGCCTACAACGTTTCCTCATCTATAACCTCCGCACTACAACAACTCCGATATCATCTGCAATGCCCTCTATTATCTTCATTCTACCTATTTCTATCAACTTCTCTGACATTAGAAAACGAATTTATGTAATCATATCAAGTATAATTATTGTAAAATCAGCTTAAAGCGAGCTGATGACCTGTTTTATGTACTGTAGTCGAATAGCTCGTTAATGAATAATAAAAAAAAACCTTTTACTTCTCTCTGAACTTTTAATGTGATCTAGGGACGAACTTTTTTCAAAACATTTCCTACAAGTAAACTCCTCTGTCTACATCCGGAAAAGTTCCAAAATTTTTGAACAGCTCACTGCTGATTCTATCTTTCATAGTTTAGTCAAGTTAGACACAAAATGAGCTTAAAAAATAATTTTTTGGTAGAGAACGGGTGTTTGCTGAAATGTAGAGGAAGGTATCGAAAAGTACCAAAAGAAACCCCCACCCCTAAAGGCTGAGGAAAAATTTTTGTGGCACATTTTGGCCCCCCAAATTCAGTTTTTGGACTATTTCTCAAAAACTACGCGTTTTACAAGAAAATGTTTCGAACAAAAGATGTTCCTCTTGAAATTTCAAATAAAATGATGTATAGAAAGTCCAGTTTAGACCGAATAGTCAGCTCAAAAATTCCCTCGAAGTAATATAGTTTTCATCATTTAGACGAAATGTATCAAATTTTTGCTGACATCTCGGAAAAATCAACTTCTAGAAGAAAATGTATAGGAAGGAAACATTTTCTTTATAGTATTTCTTATAAATAAAGTTTATTCTCCACACATTTTGTTTGTTTCTTCATCTTCTGTGGCAGTAAAATATGACAATAAGGAATTCTTCTCTAGTCTAGCAATTGTCGAAAAATTGATCTTAACAAGTATGTAGCTTTGTTTACTGTGAACGTCAGCTATATGTATTTATTCCATACACACGTATCCAAGTACAGAAAGATACCATACTACGAGACCGACTGTACATATCTTCGTCATATGACTATCAGATCTCTCTCTTCAAGTGCCATATCCAAGGGACTTCAGGCAGTGGTCATTTCGATAATTTGTTTCTATTTTTCTCGATCTCTCGCTGCGTGGAAAATTTCTTCTGGCAACATATTGGTCCACTGTCTTATGTTCCTTAGCCATGAGAGACTTTTTCGGCCTATCCATCGTTTCCCCTCAATTCGACCATACATGATTGTCTGCAGTAGATCATATTTAGGCCCGCGATGTACATGACCTAGATACTGCATTTTTCTTTTCTTAATGGTGTTTAGAAGTTCGCGCTCTTTTCCCATGCGATCAAGAATTTCCGTATTCCGTATTTTTTCCTGCGTCGGTAACACTACATCTCGAATCAATTTTATTCATCATCGCCGTCTTCAGGGTCCACGTTTCACAGCTATAGAGTAGCCTCGACCAGACATAGCATTTCAAGATCCTCAATTTTAGACGCATGTTCAGGTCCTTTGTCGTCATTACCTTGCGCCAGTTACTGAATGCATCCTTTGCCAACGCTATTCGAACTTTAATCTCCTCATCCGGGTTCATGTTCTCGTTTATCCAGGCTCCAAGATATTTGAAATGCGTTACTCTTTCAATACGTTCTCCAGCTAGTTCTAGTTGTACATTCCCAATCCCACCCTTGCTTACTATCATCATTTTTGTCTTATTAATGTTGATGGATAAGCCACATTTTTTACTGGCTTCTTTAACTCGGTTTAGTAAAGTTTGGAGGTCGGGCATTGTCTCTGCTACAACGGCTGTGTCGTCCGCATACCTGATATTATTGATTGTTTCGCCTCCAATTCGCACTCCTATTGGATGATCTTCTAAAGCCTCCACAAATATTTCTTCGGAGTAGATGTTAAATAGCAGTGGAGAGAGGACGCAACCCTGCCTTACTCCTCTTTTGACTGGGATTTGCTGTGATTGTGTGTTGCCAATTTCCACAAACGCCGTTTGTTTCCAATACCGATTGCCGCCGGCATTTTTGAAGAATAACTTGTACGCAGTACAGAGCTTCTCTCGTTCCCATGCCTGGTCGAAATCCAAATTGTTCCTTGTTGTCATGGAGATAAACGACCAAGAAACAGCCACGAGTCCTGGGCACTCCTTCAATGGAGCAGGGGAGCTAAGAATATCCCAGCTCGAAATGACAAAGATTCTAAAGATAGGTACGTGGAATGTACGCACATTATACAAAACGGGAAAAATCCACAATCTAATCCGAGAAATGAAACGCCTGGATATTCACATTCTCGGTGTTGGTGAAACACACTGGCTTGGCTCCAGGTGCTTTGAGACAGAACAGCACACCATATATTTCTCAGGAGCAGAAGACGGACCGCACCAGAAAGGAGTAACTATTATATGTGATAAATCTACCGCCAAAGCGGTAAAAGCATTTATACCACTGTCTGAGAGAGCTATGATGATCCAATTTGCAGCCCATCCATTCGACATAAATACTCGTATAATATAAATCTACGCGCCTACAGCGGACAAAGATGATGCATAAGTTGAGGATTTTTACGGACAGGTAGAGGCACTATTAAAAGTCTGCAAATATCACAATGTCACTTTTGTGATTCGAGATATGAATGCTAAGGTTAGAAGAGGTCCAACAGGAACAATTGCCGGACCTTTTGGCTTAGGAGAACAAAACGAACGCGATGAACGCCTCATCCAATTTTGTCAGGAACAACAACTTATCATTACCAATACGTGGTTTCAGCTCCCAAAAAGAAGGTTATATACGTGGACAGCTCCGACTGATAGTAAAGATTTGATAGTCAGAAACCAAATAGACTACATAATAGTCAAAAAGCGTTTCAGAAACTCGGTAAAAGCCGTGGAAACGTATCCTAGTGCAGATGTAAACTCAGATCATATCCTTCTTGCGGCGAAGGTCAAAACCCGATTGAAGAAAATTAAGAAAGCCTCAAAACAGTTTATAAATACGTTAAAACTATAATAATTACCAGAGGTCAAACGAAAGGTAAGAGAAAATATAAGCCATAAATTACAAGGCATTTCCGAGCAGGAAATAGGAAATAACGATGTCGAAAAAACTAGTACGCGGATGAAGAATGTAATATTGCAATCGGCTGAAGGAGTCCTGGTCAAAAGGGAGCGAAAATAACGGAAGAAATTCTGGAACTCATAGACGAAAGAAGGAAACACAAGAACAAGGATGAGCGAAGATACAGAGAGACCCAGAGGAAGGTCAAAAAGGCAGTAAAAAAAGCAAAAGAAGAATTTCATCTTAAATCTTGTGAAGAAATTGAACAACTAATAGAAAAACACGACGAATATCAGCTACACAAGAAACTGAGGGAAACTGCCGGAATTTACCGACCAAAGAAACCTTACGTAATGAGCAACCAAGAGGGAAACATAATTGTGGAGGAAAACAGTCTGGTTGTGGAATGGACCAGATATATTGAGAAACTGTTTGAAGATGAAAGAGAATCCGTGGAAGTGACTGCAGAAGAAGGACTAGCAATCCTTAAATCCGAAGTAGAAAGCGCAATAAGGAACGCTCTAGTAAGAAAGGCCCCTGGACCGGATGGAATGATAGCAGAATTACTGAAAGTGTTGGATGAACACAGCATTGGAAAACTGACGAGACTATACAACAGAATCTACATTAGCGGCACAATACCAGAAGAATGAATTCGATCAAAGTTCATAACAATTCCCAAGGAGCAAAAACCGAAAAGCTGCAACGATTTCAGACTAATCAGCTTGATGTCACATCTGCTAAAAATATTGCTGTGTATAATACAAAGAAGAATATCCAAAAAATGCGAGTACTACCAGATATGGATGAATAGTTCCATCTTTATCCTGTTGTAAATCTTGATAGCTAAATTTTAATATTCTTGTAGCTAAATACACTATAAGAATTAATTCTACAATAAATTTCCTCTATTTCCGCTTGTTCTACAGAAGATATTAGGTATTACACTTACTCAATTGTAAACTTATTTTATAAGAAATACTATAAAGAAAATGTTTCCTTCCTATACATTTTCTTCTAGAAGTTGATTTTTCCGAGATGTCAGCAAAAATTTGATACATTTCGTCTAAATGTTGAAAACTATATTACTTCGAGGGGATTTTTGAGCTGACTATTTGGTCTAAACTGGACTTTCTATACATCATTTTATTTGAAATTTCAAGAGGAACATCTTTTGTTCGAAACATTTTCTTGTAAAACGCGTAGTTTTTGAGAAATAGTCCAAAAACTGAATTTGGGGGGCCAAAATGTGCCACAAAAATTTTTCCTCAGCCTTTAGGGGTGGGGGTTTCTTTTGGTACTTTTCGATACCTTCCTCTACACATTTCAGCAAACATCCGTTCTCTACCAAAAAATTATTTTTTATTGTCTAGTTTTCCTAGACTATCATAAATAATGCTTGATTCTCTTTCACAAGACAGTATTGCTGCAAAGCTGTTGTTTTGGCATGAATACCTCACACAGGGTGTCTATCACCCCTACAAATCCAATAAGCCCGACAAAAGTCCAATATTTCGAAAATGGTCCTCCATTAATTTCATTTCTGACCCAACAAAAAAAATTGAAATTTGAATTCTTAGGTTGAGTGTGATTTTGTTTTTTGTAATTTCGTTCCTTTTGATAGAAAGGTCCTCAATTATTCTGTCCCCCGTCCCCCTCCTATCATATATAGCTTACAGGTTTAAATTTTTCCAAGTCCCCCCCCCCCTCCCCTATTATATATAGCGCAGAAGCTGAAACTTTCCTAAGTCCGGAATGTAATGACGTCACAATTTGCATGCGCTCGCGCTCGTTTTCTGTAAACACCCCTCTAACAAAAGAGATAGCAGGTCCTCCGCTAAAAAATATTTCTTAAATATTCCTACATTAATTATCTTGAAAAATATTATTTATATTAATAATTGGTACGAACACGGGACGCAACGTTCACGCTTCTAATCCTATTAAACATCTGCTCGTACAACCTAGATCGTTAATTGGAGTCTCCCCCTGTTCAGTCGAGACCATCGGACAACTTAGCTACTAACCATTATCAAAGTGGTATGGTATCAACAACTAATTAGACATGATCTCATCAGCTAAACAGCATCAAAAAAGGCGAGGCTAATAAAAAGGTGCTATTGACCCACCCTGAAATCCAAGCTGGCCGCTTGCACCGTCAATATAGGACTACTTTGGAAAGATGATAGCCAATTTGCAGATGGAAGGATGAAGAATTGCGTTGAGTAGTGAGAGATGGTCGGAAATTGATATACGAATTTGCTAAAGTAATATCCTCCACAAGATTCAGTACTCAAATTGAAAAAAGTTGGGAGGTCGAATTATAAAGAGAAAAGAAAAACCATGAGAAACTAACCACATGAATTCCTTCTCAGCGACACGACGAATATTTTCAGTATCGCCCGGCTAAACAGCTGAAAAACTGCGAAAACCAATGAATAACCGCGGACCAATTAAAATGAAGCGAAAAAGAAGCGAATATTTTTAGAAAGTCAAAAGATTGCTTTTTTTCTCCGTTCCATATTTTAGCCGCCATCGACACTGTTTACTTTAGCGATAAGAATTTTAATTAATGACCGCCAATATTCATCTATTATATTTTTATCGTTGCGCCGTAGTCGACCCCTGGGTGCGGATGTAAAAAAGCTTTTCCCGAGTGAACCTACAACGGCGTGAGGTTTAACGATAGTCAGCTAATATTCGTTACCATAAAAATCGAAAGTTTACAAACTTAACGAGAAAGTTAAACAAACAGACATTAATATTCGGCGAGTTTTCAGAACTTTTTCCCCGCGCAGTGTGGAGTGTAAAGTTTTAGACTTAGTTTTGTCTCTTCTTCTTCTTGTTTATAAATATATATTTTTTTTTCTATTCTACGAAATTTATTTTCCTTTCCTTCCTCTCCGATTCTACTGTGCTGAGCTGAACATTTGTTTTTTAGTCCGTAATAAAAATCGCTAAGTCTGGAGGGGAGTATTTCTATATCGTATGAGTTGAATGAGCATAAAAACTCAATTCTGTAGAGCAAGAGAGGATTACAGCTACGATAGGTATATGAAAGCATATTCATCGAAAAGTTTTAATCAAAAAAAAAATTTCCAGAAAATCGAGTCCGAAATTGTACGAAACTTATATTACGGTATGTAAGCGAAAAATCAGCCCCTCATTATTCCCTCTTTATATCCGATTCTCCGCGTGGCAAATGAATCGAAACTTATTGCGTTGAAAACAAGCTCCGACCCGTGCAATAATGACTTGGAGTGGCAAATGAAATCGTAAAATCCGTTTTAATAACGTTTTGTTGGCAAAAGAGAGGTAAAAGTGCTACGTGAATGGAGGTTTTACCAAAAACACTCATCTTCTGCGCCGTGTAAGGGTATGTTGCCTCGTAAAATGAAAATTCTATACATCCGCCGACCATGCAATCTGTTGAACAGCCTAGTTCACGATGTTGCCTCTTTTTGTTTACGAGGTTTTATATTGATAAAAATTTGGTGGATTACGTGACTGCGCCATATATGGAATAATTTAACGAGGAAAAACGTCGAAATTGTAGAAATTAATCGTCATCGCGCTATGTGCAGAGTAGATTTCTACGAGGACAGATAGATAGCAAAAGGGTCAAAGAGAAACCGAGAATGTTAAGTGAAATTCAAGTTTCCGACCAAACAAAGTTTTCTTCTTTGAGAAATTCTGTTCATCGCGAAAGGTAGGAGACCTTCAGGAAATTAATGTTGAATTTTGTGAAGCAGGGAAATATAGAATACTTGAAGCGATTGTTGAATAAATACGAAAGTTTTGAGAAAGCTAAATGAATTAGTTTGCGTAGAAAGAAGATGAAAGTTTGATTAAACAATGAAGCTACGTATTTGAATCATAACAACTTGAGATACCTATCTAAAATATGTGCAGAAAGTACGTGTCATGACAAAGTACATAATCGCAATGACGGCTGAAATACGTCCATCGAACACTAGCATTAAATGATGAAAAAAGAAGGAAGAAAAGCTGGACCCAGGACAGATGAAAATTGAAGGAAATAAAGAACATATAGGAAGAAAGGGAGAGAACATACTATGATGAGAATGGACGAACTAGAGGAAGATCAAGAAGAAGAATATTAGAAACAATAAAATTCTTCGAAAGTACAAATCCAGGCTAGACTCCATAGACAAGCCACTAGGCCCACTGCAAAACAGAGACGACGACGACTATTCCTGGAAAAACCGTCATCGTCACGGTTTTCTTACAATGAGTCATCAATTGGAAAGACTAGGGACTTGGAAAAATTCTGCCCAAGGCATATCGTATAACTTCCTCACTGACCTTGTATTTCTGTAGTGTATAAGGCCTCTAATATACGATACTACTTTTTTCGATATACTCAAGGCTAGGAGGCGAACGAGCGGGAATAGTCCACCTGTCCGGTGGATACTATAGGCTAATATATATTGATGGATACGGAAGGCGAACAATTGAGCCCGTCAGAAAGTTAGCCCACAATAAACTAGGCTACTAGTCTCCGCACACAGTATACAAGGCTCATATCAGGTTAAGAAATTGCTTAAACGAAACCCCCTCATTTTAGCAACCGCATCCTAAATTCATGTTGGAGTCTCTTCCTCTTCTTCTGTGTTCATATCTCTATACTGCAAAGTATAGTCTGTATGTGGATGGTACACAAGTTAAGTAGGCCACTGCGTTTCATTGCGGGTCAATTTTTTTCTTCATGACTGTGGCTGCAAATGCAGACACCTGGTTCCATGCTTCTTCGTAGATTAGCACGGTAGCTACGAAACTACTCAGAGCAAGTGCTTCATCGATCCCAATCTCTTGCAGAGACGGATCGCGCCTCCAATGAAGTGTGCTGAAGTCTTTCAACCCGCCCTTGATCGGAGTGTGAACACGTTGCCTGCTCAACTTTCCTTAATTTCTCATCAAGGCACTTGTTGAAGCAGCCATGGCCGCTTGACACCTGCGTCAGGTAAGCGTTCAAGTGACCATGGTCTCGGTGCATCCATTTATCAATGTCGCGTATCAACACACGGGTTGTCCATTTCCTTAGCTTACTCTGAGCGATTCTCGCTTGAACTGTAAAGCCTCTTGATCTATCTTCGTCCTCTCCTTTGCTTAGGACACCACCGCCCTCTCGAGCTCAATTGGAGGCGAACGAGCTAATATGCAGAGATTCTCCGTCGTGATTGTGCGGTACACACTAACACACCTCAACGCAACTCTTCGTTGGGTCCTTTCCATCGCTTTCCTTCTGTAGGCTATTTTCACGGAGTAGACCCACACTAGGGCACTTTACCTACGAGGATCAACAATGCGGTGCTCACAATGATCTTCTTTTCGCTTCCTTCGACCCTCCTACAATTAGGTTTTTACTAGCCTAATCGGATTTGAGACGACGGTTCGGATGTTCATCAGCGGAACTCTTTAAAGCAGCGGTGGACAAAGTCAAGTTAACATTGTGGATCGCTAAACTTCGGATGAAAAGGGCGTAATCATGAAGAAGAAGGAGGAATGAAGAGGTATACTCACAAAGAGTAAAAAAGGCAATAAAATTACACTACCGAGCGCTTTCGGCTAAACAGCCATTCTCGAGGTATAGAAAGCGACTGAACCCAACACCACCAAGAACAAATGACAACGAAGAGGAGGTCATGACTGAACCAGCGAGTCATCGAAATGTGAATCATATTCAGTCAATCCCTCCTCAGGAATGTACCTATTCAACACGGTAATATCTTTGTTTTTCTGGTGACAATGAATTTCGATTTCTTCTAGAGCTAAGCGTTTGAAATATGAATTTTCCCTGTGAAGGAGAACTTTAGACCCCTCTTTGAGACTATGACCACTTTTAAAGGCCGACTCACCTGCTTTTCTTTTTTCCCAGGCTTTCTTGTGTTCATCAACTCTAATTTGGAGTTGACGGCTAGTCATACCTATGTAAACACTAGGGCAATCACCACAGGCCACCCTATACATATACACCCCCCTTTCGGCCGTCGGTATCGGATCTTTTAATTTGACCAGAAGGCTCTTAACAGTATTAGTATTATGAAACGCTGACCGAAAACCAAAGGGATGGAGGACACGGCTCAACTCTGAAGAAAACTTCCCCAGAAACGACAGCCTAATCCACTGTTTTCGCCTATCAAGGTGCGGTTCACAGGTGAGGGAGGTCCTAGATTTGAGACATCTTCTTGTGAGTCTCCTACGGACCATAAAATCAATGTCCACCTTGACCTGATTCACTCTAGCCAAGTGCTTTATCGTCACGAGTTCTTTTTGGAAAGCAACCTCACTCAGAGAGAGTTGAGTGAGACGATAGATTAAGCTATTAAATGTAGCTAATTTATAGGCAACAGGTACGAAGGACGACCCGTGGATGGCAATGTCGGTCGAAGTACTTTTACGGTAAATACCGAATTGTGGACACCGTCAATGACAGATATGGTTAAGTGCAGAAAGTTTATGGAGGAGTCACCAACTTCCAAAGTAAATTTGGTGGAAGAGCATCATTGAAAAGCTCTGCAGGACCGGTCCACGCGCATAAAATTTCATCGACTTACCTGTGCCAATAAGAAACGTGATTTGAAAACTCCCGGCTCGAAGAAAACAGGTCAAGCACAAATTTGGACATGAAGACCTCCGAGATGAGAGAATCCAAAGGAGATCCAATAATGATCCCCACCTTCTCAGGGAACTCGAAAAATTTACCATCAAACTTGCAAAAATTAGGCGCCCAACAGGCATTTAAAAGGTCGAAAAATTCGCCAAATTCATCATGAGGAGTACCAGATTCCACAAGCAATTTTCCTATCTG
This sequence comes from Aspidiotus rigidus, assembly GCA_035079385.1. Classification (NCBI taxonomy): domain Eukaryota; kingdom Metazoa; phylum Arthropoda; class Insecta; order Hemiptera; family Diaspididae; genus Aspidiotus; species Aspidiotus rigidus. Next base: position 147,343 of record JAVHKY010000015.1, on the reverse strand, counting down.
TTGCATAATGGTAGCCTTAGGGATATTGGGAAAAAGCCCAACGACATCAAACAAGCATAAAATTGAACCTGGGGAAGGCATATGTCCTTCAATTTTTCAGCCAGGGACTCGAATTCTCAACTGAATAGGGAAACTCTACCTCCACACGAGCTTCGGACTATCTATCCAGGAACTTGGCGAGGGAGTTGGGGGGTGGCAGAAACAAACGCCGAGAGTGCTGAAAAATTGAAGGACTTCAGAACGGGACGGTTGAGTCGCTAGAATAATTTTCAGAAGTAGGGGAGAGGCGTTCAAACAAAACATGCTTTTCCAATAGAACAAGAGAGTTGGAGAAGATAAAATATTCATTAATAATAATAAGATGCTTGCTAACATGAAAATCATAGCTAAAACAGTATCGAACTGTGACTTCTAACGTTTCACTCCCGCCCATCGATAAAAATAGGGTAAGCTATTCACTACAGAAGAAGTGTGGGCTAGTTAGGTGTAAGGACTTGCGAGTAAAAAGATCACAGTAAAGGAAGTGACAGGGGTTTTACTCGCACATAGGTCTCTTAATGATATCAGAGCACACTGATAAGAATGGTGCACGATTAACGAGTGCTTAAGTAGAAACTGAGATAAAAGGAGTCCGAAACTCCACAACAATTCCTCGTTGTTTTCCTTTCAGAAATACAAATATATGTTTACATGTATTTATAACTTACTTGAACTAATCCGTGATGGATATCATCCAGAAGCGCAGGCGCGTGATCGGTTGATAACGACCGTGTAGTTAATTTTTTGCGACGACGTTTGTGCATGGTAAGGAAGCGGCCGGTCTGAACAGTGTCCGTCTGACGGACGACCATGGCGTCGATGAGCGTCAGTTCGGAGTCGGTCAAAGGTTTCGAAACTTCTCGAACATCTTGCCGTGAGATGGATGCAGTGTCCGAATGGTCATCTGTTATAACAAAAAATAAGGAAATTCACCATCAATATGCGCAACCGTTGATAATACAGTTATCAAGAAACACATTCGATATGAAATTTGAAAAAATCACGTTATCACTATATTGTGTGTTCATACCAACAAATCCCACGAGGGCTGATACTCCCTCCAGTACCATCATTAACTCGTTCCTCGCGATTCTTCGATTCATTTTCGTCACAGGGCCTAATTTGAGTAGGAATTTTTGATTCGTTCGTTCGAAAAAATAACGCGCAGTAAGGAAGGCAAAAAAAATACGTTGATAAGAGAGGATGAAAACCCGCGAGACTTCATTACCGAATGATGATACGTTTTCCATCAACTACACATGATGAACGATCTATCATAAGCTGATGCGTTACAAAAGAAAAAAGTTTCGAGCGAATTTGGCAAAAAAAATAAAAATAGTGCGCGCCTATAACGTTTTATCATACTCGTACATGAAAAGCAGGTCATTGTCAGTCGAGAAAGCCTCACAAGTGTGAGTCGCGGCTCAAGAAAACTGTATAGCGGCGTTATTATTATAGATTCCAGATGGAGCATTAGCATTTTATTGATCAGAATGATACTAGTCTAGTAGAATATTACGATTCGATTGGTTAACTGAGGCTTTCGATTTGGATTTGAAAAAATGAAATTTCTATTATCTCGCAGCCGGTAGTTAGGTCGATGGAGGTTTGTAAATTATGCCGTTACATTCGGCATACATTTATCATTTGAAATATTTATTGAGTTCTAGGTAGGTACCTTAACGGACGAGAATATTAATTAAATGAATATTCCTTAAGGCTTTGTCATTTGCGGTCCATGTTGACTCAGGAACCCGTAATGAATATAGTTTACGGAAGCAACGAACGTTGTATAAGCTTTGCTTTTGATTTAATATCGGAATCCTTTTCGAATCTCTCTTGTCTTCTCATTCACGATCCCAACTAGCTATAAATAAGGTTTAGGACTGGTTTGTGTGGAAGAATTCTAGATGATTCTCCTCTTCTTTGGAAGAAAGAAAGATGTTGATTCATTAGTCTAAAAAAGGATATTTAATTTGAAAATTAATAATCCAACCTCTACTAGATTTTTAAAGGGTGTTTCACAAAATTATAATTCAAAAATATGATAAGGTTTATAAAAACATTTCATGATCTTAACGACAATTTCCGGATCTCTTGGAGAGATTAGGATTTCAATTGTTATCGAATCAGAATTAAAATTATCGCACTTTCATTGCACTTATAATATGATTATTTTTCAATAATTGGAAATCTATTGGATTTATTGGAGCAGTAGATATCCTGTAAAATCGAAGAAATTTAAACGGTTCGAAAGTATAGGGTAGACGTCCTTAAATTGAGCCGCTGATTGACCAAAAGTAAGAAGAAGACCGACATCATAGAATCTGGAGAAATGTAAGAGTTTCTAGATCTCTTGGGGGAAAAAACAAACAAACAGGAAGTTTCGGAGCCTCCAGCACTGAATCTAGATTCATAAAAATGTTCACGTCTAACCCCCATAAACCCTTCTTCAGCTGTTTCCGAGCCTAAATCTTTAACTAAAAGGTTGAAATTTTTCCGAGACAAGCTCTTCATATGAAGTGGAGATATTTCGATCTTCAAGTAATATGTAATGTATGGGAGGCAAGGATTTTGAAAAATCTGAATAAAGGTCGAAATATTCCGAATCCCCCAAAACCAAAATTATCAATATATACTGAAACTTTTTTCGAAATTTCAATTTGCTAGAATGAGAGTTCAAATTTTTACAAAAAATATTGAGGTTCTTTGGAAAAAATTTTGGATTTTATTCAGAAAAAGAAATTCTGCCTAGCGAAAAGAATTTTTACATTTTAGGGTTCATGAAAAATTTGTATTTATAAAATAAATTAAAATTTGTATTTTATAAAATAAATATTAGAATTTATACTTGATATAATGAATTTAATTTCATCAATAATGTATTTAAAATAATTCAGTTTTAATTTGATCATTAATAACATTTTTAAATTTTATGACAATTGTAATAATTAAATCAATAAACATTTCACATTTTGAAAAACCTTACATTTTAATTGTTTATAAACTTATGGATTCCTTTTTCTATAAATTTAAATTTGTAGACCTTTCTACCAAAAACATCTTCATAAAGTTTGAAATTTGATTTTGAATTGAAATTTATACATCAAAAATAATATTCATCACTATAATCATTATATCTATATTTATATATATATTATTTCAAAACAAAATGAAATTGTAAAAAAAAAAAAAAATATATATCAGCGAGGTATATCATTTAAATCTAAAAAATATTGAGAAAAAAATATTGAATTTGTAGATATAATGTAATAATATCAATTTAATCAATTATTATTATTAAAATTGAGATTTCAATCAATATATTACAACAATTTAATCACTTAATCATTGAGCAGAATATCTTTAATATTGATTAAAGACAGTTGAAATAATATCGATTAAATTTAGATATGTAAATTTAAAATTAAAATAAAATATAAAATGATACTGAGATTTTGATGTGAATACAAGAAATTATTAAAATTGATTACATAATGAAATCATTCAATTAATTGATTATAAATATTCATAAATTATTTAAATATTCAATTTAAGCTTGATCTAAAATAATCATCATATTTTATTAATATTTTTATAATTTAGAAAATAATTATCAAATAAATTATTCATAATGTAAATAAATTTAAAATGAAGGATTAAAATTATTCTCTTAATAAGTATGAATAAAAATGAATTATCAATGGCGTATTTACGGGGGAGGAGGTTTGCGGTAACCCCCGACCCCCAGGACCTCCAAAAACCAGTAGAATCATTAATTTTCAAGTAACCAGTATGCTTTTCCTCCTTCTTCTTCTTCTTCTTCTTCTTTCCTCATGAAAATTTTGTCCTAGAAAATTTTTGGATCTCCGCCTCATTGGGAATTTCTGAATACGCCGCTATAAATTATTAATGAAAATAACATTTTTTAGAATCATTTAAGTAAGAATTTTATAAAATTAAATCAATTAAATGAATGAAAGAAATTATTTTAATCAATTTTAGACCGATTTGAATTATTATAAAATTATTCATCTAGTTTATTATTATTTAATTGATTTAAATTACAAAAATAATATTACCCCACAAACTATAAATAATAATTATTTATTATCAAGATCAATAAAGAAGAATTTATACAACTTCAATTACTGAAGATATAGCAGTTTTAAATTTTCAATCTAATGCCAAATAAAAAAAGAAGAATTAATAATAAGTTAAATTAATTTAAAAAATAACAAACGTTAATAAATATTCAATTCAAAAATCAATAAATTGACAATATAAATTACTAAAACTTGGTATAAACATCTTCTGAAAAAATTATTATACAAACCTAATAAAATTAATGTTCATGTAAATTGTAAGTACATAAATAAAAATTTTTACATTGCTAACCTAAATATTTTAGATGAATAATAAATCTATGAATACTGAATCAGAAAAATAAATTGAATTACCCAAATTAAAGTTTAAAAATGTATACTCAAAATATTCAATTAAAATGAAATAAATTCAAGATAATTGTTTGAAAAATAAATTTACTATGAAGAATACTGATTTTATTTTATTTTAATACAAATTATAGAAGCTATTGAGAAGTTCCACAATCTATTATTGAAACATTTACAAGGTAGACACCACAATTCACGTTTTGTGTACAAGGTTCACAATCCTATGCTCGCAAGTTCTTTTGTCTGAGCGAGTAATGCCTTTCAAAAAATCTACCGGCCAATGTGATCCATCTGTTCGTGCTCCAGTTGCTGATTCAATTCTATTCCGAGATTTGCAACTGCAAAGAGTAAATTCGGCTAGCCAAAATCGAAACTCGAATGGATTGGAAAATTTTTGTTCGTGGGACGTTTACAAAAACAGTGCCATTACACGTTTCGCGCGTTTAAGACGATAATGCCAATTTCTTCGTTATTTTGGGCATCATTCTCGTCTTCCAATCCTTGTGTAAAGACAGAACTAACGAGATTTAAATTCAAAGGTTGTCTTCACTCTTAAACATGTCTGTTATCAAAATGGTATAGGTAAAGTGACACGAAGAAAATGAAAGCATTTTTCGATTGTTCTTCGCGGTCTTGAATTTTATTCTTTTTCATTCTGCCTCTCGTTTTGCATACCGTATTTCCCAATGACAGATATGCAGACTCCATCCAATATCGTTCATATGTTTCGATATAGAGACTCACAACTATATCGGCAGTACGCGGTGGAGTATGGAAGTAAATAAAGGTCCTTATTATACTATATAAGTTTGCGTCACTTCCTTTCTTTCTTTATAGGCGTCCTATTTTATTTTCTCGCCTCACCAAGTTCATTTATATTCAATAGCTCAATCCGCACTTCATTTTGCATATTCATTTCTCGTAAGGAGGACGAAACTCATGTCAAAAAGTCGAGGCATTTGCGTACACTATGTTAAATAGGGTACAAAAAAGAAGAAAAAAAAACCGCTAGCTGGTTAAATCGGAAATACTTCCTGATTTTTTTATTCTTTTTCCACGGTTTTTATCTAACTTTTGTGATTGCAGCGAAAAAAAAAGGCGGAATCGTGTATCGCGTCCGAAGAATTAAAATTTACCGCACGAGTAGGGCGGGTTGTGAAAAACACGAAAAGCACGCGTTATCGTCAACGCCTTTTACGGCTCTGCAAATATCTTGGAGCGATTTTCTTCGCTACAGCTCGCCTATTTTATTTATATGAAAACGATAATCATACTTGGCGGTGTTGTAGCGTATCTCTGTCTCAGTAGTCGCGCGATAATAAACTTAACGGGTATGTGGGGCATGGGGGTGTGCGAGTAACCGAAGTATTTATGTTTTATTCAGGAGTTCCGAGTTTTTATAACATTTTGTTACGTGTATCGTTCTCTATGTAGATAAAACGAATATTATTATTCCGCATTTGCCGGTTATTAAACGGCGGAATCGTATTAAGAAGTGACCTTCGCTCCCGAACACTCTTTATGTCGTCTTGGTTCAAATTCATTCTGACCTGGAAACCTATATTTTCTAGCACGGCCTATTGTAGTCAGCAGGTTATAGATCTGCATACAGTGTGCCTGTAGCCGGTGGTGTGCGACATCAACAGTCCGTATACTTACATACGTTTTACAGATGTGAGTCACGATTTTCGAATGTCAGTCGATTTATTTATTCTGCATGCGTCGTCGACGAAAACGATCCTTTTCATTGACCGATTGTGTAACTCGCCGTATACAATACCATTTTCAACAGTAGTTATGACATATACCGGCAACTTATACTTACGTTTGTTTGGCTTACAAATTAAATAAGGTTCTTTGTTCGGTGCCTATACTTGCACTTCGGAATTACGTACAACCGAAGTATTCATGTCCGTTTCAAATACACGCGCTCACCAATGCGAAATGAAGTGCATCATTGTCGAGACGAATACTGGATGAATTCTAACTGAAGTTTACCTATGTATGGTTGCCCGTTTGTTGCATCTTGAATTCTCGTGTATGAGATGAAAATTGAACTTCTCTATCGAGAGTACGTTTTTACATAGTTACGATGCGCGTATGGAGTTACCAGAGTTGTATAATATTTAGAGTAGACCTGAAAGATGACTCACGTTGAATTAGCGTCAAGTATGACATGACACGATCATGCTCCGAATACGATGGAAGAAGAGTGCACATATCAGCACCAGAGAGAACTACAATTGTGGGAGGCACCAGAAAAAAGTTTGAAACTAAAAGGGTGGTGGACGTATAGCTAATGATAATGAGATACCATACACCCGCAGAGCCTAGCGCTCCATCGATGTAGCCGAAGATAATATAACATAGACTGTAAAGCAGTTCAACTATCCGAGCAGCTTCGTGGCTCGTGATTGCAGCCTATAGACTTTGCAATCAACCAGGGGTATTTATGCTGAAGTGGAAAGTGCTAGGTAACAACCTCAAAATAGAAACGAAAATCGCGGTGTACGAGGCAGTGGTGCTATCCACATTGCTATACAGGAACGAATGCTGGACGTCATACCGGAAACATGAGTCCCTCAAGAGACTTCAGCAAAGACAGCTGAGAAATATGCTCTGCTCCAGATTAGATGGCAAGACTGAATTTCGAATGCAGAAGTCAAGGAGCGGACAAAGTGTGAGCAAATCAATCAGGAGCCAACATCGATGATTGAGGCATGTCTAAAGGCTACCTAGAAGACCCTGCCCGGTAAGCTAGACCACGCTGGAGGACTGAAAGAGGACAGACTAAACAATATAGAAATATGATCCATATAACTTTGAAGAACGAAGATGAGCCGTGACTGGGAGACACTCCGCGTGGGCCAAACAGCTTAGAGAGCAATCTCACCGAAATAGCCGAATTCAAACTGTATCCACAGCAAACATACCAGTTACCTGCACTGTTCGTGGGAGTTCAGTCGGATCACGGATTGGACTACTGAGACATCTTTCTAGTTAGGGTTTCCTGCGATGTTTAAAATTTCGTTTGTTCTGATTCTCCTCGCCCAGGTGTTTGTTTGAGAGTTCGTTTGCAAGTTAGATCTTGCTTCTCTCGCTGGCTGTTGTACAGTCATTCGTCTCCTTGTCGTAGGTAGAGGGGCTATAGATAGACAAAAGCGCAGTGAGAAATTCTGTTCCACTGTAGTCTAATGGTGAGGCACTCGTCTGGCAAACGAGGATATGCGGGTTCGTGTCCTGTCGATGGACCAAATTTTTCACGTGGTTTCGTCTATCTACGAAATTATTCATTTCTAGTCAAGGTTTCCTGCGACGTTTGAAATTTTGTTTGTTCTGAGGACTTACGGCAGGCGGATCCTTGAATCCAGGGTCGGAAATGAACAAACTCACCTCTCAAATAATGCATGTCGACTCTAGGTCGACGTCAATACTCAAATTTCAACATTTTAGCATTTTATAAATCGTGCTTTTAAGACTGGAAGTATAATTGGATGTAACGTCACGAAGAAACGTCGCTCTTTTTTGACGGTGTTTTGGCTGAGACTACTTGTGGGAAAAAGCGTTACAAAAGATCGTTGTCACGATTGATGACGTCATAAATGACCTTGACCTGCTGTAGGGAATTCGAAAAAGTTTGGCTCTCGGTACTTTAGGACCTATATTCTTCATCTTCATTATACTAGGTTTAATAAAATTTCTCTCTTTGCTACTTTGAGACTGACATCTCTCGTTTTCATTATATTAGACCTAATATTAAGCATGATTTTAGGCTTGACATTAGGGGCTTGACATATTGTGTGTTAGGCTAATTAGCTCATTTTTCACCCTATTCAAACCTCCCAAATAATGCATGTCGACTCTAGGTCGACGTCAATACACAAATTTCAACATTTTAGCATTTTATAAATCGTGCTTTTAAGACTGGGAGTATAATTGGATGTAACGTCACGAAGAAACGTCGCGTCGCTCTTTTTTGACGGTGTTTTGGCTGAGACTACTTGTGGGAAAAAGCGTTACAAAAGATCGTTGTCACGATTGATGACGTCATAAAAGACCTTGACCTGCTGTAGGGACTTCGAAAAAGTTTGGCCCTCGGTACTTTAGGACCTATATTCTTCATCTTCATTATACAAGGTTTAATGAAATTTCTCCCTTTGCTACTTTGAGACTAACATCTCTCGTTTTCATTATATTAGACCTAATATTAAGCATGATTTTCGGCTTGACATTAGGGGCTTGATATATTGTATGTTAGGCTAATTAGCTCATTTTGCCCCCTCTTCAAATCGGGAATCTGCTAGGACTGCTACAACCCGCATGGTCCGTTCAACAGTGATGGTACATCCGTGGAATTTGAAAGAGGTATCTGAACAGTGGCGGACTGACGGTACATGGGAGAAAAATAAAAAATTCGGAATAACACATGAATGAAGCGGAATTGAAAGTTCTGCCATCTCATCCGATTTCTTTTATGGCATGTTTAGAAGCCAAATCATTCTGCTTCATTAAAGTATTATTTCAATGTTCTCGCATTCTCCTGTATACCGCCATAGTTAAGATACTCCTTTAAATCTCTCCTCGCTTCGGAAAAGTTCAGCGCGACGCTAGCGCTGCTTGGTTCAAATACAAGGCTTAAACTAAGCTTCACTTTTGGGATTTTTGACTGGAACTACACCTAGAAAACCCGTCACGGCCTTTCTTCACGCTTGATGACGTCATCAGTGCAGTGCGTTAGTAACTTTGATTTACTCCAGGGACGTCGTCCTTCGCTGCTTTCGTTATACTAGGCCTAACATGATATTATACAAGGGGTTTCAATTGAACTAGGCCTAACATGCAGTACACTGAGCAAATACTTGGCCCAAAATGTAATATACTAGAAGCTTCATATACTTTATGTTAGGCTACCATATGAGGTTTTTTTTTAAACCAGGCACAATGTGGACTGTACTAGGCTTCACTGTAGGACTCGCAAAGATTTCAACTTTCGCTATCTCCTGAGTTGGCATATAACAAACTGGACTAAGCTAAGCTTAGCTATTTAGCTCAAAATACTCACGTATAAAAGACATGAGCCAGGGAAAGAGAAGACAGAGCCTAGCGTGACGTCATAGGCCTATACTAGGCTTTCCAGGCGAACAAATGAAGCGAATTACGATGCTATGACGTCATCATGACCGATATAGATGAATTGAAAATCGATATAGTCGGTAAAATCGTTCCAATACGATCGATATATGTATTAGAGCGACCGTCGTGTCAGCTGGTTAGCTTTAAGATGAAGCAAGCATATAAAATGCTACACTATGGGAGTCTAAAGAAGACATGTTAGCTTCTATGCCATTGTTTTAGCAAAGGCTTAAGTAAGAATCCCCTTTCATCTCTTGAAGTCAGCCAAACATTATTCCCAAGTCCTCTCAGATACATGGTTGGATTTCCTCCCCCTCATCTATCGAAATCCTTCCAAGTCCTTGAAGTACAGAGTCCTCACCCAAAAAGTAATTTTTTGGTTGGTTTGGCCTCTTTTTTGAGCTAAGTTGGCCAGTAGGACGACGAATAACCCCCCTCCCGCTATTAAACAGGTTCCCTTTTTCCCTTAGATGAATCAATTTTCTTATTGTATGAGTATTTAATTTTGAACTTCAATCGGATTCCAAGTTTTATTAGGACTTAGAAAGCACAGGAATGTTTGCAACTTTTTCACCAATTTTCATTACAATACGAGTAACGATTTTCATTTATAATAAGTGTTACAACAAAATTAATTATCAAAAGTGTTTCTGTTTTTCATATTTCATTTTCATCGTCATATTGAAGAATAAAACCTGCTCTGATGAGCTTTTCCATTGTCTTGAGCTGTGTCTTATTCAAATTCCTGAAACACCCTTCCCAATTCGAGACTCTTTCTCGCCCAAGTCATGTCCAAAAACGTCGTTTATTTGTGATGTGTTCTTGTTCATTTTCATTCTTCATTTCTGAGATGGTCTCTTTTTCACCCCTCTGAAGCAGATACTCCTTTTCACTTCTCTGACTGAAAGGCTCTTCATCCTCTCCAGAATTATATCCAAAAACATGTTCTTGTTCATTTTCATTCTTCATTTTTGAGATGGGCTCTTCTTCATTTTTCTGGATTGGAAACTCTTTCTCATTCGAACCATTTCCAGAAACGTCATCGTTACCATCAAAATCCTCTCGTACATGCGTAATATGTTCTTGTTCATTTTCATTCTTCATTCGTGAGAGGGGCTCTCTCTCAGTCCTCTGAATTAAAAGTTTTTTCTCTCCTAAATCATTTTCAAAAACCTCATCACTACCAATATTTGTAATATGTTTTCGTTCAGTACCATCTTTCATTTTTGAGGGGACCTCTTTCTCTCCTATATAATTCCTGAAAAATTCATTCGCATCAAAGACATTTTCCGGTACACGTACAATGTGAGGTTTAATTTCCGATTTGGTTTTAGGTATCGCGTTCTGAACGAAATTACTCTCAATATCATCATTAATAGTAACTTCACGCTGAAGCGAGGGCTCTCGAGCTGCATTCAATCCAAGTTCGTCCTCAACAGTTTTCTTGAAGCTTTCACCAGCCAGAGTATTTTCTTCACTTTCAGTTATCGCTTTCGGCAAGATCTCTTCTTTTTCATACACAGGCAAATGAAGCGCATCCATCACGCTAACACAGTTGCAGAAATTATACACAGCAATCTTTTCCTGACCGGCATCGAGAAATACGAAAATTGTGTTCTGTTCGTTGATACCTCCAGATATGTAGAAAGTCACCTCTTGGTTCCATGAATTTGTCGTTCTACAACCGATTACCCATTCTTCGAAAGGCCGTTTTCGAATTAATCCATAAAAGAAAATCGAGACAGTTTTTTTTTGACAGGTCGACAAGACATTCTCTAAGACCGGCTTGAATGTGATTTTGTTCTTGAATGCTTCGACACCGAAAAAACTAGCGCAAAGTCTGAGTTTATGAGTTGGTGACAAGGAACAAACTGGATTCTCCGCCGGTACGTCCCCTGAATTGATTACAGTCAAAAATGAATTAGCGAATAATTTAGGATGTAAACATCTTCTTTAAGTGAAGAGAGACGAGAATTATAAAAAAAAAAAACGCACATATCTTTGTTCTTTTCCAGCGAGCGAGGCGTGGCGTCTTATTAGTTTAGCCCTACTGAAAAGATACAGGAATTTGTGCGTTTTTCTTTCCCATCCCGTATACGATGAGAACGTCCGCACCCATAATTTTATTCTTTTTTATAATGACAACTCGAGGTCACTCAGGACTTACCGGGTGCTGTGTTCCACCTCTGGGTCACGTAATACAGCGTAGATATCTTAGTTAGACGTACAAACTGCGATTCAATAGCTCCATCCTCTGCCATTGCAATGACCTCCAAATTCTTGCCTTTTGTTTCTTCCGAAAAAATAAATCGTCCAGCGATAGGATAAGAGAAATTTTCTGTCTCGGTATTTACTTCGTTCACATCGTAAGGTCGTGATACATAATATATTTTGAGTTTTTCGGAGGATCGATCTTTAGCGACGCAAATTTGGACATACTCTAATCCTCTTTCTTTACCGTAAATTTGAACACGTTTTATTATGTACTCATTTCTGTAGAGGAAAGCATACAATAAAACTGGAACGTAGGGTATCTTGTATTCTTCGAACATTATATCGAAAGCCTCTCTGTGACTATTCCTCAGTTCTTCTTGAATACCTCTCTCCTCGACGTTCACCCAATCTATTCCGAGCATTCTGAAGTGATGACTGGTGAATATACTTTCGCAGACCTTTTTTCTAACTTCAGTCCTTGTCTTATGATTCGACGGCTCTGCCGGCGGAATTTCCACGTCTACAACTGATGAAAAAATTTTGATAAAATTTGAGAGCAGATTTTCTCAGGTGGTTAGTAAACTACGTATGGATACGAGGACGGAAATTTTAATAGGAATGCTCTGGATATTTAAAAACGGTTCTTCTGCTGTCACGACGCATAACGCAAGTTTGGTCAGGTCAGATCAGTCTAAACAGAGGAAGATTTTTTGACTGACGAGGTACAAAAGTTCAAAAATGTATTCAATACCAAAGAAGGTCACAAATTTACAGAAGAAGATCCAGCGGAACAACCTAATTTTGACCAAGACGGACGAAGGTAACTTGATAGTGGTAATAGAGAAGGACGACTACTCACAACAAGTGGAGTCGTCGAACATTGCATTGCAGAGAATAGACATCAAGAGCTGAAGAAGGACCCGACCCAGTGCACCGGGCAGAGAAAGGACGCTTGAGAATCAATAGCATTCATCATGTTACAAGAAGGCAAAGATCACACACAAATTCTCGAAATAAAACTACCACTTTGCACCCAAAAAAAAGCATCATAAGCAACAGAGTGCTGATAGAGCGATTACACAAAGTGGAAATCGATAGTAACCGGAATCTGGTATCTTTGGACGTGACAAACTTGTTTGGAGTCATACCGAAAGAGAAACTTCTCGTCTTGCAGCGAAACGACAGATTCCATGGAAATCTTGACGGGCTGAAGTATGGCAAAATGGTGGAGGAGATTGCGGACCAGGACCAGAACTACTTCCGATTTAAATACGTTGATGATATCCAAATCGCGTGGTCACAGGCACTCATAGACAGGTCAACCAATTCCTTCAGGAAATGCATACGATGAATGTGCGCATAAAATTCATTGTAGAAAAAGGCACTGAGACCATCAACTATTTGGAACTAAAACTGACACTGGATAACAATAGGATGAAATACAAAATCTACAGGACTGACAGAAGCTCACTGGTATGCACTGCCAAAACAACTGCAGCGGTGGAGGGCATGGTAAACCGGGCTCTAGAGTCATTGACGCATTCCATCGAGTCGGCCAGACTAGAACGCGTAGTGGGAAAGACGGAGGCCATATTTTTCACGACCCTTCGAAAGGTCAGTCCATCCACCTTTCGTCTATGAGGTGTGGAAATCAAGACTAAAAAGGTGATGGAGTATCTGGGTATCTGGTTCGATTCAAGGCTGAGCTTCAGCAACCATTTCCTGATGATAGGGCAAAGGCGGACAGAGTAATGAACTACCTAAGCCACCAGACGACAAACCTAGGATGGCTGAGGGAAGCCAGAAAAAGGATTTTGATGAGCCCCGCATTGTCGATCCTCCTATAAGCTGCTCCAGTATGGGCCGACACAATCAAAATACCCTACAGAAGGAAAATGTCCAAGGAAGAGTTGTGCTGATGTGTGTTAATGCCTCCCGCATAGTCTCGACGAAGACTTTAGCTCGTTCATCATCAATCGAGCTCCTTGCTCAGGAGAGAGCAGTGGTGTTCAAAGCAAAGAAGGAGACAACGACGGAGGACTGACTAAGAGTCTTTAAACAGGAGGCCAGACGCTCCTTGCTTGACAAATGGAAAGCAAAAATTGCTCAGAGTGAGCGAGGTATATGAACGACCCGTGGGTTAATATGCGATCTTGATGAGTGGTTCCCCTGAATACGCGGCTATGGCTACTCCAACAAGTACCTTGATGAAAAGTTAGAGAAAGTTGGACCGGCAACGCGTTCGCATTGCAATCAAGGGTGGGATGGGATGATGGGCTACAACACACCTCATTATTAGGGTGTGAGGGCTGGATACGTGAGCGAGACAAGCTTGGTCGGTCTCTGCAACAGATTGAGGTAGCTTGGTAGCCCACGTTAGGTTCTTCGAACTAGGTGTCTGCTTTTGCAGCCACCACGAGGCCGCACAGTCATGAAGAAGAAGACGGATAAGGAAGAAAATAGGCAAATGCAGAACCCCTCTTTGGCCTACTCAACACATGTATATCACCCACATACAAACGACACTCTGCAGGAAGGAGAGGAAGCATACGAACTTGAATAAAGAAGAAGACGAGAGATTAAGACAGTGGCAGTTCAAGTTGTGTCTGGTGCGTGTGTTATGGTTTGTATGGCAGAGGCATCGTAGCCGTACCACCACCCAAGGCAGAACTACTGCTACCGAGAAATTTCTGTCCTGAAGAACGATAAAGAACCGAGGAGGAAATCGAGATAGTAAAGTAGATCGCAGTAGCCAACGGCTACTCGAGAGACGATGGGAAGACGACACCCAAGACAGCACAGGGAGAAAGTATTCCGGATCAGCACCATACATAAGAGAGTACACAAACAAGGGATGTAAATGTGAGTACCTATTCATAGTAAAGAGAATCAGCAATGACCAAAAGGCAGAAAAGGTCAAAGAGAAGTTGAGTGGAGTGTAGGCTCAGTTACGAAGATGGTGAAGGCGAGCCTGCGAGTAAGTTCAAACACGAAATATCGAGGGAGAAAGAAGATGGGAAGTCGAGTACAGCAAAATGGCGAAGGAATATATTTGAAGTCATAGTGGTAATAAACCGCAAAAAAAGAAGAAAAAACCCTGGAAACTGCCAAGGCAGAGAGGCGAAACACCAGCCATGTAAACAATTTAATCACGTTAAATGAGAATATATTAGTGTCTAATAATGTCAACTCCAAATTGCAACTTTTGCTCACAAAGTGAACGAAATAATATCTACCTTTGAGACTTACTCTGACGTCTCCGTGACTTGTAATACTGTTCGATCGTATCAAAGTTCGTGACTGCACTCATATTTGTCGCCTCCCAAATTTCTATATCTTGCGCGACACTAATAGCGAGAGAAGATACGATAATGGGAAAGAGATACATTGTAAAAAATTCAAGATAGGTAGTTAAAAGAATCCGTACATAGAAGAAATATTGTTTGCAAGTGGAAATAGTGATGGTTTACATTTAGAGCTGAGTGGTTTTTATTTGAACAAATGTTCTGCAGAAGTACATTACGATTCGCAAAAATTGATAGAACGCCTATTGAAAACATCACACTCTGAAACGTTCGAAACCACTAGAATGCAAACAATAAATCTTCGGCTCTGTCACCCAAAGACTGATCTATCTGCGCTTATTTATTTGAGATTCATTTGTACCATATTATACAATTACCGAAGTTAGAGAAGCCGAGAGAGGAAGAAGAAGATTGGATTTCAGAAGTAGTTTAGAATGTGATGACCAAAATAATTGTGGGCGCGAATAGCGACTGACTGAGTAAAGCAATGCCGAGGTAGACATTTGGACTATTTCTGAGTACAACTGGGATGTAGATATTCGGCCCCAAGATGCATGGTGTAGATCTGATTCAAGCTGTGGGACATTGGGTGTTGATATGAGAGACAAGTGTTTTGCAGTCACTGAAAGGAGAGGATCTGAGGAGAAAATCGATGGGACTAGAATTTACAATGTTGATACTCTTCTGTCAGGCAAAGAGGTGATGACTTTTCACAGAAAGAACGATTGAAATGGCAAAAATATTTCATTCACCTCAATGGGAGAGTAGAGTAACAGAAATCTGAAACCAAAAATGTACAATTCATGCTCGATATTGACTCGTGGTCAGACAATTAAGTTTATTGCTACTATATAGAAAGTACGTACTACCTTATCAAAAGTCAAACTCGACTAAATTATTGCTGATTTCCTGTTCGCCTTCTCCTCGATTGATTGACTCTCCTCTCTACCTCTATCCCTTCTCAGTGCTTCCATTCTTTTTCTCTGTCAACATTCTTCGTTTTTATAAAGAAAGCACAGAACTTCTCGAAATTATGTTGTTCAAACTATCGAATCAAAAAATTTCGCATTCAAATTTCACGCCAACAATATTCTTTGAAGAAAGAAACGAAGGGAGAAGAAAAGAAAACGAACGAATAAGTTTTCCGGGTAGAAAGCAATATTAAGTTGTCGAACGCAGAACAAAATTTATATTATTTATTTTATACGACGAGAACTCTTTAAGAATAGACCTTGGAGATTGAGAATACGAGGTAAGTTTCTCCTGACAAGTAAGAAAGGCAGTGCGAGTTCTTGAATCGATTGAGAAACAAACGGAAGAACTTTTTCGAGTCTAAATTTTTTTTTTATTTCATATCCCAAAGCGAAATCCGAGTTATAATTTACTTTTTTTTTCTTTCTTTCTTATATTTTTCTCACTTTTCTTCGGCTGCGCAGAACCTTCACTTTGTGTAAGAAAAGGATCTGTAATTTTTCTCTGCTTTGTTTCGATTGTTTGTCAAATGATGATGTACCATAGTTTTTCAATTCTACACATCCATTTTAAGATGGAAATTCCGATGACAGGCGCGAAAATCGGCATCTTTAATTTGTATTTTTGAGCTTTATTTCGAAACTTATTACAAAGGAAGAGAGGGAGCAAACCAAACAAAACTCGCAAAATCTGTCGTCCAAAGTCGATGAACATCTGTACATCGTACGCTCAATGTATAAATTAAAGTAGATAGAGAAAAGTCTCGAGTACGGATTGGGAAGAGGTCTTCAATACAAAGATTTGAAAAAGTTAGTATGAAAAGGAGGTTGTCAATAGGGAAGAAAGAAAATTACTCTCATCCGCTCATTGAGTATATATTCTTTATTGCGGCGTCACTATGTATTATTTTTATCATTTTCCTCCTTTAGAAAAAATGATGATGCGAATTCGCTTCCGTTGCACGAAAGCGTACAAGGGTACGTACGTCTCGCCTCTCTCCTTCCAGAACTTTTAAATCAGCCTTCATTCCTCTACCAAATTCCTTAGGTTTACCTTCACAAACTACCAATCGACTCGAAATCGACCCAAAAGAGCAGTCGATTTTAGGCCAACAAAATAGTTTGAAGAAATAGATTCGAAATCGACTCCACATTAATATCGATTTGATGTCAAGTAGCGTACATTACCAGCGAACTACAAATCAACTTGAGATCGACCCAACAGAGCAGTCGATTATAAGCCGAAGAAAACGTTTGGAGAAGTCGACTTAAAACCAACTCCAGATCGAGGTCGATTTGAAGTCCGCCAGAGTCCTTTACTCGCGAACTACAAACTGACTCAAAATCGACCCGATGGAGGAGTAAATTTGAAATCGGAACTACCAATCGACTCGAAGGAGAATTCGATTTTAGGTCGATGATTCGAAATCGATTTCAAGTCGACGTCGATGTGAGGTCCATTCAAAGTCAACCAGCGTACACCAGCAAAATACAAATTAGAAAACGGTTCCAGATTGACGTCTATTTGAGGTTGATTGGGGTGGGTCAGCGCCCATTTGTAGACAACCACAAATCGATTCAAAATCAATTGAAGGAGCAGTCGATTTTAAATCGATTTCAGGTCGACGTCGAATCGAAGTCGATTTGAAGTCGGCCGGCGTCCATTACTGGAAAACTACAAATTCACTCCTTATCGTTTCCAGATCGACGTCAATTTGTGGTCGATTTGAAGTCGGCCAGCATTCATGACTAGAAAACTACAAAAATCGACTATAAATCGACAAAAAGAGCAGTCGATTTCAGGCCGATAAATAAGTTTGAAGGAATCGACATCATATAGACGTCAATTTAACGTCGATCAAAGTCAACCAGCGTCCATAATTAGAAAACTACAAATCCACTCAGAAGCCACTCAAAGGAGCCGTCTTTTTTAGGTCGATAAAAAAATTTGAAAAAAATATCTCGACATCAACTCCTCATTGACCTCTCTTTAACTTCGCTTTAAAGTTGACTAGCGTGCATTACCAGCAAACTACAAATAGACTGATAATCGACCCAACAGAGCAGTTGATTTCAGGTCGATGGAAAACTTTGGAGGTAATCATTCAAAATTGATTTAAAATCAACTTGGATTTGAGGTCGATTTGAAGTGGGTCAGCGTCCATTACTGATCGACTCGAAATCGACCCGAAGGAGAAGTTTATCTTAGTTCGAAAGGAAAATTAAGAGAGAATGACTCGAAATCAACTTGCGAGGTCCACTTCAAGTCGACCAGCCTACAACAGTGAACTGCAAATCGACTTGAACTCGACTCAATAGAGCAGTCGACTAAAGAAACACTGATCGACTTAAAAAGCAGTCTATTTAGAGTCGATTTAGGGAGATTTAGAGAAAATTATTTAAAGTCGATTTCAGATCAACGTCGAATCGAAGTCGAGCACCTTCCGTTACTAGAAAACTTGGAAAATCGACTGAACAGAGCAATCGATTTTAGGCCTTTAAATAAGTTCGAAGAAATCGACTCCATACAGACGTCCATTTGAGGTCGATTCAAAGTCGATCAGCATTGATTACTAGAAAACTACAAAAAGACTCGATATCGACTCAAGAGAGCCGTCTATTTCAAGTCGATAAGAAATTTGAGAGAAAATAACTCAACATCAACTCTTCATCGACCCATTTATCTTCGATTTAAATTCGACCATCAGAACTAAAAATCGACTTAGAATCGACCCACTAGAGCAGTAGATTTCAGGTCGATGCAAAAATTTGGAGAAAATGATTTGAAATTAATTTTAGATCGACTTGGATTTGAAGTCGATTTGAGGTGGGTCGCCGTCAATTTCCAGAGAATCACAAGTCGACTGGAAATCGATCCAAAAGGACAGGTCGATAGAAAAATGTCGAAAAAATTACTCGAAATCGACTCCCGATCGACTCGTCATCCATCCAAAGAAGCAGTGGATTTCAGGTGGGTAATTTTTTTCCTTTTCCCCCCCAAGGCTTCGGATGGAAAACAAATTGTTTACCGGGTTCTTCATCGAGTCAGTTCAAAAGTATTTGCGAAATTAAATAAAATAATATTTACGTGCTTTTACCTCAACTCTGCCTTTTCTGCAGAATTTACCAATTGATGATCAGCCTGCGTCATCACGGTGGTTTCCGCATGGGTCAAGGTCAATTGGACTCCTTCTTTCCCCCTCCCGCACAGGCCTGGTATGATATGGCTTACGCGTTAGGCCATCTAAGCTTCAGCTTGAAGTTGTGCGCTTGTGTGTATGTCCATACCGCCTTGTGGACGCGAATTCAAGAATTAGGTGGAGGTTCAGCAGTGGCGGCTCCAGGAATTTTGCCCAAGGTAAGCCAGGCGGAGCCCTTAGAATTTCCAGGTAGGCAGACGACTTAGAAATGGTGTATTTATTTTTGTCATTTGGTGCTACAGAGTTTCTACACAAAACTGTTGGGCAGGTCAAAGGGTGGGCCGAGAAATTGTTGGCCTATCCGGCCTCCCCTATGGGGCCACCACTGAGGTTCAGCAAAAACTAGAAACGTTGTAAAACTGGAACGTCGTTTCCGAGAAAAGTTTGAACGCTCGGTAGAACTTTATTTCATTTGAAAATTTAGCCTCGACTTACATTTCTGCTGTTGATTAATACATGACGACGAAATTCAGAAGTTGAGATCGTGGCGGCTCTCGTGTTCAGTGTTCTTAGCCTACCTATTTTCCATTATTAAATCAATGATTCAGCGATGTACTCTGCATCATCCATCGATGTCCGAGGGAGACGCGCATGCGTCTCTTTTCTTTCAATTAATGCTAGAAATTAACACCAATCTTCAGCATCCTATACTTTTAGTTACTTACCAACTTTGAAATAGTTTCAGTCTTTACAGAAAGAAGAAAAAATGAATTAAATATTGATGTCGGTCAAGCCGCAAGCAACGCCTAAACTGCGTCAAGAAAAAGTTTTTCAAAAGTTCGTAAATCCAAAAAGGGAATTACGTGGGTGATTTTATCTACCTTAAACGCATCCAACCTCAATACGCTCAACCTACGTAGCAGTTATTCACCGGAGTACTGAAGAATTTTTTCTTCACATTCTTCGCCAACAAAACGCCGATTTTGTATAGGCGAGATTAAACTTACCCGAGGACATTCCGAAAACTTTTTTTCAAACGTCACGCAACCATAAAATGCCTCTAACTAAAGAGAAAACTGACTATCAATAGGGTCTGCAGTACTTGGTGAGAATATTACGAAAAAATCAAAGAGGAAAACTTGGAATTGAAAATTATGACATGATGCTCAGAGTATGAGAAATTTCAATACGACCTTAGACTGTCCATCGCTCAATTCTTTCACACCATGATATGCTAAATTTTCTGCGTGCCAGTCGAAAGTGGATTTCACATTAAAAACACCCGCTGTATTCAAATATAGAATGTCGGCTCGTTTTAGAATAATATCATCTCTTAGGAGAAAAATGAAAAATTTTTAAAGACCCATTTTCGTAAGTTTATATATGCTGCTGGGAAAATGTGTTCGTAATACACAGTAAAGCACAGACTGTCTACTAATCGAATTTGGCTAACGTTCTGTCGAGCAGTTCTTTTCAAGTTTCTTCTTTTTCTTTCATTTTACTTCTAAAAACTTTTTCGAGTTGTTCCACTTATTATTGTGCAGACCGAGCCTACTACCGAATGTTTGGCTTTCGTTAACTCTTTCAAGAGTTTGCTAGCAGTCTTCATTCAGGTATGCTGAGCATGTTCCTATTATATCCTTTGTAATACGTTTTCCAACGGTGGTTGCTAATTTTCTTCTCAGAATTGAACTTAGAGCTAAAAAATGCCTACAATTACTCTTCCGAGGACCTGTAATATAATTATTTTCCATAAAACGTGAACACCTCTAGTTCGATAGAAAATTTTACCCATTGAACGAAACCAACGAAACATTTTTGTTAGAAACAGTCAAATTCTGCAGATTGAAAGAGGGATGATGATTTCGATAATAAGTATTCCATGTTGACGATATGATGAGAACTTCCTTGTGGATTATACAGAGTGGAACTTGGGTCAGTGTTGAATTTCATGTACGTTCAAGGGCTCCACAGAGAGTTTTAACTAGACGGCAGTCTTGGGAAAAAGTGTTGGACTTGATTGAATCTGCTGTCGTACGTGGACCAGAGGAAGTTTAGTGAGCGATGGGTTCTGAGAGCAGAAGAAGCTTGAGAGGGGATCGAAAATGGGGTTCAGGATGTATGGGCAAGAAGTGGGCAGGAAGAAAATATTGATATGAGGGTGGAGCAGGGAGCTTGAGGAGAGGGAGAGAGTGTACCCAATTCTTAGTCGTACTATGACTATTTCTTCATAACGTGAGGGACGAATACTCTTCTCATATCTACGGCTCGAAGAGGACATTTTTCCGAGACCTCAAAAGCGTCCCCTGCTTACCAAGATTTTCTAAATACATCTTTCTTAATATAGTCCCTGACTCTCCCATTACCTAGTCTAGATATCACAGTTCGGAAGTCGATCTTAGTTGTTTTCAAAAAACGCATTGGTTCTCACTCTTCATATCCACAGCTCGAAGTAGAAATTTTTCTGAGATCTTAAAGTGTGTCAGAGCACTCGCACAGGCCCAAAATCTTCTCAATACATCACATATCTTGAAATCCAATGCACTCCTTACGTCTTGATTTGATTCCTAAGTTGGAGAGCATTTTCAGACCATAATAACTTCTAATATTAATTTTGTTCCTACAATTTGAATTTGGGTCTGGTTCTTTCGTGCTTGAGGTCAACAAAATGAAATATTTTGCAGACAAAATCAAGAATTGTGCAGAACTGAATATTAAAAATAGGGCAGGAAATTCAGTACACAAGCGATGATTCTTATTAGGGATAAACAGAAAAATTCTATGATAGAGCGATCGAGGTACTTTGGTTTACTACATATAAATTAAATATAAAAATAAATAATACTTAGGGCCGCTTGTTCCAAAACTTAAACCAAGTTTAAAAAGCTAACTACGGGTTTGAGTTAACTGGTCAAAATTAGTCAGTCAAGTTAAACCTGGTTTAGTTTGTAATATGCGTATAGTTAAACTAGGGTTATGTGGGTTGGTACAACTGAACAAAGTTTAAGTCAAGTTGACCAGGAAATTAAAAAGTTGGTACAAACGGCTCTGAAAAATACAAAAAATTATATAAAATTTGATTTTATTAAATAAAATATCAACAATAAAATTATTAAATTAATTTAAGAAATTTACAATTATTATCAATCAATAATTCATTATCAAAAATCTTTAATTTATTTCATTTATTTGTATTTATAGATTTTTTTTTTTTTTTTAGAATCAATAGTCCATTACATTCACGATTTTTTTTTTTGAAATTCATTTTTTTCCTTTAATTTTAAATATAGATTTTTTATATATCATATTATTATTATAAAATTTGTTAATTTCGTCAATTTATATAATATTGTTCTTATTAATTCAAACTTTGGCTTCATGTTCAATTTTTATTTCTAATTAATTTCAAATATTAATTATTGGTTAATTTTCTTAATATTTCATTTTTTAAATAAGAAAATTTTTTTAATGTATAATATCATTAATCATATTTTTTTATTTCATAATTTGTACAGTTGACTGAACAAAATCAAAGTTGGAATGAAAAAGAAGCAGACAATGCACTCAAATTTTAACAAATTTGAATGACGGAATGGTTTTGAGGACCACCAAGTTTGTGTGAAGTTCTAGATCCAAACTCCTCTAAATAGGAGCAGAAGTTAGTTTGTATTTTGTTTCTTTCATATTAATACTCCTCTTCCTACAACATACATCTCAGTAAAATCCAATCTGTATTAATAAAATTACATATGTAAAATATTACACATATAAATATGTTTTATTGAAAAACAAAATTATTATTTTTAGAACAGACTATAAGACGTATTGAAGAAATGTCTCTCATATTACTTAAACTTACTTAAGTAAGAAGTCCATGCTCTGATGGGAATCATCTTCAAAATATGATGATGAGAATACTTAACGTATAAAATAATGAAAATCCATAGTTAAATACATAAATATTAACAAATGTGAAAAAAAATTTGAATTTAATGAAAAGTTCTTATCGGCACTTTTGCACATATACAAATTGTTTGCTTTAAATTACAACATATCTGACCTATAAATCAAATATTCTATTTATTAGGGACCTACTAATGACAAAAACAGAATCCCCATTCCTATTGAGTCAAATTGGTCTCTATGCTCCAATTAGGCGCAGCAGAAGTCAAAACTTATTTTACAGTACACCCTGCCGCACAAATCACTTCAATCTTACGCCCATCAATCGTGCGCTGCGTCTTTACAACCAAATAGTCACAATAGATGATACAATTGATATTTTTTTTGATAAGAGGAAAGCTTTCGCTGAAAAAGTAGCCAGAGCTGTGGATATTGTGTGCAGTGGGACTGGGTAGCGTCGTTACTCTGTTAGCAGTCCTCAATATCATGAGGGGGATGAGGGTGCAGTTGGCAACTAATTCTCATTGTTATTATCACTAATTATAATCTTATTATTATTATTTTTATTTTTATTTTATTTTATTTTTTTTTATTATTTATTTATTTATTTATTTATTTATTTTTTTAATTTTTTTTTTCTAATATTATTATCACTATTACTATTACTGTCATTATTATTATAATCAAGATTATTATTATTATTATTAATATTAATATTATTATTACTTATTATTGTTACTATTATCTTTATAATTATGTAATTTCAAAAGTGGTGTCACCTGTAATTGGTCCGTGGACTGTAGATGGCACCACTATAAAATAAAATAAAATAATAATAATAATAATAAATGTATGAATATTGAGCATACATATGATGCATTTTCAGAGCAAACTTTTGGGCGAGTAATTTTTATACCCTGATTGGTTATATTTTCCTGGACTATATTCATAGGTAAACGCATAATTATATCTCTTCAGATTCTTTATCAGTGAATAGTATTTTCCTCATATATAACATTTAATTTGATGTTTCAGACTTGGGTTGGACTCATGACTCGACATAATATGTTTCTCGAGATCATTTTTCCGTGAACATGTTTTTCCGCAAATATCACATTTGAATTGATATTCAAGATCTGGATCAGATTTGTGAGTCAAACTATGAATTCATTCTGAATTTTATTCCTCAAATATCACATTCAAATTGATATTTCAGACCTGGATTAGACTCATGAGTCAATATGTAGATATCCATAACAACCCACCAATGGTGAAGAGAACCAGCAATGACCAAACGGAAAGAAAGGACAAGGAAAGCTTGAGTGGAGTGCACAAGCTCAGTTGTGAGCAATGCGAAGTTATCTACATTTGTAAGACTGAAAGAAAAATCAAGATCAGGAAGAACGAAGCACGAAACATCGAGGGAGAAAGAAGATGGGAGGTCATGTAAAGAAGAACAGCACGGAGAAGGAATGTTTGAAATCATACAGGTAGAGAATCGCAAAAACGGAAGAAAACTCTGGGGGTAGATGGAAATTGCAAAGGCAAAGAGGAAGAAATCAGCCTCTTGAACAATTTGATCACGTTTGACAGGGAAAAATTATTCAGTCTGGTGATTGAACGAGAGAAGAACAGAACCAACCAATAAAATGGTAGAAAACCTGGTAGCCAATGAAAACACAGAACATTGGTTCACAGAGTGAACCAATCACAAAGAAGTATGTCATAGCCAATAACAAGAGAGTGTTGTATTGTAAGAATTAATATGTTCTAAGACTGAACCAATCACAACACAGTATTGTTATAGCCAATAGAATCACAGTGTCACACTTCAAGAGCTCATGTTTAAGGCTTTGTTCTTCAGTAGCGACACAACTGATGTTGTGGTAGTACTCGAAATTTCTCTTGTGAGCTAATTAATAAAGTAGAATTGTACTTAGAGAATTTTACAATATCTAGTGCTCTATTCACACCTACCACACTCAATATGAGTCTCAATTATTTATTTTTTCTTGCATATACCTCGATTCTCATACTGATTCAACTTACAGGATTCCCAAAGTTTCGTTCACATTTCACTTGAACGATCAATCGAAATTTTATTCGAATCTAAATAACATTTTCCAACATTTTCAATGATGCTCAGCCCAGCGTTTGTAAGACGTTGAAGGTCTACGAGAATTTCGTTAGCAAACGAAAATTGAAAACAACTTCCTTGTCAGGACCCGCTTTCTGAATTTTTATTCATAAAGCATTAAGTGTCAGCCGTTGAATAGAAAAATTGTCTCCGTGAGTTACAATTTAGTTCTATTGTTATTTACTTTTCTTTTTAAACGAAAAGTAATTCTTGAACCCGCTGCGTTTTGCTATAGAAACGTATTTTATCGTACATCGTGCGAGTTTCCAGGTTTTCAATAGGTCGGTAAATCAACGAAAAATAGCAGCGAAACGAACTGAAATATTCAACGATGGCCAAGAGGGAGCTGAAGCTATAGCTAAGAATATCTTTCGAAGAAGTAAAACATCGGTCTAATTACAAGAAAGCATAATAAATTTAAGTGAAGAATGACGCTCATTTAGAATCCTCGATGTACGCGTACCACTCTCACTTTTCTCAGTGCCCTGTAGTAGCAGCTTTGACGTGGAAAACGAACACCTTTCCCTGCTAGGGAAATAGTGGCAGTAAAGTAATGAAGCAGCAACTACTCTCGTCCAAAGGCTAACCGCGACCTACAATATACGATTACGCATTTACTACCGCGGCATGTATGCATTAAGAGTGTACACGAGCACGAGCTTATGGCCATAAGTCACCATCAGCCCGTGCAGCAGCGCCGTCCGAAAATGGATGCGATGCGAACCGATGACGCGAGCAGAAAACTTGGAAAATGAAACGAAAGAGTTAAACTCGCGCGGTCGAAGTCTACACTCGCCTCGCTTTCATCTTCGTCCAATTATTTAATAATGCAGAAAGTCTAAAAGTTGGGTTTTATCTGCGCGTCGCTTGAAAGGCCCGCGTTTAACCATTAATCGCACCATCATCGCGGTAAATGTAAACTAGGTGATACCCGGCTAATCGGTTTATTACGACAACTGACAGGAAATACGCTAAGAAAATAATCGTCGTGAACTTCGAGATTACAACGGAAGACGGATGCGTGCATTGTGTACAGAATGAGAGCAGCGACTACACTGATTGGCTGGATGCCGACACAAAACTGAAACATTTAAAATTAACGAAGACGCCTACCCAGAGATTAAATTATTCAAGAGATTCTGCGCCTTTTAATTACACATCAACGTTGAAAGTGAAATAAAGCGGTATAACAACTTGAAAAGAAAAGCTCTAATGGCCCGGCATTGGAATGTTGATAAAACCAAAATTCTACCGAGTTTATCAGCGGGAGGTAAACTTTATTCGGCACGTGAAGGCGCAAAAAATTTTACTTTCTCGTGATTTTAGAAATAAGATTATTCAGCTGTAAGAAGAGAGAAAACGAAACTTCGAGGTTTAACAAAGAAAATTACCAGACACAAAAAGAATTTCATTTTAACTGTTTATTAAAATTATGGAAAAACGCATACATTTTTGCTTCTTTTGATAAGATTTGGATATACAACCAGCAGAACATGATTCAGTCATTATAATTATCTGACGGGAAGTCGAGTAGGAGGAGGAACTGAGATACAAAAGTCGACTAAGAAAGAATAACGAAAAATTTATTCTCAGGATCTTCAAAATTCTCAACTCTCGATAACCTTCCATCAATTTCAACATGAAGACCAGCGATTTTTTTTTTTTAACTCGATGTAGCAGAGCTGTAGAATTGATTTCTGCAAAATTTCAAGAAACCGAATTCGCAAAATTGTAATGAGGAAATAATTCTGCTAAAAACGTCACGAGTCGAGGCCTATCGCCCCTTAGTTGTCCGGAGTGTCTTGACCTTAGTTTACCTTGAAAACCCACTACTTTAATTAAGACAAGCAGGTTGCTTGTTTCATGATATAAAATTAATAACCGAGCCCGTGGATCGACAGCTCAGAGTGTTCTAGCGTTTAGTGCAGGAGAAGAGACAATGAAATCAATGGGAGGAGGAAGGTGGAAAAGTAGATGCAGTTTCTGAGTTATTACATAAAGCGGAGGAGACGGACGAGGATACACAAGGGGAACGGTGGTTTTGAAGCACTAGCCATGAGAAAAAGTGTGGAACAGTTGAATTGTCTGAATGGCAGTAAGAACAGGAAGAAGTACGGAGACCAACGATGAGGCAGGTGTAACTAATTTTATGACGGGAATTGATGACTTCCTCTACCGCAGGAGAAAAATGACCGCAAGAAATGCCACTCTTGTTCCAAAACCTTGCCGAAATTCGAACTGGCTCTCTTCCATAGAGCTTTCGCAGGCTCCCCGGATTCTAGCAAGGATTATTAAGTAAGTGGCTTATTACGCTTATCATTCGGTATTCATCACACTTACTGACTGTTGCTTTCTTTGGAAGCGTAACAAATAATGACTGTAGCCGCTTGTTTGGTATTTCCATATAAATCATCCTGTCTGGCGGCTTTCCTGGGTTTTGCCATTTCTATGGCGTGTCTCACTTCTGATAGGTCTGTTCCAACAGCTCGTCTTACATTCTTAAACATGGACTCTATGTACTTGAGCCAGACTTTCCGTTTGTCTTCGGCGTCCCATTAAGGTCCCGCCTCCACTATCAGTTTAGCCGGAGTCTTCCTTCTAAACAAGCCAGTAATCTCCTTAACTTGACGGTGCATATTAAACGAGTCGTGTTTCCTCTCTGGTTCCTATATTTCCTGATACATTCATCCATTTTCCTTTTGCTCTGCGGCATTACCTTCTAATTTCTCTATTAATCTCGTTGTTCATCGGTTTCCCTTTTTCTCTTCTTCTTGCTTTCATTAAGTCGGTTATTTCATCCGTAATTCATGGTTTTTTCCTCTGCATTCTCTCTGGTTTGAGTTCTTTTTGGTACAGCTCCTTAATCTCGGTACTGATCCTCGAGATTCTATGTTTCACGTTTTCTCCTTCTGTCTGGCCAAATTCCCTTTTAAAGGTTTCGTTGACTTTTTCCGCGATTGGCCGTTTGAAAGCTTTATTTGTGAGCCTGATTAAATCAGCTCGAGGTTTTCTCTGGTCTCTTGCCTCGATCTTTTTTCAACTTGAACTGAAGCTGCATGGCTACATCTGGATTGTAGTCCGGATATGCTGTTACTTTCTAGATAGCATTCTGCAACCTTCTATTGATCATAATGTAGTCGATCTGGTTTCTGATAGCTTCTCCTTGCGGTCACTGCTATGTGTAAAGTCTCCAGTATTATACCATAAGAACCAATATTTGGGGCCTTTTCTTCAGTAGCGATACTAGTGATGATGGGGTAACCCGAAAATATTTTCTTAAGTTAGCAACCTCTCTTTCTTCCTTCCACGTAATCCCTATCAAGGCTAGAGACGATAAAAATCAAGGAAACAAATTGCTTTCATTGCCTCAATGGGCATTTGTCTCCAACAATTCAGTTGCAGTTATCACAGAATTCCCTTCAACAATTCAAACTTACAACTCAGAGACAAAAACCGTTCAATTTATAAATTTTTATCGTTTGAAAATTCTCGATGCGAAGTTTTTTCAATCGTTTGAGTGAAATATCCATTCTAGCAATTAATGAAACCATCGCCATTTGATCAGAAATGAAAAAACATAGGGAACGCCTTACAGCCAGCAAATACAATTCATTATACACGAATTTCTAGCCGACTCCTTCTCGTTCTTTATCCGAGAAACCAACTTCCCTTTCTCATTGAATTTAAAATCGTTATTCAAATTGAAAACATTAGAACAAAACAATGACGGAGACCATTAATGGTATATCATTTGGACTTTTTTCATCTGATGGAAAAAAATCGTTGTTCACGAGATTTTAGATGACGATGGTCAAAGCCGAGAAAAAAATCATTTCTGCTCCTCCGAAGTAAAGTTAGATGGGAAAAAATCTGTCAGACCTGAGAAATGTACAAAACCAAGAAGGATCCCAGAAACTGGAAAGTCAAGAAGAATGAAGATCGAGACTTAAACGGGAATGATTCTAAAACAAAATTAATCTCACGTTATTGGATTATAGTTTTCGTCAGTAATGATGTACTAAGGTCGGAAATTTCTGACCGATCTGGTCGACGTCAAGATCGCCAGAAAAGAATGGGAAAATCTTGTCTCACCCTTGGTCAAAAGACATATCATGCATACCAAAATCAAGTCACCTCACTCGATCACTATGCCTACTCTATCGAATATTTCAGATTAAAATATTGGAGTTTCATAGCAATCATGAGGGGTTTAAAGTTTTACAATAGCTCAATGACCGAATACCGGGTCATTCCACTTCGACGGGATTTATTTCCAGCTTCAAAGGATGCTTGTGGAAAGAATAAAGGATGCCTTCTCTCTAGTACTCTACTTGATTAACTTCGGAAGATACCACATTCATATCTACTTCTCATAAAAAATGAGATAGATAAGCGTGACTTTCATTAAAACACATTCGTCCAGCGAACGGTGCAGGAGGCATTATAGGGCTAACATATCGCAGCTGTGCAAACGTTCTGTCATGCACATTATTCAGCTCATTTTCTGCATGATCTTCATTCCACATTAAGCGACAAGGATAAAGTCGACAATAGCGCCAGAAGTGTGGTTCACGAATTCGCATCACATCGCGTCGCTCTCATCTTATTTCGCGCACCACCCATCAGAAACGTTCAATTAATGGTACGCATCAACCTAACAAATGTACCTAAAATACCTCACATTCTGCAAGATATTTTAGGTTAAGCGGTTACGAGGTAGGACGGACACATAAGAGTAAAATGATAAATAATCGTAATAATTTTTACTCACGTAACTGAAATAACTAAAAAGAATTGTTTTAAGCCCTGCACATATACGCCATATGTGGTATCTTTATTAAGCGGCGCGCATTAATGTATTTACGTACATTTTTTGTATTTTGAACGGATACGTACCTCGAATTTTCACGTATGCAATCTGGCTATTCGGATCGATGCGAATTACTTCTTCAGTCTCGTCCTGAGGACACAAAGAAAGAATAAAACGTCATCAGAGAAGTTGAGGCGAAGATGAAATTCAATTTGAGAGAAAGAAATTTAGGTAATTTATTTCGAAGCTCGAAACCCGCCAAACCCTGTCAAATTTGAAGATATGGACGACGAGTATGATGTTAAAAGGGTTTCATCGTCAAATATGCTTCTTCACTCGCGATTTGGTTGAAAATGTACTTCGTACATCTTTCCATGCTGAACATTTGTCAAAAAGAATGGCTTTTACGCGTAAACTATTTTTTAGCTCTCCGAGAATCGTCCGACATTAGTTTTTCTTCAAAAATAAAACAAAGCACTGTACGAGTTGAAATACATGTTTCTTGGCTTCTTACATTATGTTGATTCATTCTCTCCAAATATTTCAGTCCCATCAGCCACTGGAAAATTCATTCAAGATTCATAAAAGTAGACCAGAGCAAAATTTCTTTCTCGATAAAATAAACGAAATTATGCGTCCAAACAATTGTTTTATACAATTCCGAAGAATTTCTCCAATACAGACCATACCCTCAGTCACTTCATTGATTGGTTTTCATTGTCTCAAACTTGGAAACGTTGAATACAAAATTTTTGTTTCTATTAATGAGCTACGCGACTGCTCATAACGGTCGTCATCTCGAATATAATTATAAAATATTCGAACCGGGCAGCGCTAAAGTCGCGCTGCACTTTTACTGGGCGAGGATAGATTAAAAAACGTATCTAAACTACGAGATAGGATCGAGAAAAATGAAAAAAAATTGAAGATTTGGCCTTCTGACATCCCGTAAAAGATGTCCACAAACACACATTCTACAAATTAGATGGGATGATAAAATCTTCAACTTCACTTCATTCAAGAAATATTCCAAAGTCCTCAATTTTCTTCCATGAACTACCGTAGTTCGGGTGTCTCTTTCGAATTCGGTGAAAGCACCATTACTGTTGAACGAACCACGCGCGTTGTTGGATCTTGTTGTGAAGATAAGAGGAAGGAAAGTGAATTAGATAACAAGACGAAGTTGGGTAATATTCTGTTTAGATAATTTCAATTGATTTCAAATGGATGATGATATGGACAGAAATTGGAGAATGGTATGTTTCTACACATATAACCCTGCTTCCTTTCTGCTGATCGTTTCAGACTGAATTTCAACTGAATTGAACTGGATGATGATATGGACAGAAATTGGAGAATGGTATCTTTCCACACACATAACCACGCTTCCTTTCTGCTGATCGTTTCAGGCTGAATTTCAATTGAATTCAAATGGATGATGGTATGGACAGAAATCGGAGAATGGTATCTTTCCACACATATAACCAGGCCCCTTTTCTGCTGATCGTTTCGGGCGAAATTTTGAATTTAAATGATATAGACAAAAATTGGAGAATGGTATCTTTCTACACATATAACAAGACTCCTATTCTGCTGATTGTTTCAGGCTGAATTTCAATTGATTTCAAATGGATGATGATATGGACAGAAATTGGAGAATAGTATCTTTCTACACATATAACAAGGCTCCCATTCTGCTGATCGTTTCAGGCTGAATTTCAATTGAATTTAAATGGATGATGGTATGGACAGAAATCGGAGAATGGTATCTTTCCACATTTAAAACAAGGCTCCCTTTCTGCTGATCGTTTCAGGCGAAATTTTGAATTTAAATGATATAGACAAAAATTGGAGAATGGTATCTTTCTACACATATAACAAGACTCCTATTCTGCTGATTGTTTCAGGCTGAATTTCAATTGATTTCAAATGGATGATGATATGGACAGAAATTGGAGAATAGTATCTTTCTACACATATAACAAGGCTCCCATTCTGCTGATCGTTTCAGGCTGAATTTCAATTGAATTTAAATGGATGATGGTATGGACAGAAATCGGAGAATGGTATCTTTCCACATTTAAAACAAGGTTCCCTTTCTGCTGATCGTTTCAGGCGGAATTTTGAATTGAAATGATATAGACAGAAATTGGAGAATGGTATCTTTCTACACATATAATAAGACTCCTATTCTGCTGATCGTTTCAGGCTGAATTAGTTGATTTCAAATAAATGATAATATGGACAGAAATTAGAGAATAGTATCTTTCTACACATATAACAAGTATGGTAGATCTAGGCCTCCTTCAGACTAGCTTTATACTGGGCCCAGGCTCGCTTGAATTCTCGATACCAAAACCAAATTTTACTCCTTAAAGAAGTTCCCTGCGTTCCTCGTTTAATTTCATTAAGGAAGCCGTCGTTTTTTCATGTCCCCCCTCTTATCATATATACCCTGGAGATCAACATTTTCTTAAGCTCCCTCCCATCATATATAGTTTGGAAGTCGAAATTTTTACAAGTCCACCTCCTGTCACACGTCCGGACCTGTGACGTCATAGATCTCCCATAAAACAGGTTCCCTGCCACTCCTCATTCAACTTCGTTGAAGAATTCTTGAGATTTTTAAATAGTCATTCTTCGAAAATGAACCCTACAAAATAAGAATTAAGAATCTTGATAAAGAGGGCTTAAAGGATTTAAGGGGACGGTATCTTCGGAAGATAACTGTTTTACCACAGGAGAATCCAAAACTACAGCTTGAAACCCATGATTAAATGTTTGCATGAATTTCTTACCGATGATTTTCTCCAGCATTTCTCGCTGACGAGATATCAAAGTGAGTAGGCTGCAAGAAGACAGACGAATTTCTCTCGAAGAATTCGTAAGATCGATTCACTATCTTCCCATAAAATGAACAAAGATTATTCTATTAGATTCGCCACAAAGTAACATACCTTGTATAAAGAAAGGCAATAATTAAAAGCCATTTTTCATCAATATCTTCATGCATTCACAATGGTAATTCACAAATCTGAAGATGAACGATTGCAACCATTACGACGAACTCTGAACGACTACACGTTACGAAATACAAGAAGTTAGGGGAAAATTTTCCTTTTTTTTTTGTACACTCAAGATGGTGAATGAAAGGTTAGCTTTACATTCAAATTCGGAGCACGATTCCCTGTCAACTTGCCTCGAAATTCACGAACGAAGACAGGAAAAAACCAACTGAATAGATTCAATATGATACGTCGAGTCGATAATAATACGGTGTAAACTTTAGTGTTTTTTTAATTCGTAACTAAATTATTTAATCACCTTCGCGATGTTTGAGTTCGAAAGTTTGAAAATTTCATTTTCTGAAATGAAATACAGAGAAAACATATTGACTTGCCCTTAATCCGAAAAAAAAAAATGTTTTTTTTTTTTTTTCGGATTAAATTTTGATATTATTTTGATAAAATGAGTCACGAATTGACTGAGCATAGAGGAAGGAAAGAAGAGAGGAAGATGGAAAGGTCAAAAAAGTTGATATTGGAACCACATATTTCAATAGAAGGACACAAACTGTTAATTAATGCCAGAAAATCATTCCTCAATTTCTCTGGTCCACTCCAAAGATCAAGGACGTCATCAATAAGTAACCCGGGCAAAAAGGGGGAATGCAGAGTGGAAAACAGTTCTTTTTCAAACGCACTCATGAAGACTTCAAAGGTGATCCTATCCTAACTGACCATCGAACAGACAAATCAAGTTTCCAACAAGTGTTGAGTAGTGGGAAGAACTCAGAAATTTCCTCGTGGGGAACTTGATTTATCAGTAAGAGTTTTTTAATACACTGACATGACGCTTCCTCAAGAACCGCATCTGTACCCTTATATACCTGTTCAATTTCATCCTCAATGTCGAATGGGAAAAGCTTCCAACTCAGTAATGATAGCAAAACTGTGTGGAAAGACCTATTTAAGGTACAAAATATTAATGACGTCACTTTTTTTACGAGAGGTCGCGAGGCGGTTAACCGTATTTCATAATTAGCCGACTTTTGATATCGATCATGATCTGAAATAGATTTAAACTCGAAATCGATTCTCAATAAACGTTACCGGAAATCGACCTAATTCTACAATGAGTCGATATTACAAAATTAGTTGTCGATTTTTTTTTTTGAATTTTGATCATTTTTGGTCGATTTGCAATCGGAATTGGGCGCGTCTGCGTCGAGCAAAAAAAAAAATAATAATAACTTGATTCCAAATTTATTCTCAATCAGTACATTTGTGATCAGAATGACGCCGACCCAATATTTACATGATAGTATGGAATTTAGACCGAATAGCTTGAATTTACTTCAAAATTTCACTCACGAATACTATCATAGAAAAGACTAAATGAGAAAACAGAACGCGTGAAACTGGATCCCAGATGCAAAATTTAGAAATGACAACAGAGGAGGGTCGAGAAAACGAATTCATACATCTGCCAAAATTCCGTTTTCCATAACAACCTCAGCTATACCAAATTAATGAATTCATAAACACACAATTATAATCAGGCCTTCTTCGTCCGATTTATTCCTCATTTTCTGGGTAATCTCTCTTCAATTTCTTCACGTATGCGTTACAATTTCTCAATCCGCATCGCTTGTTCGACTTCGAACACATAAATTCACACATTTTATCTCAATTTACATTCGTAAAAGTAGAAAATCGAAGGTATTTTGTCGCTCGTTAGAATCAAAAATTCATTAGGTACGAACGTTAACCATTTTCAGCGTGGACATTTTATCTCTATGATTATCGTAATGCGTATTTCAGTTCTACCCCGCTCAGACTGCCAAAAATCGCGTATTATCCCTCAGTAATTTTTCTTTCCTCTCTTCTCTCGCACTCTATACACGATTTTCATTTTGGAAGAGAAATACCAAAAAAAAAAACAAAGCGCAAAAAGAGTTACGTTAAACTCTCCACGTGTAAGCGTATGAGAAGACCTCTTTCTTTTTCTCCCAGAAATTTGGAAATATTCTTTCATTCACGAAGAATAAAAAAGACAGTAACGAAAATTCATGATAAAAGATGTCACGCTCGTGGAAGACTGCGGGTAAACATTCTCATCTCCAGAATATCTTCGAAATAATTTCAACTTATTAAAAAAAAAAAAAAACTTTGGAAGCAAGAAATACCCATCTCGAGATTTCATTTCGATCGTCCAACCTGCTTGGAGGTGCAGTAATGATAAAAAATAATATGTGCGAGATGAAAAGCTTTACTTTTGATGGCTTCGGTACATCGATAGTCCATTAGAATTGAGTTCCGAAGAAGAGAGAAGGGTAGAGAGGGCTGAATTTCAGGCGTCGACTTGACCGTTATAAATAACATACTGAAAGTTCCAACTAATCCGGTGCGAGCGTCATCTTCGAGGGACAAAAAAATCATAAATTTCAGCGAAAAGTTTTCGTGAGCGAAAAGACAAGGTATCACCACACTTCTAACACAGAGAATCAAAAAGGAGCATTTTTTCGGTCAAAACAGATTCCTACATTATTTTACTTATTTGGCAAAATATTGGTAAAAAATGGCTACGAATAAAATAAAAAATCCTAGTATTTGATCAAATTACACCAGTAAGCGAACCACCATTGGCAAGAGGAAATGTACTACTCGCATCATCTTTTGAGAGAAAAGAGTCGACTTCATTTACGGTAGTATGAATTTTGTTCAATCCAGACTTTCTGGCCCTTGACCGATGAACCATGTCAACTTGAAATCGACTCGTCATGCTGACGAAAAGTCGACTCACAACTGACGAATTGACATGTATTATGTCTTTGGGCTACGGGTCCGTCTGCAATTAGCGTCAGGCAATGCTTCATGACGTCATCAATAGCCTTGACCTAATTTAGGCACTTAGAAAAATTTTGACCGTTAGCCTTCATTATCGTAGGCCTAGTATACAGTATACTAAGCTTAACTTGGAGAAATTTCGATTTTTATAATTGTGATGCGCTCTGCGAAAAGGGACACAAAGTCGGCATGATAAAAGCTCCCCGCGTGTAAAACTGCATTTCATGTGAGGTTCATTTTCTGCGACGAAAGTTGTTTATAATGTTTGATTGAAAGATCATAGAAGTCAATGATGACATTCACAAGCGTGCTCCTCTCATTTTCTGGTATAAGACGGGCCTAATTCGGCGGCCAATTTTACACGAGGAGCTTTCACCATGTCGACTTGTGGTACCTTTTTGCAGAGCGCATCACAATTATGTCTTTAGGCTGAGTGTCAGTCGGAGATCTGCGTCACGTGACGCGACGCATTGTGACGTCATTAATGACCTTGACCTACTTTAGAGACTTGGAAACATATTGACCTTTAGCCTTATTATACGACGTCTAATATACAGTATGTACATACCAGGCTTAGGTCTAAAAATACTAGGCCTAAACTAGGCTGCTATAGTAGGTTTAGCCTTCATTATATAGGCCTGATTACAGTATATTAGCCTTATTTTAGACTAAGAAGAGGGGCAAACGAGCGGAGCGAGTAAGCACCCAAAAGCTAGTTAACTTAAAATATTGTATACTATTCTTATACTAAACCATGAAGGGTGAGAACGAGAGGAGCGAGTGAGCCCCCAAAAGCTAGTTAGCCTAAAATATTGTATACTGACTAGATTATTATGAGTACACAGGCCTACAATGATGATCAAACTTACCATAGCAGCCGAGTATAGAATCGATATTTCGATACAGTCGAGATCAACACCGATACAATCGAAATTGCTGTATCGATATAATCGACATTGATATAACTTTACATTATATTTCTTTGCAAACGCCCAATGTTTTCGATGAAATGGGGAAATTCACTCAAACTTGTCAGTTCCTCTCATATCGACCACAAATCGACTGGAAATTGACTCAAAATCGACCGATCTTTCTTGCCATGGACTCCTCGTCAACGTCGAAATGTAGTCTAGATTGATATCGACCCAACGTCGACGTTAATTTCAGGTCGATTCAAAGTCGATCAGCTGATATTTTACGAACACTGCGAATATCGACTATTCATTGACGTCAGAATTCTGATCTTATTCAAAAGTTTGAAAGGTATGCACAATATCGTCTAAACGCGCTGGAGACACGCGAGCACCATCCAAATTTGTTGTTTACAGCTTCGTCGCATTCCGACTCTGTTCGGTTTCTTCCGTCAACAATTGATCTACCGCGCTCGCGTTTTTCAGTGTTACTTGATTGTGGCCGCCTTTGCAAATAAAACTTCGACGCTTCCATTTGATAACATTGTTTCAAAGCCCGAAGGTTCCGAACGAGCGCCAAACCATGGCCGTCTCTAGTATCAGGCCGGAATATGATATTTGGCAACGTTGCGATGACGAAAAATACGGGGCCGAGTTTTATACAGGCTCTTATGGAAAAACCTTCGAAAAACAAGTTAATCATTGATTTGCGAACAGTATTCAATTCCACGGGGAAAAAGTTCATAAATACACGAAAAGAGTAGACGGTTCTCGATTTTTTGAACTCGGTCTCGTTAAGATCGATCAACTACAACGCGAGTTATTAACGTTTTAAAATAAAAAGTTAGACAGAGGGCGAAGCTTTAATAACTCGCTTCGTAGTCGATCAACCTCAACGAGACCAAACTCAAAAACGTTGGCTCTTTAAATGACGCTCTCTACATTTTTTTCAAAAACTTCATTATATTTGTGTAAAATCAAATTTTTCAATGTTCTCCCATAAGATACTATACAATTTTCAGCCCCGTGCAACGTTGTCGAGTTTCGAATATTCCGGCCTGATAATAGAGACGGCCATGGCCAAACACAAACCTAAGCGGTAAACTACAAATTTATATGATGCCCGTATTCGTCAACATTAGAAGCATAGTGGAGACGACCTCTGTCTACTCTGTGGAGATGTGACTCAAAATCGACTACAGATCGACGTTTCAAATCAGTCGGAAAATGTCGACTCAATATTGACTCCAATTCTAGGTTGATTTGAGGTAGATTTAAAGTCGACTAGCGTTTGTTACCAGAAGGACTTGGAATCGACTCAATAGAGCAACAGTCGATTTTAGGTCGACAAAAATTTTGAAGTTGATTTGAAATCGACGACGATTTTTAGTCGACATTAATCTAATATCAAGAGATGGCTCAATTTCGACTTCGACGGTGAGTCGATTTCCAGTCCATTTACGGTCGACATTATAGGGCGGATGTGATTTGCAGTTGATTTACGTTGTCGACCGAAAATCGACGGTCCACATGGTCCATCGGGTGATAGTTTGAATACGATATATAAACATGAGTATGGAGGAGGAGATGCGACAGAGAAGATAATAAGGTGAAGAGGTCGATGAAAATAAGATTGAGCTAAGGTGAAGAGATAAGAAGCTAGTTGGTACGAAAGAGAGTGATACAGAAGAGAGAAGAGTCCTGCAGAGATTTTGCGCGAAAAACTGATGATAAAGACGGTCAGAATACGAGGGAATGAGAAATGGTAGCCGTGACTGCAATAATTTTTCTTAGAGCTCGGTATAACGAGTCAAGTTTTCTGCCAATTGTTAATTTGTTAACTACTCTGCAAGAACGACCATTCTCCATCAACCCTCGGTAATAATTATTACAGTAAACAAAATTCTTGCCCTAGTTTTTAATTATCCGCCAACATTTTCGAATTCTAATATTTTACAAAAAACGAGATTATAAATTTTCTCTTGCGCCGTAAATCGCAAAAACCTACTGCACTGCTTTTCATAATAACCTACAAATTGCCTTCGGAAAAATTGGCAATAACGAAAGTTATGTACGGTACTTACGAAGCATAAAGAATGCGAAAATTAATCATTTCAAAACGTTTTAATTTTTAAGAGCGCGGTGTACGACGTATGTATCAACATTAAACATAATTGTACCGAAGTAGGCTATTACGGATACGAAAGAGAACGAGTTCAACAATATTACATGTATTCCTTTCCGTGCCTCGACGACTATCGTCTTCTAAATCTATTTTTAAAAGATTTGTTTTTCGTTGCATTCAACAGCCTTATTTACACGTTACGTACTCGTGACACGGCAGTTCACATCATTCGATGCAGATGACAACAAACTAGGGAAAAAAATTGTCATCTAGAACAGATAGGGAAGAAGTGTTTTTCTTGATTTGTACCATATTTTTTTCACCCTGTTCCTCGTCCGATTGAACCATGACAGGTGAGTGTACCTTTGAACCACTTGCTCATCACAGAGACACACATTTCGTTTTTCTATCATCAAGACGCCTTCCCCGTTTAAACCTCCAAATTCCGGACCTGTGACGTCACAATCTACATTTTTTAGATCCCACGTGCTCCATGAAACACGTTCCCTACCACTTCTCGTTTAACTCCGTTAAAGAACTCGTGAGTTTTTTTAAACTAAAAGGCTTTCTGGATCTTTCGCCCTAATTCTTGGTCTGGTATAGTAAGCAATGGACGACTAGGACGCCGATACCGGTAAAAACATGAAAAAAAGGAAACCCAGTCCCAAACTTACGAATTTTCGATATCAGATATAGGCAGACGTCAATCAGTTTAAACTTCCTTGTGATGTCATCAGCTTTAATTTGCCTATGACGTCATCAACAACTGTGACGTCATTAGTTCGTGACATCCTCAACATTCCTCTCTTTTTCCCTTTCGAACCAGTAGATTTCTGGATCAAGTTGCAAGTGTACGAGTATATGTATACTGCATACTAGACCTAGTATAGCCTAGTATGGGGGCAATTCGGCCTCGTGGATTTCCAATAGTGGCCTAGTTTAAAGCTAGTACAGCCTAATATTCTATATAATTTTCGGACAAAGGAACTCAAATTCGGACTCACAGATTTCTGGACCATTCATTGTTTCTTGTGTTACGACCGTCGTATATCCAAACAAATTATTCAAAATTAACTTGTATTTCTGACCAATTTGTATTTATTCCATTCCCAATTAAACAATTACGTCCCTGCGTCTTCATTATTATTCTAATCTCACTAATGGTAGATATAATTTACGCTGATATACCAATCAAGCCGGTTTAGGCCTAGTTTACAGCTATTATAGCCTCATGTACTGTATGCCAAAACTGAGAAACTCGAACTCGGCCTCGCGGATTTTCATTAGTGGAATGGGGTAAAGTGCCGACCATGAAGACTTTAAAAATGTGAAAAGGAATCTCCCTACAAACGTTTGACCATGAAATTGATATCCATATCATAATCATCCTCCACCGAAAATTATTTTTACCCGGCAGAGAATAAGATATACGAAAAAATTTCCACACTAAGGCACGTCTTCTCCTGTTCCCAACTTTCACCTCTCCGCTCTTCGCTCGAAATCCCATTTGCTTTCTTACTAGCCTTCAGAAACAACTCCGACTCAGTCGGAATGGAGTCGCGTGAGGTGGTTCCTCTAAGCCCAGGATTTTCAGGTGAAGGAATCAGGAAAGAGGAACAGAGAAGATAATTTCAGAGCAGGTGGGATCGCTAAGAACCGGTTTTAAATGTAATTACAATTATTATGATCAGAGAACGGATTTCTCGGCAACTAAAATATAAATTTTCGGCAATCAAATGTTGTATTTTCGGCACTTTTCGGCAACATGAAAAAATACTTGGAATTTAATTGTCATAGGAGGAAAAAATCACGTAAAAGTGGTCATTTTACAAAAATTTCTACATTTTCTCGTAGAAAACGTGTTCGAAGATCGCTTAAAATTGATTTGAATTTGTTAGGTGACCGTCTTAATTTTCACTATTCTAAGTACATCTCTTCCAGGTTTTCTCTTATCTTACGGTATCAAATATTAGAAACTTGTAAAAACGTGCGGTTTTGGCAAAAATTCGCTAATTTTTTCAAATTGGAGGGTATATTTTTGTTGAAACTTTCAACAAGAGCACTTTCGGCAAATATTCGGCAATTACACCCATTTTTGGTAACTTAACCCATTTTCGGCAATTTTCGGCAAAATAAAATTTTGCTTGTGGGCTCTATTACCCTTGAAACGTGTTTCTATTATACTGTAATTTTTATCCTATTCGGCCGCTTAGAAATGATTCGGCAAATGCTGAAGAATCCGTTCTCTGATTATAATATTATTAATAAAATATCATAAGATAAAAATTGAATATTGGCTCGAATAAAACCAATTTGTACATAATAATTATATAGATTTTTGTACTAATGAATGAAAAATTAAAAATGATGATTTATTAATAATTATTAAATAATATTATAATAATAAAAATATCATTATTACTCGATAATCAATAATTAAAATTAATTAATATTCAAAAATATTATTAAAATTATCATTGAATAAAATAGATATTATTTAATTTTCATTAAATATAAAATGTTCTTTAATTAATCATTTCATCATATCTAATAAAAATTGTAATAAATCAATAAATAAAACTTTATTAGGACCGAAACGAAATTGAATTAATCTTATTATTTTTCGTTCAATTAATGAAAAAAATTCCCATTCTAATTAATATTGATAACAATAAAACTAATAATTTAATTTATTATCAAATTTCAAATTTAAATTATAAATAATATTTAATTTTCCAATTCAATAACTATGTTTCGACTTATTCAATAATTTTGAATTGACGGGCAATATGTACATATTAAATTAATTGAAATTCAATTTTATTATAATTTTAAATTTAATTTTAAATATTTATAATTAATTTTTTAAGAATTAATATAATGAACTTTTTAATTAATAAAATAATTTTTCAAGATTATTTTTAAAGTAATTAAGATAAATGAAATTAATTGTATATTTTCGATTAAATAAACAGATTCCTTCAATAAATTACTGTCAAATTAATTAATTTTAATTATTAATCTTTAATATAAATTTATATTTAATAATAATATTTTAGGGTATCTAACCTTTATTTTTAAATTGTTTATATAAAATTTCTAAATAACTCTTTGCTCGAAATCTCATTCGCCTTCCCATTAGCCTTCAAAAACAACTCCGACTCAGCCGGAATGGAGCCGCGTGAGGTGTTCTCTCTGAGCTCAGGATTTTCAGGAGGCCCGAATTCATGAAGAAATCAGGAAAAAAGAACAGGAGAGAATAATTTCAGAGTAGGGGGGATCGCTAAGAACCGGTTTTCTCTTGAGATCCATTTGACTCTTAGCAGTTTAAATTGAAATACAATACGAGTATCTCTCCGTTCTAATGTTCTTCCGCCTTTCCTATGTAAAATCTGAAATAATAATCCCAGATACCTATCGTAAGATAAGAGGAAAAACATTCCTATTTTTTTTTTTTCAAAAAAAAAACGGAATCATCGAAAGAAAAAACAACACTCCATGAATTTTTAGTAATGACAATTCAGTCTCGAAGTCAGACGAATCAAAGAATGAAAGTTGATAACACGTCGAACTCAATAGTATAGTGTATACCGTGAATTTCATCAAATCTCGTCAATTGTGGCCATATAGAGCCGAGTGCAGCATACTTCACTATATAATATTTGCACATCAAAGGCTTGTCATAAACTTGGTGAATTTTTATGTATACAATGTACATTTGAAGCACTACCGAGTTCATCTATCTCGATAGTATGTCGAAAAAAAAAACAAAAACCGAAAAAAAAAAAAAAAACTTTCACTCGTTGTAACACTACCGCCAGAGAAACGCATTTATATCTGACACTCGAGTCGTCGAACGTCGAGACTAGACTCCACGAGATTGGGAAGAAAAATTTATAGCACGAAAATGATTTATTGTTTCGCGGTTGAATTTTTCCTCCTGTTTCCTTTTTCACATTCTTTCCACTCTCTTTCTCGAATAAAACAATTTTCATAATATACGGCCCAATGGAATAAGTCACTCCACTATGTACAATGCAATGCTACGAATATATATTGCTTGTTTAGAAATATGTGTGATGCGGCTAGACAAAAAATTGTGAAATCATTCGCGAATTATTAATAGTTTTCATGAAGAAGACAGTTTTCAGTGAGACAAAAAGTTGAGAGTTTGCAGACTTTGTAGTTTCCTCGATTATGCTTATCTTGGCTTCGAATGCTACGAAAGTGGAATGTGAGTGAGATGATGGTAACATTGGTATGATTTTACTAATTCAATTCTTTAGGCTCACTACTCTAAGGAGGGAAAATAACTGAAGAAATAATAGATTCTGTAAAAAATAGTCCGTTGAACAGTGGAACGGTACAAGAGCACTTTGCCTTTTAATGGACACCAAATTCTCCCTATCATCCCTGAATGTGTCCTGCTCAAGGTAAACAAGGGGGAATTTGGAAAAATTTCTGGTTAATTA
This sequence comes from Aspidiotus rigidus, assembly GCA_035079385.1. Lineage (NCBI taxonomy): Eukaryota > Metazoa > Arthropoda > Insecta > Hemiptera > Diaspididae > Aspidiotus > Aspidiotus rigidus. The sequence continues at coordinate 103,880 of JAVHKY010000015.1, read as the reverse complement.
CTTTCAAGGGCTTCATCCAAGACTTCGAAGGCCACAGACGGACAAATTTCACTTTCGAGTACCCTTTCCATTTTTTGTAACAAATTGTGGAGAAGGGTTTTAGAAATCAACAATAAGACGAGACAACGTCTTAAGTATTACACAGTGCCGCTTTATAACATTACATAATTTCTATTTATTTTGTCTATAAACAGCGATTATTGGCGAGCCGCGCAACAAAGCAGATTTTATTTACACGCTCTCGATCAATGGCCTTCCTCGATATCGTGCTGTCTGTCAATCAGATATAGTAAGAAAGTGGAGCTTATTTGTTTTCTCAGCGCGTAAGCTTTTCGTCTCGTTGTATCAATTCGACGGGGGAATTTGTTTCATTGTTATTTCAGAAAATATTCCCGCGTTCGAACGAGTAGGTAATAATCGCACGGAGAACCTCTCGACACATCGAATTGTAACACTAGAGCGCGAAGAAAGAAGAACCCTGCGCACTCAATCTAATTTGGCGTTACTTCAAAATGTTAATGTCGAGGAACAATTTGGCCGTAGGCTCGTCTAACGTGAAGCATCATTCGGCGTGAGAGTCGGGAAGATGAGCGTGAACGAGAGGAAGAGAAAGTAAAGAATGATGAACCGATATAGGTGACATTTTTGTCGCTACCTAATTATGTTATTACGTGAATTCCGTCGTTTAAAGCGCGATACGTGAAGATAAATTTCCACCCATTTGACGTATTTCACTTCGAGAAACGATATCTATTCTCTTTCGAATGCTACTTCTAGAATTGTTTACCTATACAATAAGCTTATCCGAAGTTCGTGTTACAAATCCTGAAGGCAGAAAATCGAACACATTAACTTCATTCTTTATTCTACAATACTTAGCAGGAGAAAGAGCTCGAGGGCCTTTGAAGAATATATAAAAAAAAAAAAAAAAAAAAAAGGAAAAAGGAAAAATTCGAGTATGGCTAAACTTTGATTTGTTAAAAATAGGAGTATAATCTTATCAAGAATTTATGATGATGATTGCAGAAGACTTATATCAAATCAAAGAGCCAAGATGCACATTATGTCCAACTGCTTGGTGATTTAAATTTTTTTCTTATAAAAACGTGAGTCGTTTACCAACGTCAACTGGAAGTTGCTTTGAAGTGATAGAAAACAATAAAATCTTGCTTCATGTGAGAATGAATCAAAATACCTTCAAGGTGACTGAACCCTGTCTATATCTGAGAATATACAAATTTTCGATCGTCAAACAGATTTTTCTTCTCCTCCTTCTGAATGGACGATTCCATGAGAGAAACTTTGGCGTACTGCTAAAGCTCGAACCTGAACCTGCCGGAGACTTGGGAGAGGAAATCAAACATCTTTGTATCCTACTGGTCACGGTCTAGAATAACGCCGGTTTCCCCTTAATCAGATTTCACGAGGGTGAGGTTGTGAAGCTTCAGTCGTTGACGTATCCTCCGGAAAGAGCTGTAATTGTGAGTTGGCATAGGGAGCTGTGAAGACAAATCGTTGATAAGGTTTCGCATCCAGGCGCACATCAGAGAGGAGGCCGGTGGATAAGTCGGTGAAGATTGTTTTCATGATGGCTCTCTTTTTTCTACAGTTTGGATAGCAAATTTCTGGCCGTTTCGTAGAAGAGCTATTTCATCTGCAGGAAAGTTCGGTGCTATTCCAATATGCGGTCTACCTGATATTTACAATCAAATGTCATTCCAGTATGCGCTCTACCTGACTGAAAGAGTTTAATATGCGGTCTACCTCAAACTGCATCAGTAAATTAGGATGTAGTCCGGTCTCGTCTTTGAACCCTAAAATAGCGACCATCAGATCCCTATTTCAGCCCCACCCTCTAACATCCGATCCCAACGGTACTTCCGCCTTCCCGCAAAACGCGCTTCATCTTTTTGGATGGGATCAAGATGTGTCCCAACCATCGGAGGACGAGCACGCACTTCGGCAGAACAAACCTCTCGACACATATTGAACCAGTTGACAATCGTGCTGTGTGACTTATCGGTCGGAGTCTCCGTTGTTGCGATTGGAAAGTCCATCACAAAAAATTGAGCCAGTTCTAAGATTTGGGTCAACTTCAGCTTACAATTTGCCCGATAGAATTATTATTTGTTCTTATTGAACGAGTTGTCTGGCATCTCTTTTTACGACACCGTAAGACAGGCCGAAATGCACCGCCCCTTTATTCACTCAGGTAGACTGCATTATTACGTATGTGTTGGGTAGACCGCATATTGGAATAGCACCGAAAGTTCTTCAACAGCGGTGGAGCGTGTTGTGGGAGGGGGGGGGGGCGGCGAGAAGAGCTAGTGTTTTTAAAATCAAGTTTTGAGAGTTTCTAGAGGTGAAAACTGTTACGTGCCTATGTAATCTATTTATGCTCCTCAATTTAGGAATATCTCTTTTTATTTCAAATCACGGTGAAAACGATGACTCTATACTTCCTGTTGGTGAGATTTTCCTGAAGCCAGAGGTTGAAGTTCATGAGTAGGTTTGGTGTGACAGTCCCCCCCCCCCCCCCCCCTATTGAAGAAGCAGAGTTGATTCCGAAGAAAAGCTAAATCGACCGACCCATGCTCATGTTCCATTGCTTCTAATTCGCCGCCTTCAATAGCTTCATCCACCGCATTGTTTCTATTTCTCTTTTTTCTGAAAACATGTGCGATGATTCCCGAGAGACGACTTTTACTGTGAACTTGATGCTATCAGTGGAAGAAATCTGTTCAGATAGTGCAATTAGTCTGTCGCGACCCACAATCACTCGTCGTATAGAAGAGCTTGGTTCCAACTTGCACACTCGATTAACAGCAATCTGAAGTACTTTTCTATAGCTCTTGATGAGCCCACAGATGTCTCAGACTGCACCCAAGTACTTCTTTTCATTCGTGGAATAAACGAAAATTTCAAAATCACCGAAGAGTTAGCTGCAGTGCATACAATGGAGACTACAGTGACCGGAAAAGATTTATTTAAGAAAGTAGGAAGAACCATCCTCAACTTGAATCTCGACATGCAAAATCTGAGAGGCGTGACGACCGTTGGAGGACGCAATATGTGTGGGAAAAAGAAAGGACTAGTTGGACGAATTTGTGAAACCATGAAGGCTGAGGAACCCATCGTTTTGCATTGCATCATTCACCAGGAAGCTTTATGCGTCAAGTCGCTGGAAAATTGTGAAGTTATGAAAGTTGTTGTCAGATCAGTTAATTTAATCTGATCGCATGCTGTGAAACATCGGCAATTCAAACACATCCTGGAAGAGGTTGGCAGCGAACATGAAGATCTATCATTTTATTGTGAAGTACGTTGGCTCAGTAGGGGTACAGTTCTGAGGAAGTTCTTTGAGTTTCGCACTGAAATAGAAATGTTCATGGCTGCTGAAAAAAAAGTGTTCCTGAACTAGCAGACGCTGCGTGGATATGGAAGTTAGCATTCATTACTGATGTTTTTGAATATTTGAACGACTTGAATTTAAAACTTCAAGGGGCGAGCTCACTGGTCCATCGGCTGTTCTCCCATGTCAAAGCATTTCGGACAAAACTCACTCTCTTGAAGAAACTGGTTGCAAGTAATAATCTTGCTCTTATTTCGATGCGGAAACCGACAAACTATATCCGAAAAACTTTGCATTAAAATTACTTGAACAACTGAGCAAACAATTTGATGAGCGATTTGCTAATTCTGATCAAATAGCAGTAAAGGTGAGCCAACTGGAAAATCCTTTCGTTTGCGATATCGATGACTTCCCCCTGGATATTCAAATGGAGGTCATCGAGTTAATTTCTAACGAAACTTACAAAGCAAAATTTAACTCGCCGGATTCAGATCTCCTGATGTTCTACTCAGGTCTACCCAACTTTTTCAAGAATATAAAGAACTTGCTCAAAGTATGTTTTGTCTCTTCGGTTCTACGTATAAATGTGAAACAACATTTTCTAAAATGAAAAATATCAAGTCAAGTCATCGATCTTGTTTGTCAAATGAACACTTACAAGCTCAGTTAAGTTTAATGACTTCAAATTTTGATGTTCAATATAATACAATTTTGAATAAAAAACAAATTTTAAAACTCTCATTAGTTTTTAAACTCATTTTTCCATGTTTGTAACTTTTTACTGTTGATCCGAATTACAAATTAATAATGAACATCTCACTTGTTCTTTGTGGCCCGCGAGAACTTTCAACTTATGTGATACGGATATGGGCCCATGTTCAAAAAGGTTAAGCGTCCCTACTGTATATAATAGGAGGGGAACTTGGAAAAAAAAATTGATCTATGACGTCATCAGATTGTGACGTCACAAGGCTAACCTATGATGTCATCAAACATTGACGTCACAGGCCCTGCTCCCCAGCGTTATATATGATAGGAGGGGGACTTTGAAAAATTTCGACTCCAGGCTTTGCCGACCGGCCGGTGGATGGCGGACGTTTTTACCGAAAACCCCCCGATAAAACAGGTTCCCTGTTAATATGTTTTACTAGACGTCACAGATATTTATGACGGCACAAAGAGGTTTAAGCTGATTGTTGTCTTTACTGTGCCTTTATGCGCTACCAAAAATTATTTTGTCTGGAGTGGTAGCTGGATCAAGCAACTATAGAGAGACATTCAAAATCATTTTTATTTATTTGGTTCCGCCAGAACACTTTCGACATGTTTCACGTCTTTTCTGACACCCCATATACTATTGGAAATTTGAGAGTACCACCCCCTCCCCCTCCCCCCCAATAATGGACTTGGAAAATTTTTCGAGAAAAATTTTTATACCTGGGTGGTAATTGAGAAATCTGCGAGTACAACCCCACTGTCTTTTCTGACAAGAAGAAGAAGACTCCCGTTCGCCCCACAAAAGGCGATAGCCCAAATTATTTTATATCAGACTCATGCTAAATGAAGATAGAGCGCGAACGAGCGGAGCGAATGAGCTCCACATAAGGAAATAGCCTGAATTATTTTATCGTATACAACACGAATAAAAGGGGCGACCGACCGGAGCGACCAAATCTGATAGCTCAAAATATTTCTCATACCATTCTTATACGACACCAAGACAGCCCATAAAAGGCGATAGCCCAAATTATTTTATGTAAGACTTATGCTAAACTAAGACAGAGGGCGAACGAGCGGAGCGAGTAAGTCCCACAAAAGCTGATAGCTCTCATATACGACACCAATAAAAGGGGCGACCGACCGGAGCGACAAAAGCTGATAGCTTAAAATGAAAAGGCCATAGCCCAAAATATTTTATCTTTATTTCTCAAACCAGATTTATACAACACCAAGAAAGGGCGACTGAGCTTCACAAAAGTTTATAGCTCAAAATATTTCTCATACCAGATTTGTACGACCCCAAGACAGGGGGTGACGAGTAATATCTCACAAGCACTTGATCTAGTAGAAGCCTAGACTAAAATATTTTAAGATGACTGATAAAATATAAGAGACAAGAAACATGATCTTTATATTTTTGGCTACGCCAGAAAACCCATCACTTTTCTGAAAATAGATTTAATTAACGAAGGATTACGTATGATAGAAATGATTTTTCAATTTGAACCACAAAGACAGGCTACATGGTAGGCAGACAACGAGTTTCTTGTCGCAAGCGCTTGGGTGAAAAAATTAACGGGAAAGGAATCCAAGATCCCGGATAATTGGCTCGACGGAGGTTTATTTAGCAGTTGAGTGTACGTATCTGCTCTGGTAAGTCTATGTGACCCAGGATCCAGAGCTGGAACTAAGCACTAGTTTAAAGTACGCCCTTCAAGATCATCTAGATTTTTTTGAATTGAAGGCATCAAAATTTTAAATCTAGCACTCTGGAATTTCCCAGCGCAGCAATGTCGAAGGGAACACCTTGTGTCGACTCATTTTTGACTCCGATTTAAAACTCTATCACATTGTGCACTTGAAATTTACGAAATTTCGACGTCGGCCGCACGTCTTTTCGAGCCAAAACCAACGTCGACTTTATCCAATCTATGATACCGCAGTCTCCTCGCACTTTCGACGTCGACGTTGAGTCAATGGTAAAAAGGAGCAGTCGATTTTGGGTCGATTTGCGGTCAACATTCAGCGGAACAAAACTGACTCAAAATCGACTGGTCGAAATAGCGAGTCGCTTCGAGCTCGACCTGGTTAATTTGGAAACCAGAAAAAAGCTTAAGTGGTATCGGAAAATTATCAAGGTCGACATTTTTTTCCAAGTCCCAAGACAAACGCAACTTCAGGAATCGAGTACAGGGGTTAAAAACGCCTTACAATAATGACTCAACCCGTGATCCTAACCTACGTCGAAACTTTTGAAACGAGGAAAGAACCAACAGGAAATTGTCAAAAGGGGCCTTCAAAGGAACAATGTCAGGATGAAACGTAAGTAGTCAGGATTCAGATATAGGTTCATTTACACAAATGAGGAAAAATTCCCCACTCTTGATGAATGAAGGTACTGACTATGATCTTGGAGAAATCCTCAGCCCACAGGGTATCTTTCGAACAAGCTTTCGCGATTATGAAAGCTTCTACTCAGAATTATCGACATTCTCCAATAACAGAATTAAAATGCGGAAATCTATGAGTGAAAATGAATGAACGGTTGATAAACTTGGACATACCTACAACAGGCAGTCTCAGAAAATTCATTAAAATCATCATTATTGACTTGTCTTCGTTCTCGAATTTAGGGAGCTTGAAAATGAATGAAAAATTGCCAGTGATGGATGACATAATCTCGATAGGAAAAACTCAAACAAAATGAATGATATGACGCGACTCGAGGACCACTTTTTAGAAGATTTCGCTACAGCAATTCGATGTTCGCAAACAATAGCAAAGATTTATCATTTGTTCGCCTTTCGAACCCATACACTCACTTGAACATGCGAACTCACAATTTCTATACATAGTTGTCGGGAACAAAGGCAAAGGCGCACTGAAGTGTTGGCTTTATTTGTCTTCCTTTATACGGTACAGCATTATAACGCCCGGTTATGCCGATCTAAATTGAAGTTCATAGTAATTCGGAAAGCGACGGATATAAAGGCCATTTTCGTGCGTAGGGCGGGTAAGAGGATACGCTAACAAGGAAACGGCTTCTCGTTGCACACAAATACTCTCTCTCATCGTATACCTCCGCAGCGAAATTATTATAATCAGAGCACGTAGTTCCGGAGCTAGCCGTCTTCCAGTGATAATTATATCGCGAATAAAACTTCGAAGCGAGAGAAACGCAGAGCCGTCTGAAAAAGAGTTCTTCGCGCGCCCACGTCACCCCTGGTATTACCTGTTAAGCTCGAGCTCAACACTCTCACTCTTCTACAAACGTTTTCGATACGAAACCGTCTTTTGAAAATATTATTCTACCACGATAAAGCTATATATAATCTGAAACTCGGGTAATTAATTTTGGAATCTCTTTTAATCTCTCTGTTTTAGGTACGCTGCTCACATCTGTTACAAACGCGTACCATATTCTTCAGCATCGTTGCCTGCACGATCTCGCCTCGCTCGCAGGTGAAACGCGCCCAAAGTGAGTGCTCGAATAAAAGTTTTTATAGCGTAATCGGCAGTCAATTCTTATAAAATAATAAAGAAACGAAAATCGAAACTGTATACTGCCTGAGTGAAATCGAACGCGAAAAATATTGTCGACCCGATTCTCATCCAAAACGATATAATCTTCAATTCCTAGTATACCGATCGTACAAGAGTTCAACTCACCTGCAACAAAAAGGGAAAACAAGAAATTAGTATTATCCAGATTTTATGACGCGTACAGCCATTACTAGTGCGTTAAAGCGGATGTTCACCCCGACAGTAACCTTGTAAACTTATCTTCAAATTTCCTAAAACTTCGCTAATTGAAATTCGGACGAAATTTTCAGCTTTTTATATACTGTATGCCCATGTTATACAACTCTGGCGTATATACCCTCGAGATATAATATTTGAAATTTTTGCATTGTTTAGCGCGCTCGTTGCGATTCGAAAGTACGCTTAAGAAAGCCGGATTATGAAGGTTGAAGCTTTCAGATAGGCCTTTACTTTTTGAAAGTTCTGCACGCCTACTCGTCGTTACGGTATTTTAATGGAATTCTCACAACGTGAACTACGGTAGATGATTTCATCTCAAGGTCAGCTAATTCCTTTCTATTACAGTTCAGAACTTAATTTACCAACCTAAATTTTCGAAAACCTTGTACGAACTTCACGATCTGTTCGCTGATTTGAAATACAATTAGAAAGGAAAAGAACGTTGGCAATTCTAAAGACAAATAAAATTTCAACCACTCGTTCTCGAAAATCAGAATTAACCTTCCATACTTTTGTGGAAGAAGCTACAAGTATTTCGCTAGATTGCAGTATTTAGAATGGGAATTTAGATGAATTGCGGTCTGGAGAAAACAACAATGTTCCGATGTAAGGATCAGATGCTTCTATAGGATCGGATGGGTGTGTGGTTGACGTTACCAAGTTTTTCGAAAATTTGTGGACGACATCAATACTCCATCGTTATGATGTTGCGCACGGCGGTCCATGGTTTGCTTGAGAAGTAAGGAGAGAGATCGGTCGAGTCGAGGTGGAAGAGGGAGGTCAAAAGGTAAGAGCAGACTAGGCTCAACCGGTGTGAGTACACTGTTGTACTCGCGGAAACCGCGAAAAACAGCAGGAGGAAAGATTGAGGGTAGAGCAGACAGACCCGTGGTTAGGTAGCGCGCTGAGCAATATTACGAGGAAGAAGACAACACCCGTGGACACTATGGTGAATAGTCCGACAGGATAAGTAAGCGAGACGCGAGAGCGATAGAGAGAAAGGTAAAGCCGGAGCAGTACCGTAAACTATACCCGCGGGTGCCGCGGCGAATAGTCCCAAGAGATTTCGGGGGGGGGGGAGGCAACAAGAGAAGCGAGAAAACGAGGAAGATAGCGAGAGAAAACGCCAAAGAAGCGGGAGAAGCTGGATAAGAAAGTCGACACTAGGCCAAAAGGCCTTGCCGAGGCAATGTTATAGGATGTCTGGAGGAAAGAATCGGTGAAGCGATCACGTAAGTAAGGTGGTAGGAGTAGTTCAGTTATCCGAGATGATGTCATAATAGGCCGAGTAAGTATCGGCATAAGTTACTTGAAAAGATCAAGAAAGCGTACAGAGAAGGGGCCGGAATATGGGGAATCTGGGCGTCACGGTGGAGTAAGAAAAAAGATTGATTTTCTGGTAGGGTCAAATGAATAAAGATCATGTTTCGTGTCTGTAAGTAAATGAACTTGTTTACATTTTAAGGCCACACCTGCTATGTGATAAAATCATGGCTTAGCTAGTGAATTTCCTCACAGAGGCGTTTGCCACGCTCTTGGATTAATATAGGCGTGCTGAGCTGTAAGATGAGCTATCTAGCTGAGGGGGCGAACGAGCGAAACGAGCACGAGCCCCTGTTCTTGGATTAATGTAGGCGTAGGGTACTATAAATTAAGCTATGTAGTCCACGAGAGCTTGTTCGCCCTCATCAACATTATCATTAGTGACGTCATTGACTCGTGATGTTAGCATCATACATAATGGCTGCCTGTGACGCCATCATCAGCACCCGTGACGGCTGCCTGTACGGTCATCAGCATTTATAACGTCATCAGCTTGGGCTCTCTCTCTGTACTCGGCATAATAGTAAGCTCAATTCTCCTTTACAAGAGGCTTTTGGATCACGGCTCATGACGTCATGTTAGCATATTTTAGAATTAGAGTACTACTCCTTAGCCTCCATAGACTGAGCTATACAGCATACTAAACTGTACTTATATTAGGCCTATTATTAGCCTACGTAAGATCAAGTACAACATGAACCAGTATAAAATCCTATACTAAACAGGGGAGGTGGATGGAACTCGGAAATTTCACAATCAGGCTCGGGGTCACGGTTGATTATGTCCCCAGCTGATGACCTCATAGTTAGAGAGGGCCTCGGGGTCACAGCTGATGCCGTCACCTGCTAATGGCGTCAATGAGGAAGAGGAGGAATACAGTATACAGAATTATTAGGGGATGCGAGGGAACTGGGTAGGGTGTGAACACGAATTAGAGGCTAAGATATAGGAAACTTCAGGAAAAACATGAAAAAACAAAAAAAAATATTGAATTTTAGACAATTTGTAACCTAGAACTCTTTCGTCTTATTTTTTTCTCTTTTCTCTATCTCGATGTCCCTCTTTCCTTTTCCTTCTATCTTATTCCTCACGTTGGGACTTGAGTCGCTTCTGCCCGTTGTTGCTTCGATCGCGCCAATCAGAACCGGTTGCAAGTTTTTGTTTTATTTGCGTTTATTCTTGGGCGTCGAAACGTCGCCTACATATGTTCGTCATAGAAAATCAGGGGTGCTTATAGTGCCTGTTTTTTTCTTGCTTAATACTTGTATGTTGATCAAAATAACCTAGAAGAAGAGGAAGGGGCGAAGACACGCTTACTCGTCTTCTCATTGGGCTTGATGATCTCGACTTCACATTCTGATTGACCTTGACCAGGCTGGGGACTACTCAGATGAAGTCCTAGAAAAAGGATTTATGGTGGCTATCTCGGCAGAAGGTTTTCTTCTTGCCTGCTGTAATACGGTCGACATTTTTTCGAGTTCCGCAAACAGGTTCTCGCGGATTCCTGTAAATTTTTCTTCTCCGAATAGCCCTAGCCCCTTGAGAATCACTGTTTCTCATGTATAAAGCTCGAAGGTCAAAATTCTCCCGAGTCCTCTGGTGGTCGAATTTTTTTCAGCTCTCACTCCCCTTCTAATAAGGTTCTCAAAGTAGGTCAGAGACTTTCCTTGGAGACATATTTCCAAATGATCTCGCTACAATTTCCTAGAGAGACGATGGATGGAGAATCTCCCATCAAACAAGTTTCCTCTTCAAATTATAAATATCTTGGCAAGGCTGGATTTGGAGGAGCTAGAGGGCCTCACATTTTCATTAATTTATGTCTTTGAAACATCGTAGGGGCGACGGCAAAGCTTGGGGGGCTCCGGGCATTGAAGCTTCTAAATCTGGTCCTGCATAGATGGTAACTGCAATCAAATTCTTTCAAAAACTTTCAATCTCTTGAGGGTTTGAATTCGAGCTCAAAAATATCTAAGTCTAAAGCATGAATGGGCCAAACATCCCACTGACCCCTCGATCTCCAACTCTCTCTCCCTCTCCTCAATTTTGTGCGCTGACAGCGATTATATTGAACCAAAGCATTTGTGAACTATAAATGGTAGCGGTTGTTTCTTATTTATTTGGTGACTCTAACCTTACCAACCCAATTAGGGTCTTCCTGAACGTCATCAGAGATCAAACTCGTAAATTATTAACCTTAATCATCAAGCTCAAACAACCCCACTTAGGTTAGAAGATATTTTCGAAAAATGCCGGAATAAAATTAATGCAACCCTCCAGATTGATTAGAGACATACAGTGATAGAGTTATCAATCTTCCTCCCAGCCCTCTCGTCGATAAAAACTCTTTGATAAGAATATTTAAGGAAGAAGATCGCCGAATTGATATAAATCTTTATATTTGAACACGAGCACGGTGACAACTGCATCTTCTTCGATTGATTAAAAAAATCATTGAAGGCGAAAAGCTCACACACGCTCGATATAACTCGATTCTTATTCAATCCCAAGACAGGATTCTACCGCCAGATACTCCTGAACAGCGCCGGATTTCCCTATATGCTGACTACGCTGTAGCGTAAGGCGCGGAATTTTGGCGGCGCGAAATTTTCTAATAATAATTCGACTTAGGAAAAATTCGACTAGCTAAAAGAAAAAATTCGACTTACTCATGTCTCCTTAGAAAGAATAAATCGTGTACGTATGAAAATTCAGAAAGAGCCATGTACGGATAATGGACGGTCCATTATCCGTTGAAATTTCTCACTACTCTCCCTCTCTTCCCTTTTCCTCTCTTTTAACATATTTCATATCTTTCCTGAATCCTAGCTTCCAGTTCCAAAAATTGCAAGTTCACACCAACCCTTTGAATTGGCCTTCCCCCCCAAAAAACACATCCCTCCTCAAGTTTCCTGAATCGTAGTTCCTAACTCCGAAATTTACCCTTCCCATCGGTTGCTCCCCCTCCCACCCCATGGAAAAGAACCTTGAATATGATTCTGAAAATCTGCGAGTTTCACAAGTCTTGAATCTTGACCCGTAATTCCAAAATTTGCGAGTTCACACCACCCCGCGAGTTTCCCCTACTCACTAATAATCCTGTATGCTGTATCCCTTCTCTTTCTTTACCATAAACTATGACGTCATCAACCTTGACTCCGATCCTAACTCTGAAATTTGCGATTTCAAACCACCTTTCTTCATCTTCGTAATCTGTAAGTGGTTTAAAGGCTTTTACTGCTGTATGTAAGTCTTATGTTAGGTCTGGCTTCACGCAGAGTGGCCAGGTTACGCTATAAAGCGCCAATTGGGCTTCACAAAAGATATTTTGGCTTCTATAAGCCAATTGGGCTACATGAAACTTGGCGATTTTTTGTCGCCAATTGGGCGTTCTGACAACCAAATCTGGCAATTATTGGCGATTTTAGGCTCCTTCAACCAAAGGAATAGGCGATATTTTATCATCATCATCTGGTAAAACTGACTTCATGAAAGTTAATAGTAGGCCTAGTATTTATTGTTTAGTAGCCCAGTATAATGGAGACTAAGTAGTAGTACTCAATCCTAAAATCTGTTAGAATCTTGTTATCAGCCGTCATTCGGAGGCCGAGTATAAGGAAGACTCGAGCAGTATCGCTATCAGGTCTGGTATAATGGAGACTGTTGGGAGGCTTACAAGCAGAGTGACGGATCCCGAGAATAGAAGAGAATAAAGAACAGAGAGTTATTTCACATTATCGCGAGCGCAGCGAGCGGCGCGAAATTGCCTTCAGCGTAGAGCGCAAAATGTGTTAATCCGCCACTGCTCCTGAAATTTTGGAGGGCACTATCAGATCAGCTCGCATCCTTGAATTGTCTACCGAATCAAATCTCAGACTTTTTAACATCTTTTTAAAAGCGACTTTTCATTCTGCCATTGGACCGACTGTAGCCACGTGCTCAACAACACTTCTTTCAACATCTACCGGTACATTACAAGCTCCTCAATTCAGCACTATCACCTGTTCCAATTCGAAAATCGTGTTAAAATATTTCCAAAAACTGATGCAAAGTATTCTTCGATACGAAATTGATAAAAATCGATATTCTTGAACTTTTCAAAACTTTAATCACGTAAAACTTTTTCAGAAGTGGAATCCCAAATCCTATAGAAAAGGATTGTCGATGAAGGATTTGCAGAAATTTCTGCGCTGAAATTAAATTCGACCCGAGAGACTAAATTGTCGTCAGCGCGTCTATAACTATCTGAGCCCTCCCTACATTTACCGACGATTATTCGATGAGATAGGTACCTTTCCATCTTGTTTACAACCAGTATACGTTAAAGTTGTTAATTTACAAAATGACGCGTCCTCGTAATAATGAGATAGTTGAAGGTTGAAGATGTATGTGTCTACTTCGTTTTCACTTCAAGACGCGCAATTTTCAAATGACTTACCGAGTTTTACGCGTCTACGAGAGTATCGAGTGAAAGTTGCTTTCGAGCTATATACCGCCGACACAATACTAGTTACCGTATGGCACTTTATACCCATCGTGTTCAATCCTTATAGTGTTTCCCTAGAGTTGTTATGAGAAGGAATGCACTCGAGCCAAAACTTATCGAGTTCGTCAAATTTACAGCTGTCATTTCCTCGTGCGGTTTGTCCCATCTGATCCAAATTTTCTCGCGCGACAATTACCTTTTACGATCGTATACACGAAGGGTCTGTATAATCATTCATTAAAATATACGATTTTGGTAAACCGTCGACTCGCTTACCAGTGCAGTGTTATTGACGCGTATCTAGAAGTGCTCATCGAAATTTATAGGTCTCTTCAGTCGGGATTGCGTATACGACCGTCTCCTCGTGTATATCAACCGAATTGAATTTTCGGAAGCTTTTAACGGGGAACGAGAGCGAAACGTTACACGCTCCAACGTTTTTTATTTTGACAAGCTTCAAATTGCGATCTCGTAAACCTATACGTAACCCCCGTACACTGTATACCGTATAGTTTTTGAACTTTTAAAAAAGAAAGTTATTATTTTAACATAAATTTTTATAATTCGCGTAACTTTCCGTCGAAAAGTATTTCGTAAATTGCAAACAACTTTACGAGAGAAAGATGCGTTCGGAAAATTTGAATTCCGTCGAGATCGAGTGCGTTTTTTTTTTCTTTCCTTCTTTACGAATTATGTTTGTGGCACTTCTGATACTCTACATTAGATTTCGATAAAGTGCGGATAATCCGATGGGAAGTTTAACAAAATTGAAAAAGAAGTTTAGCAAAGGAATAACTATCATCAGATTAGCAATCGTAAAACTGAAATTTTATGAAGTTCCTTCTTTTAAGTCCTTTTTACGAGATGTTCATGAGGAAATACGAAAGAGACCTAGAGCAGATTGATAAATTGCAGCGAGTCAAATCCTGCAGCTCTCTATCAAGGTAAGTTGGGAAGGTTTTCCCTCTCATACACATCTTAAATATTTTGCATAACCGCTTCATGAATACGAAAATCCCAATCTTAAGTACTGAATGAAGAGGAGTTAAAGTTCTACGAGCTTAAGATACGGATGGTAACTTCACTGACATTTTTATGGGTGTAAAACTTTCAACTGACTCAGGTTAAGTAGACAAAGCCCGAAGAACGATGGATGTCGACCGAAAATCGACCAAGAATTTACTTATCTCAAATGTTTTGGTGGAAATTGAGTCGATATATTGTTAAGATGTACTTCGCGTCCACATCGAATCAAATCGATACGGATCCATCATATTTCGACTCATTTGCCACGTCAATTTCAAGTCGACTTCGAGTTTAAATCTTTAGATTTTTATCGACCTACAGTCGAGGGTCGATTCCAAGTCAATTTTTAGTTCTCTGATAATGTACGTTCGACCCCCAATTGACGTCAATCAGGAGTCGATTTCTCCAAACTTTTCCATTGACCTGAAATTGACAGCTCTACGCCTGAAATCAACAGTCGACTTTTATTTTTCTAGGACCTGAAATTGACACCTCTACTCCTGAGATCAACAGTCAACTTTTATTTTTCTGTTAATGTATGCTGGTCGATATCAAATCAAATTACGACTATGATTCTCATAGTCTTGGTCCAAATTACTTCGATATATTCTTGAAATCAACCCCTGCACGACACTGATATCAGGTCGATGTGAGGTCGACAAACGTCTACTCCATTTCGACTCTTCTGCAACATCAATTTCAAACGTTCTGATGTCCTGGAATCGTTTGTTCAGTAGCATCGATTTCAAGTCGATTCGCAGTTTTCTGGTAATGTAGGCTGATCGACTTTAAAACCTGCACCCCAATTCGTCGTTGATGGGACTCGATTTCAAACCGACTTTTTCATGTCCCAAAATCGACTGCTTTGTCTCGTCAATTTCAAGACAATTTTTAGGTCTTTGGGACCGTGTGCTAGTCGACTTCAAATCGTCTTCAGATCGACCTCTATCTTCAGTCGATTTTGAGTTAAATTCCTGATATCCTTTCTATCAACCTGAAATTGACTGCTCCTTTGCGTCGATCAACGGTCGACCTTCAGTTCTCTGCGAATATATGCTGCGGTCGACTTCAAATCGACGTTGATCTGGAGTCGCTTTTGAGTCGACTCAAATCTGATCATTTGTCGGGTCGATTTGAAGTCAATTTGTAGTTTTCTCCTAATGTAAACTGGCCGACGTCAAACCGACCAAAAATCGACGTCGACCTGGAGTTAATTTCAAGTCGACTTCTCCAAATTTTTCCATTGACCTGAACCTGAAATCGACTCACTTTTAGTTTTCTAGAAATGTATGCTGATCGACAAGTTGGAAGGATTCTTCAAAACTACGTTCCATCATATCAAGGGTGTGCTTTACTTGTTCGGAAACTCCGAAACGGTGTACGATGAGTTGCATGAGCATCCCCAAAAACCCTGCAAGGTTCAGGAAGCCAGCGGTCACTACGCGACGCTTGTCGGGCGTGCGTGGGTAGTTCTCGTAACAAATGACGAGGAATGAAGGTCACATCTCAGGGCTCCATTTTCCGACGAATTTTTTCGATCTTTGGAAATGTTCTACAGAGGGGTTCAATGGAAGGCGCTACCGGAACAGAATCCTGAGTTTTGGCTCCAGAAGAATTTCACTCTCGTCAGAAAATGGACGAATTTTTACCAAGTTCAAGGTTTAATTGAGAAAGTATAATGAAAATTTTTTAAATTCTGCTTCGATAGCGTTCCTGGTTAAGCCTTTCTAGAAAACATTTCAATTATTCAGAAAGATCCGTTAAAAATTGGAGCAGTGAAGTGTGATTTTTGATACCATGTTTTCTGAGCATATTTTCCCAAGTAAAGCACACCCTTAATAGTTTGAGAGGGTTTCTGAAGCATTGTTCTTTTCGCATAGTGCAGGGTGTCTACCAGAATTGAAAAATGGAAATAGCTGACATTAGTTGACCTTTTTCCGATATTTTATTTGACCATAAAAAATATTACCCCCCTCTCCAAACTAATATCGTCATTTCGGTATTTTTTTATTCGTTTGCAGGAATTAATATTTGATTGAGAAAAGTGGGAAGTTTGTTGATTATACCTTGATATTGTGCATATAGGAAGACACGTGAAAAACATTATTTACACAAAATTATGCATTTTTGGACTTTTTAGTTGACCTACGGATAGAAAAGTTGACTTTAATTGACTTAGTTGACCTGGTAGACACCCTGATAGTGTGACCGTCATTCACAATCAAACTATTATTATGGTGATCGACGTCAAATTCACAAAGAATTTACTTCTCTCGAAGTCCTGATCGAAATGCGTCGATATATCCTTGAAATCGACTTCTAGTCGACATCGATATGGGGTCGACAGATATCAACTCCATTTCGACTCATTTGCTACGTCGATTTTATATCGATTTCAAGTTGATTTGTAGTGTTCTGTGAATGTACACATATGCTAATCGACTATGAATCGACCACAAATCGACTTCGGTCTCGAGTTGATTTTGGGTCAACTTCTTCAAATTTTCCAATCGTCCTGGAATCGAGTGCTTTATTTCTCCGATTTCAAGTCGATCAGTAGTTCTATGGTAATGTACGCTGGCCGACTTTATTAACTCGACTTCTCCAAATTTTTTCATCGACCTGAAATCGACTGACCTTTAGTTTCCCGGACGTCAAATCCACCAAAAATTTACTTCTCTCAAAGTCTTGATCGAAATTGCGTCAATATATCCTTGAAATCGATCCGTAATCGACATTGATACAATGTCAACATGGGGCGACACTCCGTTTCGACTTTTCTGCTAGGTCGATTTCATATCGAATTTGAAGTCGACTTCTCCAAACGTATTATTGTCTCGAAATCGACTGCTTTGTCGCGTTGATTTCAAGTTGATTTGTAGTGTTCTTTGAATGTATGCTGATCGACTTGAATCGACCACAAATCGACTCCGACCCTGAGTTTAATTCGAGTCAACTATCGTCCTAAAATCGACTGCTTTATTTCTTCGATTTCAAGTCGACTTGAGGTTCTCTGGTAATGTACGCTGGTCGACCTTAAATCAACTTCAAATTGACGTCGATCTTGGGTCGATTTTGACTCGACTTCTTCACATTTTTTCATCGACCTGAAATCGACTGCTCACGTCACGTTGCGTCGGTCGAAAGTCAATTTTTAGTCTTTTGGGAATGCATGCCTCTGGTCAACCTCAGATTGACTCCTCCCCAATCCCCTCCACCTCGATTATACACAGAACGCAAAGATCGAAATATTTTCGAGTCCTATCCTGCCCCTCATATAGAGCGCGATGATCAGCGTTTTTCTGAATCCCTAAAATAAATCAAAGCCTCAGCCTCTTTCTCGGAGAAATTCGCGGAAGGACGGCGTATTTTTTCTTAACAGGTTTCCTGTTAATAGAATTAAAATCCCGAGAGGTATTTTTCTTTGTCTCAAATCTAGAATTTCATGAACAAGACTTTCTCCAGTCTTGCTCTCTTCATGTATTTAGTTGAAATTGTTCCTTTCCAACAGGAGGAGACTTGGCCTCGCCTGCGCCGACACGAATTCCGAATGGACTGGAAGGCGGAGGGAAGAATGAATTCCGGAATTAGAGGGGTTGGGTTTGAGTCGTCGGGTATCGTACGAATTTATATTCAGAAATTCGTTGATGGAGGCAGTAAGATATTAAACATGTCAAGGTAAGAAATTAAAACCTTACAAATTCACATTTTGAAGAAGCAGAAATCGGAAAACTCGAGAGATAAATCAAGTGGCTCGACTACTTATAGCTGTATCCCCAAAATCGCAATCAAAACTCTCACTTAGGAGAGGGTACTTGAATAAGTTAGAAATCGTTTCCCTCCAAAGCAAAATGAGAAGAGGCCATCAACGTACGAGGTGGTATGATGATACTAATGGGTTTTCGAGGGGAAAAAACTTTCAAAAAATTGCAGTTAATAGAAAGGAGTGGGACCGACTGCAAGAAACCTTTGCTCTCTATGGGCCGACAAAATTTAATTTGTCACTTATTATGTACTATGTAACATAAAAATCGTCAATGAAGGTGATTTGATTTGAAGCACAATGAGCGTGAAATATTAATCTTGTATAATACAATTCAATTGTCCATCGCAACAGGCTAATAAGTTCACGAGACCAGGTAACCCCAAAAGATTAGTTGAAACTAGAATTTAATTAATAAAAACATTGTATAAGTGCACATTTAACTAATGATGGAGGAAAGCTTGTAATAACTCCATACAACTCGCGACAGAGGAAATAAATTCTCGTTTGTACGAGAAAGAACAAAGCGAGCGATAACGGTTCAAATTTTTTTCTATGATTCTTTCTTTGATATTTATTAAGAAATACGTTTGCACACATATTTGTACAATTTATCAGAGATTAGCATACGTAACTTGATAACGGAAATCAGAAATTTAACTATAGTTATACTGCTTTGAACGGACACCAGCGCTTATAAACTTATAAATTTCAGCCAGATAGAAGATAAATTTTTTCCAACAGACGAGAGAGAAAAGAAGTACAAATACAAATAAAATGCTGTAAAGCCATTTACACGCTTTCTACAAACTAAAAGTAAGATAAATCACTTTGCGAAACAGTCTCCAACATTTTTCAGATCTTTAGTTTGCGGCTCGGCAAAACGTTTTTGCGTATTACAAGTTTTCAGGCAACCTCCACCACTCTCTTTAATGTTTGGTCGCCGCGCTTTCACATTCGTTCTAAAAAGCGACTCCTGAAAATGGAATACTCTTGTACTTTCATACATGTTCGCGTATGCTTTAATAAATAGAAAAACTTCGTTTTCGAGACTATACGAGTATCACAACAAAAAAGTTCCTACGTGCGTGTGCCAATAAAGGTGCCCAAAGAAACCGTCGTCGAAATCTGTATAACGTCATCTTCAATTAAGTTGACATTTCTTATAGAGCTTTGGTTTTTAACCCTCGGCAAGTACACACAACCAGTGCGTTCTCGGCCTTCTTTTCTAACATTAAATTTAATCGTTTTATTTTGTTATTATTCTCGCTTGTAATCATCACTTTTCTTTCTTGAGTGTTTCGCTCGCCCCGCCGTATTGCAAGTTCTAAATGTCAACGAAATTCTATTACAACGCGAAGTAAACTCGGTCATTATAGTTTTCATTAATAATATACGGTATCATTATTATTATTATCATTATCATCACATTTTAAGTAGGGTACAAAAACGGACAAAAATTTCTAAACCAGGGCCATGAGCTGAACGGAATAAAAATTTTTCGTAATTCTTCGCGAGACGAAAACAAAGAGGATAACAATTTCGCAAGGAATTATTAATATTTTTCTCGACGCATAATCGAGTGTCGCGAAACCACCTTTTTGTTCCAATTTTGGCACAGATACTGACTGTTTACGTTACTGCTGTTAGTAATTTTTTTCAAGTTTCTTTAGCAGGATGCAGTCTATCGAAATTGGAATAAGATAGAAATCTGACTGAACTTTCCCATTGTTCTCCTCTCATCCGTTCTTGAAATTTAGTAAGATAAAATCGGTCACATCAATTTTGCTCCTTCTCGCTATGGAAAGCTACGAAGAAGCTCAAGAATGTACAAGGGTGCCTAAAAGCAAATGCTGGCCGACGTATTCCAGCGGTACGAAATTGTTTTGCGAGTCACGCTGGAAGTGAAAGACTGACGTTCAGTTGCGTCGCTCTCTTGGAGGTGGTTTGATCCACGAAAGGAAGCCGGAAACGATGAACTAACTCCGATCTTGCCTGAAGAGTTATCACAGAAAGCTTTTGTAATGATGACTTAAACACTGTAAAAGCTACCTTACACCTTTGAAAAGGTAAAAATTGTCATGATACCGTAGCCAGGTTAATTCATAGGCCAATTTTCTTTATATCGAAACTATGCTAGCTTCTCTTCCTCAATATTGTGGACCAGGCCATACTCCTCTTTTTCGCTTTCTAACTCATATGACTTGATTATGTTATGTTGGATTTGAACTGAAGTGAATAAAATCTATTGTTCACTTACCCAATGAATTTGACTTCAGAGAAACACATGCTGTATAAACCAAACTCATCAAGTCACAACGGTAATAGAAAAGGCGTTTGAGAAGAAAAAATACTGTCCCGCAGTTTACATCGAGTGACGCAAGTTTTTGACCACGTCTGGCACCTTGGCCTGACGCATAAGATACTAGAAAATTGCCAGCAGAATTACGTCTTCTCATTTGAATGATGGAACGTTTTTCGTGGGTCTGGAAGAAGACTGCTTTAACACAGATCCAGTCGTGGAAGGAGTGACCCCCGTTATGCTTTCTCGTTGAGACCACAGTCGCAACGTTTGCGAACAACACTGCCCTACTCACAGTTGATGAATCACAAGAGGTGACAACTAAAATCCTCCAATAGGCAGTCGATGAAATCAGTCAGTGGGCAGGTGATTGGAAGATCGAGTAAAACCTAAGAAAATCAGTACACGCTAAGAACTATAGTGAAGCGAAACACAAAATCTACCTAAAGAAAGAACCGATTCCTCGTAAAGAATCATCCAAATACCTTGGAATGGTTCTAGACTCAAACCTAAACTTTGAAAGTCAGCTGGATGCTCAATACCGACGCATTCACTGGCTAATTAGAAGACGGTCCAAAGCTAAAAACCTTATATACATGCAGGCTGTAAGCTTTGTATGGGGACGTACGCAATCCAATACGTTTGGAACCGCACTAAACTCTCAAACAAGAAGATTCTTCAACTAATATAAAACGAATTCCTCAAAGAAATGACCAACGCCTGTCGATAATACAGGCGGATAATCCAAAAACACGCTCAGACATGGAAAAAAAGATGCAGGAAGCTTTGAAAATGAACAGGTCGCGGAGTCCAGGGACTATTTTCCATCAGATGAAATTTTAGGATTTAATCTCTTACAACGAACTCGAGACTGAAGGAATGCTAGATTTCTGAGAGCTGAAGAGGCAGAAATTAAGTTGAACAGCTCCAAAGTTGAAGGGGTGCAGTCCACTGAGATAATTTCTTGATGATAATACGTACGCGGGGCCAACGATAAATCAAAAAACCCCTTCCGTTGAGTTAGGTGCGCTCAGTCTAGTTATCTTGAGCTGATCTCCATATTACAGAGGTTTAGCGTGACTGCGGTCCCGCACGTACTTCAAAAAATGTGCGTTCATGTAATTATAGTCGACTGAAAAATTGAATAAATTTCGAACGTAACCTATGATTATCATTTATCGTTGCCCGTTTCGAGCTTTTAAAGCATTTTTCTGTCGGTTAGCACGAATTTTCGCACTCTTCTTTCGCATTGTTCCTCAAATTTATTACTTTCCTCGCTCGTCTTCCGAACATCGTGCCTGGAAGATTAAATTGATGGATATACATAAACTTTCGGCCGTGTATGGCTAACGATCTCATTGTAAATAAAGTCTCCCTAATACTACTTAATAGAGCTATTTGTAGTCGGTAACTAATACATACCGATGCGTATGAACGCGTTGATGGATGTTAAATAAAATGAACATTCAATTTAACCCACAGTCATTTTGACCACGCGTCCTATACGGATTTTAATTGGTAGTTGGGAAACAGTTGCTAATTCAGCTCGACCGTAATTATTTACGGCATCTCATTTATTACTTTTTTTTTTTTTTTTTTTTTAATATCATCATTTTAAGAGTGTCGTAACGTGGAAGTAGATAAATTTGCACCGGGGCTGAATTTTCCGTCCGTTCTAAAGCTAGATATCGCGATCAAAAATAAAAATCATACACCGTATAAAACCCATTATAGATTCGTTCATTATTCTGTACCTTACTTAATACGTACAAGTTATGTTTTTTTTATCGTTTTAATTATAGATTTTTTTTAAATCAAATTACGTCACGAAAAAACAGCGTATTTGACGACGTCTAGACGCTATATTATAGAATGTAATTTTGTCGGCTTAATTCATGCGGTATTACAAAGATTCTGCAGAGTAAAAGGAAGATGGGACAAAATAGTCGGCAAGATTCAGCGTCTGATGAAGTCCAGGATACAATTCGAATTTTACTTGACATATTAGATGGCAAAATTCAAACGTTCTTCTATTGTGGGAAGGCTGCGAGTCTTTCATTGTCCTAAAATACGAGGTAGGCAATATGATCTTCCTCTTCTGGATGTGGATGATATACAGGTATTGAGTACGACATACCGTGGTTCTACATTTGCCTATTTCTTCCTGGTCCATCTTTTTCATGGCAAATGCAGACACCTGGTTCCGATCTCAAGAAAAGTCCAACTAAGCTTGTCCTGCTCACGCGCCTCCACGGCTTACACTCAAATAAGATGTGCCATTGTCCATCATCCCACCCTTGGTTTCAGTGCGAACACGTTGCTTGTTCAACTTTCCTCAACTTTTCGTGAAGGTACTCGTTAAAGGAGCCATGGCTGCTTAACACCTGTGTTAGTTGGAAGTTCAGCTGACCGGGAATCCACTCATCACGGTCGTGTATCAACAAAACGAGTCGTCAAATTAATTCGTTCTTGTATATTGCAGTTATTGTTGATCATATTGATATAAAGGTTGTACTCTACGAGAGAGTAGCAAAATATTAGAACCACAAAGATCTTTCGGTTAAGAATCCATCCTCGGAGCACGAACGAACGAAAGCGACTAATCCAACAACGAAGACAAAGAAACCAACTTGAGGATCATGATTGAACTAGCGAGTCATCGAAGCGTGAATCATTCTCATGTACTAGCTTAACCAGACCCTGACCAGGAATATACCTGTTTAAGACGGTGAAGTCTTCATTATTCCGGTGACGCGAGATTTCAATATTTTCTAAAGCCGTACGTTTAAAGTATGAGTTTTCCCTATGGAGGTGGGTACCAGACTCCTCTTTGAATCTGTGACCACTTTCTCCCAAGCTTTTTTATGCTCATCGATTCTTATTTGGAGCTGACGGCCGGTCATTCCTATATAAACTCCAAGGCAATCGTTGCAGGCTATGCTGTAAACACCACTCCTCTCGGCTAGAGGAGTGGGGTCCTTTAATTCTACAAATAAACTTTTTACCGTGTTGGTATTATAATATGCCGGACGGAACCCGAGAGGACTAAGCACACGGCCCAACTTCAACGAAAATCTGCCCAGGTAAGGAAGTTTAATCCAACGTTTCCTCCTATCTAGGTGTGAATCCCTGGCGAAGGAGGTGCTGGAATCGAGGTTTTTTCTGGTAAGCCTCCTTCGGACCATTAGGTCGATGTCCCCCTCACTTGATTCACTCTAGCAGGTGCTCAATTGTTCCTAGTTTCTTTTGGAAAGCGTCCTGCCTCAAAGGAATATGAGTCAGGTGATGGATCGAGCTATTGAAGGTAGCGATCTTATGTGCAGCTGGACGGAAGGACGACCCGTGGATTGTAATATCGGTTGACGTTTCTTTTCTATAAATTCCAAATTCATGGACGCCATCTCTAACGAAAATGGACAAGTCCAAAAAATTTATTAATGAGCCACCGACTTCCAGGGTGAATTTTATAGAAGGTTATTAGCTATTTAAGTAAGTGAGAAAACACATGATTTAACAGCACCTGGCCTGAGGAAAATAAATCGATCTCAAATTCGGACATGAATACCTCAGATATCGGAGAGCCCAAGGGAGAACCAATGGGAATCCCCACCTCATCCGGGAACTCGGAAAATTTCCCTTCAAATTTGCAGAAGTTGGAAGTCCAACAAACCCTCAGAAGATCGAAGAATTCCGCCATCTCCTCGTAAGGGACACCCGTTTTTACGAGCAAATTGTCCATGTTGGATATTAACAGTCTTAGGGATGTGAGGAAATAATCATACAACATCAAAGGAGCATAAGTTCGTTTCCGGAGGAAATAATAAATTAATATTACAAAATCAAATATTAGAAATTATTTGAACTATTATTCCAATTATCAAAATTATTATTATTGGAATTATTTCTATTAATTTATTATTTTCTAATAATGAAATGAAAAATAATATTTTTACTATTAAGATTTTAAGAAATCAATGATTTTGAAATTATGAATATCCAATTTTTAATAAAAATTTTAATTCTCATTTAATAATTAATAATAATTTTAATTTTAATATATTAGAAACTGATAATAATCTAATAATTCCATTCAACTATCAAACAATAATAATTTTTCCATCCTTAGATGTAATTCATTCATCCGAATAAAACCGAAAATGAGATTTCTTAAACCGATTTTCAATGTTT
Organism: Aspidiotus rigidus; assembly: GCA_035079385.1. Lineage (NCBI taxonomy): Eukaryota > Metazoa > Arthropoda > Insecta > Hemiptera > Diaspididae > Aspidiotus > Aspidiotus rigidus. The sequence goes on along the minus strand of JAVHKY010000015.1, from coordinate 78,958 downwards.
TTACAACCGAAAAATCCGAGCTCTAGTTATGGACAATGCTCTGAAATTTGTGGAATTTATCATTGATTTATACCAATTAAAGTCGAATCAATTAAATTAAATAATTTCATTAAATGAATTTAATTAAATAATTCAAATAATACCTAATAATTGATTTATATATAATTTAATTAATATTATAATCTTAATATTATATTTATAATTCAAATTATTTTAAAAAATTTTAATAATGAAATTTAAAAAATTTCATTCAATTTATTTAATATATTTCATCCATTAAATAAAAATTTTAGAATAAATTATTTACTAACTTAATAATTTTAATTATTAATCATAATTATTGATCAATAAAAAACTTATATTTAATTATAAAAATTATTAAATTTAATATTAATAATAATTCAAATTTTATATTTTATAATTCAATTTTTTTTACAATTTTAATAATTAATTTAATAAATATTTTACCCATAATATATTCAATTTCCCATAGTATTATATTTATTTTAAATTTAACCGTAATATTTTTATTACTTTAAATATAATTAATTTAATAATATGAAATAAAATAATAATTATACTAATTTTTATAATGAATAAAATAATTATTATTATAATTAATAAATTTAATAACTTGAAAAATTTTTATAATAGACTTGAATCAGGATTTGATAATAATATAATTTTAAAATTAACTTTTCTATAAATTTTACTTATATTATAATTATTTTTATTTTATTTGATATTGAATTAATAATCATTATCCCTTTAATAATTATGGTTAAAATAAATAATTATAAAATATTCATAATTATTATATTTTTTATTTTTATTATATTACAACAATAATTGAAATAAAAAATAATAAAATTTATTAATGAGCCACCGACTTCCAGGGTGAGTTTTATAGAAGGTTATCAGCTATTTAAGTAAGTGAGAAAACACATGATTTAACAGCACCTGGCCTGAGGAAAATAAATCGATCTCAAATTTGGACATGAATACCTCAGATATCGGAGAGCCCAAGGGAGAACCAATGGGAATCCCCACCTCATCCGGGAACTCGGAAAATTTCCCTTCGAATTTGCAGAAGTTGGAAGTCCAACAAACCCTCAGAAGATCAAAGAATTCCGCTATCTCCTCGTGAGGACACCCGTTTTTACGAGCAAATCGCTCATGCTGGATAGTAACAGCCTTAGGGATGTGAGGAAATAATCCTACAACATCAAAGGAGCATGAGGTCGTTTCCGGAGGAAGATTTACGTCCTTCAACCCATCCGCCAAGGGGCCCGAGTTCTTTACTGAATACGGGGTGCTACAATCTACTCGTGATTTAAACATCGATCTACACGACCGGCCGCATTGGAACATCTTTTTTATGTACTTTAGGCAACCCGTAGAGGAGGGGGTACCGGGTTAGGTTTCGAAATGGCTTTTTTTGTGAGTGGACTCAAATCCACTTTTGTTAATGATTTTACTCACCTCTTTAACAAACTGAGGAAAACAGAATAGGCTATTTTCCTTGACCCCACATTATTTTAGCACATCATAAACATAGGAAACATAGGAGGACTTCCCCATAATTACTACAGCGTTGCTTTTATCTGCCTTAGTAATGATTAATTTTTCCTTTCTGACCTTCCTCTTTAAGCCTTTCATTACCTCAATACAGGTATTACCCGTATAAAGGAGGGAGGTACTGCCTACCATTTCGGCGCACTTTTCTTGGATGTTCACTCTTCGTTGGATCTTTATCATCTCTCTTCATTGAGTCGGCCCATACTGGGGCACCATAGAGGAGAGTCGACAAGGAGGTGCTCAACTATGTTACGTTCAGGTGTTCTCAATCTATTATGTACCAGGAAACTGTCCAATTTACCTACCGCAAGTTCTAGTCCAGCCAACTCGATCCAACACGTCACTACATCTAGGCTCCGCCGCGCCGCTACAGTTGTTTCGGTAGAACGGTGAGTCAAACAACTGCACATGAGGTCATTCGGCACAGTTATTGGTACAGTAGTTCTGATAACGTTTGATAGGTTCGTAACCGACAAACAGGAGTGTTTGAGAGAATTTCTGAGAAGAAAAGTGCAAAAGGTATCCTTAAGCACCACTTTGAAGGCTGCGAAGACAAGCAAAGAAGGGGAGAGAAAGAGGATGGTTTAGGGATGAGGTAAACGTATAAAAAATGAGTGGGGCAGAGGTTGGACGAGATGATGACTATGAAATTGATTTGTTCCTGTTTATTACCAAGGAGCGAAGAGACAAGCTGCGTAGGCCTTACGAGGGGGAAGGGAATTGGTTTTCGAATAGTTTGAAGAATTCCACAGGGGAAAGTGGGAATAGACAAACGCTCTTCAATTTTTCAGTGAGAAAACTTCTGTGCAAAAAATTTACGTATCAAATCTCATGAATATTTCATCATACTCTTGGGCTTGAAAAAAGCTGATATCTAAAAAAAAATAAAGTTATTTTGTATCTTAGTCCATCTCATTGTGCGAATAACTGCGTGCCATTATCGAGACCCGTCGTTGTGATTAGGTGACACGAGGACGCGGGCGAGGAAGATAACCTTCTCGTTTAATAACAATATTCAAGGGGGGAAAAAAAGCGATTATAAGCAACGCATCTTTGTTAAATGGGTCAGTTCGAACGCGAGGTAGAAAAATTAAGTCAAATTTTAATCGCCGGTACAACTTTAATTGAGATTTGCTCAACTAAACGAGCTAAAAGCACCTATTCCCAATGACATGCACATAAAAACATACTATATTGCACGGAGTGACCGCACGATGAAACGTAATTTCTCTCTCTCTCTCTCTCTCTTTTTTTTTTTTTAGTAATATCGTCCTCGTTCTGCATTATACGCGGGAAAATTGGCGTAATTTACTCGTTGAAAAACGTGAGGTAGAAATTTTTCCTCTGAATAGCGTTTTTTACGCGTTTTAAAGAGGTGCCCTTTTTGCAATGCGAAACAACACGCCCAGCTATTACAACACCTCGAAATAGAGCTTTTGTTAAGCTTATAGTACAAAATCGAGCTTACGTAGTATTTGATTTCATTCCTGGGTAGGAACGAGAAGGATATTGTTACATTTATCTCACCGCCAAGGCAGGCAGACCGAGCCTTGTTGGAAACGTTTTCACTCATTATACTTATTTGAATGACTGTACCTAGTAATTTCGCTTTTTTTCTAACTTCGATGGCCTTCGTAAGTCTTTCAGAATGTCATGCATAATAGCGGATTTTAAAGTAGAGGATAGTCTCACATGTGTGTATTTTCTCGTGTTAATGGCACAAAAGGGAAAATTCAGAAGAGTCTGTTGGGAGCGGATGAAAAGATCAGGCCAAATTAAAGTAATTAGGTTGACATTCACCGCGATGATACTCAGAAGAGGTGGTAATGAAGCTATATGTAGGTTATGAAAGGGATTTTGGTTGACGTCTATCTCAGGTTACCTAGGTAGCTATGATAGGCGGAATTCTTCGAAGTCTTTCGTACAGTAAAATATAATACAGATCAAGAACATGAAATGATAAATTTGCTACAAGTCGACTTCGATCCACTTAGAATTGGCACTTGTTCACAAATTCTTCATTTTAAAGTTCTGGTACCCCTCAAATCTTACAGCCGATTTTTGTCAAGTGGAGTATGTCACAAATATTGTACTCGTACATCCTAATGAAACTGTCAGCACTCTACGAAGCATAGGGAAGAAAATCAAAAATTGTCTTGGTGGATCGACGAACCAAGGCCGACGAAGAAAACTCTGTAGTGATCCTAACGCGTATCAATTAGATCCGAAATTTGAAACCTAGAAAATAAAAGCGGTAGTATTAATGACAGTTTTAATACTAGCAAGAGTAATTTCGTAATTGACCTCTCCCACGAACGTTCCTCCCGGGCGTCTTTATGGTCTACGGAACACCCATGAAGACTACATTTCTATTAAACCAAATTTTTCATTCATATCATCTACCAAGAATAAACTGGCTCAATATCTCAATACCTGGTTTAAGAATATATATTGACTTAGAATATGAATTTTCTGTAAAAAACTCCAGGGACCTAATCCATATGATTATCGCTCACAAACCTACTCTTGATGCTATTTTGACGCAACGAGTTTACACAATAACATACCTTTATTCTTCACTCTTGAGCACATCAATAAGATTTTAGAAACTTCTTTCATCCAAGACTGAGTTGCCGAGGAACTCGACTCCCTTCTGAGGACGTGCCTCTTCCAATTTCCTGATGGTCTTCCCATGGGCTCTCTCTAGCTCCTTTAATTTCAGAAATATTCACTGACCGTCTACTTCTGATTGCATGCGTATAAACTTTCTCGTGTAGACGAGGTTTCTTATCTATGAACCGAAACCATTAATCAACTAAAGTGAAGAATTTTCTTCATCTTATCAACTCTCTCTACCCTTCTATGAAGTTCACGCTCGAGGTCGGCGGTAAAAGTATCAATTTTATAAATCTCATTATCATTCTCTACGTATGAAGGTTGTCATCAGTTTAAAATCTACCTGATAGTGATATAACTATATATGACTCTTCTTTCTGTCCCATTATCACACGCTAGTGTCTCTCCCTCTCACTTCGAAGGCTTTCAAAAAAGAAATTAATTTTATCAAACTCATATTGAGAACTAATCTGTGGAAATTGGCTGTACATAAATTAATACAGCGTAAATGTATCTCCCTCGATCTAGGACAAAATGGATCAGACTTCCCTATCTCGGTAAGCTTTCTTATCTTGTATGTTGTTCACTGAAGCCTCTCCATTTTTGTCCATTCTTTTACACTGTAAACACCTTAAGTAAACAGTTCTCTAAACTGAAGGACTCTGTTCCAAGTGGCGTTTACAGGCTCCAGTACGATAATTGTCCAGCTATTTACATCGGCCAAACTGAACGTTCCCTTAAGACCAGATTTAAAGACCATCTGAACACTCTTGAAAATAATTAATCCGATGAACAAAATTTTAAAACTAACCTAACATAATTCGACGGGTTGACGTCGGTCCTTACAGAGAATTGCGAGTACCGTAATCGTTGAAGGTTATTCATCAACTTGTGACGTCATCAACCTAAGTTAGGTTCGGTTTTTGACGTCCAGAAACTTGGATTATTTTTGATCATCGAGCTGTACTTATGATGTATGAGAAGGAACTAGAGAACAGAACTTGGGGATAACGTCATCAACTTGTGACGTTATCAACCCAAGTTACCTTAGGTTCGTGGTGTCATAATTTTCGGGGAAATGTCCAGAGACTTGGAATATCTTCGGCCATCAAGTTGTCCTTATGTTGTATGAGGCGGAACTTGAGAACAGAATTTGAGGATGACATCATCAACTTGAGTTACATTAGGTTTGTGCATTTTCGGGAAACGTCCAGAGACTTGAAATATTTTCGACCATCGAGCTAAACTTAAGATGTCTGAGAAGGAACTTGAGAACAGAACTTGGGGATAGCGTCATCAACTTGTGACGTCATCAACCTAAGTTACATTAGGTTTGTGACGTCCAGAGACTTGGAATGTTGCGGACCATCGAGCTATACTCATGATGTGTGTGAAGGAACTTAAGAACAGAACTTGGGTATGTAAGACTCGGAGGTTCGTCGAGCGAACTTGTCCTTACGCCGTTAGATAACTCAGAGGTGGTCTTATTATATCATATATCAAAAATTATGCCACTTGTTTATCCGGCTACTATTCAGCAAAATCGATAAGCACCGGCGTAATAGAGCTCGGTAACTTATGTACTCGCAACTCGCAACATTAGATGCGAGTGCCGATGCGACGCTACCAACACGAAAATTCGTGAGAACGGTATAGCATTCTTACATCTCCCCCCCCCTCGGGGACTCCACCACCAGAGAAGAATGCCAGGCTGATCGTTTACCCAAGTTCAGAGGTTCAAAGACTTAACTTAGGCATTCCGTTTTCCCCAACACCCAACTCCAGGTGGTGTAACGGCTTATCGATTTGTAAGACTCAGAGGTTCGTCGAGCGAACTTGTCCTTACGCCGTTAAGATAACTCAGAGGTGGTCTTATTATATCATATATCAAAAATTATGCCACTTGTTTATCCGGCTACTATTCAGCAAAATCGATAAGCACCGGCGTAATAGAGCTCGGTAACTTATGTACTCGCAACTCGCAACATTAGATGCGAGTGCCGATGCGACGCTACCAACACGAAAATTCGTGAGAACGGTATAGCGTTCTTACAGGTATAACGTCATCAACTTAAGTTACGTTAGGTTTGTGGCGGAACTTGAAAACAGAACTTGAGAATGACATCATCAACTTGAGTTACATTAGGTTTGTGTATTTCTGGGGAAACGTCCGGAGACTTGGAATATATTTGACAATTGAGCTACACTTAGTTATGATGTATGAGAAGGAACTTGAGAACAGAACTTGAGGATGACGTCATCAACTTTAATTAAGTTAGGTTTACTACGTCGTCATTTTTGGAGAAATGTCCAGAGACTTGGAATATTTTTGACCATCGAGCTATACTTATGATGTATGAGAAGTATCTGGAGAACAGAACTTGGGGATAACGTCATCAACTTGTGAAGTTATTAACCTAAGTTACGTTACGTTTGTGGCGTCATAATTTTCGGGGAAACATCCACCGGCTTGGAAAATGTTCGACCATCAAGCTATACCTATGATGTATGAGAGAGAACTTGAGAATGACATCATGAGCTCAAGTTATATTAGATTTGTGCATTTTTGGAGGAAGGTCCAGGGACTTGAAAAATTTTAAACCATCAAGCTACACTAACGATGTATGAGAAGGAACTTGAGAACAGAACTTGGGGATAACGTCATCAACTAAGTTACGTTAGGTTTCTGGCATCATAATGTCCTGAGGCTTAAAATATCTTCGACCATCAGGTTATACTTATGATGTTTGAGGAGAAACTTGAGAACTGAGGATGACATCATCAACCTAAGTTATATTAGGTTTGTCCATTTTCGGGGAAACATCCAGAGGCTTAGAATATTTTCGACCATCAAACTAAACTTATGAGTTATGATGTATGAGAAGGAACTTGAGAATAGAACTTGGGGATAACGTCATCAACTTTTGACGTCATGAACCCAAGTCAAGTTAAGTTTGTGGCGTCATCATGTCCAGAGACTTGGAATATCTTCGACCATCAAGCTATACTTATGATGTATGAGGAGAAACTTGGGAATAGAGCTTGAGGATGACGTCATCAACTTCAGTCAATTTAGGTTTGTTACGTCATCATTTTTGGAGAATTGTCCACAGACTTGGAATATTTTCGATCATTCGACCATAGTTAACGTTACGTCAAAAGTGCTGCAGCTTTTGTACTAATTTGTTCTCAGTAATAATGCGCTGCAACATAGGTGAAAAAATGTCCACCACTCATTTTACTTACGAGACACACACAAAATAAGATAGTCATCTCTCGCACATCCCCGAAGTTATATTCCGAGTACAGAATACCGACACATTTACTGTACCTTTTTTGCAAGGATTTCGACGAATCTACCGCAGCTCTGTTTTCGGATGAAGAACGTAATTGGCAGCGTAAACATTATAGATTCTATTAGATATTCTTCGTTAATGAGCGTCAAGATCACTGGGAGCTGTCGGAGCTTTGGAAAATAAATTCAAACTATTCTCGCTAAAGTATACGAGCTTTCTTAGTGGTCTACGTATAGTCGTTCCAGCTTTACCTCGTTCTATTCAACGAAATTAGCGTAAATTAATCAATACAATTGAGAGCGAACTGGTGAGAAATGCACCGTCATTTGTTTTACGTGCGCCTCTCGAGGGAAATTTGGCGATTGCATTCGAAATTCTTAGACGGCTGAAAATACAGTGCATGTTCTCGTCGACGGATGACGGTAAATTAATGTGATTGAAAGAGGACAGGAAGCTCTATTTATACGTGATCCTAGGACAACACAGTGCTCGTGTTCATCTCCATCAGGATCGCGGAACAGCGCTAATGAAGCGAAGATACGAGACTCGTCTGAAGAGGAACTCCGACTCGGTGTGTGCGTGTTCTCATTATACAATACGAGGCGTAGTTTCTGTATCCATCATTTCATTCAATTTCGCGTTCCCACGAGAAGACGAAAGGAAGGAATCAGGGATAATTAGTTCAGCAGCGATAGGAGAGATTTGGCTTGACCGACCACCTACCACGCTCTGCGCGAAAAGGGGGCGTGTGCACGCAGTTAAAAGTTTACAATATTCATCAATTTTGTTGCCGTTTCTTGTTTTATCGCGCTCATTAATGGGCTCGTAAAAAATTAAGGTGTACGGGTGTATCACCAACGATTTAAAATGTAAGCAGCAGACTACACTCTTTTTTCTTGTCGCGTGGACCCCCCAATGAAAAATGGCCAAACGCCAGAATGAGATCTACTTAGTTAGACTGAACTTGTGTCATAGCGATTCGTCTGGTGGATTTAGTTCGTACTTGGGATATGTTCTTGGTAATGCTTATTTAACAACTATTTTAATGATCATAATCAACATAATACCTTCATGTAGCGCGTGCGTGATGTTTTTCACGAATTTAATCTTCTAAGACGGCTATAAAGCGGTTACCGAATGAGAAAAAGGATGATCATTTGCCAGAAGATATACGAAAATCTTTGAACATAGATTCGTACAACAGGTCGAATGTAATTTATTTTCTTCTTTCTCACTTTTCGTAAGCCACGGTCATAAATTATGGATTACTGGTTATTTCTTCATCAGAATCGCGTTCAATTATCCAAATGACGTGCAGATCTCTCTCTTTCTCTAGCTCTCTCTCTTGAAGGCTCTAAATATACTTACAACACCTTAATAACACTTCGTTAGATACCGGGATATTCAGACACTTTTTCATATAGTTTGAAGTGCTTGCTCTCTCGATGATACATTAATGCTAGGTTTTTGGATATTATTGTCAGATCTATGGCAAACAAATCGTCAGCCGCATGCCACAAACACTGTAAAAATGTACTGCGTGTATGAAGATGGACGTACAACGGATTCTTTGGAGTGAAAATTGGACGGAGATACGATTTTTGATCGAACCGTTTCAGCTTCTCAAGCGAGGACACCTCAGTGGTGGAATAAGATTCAAGATCGCCTTGCACACGATAGATCTCAGACTTTAACTGCACAGTAAAGGAAAAGAAATTTGTTCGGCGTTCACCCTCCCTCACCTTGGACACCATTCATTGTTAACTGTCCAGACCGCCCGTAAATCTAACGCTTCAATTTTGTCTATTTTCACCACGGGTCAACAGATTTCCATGAATAATCTGCCCGATTCACGACCATCTGCTTCTCAAGATATCATGGAGGATTTGAAATGTGATGCTGAATTAATGAGATATAATACGGAGTTTTGGTTAAAGTTGCGTTGACGTATGGTTGAAATCGACCTCACGTCGACGTTGATATCGACCCTACCTATTTCGAATTATTTCCCACGTCGATGACAGGTAAATTTCGAGTCAATTGTTCTTTGTCAACCTAAAATGGACTCCTCTGTTGAGGCGATTCCAAGTCGATTTTAACAGGAAACTTGTTTTACGAGGGTTTTTTCAAAGAATTTGCTGTACGCCGTACAAAACAAAAATGGTCTAAGTCTCTCTCCTACCATACATAGGCCAGAGGTTGGACTTAGGAAATGTTGATTTTCGAGCCATAGTATATGATAGGCGGGGGACTTGGAAAAATTATTTCCTCGATCCCGAGTAAAGAAGCAATGATGACGACGTTAAAATCACATCCTCAGTGGGTTTGTAAATTGGAAAATTCAAAGGATCGTCGCGTTAAATTCTTGTATCGAGCGAAACTCTAGCTCAAGACGTACGAAATATTATTCATTAACTTTCAAGCCATAGTACATGGTAGGAGGAGGACTTCGAAAATTTCAACTCACGAGCCGTAATGGACTATCATAGGAAAGAAATTTGAAAGAAAATTTCGATTTGCGGACCATAAACTATGACGAGAAAGGGACTTGGAAAATATTTTACTTTCAGGCTGTACACACCATAATATAAGGGACTCAGAAAAACTTGAAACCCTTGAATTCTCAATAAAGTTCATCACCGGTGACGTCGCAATGTGATATTTGAAAACAATATTGCGCACATTTCTTCCAGTCAATATATATTGATTCCCATAAGAATAGCATTGGTAACCATTATGAAATACTAGTGTATGATCGAATGTGAGAATCGACGTCTGCTGGAAGCTGCTGCACTGCATTTTTACGCTGTTATCATTTGAAGTAACGTCACAGTGATGGACTTCAAACTTTGTATAATGATTGTCTTCACTTATAGCCATCATCTAAACCAGCCTTGAATTTTCGGAGCGTATTTTATTGTTCAAAGATTAAAATGATAGACTCCCAAAGCCCGAGGGAAGAAATCAAGATCCAGTGCAAGAGGTCCTCTTTCCGTGCTAGTCTGTTAATTAAATTAGATCCCGGCTTTTCCACTCTCGATCGATTACCCAAACTTCACTAAGCGTCTTATTAGGTCTCGCAAACGTGCCAGGAAATGCTGGCAACGCCATCGATCTTCAACCGTCTATGTCATGATATATAACTCGAGCCATCCCATAAAAACAACAAGTTCTAGAACTACCTATATAAACTCGCACCCAACAAAACAAACGGGTATTCGAGTATTCGTTCTGGTCAACAGCAAAGCGCATTCGCCGACCCCCTCTTCCTCCCGTGCCCCAACGTGATCAAACAGGGCACTGGATCAGAAGTGACATTCCTCCCCCTTCCGAGGTCGTGTTTCAATATGTTCGATGTATTCCTCGAAAGTACGAGCCATAGGATTGAGGAGGGAGGAAAATACGTGCCTCTGTATCTTCCTCTCCCCTCAAGTCGTATTTCAACCAAATAACGTAACATCAAACATCGTCTTAGACCAACCTACTCCAATCCAGGGAGTGATTAAACACACCTCGCCTCGGGAAGTTGCCACAATTATAGATAAAAGCGCAAGAATATAATAGAATATCACGAATGATGATTCTTGAACTGCCGCGCAAAGGCATAGTTTTCACCACATACCTCATAAACTGCGCTATGAAACTCAAATACGTATACCAATGGTTCCAGAAGGCCAAAATGATAGTCATTCCTAAATCAGATAAACCACCCGACAGACCTACCACCTACCGGCCAATCTCTTTGATCTTGATAGTATCAAAAACGGAGGAGTTACTACCAGACTTTTAGTTCGGTCTTAGACCTAAACATTCAACTCCATCATCTCGCAAGCACTGGAGAGCAAAGAGTTTGCACCATCCATTTTTCTAGGTGTACGTTGACTTTTAACAAACTAAGGAAAAAGTCCTTCTTTTATCTTACTAGAACTATTTACCTCCATGGTGTACGGAGTGTTCGAATCGAGAATAGGTCGCTGGCCGTGACTAGCAAACGCCAGAAAAATAACGCGGACTTTTAACAAACTAAGGAAAAAGTCCTTCTTTTATCTTACTAGAACTATTTACCTCCATGGTGTACGGAGTGTTCGAATCGAGAATAGGTCGCTGGCCGTGACTAGCAAACGCCAGAAAAATAACGCGGACTTTTAACAAACTAAGGAAAAAGTCCTTCTTTTATCTTACTAGAACTATTTACCTCCATGGTGTACGGAGTGTTCGAATCGAGAATAGGTCGCTGGCCGTGACTAGCAAACAACAGAAAAATAACGCGATAGGAACATCAGCGAAATAAAATAAACATCAATGAAATCATAACATGCAACGAGGCGTTGGCCAGGGCCTATTATCGAGATATATAAGGGACACCACCGGGGCATCGTAGTCAATCACGAAGAGAAGCCGCTAATTAACGTAATTCCGCGTCTATTGTAATTAACCTGTTTAATCGCGAGTTTTGTTCGTCTTACATAATAAAATCGATCTCAGAAAAGCCTAATTGTTCACCATCACAAGGGGAAGTTTGCATCCAAGTCATCTCGACCAGGACCGCTGGTCAGCATCATAACCTCATACTTCAACGGGTATCTTCTTTGTTCAACGTGGCATAGAATACCAACCGAGCCATACAAGTCGGTGTTCCACAAAATAGCGATTTCAGGCCGGTATTCTTCTTATTATTCACCATGAACCATCCGCAAACTTCAACTGTAACTACTGCATTATTTGCAGATGATTGTAGAATAATTACTCATCTCAAAGATTACAACCTAGTAGTCGCTCCTCCAATTATTGAGGGACGAGACCCAATTAGCGGCAAAGGTGATGACCTTGAAAACGATTATCAAAATGAAAAAATCCTCTCATAAAACAAGTTTTCTGCCCTTGGACTGGCCTAAATTAGAGATGTCAGATGCGGTGAACGAAGAGAGTTGTGCGTTCTTCCTGGTTCACCTCCTAAAAATTGTCACACGTATTTGTAAGGTTATTCAACAACTAGCAATCTGCATCAAAAAGTTGGCTAAACCTTTCTTGCATACAAAAATCAACCTCATCGCATGAAGCTTTTCAGCAAACCTCCATCATTGACCTACCATGCGGATCAACCCACAGTTTTACAAACGGAGTATTCTTCATTGTTTTGGGGCTGTCATCCTTAAAATGATTTTTCATATTTCTAGCTTTTTTTTCCTTATTACTTTCTTTTGACAAGCATTACCTATATCGGGGATCCGTACTCTAGTCTAGAGCGAATGAGGCTTCTGTAAGTTGTAAGAGTAGTTTCCTGTTGAATCCCTTGGACGGGTGTAACAAATACTTCAAAATGTTTAGAGCCTGAGTGCACTTAGCTTAAAGGATTTCAATGCGGGGCATCCAAGTAAATTTTTGATCAAAATGAAGGCCAAGAAGTTTTCTAGAATTGGGTAAGAAATTTGAGTTTTGTAAAAATAGAGGTTGAATGAAGGGGATAGGATTTCTTTTTTTATAAAATTGCGAAGAAGAGAATCTGAATCCATTTTTCAATGACCAAGTAGGGATTTCGTGAAGGGTTTCTTGGAGAAGCCTGTGGCCTCTCATAGGGTTGAAGGAAAAAATGGAGACGATTACGGCGTTGAGTAAAGGTGGATTGACGCACTTCGTGACATCGTCAATGGCTAGTATAAAAAAATCTACCATTTCATTTTTTCTCTCTTTTCATTTCCTGTTTGCTTCGGATGTTCTCGTCCTACATCATCATCTGACATTCGCGTTTAGACCACGATAAGTATCTTCCTTTCGTCCGCTGTCATCAAGAGGCGAAAATGTGATGATGTATCGGCTTTTATTCGCCGTTTCTCGCATTCGATTTCTCCTCTCTTTTCTACAAGAATGTAAAATACATGCAAAGTTTTGCATTGGCTTGTTGTTTTAAATCTTGGAGCATCCCTGTACAACATATCACACGTACATCCGAGTACGACAATGTACAACATCGAAATAACGGATTAGAGTATTTTTTATTCGTTGTTTTTTTTTTTTTAAACCAAAATATTCTCTTCCTAGCAGGGTAAAACACCCGTAACACAAATGAACAGTATAAAATACGACGCTACTACATTATTCACCGGATATTTTGCATAGTACCCAATGAACCACCGTCAGCAACCCTTTTCAAATCCACATTGAACGACGATTACCGATGTACAATACACAACGTATACACATGTTATGGAAATTTTTTAAACACGATTCCACGCCTGCAAATTCCTTTACTCTTCGAACAACATTACAGCACTACAAAAAAAAAAAAAAAAAGAAAAAAGGAAACGGAGAAATGATACTCTCGAAAATCGACGATGTACATAAAACATAGCTTGTATTCCGTTGCCTCGAGGGAGTATTGTATAGATGTACACGAAGAAAAAATATAAAGTATCAAAGTGAGTTCGAGCTGAAGCTCACGGGGAAATATAATATCTGGTGATTGAGTACAAAGCACACAGCTCTGCAAAGTATTTTGAGCGGCCCGAATAATCAGTGCCATTAAGGTGCGATATGTTTTTTCCTGTGGTTAAATATAATACAAGTACGAAGACTCGTACAGAGTATGGGGATTTGTTTTACGTCTGAAAGATCAAGCAACTCTCTTTGATTGTTTTTGTCGTGCGCAGTTGTGTCGTTCATCTCCACGGCCATACTGTTTAAGATCTGGACAGAAGTTATGAAGTTCTAATGTTATACTGGCAGTGTGATATAATTTCAATAAAACATACTATTTTTGTAAATTTCTAGGGTATTGATGATGGATGTGCAACGCAAAAACTGCAGGGCGATGTAAGAAGAACAACGGCACAGCTGAAGAAAACAGAAACTCTGAAGTACGGACGGCAGTTTGATTATGGAGTGTGGACCAAAGGAGGGAAAACTTGGCAGCATTTTGATGGGAAAATAGGATTTTTTATAGAAAGTGGAAATATAGGGGCAAACAGAGGAGAAGTTGAGTTGCCGCCTCATCAGTTATTCGATGGTAGGAAAGCCTTCTAACGTTACCGATTGAAACTTCGCACGTTGATAAGCGGACAATATTTCACTCCAATAATAAAATTCACCCAGGGTTGACTAGATTCCTGAAATGTGTTGAACAGTGCTCCACCAAAAAAACAAGGGCAGATAAATTGCAAGACGTACAAGAAATTGTGCACCTATGTGTATCTTTGGGTAACATCGGCGAACCTGACCATCTTCGAGAGTACGAGAATAAAAAGCGTGGTCCACTGCTTAGAGGAATTGCAAGATGAAATTGTGCGGCTTTTTATAGGACCCATGAAGTCTCAAGCGAGCTTTGGAGAGACACGCGAGTGAATTTCGATAGCCATCATTGAGAGCTCCTCAATACTACCATATCCCAGGGGAGTGATGATATCGGAACCGAGAATCGAATATAGTTGATCACCAATCTCGCAAATTGTACAAACAAAAACTTAACTAGGAGGTCATACTCAAAAGTCTGTTCCCCGTTCACATCATCGTCACTTCAACAATAACGCTACATTTGAAGTATCCAAAAAGCAAACTTCAGAATGACAGACGTAACTCGACTTTCGTCGGCCAGATAATATGACTTGCCAGCAACCTCGGTTCACACTTTGACTCAATTTTTCAAACATCAGACAAACAAGCGCAGCATGCGACGACGTCGTATACATACTGTACACGTATCCTGATCAAGGCGACGGGGAAAGAAGATAACGCCTTATAACAGCACATTTGCACGTGTTTGACAGCTTGCGGTCTCCTCTTCGATTTACTCGCGTCAGTTTTTCAACGAACACGTCTATACAAATAATATATAATTTTTTTTCTATTATTAAAACAACAAAGAGAGGTTGCAATCAAGGTACGGTGGTATGATAAAGAGACATCTACTCACGTATATAACAGTCATCATATCGACACAAAGTGATTTCTCTGTCGTTTTTACAATATTTTTGGTTAATTGTACACAAGACAAGAGTTTTGCCGAAAATTAAACCCGTCTTGTTTGTTGAACCAAACCAGTATATTTCGATGCATATGCATTGTCAATGACACTGATGATCTTTCAAGCCTTTGGAAACAATGCTAGATAGAAATTGAAAAAAAATTCGAGTCGATACGTTTTTGTATAAAATTACGGTCATCCATAATGACGAGGATACTTAAAAAGGAGTAACACGAAAGAAGATGCAAAAGACCGCACGATAATTGAAAACACGAGCGCTTTCATGGTAAATTCTACGAGTTCCCTCAAGAGGTGGGGATTCCTATTGGATCTTCTCTGGGTTCTCTTATTTCAGAAGTTTTCATGTCTAAATTTGAGGGCGACCTGTTCTCTTCAGGCCAGGTGTTTGTGAGTCTTATACAGTACTGGCACAGGTACGTTGACGCGTGGACCGGTCCAACAGAACTCGAACTCCTCGGCGAGTTTCTTGATTATTTAAACAGCCTTTACCCTTCCATAAAATATACACTGGAAGTTGATGGCTCCGTTATAAACTTTTTGGCCTTGACTATTTTCGTCACTGACGGCGTTTATCAATTTGGTATTCACAGGAAAAATACTTCGACCGACATTACTATCCACGAGTCGTCGTTCGTACCTGTTGCCCACAAAGTTGCTACTTTTAATTGCCCAATACATCGCTTGATTCATATCCCATTGAATCAAGCCGCTTTCCAGAAAGAATTAATAACTATAAAGCACCTGGCTAGAGTCAATCAGGTTAAGGTCGATGTTGACCTTATGGTTCGTAGGAGGCTCACAAGGAAATGCCTTGACTTCACGACCTCCCTCCCCCAGGATTTACACCAAGACGGTAGGAAACGGTGGATTAAGCTCCCGTTTCTGGGCAAGTTTTCATCGCAATTGAGTCATATCCTCCGCCCCTCCGGTTTTCGGCCAGCCTTCTATAATGTCAACACGGTTAAGAGCCTTTTCGTTAAACTAAAGGGCCCTGTCCCAGTGGCCGAGAGGGGAGGGGTTCATAAGGTGGCTTGTGGAGATTGCCCTAGCGTTTATACGGGGATGACCAGCCGTCAACTCCAAATTAGAGTTGACGAACACAAGAAAGCTTGAAGGAAAAAGAAAGTAGGGGAGTCAGCCTTTGATAATCATTTGATCGAAAATGGTCACAATTTTAAAGCGGGCTCCGAAGTCTTCCTTCATAAGGAAAACTCATACTTCAAGCGCCTGGCCTTTGAGGAAATAGAAATCCTCCGACATCAGAATAATAGTAGAATGACCGTTTTGAACAGATACATTCCTGAAGAAGGATTGATCGAATTAGTCTACGGGGATGTTTCACATTTCGATGACTCGTAGCTTCGGTCATGATCTCGTTTGATGTCGCTTGTTCTCGTTGGTGCTGGGTTCAGTTGCATTCACACTTCGAGAATGGCTGATTAGCCGAAAGCGTTCGTGATGCCCAACGAGAAGAAATTTGAGGACAATTATTTGCAACGAGGAGAAATTGCTACCAAGTAGTAAAGCCCTTGTTTCATGCACTTGACTTGATACTTGTTATTTACTCTACAACAAACCGTTTTCGATTGGCGAGTGGCGCTCCGATCACACATTCTAGCAATCTCGCGCGCTGCTAATAGTGAATCAGCTGTTATGTATTTAAATACAGAATTATTTTCGATTCTATTATTCAATAGCATTCTGTCTAATTTTCGTGTTTTTACGTGAATTCTCTTTCGAGTATATGTGTATGCTTTATCATTTGATACATTTTGTTTCACACCCCTTGAGGTTACTTAATTGAAACTTCAATTCTAGACGAGAAGGTCAGGATCCGGTAGCCATCACCACAATATCGACTCCATCAAATATGAGTTATACACATATGTGACAGGAGCACAAACTTCAACAGTTCAAAGAGTTTATTTATTTCTGGAAGCGTCGGAGTCAGACTATTACACGAATTACGGTGTCGTCAATACAGTAAGATGTGAAAGTGGATGCTACACAGTTGGAATTGTTTCACTCACTTTCAAACAAAACTTTACCCAATGATTTTGGCACAACTCTTTGAGGAGCTAAGGCTGAGTGCCGTACAAATTCTTCAGACAGAGGGTAATATTTCTGTACCAGTTGAGCTTGCCGGCGTCAAATTTAGACTGGTTACAATGATGTATAACAGAACTGAACGCCGTATGCAACTGGTGCACAAGGTCGCGTTGTAGCAGCACAAATTGGTGTTCCGGGAGCAATATTGTACAACCCAACGATCTCGCCATTTTAGCCCAAGCTGACGGAATTTTGCAGAATGCGCGGGCATCGTTAGAGGCTGCCAGGGTTGCCAATGATGCAGCTGTCGCTCACGCAGCTCATGCGGGACTCAGAAATAATGCCGCGCACAAACGGTACTATGTACACAAACTTACATTGTAACAATCAATAAAATTATTATTTTTTTTTTTTTCTAGTAAGAGTAGCTTGGGCAACTAGGCCTGGTCTCAACGTGATTACAATAACCAACAACTACTGAATGAAGTTGTTTCTACAACCAAAACCTGGCCATTCCAGACTGTTCAAAGACAAAACTATGTTGTATGAACTAGCAGCGCATCATCAAAAAACGGAACCACGTTTAGGCAATTAGACATACTGCTTGGCCGTAACCTTATGCTATCAAATAACTACTGCCTTTTCCACGCCGGTTTTTGAGCATTCTTCTTTGTGTGATATTCCTGTTACGGTTTACGCGAAATTGTGACCACAATGTAATCAAAGTAGCCTACCTCAGCTGCTTCATCTAATGAACAAAAACTGTGCACTACTCTTATAGAGTGCTGCCAGTCCATATTACCTGGTAATAGTCAAAGTCTGTGTTCAATTTTATGTAATTCCTCATTGCCGTCAATATGACCGAAAAGCTTTTCGAGTGTACTGAGATTATTTCAGTCTAGGCGACCGATGTCACCGTGAATTCTCGTTGTTTTCCTCGTTTATAATACATTTTTTACAAACGCCAAATTCTAAATTACACGACATTGAACGCATGGTTGTTTACTTTATTACAAAATGTTTGCAATATGAAATACCTATGCAGACATGCGGAACGATAATTATAATGCTCGTAGGTAAAGGCAAAAAGAAAAAGGAGAAGGAACCGGAATTTTGGCACTCTTTACAAACAAGTACTATACTGAAACAAATAAACAAACTGCCAGATGCGAAAAGAAAATTATTTTACACGTATTTACTGTATTTTGTATTCGTATCGAGAGGTTAATGCTTCTTTCGTGCTTGGATACGACATTATCTCATGACCACGAATAGGAAAGGGCAGTCGTCGGTGAGAAAGTCCGACTCTCTTTTACGACAAATTAACGTTGTTGCGTTCGACTAAATTGTTTCTCGGCTTAGTTTTCGGACTTTGGTTTCATTTTTTTCTTTTTGTAATTTTTTTTTTTTTTATCTCATTCTTCTTTCTCTTAAACGAAGGATTAATTTAATCTCTTATTTTCTCGACGATTTCAGCTTGAGGATATCGAGCAATCTAAAACGTTTGGTTCGAAACTTTCTAATACGCGAAAGCCGTTTCATTACTTTCGTTATTGCGGTTATTGCGGCTCGCGTTAGCCTTTTCAGTAAATTATCCGGACTGAAACATTCTTCGAAGAAAAAGAATCCTACAAAAAAAAAGTTTCAGTTAGATAGCTTTCAAAACGTACGATACAACTGAAAATAGTTATCTGGTCGCACAACATTTTCGGCTGTTTTACGAACTACGGACTCGAATGCTTATATAGCTTTGTTACACCATAGTCTATTTCCCTTTGAGTGATCGAATGACGACAATGGAACCGTTCAAAGGGAAGTTGCTAAGGCGAAGTGCACGGATGTTACCGCTAATGGCAGGACTACAAATTTCAGTAACTTTGAAGCAGACGACAATATCCCAATAGTTCACAAAATTCCACACAGCTCGAAAGAAAATGACCAGGCAAGCTTGCTTCACACGTTTAGAAATTTTGATTTCCACCTTAGATTCATCAAACCTCCAGGTGTTTCTGGACCATTTCAACAGAATGGTAACAAAAATTGAAAAAAACTAAAGAATTATACGCTAACTTTATCCGTGATAATGACTGCAGGTCAGTCGAGACGTCGGTTCTTCAATACGAATAATAAAAATAAGGGAAGATAAAGTCAGTGTGTAATTCTTTATCAATACCTACTTCCACGACATGACTGCCAATTACTGCCACAGGCCTAAACTTTGGATCTTTCGACATTCAAAGTGATCAAGAGCAGGAAACTTATTCTATACGTGATATTGCAATTATAAACTTCAGCTAAGTCAATTTGACCAAAAGATTTTAGAAGTGATAAGTATTTGTTCTCTGACACAATATACTCAGTTGAATTGCGTACCTTTTACTCAACGATAAAACTCGTCCAAAGCAGCCTGATGGGAACAAAGAATCCTCAAAATTTAACACATGACAGCTAAGTTGATCGCATGATATTCCCAAATAAAATAACCCACAACGGTGAAGGAAAGCAGTTGTTGACAATGAAGCGCTTGGCTAGAGTGAATGAGGTCAATTTGGATATCGATCTCATGGTATGCAGGAAAATTACGAGGAAATGCTTTGATTCCACTACTTCCTTCTCTCGCGATTCAAACCGTGATAGCAGAAAGCGCTAGATTGGGCTCTCATTCTCAGGGACAGTGAAGTCGTGTCCTGTACCCCTTTGGCTTTCGTCCTGCGCTTCACAATCTTGATACTGTTTTAAAGGATTATTTGTCAAGCTCAAGGATCCTGTCTCGCCGATTAAGAGGAGTGGGGTCTATTGGGTGGAATGTGGCGACTGTAAGGGCTGGCGGCCAGTTCGAAATAAGAGTGGCCGCACACAGGAAAGAGTAGAAAAAAGAGAATGCGTGTAGGAGAATCGGTATTTGCGGGCCAGTTTCAAAGAGGAGTCGAAAGTCCTCTTCTAAAGGGAAAATTCAAGAACATTGTCGTCTGAATAACGACAATGTTACTGTGCTCGGTTGATCTAATTAGTTTATGAGTATGATTCACATCGTGATGACTCCTGATTCCGTCGGATAGTATTGCCCAATAGTTTTCTTTACCGAAAGCGGTCTGTGTTGCTGTTTCTGTGGTCTATGCAAAATTCATTGTATTCACTCTTTCGAGTTGCGATCATAACTTGAAAAATCGGGGGAAAAAAACACCACCTAAAAGCCTTTCATCATTTCAACGCAGGAAAATGCTGTCAATCGATATATAACGAAAGAAGCAGTGGAATTGTCACTTGGACATTAAGAAGGTAGGTTGAGGGTCGTCTCATTTGCACGATTCGATTTTCGATACTTCAACAAAAACATTGAAAACTACAAAATAGAACCGGAAAGTCAAGAGGCGCGACGTAAACAGGAAACGAAAATCGGAGAGAAAAACTGAGGACCTTACGTTATAGAAGTGAGACGGCATCTACAATGGAGAAAATCGAGTATCGTACAATATCGTTGATGCTACCTCCGTTATTTGGGACTCGAATCTATCCGATGCAGAGCTTTCTGTCTTCTGCTCTAGAAAAAGTATGAAATGTCCGCCTATTCGTCGTAATTTAGTTATTTCAAGTTTTTTATTCCCTTCCGTCTAGAGTGTACAGACTTACTTTCATTTGAGAACATGTCCAAAGTATTTTCATTTTACTCGACAAATAATTTCACAGCTTCTTCGTTCTGAATTTCGTTCATTGTACTCATATCGGTCCGTTATCCTCTTAGCCAGAGAAAATGATTTTGATACGTTTGTCAATTAAAACGCCTTATTTTAAGCATATACTCTCACCACGAGACATGGCACAAACCTACATTCAGGTGCTTTTATATTTACCTATTTGAAAAAGAAAAAAAAAGGAAGAACTTGTTTTTTAGTGTCTCATTCAAAGACAAACTAACGACTTCAATAATTTGTAGTAACTTCTACTCCTTCCTCCATTCCATCCAAAATTGTGTGCCCCAAGACGAGTTTTGGAGTCGTCCAGTAATAAACAGTCTCCCCTTTCGCCTCTTTAGACGACTTTTTGTAAACGATTTCAGCGTTCTCCACGTTTCTATAAAATCCCAAACAATCTCCTCGTCTTCTTCAACTCACCTTCGATGAGGCCTCCTCATGGGCCTCGAATCCTGCCTATCGTTTCTAGTAATATATAAAAAGAAAAAAAAAAGTTCAGTCACATTCCATGAGAAGCAGTTACTCGTACGTCTTCCCTCATTCCCCCTACTCCCAGCCTTCAATCCTCTATCAAATTCCTTGCCCTTACCTTCGATTCCAGATACCCCTAGATCCTTCACATGAAAGTTTGAAAACCTTATGCTTGAAGTCACTTAATGTCTTCAAATATGTATTCCACACTCACACTGGTTGCATTCGCAAACTCCTGCTTCAGCTACACAATTCTCTAATTCGCTCTCAACTGTGGACTACAGGACCTCAACCTACAAACTGGCTAATGAATCTTCTCAGGGATGCAATACAATCCGCTGGCCTTCCTTTAGCCCTTGGTGCTCGTAAGCGCTGAGGCTGGCATCTCTCCTCCACAACCACTCACCATCGCTTATCGCCAATTTTCTTACGTCTACGGCCCAGTTTACTCTACGCATCACTTCTTTCATTAGAATCCCTTATATACTCGAGTCACGTTAAAAACTGCCCGAGCCGATGGACACTATAGCATTACAAGACGGAAGAGAAGTTGTACTGAATACGTATGACTTCCCTTTCCTCAGGCTATATGAGCGTCCATCGGCGCGAGCAGTTCCCAAGTTGAATTGAGTAAAGACGATCACTCAAATTTAAGCCCATTTTTCCTGTCTACTCATTTATCCCTCCCTGGATATCCACGATGCCCGTCACCGAAACCGCCAAGAGTAATTTACTCGAAACACATCAAAGCCATCATTGCTTATGATTTCCGCTTCCGCAACCAATGCTTCACAGATGGATCCGAATCGGGTTACAAATCCGGCAACGTAACGCTCCTGCCTTACTCACCTCACTCTTCTCTCCCTTACCCGTAAATCCACCCGTTCCGATTCTCTTTCCTCCCACCAAGTCAGATCTTACTCTTCCATACCCATCTTTCATCGCATTCCCGTCCTCCTACACACTTTAACATCCTTTCTATCTTCAATTGCCTGTCTCTGAATTCCTGGTCACATCAGCCTCTCGGATTAAGACAGAGTGAGGCCCTGCTTTGACTCTGCCTCTTCTCTGGCCTACGACTTGAAATCTTATTATCGTTCTTCAATCATCGCATTACGACGCAAGCTTGAGTTCTCTCAATCCCACAATGAATTTCTTTCGAATAAAGATATTTGATTTCCTGGTAATCCACGCCTTGAGAAAACAGTTACAGCTCGAATAAAAAATAGGCCAACCCGCCTAACCTCATTGGGCTCTCCGCTCTCCTTGTGGCAATACTGCCATGCTGACGAATCATTTTTTCTCCTGTCCATACTTCCTGAACCTCAGAAAGTCACTTTCTGTCCCCTCTCTAGTCTCTTCTACTCTCTCTAACTACTCAGAATCCTAAGTTCAAACTTTCTGTGGTCTACATCCTATTACACTTCTATGTAACACCATGCCTCTTCTCGAGCCCATCAAAAAAAATGTGAGGGAACAAAATTTGTTCCATCTTTCTTAATACAAATAATTTAGGAAACGTTTACGTACAGCCTAGATTAGTCTGAAAATATTACCTGATCATTTTGTACGTTTTTTCTGCACACTCACTGTTACAAATTCGAAAAACAAAAAAAACAAACACTTTTTATTTTTTGTAGGCCACCTTCAATAATATACAAATCTGCGGAAACTATTTAAAATACACTATGTGTTCAGAGTAAATTCACTAATGAGAATGCCGAGGAAATAAAAATAGGACAGATGTCTTCGAACTCTATACGAGAATATAGTTCGTTACAAGGTTGTCGTTTTAGATGTCATTAAAAATAGCTATCTCGGAGTCGGCGACAGGCAGGACTGGTGCACGAGAATAAATAAAAAATATTATTGCCGTTTCTCGAGTAAATTGAGTAGTCTTTCAGAAGCCGACGTAATCTAGAAGGCTACGTATGCAACTCCTATTAAATTACGAAATTATTATGAAAAAAACGAAGGAAGATATGAATTTTTCTTAGGAGAAAATCGAAAAATAACAACGCGAATTCTTATCCCTTTTTGTGCGTCTATTTTTCATATTTTCGTTGTTTCCTCGAACAGAGGGTAGGAATGCCTGAATTGGCAAATACCAACCTTGAAGATGATGACAAAAAAAAAAAAATAAATAAAAACGGGAGGAAAAATAACACGTAGACGAAGACGAAAATATGCTCTTCTGTCAGTCATATTCGACTTTTAAAAAAAAAGAAAGGAGTGCATACTTATTATTTTACTCTTGAACGAGCTTCGTAAACGAGTAAAAAAGAACGAAAATTCCAACTTGAAAGAAGAACACACGAAACTCCACAATTGGTTGTTGATGTATGTATTTGAAACATATAACCGAGACTTCTGCAATTTTGTTTTCTGTAGACTCTCGACAAAAGATATACAAAATTTCAATTATTTTAATAGGGATATGAATCTTTTTCAGTTGTTTGAGCAGGTAAGTAAAGGTTGTTATGTCAGCGTGTCACACGTGCTAACTTTGCGAAGTTATTCGTAGAAAATAGTGATAACAGGTTTTTATTGTGCTTGTCATCAAGTAAACTCAATTAGTGCGTCTTTTAAAATGCTTTTATAATTTCGACCTGCCTAAGGAGAAGAAAGAATTTTCAAAAATCCTTCCTTTCGCGACATAATATAACATATTAATACGTTTACTTAATTCACAATGCGAGAATTACCAGAAAGATGAAAGGCAGGTTCACCAGAAGTCGGCCACCTTGACCTTAATACGTGCACGCCATCGACATCGATAACCGATATGTCTATAGCTATATTTATTCTGCTATAAATGAGAAATACAACCAGAAACCATCGACGTAATCCGAAAGGAATATTTCTGAAAATTCATTTCTTCAGGGAACAAAGCTCGAAGGAAAATTATCCAGAGCACATTTCTATTTTGATAGACGAAAAGAGCGAAATTAACGAGGTAAATAAACTTATAGCCTATGGGGATGGTTTCATCAAATACGTCAGTTGAAAAGAGCGGAAACTTGTTTTGTAGAAAAAAGTTGGGAAGATGAACTAAAAGATCAGTTCTCGTCTTGATTTATATTACCTTCGTAATGAAGTACGTCCGTATATAAGTATAGCTTACGGATTGAAAAGATTTCTGCGCCCTCTATGATACAGTTCGAATTTCAGGCACGTCCTCCTATTCCTTCACACAGTTCAGTTCTCTTCAACTAACTCGAACAGAGTGATTTCTTGAGTCGGTCAAGATATTTCAAAATCATATCAATTTTTTATTGATTGGAACTGGAAATACCTTCCACGCTTCCTCTCGTGTCTAGAGGTTGCAAGCTGGATATTGAGATAAGAAAGCAGTTGTATATCGGACCAGGGCCAAATCTGAGGAGGGGAAATGGTCTTAAACCTCCACCACATTCACGCAAAAAAAATCACCCGAAAGACGAGTGATTATAAACCAAAAGTAATTTACTGGAAGAGTGGAAGAGAAGCATTTTTAGATTTGCAGTTGATCTTTTTAATTTTATGGAGAAACTCTCCAATTCTTTATCGAAGATATTATTACTTCAAAAAAAAGGACAGTTTACCCCTTCCTCCTTCGATCTCTATGAATTCGAACATATGAGCTGATTCTCCAAAATTCGTTGATTCATCGATACACAATGGAATTATGGAATTCTGTGATTCGTAAGTTCAATCTATATCATTCTGTCAACAGATGATCAGAAATATTTGGAAAATATTGAATATTTTTTGTATTACGAGCACTACATATTGTTAGTTAATCGGAAGGATATAGAAATTACGGCGCAGGCTACCGATGAAATATTTGAACTGATTTCTGACCCTCGGATTCTGAACGTGTGGACGATATTATCAGTCTTCTGCAGGTTACACCAGGGAGTGGTGAAAATCATCAAGTTCAGAAAAAACTAAGTGATACTCGCTGGTCCCGCCGAGGAGACGCTCCAAATTCAAATTCAAGATGCGTCGAATACAATGTACAATGGAAATGATAAATTGAAAGACTACGAGTAGGTCAGAAACGTTGCTTACAATCTTTAGAGGAGAACGTCTTGTTTGGAATCTGGTATACACGCTATATTTTGGAATGACCTCCTTCAATGATTCAACGCGAAAAACTTTAGCCCTTAGCACGTACTACAGTAAATCCTTGTAAATCGTCGGATTGATTTGTAGGATCCAAAAGGACGAAAACGAGGGGAAGAACTTAGCCAACAATGAAGAGTACGAGCAGTTACATATCAGGTAGAGGAATATTCCTCTCCTCATCGAAAAACCACGAAATAAGATTATTAAAAAAAAAAAAAAGAAACTGGTAATGAATCGGTGTACCGTCAGTAATCAGACTGCAAATTTATCATAAACTTTCTCAGTTACATCATCGTTAGGCTTTCTGCATCTAATAAAGAAGATAAATTGAAGTTTCAAGGCACTTTTAAAGGTCTATATTGGCTCACTTCCTTCCTAACAAAATAGGGCCCCCTCCGCCAGATTCTCAAGATCCGGGACTGGCCGATACAGAAATGAATCATATTTCAATTTCAAAACTTGCGCGCATCATTATCGCCATCCATCACATTGATTGAATATAATGGTGATCTTCAAAGGGTCACACTAAATAATAACGCATTCTGTCTGTGAATTGCAAAGTTACCTAATAGACCGAATGCTACAGTGGGGGGGGGGTGATCACCGCACACCGATATAGGCTGCCACAAGTCGACCTAATGTCAACAGATTTGAATTGGGGGTTCCTTACCGATATTAGATTGATTCAACGTCGACCATCAGCATTGATTCAAAGTCCAGCAAACGTTAAGATTGATCCGAAGACAGATTGACGAGACTAATCAGACAGAATCAGGTCAACAAATCTGACTTAGAGTCGACTCAATATCGACATCAACTTGCAGTTGATCTCAAGCAAGACTTGAGAACTTTGACGCACCGTTATGTAGGTAACGTATTTTGCGTACAGACCGGGCCACGATGGAAGTAAGACTACGTATTCCTTGAACACTATTCAATTCGTCTCTAAAATCGGAAGCTTATGTATCAACTTCCTTGACCATCTCCGTCCACTTCAAGGAGGCACGAGCCTGTCTTACTCCTTTTATTCAACATCTACAGAAAACCGATATACACTGAAGTAACCATCAATCGCCATTCAATGCACCCACTGCCAGCCTACAATCAACATTATACATACATGACCTAGAGACTCATCTTCAACTCACTCTCTCCTCAGGACTTTGAAAAAGAAACACAAAAAGTTCAATATACGGTCTACAGGTGCACTATTCGGCTCAACGTTTATAAAGTGGCCGACACCTTTCAGCCAACATGTGCCCCAGCACTCGAAAGAAAACGTGGATATGGCTTCCCCACCTAAACCGTGTTTCTTATCAAACAGTCCAACTATGTGTAGTCCGGATAATTTAACACCTCTCTCGTCGCGAGGACCAGGCTGAACCTCCTGGTCAAAATGGCATTTACGAAATCAATTGTAGGAAGTCTATCTAACGCTTGCTACATCGGTTAATCAAAAAAGTAAGAACGACGAACTCCAAAGAAATCTGCTCCCATTAATCACATCAACTTCTAAGTCGCCTCTATCAGGCTTCTTCACTGCGTCAACAAAAATCGGCTCATTCACCAAAATCATCTCAGCCCCTTCCAGAAAACAAATAACGTCACCTTCGAACTAATTTCTCTCTTTCATTTTTCAACATCGACTTGTTTCTTTCCTCATCGTAACTGACATCGATTTGCTCAGTTACTCTTGACACCTGATAATAGCCGGCTGAGTTCAACTAATACCGGTCATGTTCTTCCATCACTAAAGCAAGCTGTTTCTGTTACTATTTTGACATCAATTCGAGGTCAATTCAAACTCAACCTGGACACCTTTCAAAATTCTGTAAAACAAAAAGAATTTCGAGAAATTTCGATGGCTAAGGGTTGAAAGAGAGAAGAAACTTGGGTAAAGTTTCGTCGAAAGGTTTCTTTACTTGAGCTGAGTCCCAAGCCCTATGAAAGAAGATTTCGAAAAAATTTAAACATCTCAGGAACAGAAGAGGCCCAACGAAATTGAGACGCACAAAGATTGAAGAATAAGAAGAGTTGATAAGGAAATCTGAAAGAGTTTAGGTAAGTTTAAGGTTTCATACGGAAAAAACCAGAGAGATTCATGCAACACATTTAATTTTTCCATCATCTTCAAAACTTCCCTGAACTGGAATCTTATAATCCGTCAACATTCATGACTTTCCGTTTCGATGAGGATGCTAGCCAGCCTCGTGAATAACATATCATTGTCTAATTTGATCTAGAGATCGATTTGTTCAAGCTTTCTGAATCTCCCGTTAAATATAGAGCCAGGTAAACTTGATTTACTTCCTGCGGTCTACAACTACAGTACTTGCCGCGTAAGGGTACGCGATGTATAAAAAATATCGCACTTCTCGCGAATTAAGTAATTTATCGTTGCGGGAAGACTAGAAAAAAAAATTACAACACGACCCTCGCGTACATTATACACTCTTAAAAAAAAACTTTCATACCTTCATTCTCAATATCATCGCTCATTTATTCGCTCGCAAGTGCACTCTTCCACCTTACATCGTACAGTATTTCATTCATCTTGTTCAAGGATAGCTCTTGGGAAGGATACGACTTCATTTTCGGCGAGTGCACAGAAAAAACACACTTTGCCTTCATATTTACGATACGAGTATTATCATACGGTATATAATATGCGTCGAGAGACTCGAGTAGCGAAATCGCTAGAGTTGAATTCGCACTTTTCTATTCTCTAGGCACATACATAATTTCACGTTATCCAATATATATGTAGTTATACATAAAACGTGGCAATCGATCCTGTTGAACATCTGCTGGAAGTGCTTGCCGCTATATATACTGCTTTGTTCTCGTTCGCTCATACTATTTACAGAGGAGAAAAAAATGAACTTTCCGGCGTTTGCTCAGCAAATAAATGAAGATGGAACCTTTCGATCGCAAAAACTACGTAGTTGCGTTTGGATGAAAATAAACGAATAAAAATACAGTAATAAATTGAACACCGTTCTAAATTTTGCGGTCTTTCCCTCGGTTTCGTAATATCGATTACAGGATCTCCTCTATTACACGAGAATCAGCGTGAAATCATAGCAAATCACTATACGTCAGTATCCTCCAACGCCAATTACGACTCTACTTTCATATCTTACAAACTTCAACAAGAAAATTTGAACATATCCTTCGACTCACACCAAAGCGATTCTCTCCCTTACAACCTCCCCATATCCGAAAATGAACTTAAAACAACTATCAACAAAAATCTAAAAAACGCCTCTCCCGGACTGGACAACATGCACGCTGCCATGCTAAGAAACCTCCATCCTAACTCACTTTCCTATCACCTTTCCCTTTTCAACTCTATCTTTGCTCATAATACCTACCCACATTTTTGGAAAACAGTCATCATCCTTCCCATCCTGAAACCCGGCTCAGACCCCCTCATACCGCGCCACAGCATTATCTGGCGTCCTCGGCAAACTATTCCAAAAAGTACTCAACAAAAGACTTCTTCGGTATCTAGAATCAAATAATCTTCTCTCACCCTTCCAATACGACTTTAGAAAAGGGCGAAACACCACCCAATCTCTAGTTGATCTTCAATCACAAATTAATAACTCTACACTCCAAAAATCCTGTCTTTACTCCATCTTTTTTTATCTCCAAGAAGCCTTCCCCCGGGTCTGCAGACACCTCATCGCAAACAAATTACACGAAATTGGCCTCCGATGCAATCTCCCCAACATACTCGAGAGTTTACTTCATGACAGAACATTAATAGTACGAATTCAAAATATAACCTTCTCCCCCTCTCCCTGTACAAAATGGTGTGCCCCAGGGAGAAGTATTTAGTGTCCTACTCTTCCTCATAGCCATCAACGACATAACAAAACTTGTTAACCCTCCCCTTACGCAACATCTTTTTGCTGACGACTTCAACATTTCCATCTGTTCTTCAAACCCTCAACGAGCCCACAGACTTCTTCAGGAAACACTAAATCTAATCACTGCATGAAAATCAAAAAATGGCTTCAAATTTTCTACTTCTAAAACCTACTTGGTGAGCCGCTGAACCTCCACTCTCCTTTCGTAGACTCATCCTAACTTCTAATTTCTTATCCTCTGTCTCCCAATTCCCTGCTCTTCCTATATATAACTCAATCTTTCTACAAAACACTCGACCCTTTTCGACTCACAATAAACATATCCTTCTCCAATTCAATCACTCCCTCAATAAGCCATTTCAAGCAAATCCTTTGCAACCCATTTACATTACCTCCCCACCTTGGACGCTCCCTGAACCAAACATACGTCTTGACCTCATACAATTCCCTAAATCTAACAACAACACGATCATCGAAAACATCCGACAGATGATACAAGAATATCCAGATTACAAAATTTGCCTTTCAGACGGATCTAAAAAATTGAATAAGACTGCTTACGCTTATTCCATAAATGGATGCCTTACTTCTCACCGTATACGCAGCATTGCATCCATATTCACAGCTGAACTGATGGCTATATTCTCCTGCCTTTCTCATCTCTCCCAACTCCCTCCAAATGGCAAATTCCTTCTCCTCACTGACTCACTTTCTTCTTTACACTCCATACCAGACACTTATAGCACTCACCCCCTTATTCAACGCATTCACCTCACACTACTTATCCTTAAGTCTATCAATACCCAAATCACATTCATATGGATCCCTGGTCATATCAATCTTCCAGAACATGATGCAGTTGACAGAGCCGCCAAAAACGCCATTTCCGTAACTAAAATAACTGATTACACCCGTTTACCTGTCTCCGATTACAAAAATCACTACCGTCTTCTCAACTTTCAAAAATGGAAAACATTCCGGAAAAACCAAACGACTAACAAACTTCACAGTATTAAACGAACTCCCGTACCCTGGTCTTCCTCTTTAAGAACCTTAGGAATGACTTTTTGAACTTCTTTCTCGCGAGGTAATTTATTCTTACAAAAACTCCGCCCACAAGCAATCCCGCTCCGAAATAAAATCTTCAACTCATCCATACTCACAGCTAGTTAGAAATTAGCACCATTCTCAAACCAAACAAAGATCCAACCTTCCCTCTTTCCTGCCGATCAACTTCCTTACTGAGGACTCATCAAAATTTTAGAAAAAATTCTTAACGGACGACACATCTGGTGTTTAGAATCCAACAATCTCATGAACAATTTACTCGCACATGATGGATATTACCATAAAAACCGGTCAACAACCATGGTATTGGCCGAACTTTATACTGTTATTCATGAAGCAAACTCCAACAATTTTTTTCAATTTAGAAAACGCTTTCTCGAGAGTCTGGCGATACCACATTGGGTTCCACAAGAATCACCCCTCTGCGGAACAATTTTCATGATCGCAATAAATAACATCTTTAGCAACGTCGCTTGCTCCGTTGAACCAATTTTATATGCCGATGACCTGAGCACCCAAATACAAACAAATAATCAACTTTGCGCACACAGCATCCAACAAAATTTTATCTTCTCCATACTTGACTGGCTATCATACCATGGATTCCGAATATCCTCTTCTATGTCCTGTATCGTAATTTTCGACAAAAAACAAGCTAAAGACCCTCCTCAACTCCATCCCTATAGCAGTTGATGACGTAGTAAAAGTCCTCGGACTCCTCTTTCGCTTCAAACACTCATGGCTACCGCATAACTAAAAGCCACGGGGCATTAAACGTCTTATAATACCTATTCCATCCTTCCACCGGATGCAACCGTAAAACTCTACTCCCTCTCCTACCGTACCCCAGTCCAATCTATACAACTCTTGCCAATGACCTTCCATCAACTCAAAACATCATCTCCAATCTAAGAGCAGCCAATTACATCGAACACATCTAAAATTGATTCACTATCAAGCTCATAATTCGAGTCCAGTCAAGAGATTGTAAAATGAAATAGAAAACAAATTCGAACAAGAAAATCTAAGTCGAGGACAGGAATCTCACAAACCTCTAGAAGTTGTCATGAGGATTCTTAGCTAGATCTCAGGACAAAAAAAGCTCGGAATTCCCCCATGCCAGATGAACGGAGGAAGCAAGAGGGAATTATGTCCACGTCAAAATCAATAAAAAGACTGGCAAGTCCGAGAAACTTCTTACATCTACTTCCCGTTTCAGCTCTAGCTTTCTATAGACCTGCACATACTCTGCAGAACTCGAGCTTCAATATTTTTTCAATTTCTACGTTCCGTATAAAGCCGAAGTTTAGATTTGTTCCATCATACGTTCAATTTGCGTATCGGTCTCGAGAGATTCAAAACTTCTTCTGTATACCACTTCTGTGATGAGTTTAACGTCTTCGCACTGATTTTGTTGACTTTCCCTGTCCTGAGAAATTCTCCGAATCACGTCGAGCCCTACGGCGTAAAGGTACAAAGAAAGAGGGAAAGATAGTACACCTCGAACTCATTTGCCACCTTAGAACTTCAACGAATTATTTGCCTTCGTAATTTATCTCGAAAATCTGTTTCAGACGAACCAAAGCTTTCGAAATAATGACCCCACTTCCGACACATAGAGATCTAAAGTTTTCCATTTTACAGTAGTCAGACAAAACCATTCCATTTACCTCGAGATTCTGATACGATAAAAACTCCCAAAAAGATTTACATAGGCACACTAATCTCTATTCTTCGTTGCTGATTGTACTTAGCCTAACAATTTTCTAAAATTAAGGCTGCAGATTAAAATATGAAGCAACCAGGTCTGTTCGTCGTGATAATTGAGTTTTCATTCATTTGATTAGGACTACTTCACGATAATCAACGCTAACAATCTAACTCTGATGATCCTATCTTTAATTGAAATGCTCTCTTCGGAAATCTTAAACGTTTATTCTTTCGAGACAAAGTAAGAACGTAGAAATACGAGTTCCAGAACGTACTCGTGTAGTGTTTCTTCGTGTTTTGTTATAGTCCATACGAAAATGGATCTCAAGATGAATGTCGCAAGTTTGGTCATCATCATCGGATTCGTTGACTACCTGATGCCAACTGAAGCGACGCATTTTAATGTCTCTTCTATGGTGGGAGCGGAAGATATTTACTTTCGACTCAAGCGAGGACGTGAGTGTACACAATTTCACTACTCAATCCTGACCTTTCTTCTACTAATAATTTTTCCAAAATAATTTTTCCAGACCCATCAGTGAAACACCCTAGAGAAGAAAAACACCGACACAAGGAACGTATCTGCGCTTCGATTCTCGCCAGCGACAATTTTAACGAGCATAAAGTGGAGGTGGTGAACCCAAATCACAGATCCATTCACGATCAAGTGAAACAAGATCATCCCAAATTCTACGAGAAACATTACCGAGCCAAGCATTCTTCCGAGATCGGTAGGATTAAGTTCAACAACCCGTACCGAATCATCGATGTCTCGGTTCAAGGTCAAGCGATTCGCGAATACGTATTCGCTTGCCTGGCGAGGAATTGTTCGACGAAGAGTTTGGAACGTTATTTCGTGTCGCCGGAATACCGAGCGAATGGAGCGACGGCTACAGTTCGTTTTGTATTTTCCTACAACAACAAGAAGGATGTAGTAGTGATCGCGATGGCCGAAAGTATTCCGGGAAGTACAGCGACACCTCCTCAGGGCGCCCACCGTCCAACAGCGGCACCCGCACGTGGCGCTCAGCAACCAACAACTCGAAAAACTACGGCAAAACCTGATTCTTCTGACCATGACGAAGATGAAGATGAGGACAACGCAGACGAAGAAGAAGACGAGGATGAAGAAGAAGAAGAAGATTACAGTGACGAAAAAGATGGCGATTATGAAAGCGATAGCGAGTCCTGGTGATGCGAGGAAACGTAGTTGAGTTTCGAGACTTCCTCAAGTTCTTGCTTCTGGGTAGCATTTTATTCAATTTGTACGGGGTAAACATTGGGTATTCTTAGTCGGAATTTTTCGTAAATGAGAGACCATTCGTGTCAGAGATCTCACCGGTAGGTAGTAATATTAAATTGTAAGGGCTGAATTTATATTTTCTAGGGAATTGGGTACCTACACTTAAGTCTTAGTATTTGAATTTGCAAAGAGACGGGAAAAAAGTCGCTACAACTTTGAAATGTATAATTTTCTTCTAATTTAAACGATAAACTTGAAAATTTCAACGATTATTCCTCATTTATAGAGAAATGGGGAAGGGGAAGCAGAAATACTACAGACTATCATGAATCGATAAATCAAAGCCAAGAGTAGACTTTTGCGAAGGAAGGAAAATCAAGATCAGAGTTCTGACGATCGAGGACAAGGGCATTGAGATGTTACGAGTATTTCATCGAATTGGCCTTCGGAGAAGGGGAGGAAGTAGTAGAGGGAAAGCAGAAATACCACAGACTATCATGTATCGATAAAATCAAAGCCAAGAGTAGACTTTTGAGAAGGAAGGCAAATCAAGATCAGAGTTCTGACGTTCGAGGACAAGGAAATTGAGATGTTACGAGGATTCCATCGAACTGGCATTCGGAGAAGGGGGGAGGTAGAACCTCGAGCAGTAGATTCAGGTTTGAGAAATGACGAAAGTCTATTTCAAGTACAAAATTCTGAAAGGTGTAGTAGATTATGAAGTCTCAGATTTCATCTTGACAGTAGATCATTTAAATTGGACTCGAAAGTGAAGTCGAAGTTCGCTCAAGTTTTCGATGGATAAAATCCGACCCGCTTAAAACATAGAAAGAGAGACAACGAAGGAGCGAAGAGAAGAGGGAAACTTTAGGCTTGAAACTATTATGACGTTATCGACGATATAGGAGTGATGTTTCATAGCCGATATGATAGTCGTTAGTCGATACTATCCCAGCATCTTTCATCATGAGTGGTTCACGAAATAAACATCACTGTTTTTTTCGGTGAGAATGTAATTTTTCATTCGATTAAGAGATTTAACCATTACCTACCAATTTTTATCATAAGTGTGTAAAAATATTGAATTTCGATCGCGTACGACCAATTACCAGAAATGGCGAGGGGGCACGACTTTGAAAAAATTGAAAAGTTCGGCAATTCTGTACGAGATAAAATGGAAATAATGAACTTATGCGGAATCAAAAATTTGATCAGAGAGAGAAATTATCTTCGTTCTCGGAAATTTCTTTAATATCGCGACTTTTCAGTTCGTATTTTACTTTATGGGAGTCTAAGACTATCTCCATTATCTAGTTGAGCTATCAATCAAATGACTAGGAAATATTCCTCTGACCTACTTCAAGGACTCGGGGGAAAAAAACGAGCGCAATAAAGATTGTGATTCATACCTCGATCAGTTTATGAAGCACCAGCAATTTCCAGTTGACATGAAAGTCTACCAGGAGTCGAATCTTTTTTCACCCCGTTAAGCCGGTTTTACACTGGTGTTGCCAGCATGCCGTTAACATGTTACTCAACACTTATCCGAATGCAATCGGATAGGAGACGTTATCAACAGAAATGTTTCCAGCATCCAGTGTAAGTCCGGCTCTACTGAAACTCTATCCGATTGTGAGCAATTCTGAAGCCGACATTAATCTAACACTAGCATCAATTGACTGAATTCCGACGTCGACAATGAGTCGATTTGAGTTGACCTCCAGCCAGGAAGAAGCAAGCGAGAGTGTGTCGTTATTGTAATGCTGAGTTTTTCAAATTTTTAAATCGAATTACAGAAGCAAGGAAATAACCATCGGCCAATTCAAATCGACTTAAAATCAACGTCCGTAGTATTGCTTAATAGCCTAGTATACCATATATTGGGTTGACTTCAATTTTATACCAACACTTCCTGGAATAACAGGGAAGGTTCCACCTAACCATAACTCAAGCTCAAACTGACTGATTGTAAATTGCATGAGTGATTTCGCAGGACTTTATGGAGGCAGTCGAGCAGCTCGTATTCTGATCAGTGCGTTCAAACTGATAGCCCAATTTGTCCTAGAGATTAGAGACCCTGTTACGAATTTTGGCATTCTTCAAAGTGTCACCCATTGCCTAGAGGATTTCACAATTTAAAAATATTAGTACGAATAGGCCTATCAAATTTATTGTCGTATGTTTCACATATTCAGGCTAGGTTTACACTTCAATCGATCTTTTATCAATTTTGTGATTTTTACCCTATTTACTAGATTTGCGTCCGGATGTTCGGGTAGGAGGGCTCGCGCGCCCTGTCACCCAGTTTGATCAATTGTCTCCCTTTCCTTCTTTTTCGACCAATTTCGTGTAACCTAGAGTACCGTACGACTACCTCGAGGAAGGAGAGGGCGAAGTATAGGTCAAATCTTCACCCCTCTCTACCTCGGATGACTCACAGGAACGACACTAGAGTTTTGTAAACTATTCCTTGCCTCAAAATTGATAGGAGATACTTGGAAATATAAAATCCTTAAGGACACTGCAATTATGAAAAAAACTGATACAATTCCAGGGTGTATCCATAAGCTATTTTAATCACGATGACACCTTTTCTACTAGACTACCAGTGTTCATGTTCGACACTTTCCTCCAGTTTCGTCTCGCAAATAGTATAACACAATTATACCCTCGCTAAGCGAGAAAAATGATCAGTGCAATTTAAAACCTAATAATAAGGGGAACAAAGGATGAAATACAGTCGACGTTGGGTCCATAGGTGTCTCGATAATTCATAATTAATATTATCCGGTCTTTTGAGAAAATCCCAATATAATCCGCACAAAATCAATGCAATTCGGTCTTTTCGGTAATGCGTGTTAATTTTCCACGCTAAACGTTACGTAATTCGTATACGTTATCCTTTCTTAATTCGATTACCTATACTTCCGATGAGATCGAAGAAGTCTGAATTTTACATTTCCTATCCGATTTTACACGTAAGTGTTGTGAGAAGCAGCTCGGTTTGTTCTCCGTAGTGTAAATTCCATTTTAGTAAGTACCTAATTCTCTTTCGCTCAATTTTCCTTCGACAGTTACCTTATCATGTCTACAGATCTTGACTAGACGAAATATTCGAAACATTCTTTGATCAGCCCTCCTCCCGTGCCCTCAATTACTGAGAGATATCTAGCGATTCTGCATCGTGACAACTCATTGCTGGAACTTCGTTCTCGTTATCAAAAATTCGTAAGTTATGGCTTGTTTTGTTATAATGGTAACACTGTCCTCAATTGGCTTCACTGAAAGTTGATGAAGTTTTTTGTAGTCGATAAAGACGATTTTCGTCCGATAGTTGTTCGAAGTAATTCCGCTCTATTGGTAAACGTAAAAATACTCTTCGCACTTATTTCTCCAGTTCTTTTTTTCCCCGTTCTTCAACAGGTGCCTTCTTGAGTTACTCTGTGAATTAAAATATCTTTCAAAAATTGCTACTTTCGTGGGTCTTCTAAGCTCATCCTCAAAGACATGAACAGTGAACAACTCTCTATCCTGACATGTTTCGATGTTTTGTATTTTTAGGCTGGATCAAGGAGAGAGGGAAGGCGAAGAGGTGGATTTCATCGGCAAGCAGTAGGCCAGACAACCCCGCCAAACGAACTCGCGTGTGAGTGGAACATCCTCCTAGAATCACATTACTTCATGTACTTATGGTGAGGTTTTTAAAAAATATTATTTCGTTTTACAAGCTCTCAACTGGACTCGGGTTATGAGCTTGATGGTGAAACGATTTTAGATACGTTGGATATATAATTTACTGTTTTGTATAGGAGATGACGTTGGATGGATGGGAGGTCATTGGCGAGAGTTGTTCCAATGGATGGTGAAATTCAGAAGCTGAAGATGGGCATGCAAAGATGTGTGAGACAGCGAGGGGGGGGGTCGGAGCTACGATGTTCGCATGAGAGTGGGAAAAGCTTAGAAAGAAGGTGAGCGTGTGAGATGCACGTGACCAATTCGGAAACGTGTAAGGTAGGTTTCGGTATTCTTGGCGTGATGGAGCCAATGGTAACGGTTTTAATTGGTGTTATTTGTTTGATTTGACTTGATTTTGCAGAGTGTGATCCATTCATTTTTAATTTTGAGGTGGATGATGAGGATGAGATAATTTTTAGTGGGAAAAAGACGAGAGTTGATTCGTGGAAATTTTGTGGCAATTTTGCCGGCTACATCGACTTTTTATTCACTTTGGATTCCCGTTTGGCTGGGGACCCAGATGAAAGTGATGTCGTAATGAATGGATGCGTGAGACAACAAGTGGGTGTGGTAGAGTCTACATTGTAAGGCAGATAAGGAGTCACTAATGATCAGAAATGTGCGGTTTGGTGGAAAAGTTAGGGTTAGTATTGTTCATAAGGCAGTTGCGGTGTCGATGAGAGAAGATTTTATTTCTAATTGAATACGCGCAACCGGCTTGGTTTTCGATTTTTGGTCCATATGTGAAACAAAGGGTAGCGTTGGGAAAAGAGTCTAGTATTTAGGGAGCGGTAAATTGTGGAGTTTGTAGATCTTTTGGGTAGTTGAAAAGATTGTAGATAAGGCCCAAGGGACTGATGTGAGAAATACGTGACCAGGCAATGGAAGTGAATTTCTTCGTGAAGGAAATGGGTGAGAAAGTTGAGCATGTTGTTGAAAGTATTGCGATAAGTAAGGCAATTCGGGGTGGAATTGAAGAAACAGAGGTGAAAACACCGAAAGTCAACTAAAGTCGAAGAAAATGTAGGTGCCTGGACTTAGAAGTGCCCTGTCCAAACGCGATTGTCGTCATTTTGAACTGCGTCTAGTGAGGGTCTGAGTCCATGTATAAGTGATCCATAACCTAGAATAGATCGGACTAAGATTGATAATGACACTTTACGAAGGAGGAATAATTAGATAATTACATACACCACGAATTAAATTCTAATCTATTTTCAGGACCATCATCAGAGGGAAGAATACGCCAACGAGTAACTTCGAGTTGCAAACGGTCCTTCTCTCAACATTCTTAACCGCAATTTGGAAAATCGGATTAATTCAATGATCCTCTTTCTTTATCGTTTTCAGCTATTTGATGAAATATTCGTACGTGATTTCAACCTTCGAAAAGCATGAGAAGTCATTCTCAACGAACGAAAAAAAATTGAAAACGAGAGAAGAACAGCTCAGCAGATAAAAAAATAATTGGAACGAGAAGAACGATTATAAGTCAAAATTTAATGACCAAGAACCGAGAAGGTAGCATTACTTTCGTAACACTTCTTCAGTTCGTTATATGAATCCCTCAATTTTTTGAAAACAAACGTTCACTAGCGCCACAATGAAGAAAATGATCGACAATCTATATTTCACAGTGATTTCTACAAGAATTTAACCGATCTAAATTTAGAATTCCCCTCAAGGACACTCAATTAAGATCTACGATGATTTTTAGGGAGGTTTCGAAAAACGTGTAATTACTTAGGCGAATATTTTTCATCGTTTTTTCACTTTACTCTCGACACTTTTTCGGCCTTATATTTTCGCACGGCTACCTTCGTTGAAAATTTCGGTCCGACGAACTACTCGATAATTGAATTTGTATTTGAGTAGACTCGCTCACTTGTTAGGTACCTACAAAGGTCGCACGAGGTGATCTCGTAGTTGAAAATCATCGAATCAGCATTCAAGTTCATTTCGTCCCACGTCGTAAAAGTTGTCGATACGGATTTCAAAATCAAAAGGAACCGTTAAAAAAAAAAAAAAGTTCTCCCATCGCCCACTCGTATTACGAATACACGAGATAACCGACGGCGTTACCCCTCGTCCTCACTTCTACCTCTCTTTTCCTTTTTTTTTTGTCACTATTTATTTATTTGCTGGAGCGAACGAAAATCCTACCGCAACACCTAACAATGTGTAGATTTAAGGTGAGCGCGACCAACGAACACGAACTCTCGTCGTAATCGTATTTGCTTGCGAAAAATTTTTCTCCTCGTTCATTTTTTACACCGTATCGTAAATTCAATGCGCTCAAAAAAAAAGCCCTGTCTCCGCGTCAAGTTGCTCAAAGTTACGTG
Organism: Aspidiotus rigidus; assembly: GCA_035079385.1. Taxonomy (NCBI): domain Eukaryota; kingdom Metazoa; phylum Arthropoda; class Insecta; order Hemiptera; family Diaspididae; genus Aspidiotus; species Aspidiotus rigidus. The sequence goes on along the minus strand of JAVHKY010000015.1, from coordinate 39,195 downwards.
TGTACGGAACGAGTAAGCGTATTAGGCGAGCACCAAAAGAAGAAGTATAGAGCAGCAGAAAATGATGAGTTTGAGAAGGTGTAAAAGGAAAGGAGAAATTTTGAAGTTACTTTACCATTTTCTCAAGCTTCTTTAAGAGGTGGCGGTACCTGGCAGGGGTTAATTTCTTTACAAGCTAGCATAAGCTACTTTCACGCTTTGGTAAACGTATGGATTTAGGCAAACGAAGGTGTTGTGGCTGCTCGAGCGTGAACGCGCAATATTTGTACTACGAATACGTTTCCGATTTCGGATAGGCATTTATTGATGGATGAGTTTCAGATTGGCGCCGAATTGGAAGCTGATTTCTGAAAGTGACGTTTGAAAGAAAAGAAAAAAATTGTCGTTTTGCGTTATTCTCAAGAAAAATTTATCACCCTAAAGTAGCTTTCGAGTGTATTACTTTTCGTCTTCGGCTTTATATTTTCGCATAGTTCGAGTGAGTGTATCAGTCAACAAAATTCAGAGAACCATGAAAAAACAAAACAAATTACTGTGAATTTTGGGACAAGCGAAAGTACCTCTAATAAAAGAATCTAGTCTTCTTTTTAATCTAATTAAATTTGCACGAGTAACACGTCAATACGTAGAACCTCCGCATAAACTGATTCAACGTTCGTGCAGTTACCAGCACAGGCGGATTTCATTGGCCGCGGCTTGAAAAAAGGCTATCGTTTCTCTTGGTTACTGAGACCAACTTACTACTAGATGATATCGAGAAACGAGAAAAATTTATCCGAAAAATTTTAGAGGATACACGTCTTAAAGTACCCCGAGTGATTGGAATGATTAGCCGCCCATTCACAAATCATAGTTCTTATCAAGGCCTGTGTCAGCTAGCCCACACTGAAATGGTTTCAGAAATTGATTTCCTTTCGAATCCAGGCCCGGCTCCAAGGAAATAGCACCTCCCTCTCGTTAGCTCTTTGACAGATAAGAAGTTTAAAGGAAGCTAGGAGAGATCGAGAAGTAGAAAGAGTCACTGAATATACACGATCATTTGAACATACGTGAGAAAGTGGCCTCAGAGGGCAGTGTCGCAAGATAAAGGCAGGAAATTGAGGACGTAACGGGCAAAAGGGCGTCCGCACAATGTATTTCTTATGGGATGGATGGATGGCCTTCTACCAGAAGCCTCCTCAATTATTAGTTTTGATATTGGAAAAAGAGGGCAATTTCGTCAGATGTAGAGAATACATGGACGAGCTAATGAATAAAAGGATGGCAGACAGGGTGAAACCGGATAAGGTCTTGCTACAACAGATTTGAAAGAATGGTCAAGCAGTCAAGCCTGGTGAAAAGGAAAGTACGCGGACCAGATGATAACAATCAGAGGCATCACATATTCTGAAGGAAGTGCGCAGCCGAGATGCATCCTTCAAAATCTATCCAGAATTCACTTTCACACGGGTAATGAGATAATGCTCACACAAGGCCTGCCAACATCCTTGTTTTCATTACCAATTCTGCTTCCTAAACTAAAAAAATTCAAATTGGTTTTACCAATTCATGAAAAGGTTACATCTGTACATCGATCGTTGATTGAGTAGTCGTCGAATACTAGTATTGTAAAATTAAGAAAAGGAGGTCATCAAAGCTGAGGAAAATCGATTTCTCGATGATTTAGATGCGGTCAAAAAGGAATTCACTCCGTTACAGAGTGCAAATAAAGCGCTCGAAAAGTTGAGTGGGTCCCAAAAAAGTATAATCAAGAAATAAGTAACTTCGATTCTTCGATTCTTACCTTGTGGCGTCTACCAAATCAAAGAAGTGAAACCGTAAACAAGAGCACATGAAAATGAATTCTGTATTCATCGAGATCGACAAGATGTTATCGGAATTCAGTTGCAATCAAGGCGAGTATCACCCGAGGTCTTTGACATTTTGTTTTCCCCATCAAGTTCAGAAGCCCTACAATTACACTTCGGAGGGGGATTGGGACAAGGGGGATGAAAATGAACCAGATGGTCTCGTAGAAATAGGCGGGTCGGAGGTGTAGTTCATTACGCTAATGAGTTTCTGATGTTAGTTTAAGCGAGGGAGTAAGGAGAGACCGAATACTGAAGGCGGATCTTTTCAAACGCAGGGCAAGAGAAGCAGAATTGAACGGATAGATAATAACTATGAAGGGCGTGAAGGTACAAAAAGAGAAAATAGTGGGAAGACGGGTATGACTTCTCCATACCGGGAAGGGCCGTTTGAAGTAGACCAAGAAATTTGCGTTTTTTGTAATGGACCCCAGCTTGTTGGAGGATAACGAGGACCAAAAATCATTCCACGAGAGGATGAAGGTGGGAAATGGGATTTAAGATGGTATCAGTTGTGGAAGGCGAACGCAATGACTGCTTCACGACAAAGTCCATTGCATTACGTTCTGCAAGGTCGATGTGGCCCGGCATCCACAGGAAGAAGATAGAGGAAGAAAGAGAACTTGACGAGTGTATAAGAGTGACGATTTGTTGCGCGATAGGATTGGTAGAATGAGAGTTTTCGATAGCAAGTGAAGAGGAGAGAGAATCAGACATTACAAAGAATTTTCGAGAAAGAGGCAGGTGAATATGGCAGAAAAATCGAGGTGAATATGGACGCGGAGCTTCTCTCACACAAGGATTAGATGTTACTCTAAATGGAGACTGCATGACCGGTTCTGGATCCCGATTAAGACCCGTCCGCGCAGGAGTGACGGCCGGTGATATATTGTTTGTATTATGTGATATTTCGAGCGAAACCCGGGCATAAGTCGGAGTGGCGTAAGCTCCCTATGTAAAATACGTCCTGGAGTGAGGCTCGTCTTACTCAAAGCAAGTTAAGTGAATCTTGAATGTCAAAAAAAAATCTGCTGCGCTAATATAGATATTTTTGTGTAAAACAGGCCTCATTTGAAAGCATGTTTTACACAAGAAGATCACTCCAACTTATGCCCGGGTTTGTTGTTGAAGCGGGTGTACATTAGAGAAACGTAATAAAGTTGAAAGACCATTGCAGCCACAGCCGGTGCGAAAGGCTTGAAAATTCAATATTTGACACACTTTTCAGCCCATCAAGATTATTAATTATTGTCAGGGCAAACGAGGGATTAGAGTTGTCGATGATGCTGCTCACCTTGGTTCTTGAGTTACTGTCTGCATTCGGACAAGTCAAATACACCACCTGCCAGCCGTAAATAGAGTGAATATCTTCTTCGTGTGGTTTCAAAAAAACAGTTTCACGATGATGCAACGGGAAGTGGAGGCCGAACATGGTTACGAATTTTCTTATTCTGCGATATAAAAAAACGGTTTAATTTGTACAGAAAAGGTGATTCTGAAATACAAATAATTGATTAGCGGCCGTTTCCACTTATCTACATAATCGATTTTTCGATTTCCATACAAATTTTCTAATAATTTAATTAACATCCTGGCGAAATTTCTACAAATCCTTCCCTTCAATGGGGTTTAGAGCTCTAAATTTCACGACGTCCTTCCTCTTTTTGTGCTGGGGCCCAATTAGCAAGAATTTTCCTAGTTTCAAGGCCAAGAAAAGGCCAAACAACCGATAAATCTCCGACCTCTACTATCTCTTCCATAAAGAACATTGTCGGTTCGGAGCTGGGTACGTCGGCAACTTTAGTGCGATTAACAAACATCATTAGTGTATCCGATTCAATGTGTTCAACTTTGAAACTTTGATTGTAGGAAAAGAGAGACAGAGGGAGAGAGGGGAGTCGGACCAACCCCTCCATGAACTAAAAAAATTGCCTTGTAATACCAGTAATTCACAAAAAACGGTAAGGTATTGCATGAAATTTCGTTGAAACACCCTCAAAACTTTCTGGCCACGCAACTGATTGTAAATGAAACACTTGCCTGGGTCAACGTCATCAAGCCAACGTTTCGACTGCGCAGAACAAGCCATCAAAAGAGAAGGTACATTCCTACAAAGACTTTATCAACTTGAACTCCACAGAATATTGACAATTTCTGAAAAAGTTCAATACACGGCCCATGAATGAGCGACAATCTCATCTAAAATTCTCACTCTCCCACATGAAACATTCTTACGAAATTAAACCACAAATTATTGTACATAACAGGGAACAGATTATGAAACAAAAAAGGCTTTTGGAACATTTGAAACAACCTTAAGGACGATTCCTCAACGACAAAAAATGGTTCACAGAACCATAATAATATAGATAAAAGAAAAAAAGAACACCTGCAAAATATATATTCAGTCGCCGTAAAACTCGGAAAGACATTTTTCACAGCGAGATAATTTAGAGCGCCGAATGCTCCTCGTCATAAGCATTCATTATTGCGAAGATATACTCACACTGGCGATATTTTAAAAGATTTAACCGGAATATACGCGAACTTCGTGCAGCGTAATACTGCAGCATTATTCAAATGTTTTCGCGTCATATAACGAAAAGAGACGTAGAGAAAGAAGAATTGACGTGAAATACGCGGGACTTGAACGTATATTTTCTTAAATTACGTAGATAAAATGATAGCGTCATTAGGCCCAGCGTCGGTCGGGCTCGTTTAACGTTTGTGCCACATTCGAAATGAACAATTTCATCAATAATATCCCCTATATCTAAAGCGAGCTAAACAAAATTAAGGGCACGCGCAGCTTAAGAGGGGAACGTGTGTAAGGTCCGTATACACACTGCAGAATTGTACGAATTTTAACACGACAGACTTTTAAAATATAGGTCTTCTTAAATCTTTCAAGAGAACTTGTATGACTAGGTCTTTCTCTGTACAGATATTCTGTAGGCACATTTGGAACAATGAACTGTCAATCTTTCTATTTACATAATTTTGGACTCATCAACTCGATCCAATTCCTCCCCACAAACGTAATCTTTCAACGTATTAATTTCAAATGCTTATATCATTTTGTTACGGCTGCCTAATGAAACTTCGAATCAGGGATCCGGCGTAGTGAGTCACGTGACCCAAGGGATCTGGTTGCTAGCTCTTACGCTGCATCAATGCAGTTACTGATGATTTTTTAGTTGAAATTAGTTCTATTGCTGTTATTAGACTGTGTCCCAATATTACGTGACCCCCCCACTCCGAATATTCATTTCATTATTAGCCTGCACCTCGAAAGACAAACCAACTATTGAGAGAAATACCCGAAACGACGACATTCGTGTTTTAAAGTTAACCATCATGACAATGTCGCTATTTTCAAACGGATGACTTGATGAAGACCAATCAAAATTCCCTCTTCAATAGAGTACATTGTTCCCTCTTAACGCCGTTCTCATTATTATGTGTACACGTACGCGGTACGTGCATAATATGCACGAAGAATGTACCCGAGTTCAAGCTTTTATAGAAGCAAAAAGCAGAATTTCAGTTATCCATCTACAGCATAAATTACTCATAACCAATTCTCGAAACGTGTTTTATCAGGAAGTCCAAACTTTTGGTTTTTGCGAATAATAAATTGCTCGACGCCACTTCCTCACCACGTCGTCGACTGTCGTGTAATACGAGAAAATTCCGCACTCTTCGATATTCCGCACATATTATACTCTTAGTTTTTACATGATGCGTACGAAAGATGCCGAGCGAGAACGATTTCTTGCAAGGAGAGAGAAAAGAGGAAACGTTTCGACACGAGTGCGACTAAGTAAAATGGCAGTTCGAGACGATATATAGTAGATGGATTCTCATCCTTTTAAGAGTCGCGACGAGATTGATAAAAACGTCCTCGTAGGTCATGTTTTCATGATTGAAAGTAGGTATTCTATTCGTCTATACAGTAGTTTTAATCAACTTCGAAGAAAAAAATATGCAATTTATACCGTCATGCAAAAGGCGCAGCGCACGTTTGGCTGATTCGACATGTTTCAAAAGTGCGAGTAGACGATATATATAGTTAGAAAACAGGGATTTTAGGCCGTCCTTTTCGTTGTTTCTCGTAACAACTTTACGTTCGAGTTGGGGATAAGTTACGCCATAAAATTCAAACTCTAACTACCATTCGTGTTTCCTTTATCAAGTTATTTCCTTATAGAAGACTATAGTAGGATCTATAGAAAACGTGAGGTACCTGAAAAATTCTCCTATTTCGTGAAGTAATTTCAGTCTATCGGAATTCGAAGCATTTGATAGTCGAGTCCTGAGACTAAGATGTCGGAATAGTTTTCGCCTCCTTGAAGAAGTCAGGTAAAAGTCGTACACGTATGACTACCGTGGCGAATGAGTATTAAGCACGAGCTTTAAGCGAGAAAGAAGTCCGCTCCCTCTGAATATAATTTGCTCTTAAAAGACTATTTTAAATTGAGAAGTGAATAGATTTTGCGAGCATTTTGAACGAAAATTTCCGACAAAGTTCGGGTGAAATATTCCTCTAGAATACGTTGTTTAACTGACGCGTTCACAATCATCATTGTACGTATCCAATATAGGTAAAAAGATTGAATCAATTTATAAAGTGAACACTTACGGATACGATTGGTAACACAACACTTAATACTCGAAAATTACATAATCGTAAAGACACATGATACGCAGCCAACTTACCTGCAACAAGAAAAAAGAACAGAACAAATAAAAAAAGTGTACCATACAAGACTAATAATAACAAATACGATACCGCAGTTCACACTTCAAGGAAAAGAATTCAATTACGGAGACCGTATTTGAAAATTGAGCTCGGAAGAAAAAGGGTAGAGGACGAGAACGAAAACGAATATTACAATAGAATTTTAAATCTCCGACTTGAGTACTTCGAAGAGTTTTATTGAAACGCGAAGGTTTAATACTCGGTCCTCATTCCATTCAAAAGTTCCTGCAGATTGTACTCGTAATAGGTGCAGCGCATAGTGCATACGTTCGAAATTCGGGCGCAAATTCATAAGCGTACGCAAATTTCACGTACCTACTTCTCATTTCTTTGAAAAATTTTACAACTTCTAAAAGAAAAAGAGAGGAAGAAATTCTCTTCAAACTAAGCGGAGAATGTTCTTATAAGGAAAGTTTTCAGAATGCACTTCCTCGAGCGACATCGTCCTCCTAAAAAAAAGTACGAGTATGTTACTCGTTCGAGAAATGTGATCGCAATTTTTAGTTATTCATGACACAAACGAAGCATAAATCACGGTCTCGAAAGCCGGTTCACGTACATTTGTGCAGCGTATTAAATGATGCCCTAATACGAGTTTTACGAACCGTACACCGCACATAAATAGACAATAATGTTAAGGATAAAATCCTGCATGCTACACAGTAACAGTACAGACGTCAGACAACACGAAGCACGGAGCGTAAAATAAATCAAATTTTAAAATTTATAACGCCCGCATTCCGACCATCAATATCACCCAGCACGCGCTGACCGAAGTGAACAAAAAATATAACAGGTAGCTGAAAGTGTGGTCGATTATTCATGATGGTTTGGGTAGATCCCATCACCGAATATGATACCAGTTTTGAAAAATTACATCACGAAACTTAACGCAAGGAGATAAAATAATGATCAATAAGAAGCATTGGCAAAATTTCAAAATGTTACAGAAACTTAGACGAAGGAAATTTAATAATTGTGTTGAAAACTAAGCATTTGATTTTGGCGAGGAAAGAATAGAATGCGAGAAATAAGTTACCGATTATATTTCACCTTCAACTAGAAATTCTGTATTAGATCGAAGATAATAATGCAATTAACTCATCATTTTTCGTGTTTGAATAAATGCTTAGAGGCAAAATATTAATGAAACGGACTGGTATACGAGAGAGAAACTAACGATGTGTTCAATAAGATGAGCATTTCAAGAATAATATTTCTTTTCATTCTTGGGAAGCATCGTTCGAGAAGGATCTTATGGTGATGAGAAATGAAAAACAGAACAAATTGGAAATTAATTTTTGACATTTTACTTTACGTCCTCTTTCTCATCAAACCATGAAATTTTGGATAATCCAGTGAAATCAAAAATCCTAAATCCTGAAACAAGTCTCTTGATTAGAAAGAAAGCACATCCTTAAAAACGTACTTACTTTTATAAATTTCATTATTCTTTTTGGAGAATCTAGAGTCATCTTTTGTATCTATGTCAGTATACCTGTCACAATCAACCATCGACAATGAATATTACTTCAATTAATGGTACTATTTCACATTCATTCATTCAAAAGAATTAAGCTATCATTGATAAAAAATCGCAATGCTCAACAGATTGATCACTGACACTATCACGTCAAATTTTTATCAAAATTCGGCAACTTGCACAGCCTCATGATAGATCGTGTTCTAATATTTGTATGTATTCACCTACAATACATCATTTATATGGAAGAAAAAATTCCAAGCAAAAACCCAGCTATATTATTCATCAACTAAGTAGTATAGATCAAATAGTTACCTAATAAAGGAACACTATCATATTTCAATCCACGTTGGTTTTGGTGATATTCAATTTGTCCGAGAAATATGAGGTCCGCTCTTAGCGGCAAAAATGAGGCAGTATTCACTCCAAGAAGTTTGACTCATCGCCTATTTTCATGAAATAAAGGAATGGGTGAGCGTTATCGAGTATTAACTGATACAAATTAAACGTCATCAACGGTATTATCTTCATGAATAACATTCAATACTGTACAGATCAGATTCACTTACGTCAAGTTCATTACATTAGAAGCACGAAGCGAACATACATAGCCTGAACTTCTTATCTTCAATTTCAGACAACAATAGGTAGACATTGATGACTTGGAACATTATCCCTATAGATCAAAACGCAAGATGAACTCCATTAATCAGGGCGTTCAGAAGGAAATCCCTGGTTAGTCAGACAGCAAAAATAATAATCACATTTGATTACAGCCAGGTTGATGAATTATTAATGCTGTAATTTTCACTTCACTTCAGTAAACTGACATTAATTAATTTTCGTTCACTACAAACAGGACGTCCTAAGTCATAACCAGGTCATGACCAATACTGCCGTACAAAGTTGAATTGACGTTTATGCAGATGATGAATACAAGGAAAAGAGGTTATGGGTGTACTTAATATAGCCTCTTTTTCTCGTATTCGTTATTTGCATTATTCGTCAATTTAACTTTGTACGGCAGAATAAGCAACACGTGATAAGCAATAACATCAATTAAGCAGCGTCACGTCGGCACGGTTGTGTATTAGTCGGTCATCCACTAGGAGCGCTACTATCAACAAACTTGAAAACAGGCCATACAGCGCTAGCGTTGCGCCCAATGCGCCATTATTTCTACTGAGCGACAACAGATTGGAAACGGGAATTGAACTAATATAGATGAGAAAAAATGAAAAAATTGGAATAATGCTTAAATGAAGCAGATTTGGCCTTTATACATCCCATAAAAATGGGGCTTCTAACCAAAATTAATGTGTTTTTTAGGTTAACAGTTATTGGTTGAAATGATTTTCCCCATAGTTGAAAATGATTCTCAAAATTTTTTTGGTGACAGTTATTGGTCAAAATTCATTTTGATTGATAATAGATGAACGCTGAAAAACATTTACATCATTTTGGTTAAAACTTTAAAAGCTTTGGAATTTTTGGTTTAACCAAATTGTTAGAAGTTCTGGAAATATTTGGTCAATGGTTAGGTAACCAAATAAAATCAATTCTCAATCAATAGACCTCACATCCCCCTGTGATGAATTTAACGGGCTGCTCGATTTGCGACTTAATGCCAGCCATTGGGAAATGTTCTGATCATTTATTGATAATTAAAATACGAAATAAATATGGAAACAAAGATATAGTTTTGAATACTCGAGAACTTATGGATCCTAAATATAAACCTTTGGTTCATTATTAATTTCTTATCATTTTTGAAAATCAAAGATCAATGTATGATCAAAATGTTCCCTATGTAAGTATTCTTATATGAATAGATGAGATGGTTGGGCCCATTTTAGTAATATTGAATGACCATTGAACACATTTACTGGTACTTCTACTGTCAATCCTTGTTATCAATGGTGTGACGCTACCATGGTGAAGGTCTACAACAGTTACAGTCAATTGATCAAGATCAATAATTTTATCTTAGTCAAAATAGTTGCAATCCTCATCAGTCTATTAGTTCTAAATTAAGAGCGACTCTTTCTCCGAAAAGCCTACACTCTTTCTTATAAGTTGAGTAACGACGCTGTCACAAGAACGCGAAAGACATGCACAAGAAAAATTTATAGAGGACGAAATTTGTAAAGCACAATACACCAGGCTGGCCAGAAGTACTCTTTTGAGGTAGTGGAAAAAGAGAACTCTTTCTTTTTTTTTAATTTACTGAAAATACTCTTTTCTTGGAAATTTATACTCTATTTTGCACATGAGCACTTCAAAAATACTCTTTTTTCAGGTTTGACGAGTTTTTTTTTTTTTTTTTTTTTTTTGCTTGTCAATTTAATTTTGGTCGAATACTCTTTCGGTTTTGAAAAAATCTGGCCAGCCTGATACACACTATGCATAAGTTTCTTCTCTTCAGCTTTTTACAAGAAATGATTTTTCTACGTTCTCAGATGCATATCTACTGATTTTGATGGTCTCAAAAGAAAGAGTCCTGCAAGATATTGATAATAGTATAAGCAATTTTACTTAAGCTTAAGATAGAAGAACGCAATAAGAGAGAAGATTTTTTTGAAAACTCTTAATGCAGTATTCCGAACATACTGATTCTTTTAGAGGGCACTGAATAGATGCAGAAGGGAAGAAAGAGAATGCTTCATAAAAATATAATACGCATATTCTTAGGCGTGAATTTTCCTTGTTTAAATAAGTCCACTATACAAGCTATCAAACACGAATAAAAACAACCGACTTTCTTGGCGGGTAACAGGAGAGCACTTTGAATATGCTTTCATACACACGCGAATCGATACGCAAAAATTGGAAAATTTTATGCCGCGAAATACTATAAAATTACGACGAATATACGGAAAAGAAAGTTCGCGAATATGAGGAGCCTATGGATTGGCATCTAGAAAAGGCTTTGGACCATTTTTTGACGCCTTATTCGTAAACCTTTATTATAGCTATAAAAAGAAAAAAATGAAAAGTTGAATGACTCCGAGAACTTGTGCGTATACGAAAATTTGCGTTCAACGCCGAACGCGTTCAAAAAAGGAGCTGAATGAATGAGAAGAAAAAAAAAAGAAGTATTGTTTACGTAAAAATAACTCAGTGATTAAACGATTACGCGAAAGGTGAAAGGTTTGACCGTAAAAAACGCTCGTTTTTATTTGTAAACAAGTCAACGTATGTAAATTAATTATTCATCGCGTTTCATAAAACTACCGCAGAAAAAAAAACATCATCTCTTCATATTCGTTTTAGAAATGGGTTGAAAAATTGATTTTCCTCATTGCACTGCCATGCAGTAGCGAAGTTTATCTCACACAATTCATCCCCATTTTATGTCGTCGATTCAATTGTCTTTGAAATTTTCGCGGTACTTTCGACCTCGTACAAATTTCGCCGGACGTCGAAAAATGAATTAACACCGTATACCTGAAGCGAAATGAAGACAATTTCTAAACAGGAAGTATAGCGCGAAATAATAAAGTCGTCGAGAATGTAAAAAGTGGCGAAAGCTCTCGTATATATATATAGCCGTAAAAAGCTCGCACTTTTCAATTTGTTACGAAAGTGTGCTCGCAGTTTACGTTTTAACGTCGAATTAATAACGCAGTTCAGTTTTTTTTTTTTTCTCGTGTTATAGTGAAAAATTAGTTTCGTGAAAAAGAAAATATCTATTCTTTCCAACTTTACTACTCTTCTTACGTTACGATTTTCTGATGGGAAGTCGTGGCAAAAAAGGGAAGATATTACACAGTTACAACAGCCATTTGAGAAAGTTGTAAAGATGGGTAGTCATCGGGTTAATAATAGAACCAACCTGTACATCTATACAGTAACCGTTCTTCGGACAATTTTCTTTTTCACGCTCCAAGAAAACAATTTTTCTTTTTTTCCTCCAGTGTCTACATCGCATCGCTTCTCCGTTTCATTGGGCAAAGAATTTAATCATATACCGGTATCGTCTAACTTCGAGACTACGGGCACCCAACACCGTTGGTCCTGGCCATCCCCTGGAGAATAGGCGGCGATTAATTCTGAACGCCGCCACTATTAAGATAAGACAGGCGCAAAATTTTACTTTTTTTTTTCTTCCCGATGCTTAAAAATGATTACTGGAAAATTCAATAAATTATACGCGGCTAGATCGAAGAATTGGAGTCATTCCCCGAAGAACTTACAACAAGATAACAGCCTAATAATCATCCCCGGTAAGGAGTTTTATACACAAATTAACATTATCAAAAATAGGCCCACTGGGAATGAAAACGCGAATCTTGAGGCGCCTATGATGCGAATTATATTTTTAAAAATTGTGGAAGACACAAATGATATGAACTTTGTAAACTCGAGGTCAACGACCATACTATTTAAGCTCATAGGCGAACTCACTTTTCGTTTTAAATGATGGCACTGTTAATCAGTCATCTATATCAACGAATCTCTTTTTATTTAGTTCTTATTGAGCTGTCAGCTACACTGGGGCTTTTTAGCTCGGTGTACGAAACTACTGAATTACGTTGATAAATTAGAACGAGGGTAGAGAAGACGAATTTTTTTATAGATTCAAGTTGAGTGGAATTAATGCCGACTGTTAAGTTTACCACAAATGGTTCGATGGTTGTTTTTGAGTGCTCAAGTGAGGGAGAAAAGTGGAGGGGAGGTTCTGAGGCCTCTGCGCTTAGGCTAAGTTTGGAACCAGTATAGTGCTTTTCCATGTCAGCGCATTGCATAGGTATTCTCCTACGTGTTATCGAAATGGTAGTATTTCCAACATTGCTCTTATGGCAAACTACTCCACAATGAAAATGAGTATGCAATCCAGCAACACCCATGAGAGCGATGTTAGAAATACTACCATTTTGATAACACGTAAGAATACGTATGCAATGCGCCGACATGGAAAAGCCCTATAAGCTCCCAAAGCAATCCTGAAAGAGGAGGTTTGGATGGGGTCGAGTAAGGCGATGACAGTTTTGTTAACTGAGTTATAGATTGGGGAACCGTAATCTAATTTTGAGCGGATGAGGCTCTTACATAATTGGAGAAGTAATTTTCTATTAAAGCTTTTTGAGGGATGGAATATGAGTTGAGTTTTTTGGAGGAATCGGTGGGTTCTTTGGGGGTTAGCCGAGCAGAATAATAGAGATGTGACTTTGATCTTTCACGCAAAAAAAATCAGATATTTCATAAATTCCGGCCACCAGAAGCAATGACATTCCAAACCCGCTAATATTTGTTCGTCATATTCAAATAACTCATTGAATTTCAACTAAAATGCTATGAGTACGTGACTGGTCTCGAAAACTCCCGTCAGATTTCTCAGTGGAAGACTCATTTTTTGACTTTTGGGATATTATTACTTACAAAAGTTACCGTGAGTAAATTCATCAAAGTCGACTAATAACGTCGTTGTGCAGGTAGACACGAACTCATAATATTTATAGTGACGAGGCCGAAATTTACGAACATTAGTTTCAAATTTCATTTCGGTTTGTGGATGTAGGCGCGGCATGACGAAGGGTGTAGTTGAAAGTACGCGACATTATCTTTTCCCTTATTATATTCTTGGTATTCGCCCACTCGGCTGCGAGGAAGCAATAAAGTGAAATTGAACGCAGTCAGCATACAATTCGAGCAACTCTTTTTCTGTTTCTCGGCGTAGACTTTAACCCTTAGGCTAGGATAACGCTGCATTCTCTAATGGGTTTCTAGTTGTGCGAATACGTCATACGGCGAACACGAGTCAGAGATTATAAATGAATCTAGTGTCATACACCAATATTGCGCGACATCAGTATTACGTAGACAATTTCATTTTTTCGCGCCAAATAGGTGTAGGATTGTATTGGAATATCTACAATGCCACGAGAATACAAAAGGAAAATTGTCGACGGATTTTAGGTCCCCGACAGAATATTATAAGCGCTCGTATACATTAGTAGATTCGAATTTTGTTTCAATTATTGAAACGGTTGAGAGATTTGCAAACATTTTCATGACTACCAAATTATCTCTCCCCTTCAGTTTCGTGCACACCAATCAAATAAAAGTGTGCCGAAATTTTGTCATTTTTGGAGCTTCCCAATATCTACTCGTATGATATATAGATAATTACGTGGATCGTACATCACCACTAGGCACAAAACTGGAGAGAGTAAACAAAACAGAAGTATGTATATGAAAGAAAAGAATTTGGTTGATTCAAATTCGATTTTTTGAATTTTCAACTTTTTCAAGTTGGTGTTTCCGATACAATTCATCCAAGAAAACTGTTTGGAAACCCGTCATCTTAAAATGTAACTAACCGCTGCGGCGATGACCTAGGCTAGAGGCTCAGTGACTTCTCAAACCATTCGCGAAATGTAAGACAGCTTAGGGCATCCGTGCTCGTGCTTGCACTCGGCCACGGTGCCTTCAAGAGCTCACAAAGGCTCGTATAGGCGTTCTCATTGGTTTTTAGGTAATTCCACTCCGTTTCAAATTTCATATTTCAGAAAATAGACGAAGCTGGATGAGAATAAGAATAAACCACACCTTATCATCTTACATTTGGCTTAAGAGTTTGAAACGAAACGGAGAGAAAATTAGTAACCATTTACAATTCCCGGTCCAAACACGAAAACATTAGTCGAACTAAGTTCTCAAGAAAATGAGAAAATGTTGAAAACTCTCCTGTGTGTATTGTATTGTCCACCAATGAAGAGATGGTGCAACTCTTGACTAATTCTGTAGATAGCTTTTCACCTACAATGTTTAATTTCAGCAAGATGCGAATGTATAGGCGGACACATTTTTCACCTTCGATTCTTTCCCGCATCCAGTCTGATATCTTCGCGCTCTAATACTTGATGCTGTTCACCAAACCACCTTTAAGCTTTTCCTTCATCCTTTCGCTCTCTCTCTCATTTCTCATTGTAAATTCTCGCGCGCAAATAAATCAACACAGTTTGTTACACACGCCGTAAAAACGAATATCGCATATACAGCATAGAAAACAGAAATACTCCATTAGAAAAAACGTATCATGCGTTTCGAATATTAAATCTTTTTTTTTTTTCGATTTCGAATATTATTGTGTACAGAATATTGTATACTTGTGTATGCACTATAACGGAAGGAAATGTAGCCGTTTTACATAAACTACTCGAACGAAATTGCGAGAGCGCGCACGTAATATTAAAATCAAACTCGAAGTATCGGAAAAGGCATTGTGAAGAAAGCATAAAAGATTTGCTGGCCAAAATGCCTGTTAAATAATCATCGTTCATTTGTATGCCAACTGTGTAGGCGTTTCAATGTAGATTTTCGAATACAAAGTACCGTTTTCGCGTACCATTCGATGGCAATGAGGCCTCTCTCCGCGTGAAAATGATCGCCCAAAAAATATTAAAGGTTGAAATGCTTAAATGTTTTGTATTTCTTCGCGAGAAATAATTAGTTCGGAGTATAATGAGCTATCTTTCGAAGAAAAAGGCGTCACGATATCGACATCTTCCACCGTGGAAGCTCCATCTTCCTCTAAATTCATGGACAAGCTTCTCTAAGGCTTAATCGTCAAAATTATCGACCTTGAATCTCTCATTTTTTTTATCAACGTTTCTCTCGTTGCCTCTCAACAGCTTCCTTAGCATGCGATTTTTCGGAGGTCCTCCATTTATTCTACTCGACTGGTCTGGTCTCTACTTATAAATACCACTTACAAAGAATTTTTTTTAGCTTGGAATCCAGTATGTTTTGTTGGGAATTGGGTATCTTCAGAAAACTATTTTCGAAAAAATGTTCTTGACGATGACGATAGGAGAGGAACTCGGAGAAATGTGACCAGTATTTTTCAACCTTTTCGAGTTCGCGGCACATTTCAAACTCCAAAAGTTTTCACGGCCCACCCAATTCAAAATATATGAGTGAATTTCTCAAAAGTATACTTTTGGGCCTGGGATTTCATACACGTAAATCTATGAATGAATTATTCAGGAAAAAACATCGCGGTACATCGGTTGAAAAACAATTAGACAATTTTTTCCGATTTGGATTTTTGCTAGACACACGGCAAATTTCTCAAAATCCACCCAACCCCTGAGCGCCATGCTAAAATCTTGACTTCCGAACTTGGAATTGCTCTATGAAGTCGCACACTGGTCCAGAAATAATTTTTTGCGGCCAAGACTTCAGAACTTCGACTAAGCCCGTTTTTTGGGTCGCAGAATTCGAATATGGAAGCAACTTTATCATGCAACTTCAACAAACATGTCTTTCACCAAAAAAAACATGTAAATATTATTTTAGTCATGTTTTGGATCACTGATTTGAAATTGAGTAGAAATTTTGCTACTCAACTGTAACAGACATGTTTTTCACAAAAAAAAGACATGTTTTTTAAAGGAAAAACCATTTTTTTTTTTTGTGAAAACGAACATATTTTTCAAAAAAAAATAACATGTTTTCTTTAGAAACAAACAATTTTTCTAAAAAGAAAACATTTCATGAAAATGAGAGTCCATTTATATTTTGTAACATCTCGATCACTAGTCCACAAATAAATTTTTCAGATAAAAAACTCAAGATTTTTTGGATTGCTACATCCAAATTTGAAGTTGATTTTGCAATATAATATCCAGAAAATTCAGTATGTGATTCCTATCCAGGAGGAGAGTCAGTCTACTGATCAACTTCTCAATAGCTCAAATTCTACTCACTCTTATCATTAAGGACTGCATTATCACGCAGCTGCAGCGGCGGCAGCGTAGTTCTACCAGTGCTACCGCCGAATGACGATGTTCCTTTCAAATTTCGTCACGAACTGGTGTTATTTAATGAATTAGAATTATAAGTTATAACTCTACTGGCGCATATTGGCAGCTAAAGTTTTCATTATCTAGAAGCTAATGCTTCACCCAATCAAGCTCTGATTTTCTATTGACGCAATATATCGCAATCTATTAGTTCTAGTCCATGAAGTTCCTACTTTATACCCTATTAGTTGGGTTTGTCACTTGAAAATAGCGTTTTTCGGGATAACTATTGAAATTCCAATTTCAGAAATTATTTCATTCGAAAATAGGGATTTCAAGGATGAAAAAAAAAAAAAAAAAAAGTCGACGACAATATCAGTTTTGAAGCCAGAATATAGAATTCAAGTTATGCCTATATTGAGCACTTTTCTCAGAGTTTATACCAATTCTTTGGAAAAATAAGGAATAACTGACGAACAAAAGTTATTCTGGTGGAAGTACTGTAATACCTATATTCTTAACAATTCTTCATAAAAATATGGGCACTTCTCGATAACTTTTTCTTCAAGTTTTTGACCGCAATTTTCCTAATCTGGACCAGTGTGAGTCGTGATATCGTGACGTCACAAGGAGAGTGATCCATGATGTCATCAGATCGTGACACCTCAGGGACCAATTTATGATGTCATCAGATCGTGACGTCATAGGGACTTCTGTTTGATATTATCAGATCGCAACTCGGGAGATATTTTTTGGAATCAGCGTTAAATTTCGCTTTCAGATCAAGTAATAGAGAAATTTGAACGATTTTTAATTTTTGAGAATTTTGGCAGAATGGTGGTCAATTTTTGGCACTTTTCGGTCCATAACTCGACTCAAAAAAGTTGTAGGAAGTTGATAAGATAAAATTGAGATACAAATTTGGAATCATTTTCTAGACTTGAAGTATACGTCTAACGTTTCGCATTTTTACGCTACAACAGATTTAGTGCAAACTCCCAGTTGTCTGGTAACATCATTTTAGCCCACCCGGTGTATGATGGTAGAGGGCGGAGGTACTTGAACAAATGTCGACTTTCGAGCTACATATGATGATGAGAAGCCATATATGATACGAGAGGGAATTGTAATATTTTCAACTCTCAATCAGAACTAATGCGTCTACTTATAAGACGAACCGTTTTCACGGAACTGCGAAAGCTCGCGCGTTCCCCTTGCCATTGCAGAGTTTGCAATGACATCTGGTTTTTTAGCGGGGAACCCACTATCCTTTTTGTTGAGGGTATTTTCAGGAAATTTTCGCCAGTGAGCGCGAGCGGCCCGAATTTGATGACGTCGTGGAGAGAGGGGAGGGGACTTGGAAAAATATTGACTCGCATTCGCGTTCCGAGGATGATGACGTCACGGAAGGGGGGGGAGGGACTTGGAAAAATTTCCACTCTTGAGCTATATATGATGGGATGGGGAGTTGATGACGTCATGGAGAGGGGAGACTTAGAAAAATCTTGAGCTATACATATACGATATGATAAAAGGGGGACTCTGAAAAATTTCGATTCACGTTCGCGGTCCGAGGTTGATGACACATACAAGCTGTCACAAAGTAGACTGGTAGCCCTCCTCATCAAAAGTTGTCGTCTATACACTCTGCTTTCTTAAGGATCTTCTACAGTGGTATAAAGGTCTCACGGGTTCCCCGCTCGCCGGTTGCAAAACTTGCAACGGCATCTTAATATTTTTCCCATGTTTCATTAAGACGAATATTCATGATTTGAAGTACCCATATTCGATTAAAAATTTCAGATTGGGTGAATAAGTCTTTACTTGGGGCTGACTAGATAAAATTCGAGTCGTAACAGAATGACTCCAGAAAAAGGGGTACGGTGGATTCATATTCAACATTTCTTCGGGTCTTATTCACTGACTAAGAGGTGTATTCCGCGTCATTTTTGGAAGGTTTGAGGAAGAGAAGGAGGTGAGGCACGACTCCAGAATTGCCCTCGTATCCCGGATGAACCATGTCGACTGTCCATTTTTGAGTTACATACAATTTCGAACGAAAATTGACCCCCAGGAGGCAAAGAGAGAGAGAGAGAGACGAATGCGTTGCTCCTCAGCTTTAAGAAAGAGTTTTCAGACTTTGTGACTCATACCTCACCCTCTCATGTAGGAAAAAGAGACCCTCGTGAAAACATTGGTAATGAATTGAATTATCTAAACAAGGCAAGCATTAATGTACGCATGCTGTTAAAAGAGACTGTCGTCAGACAGTAAATAGTTCATATCTGTTTTCATACGATCCCATTAACCTATATTACAAAATGCAGTTCACGATGCCATAATAGGTTTCCTCCTGGTACGTGTTGTCTCATAATTATGCGTGCGTATAAGTCGGTAACCGAGTATTTCGCTTTCCACGGATATAGTATGCGTATTGTGACGATAAGACTCGGAAAATGATGATGCAGTTTTTCGCTGTAAACTTTCTGCGTTCAACTTATGGCGGCTGTTTTTACTGATACAAAACTCCGTAATTTCTCCCACATCAGACACAAAAATATATTGCAAGAAAGAAAAAAAAAAAAATTATCAGAATCTTGCCTCTAGCCGCTGTTTTTTGTCGATTAGTGTCATACGTTGTTCTTGTTTTGGAAAGATTTGTATAATGTAATGTTCTGTGGCTACGAGACGAGTTTCTAGGCATGACGACGACGTTATTCTATGTATGTTGTTATTTCGATGTAATTTTAACGCCGTATTTCTCTTCATTAATTGACGTCGCCCATTTTTCACTCGCAAGATGATTATTGTGACAGGTGACAAATAATAAGAACAAACAGTTTTTTTTTATCAGGTTTTCAACTACACGTGGGTAACGAGTGAGAGGATTCATAGTCTACAAGCGAAATTTTTCAGATCTTTTGTCGACAATTTTTGTTCGATCCACGCATCGTTCTAACTTGTAATGCGAAGATAACAGATGGTTATTAAAAATGTTTCGAAATGACAATTTGTTACAAAATTATTGGATACAATTCATAATCGCATTTCTTTCTAGACTCAATAAGATAGTTCTCCCCCCCCCCCCTTCAGACCTTTGCACACCTTAGACTTCTGTCTGTCACATTCGTGATATAGATGGGTTGAAAAATGCCATTGTGGGTATTTTGTAGTGTCTGCGCTCATAATTAGTCATTTTCACATGTACTGGTAATCGGAACCATAAATCTTCGTTTTCAGGAATGACTGTGTTA
Source organism: Aspidiotus rigidus (assembly GCA_035079385.1). Taxonomy (NCBI): domain Eukaryota; kingdom Metazoa; phylum Arthropoda; class Insecta; order Hemiptera; family Diaspididae; genus Aspidiotus; species Aspidiotus rigidus. The sequence goes on along the minus strand of JAVHKY010000015.1, from coordinate 19,099 downwards.
ACTTATTCAAAGGTTGTGATTCGACTTTCACTCATATAGGCCGAATTTTTCGTCTTACTCGTCCTCTTACTCATAAATGTATATCTGCATGCCTACTCTGGAAAAAGCAACGAGAAAAATTTCTACGGAGTCGGCGTCAATGAAGTCGACATGGGTAAACATTGAAAATTCAACCTACTTTGCATCATAAAATTGTACCAGAAAAACTGAATTCAAATTATTGATCGTCCACTCATCTGTTGGATGAAGAAGGTAGAATCCTGTCAAAAGCCGTTGTTACACAACCCCTACCTGAGGATATAAGAAAAGTAATCTCCAGTAGTAAGTGCGGTTTCCAAACTGAACGCTGTGTATCAGATACTGGGATTAGGTTGAAGAATATAGCCGAGGCAGCAATAAGAAGCGTCAGTTTTTCCCAGTTACCTACATATCTGCTCAGGATTATCAATAGTTACCACTCGTCAATGAATCTAGGCAGAGATATGTACTGGTTATGTGAAACGTCCGATAACCTCTGGCATGTCGTAAGAGTAAATTTTTAGACCACTCTTCTGGCGAGTTGCATTTGATGGGATGTTCAAGATGAAGCTACCACCACATCTGTTGTGGTGGAGCAGACGGTCACTGCCAAAATAGCTGCACTGGTAGAGAACAGAGTCGACCAAATTTCAGAGAGGCAGTTGCATTAGTGATTCGAGAGTCGGCTAGGCTGAGACTTGCTATGGAAAAGACTGAGGCTGTTTTGTTCAAGACCTATTGGGAGTTCAATCAACTCATTTTTCAATTCATCTGATACTACCGTAGTATACAAAGCAGTCCAGTTTTGCGAGCGTTAGTATTGGGTTTATCAGTGTTATTCCTTCATGCACCCTTCAGTAAATTATTGTGTTCCATTACAATTTCTTCATCTGCTTGCTGCTCACGGTGGTCTGTACCCCAGGAGGGCCACTTTGAAAACCTCTAAAGACCTCAAACAACAGACCGGCAGTGCGCGACATCTGTTGTTACGCAGAAGGTCGAGAAAAAAGCGAGAGCAGGTGTCTTGAGATAAGCTTTATCCTTTGGAGAGAGAGAGAGACAGACAGAAAGTCGGTAAAAGAGTTTGCCGACGTATGTGAATCTGGTAAGGGGAAAGGCCCACAACTGCGCTTCCCACGGAGAATAGACTAGAGAGATGCTGTACCCGTGGTTTCCGCTCGAACAGGGGTGGTCGGAAGATCGAAACCCCGACTCGGTTCCCGCGGCGATCGACAAGAACTAAGAGGAGTCGAAGACGTCGGAGAAGCTGAGGATAGCGTTGTACCCACGATGTCACGAGAAGAAGCAGGTAATAGCGAAAAAGGAAAGCAGTAAGAGGAGTTTGAGGTATGAAGAAGCAGTTGAAGCTATAAGAAAGCCGACCGAAATTTCTTTTAACGATTGACGAAGCCACTATTTTCAATTGTCACCAACACATACAAGGCTGAAGATCGTAACATCGTTTACGTTGATACTAGATTTGGTAGAACCAAAAAGAAACGTTCTTTTGTTTTCAAATGGACTTGCTGGTTGAGATTGGCTTCCTTGTCATTAGGAATAGGATTGATTACTTAAAATTGCTGTTCCAGGCGCTGACTTTAAACGAAGCAGATATCAAAAAACATCAGTTCAGAGGTTATGAAAAAATTGAGCAAAAATTAACATCCCAGTTTAAATAAAAGTAGATGACTGGTCTCTAGGGCTCCAAGGCCAATTTTCCATCAGTTGAATTTTGACGAAAACTGTATCAACCAATTGAGTAGCGTTTTCCCGCAAAAAGTGTACAGACCGAAATCGCGTTTCGATTCCTTGAAAATTTTTGAAAAGGGCGTACTTAATCAATGAATGACGGCTCACCTGTGGGTCAGAAGCTTTCATTAAAATAAAAAAGAATAAATCGATCCGTCCAGTAAAAGTTGCTGGAGAACTGTATTTAGGTACTCAGTGTCACGTGAAAAAAAAATTTCCATGATATGAGAAATGAACACGGCGAAATCACGTTCAGATCGTTCTCGAAGCTGAAGTCTGGGATGGGTTAGCGAATGGGTGATGGGAGGCTTTCATTGGAAAAAAATCAGTTAGTAGAAGTCGCTGGCGAACTGTATTCAATTTGACTTCAAAAAAATCAATAAATTCTCAAAGCTCTAGTCCGAGATGGGAGGGCTAATGGGTGGTGGCTGTAGGTCAGAAGCTCCCATTAAAAAGGAATTTCAGCCCGATAAGCCCAGTAGAAGTCGCTAGCGAATTGTATGAAACTTTACTAATTTTTTGAATTTTTAGATGGGTAAAACGAGTAAACGACAAATCGTGATAATCCAGTTTAATCTATACGTTACAATCGGGAACTTCGAAATCAACTCGAGAAAGCCCGTCTTATTCGAGTCGCAAAAACTAGGAAGTCAATGTTGGAACCTACCAAAATGTAGTAACTCTTCCTCATCTAGACGACCCATCTCTAATAAAAGAAAATTTCACGACCATAGGACATGATCCAGCCCAAGCCGCAGTCAAATCTGCTACAGAAATGGAAGTTGAAACCTCGCAAAGAGGTACACAACGATCCAACTCCGCCACCAGTTTTGAAACATCGACAGTTGAAATGACAAAACCAAAAAAGATGAGAAACTCAGATGAATCCGTGAAAACAGATGGTCCCAAAAATAAGATTACCACCGATTTGTTAGCCTTCAAGCCCGTGATTATACAGCTCCTCTCCGAATCTCCGGACGTACAACTCTAGAAGATGCTACAGAACTTTTAGACGACCTTCTATAAACTAGAGCAAACAAAGAGTTTGGAACCATGATACCGAAGAGTTTTTCTATTTTTTATCCTACTTCGTAAACTGATCACCGACCACGGCCTTAAAGGCATCTGAATTGATGAAAAATTGAGCTTCAGATTGACGTCCTGACGACAACAGGATTGTAACTTGTCTGAGCTCCTTTATGAAGGTAATTTGGAAATATTTTTGGAAAAGGAAACAATTTGAGAGCCAGGCAAAATTGACAGCAGAAAGGTGTGAGGCTTGAAACAATCCCTGCAGTTGAGCTGCGAGAAGAGCAACGTATGGAAAACTACATAACAATGCAAGTCACAATTATTGCGATATTCAAAATCTTTAGAAAATGAATGATCGGAGGAGGGGCTAAAACACTCCCAAGAAATACGCAGTTGATAGAAAATAGGGCAGTCGGCAAACACAAATGAAGGGTGCAGGGGATGAAGGGTGAATTTCCAAACGAAACGATCTGGAGAAACGCTTTTTTCTTAAAGATATAAGAAATCCGATTGTCCAGATCGTTTCTCTCTTTTTCCTTTGTACCCTTCAAATACAGTTTTTTGTACTTTCACCCATCTCCATATAAATAGCTTTCTCTGCTTACACGCAAGAATTTGAAATGATTTTTAGAGATGAAATTGACTGATCAACCTCTACTACTTGTTGAAAACAGCGATCATTCATTTTACAACCGAATGGCCTCGAGCGGTAGATCGTCCATCTCTTCTTGAAACCTTCAATCTCATCACCACGGCGTTGTCATCCAAAAGTTAATAATACTTCTCGTACACTAATTTTCAGCTCTACCACTTTTGCCTGTAACTTTTTTCTCGCGAGTGACAGCGGTGAATGATCATTTCTTTTGTTAAAGATAATGTAATTAAGAAATGATAAATTATTCCGAGTAAAAGCATGATATTGTATTTTTAATGGTGAATTTTCTGCATCAGAAGCTTATTCTTCATTAAAACGCATAATGAATATTTCTCGAGCGAATTATTGAGTAATATTTCGAAAAAGACAAAACGTAATAAAGAGGTTACGAACTCGGACAGTTTTTTCTCGAAAATGAAGTGTGCAGAAGACTGTGTAATTGAATTCTGATTAATCATCTTCTTCAAGCACTACCGTAAGTCTACTATAGATTCTGCACCTACCCGTAACAAAGCATCTTCGCACTTCACTTTCGCGAAGAATTCCTACCCTCACACCTAGGTCTATAACCCTCAATAAATAACGAAATAATATCATCCAGAAATTCTTAGCATTCGGCTTATGGCGGCGTTCGCCTTATAGAAAAAAAAAAAAAAAACTAACAGCACGTAAGCACATTGTTGCTCTGACATTTTTGGCTCATTTATATTATAAACTCGATAAAAGAAGACACAGGAAACGATGGCACGCCACATCGCGCATTATTCGCGATAAAGTAAAAATGAGAGGTTATTATAGGCTCTGGTTGAGTACATAGCTGACCACTTATGGAAGAAAGGAGGGAAGAATAAAAAAAAAATCGCCGGATGAGCGAATTCCGGAAGGAGATAAAGGAAATCTTTTTCGTTTTAACTATAGATACGTAAGAGCTTTCGTTTACGAGAATCTCCTTGGTGCCACGTCGTGCCTGGACGTACTCGCTCGGATAATTTGACACCTCTCTTTCTGCTTTTAAAAATATTTATTTCGTCCGTTTTCCTCTTTTAAATGAAATTTCACCGAAAGTCGTCTCGATATTTGATCGCCGTAAAAAGAATGTTGATTAAATATTTTTCAAAGTTCGCTATAACCCAATTTTACGCTTCATTTACGAATAGGGTATATCTTTCTCGGTACAGCGTAGGCATTTAAATAGAAGGAAAGAAATATTTATCGATCCGAAGTATGGCACGTACAATGTAAGCAAGACGATCTCCTAGTTGGAGAAATAATATCTATACATTATACCGGGTTTAAAAGATACCACGATCAAAACATCGTACCCAGCGCAAACGAAATCAAATTAGAATGTCGGTTCCTTAATTGCTACGGTCGGAAAATTTTTTGATTTATTGTCTCGAGGCAGCGAGAGATGCTCGTCCTTTTTTTTCTTTTTTTTTTTTTTTTGCTCGCTTTCGGTTTTTCATTTCCCGGGCAAGCACCTCTTTCCTCGGCGAAGATAATCTTCTCGACGAAATTATAATGATTTTCTTTTGATATATGTGGCGTTTAGTAAAGAAAAGGACAATTCGGTTGGTCGCACAATTGTTGGAAAATGTATAGCAATACTCCGGGTTGAAAATTTCTGAATTTGAGATTGAAATTGCACAGAACGAGTCTCAATTGAAACGCTGAGTACAAGAATATTTGTTGACTTGGAACCGATATCGATGATGGAGGCCTGCGCAAGAGATTCTAACTTGGATGATTACGGACTATGACGATCGTGGCTGGGAGGATAAATGAAAAATTTCTAGCTGTTCAGGAGGATTAAAAAAGCTCTAGCCAGTTAAGGGGGGAGGGGGGATGGCCTTGGTCGTAAAATGTTCCAAATGTATGTCAAAATGTTATCCCTAATGAGAAAACTCAAAACCCAAAAACAGGACCTATCCGCCCACCCCTATGGGCTGCACAGCCATTTTTAGGCCTAAAATCCAAATGGCTGTATCTCAGGCAATAATGGAGACACTTTAGAAGATATAGACGTGCATCCACGGCATTTTCAATAAGAATCATTCATATTTTCCCTAGTTTCTAGCAATAACAAAATGACGGCTTCCTTAACGAAGTTGAACGAGGAACGCAGGGAACCTGTTTTATGATTCGAATGAGATTCGGTATTGAAAATTCAAGGAAGCCTAGATCATATATAGCTCGACAGTCGAAATTTTTCTAAGTCCCTCTCCTATCATATATGGCTCGAGAGTCGAAATTTTTCTAAGTCCCCCTCCTATCATATATAGCTCGAGAGTCGAAATTTTTCTAAGTTCCTCTCCTATCATATATGGCTCGAGAGTCGAAATTTTTCTAAGTCCCCCTTCTATCATATATAGCTCGAGAGTCGAAATTTTTCTAAGTTCCCCTCCTATCATCTATAGCTCGAGAGTCGAAATTTTTCTAAGTCCCTCTCCTATCATATATGGCTCGAGGGTCGAAATTTTTCTAAGTTTTTCGCTGGACGGCGCACGGCGCACGGCGGACGGCAGATTTCTCAAATAGCCCCCCATAAAACAGGTTCCCTGTTAAAACTTCGAACTCATTCAAGAAAAAACGATAGTGGGGTTGGCACCTGGGGATATTTACCATAACCTCCAGTACAACATACTTTAGTACCTCAGCCCTCGGTGAGGGGAAACCTTTCCAAAAAAATCAATATTTGGTGAATTTCTGTGTTTTTTTCATCAATAGCGGGGAAAGCAATTACTGCTATCGCGATAGACCGCGTGAAATCAATAGTAAATGTTCGGACTGAAAAATACGCACTCCACTGCGGGATGAAACAAACATTTCTAGCTGCAGAAAAACTTTTCAGTACTTCGTTTATTGATTAGGTCAATTCTTATGTGAACAAGTTCGCCGAGTTCAAAAAAAATGGTCAATAAATTCTCCAGTCGCTGGAACAGTCTGGAAATAGAAGAAAATTAAGAAAATCTAATTTTTCAACCTGGAGAACCGTCATTTCTGGTTTTTGCGTACACTTATTGGGTCAATTCTTGTGTAAAAAAGTACGCCGAGTGCAAACAAAATGGTCAAAAATATTCTCCAGTCGTTGGAACGGTCTGGATATAGTAGAAAATCAAAGACATACACCCATTCCTGACATTCATTTTCTTTACTTCGAAAATTTATCTGTCCTTTTCCTAAGTCGCGACGGTACAAACTGTGTTACTGGGAGCCGTGCACCTGTATAAAGCGGAGAAATTCCCTCAAGAGATGAGGGGACAACACTACAAAGATTAGAATTTATGAGTAGGAAAATACAAGGAGGGGAAGGACGATCGGGCCATTAATCAAAGCGGGAAGATACTAAAAAATCCTCGATGTTTTATGCTGATGGAAGGGAATGATACCAAAAATAATTTTTCTATTGTGAGCTCACGGTGAGAAGACGGCAATCGCCCGGCACTCGATCGTCCCGTTGTGTTATGCGGATAAAATGGAATGATACCCAAATATTTTTTCGTTTGTGAGCTCGCGGCTTCCACTTTGAAAAAGTGGATCTTCTCGATTTTCTATAATTTCCGGACCCTTCCAGCGACTGGAGAATTTATGGACCATTTTTTTTTTAACTCGGCGGACGTGTTCCCATAAAAATTGACCTAATCAATAAACGAAATACTGAAAATTGGATTTTCTGCAGCTAGATGTTTGTTTTATCCCTCAGTGGAGTGCGTATTTTTCAGCCCGAACATTTGCTATTGATTTCACGCGGTCTATCGCGGTAGCAGTGATTGCTTTCCCCGCTATTGATGAAAAAACACAGAAATTCACCAAATATTGATTTTTTTGGAAAGGTTTCACCTCACCGAGGCCTCAGGTACTAAAGTATGTTGTACTGGAGGGTATGGTAAATATCCCCAAGTGCCAACCCCACTATCGTTTTTTCTTGAATGAGTTCGAAGTTTTGTTATTGCTAGAAACTAGGGAAAACATGAATTATTCTTATTGAAAATGCCATAGATGCACGTCTACATCTTCTAAAGTGTCTCCAAGTTTCATTGCTCCGCGATCATTATTGCCTGAGATACAGCCACTTGGATTTTATGCCTAAAAATGGCCTTGCAGCTCATAGGGGTAGGCGGATTGGTCCTGTTTTCTGGGTTGTGAGTTTTCTCATTAGGGACAACATTTCCACATATATTTGGAACATTTTACGACCAAGGTGGCCCCCCCCCCCTTAACCGGCTAGAGCCTTTCCAAATATACACCAAACTCTTGGAATTAATAGAAATATGGTGGATCACATTTAGAAGCGTATGGCCTCGAGCCTCTTACACCCTCCAATCTTATAATTGGTTCAAAATTCTGCCATACGCATTTGTCTTAGTGTCTTTCAATCCAACTCTGCACTGAGCCAAGGGAAGAGCTTCTGTCCTAAATCAACCGCCATCCTTTTCATCTACGTTCTTCAACTCTTCAGCCCCCATGCAGTCTACGACATCAACTTCAACACTAGCTAACATGACCAAAACTTTCTGTCCACAGAATACGGATTTTTTGGTTGCAGTCAGAATATTCTGTCCAAAATATAGGAATTTCATGGCAGTGACCACAATTTCCCATTGTTGGGATTCGAATTTTTTGTCTACAATCAGGAATTCCGTGATCGTGGTCGTGATTTTCTATGGCAGTGATTGAAATTTTAGCATTTTATGCTTTTAAGATTAGGACCACTCTTGGAAAAACCGTCGCGGTTTTTTGACTTTTTTGAAAATCACGTTTGATGACGTCATTCGTGACCTTGACTTACTTTAGGCATTTGGGAAAATGTAGACGTTCACCACTTTCATTATATAAGGTACTAGGCCTATATTGAACTTATTATATATTTTCGCTTCATAATGGCAGTTGTACCGAAGACTGATTTGCGAGGCAATTTGTACTTTTCTACTTCATATAATTTTTTGAGGGTCATTGTTGTGCACCGTAACGTTTCAAACCGTGTTCAGTCAATTAGTTGGGGTGAAAATTTTCTGTCCACAACTAGCAATTCCATTATCGTGAGTTGCAAGAAGTCAGCCCAAACAGAAACATTTTGTAGGAGGACCGAGAGGGTTCTATCGGCCTAATGCCGAGCAGTCAACAAGTTAGGATAACAAATCAACTTAAGAAAAAAGTAATTTTCTTTCTTTCCCCAAATTATTTTCACGTAATTAGAAGCTCGTCTTCCCTGTTCACTTCTACCACACCTGTTCTACTCTAGGTTTCGATCTTTAATATCTTTGCCTCTCGTTTTTGTCAGTTATTTTCTCAAAACACAAATTTCCCTAAGAGAAAAAGTAAGTACGGTATCAACTTGCATGCGTAGAGATTTCAAAAACATTTTATAGAAATAAGCAAAAATTATTTAAACAGAATAATAAAAGTTACGATCGACGCACGAAAGCAGAACCGGTGTAGGCACCGCACGATACACTTTTTCGACCGAGACAAAATCGATAACAACGATATGAAGTACCGGTATGGTACCCGCTACCTCGGTAATGACACAAAACAAGATAAGTTGACTTGACGACTGGGTAATTTGCGATAATCATTCCTAAATTACCTGTATTTTGCCACACAGATTAACAGTTAGGCAATAATTTTGCAAACAATATCAATTTTTGGATCGAAGCGTGCGTGTACGATCTGTACGACAGGAAAAGACAGATTTTCAAATATGACTTTTGCACTATACACTTTTTATAGACAAAATATTGTCTCGCAACGACGGTTTGTCTTCGCGTAACAACTCTGTTTTATTTCGTTACCACGCCACGCTTTCCAGACACCCCTCCATCACCACCCTCCGATCGTAATTCCTTATCTGATTTCGCACACTTCAAAACCTACGCTGCTTTTCATAGTACAGCGTCAGACTTTTTTCGCGTATCTTGCACCATAAGTGAGAAAATGACCGCACACGAGATGATAGTACGTGTATTACCCTTTTAATTTCTGCAATAAACGGAAAGTTCCTCGTGATATCTGTTCGAAACTTGACTTTGTTTTACGACTTCCTTTACTGCTTTCTGGTATTTTATTTACGAGTATGTTTTTGTTTACGCCCGAAGTTTTGTTTTTTTTTTTCTTTCCGCGAGGCTTTTAACCCTCGCCGACACTGACGTAACCACTCGCTGAGAAGAATGTGATAATGATTAGGTCATCAAATTCTTTTAATTGAAGATGCAGTTGATCCTGATCGTTACCATATATTTTCCCGAATACGCCTCTCCTATGAACCACGATCTCTCATATGTCCATAGCTCGGAGGCCAAAATTTTACCGAATAGCCCCTCCACCCTCAAAAGCCATGATACATGTAATATTGCTCATCTCTTCCTTCTCATTTACATTGCTCGAAAGTCTAATCCAGGGAAATCGATGAAAAATTTAAAGGAATACATACGGTTATTTTTAAAAGTAAAGAAGCATTTACTGAATGAATTTCATGGTACAGAGAAGCAGGAGCCCTCTATGAACGATCTGTTGGATTATTTCAGTACAAGTCTAGAAATAAACTTTTCAAGCTATATAACTTTCGGGGACATTTTCGATCCGCTTTGAGTTTAGTGTAAGGCTAGTATACATATTTCAAGCTGACTAGCTTTCAGGGACTCATTCTTGAGCTAGTTCGAGTATAACAAGTTATTCTGAATCGAGGCAAGGATTCCTCTCAAATTTTCCACGGGAGGGGAGGAATATCAACTCAAATTTGGACTCGAAGATTTCTAATAGACGGATGGGGTACCGGTCAAGACATTGAAAAGAAGAAAACTAGTCCCAAACATGCAAATTCTCGAGAGCGGATGAAAACACAGTAGAGAAATTAACCAGTTTAAACCTTCTTGCGACGTCATCAGCTTGAATTTGCCTGTGACGTAATTAACATCTGTGACGTCATCAATATTTCTCTTTTTTTTCTTTCTTTTGAACACTAACAAAATTATCATAAATTAATTAATAAAATCTTTATAAAAATATAATGTAAAATTGTTCAATTTTTAAATTTAAAATTTAATCTAAAAATCATTTTTGAATAATATATAAATTTAATATTTATTAATTTTTAATTTAAATATTATAATTAATAATATAAAAAAAGTAATAGAATTTTAATCGAACAGATTGAATTATAAAAATTCTTTTGATTGATTAATAATATTTAAAATAAATTTTACTTTAATTTTAATAACCAAATTTATATTAAAAATTAGGTTTAATAATAAATTAATTTCAACTATAATAATTATTAAACCTTCAATTATTTATGGGCAATGTTCAGAAATTTGTGGAATTTATCACAGATTTACACCAATTAAAGTTGAATCGATTAAATTAAATAATTTTCTTAAATGAATTTAAAAATAATAGAAATTAAGTTTCAAAAATTTAATCTGTACTGAGAATTCAAAATTTCATTTTATAAAAATTGTTCAATTGGAAATTAAATATTAATTATAAAAATAAACTTATCAATTATATTTTCATCTAGTACTATAATAAATTTTTCTAATTTAATAATTATTTCTCTGAGAATAATAATTTAAAGACAAAAAGACCATAAAAATTCTATTTATTAATAATTATTTTTAATCTTATTGAATTTTATTGGGGTAAAAAAAAATTAATTTTTTTATTTATATTTTTTATTAATTTAAAATGATTTCCCATTTTTTTATTTATTCAAAAAATATATTAAACATTAAACTTTAATTTAAATACAGTAGATGCCGCTTATTAGAATTCCTCTTAATAGAATATGTTCTTCCTTGGAAATTGCCAAAAAAGTTTCGGTCCTAGATGCTATCCATTTGATCCGTAATTCGTGGTATTAACGTTTCTAGCGCGTGTATACAGAACTGTTTCCGAAAATGTAAATTGACGCAGCAGTCTTCGCTTGAAAGTTCTCAAGACAATGAAATAGACGATGAAATTGAATCTGATTCGACTCTCACTCCTCCTGACATGACGGAAACCGAATTTAATGAATGGGTTTCTATTGACGATGATTTAGGCACTGTTCAGCCTCTAAGCGATGGCGACATCATTGCAGAAATCCAGAATGATACACAAAAGAAGGAAAGTTACTCAGACAGCGAGAAAGATGGAGAAGAAAATGTGCTAGTCTCTAAGAAAGAAACGATGGACGCATTGAAATGTCTTCGCAGTGCATTAGAGCAACGTGGCGGTTCAGATGAGGATTACGACGCATTATACCGTGTACAGAATTTCTTTTTCAACTCTTATCTAGGAAACGCGAGACAAACTAAAATTGACGATTTTTTCCGTGATCCATAGCCTAAAGTATGTAATAGCAGCGTATGTTCTACTTTGTAGGCTCGTACTTATACTCTACAATAAAATTTATGCCTTCGAATTTCAAATCATTCACACTGGTACAAAATTTGAGAAATTTGGAGATTTTCGGCTATTCGAATATTCGGTTAATAGAATAAAATTTGTGTTCCCCAACGCTATTCTAATAAGCGGCATCTACTGTATTCAAATCAAAATTTTATATTATAATTAATTTTAATTATAATAAAAACTGATATAATTATTATTAAATTAATAAAATATTTATTTTCTGTTGATAAAATCAATTATATTTAAAGTAATAGAAATATATTATAATAATTTGAATAAATCAAAAACTTTTAATAATAAATTTATTTTAATTGGAAAAATTTTCATTCATATTTTAATGAATAGCAGATTTTCGGATTAGATTGTATGCTACAACTAGTTCAAGCCTATTGTAGCCTAGTGCAATACATGCTGAGCCATACTAGGCCTAGTATAGGCCTGCTAATATGCTCTAGTATACTGCAGACCTAGTTTAGGCCCTAGTATAGAGTTAATATAGTCCAAAATACTGTATGTCGGGCTGGAGGTAATATAGTCCAGTACGCTAGTCCTCCTCCCATCATATTTCTATAAATCCCCTTGCTATAGCGTAGGAGCGGGCCCTGTGACGTCATAAGTTGAGGACGTCATAGGTCGGCCTTGTGATGTCTCAATCTACATTTGTGACCTGTCACAAGAAAACTTCCCTTAGCGTCCTAAACATAATTTTGCAGGAGCGATGATTTTAACTTGAAAAGCAGTTTTTGACGTCATTATGCAATCAATTTGGCTGAAAATTTTGTCAGTTGTAGATTGATGATTCAAGGATACAATTCAATAGCACTTTTTATATTATTTGCACGTCAATAGTTTAAAATTTCGAATTAATTATCGGTACGTTGGAAGAATTGCCTAAAAAATTGTATCTTAGCTCCATTTTTTGACCCGTGGACCCAAAAATATGCATTGGAATGAAATTTTAGGGTCAGATTTATGTTCAGTGACCGAAAATTACCCCTAAAACTAATTTTACCAAATTCCAAAAATTTTTCCAGAAGTTTCAAATTTTCCCCCAACTTTGAAGACACCGGCCTATAAATAAATTTTTTGAAATTTTTTCAATACCACCACGTAAAAGAGCGGATTTCAATTATAAAGGATCACTGGAAACCTCAAAAACAATTTTTAGGACGCTAAGGGGGGTTTTCTTGTGACAGGTTATATTTTTCAGATCTCACATGCCTCATAAAATCGGTTCACTGCCACCCCTCGTTCAACTCCTTTAAAGAACTCGTGAGTTTTTTGGATTAGGTCGTGTGTTCGAGATTCTAAGTCCATAAGCGGGAGGGAGGTTAGGAAACGCAGCCTCGTGAATTCAAAATTGTGGGGTGGGGTGCCAATAAAGACATTAAAAATGTCCACAATTGAAGACTTCGGTAAAATAAAAAATGTTTAACCCTCGTTCCGAGCAACAACTGCGTATTAATAGGCAATAGCGTATCTACAGAAAATCGTATTTCATTCGCGTCGAGTATCTTTGTCATTAATCATAATTGATGATGGAAGCAATACATAATTGGTAAAAATTCACTCGTTCCTCGAAGCTACTCATTTTTCAATAAGTGTGAGGCACTCTCGCGAATTCCCATTTCGCGAAATTATTTGATTTACATCGGTAAAAACGTTCGTGCAAGATACGATACGATTAAAAGGCTGAACACGACTCTGCATCATAAATTACTTTTTATGGTCGTGATAAACGAACTCGTACGTTATTCCTTCCTGAAGCATTTTATTAATAATTCTGATGTATATAACTTACTAAGCCGCGGCGGAGGAAAAAAAAAAGAAAACACGAGGTGTTTACCGAGTCAAATATTTGAAGCGTCACGTCAGAATTCGCGCAATCGTACGAAAATTGATGAAATCGGTACACCTACGGATTGATGGCACACGGACACCAAAAACTCGACGAAAAGGTCGACGATGTTTTTGCGCGAAGGATTTAATGAGAAATAAAGCACGAGGTGCGATACAATACCGAATAGGTAGCGAACCTATCACGTCAGCTTTAGGAGCTTCGAAATAACTGTCGCGCTTATATGCGCGGGAAAATTCCAAATATTTCTGTAATTAATTACGAGTAATTGCGCAACAGACCCTCGTCTTTTGTAAGTTCTAAGGACTTTCAAATCATGGCGACAATCACATACTCTCTTTCTAAAGTTATGCAATCAAATTGTGTACAAACAGAAAAAAAATCTTCGATCTAGAAAAGTGGTTCCAAAATTAATCTTGTGGGTAGTATGTACGATTTGTGCGTAATTGAAAGTTGATAGATGCAGGGAGAATACGATAAATATCTGAACTCACAGAGAGCTTTCACACCCACTCGTCCGATATGAATTTGCTTTATTTGAACATCAGTCAAGTTCGATACTCACACTCTTGCTCTCTTTGTAGGCATAGAATACCTGTACTTTTTAACCGCATGGGCTCGGTAGGCTTATACAGACTCGACAACCACACCATAATCGACGTAATTAATTTAATGCATTGGTAATTATTTCATCGATAATCCACTCTTGTATAATTTATCGTGTCATTATTAGTTTGAATTAAGATTTTAGAAGGTCGTTTACTTTCCACACCTCTGACCTGATATGTAAAAAAATTTGTTTGATGACAGCGAACTAGAGACCCAACACACTTCAATTGCATTGCTCAGTCCACATTACTACCTTTGATCACGATTTTTGCGCCGAAGCAGCTGAACCTCCCCTTCACTTTCGTATTCTTATGGTAGTAGCTAATTTCCTCGCTTTCTCAGCCCAACTCCTTCAACTTATGATCAATTTCCCTACACTCTTTACCTCACTCTAGAATCTTATCTTCATTATCTTTCCTTAACGAAATTTTTCTAATCTTGTGGAATCCTCGATCGTCCTACTCTTATTCACCCCTTCGGTTACCAAGCTCGATCTCGCAGACATTCCAAAATCAGTTAACATAGCGTCTACTTAAGAAAGGTTCTGGCGGAGCCAAATAAATAAAAATCATTCTTAATGTCTTTTTATACTATAGCTCGATCCAGCTACCACTTGAGATAAAATAATTTCCACTCAATGATAATCTGTTTGTAGTCGTTTCTCATATAGGTAAATTTCACGTGAATTTTCACGTCGACCCCCTTTTAAAGAATCCTAACGGCAACGCCAATCTAGTTTGTGGAGACTCCATAAAATGGGACAATGGAATGTATGTCTCCGGGGAGAGGGAACTGGATACCATGATCAGGATTATTTCGGCAGGTACACCTATTTTCCACTCAATGGTACATCTCAGTCGAAACACATTCGAACCCATCAATTTTGGGTCGTTAAAATCTCTTAATCTTCATCAAACACAGTAAAAATTCGTAATATCGACACTCGAACAATTTTGAAATTTATTGTTTTATTGTAGGCCAACGTTATTACATTGTAAGTAACTTCTTACAAGAGTATCTGACTCATTTCCTCGTACGTACGATTGTTTTTAGTCGTGAATTCGTCGAACAGGAAATTTCAGACTTTTTAACACACCGTCACTCTATCAACATTCTTCGAGTATAACATCGTTGACAGCTTATTAAATTCGTACATTATATAGTGGGAAAAAAATTACTTACCGATCGACGCTGTCATCACACGTTATTAATCTTTTTCGAGCTGTCAGAGTTAGATTGAATTTCAACATACTCGGCATGAGAATAGCGAATGAATATGGCACCGATATTCGGCTCATTGTTAGAATAAAAATGTCGCCCACTAGAGTTAAAAGTTTATTATTTTTCGTTCTATGACAGCATTTTTTTTTCCTTTTCCCCTTTTCATTCCAATCCTATACTAAATATCTGCACCATAACGCGACGAGATTTCTGGCATATATTCCCTTCGAGTTTATTTTCATTTCGTACGTAATACAGAATGTAAATTTGCAAAACCGAACCACGTGTAATCGTAACACTCGTCTGAGGCGCTCTCCATAAAATGGTTATTATCACAGAAATGGGATACGAAATACGCAAATTTGGTGAAGAAGATTATTGAATGACAGAAGCTGGAACTATTAAAAATTTCGGCAAAAAATTTTCCAACTCTCTACAATGAGATAAAGACACATTTATACGATGTGAATACTTGCACGAGGCTCTAAAGAAAATTAATTCTTCTCCAATCTTCAAAATTCATTTCGAACTTTAAAAATTCTGGTGATTATAATTAAATGTTAGATTTTTTGCAGTAAGTTAATTTTTTCTGCTCCGTCGCGCTGTCGTCATGTAATTAGCTTGCGGTTATTTTCTGAGTCTTTGATTTTTCGTCGAATATTGCCCTCCTGGGAACGGGCGTCTGTAATGCAAAGAGTTTTAGACTGTCTCAACGTGGAAAGTCACATAAATTTGTTAGGAATGAAAACTACTTTATTAAGCTATCCGTAGCTCTTCAGCCTCTCACTTGTGCCCAAAAAAACGTAGCTGGATTAGATGGCCAAACGTTTCCTTCTCATTATAGCTGATTTACAGGGCTTTACTTAAAGACATAAAAGGCGTCGGACGGCATAGAGGACCCTACATGGAATTGGTTCCAAGCAGACATGGTAGTTTGCACTCATAGACCCTTTCTTTAATGCGAGCTAAATTGATTTTTCCACAATTGTGAGTAGTCATAGACCCATTCTTTAAGGAATGTCAAATTGAGTTGTTCATAATTTTGATCTATACTTCAAGTACGATCTCTTTCGTTTCCTCGCGAAAGGCAACCTGTTCTGTGGTAGGTGATTTGGGGAAAATGTCCGTCACCCGCGGTCATTTCGAAAAATTGTGGTTCTAAACAAAGCGAGAGCTCTGATTCTCTTCAAGGATTAGAAAAAATTCCGAATTTGATACATTCGAAGGGAAGGAGGGAAGGGATTGAAAATATTTCAACTGATTAGTTGTATATATGAAAAGGAGTGAGACTGATTTCGACTTTCGAGTTATTTAGGGAAGGATGAAATTGCAAACATTCTGACCATAATCGAATGATGGAGAAGGAAGACTTTGAGATCATCGAGGTACATATGAGGAGGAGGAGCTAGAAAATGAACAGGAAACTTGTACTAAAGGCGGTTTTTTTTTAATTCTGTCATTTCGTGCACCGCCCGGAAAAAACTGTCCTGCCTTAATGAAAGAGTTAGACTTGAAATAGTTTCAACTTTCGACTTTCGAGCTATGTACGATAGAACTTGGAAGAATTTCGACTTTTGAGTTATATTTTATGATGGAAGATTTTGACTTCCGAGGTAGGCTATACAAATGGTGGGAGAATCAGAAAAATGTCCACGGTTCACGAGCATTTTGGCGCAACTTTTCGGCGGCCCGGTCGTTCTGGGTACGGATGACATTTCAATGCGGATGTGTAAACATTTTGTAAGTCCATTGGCGTTGCCCAGAAGACACCACGAAGAGGTCGACTGACTAGTCTTCCGTAAATCCAAATAAACTTCGTCATAATTCTAGGCAACACGATTCTCTATGAGGTCTTTCCGCTTCGTGAAGAGTTGTTCAGGCCTCTTTACTTCGTTGTAACGCGAGTGTCCAGAGCGTTGGATCAGTATGAAATGGGTGGTAGCTTCCATCCCCTGCGTTGTTTGTTCCGGCATCACTATTTATTGTCCTCTGGTAGACATACCACCACTCTGCTCAAAACGTAAATAAATCGTCCAAGGAATCCAACAAGGAATCATCGACGTAGTCGACTAGCTGCTCGGACTCAGAAACTTACCTACTCTCATAAAGGAGTTGGACTTTGAAAATTCTGTATATTATCGAGCTTTTTCCAATTCCTCCTCCTATTACATAGAGCTGGGAAGTCAAAACTTTCCCAGTCTCTCACTCATTGTATAAAGCTTGAAAGTTTAAATTTTTCAAGTCCCACTTCTACCATATCTTGAAAGTCAACATTTTTTCCAAGTGTAACTCCTTTGGATTAATCCGATTTTTCAATATTATGGAGGGAAGGATACTCCAATGAGTAACTTCGAGTTTCAAATACCGCAAGTTACTTTCATACCTCACTAGATGATTCGAAAGCGCTCGCAATTCGCCTAATAATTGTTTCTGTGATATTCGCTACTCAAAGTTACTCATTGGAGAATCCTTTGGACTCCTTTATTAGGGTGGGTCAGTTTTGACATGTTTCATGTCTTTACTCTGCCCTGGCAAATTTTGCTAGTGCCCCCCCCCCCCCACGCGTGCACGGGCAAACCTCTACCGCGTGGATGATTCAGAATTTTGCGAGTTCATCCGGCCTAGTTTGTATTAGATCAGTGTACTGAAATTATGCTAGATTTATGCTAGGTCTATACGCTCCTTTATACTAGGCCTAAACAAGTCTAGGCATCTACCAAGCTACAGATTAGCTAGTATAAATCTCGCATACTCTGTAACACGTGATCCTAGTATAGCTTTATGCTTCTCCTTTAATACTAGATCTAAACAAGTCTTAGGCCTCTACTAGGCTACATCTTAGCTAGTATAAACCTCGTTTATGGTAGGCCTACGCTCCTTTATACTAGACCTAATACAGCCCTAACTTCTAATACCGGCCAGTTTATATACTAGCTTTACAATAGCTTTTTACTAGGATTTTACAACATAGACGAAGAAGTCCTCCCCCCCTTACCCTCGTTACTCCGTCAGTCATCCGCGAGTTCAAACCAGCCAGTTTATATACTAGCTTTATACTGAGAGTGCATACCAACGTAGCTACTATAAGCCAGGCATACACTAGTAATGTATAAAAGGAGCTCGTCAGTTTTTTTTATACTAGACCATAGCCCCCAAAAAGCTATTAGCTTGAAATATTCCAAAGTAGACTTTTACTAGACCATCCCCACAAAAGTCAGTAGCTTGAAATATTCTAAAGTAGAATCATACTAAACCCAGAAGGGGGGAGGCGAGCGGAGCGAGTGAGCCTCCCAAAAGGCATTAGCTTGAAATATTCTAAAGTAGAATCATACTAGTCCAAGAAGGGGGTTTACTCGCGTGTGGAGAACAAGAAGGTCGTACTCCCAGATCGAGCAAAGCAAGCATGACAAAGACGAACTGGTACGATACCTTATAAGAGACATGAAACATGATCTTCATTTATTTGGCTACGCCAGAACATTTTGTTTTCCTACGCCTTATTTTCATAAAGACTCCTCTCCGTAAAATAGGTTCTTGTTAAAATTTCAACTTTCGACCTATACAAT